>OX457009.1:7500000-10000000 GCA_949752705.1 Callimorpha dominula | reverse complement strand
TCAGATCTAAAAATTGATGAGTGATGGTGATGATAGACACCAACAGCGAAATAAAAATAGTTGTTTGTATTGCTACTTTTTTTAGAGATTCTGGTATTCTTCAATCTCTTTAAAAATGAATACCACTAATTGTTTACCTTTCAATCCTCCAGTTTTATTAAAAGGATATCTCCAGCCAAGTAGGTCATGTCCAATATAAACTGGTATGTTCTCGCGTCGTGTACGCTAGCTAGGCCACGCTATGGTTCAACCTAGTCTACACTTTTATAGAAAGCTCATTGCCCTTCCTTGATCCCTGGTGTGAAGTAAACTAATATATTTTTTATTGGGCATCATTTCTTATTGAAGTTTAATTATTTAATGGCTTCAACATAATGTCTAGCTTACTAAAGGAGGGGTACCGTAAGTGATCAGCATGCTAGCTGTCCTACTACAGGAAGTGCCTGTATTGGTATAGGGCTCCGTTTCCACATTTAGACTAATAGGCGGTTCATTATGCGTTCAGATATGGCTGACTAGTTGAACCTAGCTTCTTCCAGAAGCACAGAAGCCTCCTGGGGCGTTCACAGGCTTCTAGCAGCGACCTCACACTACATACATCCTCTGCATAGAGGTCTGTCTGTCGCATTGATAGTGAATAGGTGCCGCTAATGGTTCCTACAACTATCCTGATGAGATTGAGCAGTCTGCAAGTTAAACTTGGTGAGACCTCCGTCAGCACCAGTTTAGAATACCTGCAGCTAGGTATGTTGGCCCAGCGACCGTAGTGCACGAGTTCACGAGTCCGTTGCCTAGCCCATGAGCGAAATTGGTTGAAAGAGGAAGTCCCTGTATGTGTTAATACTTGTGGTGAGTGAGTCCTCCTGAGCTCGTGTCCCTCTGATGTATCATCAGACTGTGGTGACTTTTACAAACAGCAAAAACATACTTCAATATGATCTAGCGAAGAAGTGCTGAACTATGCAGTAACTACTAATACTAAACCTGCATCACGCAATAAAAGTTCTCGCGCCGACTAATATATAATATCATGGAGCAAGTGATTAATATAGCATTAATTTATTATTATTCATAATGTCCAAACCGTTTAAAAATGCACAATATGAGTAGTGAATATAATAATAGCGATGGGAATAAACAAATTGACCGGACTGTATGAATAATGTGCCCTACCTAACTGTCAGTAATGAATATGCACGTGACTCCAAAATAGCCTAAAAACTTTTTTTATTAGTCTTATACTACCTACCTATACATTTATTTTGTATAAAATTGATTGTATTTTAACTATGAAATGTAATCATTGCTATTCGATGGAACGAAATGTGACACTCCTTGCACCACTTTTTGTTTAAAAGTTTTTTTTTTAAAGATTACTAGTAACGTGGGACGGGTGTTATGTCCCTCCAACACAAAGGGAGGATCCTCCGACCAGGCGAGGTGATCATACCTGACGGGCGGCTGCCTAACGGTTGATGTTGGGAAGTAGTAAATAATACTAATCGGCTCGAGAACTCTCATAGCGCGTTGCAGGATTAGTAGTTACTCCGTAGTTCAACTCGTCTTCGCTAGATGTTGTTAGAGTATGTTTTTGCTGCTGTATGTGGAAGTTGCTACAACACATTACTAGTATCCTTGTTAACCCCCCCAGTTAGTAAAAAATAACGCTTGTGTTAGGAGTGGTTTCACGTCGGTAGTGTACTGGATGGGGTTCGAACCCGCAACCAATTGATCGCAAGACTGAACGTATTTTGGGTTGTACAATTTTTTTATTGGAATAACTATACCATTTATACAACCACATAAACTTAATTCTAGACCTCTTTCTTCCGTCGCCATTCTAATACGTTTTTGTAGTGTTAATTCTAATACATATCAACTTTTTTTTAAGTATTTATTAATTATCGTATTAGTTGTCAATTCGAGATAGAAAGCCTTTATTAGCTTTTAATTAATATCTGTTCTGTGTAAGTCTTAGTTCACACTAATATGACTTTTTCCTGATCTCATTAATTCTAGACTAAATAGAAAACTACTGTACCCTGCAATGGCGGCATTAATTTGCTAATGACCGTGGTCTATCCATGTATGTTCCAGGTCCTAGCCTTGCCTTGTTTGGCTTAATTATGAACTTGCCCAACAGCTATGCAATATTGGTAATAGTCGGACAATGTGATTGATAACGAAGCTTAATATTATTTTGATTAAATGGCCCCTTTAATATTAGGGACAACGACATTGCTAGTTTTTTAGGGTTTCCTATGTCCAAATAAAAAAACGGAACCCTTAAGATCATTGTGTCTGTTCGTCCGGCTTGACCGATTACGTTAAAATTTGGTACACATATTCCTTTGATCCAAATACAGCTGATGTGCAAAGTGAATAAATTAATTTTATATTATTTGATAAGCAAGCTCAGAGTCGCTCAACGAGCTATGGAGAGGGCTATGCTTGGTGTTTCTCTGCGCGGTCGAATCAGAAATGAAGAGATACGCAGATGAACGAAGGTTACCGACAAAGCCGTATGGGTCAGCAAATTGAAGTGGTATCTAATGGGCAGGGCACAGATGGTGCGGACGGTTGATGGGTCCGAAAACCGAAAATCGCATCGTAGGACGTTCATTATCGCGGTGGACAGACGAACTAGTAAAGATCGCAGCCCGTCGGTGGATGCAGGCTGCCCCTAACCGGTCTTCTTGGAAGTCATTAAGGGAGGCCTATGTCCAACAGTAGACGTCCTATGGCCGAAATGATGATGATAAACTAAGTATGTATATAAATTAGACGGAATGAAGCTAAGCAAAAACGAAGGGTAACACGATTCCTATTGACTTCCCTATACGTCATAATATTATATTCTTTTATTTAGATAAACACTGCAACATACCTATATAATTACAATTTATAACTATATACTAATGTTTTATTTACAATTGACTTCTATTTTGCAATTCATTACCGTTTGTTACTAGTTACGATAGTGTTTTACAGAGTTGTGAGTTACACCCTTTCAAACTGCATCTAAAATCAAACTGTTTTAAACTTAGTCTTTTTGTACACGTTCCAACATGTTAGTAAATATTGGTTGGATGTTGTTGACAGTCTACGAGGGTAAATAGTTCCTTGCCTCTCGAATACACCCACGGTCTACGGCGGACGGCGACGGCCTGGTCTATTCTTAGAGAATACTTACGTGCATGGTGTAGGAGGCTGAATGTTATGATTAAGAGTACTCGCTATTTTTCCATGAAATTCATAAAGAATTAAATCGTAAACTATTTTGCAGGGGGTCATTTTACGCAATTTGTAAGCCTTTTCAGATTTTTGTCCAACATTTAATTAGCTGATTTCGTGGTTAATGTTTACTGATACTTAATCTTATTTATTACTTTCAGTATGTCACAAAATTACATGTTCAATAACCTTTCTTATCCTCTGAAATATTTTACACTACATAATTGGTATTACCAAAACACAATTTTCTCGTATGAACTGCGGTTTCTATCCCGATTTTATTTTTACGTTATTAAATTGTTAAATCTCCTACTCCAGGATTAAGAACATTGACTTACGAGGACGCAAAATAAATCATCAGTGTTTCCCAAATTGAATCCTAAGTAAATTTTAGGGGTTGATAAAAGGAATGTAATTTAAATAAAATCGATTTAAAAAAAAAATTAAAATTGTGAATATTTTTTATTTCAATTTAAGTTCTTATCTAATGTTTGTTGAAGTCGACTTAATTTTTAATCGACTTGAAGGAGGAGGAGGAGGAAGTTCTCAATTCGATTGCATATTTATTTTTTAATTACATAGTCGGTACTTTGTATTTCGTAAGTTTTAGTTTTAAATAAATTTTAGTTGGTATATAGTTTTGTTGTAGAAATTTCAAACTGTTTTAGCTAAAACTGGTATATATGTTTTTAATAAATAGTACTTAAGTATTTATATTTAGGGTATTATTGATACTTTTCTTAATTGATAATAAGTACTTTTCTTTCTTGATTGATAAAGTGGGGAGATTTTTGTCAAGATGTTCAGCTTAAAAGGGAAGATTAGCGAGTACAAATAAAACCTTTTTTTATCATGTGGAAACTTCCACGTGTCACATTGTTGAAATTGGATCGACTTATGTGCCGTCATAAGTGGGTCTATTGCAGGGTACCCGGGTATACCGTCAGAAGCTAGCCTTTGAGAACTGAGAACGCAAAACCGTCTCAGGTCTGTTTTTGAATGGCTAACGAGCAGACCCACCTGTTACCCCTCTTTTTTTTTTGTACGTGTGGAAACCCCCTCGGGTCGTCACCCCACCAGGGTTTTCAGTGGGGCAGTGTGTCGGAACCGAACCGACTAAAACCACACGGTGCGCCTTAAGTAGGAGGGATCCGGGAACAGCTTTTATTAAGATATCCGGCCACCTGTTACCCGTAGACCAGCGTTCATGAATATAAGAGATCGTTCTACGCTTCCTGGCGCCTGGTGAGTCTTCTGCGGTCCGGGAGAGTAGACTTCTCTCGCGTTTCTTTTCTCCGCCTCTTTAGCCAACATCAGTCACGCATTTGGCTCCTAGCCTGTAACAGTTGTAACACATATTATTTCAAAAGCGGCCCAGTTCGGTAAGCATCTGCGTCAGAGCACGAAACGAACCAATCATTGTTCGCAAAAGAGGCTTGATGAGCAATGCGAAAGTCAACGCTAATCTCGGGCAGCTGAAATTCAGACGCAAATGGTTGAAAGACTAAGCCGGATGTCTGGAAATGTCCGCAATAAGCGTGCTGGTCAGTCATTCAATGGATTATCTTTTGTGAATTTTTGCAGGTCTCCATCCATTTAATGTAGAAGAAGTGCAGAGTAAGCTAAATTTTTTAAAGAATATGCTATACAGTTAAAAATGATGTAAAAACGGCTACATGGAGCTGTAGGGGTCCAGTATATATTTTGACCTGTCATGGTCAAAGTCTATACAATAACAGTTCAAGTTATACTGGACATAGAAATAAAACGAGACATTAAAAACGTCGAAATTCGACGGCCGCCAAGCGATCTCTCTAGTTCATATTAATATTTAGTTTTTGGGGCGGATTTATATCGTGAGATCAGTTTGGTTACAGTCATTCTGATTTTCTAATATGCGCTCTAAAATTTCATCAGGTAAAAATACTGGTAGCTCGGTATCGGTAAGCTAGACTTATTTACAGGTTACATTTACACGTATAAGTCCATACCACAAAAACTACTAAGCCGATTTTGAAAATCTTTATTGTTCCCTAAGTTGAAGTAAATGTAAGCATATAAAATTATGGTCACAATTCGATCACTGGTTTCGGAAAAAAAACGTGGTTTAAGATTTTGTAAATATACAACTTGAAATATACTGAGAAAGCCCTATTAGATTACCATATGTGAATATTTTGCAGGTTCAATAAAATTACGTCGTCGTTGTATATAATATTCATAGTATATTTAAATGGTGTTTGTACTCTCTAGCGTCACTTGAGAAAAACTATCGAAAGTATGCGGATGTATTTTAGGCCTGGACCTTCCTTGCTGACTATTTTCTCCTTACTCTCTTGCTCTTAAGTGATAGGGGTTCGGTATTGACAGATTACTTTACTTGGGCAAAAGTTTAAATGGAACTTGTACAAGTGATTGCATTCGACATTTCCTTGATATTATTACTTCATTGAAAGGTTGGCCTAAGCGCACACTAAAATTTGCAGTGCAGTATTTTGTAATGTATGAAGAAGTGCAGATCTAACTTGTTCATACAATATTAAAACCGGTTCAGTGTAACCGTTCATTGTATCAACGGGTTCAGAGACGCAGCTCTGTACTTTTATTTATTATTCCAAAACAGGCCCCGCATTGCAGTGCACGATACAGTTACCAAACTGCATTTTGAAGTCTTGGAGAAGATGGCTTGGACTACTGATTAACAAACTAACTTCATGGATGATTTAAGATAACGCTTTGCCTTAAGCTTTTGTAAAATCACTGTATCACACTGCTTATATCCGTTTATAGAGCACTTGCGATGACCCCCCTAAATTTCTCTTAGAATCTACTAACGATTTTTTTTACATAATTCTTTTAAAGCGTACTGTGATAGTCCTATTAATATTATAAACGTGAAAGTTTGTGAGGATGTGTGGATGTTTATTGCTCTTTCACGCAAAAACTACTGAACCGATTGCTATGAAACTTAGTGTGTAGATAGCTGGACACCTGGATTAATACATAGGCTTTTTATGCCGATATTCGGAGAATTTGATTCGGTGGCAATAGACACTGTCTGGCACACACTGCTTTAGGGCTTCGTCCTCCGCATGGCCAAGTAGTAAAACTAACCGACAATATCTCGAAGTTACCAACCAGAAAACCTGTTTAACGAAGACTGAGAATTGTGAGAAGGCGTACGTCACCCTATAAGAGGATTAAAGTTGATTTTTTATCCGACTTTTCCATATAATTCTACAAAATGTCCATCTTATCTGAATGAACCAGCAATTGATCCATTGCAAATAAAGGATAAATTCATAAATAATACTTATTCAATTCAATTTTCAATTAAAAATATATTGAATCCACACGAAATCACGTGTTGGTTGTCGATTCAATAGATTTAAAATATAATGCTTAGGTGGTTGGGGTAACCACGCTGTCGTTTGCACAATCCACATCGAAGACTGGTGTGGGTATGCGCACGTGACTGTTACTTGCTGTATTACTGCAGTATCCTTCTATATCTACCGCATTTATTGTGGTAATACATAATCATAAAAGTAATTTTGGGAGATGATACATACGCCTATTATAATTATTAAAATCAATGTAGGCTAAAGATTAAACACTGAAGTGTACTAATATAGTCATAAGTCTCTTTGTATACATTTTGTTTTCACTTTTTTACCGAGACGTAAGGGTATACTCACTTACTATTGTAATCAAGTTAGGGTCTGATGATGGGAACCTGGAGAAATCGAGGGAACTCTTTAAACATTATAGGCACACCTATTGCGATTTGGGTATTATTTATAGTAACTCGTGCATTTGCTCTCGGAAAGCATCATTTCGTGAAGTGAATCTGATACACTTGATGTCGGTGATAGTAGTAGTAGGTATTTCATTTGTTACGATTCGATTATTTTAATATGATTGCTAAGCAATTTATGCTCTTCACAATGCATATGGTAAAGAACCACGAAAATTCCTCAACAATTAACATCCCTGAAGAAAAGCAATATTTTGTCAAAGATGAGCAGTTGACATTAGGCTATTAACTAGCTGAATAACCACCCGATTCATACACTGAAACCGAAAATAATGTAAATTTTATTAATATTTACTCGAAATCGACTTCAAAACAAAAAACGAGGTGGTTCTCAATTCGACAGATTTTTTTTATGTAGATAGGTATGTTACGTGATATATTCGCCCATGAACCGCTTTAATGAAGCAGACCGCCGTGTGCTGAGCCAAGTCCTCACTGTCGCAGTGGTGACAGGCGGGACTCAATTCCCTGCTAGCGAACTAGCATGACTCTCCCACAAAAATATTTTAACTTAATTAAAATAAGATTACCGTTTTACGTAAAATCTAGCTGACCCAACAGACATATTATTTTAAGACAAAAATATTTATAGTATAACAAAAATACTGACTTGCACACTAAATTATCAAGTTGCAATGGAATTTCTAAAATTGATTTCTAACTTGCTTTACAATAATATAGGTAATTATGTATGCACGACCAAATTTCATTTCATAGAGAGTACATATAGGCTAGGTTTAGGTTAGGTTAGAACTGCGACCACAACGCAGCGGCCGGCGAGTGCCAGAACCGAATTCTATTGTAAAATCTAAAATTTTTGAAACAAACATTCCATAATTTGAACACTGGATGTATTAGATAATAAGTTTCCATTAAATAGTTATAATATTTTATTGTGACTCGAAGAATTATTAGATTTACTTTTATATAACAGATGGTAAATCAGTTCACGAAGTAAATCAGTTTTGCTTCATCTATTAAATAGTATTGAATTTTATTTTATTTGTGTGCATATTTAGTATGCAATTCATTATTTTTGGTGCTACTTTCGAATATTTTGTTAGAAAAAAAGATATTTATAGTTATACGATTAAATACTACCCCTTAAAAATTGGGTACCTAATTAAAATGAAAATTGTTTATAATAATAGTGAGTTGCCAACAGAAGAATTTTCATTTAATAGACAAACAAAATAACATATAATGTAGGTATATTAAAATATACATATATGCTTCAAGTTAACTCAATTTTAATATTTGAAGTCTTATTACTAAATTCTGTCGTATCGATGTATTTTAATAAAAAATTGCGATTATGCTCCTTATGATTAGACAGGCAGCGTTTAATGTTATATGCAAGAATTTATCCAACACTTGAAATTTCAATGTGTTCAAT
Organism: Callimorpha dominula; assembly: GCA_949752705.1. NCBI lineage: Eukaryota > Metazoa > Arthropoda > Insecta > Lepidoptera > Erebidae > Callimorpha > Callimorpha dominula. The sequence continues at coordinate 9,991,553 of OX457009.1, read as the reverse complement.
TCCCCAAGGTATTTTTTTCTGAGAAAAACAGTACTTATATAATTTATAACATTCTCCACATTATCAAATTGACTTTATTACACAATAACTATATAACTAACCAAATTAGGTACAGTTTTTAAAAATAAATAATATTCGAAAATTATAGCACGCGAGTCCAATACCTTTTCTCCATCCCACAATTGCACAACGACGTGTTATATACAGATATTTCTAAACATGTATCTGAGCATATACATGTATGTCACATGTATGTGACGATCACGCGAGTTCAGTGCTTTTTCCATAACCCCCAAAAGTGCCTAAAAAGATTTCACTTCAAAAACTTATTTTATCATCAAGATAATCTTATTTAAATAAACTTTGTCATTTATAGCAACTTATTTGGTCACATAGTTGAGGAGATAAAGAAAAATATATATAGTCGTGGCTGTCGTTGATACGTATAAAATCAGAGTGGCGCTTGATCGCGCGTTCTGCGTTTCGATACGGGAGGGGAGTTAACGTCTGACGATGTGTATAAGGTAGTCGAGCGACTCATTCGCGCGGTCTGCTCCTTACTCAACGCACCAGTGCAAAATAATGATTTTTCGTAAGAAAAATTGAACATTCGATTGAAGTTTTTTTTTCTTTCAGTTACGATCCAAACTACTGTAAATTTGGAGGAATGAGTAAGATCTGCCCTAAATGCCTTACAAAAAATAGATAGATACATGGACATTCGTCCATTGTCCGCACATTTTGTAAAAAGATGCAATAGTCACTTTCATATGCCTTCGTTTGGGAATAAAATAAGTCATGAAATTAAGGAAGGAAACTTCGTGCTCACTTTTAAGGTCGGAAGGGCAGGCCTCATAGGCAGCCTTTTCCCGCAATCAAACTTATAGTCACAAACTGATTTCCACGCGGGCGAAGCCGCGGGCACAGCTAGTGAAAAATAAGACTTAATTTTGCATACCATTTTTTTTTAATATACATTATAGTAACTACTCAGTAATCTGTGCCAATAGGCAAAAACGACAGCAACGGCAACATTAGTGACAACGTAAGACATAAAATATAAGTACAAATAAATGGTGACATTCTATTCTATCCGAAATAGAGCTAGACAAACGATACAGTACATATATAAATAGCTAATAGATTTATTTTATTTTTGGAATACTGCAGAGTCAGTTCTACACAAAATTGAATTCCAAAACTCATGGAGACAGACTGAGACACGTGCCGTCACCCTGACGATACATTTATGATCAAGTGAATATGAGACAGTCAAGTCTCCGCTTCACTAATGGAAATAGATTACCAAGACTTTTCTGGTTATAGAGAATATGAAGGCTATTGGAAAATTATTAAACATACCTATGAGCGATTGTCAAGTCGCCTTTGGGCAGAAATGTTATATGGCGTTACAATCGCAAAGAAAATATGTAAATCCAATTTATTTGTTAACGGCTTAATATATAATACAGTCTATACATTAGAATCGTCTTTCCATTAGACAGCGAAAAGTCTGTCTATTAGATAGCGAATCGCCTTCTTATAATTTGGTACTCTATGTACATAGCCAACGAACATTTGCCTGTCATTTTGGAAAGAAGTATTGAGCTGTCATGGTGTAACTTGGATATATGTAGTTACTAAACAAACGTTAAAGCACCGTTATGCAACGGTTCTTTAAGTGTCCAACAGTTTTAGATCCCAATTTTAGATGTATTAAAGGTTCCATGCCGGGTTTGTCATCTCTTGCCATCCTTAAAATACTTCTCATGTTTCTGTTTCCTCAATAAGTTCCCCATAATTATGTTTTCTATTATGGACTTCATATAAATCTATGCTAAAATATTTTTTATGATAAGGTTTGCATGTTCAATATGTTATGTAAAAAATACGAAGGACTTTAAATGATGCAATTAACAGATAGACAGACAGACAGACAGAACAATTATTTAGGAATGATACTTCATTCCACGTTTATTGTAGTCAAACCTACCACTCTCCATGTGCTGGCAATTGGCGATAGGAGCCTTTACACCATGTGCTATCCAGGCGCTTGTCTGTCATATGTATTCAATAGATTTTTTTCGTTATTCGTTATTATTCATCCATTCCTTCGAGGAATCAGTTATCACTACGTGATTCTCAAAAGGACTTACTATTTTTATTTAGTACACTTCGCTCATCGTTTTTCTTTTGTAGGCCTTTTATTCTACTTTTTCTGTTTTAGCTTTGACATACATGCCTCTTTTTGTTGTCAAACTATGTGTTTTTACTATGTACTTACATAAATAAAAAAACTAAAGCGCCGCACTCCCATCCCGACCCGCGCCCGCTTTATGTGTGAATTGCGCTTTAGTATAAGAGTATTACCGATGGCTATCTTTAACTAGACGTGTAAATAAATGGACACTCGTTTGAAAGGAGTAATGTACAATTTGATCGCGCCAAGTAGCACGCACCACGAAATTAACCAGAGCCAGAGCACTTTTTGCAGTGATTTCGTAGTGAATAGTGGCCTATTTCCTCGTCGAAGTCAATGTCAGTAATTGTTATTAATATTGCTATGCGATATCTTTTTTTGCTTTTCATATTGAAATAAACATTCCACCTCCATTCTTACGTAACCTTTCTTGTATACAAGCATTGTACGTCAAGACTCAAGTCTGCTGCATACCGCTGAGCGGCGGGCGGCTGTCCACGGTGTTTGGCTTTTTTAAAGTGATGTGACGAAATTAACAGAATCAGATATTTCCGTAAGCTTCGAGCTTCGGTCTTGCCTCGTTGTGTTATTTTTGAAAACAAATATGTTGGTGCTAGCAATTTCTGGCCAAACCTTAATAATAATTTACCTGAGTAGTGAACGCAGAACCATTACGTTGGAGAACAATTCACCTGCATAAAAGCCCATTCATAATGGCCCTCTTCTCAACACCTGAAAGTACTTTCACCTTCATTGCCTTTGGTTATGCGGTTCGCGTTTTAGCAATAACTATGTTGTATACAGAGGCCGTAATATGTGATGTTTGTCGGCAGGTTATTGGTGCAGTGTCGTCGATCGCGTGCAGTGGTGTGTGTGCATACGTGTGTGTTTGTGTTGTGCGTGCGATTCGCGCGCGATATGGCGCGCAGCTAGCGAGCCGCGCCCGCCGCGGCATGCGCGCCGCCTAGCCATGACAGCTGCGCAACACACGACATGGCGCAGTACTCGCAACGGACACAGCCAATGCACAGGTACCACACTCACCCACAAGCCTTACAATTAGCATACAAAAGAAACTGCGAAACTATAATTTGTGTAATATTTTTGAACAACGAATTTAGCGTACTGACATAATATAATCAAGAAATAAATTATTAGAAAGGTTTTCATCATAGTCAATCATCAACCTCTAATACAAGCGCTTGTAAATTACGACAAACAGATTTAGATAATAAGTCAATCCACTCAGAAATCGTATACACAATACACATCTGGGTGACGTTCTTGGTGTGAGTCGTGCTTATACAAAAAACTAGTTGATTCACTAACTCTATAGATGACTAGTTTTCGTACTAGGTTTACTACTTAGTGTAAAGAGAACTGAGAATATGTAGTTAGAAACACCATCAACTGTATTTTGTTCGAAATCGTCGCCAGTCGCACACACTAAACGATAGTCATAATTATTATTATTCTAAATACAACCTTGGTTTGTTCCTTATAACTTATAACATAGCATTTCGTATATTCATACTTGTAGGCAGTTACGTCCGAGACAGCTGAACGTCAATACAGAGTTGTTAGATTTGCACGATTTGTGAAAATTAATTTGTCAGAGTTTTGTGTAACCAGTAGTGTAAAGCTTTAATAATATCACTATATGACATTTTCTAAATATTGTCGTTTTTACAGGAATATTGGTATACCAATATCAATATTTCTGTAAAAATGCAGTTTATTGCGTACTCTGGTAGTTCCAATATAGTTAGTACTCGAATATGATACGCAATGTATAAGTGTTTTAAGAGATTATCTCTATTGCCTTTATCTCTTAAATTACAGAATACTTTGTGAATATTTATCTATATTACTTAAAACTAAAAGTTTTTTGACTTACCGATGAAAATATGATTTCACTGCAGCCCTGACTTCTTTTTTTGACAATTTAAGCAACTACGTTCCCGGCTAAAGTATATACGTATACTATACGCGAGTATGAAAGGTATTTGCACGTGTTTCTATTATAAGTTGTTATATGAGCTTTTGCTCATAACTTCGGCGTACTGTATCTAATATAACCTTTCTAACACGTGAATACCTATGTATTAATTTTAGATAAAGTCCAAGATAAAATTCATTTAGTTCCGTCAATAAACTGATCCGTTTTTACTTAAATGTTTATACTTAATTTGAATTCTAAGCGGCCACATTGTGTTCGAAGGTAATTTATTTACAGAATTTGCCTTTTTTGAGATAACAATTTTATTTATTGTGAACCATTGCAACAAACTAAACCCCTTCGTGTCCGAGGGGAAACGGTGTTTTTTTGTTATAATATTTTCTATTGAAACTCTACGGTAGCATGATTAAGAAAAGTCGTATTTTCCGCCAGGTGAATGTTTGTTTTATGGACTAACAGTCACAGCATTCCACAGACTGTATTGCAGAAAACAGATAAAAAATTAATTTTATGTGTAGGATTTAATACAACGATATAATATGCAATTAATCGCACGTCTTAAGTATGAGATAGTAATTAAATTGTACGCACAATTATTCTTCATCAGTCAGGGTTATTGAATACACCATTCAATGTAATAGGTACAATAATTACGAAGTTCTGTAGAAAGTAACTAATGAAAGGAAGAAAGAAAGAAAAACATTTATTTTATTAGCACACATACTTATAAACATAATACTAAAAAAATAAACAAAAATAAACTTTTCTTTTTCTTAACGAAAACGTTATTACAAATACCTAATTGTGAAAGAAAAACGGCCCTTAGCTCAGCATAGTGCAGCTTCTGCCCTTAAGGCGTCGCTGATATTCTGCCAAGGCCAAAAGTGAAGTGCACGGTCTTATGCAACCATATTTCTAATTGCAAGTCAATACGATCAAAACAATACATATACTATATAATTACAAATATAATGTGATTAAAAATAACAGTGACATAGAATATTTTACTTGAAGAGGAACTTTGTTTACTCCTGTGGTATTTGTTTGTTAGCCACCGAAACACTCACTGGGGACCAGTGAGTTCAGCTCACGCAATTATCGACTAACATTATTTTTCTTTTCTTTTTTTTTGGCTTACAATAATAATGTTTTTGTTTATCCAACCGAATCAAAAACCAAAAAATTACAAAATTAAAAAAAAATGTTGAGAAACCCACCACTCACATTTATCAACCTTAACGATTCTACAGTTTGCCAGCAATCTTCAGCCGAGCAAGTCTCGTGCATAAAATAAACACGTGTCGAAGTAATAGCGAACAATTACGTATTAGAGGTTTGGAGGTGCCTGCCCCACGGGGTAAGCAGGATAAACCGTACTCCTTAACAAAGTTTATTAGCTAAGATTTATTCTTAGCAGTTATTATCGCGGGGTTGACAACCATTTCTCTACGCCATTTTTTTTTTAATAACGTGACGTTCTATTATTTGCCCATTTACATTTAATACGATTTTGGTTTTACAGGCAAAACTTATACTAAGGTTACTAAGTGCTGCTAAATATTCGGGAATCGTCTTGTTTTAACCATTTCAGACAAAACGATCAAAAATACTTTTCAAATGGTTTCTAGAATTGTGTAGGTTAGTTAATCTTGTGAGGCTGTGGGGCTGTTAATGAGTAATATTTTATGTCTAGACAGCAATTTTAAAATACGGTCCTTGTACGTACAAAAATATCTGCAAAGGGCTATTGTGATATATGCTAAACATTAGACATCATAGCTCCATAGTTATAAACGGATGGATCGATATTGATTTAGTTTTTTATCTGAAAGATGACGTCACTGATAGTGTTCGTAGCTATAATTTAAGCAAATCTGTTCAGCCCTTCGAAGGTTATCTGCTCTTTTCTGATCTTTGAAGGGATTTTTTTAGTCTGGGGTATTTTAAATTTTCAATTGACACTTTCAAAAATGTCAACGATATCTAAAAATGTTATGTGTTATACGTTAAATCCCGGTACCCTAAAACTTTGTGTGACAACCCTGTACCATGATTACAGTTTTACTTCGTACTATAATAGACGGACGTTGAGCCATGAAATGGTACAACTATCCAGATAGACAATAAACGATGTATTGTTTTTCTACAGGTTACAGGCACCCACCCATTTGACCATTTACGAGTACGGTCTTCTACAAATTAATTAGGCGTGTAGAAGATATTGCACTGGTATCTTACAGGATAGATTAAAACTAAATGCATTAATATTATACATACCTGAGAACTAATGGATCTTGTAGAATTTTGATAAAATTTCTTGACTTAGATACAGTTTCTAAAGAAGCTGAAATCAGTATTATCTGTGCTTTGTATTTCTGTTATCAAAAATAATGTTAAGTACATACTTCGATCTTAAACTTGCAATTAGAACTGTCTGTTAATGTTGAATGTATTTTGCGCTGTAGTGCGTAATTGCATGATTACCGTTTTTTGCTGAATATTCTATACAAGAGACAGTACGATATATATGTATGTATGCAGAGTCGACAAAGTTAAACAAAAATATTTCATAGTTCTGCGTAAAAACACATAAAACGCAACAATGTTTTTCACATTGCGTGATATGTGATCAACATCTATGCTTGACCCCAGTTTTATTAAAAAATATGTAATATTCATGTTTTTGTAATTTTTTTAACAGTATTACATTAGTATACAGTCATGGATAGCCAATTTACGTACCGTGTTTGTTTGTGTGTCCTCAAGCAGCTGACGAAACTATTTGACTGCTATGTGCAGTTTTAATTTCTTAATCGTTGTTGGTGCGTTTGCAACTAAAGGCAGATGTTTATTTAACGGTATTACCTACAGCGTGTATACTAACTACTTTGTATGAACGATGAAGTTATTATTAAGTAATGCGACAAAGGTAAAAGAAAATATTTCATGATTAAGAAAATCCTCGAGCAGTCCTCAGCAATGTTGAAAAGACTAGGTGCAGTTTTAAATTATTTTTTACAGGATTAGTCACCTGTAATATTAATAATGTAATATTAATACCACCTTTTTGTGTGTGGAATCCTTCTAGTAAAAAAAAATTACGGTTCCCGTGGGGTAGATTTCACTAACATTTCCACGCTAACGAAGTCACGGACAATAGCTAGGAATATTATAATTTTAATTCTGGTTTTCGTACTGCTACTTTTGCGGCTTAAACTGTGTTTAATGCCACTAATATTATAAATGTGAAAGTTTGGATGAATGGATGTTTGTTACCCTTTCACGCCAAAGCTACTGAACCGATTGCGATGAAACTTGCTATGTAGATAGCTGGAGACCTTGATTAACATATAGGCTACTTTTTATCCCGATATTCCCACGGGATCGAGACTTACGCGGGTGAAACCGCGGGGCGCTGCTAGTTATCATGTATAAATGAATACTGATTTTAATGTAGATAATTCTAAGCAAATAGCCTATATGTTAATCCAGGTCTCCAGCTATCTACTTACCAAGTTTCATCGGATTCAATAGTTTCTGCGTGAAAGAGTAACAAACATCCATACATACATACATCCATACTTCTTCACAAATTTTCACGTTTTTAATATTAGGAGGATTATGGATATGCGCGGGAGAGTAGGTATATTTCAAAATATTGAATTTTCCTGCTTCATTAATAGCTTCAACGAATTTAGTTGGCTTAATTTTGGCATATTTCTTGACACAGAAATAACACATACAGAAATAAAGTGTATGACGTAAGGATGGCGCATAAAAAGTTGGACAAACACGAGTTCCCATTTGTGTCTATAAGTGAACGTCATTCGTCTACGTTTGCTTGCCAACACCGAAAATTTTGTTATCACAGTCAATCTATCTTCGTGTCACTACATATTATAAAACAAAGTCTCCCGCCGCGCCTGTCTGTATGTCTGTTCGTGAAAAACTACTGAATGGATTTTCATGCGGTTTTCACTAATAGACAGAGTGATTCATGAGGAAGGTTTGGGTGTATAATTTGTTAACGTTTTGTGTAAATTGGTTGAAATATGATGATGATTGTTGAAGATGTCTCTACGTGCGAATCCGGGGCGGGTTGCTAGTGCTACATAATAAAACAAAGACAACTAGCTCTAAAGCTTTATGTCCTTTCGGTCGTATCGAGTATTCACACAAACGGTACTCAAGCCAAAAAGAGAAGTAGAGTTTTAATTGTAGGACGCCCGCTATCTGAACTAAGGCCTTGTTCCATTAAGGACTCCCACTCGAGTCGTGCTATAGCTGTCGGATCTCCAGTGTCACATAACCCATGATCATGGCCCCATTCTGATAGCCAATTCACTGAATAGATTTTTATTAAATTAGTACTATTTCTTTCCATCAGCCCTAATGAAAGAAATGATCGCCCTAGTGAATAGCACTCGTGCGGTAATACTAACATAATTATTCTAACAATACATAACATTCGTGGGAGAGCCATGCTTCGGCACGTATGGGCCGGCTCGACTGGAGTGATACCACGGCCTCACAAAAAACCGGCAGTGAAGCATTGATTACTAACCCTTCCCTCTCTCCCTCTTCCCCTATCACCTCCTCTTACCCCCTTTCCATACTCCCACCTTAAAGGGCGGCAACACACTTGTGACTCTTGAGTTTCAGGTGCCCATGGGCGGCGGTAGTCATTTACCATCAGGTGACCCGTCTGCTCGTTTGCCCCATATAGCATAAAAAAAAACAGCTCTTCTTTCTGCTAAACCTAGGATTGTGAAAAGAGTTTTACAATGTGACTTTTACTACCCAAACCTAATTAGGTACATTTGACATTATTTGACCGATTCTAATTCATGGACCGCGTCATTATTGTGTGTTTTAAAATGATTGTATTTATTCACAAAACAGTTAGTTCAGGTCGGTTTTGTGGTTACCTCGCCATTGTATAACTGCATTAGATAAATTTCTCTATATTATAAGTTCTTCGAATCCGGGTATTTCCATTTTGTATTTGTGTCAAAAAATAGCAGTTTGGTAACAAAGAAAATAAATTTAGCCTTGGTTGAATTGCATCAGTTACTGTGTACGGGCAAGCCCTTGGTTATTATTAAATATATTTTATAATAACTAACTTTACTCAACTAACTCAATTTAATATATTTCAATGTATATAGTTCGTACACTTTTGTACCACGCGCTCGTTCGCCTTGCGGTGACGACATGTGTCGCGTGCTGTCATTCTGCCATATTGGATTATCATAAAAAATACCCTATCTAATTTAGTTCATAACTACCTAAGAACAATAATTACTAATCTCTGAGATAACTACTTATTGAACGTGTGACAATTAACAAAAGCTGGTCAGCGAATGCTTATATATTTACCTAACATCACACGGACCCTCCGGTAGACCTACCACCATCTACTTTGATTATAAAATAATCTTTTATTCCGATTTGTATCAGAAGTATTTGTCTATTGGCTAATCCTTAAAAATACGTTGTAAAAAATAAAAAGGAAAAATATTCAAAGTTAGAAGTCCAAAATAATTAACTAAGCTATAACATGTTTAATTAAAAAACGGTAGATAATAAAAGGGGAGGGGTCAAAATATATCACTGTAATAGTAGGTAGTACTCGAATTTTTATTACAAAAAGTCATCAGCGTCTCTTTCGCTTTGGCATATTTTTTTAGAGAATTGTACTATTCAGTGAGTTGGCTAACTACCATATCATTAACGCTATATCCACACGTGACAAAAGTTTTATCACCTACCCGTTGAGTATTCAACCTGTTTAGCATTTAACGGAATGAAAAACCGTTCGACCAACGGTTTCAACTATACCAGCAAATGAATTATAATTTTACGGTGAAATTGGAACCACTCATGCTTTTTTTGTTAAGTATTAGGCTTGATTTAAGTATTGATCAATAATTATTAATTGAAAGAAAGCCGACACAAGGCCACAGAACAAACCGCAGAAATCATTGAAGTTCTTTGTACGTACATATAAAGTACTAGTTGTTTATCAATCTGCATGTCAAATTAAACACCACTTTATGCTATGTTGTTATAAACGGAACGAATCGTTCGAAATCGTCAACATTCGACATCTAATAGTTTTGACTTTAATAGCAGCGCAGCACCTAACCCGGCGACACCTCATGACGACGGAATCGTTTCATGAAACTTAATGAAGAGACGAAATACAAAGTAGACATGGTACATGTTGCTTTTAAAAGTTGTAGTTCTATAAGTATAGACAACACAAAAACATGACCTCCACCCGACCTATATTTTACAAAATGTATGAAACAATACTCGGGCTCTGCAATAAACCGCCCCCTGAATATCAGCTTCCCCCAAGCGAAGCTTCATCCGACAAGTGCGCTCGGCGGGTGGCGACGCGGCGGCGCGGCTTGGCGGGGCGGGACGCGGGCTTCGATCGGTATGGCAGTAGTCGGCTCAGACCGCCCGGGACACGACGTTCTTGTCGGGACGGCACGACAACACACAAATCCACCCCATTACAAACGATATAAAAACTAAACAGCACAATGGCAATGGACGTAGAACGCCTGATCGAGTGTGTAAAGAACCACGTCTACCTGTACGACTTGGGACATAAAGACTACAAGAATACTACGAGAAAAGCAGCCGTGTGGGAGAAAATAGCTGTTCAATTAAACGAGAATAGTAAGTATAGTGTTTTCTTGTATACATCTCTAACTATAGAGGCTGTCTAGCAATCTTCGACGTAGCGTAGCGTACGCAGAAGGCAAAGCACGTAAATGAATCCTTCGGCATAAGGACATCGCCACTTTCTTCCGCGCAACTGAAAAGAGATAGCACCATAGTAAAGTAATAGGTCTGCTCTTCTCTCGCTCTCCCTCTGTTCAATGCATTACAGAGAGACAGTGTTTATGTAACGGTAACAATAACATACTTAGGTTCTTGTGTCTGGACAACGGCCACTTGTTTGCTGCTCCATTCTGGCATCGAATAATGCAACTTTTGTTAAACGCGTTCTTTGGATCTGCTGCGTTTCGTATGAATAATCAGGATATTGTCTAATGATCTTCATTCGAGTCAATAAAAAAAAATGCATGACACTTTACACACGTTTAAGAACTTATTATTTACACTCAAAAAAAAAAAAACATAGTGGTTGATTAGTTACCGTTTTTATTTATTCAACGTTAACGATAGCAAAGTAGTATCCGAACTGAGAGAGGGTCTTTCAAGTATCATACCATTTTAATAATAAAATGAATAAATCGCCTTTTCAAAAATGACTCATGAGCAATATTATACTTATAACGGTTTTAACGTAGTTCGATAACATTCATATCAATATAGGTATAATCATTACGATCTTTTCTTGGGAAATGAGTAATGCCAAAATATTCAAACACATTACCAAAATCACCGTTTCCTCGAAGCCATTATAATATTTTAGACATGGAAAGTTCAATGTTTCATCAAATATTACTGAATGTAAGTACTCTATGAAAGTCTCCGAACGTAGCACGCGAATACCTACTACTCAGAATTTAAGCTAAGTTGAGAATAAGCTATACATAGTATAGTACGGTTACACGCTTTCGTAAACACTACTAATGATATTTTGCTTAAAACTTCTTTGGAGTTTATCTGGATACATACTTTAGAATATTTGGACATGGTTTTTAACTTTGTTTTTTTTTGTTGTAATTGGGAATTTTGGGATTTAAAGATTTTGATGGCCATCGTATAGTATTTGTTTCCTCGCAGTCATCTTACTGTGCAAGATTGTGCAAACGGTAAAATTGTAAGATAAGGTCAAATGTTGTCTGAAAATAACAATTAAAAAAGAGGTAGGTATGTAGTTAATCGCCGAAGAGCGTAACATTGTCTTCCGGACTTGCGACCGTTTCTAGGCACCGTGTACCTGTTTCCCACCTTGTCGTATATAAAATGCACAATTTTAATTATAGTGTACCAGAAATTGACTATAAATATATTTACATACTTACTAAGTATATTTTTTTTCGAAAAAAAAAAGGATAAAAATTATGACTTACTACTAAAAAAGAAAAACTATTATATTTTATATGTTTCCAGGTGAAACAGTAAAACTGAAATGGAAAACCGTAAGAGATGGCTACATCAAGTTCAAAAAACAACAGAAAGAGGGCAACAAGAAGGTCATCAACTACATATGGAGCTCACAATTAAAATTTCTAGATGAATATCAAGTATCACGGAAAAGTAAGAACGTAAATATGTCACTGGCGTCAGCGTTGGAGCTATCAGAAGATGAATCGGAAACACCGTCGCAGTCGTATTCACCAGCTTCCATACTTATTCCTTCACCGTCAGACTCTGGCCCATTTCGCAGTGTACAAACTCCACGTCGTAAAAGAAAAGCGCAAGATCAAGACAAAAATGTAAGCTACGTCAGAAGCAAAAAGTCCAAGAAAGAACTAGAAAATTACGATGCAATGGATCATTTATTTCTCAGTTATTCGCAAACATTCAAGACATTCTCGCTTAGACAGCAAGCTTTATTAAAAGTTGAACTTGCGAAATTATTTTCGAATGCAGAGTTGAATGCGTTGGAGAGTTGTAAGAATTTACAGGAATCACTAGTTGCGGGATCTTCGCCAGGGAACACGGAGACAAAACATCACGATAACCACAGTAATGCGTCAACAGACATTCACACCGTCGATATCGACGACTATGAAACCGATGATGACGAAATTGAGTTTGTTAATCCGACACACGCTAATGGGAGGCGGTCGAGACGTACCCGCACCGCTAGTGACACGACTGGTTAACCCGTTGTTGTGCACGTACATAATTTTTAGTCTGTTGCCCAAAAATACGAATGAAAAACATTCTACGAGTCTTCGAGTAAGAGTGTGATGCACGACATCGTCAGTCGATAATGGATGGTAGTACCAATACACTATATTGTACACTACATCGTACCTTACAAAATATTATCGCGATTAAGTCCCGATTTACACCTCTAAATATGAGAATAGTTATTTTGACCCTAAGTGTTTCTTAAGGTCAAAAAAACAATTCAATAGAAACCAAATAAAACTATGTTTAGGAATTTACTTTAGGCGTTCTCTAACGTTTTCAACGTAATGATAAATGCAAACACCTAACATTGTATTTTGTAGTTATGAGATGTCGATATGGATCAGCAGAGTACAGAAAAACCAATTCTGGTTTATAGTGCTATTATGTTAAAATTAAGTTTTAGTGTAAGAAATAATGTAAGTATTTAAATAATTAAAAAAAAAAATAAGGTAATTTTCTAACTGCACACACATAGAAGAACAAGAATACAGCAACACACAAGAACAACAACACACAACACACAAGAATACAGTGTATGCTACATCTCATTTTGAAGTATGGAAGAACAAGTCAAAAGCAGCTCTTGTTGTTTATTATGCCAAGGCAGTGTGCCAAAACTTATATTAATTTTTAATTATACTTTTCTTTTTTATAACCTACTTGTTATAAAAATGATGATAATCGATAATGTTGAATCATCATTGATATGATTATACAAACATAATGACTAAGAAATGAGTTAAACAAAACGTGTTGTTACTGCAGTTGCGTTTTTTGATTACTTGTGTATAGAAATTAATAATGACTGCACACTTGGACTTAGTTTAGTTATGTAGTAATACGAGTAATTTAATTGCAACGACTGCAATAGAAGTCGAACACCTGCATTCCAGGTGCATTCGATTTTAACTACTTATTGTGATGCAGTCTGCATCGACATAACTAATAAAATACAATTTCAGAACCTATGTATTTTTTTCCCTAATTACTTATAACTAGCAACCCGCCCCGGCTTCCGCACGGGTAGCAGAGACATTGTCAACAATCATTAACATATTTCAATCAATTTACACAAAATCTTAACATATTAAATCTTTCTCATGAATCATTCTGTCTATTAGTAAAAACAGCATGAAAATATCCGTTCAGACGTTTTTCAGTTTATCGCGAACAGACAGACAGATGCGGCGGGGAACTTTGTTTTATAATATGTAGTGATGAAGTGATATACTCATTCGTTCGTTCAAATACATAAGATGACAGGTGGGGAAAAGAAGCACTGTCTGTAATACCAAATTTTGATAAAACTAGATAATAAAATGGCTAAAATAAACGTATAGATAATTAACATTATATATTGATAGATACTACACATTAGACACAGGACAGTTTATTCACAAAACGGCACCGCACATCTAGTATGTGTGCACAGCCTAGTATTAAGTAGCACTGACCGTGTACGTTACGATTGCTCCGCCAAGTTATTCAAACAGAAAAAAATCTTTGTCTTGAAGCCGATTTATACCAGTATTCAATGTTTTTCATTTATGTTGTAACTTTTTATATGATGTACAATAAAGAAGATTGTATTGTAATGTAAGCACATGCAAGAAACGTTTGTAAATGTCTATCGTTTTGACACGTAATTATTGTACTTTTATTATACAATATTTTATATCTGAAAATTTATTAGACAAGCACTTTTTTTTGGACGGTAGGTAGGGTTTTAGACGAAATTTGAACCTCCACGGTATTATTCTACACTTTGTTGTGTGATGCGATGATGACCGATGCAATCTTATTAGGTGTCCTAAGTTATTTATTACGCTATATATTAACCAATATGAAAATATATTTATATCTAAAAAAAATTACATAACTTATACATGTTGGTAAGACTCCTCTTGGTTCGATATTTATTATTGCTGAGTGTGTTTTCTGAATGCGACGTATTTAATAATCAATCAAGCAGTTTGCACACTAAGTTTAGCGAAAGTTAAACAAAAAAAGAAAACACCTGAGTTCAGTCCGCGTTAACTTACATTTATATGTGCTTACTTTTTTATAACATGTAGGTACTTACTGTGCATGTCTGTCTTATATCATAATCATCAGCACATATAGTTTTTTTTGCTGTTATTTCAGTTTCCGAAACGCAATTGTTTAACTTGATACCGACATGACATCACCACCGACCATTTCGTGTCTTCGTGTCATCGCCTACAAAGCGAAGTTCATAAATAACCCAGTCTGACTTGCTAACCTTACCGTTCACGTGGCCTCCTGCTACTGGATACATTTTGATGGTGACCGATTCGTCTCAGTCAGATAGAAATACATCCAAACAAATGGTGTAAAATGTGAAAGTAACCGCTGAACCACTGAAGCTATTGTAATGAAATGTAGCAAACCAGTAGTGGCTTCTTCTGCGCCCCGCGGTTTCACCCGCGTAAGTCCCGATGCCGTGGGAATATCGAGATAACAAGTAGCCTATGTGTTAATCCAGGTCTCTAGCTATCTACATACCAAATCTGTATTCTTCATCTTCATCGCAATCTGTTCAGTAGTTTTTGGGTGAAAGAGTAACAAACATCTATACATCCTCACAAATGTGTTTGTAGCTTGAAACATTCACATTTATAATATTAAGTAGTATGAATTGTATTCTTTATCTGGTAAATAAATAAAGTATTTCCGATGAATATTTGTACATTAGCTACTCCCGACTGTCACGAACATTTGTTAAAATCATAGGGAAACTTAATAGAAAGAAAAAATGTATACCTACAGATATTCATTATGATCCAAGCATAGGATATTGCTTTCCCATTGAGTTTTCCGTTGATGGCTGTCGAATGTCGATTCTACGTTCTATTGTCCTTCTGGTGTATACCGGTAACGCACATTTTTTTTTAAATCTAACTGCAACCATGAAATAAACAAAAAATACTCCAATATTTTTTATTTAGTAAAATATTACTATTTCAATTCAGCAAATAATTTTGTTAAAGAAATATCTCTAAAAACCTTTTCTGTAAAAATTTGGTTTCTATCTTTGATGATAAAGTAGCGACTTGAGCTCTAGAAAATGATGGATATTATTAAACCATTAAACTTGAAGCCAACATGTTTACAATAAGAAAGTTTCGTTAAAAAATTAATGCAACAAATTGATCTTGGACCATGGATATGTAGTAGCTGTGCCCAGCGCGGCTTCACTCGCGTATACAT
The DNA here is from genome assembly GCA_949752705.1 of Callimorpha dominula. Taxonomy (NCBI): domain Eukaryota; kingdom Metazoa; phylum Arthropoda; class Insecta; order Lepidoptera; family Erebidae; genus Callimorpha; species Callimorpha dominula. The sequence continues at coordinate 9,975,309 of OX457009.1, read as the reverse complement.
ATTTATACTATTATTTGCTGAGACCCTAATTCTTTTTCGAAAATGAAAGTTAAGAAAACAACCACACAAAAAAATGTTTCTTTTTTACTAAAAACATTTAGATGTATTTAGTAAAAAGCTGTTATTATGATATTACAAACAGACACTCCAATTTTATTTATTTATATACAGAAAGATAGATAAGGCATATAAAGTAGATAGTCGAAGTCTAGTGCAAACAGCATTTTTCTTCGGATGGCCTAGCAAAAAATATGATATGAAACACGTAATATACTAAAATGTGTTGTAATATCGAAAAATACAATACATATTTAATCAAATTAATACATGATGATTTATTTATTAGCAATTATTGGTTTTGAGTGCGTCTGGCCATGACTGGGCGCCGCCGGGCAGCTGTCCAGGTCCCTCTTATTGACAGTTTTGCTAAAACATTCAACTCTACAACACCTGATTTGCTTAAACTTTTACATTAATGGCGCAGTGAATTAAAATGTTACCTCGACAACGTGCATCCCCAAATAGAACAATTATTAATTTCCTAGTGCGTGATTTTTCTTAAAAAAAAAAAATAAAACGCTGAGTTTTTTTTGCAAGAAATTAAATCTAGTTAATTAATATTGTTACATACTTGTCGTTTAACGAAATAGTAGAGTCAGATCAGTCGCGGTCCACCATATTGGAAGGTTCTGTTTGCACGGCTCTAATCAGCTTTCATTTTATACAACACAATTGCAATAAAATCAACTCTAAATACGTAAACTGGGTAATTTAAACACGTTCTTTATTTAGATAAGCAGGTAAATGACCTAACAAAAATGTTTATGAATTCATTCCCCAATCAGATAGCATTGTCTTGAATACTTGAAAACTTCATTAAAATCTCAGGTCCTTACAATGTTAAAATATATATATACTAATATAATAAAGCTTTTCTTGGCTGAACGCACTAATATTTAAAACTACCAAAAATTATTTTTCATTTGATAGACCATTTCTTGAAGTAGGTTATAAGTAAGTTAACATCACGCCACGATCCTTAGGGGCGGAGCTGTGAACAAAAACACGGTTGAAACTGCGGGGAAAGTCTACTGTATGTTACAACCAACTGCCACTCAGGCACTGTATACACAACCAATTTTCTATCAAACCAGTAAGCTATTTTATAGATACCACTTTGCGCTGCAAAATCGTCCGTGGCGTCTATTATTTTACAAAGTAACATTCGTTATTACTAATCAGTTTACATTGTTATTAAACTTGTACTTCCCTTTATTTACTTCAATCCGTCGATTAATTATCTCGTTCCGAATGTTTACCTACGTTGATGACGTAATGTGTTTGTAGGTTGAATTTGTCCACAAACGTGACTGAATAACAAAAACCTATTCCTGCGAAAATGTTTTTTGATATTTTCAATTATTTCAATTGAAGAAATATAACCAAGAAAGATTTGTTCTCTGTCGCTTTTTAGGACTTCTTTACTTCGGCTACAGAGACCTTTCTTGTCTGATACCCTTCACGTACCTTAACAGATGTTGCTTTGTTTTGTTATAATTATGAAAATGTAATTTATCATATTAATTAAGTTAACCAAGATTGATCATATTTTTTCTCATTAATATATTAAATCTTAGTATAAAAATAAACCATTCTCGGCAGTCGGTCTACAGTATTTATGGACAGCCCTCCACAAACTGGAATAGTTATCGATTTCGAATAAAAATAATTCAAAGTATTCGTCTGAGCTCAAAACTCAGTTCGCAGGCCATTCGCTCGTAAAATAGGACCATCTTGGAAAATAGGGCTACGCTGCTATTAAAAGTTTATTAAAGTAACAGCACAGATTTTAGTGAGGGTTTCTAAAAATTATACAACGTTTAAGCTAACAAATTTAGAGTTACGTACCCAAAAAGGTAACTGGAATTACGTTGAAGTCTGTTCATCAGTCTGCCTTTCACTCGGGTATATTTTAGAGACCCAATTTATACAGAAAACTGAAAATTGCTATAATAACCATATTCAGTAATATTAATATGATTTCGAGAGTTTTAGATGTTTGATTGATTGATTGGTTTTAGACGAACATTGGCAGTTTGCGCATAGATTATATCCTGGATTAACATCTAGGCATACCTTATTCCTTTTTTTAACTAGTATACAGTAAATAGTTACATAATTGTAGATTATAATGCCTAAATGTAGGTCGCACCCCTGTATCCCTCTCGTAATTAATTTGGGAATACCAGGTTTAATCAAGTTATAAAAGTTCATAATGCTACATATTATGTGTTAGTCAGTTCATTTATTTTAAATTAAGTAAGTGATATTGATATATAATGCGGCCAGTCTTCTATGCCACCTATTTAAACATACCAAATCCTTTCATGCTGAGGATGTATGCTAGTAAGTAGTGTATGTATATAGTCTGTAATTATCCACTGCGAACCGGATCACGCGTCCCGCTCGGATTCGGTTCGATCGAAGCGTCAGTATAAAGCGAAGTCTCGCCGCGAGTACATGTCTCTGCTGCGCCAAACAAACAAAACAAAATGACGAAAGTTTTAACAGAAAGAGAAATTGTAACTGAACTCTTAAGACAATTTAAGAATTCGCCATGTCTATGGGATACTACACACACATTTTATTTCAACAAAGAAGCAAGGAAGAAACAGTACGAAATGTTGTTAGATGTATACCGGCAATTAGATCCTAACGGCACAGTGCATTCTTTAAAAAAGAAACTTGAACATTACCGAGCTGCTTACAGAAGAGAAAGAAAGAAGGTAAGTAAAACAGAGTTACATAAGTATGTTGTACCTTTTTTATGATTTTTCCGTTTTTATTTCAAATTTGTATGAACAAATCGCATATTTTAGAAAATGAAATAAAACCTCAGAATTCAATAAACATCGAATGTAATAATAATAACTCCACACATCTCACAAACGGCCGTCTGATCCCAAACTAGGCAGAGCCTGTACTATGGTAACCAGAGTGCTGATAAACATACTTATATATTTCTAAATACATACATATTATAGATAAATTACACCCAGACACAAATGATCACGCTCATCACACAATTATTTGTCCTGGGTGGGAATCGAACCCACGACCTCTGGCTCAGCAGTCAGGATCACTAACCGACAGGCCAGTCGAAAATTTATGTATTGATCATACATATTTGGTGAATATTGAATTTCTAGCGTTTGCTGTCCATCCTAGTCATCTAGAAAGTTATTGAATTATTTTTGAAATTAAATTGTAATGATTCGTCTAAGCAACAACTTCCTGTTGTACTATTGTACAACAGGAAGTTGTTGCAAGGCGCAAGCTAGGGTGACTATATTTAGTGTCGTTTAGTGGCCTTGAAATAACAAAACTTATTATTGGTATCTAAACAGACGGCATATATAACATATTTTACGTTTTTAGGTGGAAAATAGTACGCTGAATGGTGGCGGCCCAGACAGTATACATAAACCGAATCTGTGGTATTACAATCTTTTGACGTTTCTCAGTGTAAAGCTAGACAATTCGAGTGAAGAAGAAAATGAAAATGTAAGCCATTAATTAGTTAAATTATTAAATTAATTAGCCAGAATAATAAGCACGTTACATATAAATCCATAAGTAAATACAGTTTAAAAACTTTTAAAAATCATGTACATAAACAATACTTTAAAAAAATATAAAATCAGTTTCAACATTGATTTCAACATTGAAATTTTTTTTGCCTAAGATGCGATATAATAGTAGTATGTTTTACTAATAATAGACGGTAAAACAATCTTCACGATTGCACCTCTCAATCATGCATGCATGTATAATTATGCACATAATATATTCGCAACATTTTAGTCATGTCTAAAGATAGAATGGAGTAGTTACCTACTAAATATCTTTATTTACATCAACTTTTTAGTTAGAAGATATGCGGCTAACAATTTACAACGTTTGTTCTACGAACATACAGAGCAGAGAAGTTACTCGAAACATGTACCTAAACATCATTATTTTTTTTTGTACTAGGTTTTGTATAGGACCTATCCAAGGAAGTCCAAGTAGTCGTACATTCTATAACTTGACGGAATAATTTTTTCTATGTCTATGAATAAGAGAATAAATTAGAGCTAGTTTTGTAAATACATTATGTAGATTAGCATGCAATCGACCTTATGCAATGTGAATGTGTGAATTCTAGTTTTAATATTCTTTTTTAGTTGCAACGCTTAATAGAAATAAAGAAAAGACGAATATCACCCACAACAGAAAAAGTTAAAAGCGATAAATTAGAAGATTCACAGGGGGAAAATTCTAGAGGCAAATGGAACGCACCGGACTACATCGCCTCGTACGCTGATTCTATCGCTAGACAACTAAAAGAACTTGATGAACCAGTCAGATACGAAACTGAAAGAATAATATCTGATGTTATCTATCGAGCACGGACTGGGACTCTGCATAAATATTCTTCCGAAGTGGTTGATACCTTCATGATTCCTCAGTTCGGACCTTCATGGTACGACGTGGCTGACCAGGGTGACGTTCAAGAGCCTACAGAGTGTTTGGTAGTAACACCAGCAGACGATGTTAAGCAAACGGAATCAACACAACCTAGAATTAAGTAGAAATCTCTAAGAATTTCCTTCGTTTAATTAAAAAAAATTAAATCTGAAAATCTAAATATTTACTGTTTGTTTGTTTTTTATGTCATTCAATAATAATAATAACTTTACAGATCTCACACACGGCCGTCTGATCCCAAACTAGGCAGAGCCTGTACTATGGTAACCTGACTTCTGATAAACATACTTATATATTTCTAAATACATACATATTATAGATAAATTACACCCAGACACAGAACAAATTATCGAGCTCATCACACAATTATTTGTCCTGGGTGGGAATCGAACCCACGACCTCTGGCTTAGCAGTCAGGGTCACTAACCACAAGACCAACAGGCCAGTCAATGGCTTGATGATGTCAACTGTCAATATTATTTGACGTCAGACATGTACTTGGATATTATTTTATATTTTAACCACTAAATTGGATAAAAAAGATAAAATTAGTATGTGTATAAAGTTATAATTCCTAAAATATGCTTCTTAGGAAAAAGACCCAACACAACGTCATTATTTTTTTCAAACCACCGCGCTCCGTTGTAACTAAAATAATGGGTACTTAGTAGTAATACATGAAGTTTTGTGTCATCGTTAAACATATATTTAGCCATGTTAAACTAAAGGACGGGTAGTTATTATCGGACTACAATTATTCTTTTTTCATTTGAATGGGTAGAAGATGTGTCATATAGACCTAACAGATCTACACCTATATTCTGTGACAGTATGATTATTTCGAGCAAGACTCATCGCCAACGCTCAGTAGTGATTCGTAGTTATTCCTTGTTTTTAGACCTTGCCTATATTAAAATTTAAACATCCACTTCATTTCATTTTCGCTAGTGTCACTTTACTTTGTTATACCAACTTGGCATCAACACTGATGAAAACATTAATCGCCCACTCGCGTAAGTACTCACGAGTTGCAAACAAAATTCTATACAAAACAATCCAGTCCTGCCGCACACAACTACCTAGGTACAAGTAGTATAGTAAACACACAAACAAGTACAGCTGATCTCGCCCGATCACACGAAATGGCGTTGCGACGCGACGTTGCCATACCGCTCCCTCGGCATTCAACGTTGCCATTCCTCACACTACCCAAGTAAATATTCGAAATTCGAACTTGGATGGCATTGCGAATCGGATATCGTTTAAACGGCTGTATGAAGGTACGCAGGTATATATAAAATAAGTAGGTATATTCAATAACGGTTCCCACCAATTATATGGGTCGAAACTGGTTTTATTTTCGTGGGTCTGTTAATAGGACGGTAAAGACGAAAACATTGAACGTGAGTGCGTGAATGAGGGTTTTTTATATACCTAGCCTTTTGCAGTTTCTCTTACAAATTTCTCAAAAGATTCATGAGGCCATGAAGGATACATACCTAATATATTATTATGTTGATATAAAATTGTAAGTCACTCACCTACACTATTATAATCAATTTCTGCTACTCCTCCAGTTTTTTAGTATTATCTTAGCCCGTAGGTCAAGCGATTAGTATCTTTCTCCAGTTTGCGGTAGCAGTACCTAATCGTTTGATTACATTACTTATAGCAGTTTTTTTTCGTGTGGTATGTCGGAATCGAACCAACTAAAACCACACGGTGTTCCATCATAAGTGTGTCTATTGCAAGGGCCTCGGGTAGACCCTAGGAAGGAAGTCCCCGAGAACCCCGGCAGCCTTTGGCCACCTCCTAAACAGATGGCAGCCACACCATTGCGTGCGTGCGGAAGGCCTTGCCCCCCTTCTGGTATGGAGAGGCGCGCGCGCGGAACTCGTCGCGCCACCGTCTCAAGCAAACGGGTCACCTGATGGTAAGTGAATACCGTCGCCCATTCACATCTACAACTCAAGAGTCACAAGTTCGTGTTAATATTATCTATTATTGACTAAGGATCTACCTATCTAACAAAATATGAAGAAGGTAGGCCTAGGTAATAAATATTTGTTAGATTCTTTGTGTAAATTTGGTGTAGGTAAGTATAGAAACGGAACAAGAATTTAATAATGTTAACGTCAATAGGTGCTCTTTATCTCTTAACTTATAAATAACTTTATTTTACATACTAGCTAACGCCCACGGCGATAAGCTCATAATTAATCGTGACCTACTCGCTCTTAAGAGAAAGCCAGGTATGAGACCATAACAAACATAATTATTATAGTATGTATATTTTAAGAAAATCTGCTGTTTCTTTGCTTGTTTGTTTTACTTTCAATAATTTTGTACCTAATAATATTCTTTAAGCGTAATTGGATTACTCTATCTTAATCTATTCTATTTGCGTTACCCTAAATACAATTTGGACGGATCCATATGACTGTATCTTTCCTCTTTACCTAAACCTATGTGTTTATTAACTATTGAAGTTATTAATATTCAATCTTATCCAAAGACTTTATGTATTAAAGATATAAAGTATGTTTTGAATTAATGTTGAACATTATCCAATGGTAATACGAACATGAAAAGTAATAATACCCAAGGATCGTTGAAATATCAGGGTCAGATTTTTTATCTACCTACGTAATTTGGCACAAAAATAAGAAACAATCAAATAGCTAAATATTGTATTTATTGTTCTATTACTACGCTTATATGTATTATTCTTTTATGTACTTACTATCTTTAAACTCATTTTCTCACCTGTCCCCGCTACTATTCATACTTTACCGTAAGGCGCGCATTCCTGAGATAATTTTTGTTAAAGGTACAATATCAGGATCAAGTAGGACAATAGGTGGTTAACTTGAAGTACTAAAATACAGAAAAAACAAGCGAGTGAAAGCAGTAATTAAACATCAGGGGGGTAGGTATCGCAAATATAATTATTTCGAATAATTGTCTAACACACTGTTAAGTGTTAAGGCAGTTACGTCTGTCTACAAATAACTTGTTATTGAAGAGGATGTTATTTTTTCGTGGTTTTACCGAAACGGTGTTATTACTCTTACTGTGTAAGGCATTTGCACGACAAATGTATGCTAACACCTGGTCAAATTAAGAAGTGTAGAAGTGTTGTGGGTTTGATCCCCACATGGGACAAACATTATTTGTATGATAATTTAATAAAAACGGTATTTCAGATCTTCGTCAAATCGAGGTGTATTACATTAGTTGTAGAGTAGTAATAATATATAATAATAATACTACGCATCACAGCAGACTACTTGGATATCCCTATTTAGAATGTAATTTAAACTATCCGTCTGTACGCTTAGATCTTTTAAACTATGCAACGCATTTTAATGAGGTTTTCATCAATAGATAGAGCGATTCAAGATGAAGGTTTTTACGTATAGTACAATTTTGTTTTTTGTTAATTTGTTGAAATATGACGATATTTAATTGTTCACCACATTAGTATCTACATAGCACCCGTGCGAAGCCGGGGCGGATCGCTAGTTTTAACTAAAACATTTTATTATTAAAGGGGGACATGCATCTGTGAGTTGTGTCTGTCCTACAAAGTTTAAGGAGCGCTGCGCTGTTTAGCCGGCTCGACACAACAAAGTTCAGAGCAAGCCGATAAACGTGGCGCGGCATCGATCGTGTAATGTTGCCGTTTCGTGCTAAGGCGGGTTGCCGTTCAGCGCGCCCATTATTATTTATTATGTTACGCGGCGGCCGCTGCACGCCTTGCGTCACTCGTGCAATGGCCGATACTTCGAGTTTATGCGTCGCCTGGTCATCTTGGGGATGATTGGGGTAATTATTCCACTTATTGCGAATATTGTAGCTGCTGGAATTGACTGTTAGATGTATTTTAAACAACATTAGGTAATTTAAATATTCATACTTAAACTTATTATGTATTCTCTGCTTAAACCAAATCGTCAGCAATATTAGGTAGGTATATGAAATTTTTTTATTCCACAAGAGAAATTGTGTGAACATATCTTTTCAACGGTCAACATACTATTACATATACACAGCGGTCTTAAAAGCTGTAATTAAAATAAATTTAATAACTTAAAGTATTATTTGTGTTGCTATAAGGTTATCCAACATAACTGCAATACAATTTAACGCTACAAACCAGCATGTAGGTATTTTTTCTTTACTTCAATGTTTTTCTTAAGTATGTCGCCGGATAGTGATAGAAATGACACTGACGCAAGGCGTCGTCGGTGACATGCTAATCTACCAAATATAGTAGACTTTATTAGCGCCGTTTCACACACATTATGGAAGTTAATTTATGTATGAATGAGTATTTTAATGAGATAATAAAAAAAAAAGAGTAAAAATAAAATAAAATTTATCGTTTTCTTTTAGGTACCAATTGTCAGACAACAAATAAAATCCTACTTATATTATAAACGTAAAAGTTTGTGAGGATGTAAGGATGTTTGTTGTTAGTCTTTCACGCAAAAACTACTGAACCGATAGCGATATAATAAACAGTAAGCAAACCTCAAGTCCAGTTACAACTGTACACATCTTTCAAAACAAACAATACTTTGTTTTCGAAATAGGTTAAGTTTGGATTTAAATGTAAATTTGTAAAGAATCAATTAAGTATAAGTGAAATATGGAGAAAACACAACTAAAAAGAAAACCGACTTCGAACAAAAAAAAAATCCATAAAATACTTACATGTTTTTCTCATGGATGCCATTGTCAGAATTCGACCAAATTGAAATGGGACCACACGGGAAGCACCAGCTTTCAAATAAAAAAAGAATCATCAAAATCGGTTCACCCAGTCGAAAGTTCTGAGGAAACAAACAAAAACAAAAGAAACTACAGTCGAATTGAAAACCTCCTCCTTTTTTGAAGTTGGTTAAAAATTTGCTATATAGTTAGCGGAGACCTAGATTAACACGAAGACTACTTACTTTTTATCCCGATATTCTCACTGGATCGGGACTTAGCCGAGTGAAACCGCGGGGCGTCGCTACTCGTACTGCCGATCTGGACAGTATACGTCATTCGAGGCCTACTCACCCACTCGCAGAAAACACAAAAAAAAAAACAGTAGTGTTCGGTCGAATAGTACCTGAATTCTCGGTATTCTGCCGAATAGTATGAAAGAATACCGAATATTTGCGGAATATTCGTTGCAAACCTAGTACTTACTTACTACAATATTATACTTATCTATACAAATAAATGAAATTGGAGTGTCTGTTTGTAATATTAAAATAACCGCTTTTTACTAAGTCATTTGGATGTATACACGGTATATATTATACATACCAAAACAATTCTTTTTAGAATGTTTGTCTGTCTGTCTGTTTGTTTCGGCTAATCTCTGAAATGGCTGGACCGATTTTGACGGGACTTTCACTGGTAGATTACATCATTTTATTTTGGAAAGTTTTAGGAAAAAAAAAATAGGATCTCACGAAAAAATTTTTACATAAAGTAGAAGAATTTCATTAAAATTAGCATAGGTATTTCTTTACGCCAAATACAGAAATAATAAGTTATCTAAAGTTTGTAAACTCTGCAAACTAAACAAAAACTTATTTGTTAAATACCACGCGGACGAAGTCGCGGGTAACAGCTAGTACTACAATATAATATATATAATAAAGAATGCTATTGGAACCAATTTATCGTAAAATGAAACATTGGAGAAAGAAGGGTCATTCAACTATTGATTAGTGTCCCACTCACAGGGTGGTTGTGAAGTTCAATGACGTCAAACCACTCCATCGTTTTTTTTTTATTATATGTTCATATGTCGTTGCTCATAAATTTTAAAATTACACTGCTTCCTCGTTCATCCACAGCATACGAATGGAGTGCTGTTTTTAGGTAAAAGGACCCTTAAACGATCACTTTTTAGTCCGTCTGTCTGTCAAGACCACTTTTCTCAGGAACCCGTTGACGCATCAAGCTAAAATAACAATCAAATACTTATATGTCAGCGGTCATTGAAGCTCTAAAAAATCTAGCTTCTAAGTCAATACAATAAAAAAAACCGGACAAGCGCGAGTTTGACTCGCTCACCGAGGGTTCCGTAAGCAAACAAACTTGTATACGTCCATCTCGGGAATAAATTCTCAAAGACTTTTGCCCGTGTTTCGTAAAGCAAACTTAACTTTGCGATTGCGATGTACACAAACTGAACAATCCAATCGCAAAGTTGTTGAAATTTAGTAAGAAGCAAGGTCTAACAGCACAAGTAAAGGAAAAAACTCGAAGGCGTTAATTTGTTCTATAAAAATTCACATAAAAAATTGAAATATAGAAAATTGTCATTACAAACTTATATTTTACGGTTGTAAAGTTGACTGTCGTAAATCGATGTATGGGAAAGTATTTTTAGAACTGCTAAAGTTTGTCTTTTGGAAATGACCGGCGAAAGTCTTCGAGAATTGATTGGATGACTGATGGATGATTGATGGATTGATTTGATGGATCTACATACAAGTTTGTTTGCTTACTGAACTCTCGATGCGCGACTAAGAATCGCACTTCTGTAGACTGGACCTTTTGTAACCTTTTCACATAACTTTTAAATTTACAACACAAATTTAAAAACATTGTTATAAATTGTAGCTTTCTCCAGTTCTTCTACATATAAACTTTAAGTATTCTAATTTTCACATTCCTCCGTGTGCGAAATATGCTTAAAAACGGGTACAAAGAATTTTCTTCGCGATTAAAATTTAATTTCCTTCAATTAATATATAGATAATAATATCCTATAACTTATTACACATCGCTATCTGGACCCAACTAAGCAGAGCTTACAATATGGGTTCTAAACCCGGTTAAACATACATATGTACTTATATTTCTGTTTGGAAATACCTGCATATTACACACATTTATAAATACATAGAAACACTCGGACCAAATAGTAATATGAAATTTTATCTTACATTACTCTTAAACTGCTAAGTATTATACGCATATTTAATGGATACGTATAAATAAAAACGGATTAATTACATTATCTAAATTTTATATGTACCTACACGTCATGGCTCTACGTTGGTAATTAATCATTTTATTATTTGGCGTCGACTCATAATAAGTTTATATAAAATTTGATAGTTTATGCAAATAAGCTCAATACTTAAGACTTAAAGGCTTATTTACTTTTTACTTCTTAGTTCTTTTCGTCGCCGTCGGTTTAATTTTTTGTCGCAAAGATTTTTATTTTATGATTTTTTTTCATCATCAGCTCAGCTACATGATGTGATGATTTCTAAACGCAAATACTTGATAAAGTAATGAAAAGTAAACAGAAACACTATTCGTTCCTACAATTTTCGAGGGTTTCTCTCAATTTTATCAGGATCCCATCATCAGACCCTGACTTCCTTGACATGGGACCACCCTTGAGGTGTACCCTATCTAACAAAAAATCAAAATCGGTTCATAAATAACGGAGAGGGGTGAACATACGTAGAAAAAAAAACGGTGGAATTGAGAACCTCTTTTTTTTTCGTCGGTTAAATAGTAAACAAAATGCTTTGTAGATACCAATCTACAATGATAATGATCAATTATATTATTGAAAATGATCTGACTGAACGCTTGACTGATAAAGTGATAATATTAATAATAAACTAAACTCAATGCCAATTTATCAATAAATAAGGACAAGGGTTAAGAACAGATATGGTCTGGGTGGGTATATGTATATTATGCTTGTACTCGCTACTACACTGAAATCAATACTGAAAACAAAATTACATATTTATTTTAACGGTCCCTGTCTTTTTAGCTCTCTTCCTTACTTAATTAAACTTTCCGACATCTTAAACCATTAAACCACATAATTTTTTTTCTGTATAGTGATATGTATATCTAACATGGGTCGGGTGAGTAGAGACGTAACAAAACTCCCTAAACATAATACTTAAAAACTATGTCAGGCATCCAGCGATCACTAAAGCTATCATTATCTAGTAATCTCTTACTGAAGCAGGTATTGTGTTAATATTTACTGATGAAGCAATATAATGAGGTGTTGAACGGCAAGATGCCTGGTATCGAGATAGGAATGTACAGTAAAAGTTTAGTTATCAGTGCCATCTCTTGCAGTCTTTACGAGGGAAAATCTGTGCCTACTAGTTATAAGTTGATATTTTAAGGCGGCTAATCTTCAGATAAATGTTGACCCAGACCTTCATGGCGTTTGAATCCTTTCAGAGATATACCAAAAAAATAGGAAATCTTGACAGCATTAGCACGGCGAGTGGCTGGGATTTCGGCTTGGTAGGCTTTAGAAGAAACCTCTATCTTATCATCTGCCTACCCTTGTCCCAATTTTATTTGAGGTCGGTGCAATATGTTTTATTCTTCCATTCTACTCTATCGTTCGTCATTTCACTGCTTACTCCCCTTTCTAGCCATATCTTCTTTCACACAGTCCATCCTTTTTTTTTTTGGTCGTTCTCTTCTCTTGTATCCGTCAAGATCCATACATAGAACTCTTTTCACCACATTTTGCACATCACATGTCCATATCACGATAACCTATTGCTCCTCAGCTTTTCATCCACTGGCGCTACTTTCAAGCTCCCCCTAATATATTCATTTCTCATCTTGTCCATCCTTGTCCTAGTCACACCACACATCCATCTCAACATTCACATGTCGGCTACGTGCAGTCATCTCTCATCCGTTCTCTTTGTGGGCCAACTTTCAGATCCTCTATCTATTTTATCAAATTTTGACAAAATTCGGTCACGTAGCGCCAGATTATGAAAGACGTGAAAGACCACTGAATATTATTACAACTTTTAAATTGATCTGTAGGTAGGCATTCACCTCATTTTGAACGCCTGTTTCAACCTTGTAATTCTTAAACCGTTAAAGGCCCAGATGTGTTGTAATCCAGCTATACGGTGCAATGGTTCACTGCGAATAGGCTTTGGCTTTATTAGCCTCAGCTTTATTGATTGTTTTTAAACATGCGATACAGACATCGGCCGATATGAGTCATAGTGGTCTACATAGGGTTCTTTGCCACTGCGGATGGAGGCGCTGTACTGTCTAGTTGCGATGCTAGCTATGTCACGTTGATACAAAACACTTAGTAGTAATTTGTTGTGAACAAGAACGCTTTGTGCTATTTAGTGCAAAAAAGCAGAAAAGCAAAAACATAAAATGTAAAGATTATTAAAGAAATGTACTTAATTTTTATTTAAAGAAAACAAGTACTAATAATTATGACCCACTAACGAAATTATGATTAGCTAGCTGTTGCCCGCTACTTCGTTCCCGTGGAAATTCAAATTTATCACGCGGAAGGGCACCGTACGTTTTTTCGGGATAAAAAGTAGCCTATGTCTTAAGTAGGATATAATCTATCTTCTTGCCAAATTTCATTACGATCCCTTCAGCTGTTCAGTCGTAAAAGGGTAACAAGCAGAGATACTTACGCATTTATAATATTAATTAGTATGGATTTAGAATTTTGCACACATATTAATAACCGACGACAATATGATTTTTTTATAATTCACTCACTGGAAATTTTAATAAAAGAAATACATAACGAGAACTCAAAGACAATATTCTCCATGTCAGTCGTACTTCTCAGGCGATCAACACTGAACTTTATTATTGTTTTGAAAGTTGCTGTTCTTAAAAATGTCTTTTTTGATGTGGATGTGCCATCGATTTGGGACCTTGTAAACACTCTGACTGAAAATAAGAAAAATATTTATCTCACATATCTTCAGAGCTTGTCTAAGTATAGTATATTAGGCTTGTATTGCCCGAGTTATTAGATGGCAAACGCTCCGTTGACAATGGTGCCGTCTATTTGTTATCACATTTATCACATTAAAAATTCGTGATTTGAACAAGTTAAAATATATTATTTTTCTTTTAAAAATATAAGTTGCGATACAGGGAGTGCCAGACTTATCTTTGTATCACGAGGACATCACATAAGAAGAACATAAAGTACACCCAGGCTCATACAATGTGGGAACCTAACTGCGCCATCATCGCATGGCTACGGCGTTACGTTTTTCGGGTAGCGTGCATTCGTTGTTAAGTGTTTCGTATTAGTAAATTTACGGGGACGTGGTATTCGGTATTACACTTTTCTAAGTCAGGTAACACACCTCATTAAATTCTATTCGCGTATTTTTATATGAAAGCACATTAGGGAACGTACCCATACTACTTGACCCGTTCTGGGGGGGGAGGGGGTCTCAAAATACCACGCTTGGTCACAGGGGGAGGGGGGGTTTAGGTTTTCGTCACGTAGTCAATATCTTCTAGGGAAATCCCGTGCTTTTTCGAGCTATATTCAAATATGGCGCGCAGTGTTTAGCGTTTTTTAAACTCACAGGTGGCAACAAGCGTTTAGCGCTTTTAAACTTGCTGTCGGCAAAAAATTATTTTGAACCATATTTATATATGACTACCTGAAAACTAGAGGGGGGAGGCGTATCAAAATTGTAAAAATGGGTCACGTAGTATGGGTACGTTCCCTTAGGTATGAGTGTGATTTTTTTTTATTACTAAGGTGACAATAAACAGCAATAAAAATAATTCCAAAAGAGCCACTTAATACTTTTATCTCTAAATTGCCAAACCGCAGTCACATAGTATTTTATATCTAATATCAGCGTTACTGACTCACCAAACCAAAGGGAAATAGAAACCAAAATCGTAATACAAGTTCAGCATGTGACTCCTCGAAGCCACTTGAAAGTTGTTCACGTTTATTTGACTTTCTTTCCTTGTTGTTCTTCTAAGAAAAGAAAAACTATTTTTTGTCCAAATTATAGGTACGAGTCACCTTTCCTACTGTTAGTAATTTCACCTGAGAGAAGACAAACATGACACAACGACGACAACGTTATAAGGTAAACACAATTTTTAATAATTTATGGTATGGATATATGCTTGTCAGAATGTTATTAAAATCAGGTGAGAAGTTGATTTTTTTTAATCCTAAACACCTTTTGTTGATTTTTCGTCATATATACCTTTTATGACGAAAAATCAACAAGAAAAAGAAGTGTCTTTAGGGAAACTTTTATTTTTAAATCCATAACAGCTCTGTGGTTTGACTCCAAACCAAGTCCATACCAACGAATGCTATTTAGGTTCTTACTATTTAAAAACAATACCTATAAACAACTGATGGAATACTTAGATTTACCTTAGATATTGCGGTGATTTACCTTAGATATCGCCTTGAGCGTGGCTTAACTTTTAACTGGTCTATTTAAAAGTAATCTTGAATGACAATTATGAGAAGTTTATTGTACTAAGCGCTGGACATGAATCGCAAACATGCTACGGTAAAGTGTAACAACAAGCTATAAATACGTAATAGCTTCATATTATCTATCTAGTAAAAATAAGTAAGATTGCAAAGCGGTGTTGCAGTCTGCTCCTTTCATGATAACCCGTCTGTTGCACGTTCGATGTCAACCAAACACGTGCGCAGTATGTACTACTATGTACTCAACTCAATGATGTACGCACATACTAACATACTATTTGTATAAATCGGAAGGGTCAGCCGTCGGTGTCGTCCCGCACCTCGCGCTCGCGTCCCCGCTCTATCGACCGCGCGACGTTGCCGTTCCGCTACTTTCCCTACAACGTTGCCGGCTCGCAGTTAGTATTTAGACTGATAAATTGTAACGAGACTGACTGGTTGTATTATCAGTACTTGTTGCCGGCCGAAGATAATCCCTCCTATGTCAAACCTGATCCTGTTCTAATATTGTTTATTTTCAGCCTATTAGTTATACTTTCTGTATACATTAGGTACATTTTTCGAAAGACAATTCCATGTCATTAAGAAAACATGCTGTTTACATTTCATAGGCACATTTAACATTACCTACTTCGTTTGTTATAAATGTTTACCGTAAGTACGATATATGTCTATTCATATCAGTGTTTATAAACTCTTTCATTCACCTACACTGGCCTTGTATATCTTTTCTATAATCTATTTTTGTACTACCTACTGTTTTAATTTGTATATGTTATTAATGTATATAACTATACATTTCCTATTCATAGAAGGGCTGTCGAGAGGTGTACACATTACACACAATTTTTTTTTTCATCATCAGGGATCAGACATCCGTATGTCTGATCCCAAACTAGGCAGAGCCTGTACTATGGTAACCAGATTGCTGATAAACATATTAATATATTTCTAAATACATACATATTATAGATAAATTACACCTGGCAAAAGCAGAACAAATGGTCATGCTCATCACACAATTATTTGTCCTGGGCGGGAATCGAACCCACGACCTCTGGCTCAGCAGTCAGGGTCACTAACCAGTAGACCAAAAGGCCAGTCATTGGTTCAACATAACTGGCAACGAATCAATTAACGTCTACAGGACCCGTTTCCAGCTCCCTGCTTCTTAAACATATTTAAAAGAAAATAAAATTAAATAAATATGATTATCATTAACCCCGTTTCCGATACAACTGCACAGGCAGTTAAGAAAAAATAATTAATAAAAACCAATAATGGCCAAAACACGTAATGGCCCCCCATTACGTGTTTTTTAGGATTTATTAATGATTTTAGTATAAGCTAAGAACTTTTATTCTATATTTTTATTTATTACATACTATAAATTAATTTATTTTCTATATATATATATTGATCTAAAAAAGTCATTCTCATTGGAGTCATTTAATGGCTGCCTTAAAAACTGTATCCGTAAGTTATCAAATCTGATAACGGTTTTCAACAACACAATATATACTTAAATATAGTTACAGGGTACATGTCTTATTAAATTGGAAAGTACAATAATATGTATATTATTATGCTATCTTTAACTTGTACACATATCAGGTTTATATCTACATATATACAATAAAAAAATGAAATGCAAGTCCGTCCAGCCCAGGCCAGCCGTTCTATCTAACCGATTTGCTTGTTTTTTTTTGCGGGGGACTTTGACTTTGTTTTATAATATGTAGTGATGAATAATGGTATGGTTGCAGATATTTGTCATCAAGCATTACTATATCTCCGGTTTTAATTAACCCCCGACGTAAAAAGAGGGGTATTATAAGTTTGACGTGTCTGTGTGTCTGTCTGAGGCATCATACTAGCTCCCAAACGAATGGACCGATTTAAGTGCGTTTTTATTTTTGTTTGAAAGGCGACTTGATCGAGTGTTTTTAGATATAATTCAAGAAAATCTGTTCAGCCGTTCGAAGCTCTTCATCAGCTCTTTTCCAATCGTTGAAGGGATTTTCTAGTCGGGGGTGTTTTAAATTTATGATTATTGAGGCACATGATTCGTTTGTGCCTAAGAACACTCGCTAAAACGAGCCCTTTCATTTGAGCTTTTGCTCACTTTAATTGGTTAAGTTGGATGGAAGCTAGGTGTGATCATTCAACTTAAACGTAATGCTGGGGAGCAGCACGGATACTCTTCGTATTATGTACAAATATTCAGCGTAAAGCTATTTTAAATAGTAATCCAACAAAAAATATAATATTGTAGTCAAAATGAATTTTTATTTTTTCTAAAAGATGGAATGATATACTTAATAACAAAAATAACAGTTAGTCGAAGTTACCGGTAACAGAGTCTAATTTAATATATGCTCTACGGCCATTTTTTGACCTTATACCCTTAATCAAACACAAAACTTCAGTTCGAAATTCTAACTTTTGATCCATATTAAACTCTCTAACTGCGGGCAAAAGAGATTCGAAAAACGATCTGTCCTCATCTTCAGCGCTTGTTGTATAACTAGCAGTCGTAGCTGTGTCAGGAAAGGGCGTGTCTACGTACTCTATATCGTTATGCTGTTTTGAAATTCGTTTCCTTTTTAAGTTTTCTATTGTTGATGGAGAATCCTCTGCATCACTGTCCCACATATTCGTATCGGTGACTATTTCAAATTTCTTACTCTTGAAACTAAGTATCTTGGGTTTGCTATCGTCGTCGTCACTGTGATCATCATTTTCATTTTCGCCTTCGACGTCACTTCCCGATTGAGTATTCTGTTTATCTACGTAAAGACTGTTTAAAAACTCTAAATGTCTTGCATATACATAACCTTTTTTACCATATTTCCGTTTTATATGACGTACGAAAGAATCCCTGATATTTCGCCATTTCCCGTGCAATTTACGATCTGGAAATATTAAATGACTATTTTATTTAAATTACACACGGTAGTACAGTACTGTTATCTAACCAAATTCGCTTACAAAAACAATATTATTTTCACGTTTTACATAACGGTGAATATTAACAGAAACAACATACTGAGAAATATATTCCACACATTTTTATCTGAATATTCCTAGCCTATATTAAAATGTTTGTGACAAAAAAAAACATTTAGCAGGATTTACAAAATATTCATTATTATAAAATACACTTCATTTGTGCAGCACTTTCAATGACACGCACATACACTCACGCCTGTATCCTCGAAAAGGTAGACAGAGGCGTATAAAACACCTACATTTTGTCAACTATAATGTAGGTAATAGGGGGCAAGCCTATTGCCTTCCACCAGGCTCTTTGGGAATAAAATCTGGTACCATTAAATATAATCTTTTTTTTGGTCACTATAGGGTATGGTATACTCGATGTAAAACTGCTGAGCCACACCTTCAATGTGTGGGTGGGTTTTTAAGACTCACTGGTTATGAAGCTTGTGTGTATCGAATCGAAATAGGCTTGGTAAGTATGTAGCTACTTACAACTATTTTAAGCTGAAATTGGTATTGCACGTATTTAGGAAATCAAATTAAAAATAATTATGGTCCGTATAAAATAAATAATAATTTTGTTTGTATTAAATTTAAAAAAATCAATATAACTATCTATACTGGTAACTGATTCCAGCTCAATGTACTAAAAACCCTTCGCAAAAACATTTGAATGAATAAAAACGGAAAAATCAAATTATAGGTTTTCCATAATATTATGATGTTTCATTCCAACTGTCCAACACAGATAATGAGATGTTGCAGTGTATACAATATTGTAGGTAGATACTTGAAGATAGAATTTTGTATATATTTAAAATACATGTATATACTAGCAACCCGCCCCGGCTTCGCACCGGTACAAATTATACACCTAAACCTTTTTCATGAATCACTCTGCCTATTAGTAAAAACCGCATGAAAATCCGTTCAGTAGTTTTTCAGTTTATCGCGAACAGACAGACAGTCGCGGCGGGGACTAAATTAATAATTAACGCAACGCTCTATATAATTATATAAATGCGCGAAAAAATAAACCCACCCAAGGTTTCAGTGGTCGGTATAAATTTTAACTTGCATTAAATTACAAGGTACGTACAAAGAATAACAGAAAGAAAGTTTGTATATTTAAATCTATTTTTGAGCTAGACAAAAGAAAGCGTTTGCGCATACGTACGCGCAGTTATATTTTACCTAAAGTATCTACAAATATTTATAAATAATTGCAACAGTTAACAATTGATGCTTAATGTACTTTCGCATTTAATATTATTTTCACATATAAATTTAATCATGCATATTTTGTATATATAATCAGTTAATTTTGCAATTATTATTATATGGGCAATGTCAATTAGATAACATTGCCCTGAAATGCATGAATCTATGGAGACTGATGGTTCAGTTTTCATGTCGTTTGAAGTATCTAAACACTACACTTATTATACCTAGTCTCTGCGTAAAAAGGCAACTCGATCTGTATGAGGTGAGAGGACCATAATACATTTTTGGGCAAGTACCATTGTGACCCCTTTTTTTCACTTAATTATTATTAAATATCATATTAGATATATTTTAATGGCATTTTGACATTACCTATACCCAGCAAAAAAATGTATTTAAGTATTTCAATAGAGTATTTAATCAAGTTCAGGTTTATGCTTACGTAATGATGTCAATAATAGCCAACTTAACATCTAGATACAAACTGTTCGAAGCCCATAACTTATAGGTTATTCATTAAAATGAGACCTTGAAATTGATTTAGTACTTATCTACCTAATTCAATTTCAAAGGATGTTCGAAGTAGGTATGATTTAATTTTGATTGGCATATTTTATTTCAAGTCGAGAGAAAAATTGAAAATCCGCTGTATTTCGAATAGCAAGTAGTCGTGTCGTCATTAAATTGCTCACAGATTATTATTTTAAAGCTTATGAATAATATTAGGTTATACTTACAAACATCCAATTTTTCCTTATAAGGTAGTTCGTCAAAATCATTTATAAATAGTTTCGCTATTTCCCCCCATGCTTGCTGTTTCTTTTTTTTAAATCGATATTCTTCACTGTTTACATCCCATAACTCTGGATACTTCTTCACTTCACTTATAAACAACTCGACGTCGAGACAATATGAGGCCATGTTTGCTACACTTGGAAAATCGTCGCGGTTTTACTGCGACAAACAATATAGCTCCCAACCGGGACGGACGGTCGGCGCGGAGTGACGCAGCGGGGTCGCAGCGGCCAAGTAGCGCCGCGGCTGCGTTTTGTGCACGGTCTGGCAACGTCGCACATCGCCGCAACGACCGTCCTCACTTTTTGTTTTTATGTATTGGAATTTATTTGTTTACCGTATTGTCTAGCAGTGTAGTTAACCTAAATGACGTAACGTTAAAGTCCATCATGTTTATTATTATATTAGCCATATATATACAATTTGTTTAAATTAACTCTATTATTTTCTACTCTCAAATTTATTTAAAACTTTTAATGATAAAACCTTATCTGATAAAAGACCCAGATAGGTACCATTGTCAAATACTTACTAGGTACTACAATTAGCATACTAGAACTAGAATTAACAATAATATATTTTAGTGTAATCGTAATACTATTCTTGTCTTATTCCAATATAATTTAGATTTGATACTAACTTTGGCTGGTAGTTTCACCGGATTCCTGTGTGCCTATATGATATGCCAGGTATGTTTTGGCCGCGCGCAACCATTTCATCTTGATGAACAAACAAACAAACAAATAGAATTGTATACTTTTCAATTTATTGTGATAATAGTTTTTGATAAAATTTGAATTCTTTACATACATATACAGGTTGTTACAGAAAGGTGTGCTCACATTTCAGGAACGTTATGTGAAGCTGACAAATAGTTGATTTAGCTTGAAAAAAAAAGGAATTTTGAAAAAAGAAATTGGTTTTGATATGTTTTTTTCTTTTAAAAGTGCTTTTCCTAGTGTAATATACACTAGGAAAATCATTTCTAAATAACATCGTGAATTTTCATGTCAATTTTAATGATTTTGAATTTTAATTTTTTTATGCAGACATTCCATCAACATCCTATAGTTTAATTCATGTTAGCCCTCTCTCACACGAAATATTAAATTGATGGACAGTATTCTCTCCATTTTCAAGTTTAATTTTGCAGTTTCTAAATAAGATTTCTGTGAAAAAATCACAATTTTTCGTAAAATTGTTAGCATTTTACTAGTTTTAAAATATGACCACACCTTTCTGTAACACCCCGTATAATAAAGATAAATGGGACAGGTATACATTCTGTCAAGAAAGTATCGGGAATCGATAATCTTGCGATTTTTACAATATCGAACAAAGAATCTTATGTTAAATTTTGCAATGCATATGGAATTTTTTATGCCAAAGCGCTGACAATGTTACATAAGGCTGGTGAATATTTTTTTCTTATAAAAAACACGTGCGTATGTATGGTAGAGTGCATTTAAAAGCGATCGATATGTGGGGCCTCGTACTGGTCGGCCATTAACCTCTTCCACTGGACTTAACATCGCTTAAGTAAAGGAAATGGGGACTGAAATGCGCCGTTTAAGTCTGAGAGATGCAGCCGCTGAAATTTATGTTGCACGAATCAATTCGTAGCATTTTCAATGATAGTTTGGATGTTGCCGTAGGCCGTTACTGGACTAGTGCCGAAATACCTACATTTTCTACTAAAACACAGTAGTATATTATGCTAAGGCTTATTTCATTAAATACTATGAAAAATGTCATATTTTTTTATTTGGACATTTAAATGAAAAAAATATGTAAATATTTAACTAATAATTATCCATATTATTAGTACTATCCGAATAGTTATAGACAAGATATCCGTATTTTAAATTTTGCGGAGATCCGGATAATTCACATAACCGGATAGCATGCCTCAGTTGTGCATTACAATCTGCCAATTAACTACGTAGCACAGTATGAAAAATGACCTAAAAAACGGACATCCCCTTTTTATTTATTCATTCGATAAATACACTGATTTTAAATGCACGAGTAGAACACCTGAAGGTCAAATGTAATTAGATTCAAAGATAAGATTTTTTTAAAATTATTATTGGTATTTAGTAAATTATTAAAATCTATAGTAAAAAAAAATATTTATGTAGATCTACTAGTATACGTGTATGTAGGTTTTACGCAGGCATATGATGTACGAAACTATTTGTTTTAAAATCCATTAACTTAAAAGATATTTTGAATAAAAGGTTTTTAGTTTTTATTTTTTTACTGTAGTATTTTGCCATAGTTGGATTCAAAACCATGATAACTAAAGTTGTTTGATATCTTGCTAATTATATAAAAAAAATTAGACCCTAATCTCTTTGGATCTTGGAGTTATATGCTTCTAAAGTTTTATCTAATTTCTATGGTTACAGGGTTGTCAAAAATTTTAGTTCTCTCTATCTCAATAATTTTTAGATATAATTTGTGATTTATTTGTGACTAACCTATTATATATATATGACGGCGCGCCCATATTGTCACACCTATATTTTTATAATGTGATTTGATTTGTCTAACGAATTTGGTTGATTTTGATAAACTATTTACATTTTGATTTACTTGAAACTAGTTTCGCTATTAAATTTGTAGTAGAGGGTAGTTGGAGCGATCAATGCCTATATAAAGCAACAGGCGCGAGTGTGGAGCGCAGTTCTGGACGTACGATCACAATTCCACATACCTCTTGGTAATATTGTTTCCAACGTATTGGTCTTAATGTTAACTTTGTAAATTGATTCATTCAACAATACCCGCATTCTACCGCCCATGGGTACGAATGAAAGCTACCCCCAGCTCTCAAAAATCTGACATATATATATATATACACATAACTCAGTGAAATAGTCGTATCATTGAATATTCATTACATACGCACAAAATGGCCAATGCAATCAACGAAGCTAAATAGCGAATCATTATAGTATCCCGTTTGGCAATCCGATATATATATATATAAATGATATAGCATTTGAAAAAGGAACGCTAACTTTAATCACTGAAAGGGCATGACTCTATTTTGCCTCCGTTTATCATAACAGCAGGTGCAATGTGTAAACTTAAAAAATATACTTTTTTTAAGTTAGTTTTTATGGATTTTCGGCTCTATGGTGCCTCACCCCATTCTTCCAAAAAAAAATGTTTAGGTATAGGGTTTAGGTATAGCATACCACATCACCACCATTCACACATTCACCCCCTTCCCCATACCACATTTTCCTTTTCATCGGAATTTATTTCCATTTTATATAATTTACAAGCAATGTAATGTCAAACAAGCTAAGTTCATATATTTCAATGTTATATTTTACAAAAGATATCAACCTATTTTCTATTAATCTATAACTTTTACTTAATATCAAATCACAATAAAAAAAAATCGGTGGCAACCCTAGGATACTTTCTTTAAAACCTCATAAGTCACGAATCCCAAGGAATTAAGATTTCAGGTTTTGAAGGCCTGTTAAGAGGGACCTGTTCTATAGTCTAATTAAAGAATTGAATCCTACTAAAGTAAGACTTGATGAAAAAAAAATAATTACGATATTATGGTTAAAATCGTCTTTTTAAGTTATTTTAAGTGCTAGAACTTTGTTACTGACTGCATATTATAGATAATTTACACTTTGATAATATGGATTATTAATCAATAATAAAAACTGAACGCCTTTTGAACAACAACTATTTCTATGGTTTTCCTGAATTCCATAGAAAAACGATAACAACAGAACGAAACAGCCTACGATAAGACCGCTCGTCATAATACTAATTTTACTATAATCTATTAATAATGTTATGTATGTTGTTATTATTGGTGCTCAATAGAGTATCTATCTACATATCTTTATCATGCCACTATTTCACAAAATTCTCGACTAACATAAGATTATGATGAATACTACGGCTTAGGCACGACATTACTAGTAGACTTGGCAATTAATTCTTTTTTTTTTTTTACCAAAACGTTTTGGTAGCGTTTAGGGTTCCATTCCTCAAAAGGAAACAGAAGAACCACTATAGGATCACTTTGTTGTCTGCCTGTCAAGATCCTTTTTTTCAGGAACCCGTGGAAATTAATACCAAATACTTATGTCTGCGGTCTATTCAAGATGTAAAGAAATCAAGCTTCTAAGTCAACGCAATCAAAAGATACGCCCATTTAATCCTTAGATTTGACCAAATTTGAACGTTCGTAGGTAAATCGAAAGTAGGGTACTTCCCCTTGAAATTTGGTAAGAAGCAAGATCCGACAGTCCAAGTAAAGAAAAAAACAGATGTTATATCGCATAAAAAAATGTTTTTGTGATTATTAACTTATATTTTGCGGTTGGAAAGTTGACTTTGTCATACATAGATGTATGGGAAAGTATTTTTAGATCCCTGCGGATCTTAAGTTTGTCTTTCGGAAAAGACGGCCAAAAATCTTCGAGAATTGATTCCCGAGATGGACGTATTATCTACATACAAGTTTATTTTCTTACGGAACCCTCGGTGCCAAGTCAGACTCGCACCTGTTCGGTTTTGCCTGCTATTACAACCATACATAGTATACATAAGACGCACTGACAGTTTACGATCAATCACATTATTTTACCAACTTGCTTGAGATATTTCTTTATTAAAAATGAATAAGCACTTTTTCTCCTTATTCTGTTGACTCAACTAAAGTCGAAGGCGCAAAGTGGTAGTAGAACCGCAGCTTTAGCTCCCTGAGACTGTGCCACTAATGTATTAGGCACCCAAAGTGTGCCAAGTTGGGGAATTATTGCGGAACTTTGAAATAATTGCAAAACTTTACAATTTAGGGTGCGAACTTACACGAAACGGCTTCAACAAAGTTTTGCATCTCGTGAAAAGATATGGCAGAAGCTAGGAAAAACTTCACTTGTTTTTCTCTACCTTACAGTGCCAGCCCGCTTTGTGTTCGGCCAAGATTCTTACAACACTATTATTTTTTTCTAATTAGAATAAAATGAGTTTTTCATTAAAGAGAACGTGATTTATTTATTATTAGGGTCTACAATTTGACATGGGTTTTTACACGGGACTAATGACCAATATTCAAAAACTATTTAATTTTAAGATAATTATGGTTAGATTGGTTAGGTCTCGCCAGTCTTAATTATGAGTATAATTGATTCATTGTATAGGTACGATTTCAATGAAATATGTTGTTCAGAGAACCAGCCCAGCACACATTGTGACTATAATTTTTTTTTTGCAGAAAATATCTGGATACGGAAGTGCTAAAAGATTTATAATACGGATAATGGATGATAAATAATATGACTTCGTGGAAGGCGCCTCTGTACTGTTTATATATTTTTAACTATTGGTTTTTCTTTATACAGAATATTTGAGGAGAATTATTAAGGAAGTGTAGGTATATGTCGTGAGTCAAATGTTGAATTGGGCAGATTATGATACGCCTATGGGTATGGGTATGATCGTGGACAGAATTCGTTTTATCGTTTAGGCAAAAAATGTTTATTTCCTAGTATGTCCAATTCGCAGAATATCCAAATCGTAACCTAATTCATATTATTTCCTGGTAGCAAAATATCCAAATCACGAACGTCCAGTTCTCATAAATATAATACACAATACAACTTTTTGGGGGTCCTATACTTATTTGTTGTGTAGTTAACTGATAACAGTTTGACTTGAAGTAATTATATTTCGTTGTTTGTTGCAGGTATTAAACAATATCGACACAAAATCTTGATGTCGTAAATGGGGAAGGTAAATATTTAGTATAGACACATCGTTACAAGTTTCATAACATTTATTTCTATTAAACAAACAGGACATCATACATGAGAAACCTAAGTGATTACGAAAAAATTAAAGAGCGTGTTTATATCACATTTTACGATATCTTTTTAATTAGATTGTAGACTTGAAATTAATTACTTGACTGAACTATTTAAAGTTATTTTTTTCAACCAAATTGAATAATGTATTGCACATATACTAGAAAAATATTTTTTTGTCAAATTATACCGTAACAAATGATACAATAATTAACTAAATATTTTAAGATAATACTTTATTGGAACTTTGGTAACTAAATTATACTGTAAATCCTAAAGTCTAAGCCCCTGATTCCTAAAAATGTTAGTATTCTTTACTTGAACTTATTTTTATAAACATAATGGCTCCTTATTTCCGATAACAATGAACAAAGGAATAAAAAAATTTATAGTATGTAAAGACAATTTATCATGTTTAAAGATCAATTGAAATGGGTTTGTGAGAAAAATAAAATTAAAAGTTTATCTTAGACTTTATCAAAGGTCTTAGACTTAATACCTTTATTGAGACATATGAAGTAATAGACAAGGATAGAATTTCTTTAAACCTTATTTGTTTTATGTTTGTGTTAATAGAAGTATATGAAATGCGTCAAATTGACTATATGACTCTGAATATCATGACTTATTCAATGTTTTATAACTAAATTAAGTACGAATTGTGCCTAATAGGTAAGGTAAAGTCATTCGCATTAACATGAATAAACTATACTATTATTATCTCGCCCTGTTACCAACTTACTAATGGGAATAACATTGCAACATTCGCAAATTGTTTTTTTTTTCCAAAAGACTTGGATATTCTCCACATTCCAGATTATCTAAAAAACGCTTGGCGAACTTACCTAACAAAACATACAAGTATCATTTGAAATTATGTTAGGATATAGTAAGTATATCCTCCTCTGTATTGAATCTCAGGAAAACAATAATGTTTACTTTTTGTTACGTCTGGTTTGTATGTATGGGATTAATACCACCCACCTGACCCAACCACGCTGAGTGAAGAATAAAAACACCGAGCGTGGCATTCCCACGAGTTTTACGATAACCTAAACTATATATTCTTGGAGGGGTAACGAATGTACCTAAAAGTAAATTAAATAAAAAACTTCCCACACATTTTTTTAGAGACACGTTTACAAAATTTTCTGGTCTTGGACGGTCTTATATTTTCATAGCCACACCTAAATTTTAAATAAAACTCACTGTTAATGTATCCTTAAGTCTATTTACATGTTTCGCATGAGTGAGAACGTAGGAAAGATATGTATTTTTTATAACTTATTATTAATAATAGGTATATAATTATAAATACAATAGATGTTTTTGCCATTTTATCATTAATTTAACATTCTTACAAATATGAAAACTTTTTAATAATGGTAACTTTTTTCCAGACAAAGCAATGTAAGTTTTCTCGCTTATCTATCTAGTCTCACAGATATGTCAGAAAGTACTAAAACATAACATTTAACTAAAATATATTAAAATATTGAAACTTAAAAACAAAGAGAACATTTATATATGGTGTAACAAGCACCAATACTTTTTGAACAAATCCTTCTTGATTATTCAGTACTATCGTGCCTTTGCCTCTTAATATCTAAGTTTTTATCTGACGAAGAGGTGCCAGGTCTTGTGTTGTTGTAATGACATGAAACAGCCTCCTGCATCACGTTTGCTATTTGGGCTCTTACCCACATCTTTATATTAATAGGAAGCTGTCTCATTTCTGGAAGAAAAGACAGTAAGAAAAGCCGATCACTGTCCGTCTCATTTTCAGCTATTTCTACAGGGAACATTGGCATTTCAATCTCTTCCGGAGGATGGTTGTCGTGGCTAGACTGACGCTTTCTTTTTTTTCTTTTAACCTTTTTCACTTTGATAGTTGCTGTTTCAATGTCAGGATCGTCGTCAGGGTTTGGCAACGGTTCGAATATGAGGTCCTCTTCGAGATCGCTGAAAATTACGTATTATTAGATTGTGTGACCTTGGGAATTATTCCAATGTTTAATTTGATTTTGATAATTTGCGAGAAGAGCAACTTTTTTCTATTTTGTAAGTAAACAGTAGTACCAATTACTATTCTGACGACTATCAAATCCATGGGTATAGTTAACGACGATCTCTGTGCTAATAGATATAAACTGTGTGAGACAATGTAGTAGTAATATAATATAATATTTATATGTTAGTATATTTTTTTTTTGAGTCTAAAGCCTCCGCTTCCTAAAATCCGAATTGCATCTTTTACATAATAATATTTAGTATAAATGAAAATTACATGTAATAAAAAGTTCTCATTCTTTCACTATCCCAACGGTGCTTGTCTGCTTGTGTGATGATTTTTAAAATCCTGTTAATTCTACATAATGTATCAAGTACTTACTCATCCTCGCTTAGTGTACCTTCATAGCCTCCGAGGAAGCTCATCCTCTTGAAGTAGCGGTACACTCGTCTATTGATTCTTACTCCAGACCTGCGTGCGCGCAGTTCCCGGTTGTACGCATCTCGTAACGAACGCCATTTTCTTTGTAGCTGTAGAACTGCAATAAAAGTAGTTTTTGTACTACTACTTGGGATTTAGGAGAGAGAGAGATTCACTTGAGACCATGAAAAAATTCTCAGTTAAAGGAACCGCCTGTCTGGTTAACCTCCTAGCCATTATAGAAAACAACACTACTTTAATGTGTTCCTGCCGATGAGTAGAGCCTCTAGAGCTCCTAGGACATGAAGACAGGGTGTACAAAGTGCGAGGGAACCGTACGATTGTATCTGTGTTGTTTCGCTTTTCAATCTTATCGATATTAATCACCTTAATGTTTACCTTTATGACAGCGCTACCAGTCCCTACATGAGGCCTTAAGGTGTACAAAAATTCGCTCAATGAGTATGTAGAATAAGAAATTATCTACCATAGATATAAATAAGAAACAATTTCTATAAAGATTCCATAACTATTAAACATTCCGTTCAAATACAAAAGAAAACTGATATTGGTTGTTGAGTAAGTAGGACATAGACACAGATCCGTGGAGATTAAATATTAACGTTAAATGGAAATTAGGATCTATCCAACCGCGCTCCCATAAAAGCGCAATGCTTGTAATTATATTATTCAATTATATATAATAAACCTATATGACTGGATACGGCAAATAATTCTAGTTTACTGAGTAAAATGAATCACAGACTTGCGCATTGGCAATACGAAATATAATCCTTGCCATAACGATTATTGTGATGCATGTACGTACATAATATGTAGAAACATATCTTAAATAACGATTCTGCGTTCGTTTTCATTATATTAACTGTCACGAAACTCAAACATAAATTTTATTTTATTTTAACATTTTCGTTAATGTTATTGCATCGCATCATCTGTAATTAAATATTGTATCAGTCGATTCAATTTCATTTTTAACACACTTTCACTAGCTTCACTTGTAACTAACTAGGTATGTAAACATTATAAATCTTACAAATACCTATTGTCCGATATCGATATGATATGTTCGAGTCCATTGTCTGCCCTCATTATCATCTTCCTGCCTTTCTCAAAATTTTATTTGGGGTCGGCAAAATGTGTAGGTAATACAGCTATTATTATTTTTGAAGTGAAAACTTCTTATTCACATTGGGCACTTTTGGTAATGGAAAAAAGTACTGAACTCGCGTGACCATCACGCTCAGATGACATATATATATATATACAGATGTGTGTGTGTGTGTGTGTGTGTGTGTGTGTGTGTGTATGTGTGTGTGTGTGTGTGTGTGTGTGTGTGTGTACATATATGTGTGTATGTGTTTTCACTTCTGACGTGCAATCCAGCGACTGACAGTTTTTTTTACCTATTAAAATGGCTTGTTTCTTTTATGGCCGGCCGTCTGCCTGACGCCATCTCTCCTTGGGAATGTAGACGTTTTCAGACAGGACAAAGAAGAAGGTAAATCCGGGGTAAGGAAAACGGATAGGGCGAGGGAGCTAGAGTAAGGGATACCGCAAGTCTCGGATGGGGAAACAGGACTGAGGCAGTCTCACACTCACACACAAAGTAGCTCGAAGAGGCCAGCGTCGCGTACGGTGTATATCCGTCCTGTGATTGGAGAGGCCACTAGAACAGGAACATCAACATTGTCAGTCCTCACATTCCAAATATTTTTAGATAATATATGTACACCCACCAGCATGGATTCGTTAAGGCAAGGTCTACCTGTACGAATTTGGTTACTTATCCTTATACTTCTAGCATGGAAACCTGGGCAGTGGTTCAGTCTCTTCAGAATGTTTGTATTGATCACCGCTATATTAACCTCATACAAAACGAATACCAAAATGCAACTTTAAAGGTTAACTTACCATCAGAAACCAAACCAGTCAAGGTCCGGATAAGAGAGGGAGACGCACTTTTTCATTAAATGTTCACCCTCGTAATGGAGGACATTTTTAAATAGTTGCATTGTGAAGAGCGCGGCATTAATATAGAGGGCAAGAGACTGAGTAACTGAGTAATCCCAAACGACTTACAGGCAGGAACTTAATCAAGCATCTGAACAGTGTGGCTTAGAAATGAACCTTGACAAAACCAAGGTCATGACCAAAATCCCAAATAATGCCTCAAATATCAGTGTAAACGGCACTGTCATGTCAGTGAAAGCAATCAAGTATGTGTATCTTGGTCAAGAGGTCGTAAATTCGTAATGGGACAGGACTTCCAGGCCAACGAAATTGACAGCAGACTAGCAGCAGATAGGCAGCTTACTCCAAAGTGAAATTCGCGTTCAACCTGAAAATCAACAAAAAAAAAACGCTCGCATTGATGACCAGTGCATCCTAAAGGGGGTGCTCACGATTTAGACCTGGGTCTTTACCAAGGATATCCTCCACAAACTTCAGGTGGCCCAAAGAGCAATTGATAGAAAACTAGTAGGAGTTACACTGAGACACTATAAAAAAAATGAGCGGGTAAGAGAACACAGTAAATTAAGCGTGCAAAATTGAAGAGGGAGTGGGCTGGCCATAATGCCCGTAAGCAAGGCAGTGGTAGAGTGGAGACCGTGGGGCTAGAAAAGTCCACGAGGGAGACCACAGTTTCGTTGGTATGACGATAGCAAAAGACCGGCTAGAACAAAGTGGTTAGAAATGGCTCAAGACCGAGAAAGTTGGCATAAAATCATGATGGCCTACACCTTAGCGGTTGAAAATGGCTAAAGAAGAAGAAGATCCTTATACTTGTATAAATATGTAATTCACATTTGCCATTTATTAAATATTTAATGCATGCCGATTCACGTAAAATTCAATTAGTCTTAAAACCTTAATGTTTTATATAATACTGGTAAATAATATCCGAAATAAAATAAGTATCTTGGATTTTTTCCTTTCATAAACATACAATATTTTCTGTTTTCTGAAAAACATAATTATTCAACTAAAAAAAAGTTGGCATTCCTATTCAGCTTGTGCAAGTGAGTATGTTCGCACTCGCGTCTGTTCTGAACGCAACAAGCACTTAATTATGTCTAATGCCCCAATGAGACATGTCGTGTCACACGGTTGCGAATGCAGCTTGTGTAGCTTGTTGTATGAAGGTAAGGTGTTCTAACTATATTAAAAAGTAGAACTTGACCTACTTTAAGTTTAAACCGTCACGATGTAACAACTTGTGCAGAGCGACTAACAGCGACTGGCTGGTGTGCCCTAACTCGCAATTCAGACAAGTTTGTCGTAAACGTATACCTAGTAATGATTAAGTAAGTCGGTAATTAAGTGCCTTCATTACACACAAATTTAATTAGTAGCTATCAATTCCATTTTCCGCATAAACACATCAACATCAGTAGCGGCTCAATATGAAGAGTTATTACAATATGTTATTTCCTTATTATGTTTCTATTATAAATAGAGATCGGATAATCGGATGCATATTTACCTAAAGTTATTTTTTGGATAGCAAATTATGGAAGCGGCTTCTAAGTATATTTTTATTTACGAATGCAGTTGTATTGTCGCGTCCCTACTTGCGCACAAGCAAGTATAATTTGCCGTCTCACTCGCACTGGGGTTTAATAGGCCCGATTTGACACTTGTTACAACGTAATAAGGTTGTTTTTAAAAAATTACTGACAATAAAAGTAGGGAAAAGCAACCATTATACGTTGTAACAGAGCAAGTGTCATTTGTGTCAAACTGGGGTTTATTACATTTCACGGAGTATAGGTACACTTAAATTGAATTTCCTGGAATCGCGGGATTCTTTCGATAAAAAAGTGCTTTCCATAATAGCAAACATCTCAACTTTAGATAAATATGCATCCGAATATCCGATCTCTGATTATAAACCTTGAAAACATGTAATTATGACAAAGGTAAAAATGCGAGAAACCAGTACCGGGTGCGCGAAAATCAATAATCCTGGATGAGGAGCCATTATGAAAGACTAAAGTTTGTTTCCAATATCTTTCTGTCATTTATTAGAGCATACGAGTAATATCATAGATATGAGAGTTTCAAACTTTGACATCATAATTTTTTTGAATACTTGGGTTAACATATAAAAATTCTACTAATTTATACGCTTTCCATATTCATTATTGCATTGTCGCACTGACGTTTCTTGTGTAAAAATGACGTTTCAGAGGTCAGGTTCGTGTATGGTTTTCATACTAACCTCTGTCATAAGCAGTCGCCTTGTTGAAATTTTCCCAATCGTGATAAATAACAGATCCTATTTCCTTCCATAACGCTAACTTTTCCTCTCGATCGGCGGGGTGGTCAGTTTTGTACAACCCCGGCCGTTTTTTTATTTCATCGATCAATTGAACAGGATTAAAGATTGACATTTTGACAAATCACTTAATCGTTCCTTTGTAATAAAGGCGTCGATTATGATGGCGACGAAAAAAACGCGCCACCTCCGCAGCGGGGCGCGATGCGACTGACGCATTATCGCGCGTTTGTGCGCACGCTCGACGTTCGTGATTGGCCGCTTTGCGACTCGCGACCGACAGAACGCCCGCCCACTGCGACTGGCGTGTCGCTGTGTCGTAAACTTTGTCGAATCGATTCATTTTAACACGATAAGAACTCTGTTATTTTAGTATAATGATTGTATATTTTTTTCAACGGTCACGTCGTCCTTGAAAATGCAACTTAGAACCTATCAAACTGAATTATTATTGTCGATGACGCATCCATTTTAGGTAACCTACCTTTTTAAAAATACTAAAGTTAATAATCTACCTAGACTATGCCACGAATAAATTAAAAAATACCATTTTGTATTATGATTAGTCTTGATTTTTATAATGTCATTACTTAATACCTATTAGCTATTAAGCATTCCTTGTTTAGACATTATTTTCTTTAGCTGTCACAAAAATAACGCATCCCTGGACCTCTATGAGTATTTAACAAAACTAAAAATCCCCATGCCTATTAACTTCTCTTCTCTCCTAACCTATTCATCTCCAGACCTCCTTCAAGCCCTGATGACCTTTATACGCTGCAATGCCATCAAATTATGACCTATGGCAAACTAATAACAGAAGACTAAATTTGGCCTTGTTGTTGCTATTAGTGCGCTGAACCAAACGGACAAGTACAAATAAATAAATGAAAAACTATAAATAAAAAAATTATAATTAGGTAGTTAAAAATGAATTGATAGTTATTAAGTATGGTTTAAATTTTTTTGCCACACCAACATTGAACCCTTTCAATGTTGGTGTGGGTGACATTTATAAAAAAACAAATTTTACCGTCCGTAAGCAAAACGAATCGTTTTTTGTTTATTGGAACGCGGCATTAATCTTCTGTTATTACTGGGCGTTTGTATATTTTTATTCCAAAACACACGCATTTCCATCGCACAAGACATTGGCAGAACTGCCGAAAAGTATTCAAAAAGCACTGCTTGTACTGGGACTTCTAGGTTCTAGAACACCGATAATCATATTTAGATACCTACAAAATTAGATAGGTATTGTACATAGCACCACGTTGGTAAATTATGGATTACGTTGCCGATTTCTTGCAAAACAGAAAGGCTTTATTTAACGAAATGCACTGCGACAAGTCGTGGACTGAATGGGCCCCTTAAATATACGAACGTAGGTATAAAACCTTCCTCTTTGTCGTTTTTTATTTTATTTTGATATGTATAATATGTAGTTCGTAATAAGTGTAGGTTAGGATTGTAATGTATTTTCGGATATGGATTGACTATATTTGTAAGTGAGATTTTTGTAAGTGGAACGGATAAGATTTAAATGTGATAGTAATAATATTTTATTCATTAATATTAATATTTATTGATCACTTTGTTTTACAGATTTCTCTTAATTCATATAGTAGTAGTTTTAATAAAACCCGAACATTCTTGAATATATAAGAGATTGACGACCGTATTAGTCGTGAGCGTCTTCCACCCTCGGCAATTGGTTTCATATTTATAATCATCTCCTAACAATTTACAATTGCAATTTCACAATTTGTTTAGAGGTGGATGAATGCCAATGGCGTTCTCTACCAGTCTAGTCTCTACCAATAAAATTGTTGCATTAAAAAGTATTCAATCATCTGTTATCGTAATAGCCCAGTCCATTCACTAAAATACTTACCTAAATAATGCCCCACTTGCCCAAACTACGGTTATCGAAATTCTTAATCAGCGCATTTTTTTACTATTTATCCCAAAATAAAAATGCGTGGTAATCGAAGTGTCCATTTCTAGGGTTCCGTTTTTCAAATTGAAGAAAGGAACCCTTATAGGATCACTTTGTTGTCTGTCTGTCAAGACCTTTTTCTCAGGAACCCGTGGATACATCACATCTAAGTCAATGCAATCATAAGACATGGCTAGTTAATCCTAATATTTGACCAAATTTGAACATTTCGCATGTACATAAAGCAAAACCTATAGGGTACTTACCATTGACCTAGAATCATGAAATTTGTTAAGAAGCAAGGTCTTACAACACAAGTAAAGGGAAAAATCCGAAAGTTGTTAATTTCTTGTTATATCTGTCGGTCTGTCTTTCTGTGTGTCTGTCAAGACCCTTTTCCTAAGGAACCCGTGAAGGCATCAAGTTAAAAATAACATCAAATACTTATGTCAGCGGCCCCTTGAAGCTGTAAAAAAATCAAGCTTCTAAGTCAACGCAATCAAAAGATACGGCCATTATGCCTTACATTTTAATAAATTTGAACATTACGCAGGTAGATCAAAACCTATAGGGTTCTTCCCATTAACCTAGAATCATGAAATTTGGTAAGAAGCAAGGTCTCACAGCACAAGTAAAGGACTAAAATCCGAAAGTCGTTAATTTGTTTTTATATCACATAAAATAATAGTTTTTGTGATTACAAACTTTTATTTTGCGGTTGGATTATAAGTTGGATTAATAATTATTATTGACTTTTTCATACATCGCAACCGCAAAGTTAAGTTTGTCTTTTGAAAAAGGCGGTATGAGTCTTCAAGAATTTATTCCCGAGATGTACTATACTATCTACATATAAGTTTGTTTGCTTACGGTACCCTCGGTGCGCGATTCAGGCTCGCACTTGTCCGGTTTTTTTTATCATAAAACAGCTAGTTTGACTGCGCTGTAGGTAGAAGGTCGGTAGGTATTTGTATACTCTTTACATTCCCTATTTTCGTATTCTGAAAGAGATAGGACATGTCTAAGTTAGGTACCCTTCTGTTATAACTTGGACTGGCGAGTGGCGAGGTAACCACAACTTGGTCTTGCTTTTGTAGCAGTATACATAAGGCCGCGCCACGTTGCCAAACCGTGCACACATACAATGATGCTTTTAAATATGTTCTTTTCTATTTTTTTGAATGCACTTTTCATGTTCTCACGCTAAAACCTGGTAAAATTTAGTCTATTTTGGCATTGTATTGTATTAATAAATATTTTAGTTGCCAAGTACCTTAATTATGTAAGAAAACGGATGTCCTTGTAATTTCTGCGTTATTTCTTTACTTCCAAAATAAGTTGTATTGAAAGGTTAAACAGAACATCGTAATGAGAACCTTTTAATTTGCTTTCATTTTTACTCTGTCAACCTTACGTGTTCGGTACTTGTGTGTGGATTCGACTAGATACCTACTTAATTTGTATTTAGAAGTTGGTCGTTTTAATTACAAATCCAAACCAAACTCTGCCAAATATTTATGTTTCTAGAGAACATAACCAGCCTACAATTGAGTCAGTTCGTCTTTCATTCATATCATACGATTCGACTACACTACCAAATAAACCTACTTACCTACCTATTTATCTCTCTGTTCTGTATTTTCGGTTTTCATCTTTTGTTAACAAGATGAAAAATGCTGATAATTTAAGTTAAAAGTAAGACCTAAAAATAATCTAGTGATCACAAATTCACAGAGTACTTGTTGGTATGACTTAACATTTTTTAGTTCCAGAATATTTAACTGGAACATGTTAAAACTAACTAAAACCATGTCTGCGGGGGAACACGACGCGATTATTGATTCGGTCCATTCACACAGACCTTGCGGAGCTGCCAAGGGCAGATAAGTACATACGAAATCCAAATTTATAAGGTACTTTATTTTCAGATATTTTGATCCTTGATTATGATTACTTAACTGTAAGAAACAAAGATGATTTATGTTTTGACGTTTTTGAGCCATCAGATGTTTATTTTTACTAAATATTTTGGAAATAGGACTATTTAAAAATTCCTATTTCCAAAGTAGTGTGTCGCAGTAGGTAAATTACCTATGAACAGACTGCTACGTAATTTTCTATCTTGTTTCTGCATTTATAATATCAGAGATCATTTGAAAAATTATTTAAGTAGATATATTAATTTAGACCTTGACCACATTCCTACGTTACATAAAACGGCAATACGTCATAAGTAGGTATATTATTATTAGATAAGGAATGAAAGCAATCCTTCATCGATCTACTGAGTCACTGATAAGTAGGGTTGCCACCTTTTTTTCGAAAAAATATAATATTATTGTTTAACTTGTAAAAAATGTAGTACTTTTAGAAAATTCAGGAAAAGTAAATAGTACCTACACATTTATCGTTTTAGTTTTTACCCGAGGCTTCTATCGCGTTATTGTAGATTTTGTCTAACTGGATAGTTGTCTCTCGGAAACATATTATTTTCTGGATGGTAGGGTAGGTACCCTATGTCTTTTTCTGTACCATTGACAACGTGTAACCAACATTTAATGATGGTTGGTTGAGTAGTTAAAGCGCGAAAGCGTTACAAACAGTTACAGTGTGTTCCGGTTACGGTTAAAATGGCTACAGTTCAGTCAGCAATATAGTATTTTTCGTACTATATTATTATTCTAAAATACATCGTACAATTGAGTATCACCGTCGCGAAGAACTTATATAAACGGCTTTCTTTGGAAAATGCGAGATTAATTTACAGTCATTAGTTTGATTTTGTGCTACGCAATGTACGTACTATACCTATGCCTATGCACGTAACATGCGTAGGTATAGTACGGGTGGTAACCCTACTGATTAGTAACAAGTTTTTCCAAATCAGTCCAGTAAATTATCTTTATTTTACTTAATTAATATAAAAAGGAGACTGTAATCATTTAATTAATCTTCTATAAATCATCGGCGTATTGTGCAAAAAAAAATTAATGGCGCCCTACTACAGTTCATTTCCAGCCTGAATAGCGCAGCATCAACGTGGGGCAGCGCGCCTCAAGCGACGTTGCCATTCCGCAGGCGGTACCGCTATGCGACGTTGCCGCGTCGACCCACTTCCAAGGCGGCAACAGGCGCACTTTTTTCACTTGCCAAAATGTTGGGAGTTTATAATAAAGCTTAATTGCTCCCAATTTTTACATAACTGACTTTTTTGTAACATGAACACCGATAAGTACTTATTCGTGAGCCGTGACCTTAACTTTTGGTTTTATTCAATTGTTTATGTTGTAAGCGTATTTGTTATATGAAAGGGGTTAGTCCCGATTCCCCCCAAAACTTTATCTGGTCTATATTAACCTTTTATTAGACGAAGTTGAAGCGGTATAGTCAAATAAAAAAGGGCTTAAACATTTTTGTTTTTATTTTTCTACTAGCAACCCAACCCGCCGCGGCTTCGCACGGGTTGTTGAGACATCTTCAACAATGATCATCATATTTCAACCAATTTACACAAAACGTTAACAAATTGTACACCTAAACCTTTCTCATGAATCACTCTGTCTATTGGTGAAACCCGCATGAAAATCCGTTCAGTTTTTTTTGGTTTTTCGAAGACAACTCCCGCATTAGGAATATTTCTGTTTCGCGGGGGGCTTCACAAACATTCAAACAACGGACACAAAGAACACCCAGACTCGGGACAAATATTTGTGGATCACACAATTTTTTGTCCTGTGTTCGATTTGAACCCACAACACTCGGCGCGGCGTAGTGGCGAGGTGATCACTTAAACCATTGCGCCATCCGTGCAGTCATTTCACAACCATAACAATTAAGTACAAGTTTTTTTTGATTTTTCAAACAACTAACAATTTTTACTAAGTATAGAAAAAAAAAACTAGTTTTATTATATCAAATGAATAATTAAAAGTGCATTAATAAATAATTCTTAAACATTATACTAACACAATAATTAACAAATGTAAATATGTTGTTATAAAATCTCGGAACATGTAAAAGAGTAGATAGATACATATATTATACACACAATTGAAACACAAATCAACTTTAAAATAATCAGTACATGTAGAGATGGGCAATCACCCGGGTTAAAATCCACGACTGGGTAAAAAACCCGGGTGATTACCCATCTATAGCTATATGTACAGAAAAGCAATTTTAACTAAAATAAATAATCAAATTTTTGCATGTTAAGTAATGATGATGATAAAGATAATGTGTCTTGTTGAAACTTTTTCACACATCTGTACTTTATTTAAAAAAATCGGGGGGAATCGGGAATACAATTAAATGATATTTTATTGTAATTTTCTGGGGAATCAGGAATGGGGGAAATCGAGACTGTCCCGATGAAACTACATTGACTTACAGACATAATCGTTTCAAAAATTTAATACCAATGCAGTAATTATTTATGTATCTTCAAAAACTAATTAATTTGAGATACTAAAATTTGGAGTGTCTGTCTACCTGCCTAAAAAATGGAAGCAGTAACAGTTAAGTAGCCGTCATCGTCCCGTGAGTGAGCACAGAAATGTCATTTTATTTATTTTTTGGTTACTTTATTTCTAATACAATACTATTATTTGTATCTGCCTCTTATTTGTATGTCACTTACATATAAAAATATGTAGTTCAGTTGTGCGTTACAAGTTTAATGAACAATTAGTTAGATAGGTTAGGTATTTATTTATTTGCAACATACATAATAATATGATTCGTTTAAATTATTTTTGCCCTGTTGATTTGTCGTCCAAGTTTAAAAGCAATCCGTGCGTAATTGCGACCTCTATCGTGCCGGTAAAATTGAGGTACATACATTCATACATACAGACATATATATATATAGATTAACGCCCTCTAGTGGATCTATATATGTATTATTAGCGTGACGGTCACGAGTTCAGTCCTTTTTTCCCCATAGCAAAAGTGCACAAACGTGCCTAAAGAAGTGTACACTTCAAAAACAACCTAGTTTTGTAAATCTGCCTGATTTTGTGAAAAGCGCATTAGTGGTGGCTATAATAAACAGTCGCAAACCGAGTGATATGATTTGTACGTTCTCGTCTCTATTCACTTTCACATGGATCTCACAGGCATCTACTCACTAGCGGGACACCGTTATGTTAGTAATTATATTTAAGCATTCTTTTGGCAGACTATATCACTGTACAAGATACCTAATCGGGCGGCCCCCGAGAAGAGAATTATAACTTACATAGCCCAGTTAAGTCAAGTAACCAACCAGCAATATGATTGATGCCCATGAAGCGCAAAGCACAAAAATATTATCTTCGATGAAAGTCTGAGCAAATAAATTAAATTATATCCAGTCCACCGTCAAGTTTTCGAGCAATAAGTAAACAGCGTCAGTAATGGACATAAAATTGTATTTGCAGTCGAGAGGTTAGATAAATTTTGTAACTTAAACTTCAATTTATTAATAAAATCGATGTCCTTGGTAGCAAAATAGTATATTGAATTTCTCGTCTGTGCACTTGGTGTGTAGCGCAAACCTTGGTATGTATACAGGGTGTAAAAAACAGCGTACCGAATATTGAAGTAGTGTATTCAGACCAAAATTCTGAGTCAATCACAGAAATTTTCTGCCGGAAAATTCATAATTCTTTTTCTATAATTTTAATTTTTTTTTATTAAAAGTGATATCACAATGAGTAAACATTGTAATTAAACAACATTTATGCAATCAGCTGCTTCGACGGCGCCGAATGTTGAAGGTCATTCACCGTACCGTACAAAAACTGCGTACATTGCGGAGCGCCAAATGAAAGTAATGACTATAAATCCTCTCTCGCATTTTATGATGAACTGACTTTTGTATTATGATAAGTATAAACAGAAAGAGGCTTTTGTAAGTGTTTCGCGTAGCTCAAACATACACGCTGTATATGTATAGTAGGTACGCGTTGTCGGAGCAATGTGTTTGTGAGAGCGTCAGTCAAGACAAGCACAATGTGCATCCGGTTTATTGTCGGCACCTCACAGATCTGCATCTTTATGCACCCTCGCATGCATGCATGGTACATAGAACGACCACTTATCATAGTACGTGCGTGGCGCTTTTAGTTCTTACTTTTTAATACGAGTATTATAGCGGTTTCAGTCACGATTGCAGGTACTGATGCTTATAGAGAGATTAGAGTAAACTTAAATAAGTTTCTTAGTAGATAGATTGCTTTAAAATTTCATTTACTTTAAAAAAGTAACAAACTTGCATTTTAATAGCCACTAATATTATAAATTCTTTTACCGTTGTATGTCTTCCAGTACGCTGTATGTGTAAGTGGATAAAGCTTTTTAATAATTTAATTACCTGGGTTGTGTACAGAATTTATTGTTTGTACGTATATCTATGTCGTGCCATACCTGTACTGTTTATCTATGTAACGAATACGAATTCACAGGTGTGTAGCTTATCCGATGTAATCCATTAGTCTCACACGACACCCGCGGGAAATAATCCAACGGTATTTTCCTACAATACTATACTTAT
This sequence comes from Callimorpha dominula, assembly GCA_949752705.1. Taxonomy (NCBI): domain Eukaryota; kingdom Metazoa; phylum Arthropoda; class Insecta; order Lepidoptera; family Erebidae; genus Callimorpha; species Callimorpha dominula. The sequence continues at coordinate 9,933,422 of OX457009.1, read as the reverse complement.
GTAGGTATATTAATTATATAATTACCGAATATACTAAGACTGTATTCGTAGTTTTTATATACATGCGGTTATACTCACTTGTACCAGCAATTTCGGCTAGTTTCGGGTCTGACACCAACACGTTCGTGATAAACAGCGCCTTTTGGGCTGGAAATTAGTCGGGCTTCCCAGAAACACCCGTGAATAGTATATCTTTAATAACAGGATTGGTGAACAGAATAGTCGGAGCAAAATTACTAAAGCATATAGCGTCAATGCTTCACGAAAAACGTGTTCTATTATACTTATTAGTGTTTCCCTATTTAAACTATGAATTTAATTACATCTCATGAACCTTTACGTACTATGCGTCTTACTTTGTACTCCGCAGGTCAGTGCATTCGGATCGAGCTCATCACAACAGTAATTGGATTCGTGGACCTACTCTAATTGGATTACATAAGACTTTAAAAACAACCCACGACTTGTGAAGCTTCCAATAATACTGGCTTCCTCAGAATACGCATAAACGATATTATTATCTGATTGCTAATGTAGTTACAATATAGAACCTATTAGGTAAGGAATTAAAGTTTCCTTTTACAGAGTTCATTAGCATTATCCACGATTAGTTTTTGAAGGAAGACTATTTTTAGGGTTTTCAATGATTAGAATGAATGCCGAGGATACTATAAAAGTATAAAGACGGAGAACGCTATTCAGATTTTCTGTCAATTATGTTAACAATTATGTTTCTAATAGAAACATGCCACCATGGTTCTAGTTGTTTATATTTCCCATAGATTAATACAGGGTAAAAGAAGAGTCGGCTTAGAGGGCACGTCATGCGTCGGTTTGGAAAGTGCTCGATATGACCACCCAACCAAGGAGACCAGGACGACCCTGTTCACAAGGACTTGAGAGATGCTCAAATACTACCACAGATGACCTAGAACCATGCTTCCTGGCGAATATTACCTAGAAAAGCCGACTCTAAAAAAGGCTAGGAGCGAATTGACTACATAAAAAGTAAGGAAGTATATGCAGCGACACTATCTAGTTTATGACGTGTCTGTAAGATTAAGAAATGTCCATTTTCTTCCTAAAATAGGTATTGTTTTTATCGTCAGTGCTCATTATTCAGTTGGTGTCATTATCCCAAAATATGATCAAAACGTGCACTGACAACATTCTTCACACTTGAAGGATTCTGCAAAGCTATTAGCACAATATTTATTCAGCAGTTTTTTTCTTACTTTTTTTTTTGCCTTGGGAAGTATTCATGAATTGTTTTACAAGTTTTTTTTGCAATAACGTGGACAAGATAATAATTATCTTTTTAACCATTTATCTAAAATATAGTCTTAAGAAACGAGATGCCGCGCAATGAACCTCAAAAGCGCCGGAGAGTGCAAAACGACCTCCGGCCTCCATGAGCGCTGGCCTGGGGGGAAACGAGTCCGTTATCCTAGCAGAAGCAGGCCTGAGAAGGTGGCGCGACGTGTTCCGCGTGCGCCTCTCTAAACCGGAGGCGGGCAAGGTCCCCGTACTCTAAGGTGTGGCCGTCTACTGACCAAGAGGCGGCCAAGGTCTGCAGGGGTTCCCGGAGGCTTCCTTCTTAGGGTATTCCCGGGTCCCCTGCAATAGACCCACTTGTGACGGAACATCGTGTGGTTTTAGTCGGTTCGATTCTGACATACTACTTCACCATTAGCTCAGGTGAGGTGATGACCCGTGGGAGTTTCCACACGAAAAAAAAAAAAAGGTTGAGATGAATTCCTTGCTTTGAAAATATTTTCTTTTACTAAGCAATTTTATTTCTTAACCATTTTTTGTGATAACATGGTATGTTAAAAACAGAGATTTACAAAACTGTCTGTGGGTACTGTGTGTAATTGTGATGTTTTATTGTATCTTTTGTGTTCAAATCTCTTATTATACAGATTTGAATACAAAAAGATATAATAAAATCCTTCACAAGAAACAGGAAACCAAGGGTAATGGCTAGTACCTACAATGATAACTATAATAAGTATGCTTGTTTTTGACTACTGCCCATGTGATGCAGTGGTCTCCTTCCATGATTAGACAGTCTAGTCTAGATGACTTTCACTCACATAAAAATGTTATTTACAATATGAGAAATTATCTTGCGCTGTCATAACACTAGTTTAAAAATGTATTTTTTTATATACTTTTAATAGAATACCTATTTTCTTATTTTACTATCTGCTATTAATGGTAGACGGTGTTTGAAAAAAGCTTGCATTATTTTGGTTCTTTGGTGACTAATCACAGTAATCACTAATCAACTTAAAAAGTCCCACTTATTTTTTTGTGAAAGTTGTAGACGTACTCTTATATGTTGGGTTGGTTATTAGGAGAAAAAAAATACCTCCGATTTGGATCACCAATGCTGTGGAGAGAACTTTCAAATCACAAAAATGACTTATTTTTGTTTTAAAAAAACCTGCAAGCTTTAATCCCACTATCCCACTAATATTATAAATGTGAAAGTTTGGATGGATGGATGGATGTTTGTTACTCTTTCACGCCAAAACTACTGAACCGATTGCGATAAAACTTGATATGTAGATAGCTGGAGACCTGGATATAGGCCTTAAATATGTAACATATAGGCAACTTTTTATCCCGATATTTCCACGGGATCGGGACTTACGCGGGTGAAATCGCAGGGCGCTGCTAATTAAAAATAAATTGCATCAGTTTCAAAACCGATATCACGTTCGTAAACTCTGCCTCATCGTATGTATGCCCACTTGGCATCAAGTCGCCAAGATCGTGAAGTGATTAAATAAAATCACTTCTGCTTTTAAATATTTACTTACACAAACTTTCCAAATCTTGTAACATGGGGGTGTTAACATGATACTAATACATTTTCTCCATTCACACCTGCACTTTTTCCCTAAAAACTTGAGGCCGTAAATGACGAACAGGGCTAGCTTTTTCACCAAGACCTTAAACAACAAAGACATAAACAAAGGTTTTTGGGTCGAAGGTATGTTAGGGGTCCGTTGCTGGTCTATATGAAGAGAAACAGTTCACGAAAACTATATATTTTTTTTTTGTTTTATGCTATTATTTTCTTCAATATTTTTGCCCGTACTCAGCGCAATAGAATCTAGAATCTATAAAAAAAAAAACACATTTTGGCGAAAGTATATGTATAAACCGTGTAAACCTGTGTTATTAATGATGCCATAAATCTGTTTTATGAGTTTCTACATTCGGTAAAAAAATGTTATCTACGCCTAGCTCGAACATGTTTACTCCACAAACAGCAGTGACCTTGTACTCGCTAGAACGTCTGACTGTCTACATATTTTGTTCAATAGAAAAGCTAGAGATAATAAATCCCTGCTCTATTAATATGCTAATGTTCTACCAAAAAATACTTTTTTAACAAGACAACATTTCCTATATCAATTATTAACCTTTCTTTAGATGCGTAAAATGCCAATGGATAAAAATAGGTATAGCAGTAGAAAAGGTTTCCTCAGTTTTGATGTACAAAGCATTAAAAACGATTCTTACACTACTTGTCGTATACGGGAATAATAATCAAAATAAATAAAAAAAAGCACTTAAACCATTGGCTTACATTCGTATAAAATTGTTAAAATAGCCGAATAAGTAACATATTATTCGGATATTTCAACGTTTGTTTTTTTTTTCGGTAAATAACCTCGACCTTTTTTTAAATACATTATTTATTACAGTCCATAGAAGTTTTAAAATTTGAAACAAAACCACGTCCACTGATTTTTTATTCAATTAAAATAAAATTTGTTTTAATTTTGGATTGTTCTAGTAAAAAGCAAGCTGCTGTAAAGACTTTGATATTAGATGACCTAGAATCCAAGAAAAACAAGAAATGAAGTCGTGAATACGATGATAATATAATATATTTCAAAAGTACATTCGATTTATTCTGAAACAGCGATTAATGTTCTATTTGCATAGTTAGGACCATTGATGATCAAACTAACCGTTTCCGTCAAATTACATTTAGGATTAATTGAAACATACAGACTTCGTCTACGTAATCGGCACAGAAAGGAACACGACAAAGATAATGAAATGTAGTAAAATAACGTAACTGCTTTATATTGTACGTTTGAGAGGGCTGATGGCCGCACTGGCAGGCAGACAAATGATGAACTGCGGAGGGAGCGACCGCCGAGGAAAAATATATTAGTTAGCATAATTTTTTATGAGAAAAACTTGAGGAACTACCACGTATGTATAATACTTCCAGTTTCGTGTTGACACCCGGCCTATACGACACAGGTATTTTCCACAGCCCCGTGCCATGGTTCCGTGACTTCTTATCATCACCTCTCTAGCTACTCCTCGGGTCATGATTTCCACTCCACCACTTTGAAGCAACCTGGAAATGAAGAATGCATCTTCGACTTCTCTAGGATAAGGCAACAGGTTGTGCTCTATAAGCCAGAAGCCCTCAACTTTGCCACGAAATTTTCCAGGTTCTTACCATTAATCTGCCTCTTACTATAAATAACATCTTTAACGCGTTATTAATATTTTAGTTACTGTTAACCCCTCTAAGTAAGCTAAAACTTGTCTGAGGAGCAGGAGTATGTTCTCGGTAATGCAATCCTTACTTCCATACTAGTATTAACTCTGTTTAAGCGAAAATAACTCTGTCTGTCTGTCTGTCGGTCGCCTTTTACGCCAAAACTACTAAACCGATTTAAATGAAATTTAGTACACAGATAATCTAGAGCCTGAGAAAGGACATAGGCTACTTTTTATTGCGAAAAGGGGGTGTAAGGGGTTAAAAGGTGGGGATGAAAAGTTGTATGGAAGTATTGTCAATTAGCCTAAATATTTAAAAATTCTACCCAAAGACACTATTCCACGCGGATGAAGCCGCGGGCACAGCTAGTATCTTTTGCGTTAAATTGTAATATAACGCAAAAGATGCGTTACAGCTATGCGGCCTTGACCTGCTGGAGCTATCGCTTACACTTTGCATTCCGTCCGTATAAGCAATATCCCAGTCCTTCCTTTGTCATATACCCGTCTCATTTAATATACTCCCAATTTTCCAATCTTTAATTCCCAATGTGCAGGGTTGACGGCAATAGGCTTGTCCATTACTATGTGAGGGGGACCAAATTATAGTTGGCAAAATGTGGGTCTTTCATACAGCTCTGCCTTCCCCTTCCGACATACAGGCGTAACTGTATGTATGTATTTTCCAAGTAATTTATTCCTCGTGCATTTTGGTCTTCACGCCACTGATATCCAAAGATAGTTACAGGTCTAGATAAGCAGCATCTTAGCAGCTACTCCAGTTCTTATACTGAGGGCAAAAACGGAAGGTGAATAGGTAGATAGGTAGGTAACAACCCTCCTAGTCTCGGTAACAACTACTGGATATCAAAATGGGCAAAAGGAAACAATTGCTGAGTAAAGTTCACGGTAGTTATCTTGATTTATGTGTATATTATATTCGCGTAATCTCAGCAATCATAGACCATGAAACAATAACGCTTTAGGTATTCTGAGTCACCCTGCAAAACAATTGGCTTCAAATAGGAATGCCGATTAGTAATCTTAAACTAAAATAAACAGGTCATCGATAACGTTGTTTATATCTATGTCGCAGCGAACGCAAAAACGGCTAAGCGGATCTGGATAAAATTTCTGGTTACCTATTATCCCGGATAAATGTTTTCCGTGACATAGATTTCACCGAAATTTGTACCGGAACGAAGTCGCGGACAACAGCTAGTTATATACAGGATGTATTTGAAAAAGGAACACTTACTTAAATCACTAAAAGGGCATGACTTTAGCATGCAGCTGCAATAAGAAGTTAGTTAGCTTAGTACTTATGGATTTTCTCAATAACTAAGTGAATAGTTCCAAAATAAAAAAATATGTATTATTTAAAAATTTTAACGTTACACATTCATAAAAGTAATGAAAAACGGAAGCAAAAATTCCTGGAAATTCAAACAGTCATAACTTGTAATAGTTTTTTTTCAAAATTCTAATTGTAACTGCATGCTAGAATGATTTAAGTAAGTGTTGCTTTTTCAAATACACCCTGTATAGTTAATATTGATAACACCTAGAAAAATGTAAGTAATAAGTAGATAGGCAGAACAAAGGAAACAGAGCCACAGTGGCTTCTCGTAACCAATTTTGAGTAGTGTCACATAAAAATAATTTACTCGTATGTCGTATGACAAGTATAGTGTGTATTATATGTATACTAAGCCTTAGTAGATACGTATCTGCCTTGGCTAGACTTGTCACAGTTATTCATCGACCTGGCCTGAAAGTAAGGCGGCCAACTTTCTGAACATTGAATGCGGGACGTATTATGAGGGAGGATAGATTGTGTTGAATGCAAAGTATGAAGTTTTGTCGGTAAATAATACTTGCTGGAGATATTTATTTCTAAAATGTATCGCTAGCGTAGAATAGAACTGCCCCTATAAAATCTTTACTTTCTTCAGATAGCACGTAGGGGTTCGACTTTCAATGAGGTTTTCTCGGATGTCCATATTGAATTTATCAACGAAAATGCTCTTTCGGTAGGCGCATTTTGCCCTGGTAGGCAAAGCAGGTACTGGACACACTATTTTTAATGATATTCCGGTTTATTGTACATTTTCAAACACCTCCATCCATTGTTGTTCTGTATTGTACTTCATCTCCATCTCTTTAGAACATCGTCATTGTAAACTATGCGCTATGGGTGTGTGTGTAGTGCAGTAGAATTGAAAAATACGTATGCGGGACATGCGGGACGCATCTTACGCATCCGACGTTTTGAGGGACTATTTTACTAATTATTGCAAAGCGGGGCTACATATTATGGCATTACGGGACGGTCCAGCAGAATGCGGGACGGTTGGCCGCCTTACCTGAAAGTTACCTATAACCTATAACCCACCCGGTTTTCACTGCGGTCATACAAGAAAAGAACTTGAAAACTGAACAGATGACATTGGTTAAACAAAGTTGTCAGTAAACAATAAAAGTCATCGAGTTTCTATATTATGATCCTACAGGTGGCAATAAATGTGTTGCAATTAAAATTAATTAAGGGCAAAACCACACTATACTTACGTCTTTTATAAGTTAGTCCAACATCAATCACTCATTACCATTATCAATAACAACAACAACCTTCAATTCCCTTGAAATTAAAACAACAACTAAAAAAATCGATGCTATCTCTCAGTTGAATGTTAAATGCTGAATCAGTGCGAGACGTTGCCGTTCTGCTAGCGACGTTGCCGCTCCGACGGATACGAGGCGCCATGTTGCCAGCTCGCACGGTGCGGGCGGGCGCCACGCGCTGTTGCCGCTCGGCGCGGTATAAACCGTAAAATACCATTCATTCAATTAGTGTGTAGCTACATTAAACTTTTAATGAATTCACAAAACTTACATGCGAATGTCAGTAGATTCTGTTAACGTTAGTTACGTTGAAAAACTGTTTTTCAAACTAATGCAAACATCATGACTATTCATAACAATTCGTTCCATTTTTCAACTGTCCAATCCCAACAAAGTCCCAGAGAGAAGAGTTTTTCTCATAAATAAAAAAAAACCACGATTCTAGACTTCTAGGGATTCCCTGTACTGTACAAGTCCCCCAGCTGTTGATAAGCATTAAAGTAAAATAAAATATGATTTCCCACAGTTCTCACTTCGAGTATGCATAGGTAAGTTGTTTGGGTCGGTAGTAATTCGAACTCACTTGCGAACGTGGAACGCGCTACTGGGCCGGAATATTACTGATTGCGCGATTTCCGTACCCCTTCGTCCCGTTTTATCTTCGCTCTAAATCCTTTGGTCCTTACATAGAAACGTTCAAAACCCATTTTAACCGGATTATTCCTATTTCTGTCAGCGGAAGGGTTTATATCCATTTCAAAATCCATTCGGCCAATCCTCTCGGCTCTTCATATCGTCGCAAAATCATTTTACCGTACACCCACTATAGCGAAATCTACATACTTATCTAATTTGCTTCTGTCTCAAAGGATTTTATCTTGACAAAAAGTACGTATTTTTTCGTCGTACACTGTTCCTTCGTTTCCAGGGTTTATCTACTTACAATGTTTTACGATGTTACGGCATACATATTTCATTACTTATGCTAATACATGACACAACTATGCGAGAGTGAGCATAAAATCTTAATAAAGCTGAAGTACCACGGTGGCAATTTATGACGCAAATCTAAATATCCTTTGCTAAGGCTGACCCAGAGATCAAATTTATTCACATATTGCGGTATACTGCCGTTGATTTCAGGCTACTACCTAAACTTGTAACTTTGACTTTGAGCAGAAGGGTTTATTATACGAATTAACCTATTAGATGACTCTTATAGAAAATAGTAAATAGCTTTTGGTGCTGTCTCAAAAGGTTTTTTTTTGGAATCGTTATAAAACTGTAAGAATAAAAGACACTACTAGTTTTAAGATGTCTTTAAGTTGAAAAGGTTTAGTATTCAGCGTTCATGTTACTTCCTAGTCTTGAATATAGAAACGTGAAATTATTCAATTATAAATTATATTTATTATAGGTAGGAACTTATATATGTACCTACCTATATTATTTAAGAAGTTAAGTATATAGTAATGAAAAGAATTCCGTGTTGATCAATCGTATCTTCAGATGTAGAAGTGATTCATTTATTCAGTGGTCGTATAATTAATTAACTCATCAAAGTAAAATACTTTTGTTAAGGCGTACATAACGATTTCGTTCCTCATTTACATTCAATTAGGTTTTAACTTTTGGTACTATAATCTGGATTAGATCGGAAGTAATCAATAGCAAGCAGACTTTCTCTTTGAAAGTTACAAAATCTTGATCCAGACACGTGTAATAACAACGTTGATATTTCAGTTGCATCTATGCCAGGATGTATAAAGATCACTTTAGATTGTTCTTGGCAGAAGCTCCTTGTTTATAAGAAATAACTAACTAGAGCATTTATTTCTGGCACATTTCCACGTTGCGGTTTATTATGGCACAACCTATTACAATATTCGATTCATTCATTTTCTATAGTATATTTAAAAGAAACTATACTTGTATATTTGTATTTATGTAAGTATTCACATAAATAATTAGGTACAGACCATATATTTTCGTAGGCTATCCTACGTAAGGAGGATTTTCATCTAATTGGTTTGCAGGCACATTCCGTCCATGTTTACGCGAAAGTTTAAAAGAGATCGGGCTAATACGTTTTTCATTTAAAGGTCCAAAAAATTTCAAACTCCAATTAGGTTCAGGGGCTCATTACGTTATACGTTACAAATCAATCTTTTATAGTGTTCGAAAAAATTATATTATTATGATTGCAAAGTTTTGAAAATGTTAACTAAGTAGTCTTGAAAATTTTGTATCTGTGTAAAATTCGCATGGCTTCGTGAAAGTGTATACGTCCGTTGAGCAGAAACCTGATCTGCATACCTTAACTAGGATGACTCGTGGCTGGTAAACAAGTACCCCAGCGCCACACACAGACTAGGCTTACAGGCTTACTATAGCTGTATTAACTTATAAACTTGAATAGCTATGAGATTTTCAAGGAGTTCAAGTGACAAAGAAATTCGCACATAAATAAAACTGCATCTGCTTGGTTCAGTAAGATTAGTAAGCTATTTTGCCGTTCTTGTTGCAATTACACATCAGCATGACACAATATTCAAATTTTACAATTATTATGACGGTTACCATACCTATAAGTGAAGTTGTTTTTGCAAGTTTTAATAAATATTTACAAAATTTTCAGCTATGTATAATACCTATCCACTATAGGTAGTCTAGTAGGAGTAGGTGCTCTTTTTTGCAATTTCGTAATGTAATTAATACTAGTTATTACATTACAACTGACAGGTACTGCGTAATTTCTGATCTAGAACTTGGCCTTGTGAACCGCCACGCCCGCGAAACTGCTGCGTGGATTATTTACTTTATAGTTTCTTGAAAATAGGAAATTCTTTTATTTTAGTTTATATGAACGTCAAAATTAGGTTTTATTCCTACTTAATTATTATTAAAATTAGCATCATTAATTAATATCTTTTTTTTACTAACTGTAAACATTAAACATTAATAAACATTTTATTCTATTTTAATTTTAACCTGTTGCTAATAGCGCTAGTGGACATTGCTTGGATATAATTAACTTCAAATAATACGAGAAACACAAATCGATAAGGATTATTACGATGTAATTAATTATTTCATAAGTCAAGCACAAGTGCAATGACGTGAGACTGATTATATTAGCAACACATTAGATCCGCCATATTTTATAACTAAAACATTGTTTTTATTTTGAGTGTTGTGGCGTAACAACCGACTAGCTCTCATCTGAATTGCAAATGGCCGCCAACATGGAGACGTGGCAACGTTGCGTGGTCGAGATGAGTGGCAACGCGGTCTCGTGCGTATTTTTATCAAACCACAATCGCGAAGTTATCTGTTATCAAGAGATAATATTATAGTGTTGTTCGTCTCGTTCGAGTTCCACCGAGTGTGCCCGAGTACTGCGTTTCGCGGGCCTATTATACATAATTTTGTACAATATTAAGCTCTCTACTGTCTCTTGGCATAGTTCAAGTGATAGATATTTCTCAAGAAAAATAACAACAAAGCTTGGCTTATTAGCATAAAACGGATGTCAATAGACTTATGCGATTTTTATAACTGCGTTTAGAAACCACATTCACATTTAGTATAACTGTAATCTAGGGACCTACTTCGGTTTAAAATTTTAATTGTATACAATTCTTTCGAAAAGTAGGTTTTACAAAGATTTTTTTACTGTGACAAATACATGTGTGTACGTGCACGACACGAAATAAGTATATTATGCATCTCGCATCTCTGTGTCTGGGTGTAATATATCTATAATATGTATGTATTTAGAAATATATATGTAAGTATGTTTATCAACAGCCTGGTTACCATAGTACATTCAGGCTCTGCCTAGTTTGGGATCAGACGGCCGTGTGTGAGATGTGTGAAGTTATTATTATTATTATATAAACAAATGGATTCGTATTCGGACCTGGTAGTCATAGTCAGAGGACCATGCTTCCACACCATCTCTACACTACTACAAGAAGCTCTCAACACCATCAATACAGAGATAACGAATTATTAATCAACGCAGACAAAACGATGATAGTAGATTGATAAAGAAAAGGAAGCTGGAAAGATTGTCAAATCCTTAAGTCTAAATGGCAAAATCCTTTCTTTTTCTAGTGAGGTTAAGTACCTAGGGGTCACACTTGACCAAAAGTTTACCTAGAATTCTTACATCACAAACATAGTCCATAAAGCAAAAATGGCATTATGGATTAGCTGTCGCATGGCTGGCGCCAGATGGGATCTTCTACCACTATGTGCAAAAAAGAAGTTACCAAAAGCATATACATATAGGATATGTACACAAACGAAACCAAAGTGGCAATCACGAACACTAAAGTCACTGAAAGATTCGGTTTTCGAAATAAGATCTCTAATCATGTGAGAAGGTACACAGTAGACATACCACAGAGAGACATGGCTGGAAGGCCTCCAATCCAACAAAAATGGTAGACACGAGTGGTACACCGATGGGTCTAACAAAGGCCGTGATGTAGGTTATGGAATTTACGGAGAGAGGCCGAAATTCAGGTGAAGCGCTAATCTGGGAACAGAGGCCTCCGTCTTTCAGGCTGAGCTCACCGCATTAAATAGATGCGTCGAGTCTTTTGCGGCCCTAGTGGGCCTACTGAGTCTTGCTGCAGTCGATAACGCTCAAGCTACACCTCTCAAAGCTGCAGACTTCTGCTCGATTTGGTGGCTAGACTGGGAAAGCACGTTCAGCACGTATACAGAAGACCGCAGTCAACTTGTGTTGTATTTCTGCTGGTGAATAGGATTAGATACAGAACCTAGTAGTAAAATGAACATTGTAAATTGAAGAGTAGGTATACATATAATAATATATTTCCTTTGTCCATTCACAGTCAGATTAAATTAAACGATTTTAAAATAGAAACTTGTGTGTATTGCCGTGTCATTACAAATACAAATCTGACAAAATTTAAATACAACATTATCTGCCATTGCTATGTTATCATAGAAATATAACTTTTGATTAATTCGTATAGATACAATCTTTAATCGTATGATTAAGTTAAATTTTAATACACAGTGATATGTTATAATTACCAGGACCAGACATTTCACCCTAAAGTCGCGAAATAAATGATAAATCTATACTTAAACTTACTAATACTTCTTTTCTCTGCATCACGCAAAGGTTGACTGGTAGAGAATGCCTTAGGCATTAAGTCCGCCTATGTACTAATGTGAAAATCGTTTTAAATAAATAAATAAATATAAACGGGTACTAAATAAGTACTACAAACGTTATCTTTGAGACACTTAATAGGTATTTTAGCAATGTAATGATCACCGTATGCTGTAGGTAGACAAACAGCTAGTCACTCGACACGCTTTCCTAGAACTTGTACCATTTACTTAATACAAATATACAATGGTACAAGTTTTCAAGGATACCTCCCTTGAAATACTGTTGTAGTATAGATATATATGTCTGTTTGCGAAAGATGCCGGGCACTTGGTAGCTCCCGCTATTCGTGTGCTAGACGGCGCACGCCGGCGCGGGGCGGAGGGGTGCCAAATTAAATTTGTCCTGGAAGGGGAGTTCGTTTTCCCGGGACCTTGAGGCGACAACACTGTTAACGGTCGGAATCAGCTGTTCCAATTCAAACGTATTGCAATGTAAGATATATTAAGTAAACTTTACTGGGGTAGGTGTTCAATACACCTGATATATATATAATAAATACCTAAATCATAAACTAAAAAACCCCGACTCGAAAATCCCTTCAACGATTACAAAAAGCTGATGATCTTCGAACGGTTAAAACGATTTTCTTGAATTATACTTGAATGCTCCGGGCGTGTAAGAGAGAGAGAGAGTGCGACCGGGGATTGAGATATCATTCAGTGCGATATTTGTGACAAAAGTGTTGATTTACTAAGGTTTTTACTTTACGTTTTTACTCAATACTATTTATATATATTATCTATTATTTTCGGATTGATGACACTTGGCCATATTGGTGTGTTTGGCCATATTGTCCGATGTGTTCTTTAAAACGGTATCATTTCATCTCTGCTCTATTTATCAATGTCATACTATAAGCAGAAAGCCCAATTTTCAATCTAGTTTCTTATACCGGCTTTGACAGCCTATTAGTGCAAAAGCCAAAGCAAAATTACCTACACCTGATCAGCGATCGAATCAGTTTTGTTGTGCTACTTCATCCTATCATTTCAAGCTAAACGGTCTTCTCATTTGTTGCATTGTTTTTTTTTTATGGTATACTTAGGGGGCAAACGAGCAGACGGGTCACCTGATGGTAAATGACTACTGCCGCCCATGGGCACCTGTAACTCAAGAGTCACAAGTGCGTTGCCGCCCATTAAGGTGGGAGTAGGGGAAGAGGGGGAAAGGGGGGAAGAGGGGAGGAGAGGGAAGGACAGGAATAGGAGAGCGGGAAGGGTTAGGGCCTCCGGTAACCTCACTCAAGCGGCGAAAAGCAATGCAAGCATTGCTTCACTGTCGGTTTTCTGTGAGGCCGTGGTATCCAGCGGAGTCGACGTGGCCCATACGTGCCGAAGCATGGCTCTCCCACGTTAAAACTTTGTTCATTTTTGTGAGTATGTTTTTGAATTATTGTTTGCAACAGAAATGGCTACCAATGTCATCATCAGACTGTGCAGGCAATGACTACACAATAGGTTCATTCTCTCTCCTTATGAGTATAGTTTATTTGATTTGAAAAATAGAATTTACAAATAAAATATTTACTCAGCATTTAAATTGTAAATATTTAAGAATATATTTATAGACGATATAGACGTTATGTCGACGTATGTGCAAAACAAGGATTGTTGTCGAAGTATCAAAGTAGGTATGCATTTTTATAAAAAAAAACGCAAAATTGAACAGCTCTCAAACTTTTAGTATATCGTTTATTTTTTAAAGATCTTAAAATTTTAATAATCATTAATCATTGTTAAATATTTTTAAAGAAAAGCTTTGTTGTACAGTCAGTGGATGTCCTAAGCTCATGGGGGCCATTGTTACCAAGTTCTTATTGGTGCTTTACTTTCAATACCTACTCCAGTCATGATAAATACCTCTGTTCGCGCCATCTACTACTACTTGGGGGGTCTATCTCATTCATTCTGTCTTTTATATTCAGGCTTTGGAATACGCTCCATTATAAAATCAGTATGTCCACCATCTGGGACCCTTTTAAGGAATTATAGTCAAAAGGAATTATATAGTCAACGATTTTCTGTATGTGCATGTATATATGTATGTACAAATTTACTTTTTGAACTAATATAATACATAAACTATATTGCATACATTATTATTCATACCAAGGTAAGATTGTTCTAATGAGGCCTCATTACCTGCCATGTTTATCTCTGAAACATCTAAGGGTTGACTCGTCTGTGGGATCATGATATTACATTTAAAATGTGAATAGGTATGTAATATTTTTGTAAAGGTGTGTATGTACAATAATTTATTTACATGACTATAAAGTATACAATTTTCTGTGGAAATATAATATAGGGTGATCTTTGCCCGCCCGGGTTTCTCTCTACAGTTGTCAAACCTGTCTGTCTCGTCCTCTTAAAAAAAATGGAACAGCTTATTCGTCGTGATTTTATAGCACAAAGGACAACTCACAATAGGGATTCTTTGTTCGCCTTACTACAATTATACATATAAAATAATTTGCTGTGTAATATCTTTGTTTACAACCACAGTCTTTGCTTTTGCGTAGGTATTTGTTTGTTTATTTTATATTATTTTTATAGTTTTTAATGATAATGTCTAGGCCGGGCCATCATTATTTCTTTCTATTATTATCTTAATGTCACACTGTCAAGTTTACTTTTGTATAAATTACAACTTAGGTAACCCACATTTAATTTTACTTTGTGTCAATGACGTTTAACCGTTTGACACTTTGTTTTGACACTTCAAATTCAAATTCAAATTCAAAATCGTTTATTCATTTAAGACACTAAGTGACATTTATGAACGTTAAATTGAAGCTAGAGTTAAAATCATAGATCGGCGCAAACAGACGCCACAGCATGTGCTGGATTGTCGAGGTAAATTAGGTGAAAACACCAAAATCTACTGCCTGCTTGTGTCGATCTATAACTTCCAGTTTCCAAAATGCGTAGAGCCTTATGAGAAGAATACTCGCAAAGAAACTCATGGCCACTCTTTTTAAAAGTCAGATCTTCAGGTACAATAGTGTTAGTGTTACACGAAAGGTAAACAGGATGCAAGCTGATGCCACCTGAATTTCAATTTATTGAAATGCTCCAAAAGCTAACGTACTAAAAAATAAAAATCACTCAGTGATACCGTTGAAGGTTTGAACTTATTAAACATATAAATCATTCAAGGTGCAATCTACCTTCATTCAATTACAAAATCTACAGTTAAAAATAATTCGTGACTGGATTAAGAGGCTAGAGTTGCAGTTGAACGAACCAAAATAATAGTATAGGCTAAAGCATCGCTGACTAGGCCGACCAGTCACCCCAAGCAGCACCCGTTCACGAGTATGACGCATGGACCAGCCATCATCTCCTTCGCCATATCAGAGGGAAAGAAATGACCCGCCCCATGACGACGCCGCAAGCAATGACATTTTAGAGAGCATGAGAGCACTCGGCCTAGCAGCTACGTTCGGATACGATTCATAAATCATGTCTTGTTTCGTTTTATGCACTGACCCTTGTATAATAGAGGTCAGTGGTTTTATGCTATGGTGTTAAGTATAGTTTTGTTTTTGTTCTTTTTCTACATTTGTTTGTATATTTTGGGTCCGGCTGGCGGGTGGTGTAGATTTGATTACACTACTGAAGTACATATATAGCAACTGTTTACACGATATATTTCTTTTTCATATATATATTATTCATTATTTAGTTTTTGTATGTTTATATTGTATTTAAATATATATATATTTTTTTTTATAGTTTACGTTATGTATTCTGATGATGAATCTTTTCATTCAGCTAACGAATCTTGTAACTCTTCAAGCGATAACAGTTTCTGTTCTTTAAGTGATACTCTTGGTGACTCTGTGTCTCACCCCCTCAAATTCGCCACCTTCGCTGTTTTGGAGGGATAGACGAGGATAAATTACGCAATGATGCCTCTAAATTAAATTGGGAACCTTTGTTGGAGGCTTCTACAGTGGACGAAAAAGTCAACATATTAAACAACACAGTGATTAAGCTCTATGACGAACACGCTCCTATAAGGAAAGTAAGAATAAAGCGTCCACCAGCGCCTTGGTTGTCAGCAGGCGTCCGAGTAGCTATGAGGCGCAGAGACAAGGCTTATCGTACTTTTCATAAAAACCGGTGTGAGGAAAATTGGACTCTGTACAAGGTTGCAAGAAATCGGTGTAATCAGATGGTGCGTAATGCTAAACGCTGCCATATTCTCAGTAATATTAATTGTTCTTCTGCTCCAAACATTTGGAAGTGTCCAGGTACCCTGGGTATTGGAAATTCTGAAAAATGTAACCCTGCTGCGACTTTTGATTTAGATGACATTATTCGCCATTTCACCTCACTTCCGTTGTTTGATCATCAAATCAAGAGTCGTACTTTAAAGGAACTGGCTGACTTACCTCGTCCCTAAATTGATCTCTTTGAATTTTCTCCAGTTGCACCAGATGATGTCAAAAAGATAATCCTCTCTATTAAGTCCAACGCTATGGGGAGCGATCACATCAATCGTCGTATGATCATTCCCATCCTCGATCATCTTCCCGTGCTGACTGAAAACTTCACTATATGTAGTGAATTTTTCACTTGATTCGGGTATTTTCCCTTCCCTATGGCGCTACGCTTTTGTCATCCCTCTCCCGAAAGTTCCTAATCCTACCCTCCTGAATCACTTACGGCCAATTGCCATTCTTCCCTTCCTCTCCAAAGTTCTTGAGGCCTGTGCCTACCAGCAGCTATCACATTTTATATTCCGTAACAACCTCTTGAGTCCTTTTCAGTCAGGGTTCAGGACGTTACACAGTACAACTTCCGCTCTCCTAAAAGTGACTGGCGACATCAGGTCGGGAATAGAGGAGTCCAAAGTCACAGTGCTAGCTTTGGCTGATTTCTCGAACGCCTTTAACACCGTCAATCACCAAAACCCTTCTAGCAATCCTTTCCCATCTTATGATACCACTTGATGCACTGGAATGGTTCTCGTCATATCTTCGAGGGCGCCAGCAGTCTATCCGCGTCAACGAATCCTTATCAAGTTGGCGTGATCTTGGCTCTGGTGTCCCTCAAGGCGGCATCCTCTCTCCTCTATTATTCTCTATATTTATCAATTTCATCACTCCGAATCTTCAGTGTGCGTATCATCTTTATGCTGATGACCTGCAACTATACTATCAAGCCACTGTTGACAAAATATCCGAGGTTATTTTAATGGTTAATCGAGACCTGGAAGCTATTTGTGGCTGGTCAGAGAGATTTGGTTTAACGGTAAACCCAACCAAATGCCAGGCCATCATTGTAGGCAGTCAACGCCTGATAAGGAAGTTAGACCTTGAGAGACTACCATCTGTAACTTTCAACGGATCTATTATACCTTTTAGTCCATCTGTCAAAGTTCTAGGCCTGCTTATTGATACCAACCTTAACTGGCAAACGCAAATTACTAGTGTCAGCCATAGAATTACAGGCACACTGCAGGCGTTATACCGCCTTAAAAACTTTCTCCCATCTAAAACAAAATCTATGTTGGTTCAGACTTTGATAATCCCCATAATGGATTATTGTGATGTATGCTACTACGACCTGAATGCAGACCTTCTCAACAAATACGACCGTCTTCTCAATAACTGCATTCGATTAATTTTTAATCTTTGCAAGTATGATCATGTTTCCTCTTTTCGCTCTGAATTAAACTGGCTTCCGATTCGTCAGCGCCGTCATCTGCGCGCCCTCACTACTCTGTATTCAATTCTCAATTCACCTACTTCTCCTACATATCTTACTTCAATTCTCCAGTATCTCTGCTCCAATCATAGCCGAAATCTCCGCTCTTCAAATAATCTTCTCCTATTATGTCCCAGTCATTCTTCAACATGTGTCAGTTCTTCTTTCATAATTCAGTCTGTCCTTCTCTGGAACGCCTTGCCGCGCAAGCAGTCAGAATGGCACCTAGTCGCCTATCATTTAAAGCAAAGGTTCGTGCTCTCCTCTTCCGTAAATTGGAGGAGTCATCAGAACAGTAAAAATATAAAGGTAATTTAGTATTTATAATATTTATACTTATATTTAAATATTCTTGTATGTATGTATCTAAGTATATATAAATTAATTTGTCTCTTTTTTTTCCTTTTTCACTCATTCCTATCTCACCTTTTAATGCACCTACTTCATTCATTTCTACATCACCCTAAGGTAGACTGGCAGAGAAAGCCTTTGGCATTAAGTCTGCCTCTGTACACATTGTGCATGAAGTTTTGAAATAAAAAAAAAAATAAAAAAATTAAATACTGCTTTACGTTCGACTCATATTATTAAGACCTGAGAAAACGATATTTGATTGACCCACATGATCGGTCAATCGCATATAGTTTTTTCTCTTTGGATTGCATACGCATGAAGATACTCGTCAATCTCGGAAATCAAGTCTCAAAAACTTTTGCCCGTCTTTTTCGAAAGACAAACTTAACTTTGCGGTTGCGATGTACGACAAATTGAACAATCCAACCACAAAATATAAGTTTGTAATCACAAAAACCTTTTTTTTATGTGATATACCATAAAATTAACGACTTTCGGATTTTTTCCTTCACTTGTGCGGTCAGAACTTGCCTCTTACCAAATTTCATAATTCTAGGTAAATGGGAAGTACCCTATAGGTTTTCGACCCAAAACCTATAGGGTATTTCCGGTTGACCTAGAATTGTGAAATTAAAGCAAGGTCTTACGACACAAGTTAAGGGAAAATTCCGAAAAATAAAAAAAGTTGAAAATTAATGTAAATTTAGGTACTTACGAGTTTTCGCGTAAATCTTAATTTGCCCATATATTGTTATCGTGTTGACTCACTACCTTGATTTTATACACCTAATAGGGACTATAGATCTCATTATCTCGTATAAATTTCAACTTGTTAGGTCCACCCGTTCCTGAGAAAATCGGTGGTGATACACGGACAGACAAACGGACAAGAGACTGATCTTATACGGGTTCCTTTTTTTACCTTTTGAGGTACGGAACCCTAAAAAGGGTGCATAAGTAGTTTTAACAAAAATCATTTTAAAGGCATATCGTATACTTAGTAGGTAATGTAAATAATTGTCAGTACCACGCTTCATTTTCAATAACTTTTAAAGCAATCCTCGAGTTTGGAATTTCAGCAAATTTAATTTCTCCATTACATCGATTTCCTAAAGCGTAACTACTAATAATAAAAGTCTGGCAAACAAGTCGGTACTTCGGTTACTAGGCAACGGACCGGAGGACGTGCCCTCCCAAAGCAATTAATTACGATCCCTCTCGGAACACTGGCGACCTTGCCTCTACCCTGCTGATTCCATTTCTGATGTTATTTAGGTCCGCAAATACCTATAGCTTTTTCCTTTTATAACTCTATTAGCCACGGTTGGCTTCTTTAACTTCATCTGTTTTCGCCATATCTCAAAATGAAGTCCGATGTGCATTTCTTTGTAAAAATGTTGTCGTAACCAGTTAAAGTGCCATGTCTCCTTCAACTTTGTAAATTGTTTTCCGTAGTTTTGTAAAGTTTGATTTAAAATTGTACAATATAAAAATAATTAAGTACTTGTAATTTTTTTATTATTTTCTACTTTATAATTTATTAATTTATCATAATCATACTCAAGCAGATTTTGGTTAAGATTATAATAAATACTTATTTTAATGTGGCGACTTAGTATCATCTTATGACATATATAACGCTGAAGTAGTATTTTTAAATTGCAGTGTATGAAATGTAGATATAAATATGTATATATGCTTGAACTCTTGAATGCCCTGTGCCAGAATATAAATTCTTGCAATGCATGAATGCTTGTTTTATTTATTACGTTCTTACTTGATATGTGAACACTAAGGTCAGCCAGGCCACAATTTATACTCTTATGTTGACAATATTATACTAACCTACATACTCGTTATATAATAATACAATATTCTTTAGACACTACTTCAGTACTTCTAAATATGTATATAGGCGGCAACGGGCCTTTGCTATTACTAAACCTTTCAATGACCGCTGACATAAACTCGGTAGATGTTGCATGTAAGTTACATAAGAAATATTCAAACAACATAAATAAGACTAACTTTTAATAAAGGAGATATAAGTTATTATCAATTCTTCACTGTAGACCTTTCACGCCTTAAGCTGTCCCGGCTAATAAGCATCCTTATTCTGAGAAGGGCATTCCATAAAAAATAATACTGAATATAAAGATCGGAAGAGAATGGAATGTGAGAAGGTTAAATAAGTAGATTATTAGATGACTTAAGGTAATCCAAATACAGGATAAATGGAAAGGGGTACAGAGTTAGATATTATGTCGGGTAGGATATTGGGTTGATAAAGTAAACATAGTTCACGTAGCAGAGGATTAAAACAGGTTGTTTACTTACAATTCACATGCTTTGCTATTTGAAAACCACTACTCGTAGCAGCTGATAACTTGTATATTATATTAGTGCTAACACTTCTGCAGTCTCAAATTCTTGGACGTATACGCCCGACCCTGCCCTTACAAGTATAGTAATGGAACTAGCCAACAATTTTTTCTATAAAGAACTAACTTACTAAGCATATACTAGCGTTCATCATAAATACACTCGGTTAGCAAGAAAAACATCGTTTAGAAAAGAGCAATGCCTTAAACAGGAAAATATTGTTTTGCGTCACGTAGAGAGACAGTATGCATGTGTTTCTGCGCACTTTCGCTTCGCGCGTGTGTGCGTTAGTGCGCAACGCCCTCATGCGCCCGCGCCAAACTGAAGCCGCCACCGCCAGACGCTCACGTTGTCTCACATTCCACAGATACTATAAGTATACACCTACATTGTACCCACCTACACACAAACATAATTGTAACCTAAACCTAAATAGATATAGTGTTCATTTTGATATATATAGTACCTAATGTGCGTCGTTCGTTGCGGAAGGGCGTAATTGGTAAAATGACAGGTTTTGTCTGCCTGAAATACTTTTAAAATCTTGGTACCTACTACATACAGAGGTGCAAGGCGAATGTTTTAATAATTAATTTTACTTCTATTAACGCTATTTCATACATTATGCTTAGTTACACAACACTAGACGTCACTGCTCCGCTCCTAAGCCTAATAAACTTCAACAATGAATACTCTATCAAATATGTACAAAAAATTATTATTGAAATCTGACTGATAGTTCCAGCTAGTTAAAACAAACAAACAAAGCCTTCAGTTTTATTATGTTAGTATAAAATTAGATTTAATAATACGTATAATATCTTCTCAGTTAACTTTCTAAGAAAAAAAGGCATTTTCTTGCTGTTTTCCTCATTTTTGCGTCACTATTTGTTTGTAAATGTGACCCGGATCCGTTGCGACGTAATTTATGTTCTTGTTTACTGCATACCTATTATCCACCCACCACGTGGCGCTGTATCGATTTAATCGTATATCATTCAGTAATATCCAGTTCAGTTATTCTATTCAAACATTTTGTTGTTCTTTTTTTTTTTGTACCTAGCTAGAGCCTACAATTTAATTGGTTAAGGTTTGGGATTTTAATAATATTGGAGTTTATGATACCTGTTTTTCTATTCGTTGTCGTTGTCGTAGAAAAACGACGGATTTGATTTTTAGTAACTTTACAGGAGAGCACTTTAAAGTTTTCAAATGACGTTTTACGTAATATTTTGAAATCGACTGTTTCTGTTAATGAAATCTGAAAATGCTACTGTGTATATGAGCTTTGAAAATGTTTTGTTTTATGATAAAGTATAATGTTTTCAGTAGGCTTATGTCAAAAACAAAAATCTTCAAAAAAATCTAATCCGCCGTTTATCTACGACTGCGACGCATTATTTGGTTAAGAATTGAAGTGGAGTTATGATATTCAATTCAATATACTTCTTTTTGTCTTACATTAGTATTGTTGTATAGTGGGTAAGACTACACATCTCACGGAACTCCGACCTGATTTAACCGTACGTTTTTGTGTTCCATTTTTATTGATCCGGAGATAGGATCAAAATTTTTCGTACTATTTGCAATTTCAATGTTTTCGTTGATATTTTTCCAGGTGTACATCAGAAAATTGCAAAGTGACATTTAGAAAAAAAAAGAAGTGCTTTTAATCCCTTTAATAAAAATGTAAAAGAAAACGAAATTTAAAGTCAAGTTCTTTTAATCAAGATCCTTTTCAAAATTTAAACTTAACAGAACGTCTAAAAACAGAAATGGCTGATGACAGTTTTTATATGCCAGGTAAACTGTAGACATCAAATAGATCCCACGAATTGCTAGTTGGCATCGCGACAGATTGTCCTACTTTGGTATAGGGCAGCAAAGGAAGAATAAGAGGAGAGTAATTGGTATATATTATATGTTAATTTATTGAAATGCATTATTACGCAGGAGGTGAGCATAGCCTCCGTTTGACTATGCCCATTTTAGAATGTATTACCAGTTTAATGTAAGTGAATAATAGATTTCTGAATATATTTATGATGATTATTATAAATTACATTCTTTGACTTTATTCAAAAGGTACCTAAGTCACTGCACCAATCTTGGTTCACTGTTGTAGTTTTTATTGTTGTACCTATAATGGACAAGATTAATACAATAACATTTTATTTTATTATGTTATTCAGCATTTTACCTAAAATGTACGTCTCCCTTGTTGATATCTTTTAATATCAAACTTAATTCTCTAACCAGTACAATATACTAAATCACACGCAGCGACCACAACCTCATTCAATTCCGCTTAAGTCAGTTCTAGCCATTTCTTTCCGCTCATACTTCATGAACTTATTTATCGTATAATACTTATATAAACCAATTAAATGGTGTAGCAGAATATACGGTATACGGAAATTCGTATGTTTTTGTAGTGTTTCTATTAAGTAAGGGCTATGGTCACGATGTTATTAATTATACAACACACATTTTGCACTTTCGTCAAGAAAATCAAAAGCACACGTAAAAAAACTATACTTTTATTGAGTTCACTATTTCTATCATTATTAAATTCTTTAGATAAATTGGAGGAAATGCATTTGCCTCATGCTGGTTCAAATTCTAAATATTTGTAAACTTGTCTGATGGGTTAATTTATTTATCTTAATCGATATTATGACGAGTATCATATTTATATAAGTCCGAGTCTGATTCATATTACTATGTTTTTTAAATGTATGTTTCACAAATAATAACAAACCACCTTTAACTGGACTTTACGTCGATGAACATAATATAGTGAATAATTTATCACGTTTTTTCACTTTTTAATGATTTTTTTTTATAATATCGGTTTTTTCTTTCAGGTACGAATGGAGTTCAACTAAAGTAGTTGGTAACTTAGGGACAGTCTCAGCCGTCTTGAGGTAATTATAGTTTTTATATTAATTCCTAATTTTCAATATAATACACATTATCAACACATGTAACTCACTAATCAATTCATATTCACGCATTTTTTAATTTTTTTTTAATATTTTGCCTTATAGTTTGATTTTACTCATTTATTTACCTAATAAAGTACACTACTATCCGTAGATCGATTATTTTGACTAAAGGATTAGACTTCAAGAGGTCACTGGAAACTATGTTCACATTCTCGCAAGCTTGACTGAGTAGTCACCCTGTTCCCTAAGTAAAGTTGGACACGAGCGAACTGTTCAACATCCGCAGCAAGACTGCCGCGAAATCCATTCAACAGGCCGACAGGATGTGGGCGGGGCGTGCGGGACGCGGCTTCATTGGGTGATCGCACGACGCGCAGTGATGGCCGCCGTCGCATTCAACCAATGAGCGGCGCGCGAGCCGAACGCACGTCCGTCCGGCGAGCGTGCGACGTTGCCAGCTTTTACCAGAAAAAAAAATACCAGATTCGACCTTCTTAGGACCCCGGTTTTTTTTTGTTTAGCCGCGTTATCATTCGGGAACGTATATCGAGGTCCTTATCCGTCCGTGAGATGGTTCTACGCAGGTGGATGTGTGGTGTAGTGTTATAGTTTATTATGGTGTGGTCCACGCAAACCGGGGAGGTGTTGATTGACATCGTAACGAGGTACTGTACATACATAATTGGTTATATTTTTATTGTGTACATAAACGTGGCTGAGTCATGTGACATTACAATTACCTCATTGACTAAACTAAACGAGCGTTATCACTGTTAGCTACAGTTTATCAATGTTATTAGTTTGTTATGGATAATAATATTACTGATATCGTTTATTTCGCGAACATAGGTTATTGACGTTTCACGGTTCACTGGGAAGAGAAGCCATCTCGACTTGGTTAGGTGGCACTCGTACCCTTATATTGTCCTGTAGAGGTCATTGACACTTAGTATACCTACATAGCTGTGTTATGTATTTGTACACTAGATGTGATGCAGGAGCTTCGATGCTTGTAATTTGTAATACAGCTCCATAGATTAAATGTAAACACAGTCCCTAGGAAATCAAAATCATATTGGCTCCACTTTCTGAAGTTGATTAATACTTTTTAATATATCGTTTTAGAATACTGTTTATCTACACCTGCCCTAAGTAGTGTATGTATGTATGTACTACCTTTATGTAGATAAAGTTATATTCCAAACCTTGTCATGTTATACACACTGCTACATACAAACGAGGTTATCGCACAGCCAGTACCTACTGATACATAACACAGCCTCACTTATATACCAGTGAGAGATTAGACAATTTGGACAATATTTATTTGTATTCAGGCTTAACACGTATACTCCTCGAATTAAAGGTGAGGTCTAGAGCCGATATCTACATCCGCAATGGCTAAAGATATTCCACCGCGTCCAATTGTTAATACATACCACTATCATCTATCATCATTCATCACATTATTATATAAAAAAATATTGTTCAGACTGATGATCTTACTTATTATTATTTCAATCCCAAGGTAACTCAATAAATGTACTAATTGACATTTGTTAGGTGACATTTTTACTGGTTGACAGGGCTGGAAATATTCTATAATATAAAAAGTAAAACATGAGATGCAAAAGAACTGTATAAATCAGTTTTGGGAAGGATGAGGCATGTGATGTGCTCCCCATACTATATGTCTTTTTCCTACCAAAACGGAATTAATATATTAATTTTTAATGGTAAAAATAAATCAAAAACAAATATGAATCATACTGGGAATGAAACAAACAGGGTTTAGTTGTCTTTCTTTTCAAGGCTACTCAATCTCTATTGAGTAATGATAGGTAGGTATAGGGTTGTACGAACGATTGTTTTCTGGAATAAGAAATAATGAATGTATGTATATTCTTGATATAATCGATAGTAGATAACCAGGTGTATCTGACAGTTGGGATTGACGCAGGCAGTTCTTCGACGATAACATTTTATTGGCAAATTATGTACGTTCATTAACCTGATAAAAGGAAATATATAGCAGGATACTTATTAAATGGACTATTTCTCCCGAATTAATTAGAATCAAGGTAAATCTTTAGGCACTACCTTACTACCTACTAACTTATTGAGACAAGACCAAAAATATGTTGAGAAAATGTCTGACAGATTTTTGTTTAAATTTTAAAAGTGGCATTTAGGTGTATTTGGTGTTTGTTGCCACAGTAAGTGATTCTTGATCGTCTTGACTATGAAGGTTCTTTATCAGACTTTTTTAATCAAGCTGGCTGCGTTGCTTGTTTTGCAAACAGGATATATATAAAATATCCTTTCCTATGAAAACATTTGACGAATAGTGGTTGTGAAACGTTTCCAAAGGATTTTATATAATACTAGCAGCGCCCTGCGGTTTCACCAGCGTAAGCCCCGATCCCTTGGGAATATCGGGATAAAAAGTAGGCTATATGTTAATCCAGGTCTCCAGCTATCTACATACCGAGCTTCACCAGCAATCGGTTTAGTAGTTTTGGCGTGAAAAAGTAACAAACATCCATCCATCCATCCAAACTTTCACGTTTATAATATTAGTGGGATGTTTCCAAGAATCATGATCATCGTTGGCAATACCTTGAACTTGAGAGTCTTATCTTATTATGTAGAACTGTCTGGTATTATAACCCCGAAGCCTTTAATCGTTTAATCTTTATACAATATTTACACGTTGTAAAATCTATCAATATAGAAGGCATTAATCACCTTACCTAACTAATTCAAAGTTTAAGTCTTTGTCTATGAAATCCAGTTATTTAAATAGTTAAACGAACGATGCAGGCAAAGCAGGCAAGAAACAAAATATCACTTACGGTTTTAATACCTATAGTCATGCAGAACAATCGTGTTGACCTACTTATTGAAGCCACGTGCGTGCTACGAGTCATGTAGACAGAAGGCAGTCAGTGTTGTGTAGGCTTCGATTATGATGATTTTGATGTCCCACTGTCCTCGAGCTGTTTTTTTTTGGGGTAAATCGGCAAACTTTTTGATTAACTATTTTAGTTATTTAAGGTGTCTTAAAATAAAACGTTTATAGAACAACTAGCTGTAGAATGTGTTGTCGCCACATTAAAAACTTATTTATTTTAAACTATAATAGATGATAACACAGTTCTCTACTTAATAAAAATAAGTTAATAGACATTATTTTCACTGGTTATGCCGGTAACGCAATACTATTAGTCGATTGATAAATATTTACGAAAAGTGGGATTATAAAAGGTAGAAATAAGATGAGAACTTCACTTGAGTGCAAACAGAGGTACGAACAACTTGGCAGTTGCTGTTAGTTAGTGATTTTCATAGTTTATATCAGTGGTTTTGAGACTGTTTCTTACAAATGTTTATTTATTATTGCTGGTTTATGTATTATTGCATATATTGTGATTAAGTAGGTACATTATTTTATTTTTTTAATTTCAACCTTTGGATGATTCAGTGAGGGACATGGCAGGTGCTTAGGGAGAAAAGAAAAAAAAATCATAGTTGACAATAAGCTGATAATACACTCTGTTATATATACAAGACAATTTACAATGCTACATAATAATAGATAGCCGAATACAAAAAATACATATACATCCTTACAGATAAATATAAACACATATAAATAAATACATACATACATATATATATATATACATACACACATACATACTAAATAAACTTATGGTTGTGAGGTCATGAGGATATTTCTGCTAATTGTTTTCTATAAAATTCCCGGACTTTAGCTTTAAACGTGCCACGGTTTGTTTAAATCCTAATTTCAGGTGAGAGCACATTCCACAGTAAAATAGACTGAACAGCAAAGGAAGAATGAACTAGAGAAGAAGTGTGATTAGGGCATAGAAGTAAAAGATTATTAGTGGAACGAAGATCTCTGTCATGGTTGGAACATAGCAATTGAAACTGTGAAGAAAGGTAAGGGGGAGCAGTAGGATTATTGAAAGGAGAATAAAGAGTTGTCCATGCTGGAAGGCTACGTCGCTGACGTATAGGTAGCCATGACAGTAGGGTTCGATGAGTAGACACATGGTCATACTTACGGAGATTGAAGATAATAATAATAATAATAATAATAATTTATCCATCAGCAACTTGCTGTTAAATATAATCTTGTGGCTGTCGAGTTACCGTACTACAGGTATGTGCCCGACCCAGTTCTCGAAAATGGTCGTGCAACATTGTACTGGGATCGATCTATCATCACCGATAGGACTATTGTTGCCAATAAGCCTGATATAGTGGTGATAGACCGATTAGAGCGCCGAGCAATGATTATTAACATCACCATTCCCCATGACGACAATCTCTTAAAAGCCGAAAAAGATAAAGAAATAAAATATTTGGACCTAGCTCACGAGATTGTCGACATGTGGGATGTGGATTCAGCAATCATTGTGCCGATAGTCATTTCGGCCCATGGGTTAATTGCTAAGAGCCTCGACCAACACCTTCAGAGGCTCACGTTAGGCAGCTGGATTAAGAGCCTGATGCAGAAGGCAGTCCTCCTTGATACGGCACGCATTGTGAGGAGGTTTCTATCTCTGGAACCCTAACCACCGGTAGCTTGGTCCCTGTACCCGATACCGGTGGGACACTATTTTTTATATTTTAAAATATATTTGTTTTTTTATAGTGAATGTATTTAAAAATGTAATTTATATGTATATTAAGTAAATAAAGAGAATAATAATAATAATAATAATAACTCCACACATCTCACACACGGCTGTCTGATCCCAAACTAGGCAGAGCCTGTACTATGGTAACTAGACTGCTGATAAACATACTTATATATTTCTAAATAAATAAATATTATAGATAAATTACACCCAGACACAGAACAAATTATCGTGCTCATCACACAATTATTTGTCCTGGGTGGGAATCGAACCCACGACCTCTGGCTTAGCAGTCAGGGTCACTAACCACTAGACCAACATGAACCGAATGCAATTATTGAGAAGTCGGTCAAGTTTGTTAAGCAGATCTGCATTCAGGTCG
This sequence comes from Callimorpha dominula, assembly GCA_949752705.1. Classification (NCBI taxonomy): domain Eukaryota; kingdom Metazoa; phylum Arthropoda; class Insecta; order Lepidoptera; family Erebidae; genus Callimorpha; species Callimorpha dominula. The sequence continues at coordinate 9,904,584 of OX457009.1, read as the reverse complement.
AGATAGCATACATCACCATAATCGATAATTAGGAAGATCAGGGCCTGTACAAGCAATAATTTAGTGCTGGTTGGAAGAAAATTCTTAAGTCGATACAGTGATTGCAAGGTCCCGGTGACTTTTTGAATGACATTCGCAATATGAGGTTGCCAAGTGAGCTTAGAGTCAATCCACAAGCCGAGGTCTTTCACAGATTGGTTGATCGGTAGGATAGATCCGTTGTAAACCACGGCCGGCAATATTGACATGTCTTTTCTGCTTACCATTCGGGGCTACCTACTATTATTGCCTGGCATTTGGAGGGATTAACACTTACGCCGAACCGTTCAGACCAGTTTTTGATTGCCTCCAAGTCATTGTTAACATTCTGGATTGCTTCGGTTAAGTTATCCAGTTTGGCCTGTGAATAAATTTGAAGATCATCCGCATACAAATGATACGCACACTGAAGATCGCGAGTAATGAAATTGATAAACATCGAAAATAATAGAGGTGATAAAATGCCACCCTGTGAAACGCCAGTGTCAAGATCACACAAACTTGATAATGATTCATCAATTCGGACTGACTGTTGACGACCACGAAGATAAGATGAAAACCATTCCAGTGCCTCGGAGGAGACCATGTAGTGAGAGAGGATAGATATTAGAATATCGTGGTTTACTGTGTTCAATGCTTTGAGAAGTCAATTAGAACTAGAACAGTAAGTTTTACATCCTCCGCACCACTTCTAATCACTGGTCATTTTGAGCATAGCTGTAACTGTGCTATGTCCAGATCTGAATCCCGATTGATACGGGCTGAGGATATTATTCTGATGGATAAACTTTGAGAGTTGTTTGTAAACACAAGCCTCTAGTACTTTGGATAGGAAAGGAAGAATTGATATGGGTCGGAAATGGTTCGGGAGAGAAGGATTAGGAATCTTTGGAAGGGGGCGAACGTATGCCTTACGCCATACGTCCGGAAAGCATCCAGAGTCAAGGGAGAAGTTAATTATGTGGGAAATTGTAGGCAGAAGCTGGTCTAGAATGGTGATTCTCATGAACCGACTAATATCATCGCAACCCACAGCCTTCGATGGATGGATTTTATGGATAGTATGGTTTTTTTTGAGAAAAGAAAAAAGCATCGATGTTACGCCGAGATAGCCCAGTTACATAATCGAGTGTTTGACTTTTAGTTTGTGACAGCATTGACGAAGATGTAATGAAATGACGGTTCATGTCGTCCAAACCAATAGTCATAAGTGTAACGGGATACTGAACCTTACCAACACCTAAAGTCCTGAGAAAATTTCCATATATCAGCCGGGGTAGAAGAAGAAATATTCATGAGAATGTGGTGGCGTTTAGCGTTGCGTATCATTTGATTGCATCTATTTCTCGCTGTTTTGTAGATGGCCCAATTATCCTCACAACGATCCTTTTTAAATTTGCGATAGGTTCGGTCCCTACGGCGCATTGCCATACGTATTTTCCTCGTTAGCCAAGGTACTGGCGGGTGTTTTGTTTTTACTTTCTTGACTGGTGCATGCTTTTCGTATAAATTGTAGACAATTTCATTAAACGCATGAACCTTGCTATCAGCTGTATCTGCCAGCGCCACAGGCTCCCAATCAATGGCAGAGGCATCGAGGCGTAATTCTGCGACATCCATACGGGCGAAACAACGCCTTAACAGCACTTTCGGCTTAGGTCTCGGGGTTTTAAGGATATAGGATAGGAAGATAAGGTCGTGATGGGAAAAGCCCGGGGCAGGATTTTGGCCATGAAGGGAGACAAGGGAAAGATGGGAAGGAAGGATTAAGTCTAACCAAGTATCATGTCCAGTATTGTTGTGGTGCGTGGCTTGGAGAGGAGAAACATGAAAATTGGTAGACTCAATTAAGGTAAGGAGTTTACGGGTGCGAGAACTATTGGAATCGAGAAGATCAGTGTTGGAATCTCCCATGATTATATGATGTGCATACTCAGACCCTAAAGATTCAAAAACCAATTCTAAATCGGTGAAGTAATCAACCGTAGGGGGACAGTAACTTACGCCTAAGATGGTATTCGCTCCCTTAAGGCAAACCTCAAGGAACAGATACTCGGCAGAGTCGTTAGAGCTAGAGGAAGAAGTTATGAGACGACTTTGTTAACAAAGTCGCTCCGTAGGTAAGTAACGACTCCGCCGCCTCTTCGACCAATGCGATCATTTCGGATGCGGATGAAGCCGGGAAGAGAGTAAGCAGTAGATAAGAGTTGAGGTTTGAGCCAGCTCTCTGAAACCAGGATGGCATGCACGTTAGCGTCACTAAATGCTTCTAAAAGGTCACCATGACTAGGCACGCTTTGAGCATTCACGTGGCACACGTTTAATAACCGGTCCGATTGTTGGCCAAAGGTATTATGAATGAAATCGACTAATGTGCCTGGAATTGAACAAAAACTACTTTCGTCGGATAATATATCGGCATCGTTAGCTGAGTGATAAGAAATATCGTCATCGTTAGCTGAGTGAAAAGAAATATCGTCGTCAGATGACGCCATAGAATTTATGAAATACCTAATAAAAGAATTTATTCAATAATAACTATTTTAATCTGCAATAACAAACGTCCTCGAAGAAAATAATTACTATTAATTATTTTCTTCGAGGACGTTCTATAACAGTTCTATAACAGACTGTTCTATAACAGAAATACGTGTAGAAATAGTTAAAACGTCGAGAAGGTAGGCATTGTTATCACGAAATAAATTGTAAAAGTTATAATTATACCGTACGTGATGTCATGCACTTAGTTAGCACTTAAATGCTAATTCCAACTTACTAACTAAACCCCGGGGAGACTGACTTATGTCGTAATGTCACGATGCTGAGAATGGCTCTCGTCGTAACAGAATCAAAGAGCAGACGACGTGGGCCAACAATTTTTTTTTTACTACATTCCCACTGTTGTTTCTTTAAAAAGTGAAGGATATAGCAGAGACTTTTAAAAACATTAAAAATATACGCACTTTTAGCAAACTTGAACTGCCTTGGAATATGTACCGAACATGATCTAAAATAGATTAGGGTCAAATATGTATTAACGGTAAATTACCAGTGGCGAAAGGTATGCGACAAGTATTCAAAAAGTATAATACAAATACAAAAGACTATCACAGCTCCAAGGGACAGTAGACCTGACTATTTGATATAAATTCCAGCTTGATACCTCCACTCGTTCCTGAGAAAAAGAGTTTTGACAGACAGACAGACGGACGGACAGACAGACAACAAAGTGATCCCATAAGGGTTCCGTTTTTTCCTTTCGAGGAACGGAACCCTAAAAACATAAATAAACATGCGATAAGGGGAATTATTGTAAGCAATTAGACGTCCTATGTTTGGGCAGAAGTCGCATGAATAATATCTGTTGTTTTGAAGATAAAGTTCTCGAAGGTGACCGTCGGTGTCGTCCGCGACTAATTCTACCTGCTGGTCTAGCTGAAGGTAGGTAGAAGGTCATTTCGGACTGGGCACGATTCAGCTAGTACGATATTGACATAATGCTCTTGGTGCGCGATAAATTACGAACATTTAGTTTTTATTACATTGCAAAATTAGGTGGGTACTATTTAATAGTAAATTAATCATTTGTTTGGTTCGAGTGAAAAGAAAGAAAGAAAAAAATGAGTGCGAACGATTCTAAACTATTACTGGTTGCCACTGAAAGTCTAAGTTTAACCAACATCACACCTTCTCACGAAAGAAATTACTTTGCAGCGACGTGGACTTTTTACCAGCCTCAGATCAGTCTCAAGATTAGCAACCCCCCTTCACTTGGATTAAAAATGGCCTTGTTTCCCTCCCTGTAAAATTTACTATACATATAGGCAAATTTCGTGCAAAAATAAATCGAATATGAATAATGGATTTCTTGTGGCATTCATACTTTTTAAAGGTATACGGTTTCCCTCACGTGTGTGTTTTGAGGAGGCCCTGCTAGGTCCAGGCACGGCTGAAAGCAACGAATGCATCACTCCTTGACAGAAAACATGTGACTACAACCGATTATTTTTATTAACTACGTAGACATGAAATTCTGTTGTAAATTTGCTCCTTTTTTATTTCATTTGTAGTGTAACTGAGCACAAATAGTTACTTCGCGGCTCAAAAGCGTAAAGCGCAGACAATTACATATGCATTTCGCCCTTTGAACTCGCAGTATCACACAGTTGCTATAAACGCAATAACAAATAAATATTCCACTGACTGTGTTACTGGACGTGGCTTCCTTCGTCGACAATCGACGAACGTCCTATGCAAAGAACACGTTGGAAAGTCGCTTAAAAGTGACACCCGCTATGCGATTTAGTGACGCTACTACACATATTTCGTTTTAAATAACTTGTTATTTTCTGAAATAATTAACGATTTTTGTTCGGTTGTTACGAAAATATTCGATATCCATGTACATAATTTGTAAAGCTTTTTTTTTCATTGAGGCTCGCTATTTGAATATATATTGCCTTATTAGTCGATTTGAATAGGCATATTAATTCAAGGAAGGAAGTAGTGTGCTATAAGTTTATTGAACATGGGGATATCCTAAGTCCATGTAACTTATTCTTGTGCCTAAAAAGCTTCTTGTCCTTATGAATACAGACGTAATTTTTGCGGCTTTTTAAATTAAATGTTTCTACTTCGTCCTGGTAAATGAAACATTTATGTAGCTGACAGCTCAATATAAACTACAAGGCATATCTGAGAAAAAGATTACTTTTTTTGTTATTGAACAGAAGAGTCTAATGATTATTAATGTACCCATTCTACTCTTTATCTATATATACATTACAATACAGAATCGTGTATTCAAATAAATACCATCGATTGCCAAAATGAAATGAAAACTAATCCTAAAATCCAACGGCCAATAAACTTGTTGCAACGTTGTAGCTGCTCGACGACGCGTGGGGCCGCTGCGTTACCTAGCTGTGCCCGTAGTGCTCCTTTTATACAAATTCCAAATTCGTAACTGAGAGCAATATAGTTAGTACCTAAGTAGTTTTGATAACTGAATAATTTTATATGCGTATTTGGTGTAGGGCTGTTATTGCGGGTAACGTGGGTGCGACGCAGATGCTAGCGCTGTTGTGCTGCATGCTGCTGTGTTGTTGACTGTTGCAAGGGGATTGTCCAGCAGTCCTCTGGCCTCCCCGTCTATAACTCTGTTATGTGTACATTATTCTACATACATGTACCAATGGTAGATGCGAGGTAGAGGCGATACGAAACGTTAGCAACAAAAAAATCTGATTCTGACGGTACAATGTTCCCTTCCAGGGGGATAGTACATTATATACTGTGTATTGTGTCTATTTAATGTGTATATTAGTTGTATGTACGTACAACATACAAAGAAACTCTATTCCATGTATTCCAACACAGTCCCCAGAGAAATTCCCGGGTCGCGGAATTGAAATATTTACATTGCCTTCCCGCCCTGATGAAGGCAGTGTGTGGATGAATGTGTGTGACAAATTTCTACCCTTTAAACGGTGAAGGTCGTTTTTGTTCACTAAAGTTCCCCAAATGATCCCCAAGGCAAGTAAGCATGCGGCAGCTGACCGTAACCTATGTAGGTTTGCAAAGCAGAATAGCGGCAAAATATCGAAAAAACCAGTCCCATCCACCAAACCTTTTTAACTAAACCCTAAACTGACGGCTTTACATAGCGACTTAACATTTGCTTTGCTGACCGTTCTACGTATTTCCTTTTGCCATTACGTGATTTCGCCGCAGTCAGTTAAAAATATGTGCTAAGTATACCTCCCGCCTACGTTCCTATGTATTTTACATTCATGCATATAGCATTGAATGAAACATACTGTAGATACTATGACAAATAAAATATTCATGTTGACAATACGGGTACGGGTGCGATTAAAAACAGTTATTGTTTACTAATTGAAATTTAATCGTCAGTACAAAGTCCGGACAGTACTGAATGATTGGCGGTGTCGATAACGTATCGATCGATACTGTGATGATAGTTGCACGCTTCGAGCGATTTCTATGTCCTCATAACTATTACAAGACTCCATTAGTTATGGTATAAATCTTTCTCTGCCCAGGGCTCAGAATACAAACAAGACGTGATATTTTCAAAAGATGAATACAGCTTCTTAGTGAGAACAACGTCATATTTAATACGAGCTGTTGCCCGCGACTTCGTTCGCATGGAAATTCGAATTTATCGCACGAGAACCCTACATTTTTCCGGGATAAACTTATGTCCTTCCCCAGGATATAATCTATCTCCTTGCCAAATTTCATTACGATCCGTTAAGCCGTTTAGTCGTGAAAAGGTAACAAACAAAAAAAAACAAACAGAGTTACTTTCGCATTTATAATATTATTAGCAACCCGCCCCGGCTTCGCAAGGGTAGTGGAGACATTTTCAACAATCATCATCATATTTCAACCAACTTACACAAGACCTTAACAAATTATACACCTAAACCTTCCTCATGAATCACTCTGTCTATTGGTGAAAACCGCATGAAAATCCGTTCATTAGTTTTTCAGTTTATCGCGTACAGACAGAAAGACAGACGCGGCGAGGGACTTTGTTTTATAATATGTAGTGATATTAATATCGATGATTAAGAATCTTATTAGCAAAGATTTAAAATTTACTGCTTGTCCATGAATTTCATGATTCAAAGGAACGACGAATACGAGTACTTCACTCTGTGAAGAATGGAAAAAACCTGCCAACATTGTACCTTTAGCTGCTAGCTCCATGCGCTTAGTGCTTCATTGGCTTGATGATTGTTACACACCATGGTTCGAGGAACAGTAAAGTTTTTAAATTATATGATGGTATATTTACACTTTATATAACGAACTAGTCTTCTCTATAAAGAATTAGCAGTCATTATTGCAGAGTTTGTTTACCTACTTTTACTTAATACTAAAACAATGTCAATCATTTCAGTCTGAAAGCAAACACTACTTCATAAAACGGTGTCACCTCACCTCTATCGAATATTGTAAGTAAACAGTAAAACTATGTATGCGTTGTGTTTTGTCGATACCATTGATTAAATACGTCACAAGTGAAAGTAAAATCGACAGGATGCGAGGTGCGCCGCAGCTCTTTAGAATCGGGATGTTGACCGCCCACCGCACCCCCTGCCATTATATTTATATTACAACTAGTTGTACTGGCTTGTAGACACTGCGTTTTTCCGTGCCTGGAAATGCCTGGAATTCAGTCTGATAGGATGTCTGGCGTGAAAATGTGCGAGGAGCGAAAATATCGGTGTTATCAAACTCTTTAATAGAGTAAACAAACATTCTTTCATCACTGTCGTACTGCATTAGCATAGATGCATTACTAAAATAATGTTTATTATGACGTTATACCTATCACGAACATACACTTTAATACGGATTTCACCATTGGTGTTCTATACCTATTTCGGAGATACGTTTTCGGGGTATCAAGTTGAAAGACGCCGACCCATTTATAAAAGTAAAAAAAAATCCGATATTGATTTATCTTTAGACTAACTATCTACTATTAGATTCACTCAAACACAATTTCTCAACTTCAAAGTCATACTTTCTCAACATAAAAAGTTTGCCATGAGAAGGAAATATGAGTGGGTATTGTGTAAATAAAACAAAACAGCTACGTCAACGAGACGTTTACACGACCTCAATACGACTATATAAGCATTTTTCGTATATATTTGAGAGAGACAAGAGACCGTTAACTACCTGAAAACGGCATAAACGCTTAGTTATTGACTTTTAAATATTTCAATAGGGTTGCCATACATCACCTAAATCTATACACATGTATAATCTTTACTTCTTCATGCAGTGTAAAGTGCAGGCCAAGAAATATGACGAACTATAATGCTATACGGACTAGCTTGTAAGTTTGTCCGTAATTATTGTCCCGAAACGTAAGGCCTACACCTCTATTCATAGGATCCGGAGAAGATCCATCCAATTACTATTTATACAACAATCGTGTTTGCCAACCCTGTCGAACTTTTTAGAGTTATTAAATAAATAAAATATGCAGCGATCACCGATTTTAGAGAGATATTTTTCATTATTTTTTAGATCCCCCGATAGGGAAACCTCTGTGGGTTTTCACGTCACCGGGGCTACCGGTAAAGTTGTATGTAGAACTCGAACCGACTGTCATCGACGGCGTGTCAGAGGCGACGATTAACCTTATACAATCTGTTCATCGCTCTCAGGCAAGAGCTCTTGGAGGTACCGGTACGGTAAGGCCAAATGGCAGGCCATATGCTTGTTTTCCACCGACGTGGTATAAAAAATATACATAAAATACCTATGAAATGACCGATTTTGAATATGGACCTTTGTGTGTATTTCATTGTACTTGCATTCAATATGCAAATTTACAAACTCGTTTATATAACGTTTCTACTCCTACATTTTTATTTAATATGCCGCTTCTTTTAAGTTTTCCTCTTGGTTCGGTTTCGCTGTAACACCGCATCTAAAACTCCGAGCCTTTTACGCTTTCCTCGAGTAAGGGTTCAGGTTGAGCACGCACGGAGCTTTGCTTCTAATTTAAATTGTCTTACGTAAATTATTTTAGATGTAACTATATTAACTATTACCTATTTCCGAGCGCGAGGTTTACAGTTAACACGACAGCCGTCAACGCGCACGTCGCTCGACGTTGTCGAATGACTAGCGATAAGATGAATATTTTCTAACCTACTTCAAATAAATTAAGTTTCTGTAAGTATACTTAGATCGAAACGATTTATGTTCGTTTTTGCCATATTATGTGTTTTTCGAAATTGTTCTATACTTAAGATCCTTTTGGGTACGTAACACGTTTTTTCCGTAATACTTACATCGTTTATTGTTATAATCAATTATGAGATATGTCGCATTGTTTACGTCAAGAAGCTTGCTGTCGTCTTATAAATATTCAAACATCCCAAACAAGGACAAATAAAACTCATATAAACTACTTATTATAATTGATTGTACCAAAGTAAAAATAGCAGCGAGGCTTAATTCATTCTATTATTATGTTAATTTATGTTTTGTAATCAGTGTAATCAGGGCGTTATTTAAATATCGAATCTAAAGGTGTTTCATTACAAATGATTTATTGCTAGGCTTTGTAGATTTTATGATTATTCTAATAAGTATTATTAATACAATGGACGACTTTTGCTCATTAGAATAAACCTAAGTACCTATTCGAATCTTGTCTACAAAGTTTACATAATATACATGTTTACAATACTATTGAATTCTACTACACACTGAAAATACTGCCTCGAGTTTATTCCTCGAGAATATTCAACGCTTTCAAAGGCAAAATTATGATATTAGCCAAGGCCAGCAGCTCACTGTGCTAATCGGACACCGTGCCTTAGCTACACGAGCAAGACATTGAGAGAATGTAAGGAGAAAGACTCACTCACTCAAATAAACATGCAACGAGAAGTTGGAAACTGTAAAGTTTATTAACAGAAAAACGTGTTGTCTTAGAAACTGGAACTTTCAAAGTCTCCGTAGTGCACTCAAGGTGCTTCAGAGTAACTACTTATAGAAACTATACTTAATAAATACTTTTTTTCGGCAACGGAAGCCAGAAAAGCAGATTCTTGTTTGTTTAAGCGTCGCTTCCCTCTTGAAAACTGGGCATGCCAATATAATTATAATTACAGACGCCCAGCTGCATTTTGCATCGTCACTTCTAATCGCGGACTGGACAGTATCTGTTTTCGTTTTCTCGGTGCACCGCACTTGTGTGTGCCGCACCTCAGAATAAAAAAGTGTTGAACGCTTTCCCGCTATTTTGCGCTTCAATTGCATCTAACCTACAAATAGCGCTTGTTGAAATTTAATCTTTGTGGCGTAGGAATAAGATATATTATATTTCCTTTGAGTGAACTGTTATGACCTTTTGCGGGGCGAGGGTGCATGCGTCACTGGTAATGGGGGGCGAGCGGGCGGGAGGTGCGCAGGTCATCGCGCTTGTACATGTGTATAAATATACAGTATAACGTTGTTTGATCCAATCTCTATACACTGTGTAGTTATAAGTGTACGGACGTCGGTTTTACGTTACGCTGCGTTGCCAGCCGGCTGTTTGTTAGCGGACGAAGGTCACTCGACTCGACACGAGAGGTGATTTCGCTGTCTTGAGATATAGGTACTTAAACGTGTACGGAAAGATATATGTATATGTATATAGCGTGAGCCTTTTTCTGACTTTTTGATGTTTTTCCCATAAGTATATTTATGTTAGTAAGAAGAGTTTAGTTTTGTTGTATGCTCACTGAACGAGTTCCAAATGTGTGTTGATGAAATATCTAAGATAATTAATCAAGTACGCAAAGTATGTACTAGTGGTACTACCATGTTACCATGAGTTTACTAATAATACCATAAATAATTGAATCTTGTATCAGAATTGGTACCGCTGTACTGTATCCCACTTGATTCTATCGAATCGGTCGAAAGTCGATAAACGGGTACAACCATAATGGTAGCAAAATCGGAAAGCGAACATTCACCAAAATAATTTCGAAAACTAAACTAGTGTAAAAAAGAAACAATTGGTATGCATAGTGAAATCACTGAGAATTTGAATTTCTGTAATACCAATTCATGAAAATGACTGTTATCCATGTTCTTTCATACAAATAAATTTTGTAAGATTGTTTGCAAACGGATACCTGATACATCATCGTTATTATCCTATCAATGGTATATTGTGCTAATAACATATATATATTTAACTAGCTGCGCCCTGCGGTTTCACCCGCGTAAGCCCCGGTGCCGTGGGAATATCGTGATAAAAAGTAGCCTATACGTTAATCCAGGTCTTCAGCTATCTACATACCAAGTTTCATTGCAATCTTATATAATCTGTTCGGTACGGTACATCGCAATCGGTTCAGGAGATTTTGCGTAAAAGAGCAACAAACAACCATACATCCACACAATCTTTCACGTTTATAGTATAGTATTAGTAGGATATGACTGATAAATATCACGTGAAAACATGGAACTGCCAAAATTATGAATAAAAATAAAAACCAAACAATTTGACTAAAAATGTATTAGTGATCTTTCGAATCAGCAGAAAATCATATGAACTTAAGAAAAAATACCATTCTTGAATACTGTTTACTCGGATGGAGACGTCAGAACTCAGTAGAGCGTCTATCTTAACTTAGCATGTCACCTGTATAGGAAAAACCATATAAAAAGGAATATTGTTTAAAATTAGCAAAACTCTTGTTATTCATAACATAATGGTATTACAGATGATCAGTAGACTGCGTTAGTCGTTTAAAACTAGTGGATAAGAACCATGAGTCAACGGTGGTTATTTTACTAATTCCATGTTAATAACTCACGTACATAAGGAAATACATAGACAAAAAGGTAGGTACACGGGTAGCTTGTATGTGCAAGTGATCTGTGTAAATAGGTTACAAAGAGCGCCATGTTTGTGTACTGATTCAAGAGGTAGGAGTCAGGTTCACAGAATGTATATTTATAAATGTGCTTATGTCATATGTATATGTATATATGACATAAGCACATTTATAATATATACATATATATATATATATTATATATATATAATAAATGTATATAGGTCAAGACTTCATATTAAAAGTTTTTAAAACGCTATAACTGGTTTTGGGCCTTATAGCTGATTTGAAGTATGAAGTGAAACCTTTTGAGCGGCGTTAATTATCGTGAAATTCGGACTTACTAAACTTCTTTTCCTCTTCTGTTATATCTTAGATACCTATTAAGTATAACATCAGAGACTAACTAAAGGAAACCCAATACTGAATTATATAATTAATTTATTTGTTTTAATTCCGGTATCTTTCCAAAGTTTATTTTTGGTTTAGTCAATACGGGTTTTGATAACATACTTTTAAATCTTTTAACGTTAAATTCAAACTGGTCTCCCCTATAGATTTTAAATATAGATTGAAACGATTCGAGCACAATATATTATTAACCAGTTTTGTTATGGCATCATTAGTGCGAGGTACATAGTTATAAACGTGTCTATTTTATCTTTTACTACAAAAGGTCGAAAATGTAGTTAGTAGTTTGAAAAAGTATGTCAGTTTTCTTAAAGTGAGATTGATGGGTGGCGATATGTAAAAAACTGACTGTCGCAGTAGCAAAGTTACTGCGAAATAAGTAAGCTTCACATGCAACACTTATGAAACACGTGCTAGAGATGAATATAATTTTTATATTCAGTGGTATTGTCAAGTTCAAATTGGAGCAAATGACAAGTATCTGAAGGGAGTTCTAAGTATAAAAGTGATCTTTAAGAGAGAAGAAAAATGACTGTAAAAGATATCATGGCAAGAACAGCACCTAGTACTCACGTTTACCAGAACGTATAGCAAGAACAATTAATGTATATCACTACATATTATAAAACAAAGTCCCCCGCCCCGTCTGTTTGTCTGTCTGTTCGGGATAAACTAAAAAACTACTGAACGGATTTTCATGCGGTTTTCACTAATAAACAGAGTGATTCATGAGGAAGGTTAAGATGTAAAATTTGTACCCGTGCGAAGCCGGGGCGGGTTGCTAGTTACAAATTAAAATAATACTATCAACTTGACACACACAACTATTATTGTTACAACTGAAGGAATTAGCAAAGATACTATGAAGTTATGTATCACTTATCTGAAATCAACAAGAGTAGGAGAACTAAAGAGCTCTGGTAACCTCATCAGAAGGAATTCGTGTTTTGTTAAGGTAGTCCAGCATGACGATGACTTATTTATATGAATCAATAATTACTTTTCCACATTAAGTATTTATAGGATATTTGTTTTATAAAGGAGCCTTGAGACAAAACAATGTCGTAATCATTGGCAAGTTCTTCACATTTGTTTGTGAAATTGGATACGAGAGACAATAGTCACAACTGATATACGCTCTACTGAGTTCTGACGTCACCATCCGAGTAAACAGTATCCAACAATGGTATTTTTTCTCTTTCACAGCATGAAATGCACTAACCGTTCTCCATCTGTTACGTTCGGTATGCTAATAATCCTGTGTTTTACCTTAGAGTAGAACCTTTTGTTCATTTGTTGCGTTGTAGTTACGAAATGCATAAACCGATTGTATGTGGGGTGTTTGTAACAAGTAGGTTATTTCCACGACACACAACTACTTATTTCCAAAGAATCTATTTCGTACTTTTTAACACCCATGTTTCCATATGATTCTAATGTATTTAGCCTCGTATATTTCGGAACTGCCTGTCTAGGCTCAGAATTATTCATACGTATTTATTGCCGTATAGTCCTGAATAAACAACATGGAGCATAAAAATGTTATCATCAAACTCTTAATTGCTTTATGTCGTAAAGAATTCCTTGTTGTGTGTTATAGTAGAAGTGATGATGTGATACTTCTCAGTACGAAAAAAGCCTAGGATCAGTAATTTTAAAGTAATGTGCAGCCAAAGATTATTACAGTAAAAAAGGTTATTAGTTACATCTGTGTTTTTTGGTAACTCCTCTGTGCATAGCTTCCCTATTCTTGTTAAAATATTGTGTGAGGAAATAATACGGCTGTAATATCTAATATTTGTTGGTTTATATTTTAACATGCTTACACCTAAGGTCGTCAAACACTAAGTATTATTAGTCTATAACGACCTTCTATGAGCAAACCTCTCCATACATGCCTATCACTATGCCTGAGTCACGTGTACACGGATATACGAGGGAGTGTTTTAAGCAGATAAAATAATAATGCATTATTATTATTTTTTTCTTTTCACACTTCTCAGATCTTTCAATTAACAAAAAAGTATTGAATATTTGTCTGAAAAATACACTGAAACTGCTTCCTTCACTTCTTCATCGGTCTTAAATTTCTGCCCCCGGAGTTGTTTTTTCGCCTTTGGAAAAAGATAATAATCGTTTCATTTGATTTAAAATATCATTATGGTATCGTAATTTTAAATATCATTGTCGTGCAGGAGCAATCAATGCAAGTTGCGTAAACAGACTGTACCTCTTGTAAAACATTTTTTTTTCTGGGCAAGATTCCCCGTAAACCGATGACATCTCAGGAATGGTTTGAACAGACTTTCCTTGCTTACTAAGGAACTTTATCACGGTGCTGTTTCGTTTTTTTACAAGAAATACGTAACAGTACAATTACAGCGTGCGACACACTAAAATCTCGATAATACATAAACTATGCAGTTGTATTTTTTATCGCCAATCGCAGACAACAGACATCTAGAGATCAATGGCATTTAATGACATTACATGGAACATAAACGCGTAGGCACAAACTAGGTCACAGTTCTTGATAACCCTTCGAATGTATTTTACGAGTCGCATTCGCCTACAGATAAATTCCTCACATTTTTTCTATAAACTTGTACCGATTTCTGACTGGTACAAAAGGGTTAGAAAGTAAAATAATAATTACATATTTTAATTTCTAAGAATAGTTCACCACAAATATTAATTTCTTATACAACTCAAGAAGTTAGTTAAATGAAATAAAACACTTTGGCAAACATTTTCTTTATTTCTGAAAAGCTGGTGAGATATATCAAACGCTTAGAGATCTCTAAATTTGGCACGTGATTTTTAAAAGCTAAATTAAACATTAGATACATAATTTACGTCTTAAAGGCTGAAGGTAATAAGTTACATCGACAGTACAAAGGAAAACAAACGCTGTAAAGTCACTATATTTTTGAAGTAATGATGTTTTCGTTAAACTGTCCATGTCACATGATTTAACTTTTCCCACCACTGGCATGTACTAAGTGGCAGTTTTCACGTTTACGTGACGAGACGAGGTCAGCGTTTTCTGTATCAGACTATGTTCTCAATTCTGTTATAACAATAGAAAACTATGTATATTGAACTCTACCACACCTTTAATTGATTCATTTTAATATTGGATGCGCTACAAATAAATGTAATGGAGAACACTACAACTTGCTGAGATAAACCTGTGTCACTGTATTTTTCAATGTCACTGAACTTCGTTTTACGGTTTTTAATAAGCCTACTAAAAAGTATTATGAACCAGCTGTATCCGATATGCGATGTAATGCCTTTTTTATATAGATTTTTTTGGGCCCGAAATCCTCAGAAGCATAGCGGGCGTTCTCAGAAGGCCCTGCCAAAGTTTCATCACAATCTGATCAACGGTTTATAAATGCATGGAGGACAAACATACTTACATCGATTTATATATATGTAGCCTATACGTCCGCTTACTGTATTAATTATACAGTAAGCATCATTATCTCTGCCATAGGAAGTCTACTGCTGAACATAGACCTCTTTGACCACGTATTGGAAAGTGGAACGTCTCCAAATTGGATGAATTGACGAGCTGGTTCAAGTGGCAGAGAAACCGTAGGTATAGGCTGCAAAAGACTTCTAGTTGAAATTGTAGAATATTTATGTATGGGATATATTAACGAAGCAGGTAAACGCGCTAGGCACCATAATGATAAAGTGCACATAAATAAGACATCCGTTTCGCATATCCATTCTGTGTAAGGTGCGCTGAGTCAGTACCTGATGCTTGACAATGTGCGTGACTCATTGTGGACATCTGTCGGTTGATATGACGGTTTCTTGATCTGCATTCTGGCGTACGAGCAATGTTTGATTATTCAAAATGCAAACATGTGTGTTTTATTAAATAAAAATACTACGAAATTTCCTTGACAAACATTACACGCTTAATGTTTGATGTCGATTTCTCGACCTCTCAAGTAATAAAGCGTAGAGAGTCACAATGGTTAAGATATCGATAATCAAGAGGTTTAATATCACATTTCACCCTGTACATTAATCACGCAACACCATTCTAGGACTTGCGAGGCCAATACACAAATCTAATTACTTTACCTTTCTATCGTTTTTAAATTATAGTTGACATCTAATGGTGCAGTACATAACACATTAAAGCTCAAACGTATTTTTACCAAATTAGAGTTTACCATTTTGTGTATATCTGAATACCTCGCCGCATCCTTAATTCTACTTGTGCAATTAATTTAAATAAAACATAGTATTTCGTAAAATAGAGTTTACTGCAAACCGAGATGGCTAGTATTTCTTGGCACTACAAGCCAGTAATATTGATAACAATATTAGGTTCCTTACAATGTATTCATAGTTAATTGTTAATGTTTAAAAGATACTTAATGTTCATACTTCAGGTTGTCAATATGATAAACACATTATGACAAGCCTCCATTGCCCACTCTGACTCATACAGCATACTTGTGTATAACCGTAGCTTAAGGTGAAACTGGTTCTATAAATTCAAGTTTCGTACTGATCTTAATAAGTCTAAATCGTGATCGTGAATTTGAAGTATAAACTTTGTTTCTTAAATGGTATTTTCGAATCCACTATGTTTTAAACTACTTTTTGAATGAGTTTATTATAGTTAATATATTGAGTAAATTGTCATGAACAACTTCTACTTTTCAGTACGTAGAATTATGAAACACAAACAAAATTAACCACTACTTACAATTTAGAAACATACAGACACACACACACGTAAAAACCTAACTTTCACCGATCGCAGAATAATGTATAGGCATACTTATATGCATAATAATATGCTACGGCTTTTATCCCTCAGCAAATGCATGGATCCCTCTGTGGCAGAATGCTCGACGCATTTAAAATTTTACCCAGATTTGTGTCTTGCTTTTGCATTTTTACCAAGCAAGCTGGGGAATTCGTTATAGAAATATGTACTTCATATAATTTAGTGTATGTAATGATATTATACTGACCAGGGATGCTATGAAAGTAACCGTAACCGAAACTATGCGATATCAGAAATTAAATCTATTCGAAACCGTAACCGAATCGTGCAAAAAGTTTCGGATAGGGGCGGAGTCTAAATTACACAATATGTTATGACGGTTAGTATAGCTTTATAATCACTTATAAGGCTTATTGTTTTTTTTTTCTGTAATTGTATTACCAAATGATAAATAATTAAAGCTAAATCATTTCCTATTTGTTTTTTTTCTATTATAATTCCTTAAAATCTAATATCCATAACTGAAATTATCCGAAACTACCGGATAATCCCAAACACATAGTTTTATATCCGCAAACGTATCTGAAACCGGGCTTATATTTTTGACTTATCCGCATAGAAAACTGAAATTTCATATCCATAACGTCCCTGATACTGACAGTAGATGATAAGCAGCCGTTACGTTATGTAAAGTAAACGTATTTATTTATTATAACTTATTCTTAAGGAAAAAATTGTAAACTCTGCCGGGTAATATTGGCGTGGTATAAGGTTTGGCAACCATGCTATGAGCAAAGTTTAATAGAAAAGGTGTGGAGCTAATTATAAAATTTAAGACTTCTTTGTTACTACATTTAGTTAGGTTTCACTTCTGGTTATTTCCCGCGGAAATAGTTAAAAGAATATATAGGGTTTTAATTTCTCCAATTCCGACATACCGCTTGACCGTTAATCGAGGTTAAGTGTCACAAAAAAACTAAAAGTTCCTCTAGTCTAGATTAACTAACATAATAACTTCTTTGTGCATTTTCATGTTAGTTATTTCTTGTCATTGATTACGAGTATACCTTTGACTGTCTCGTTGATCCCTTAGTATTGCTTTTCGCTTATGTTTGCATATGAACATGAGGTCCTTCTGGGGTTAGGTTTCCAAATTGCAATTCCAAATTATTATTGGATTTTTCGTAAGGAAATTCCCAATTGCAACTTAGGCTCTGGAAACGAACAGTAGGTTTGCTCTTATTATTTGGGCACATAACAAATAATTTGCCAAATGTAAGTGCAACATTTTAGTGTGCTTGATAATTAACCAGTCACAAATCAGTTTCTATGGAGACTGAAGTAGTTTTGCCATATGAGCCTCAAAACTAGTAATAGTATAGTCTATATAGGATACATATCCCGGCAATAGCCAATTTGAGTTACAAGTATGCGACCTTGACCTTTCCGACCTGACCTGAGCTGTTGCTAATCCTTCTCAATCCATCCGCATAAGCAATATCCTTTTCCTTCCATTGCCTACCTTCTTCAGTATACGCCCAAATTTCCCATCTTTAATTCCCGGTTGGCATTAATAGGCTTGCCCCCTATTATGTGAGTGACACCAAATTATAGTTCGCATAATGAGGGTGTTTAATACAACTCTGCTTACCTTATTCGGGGATTGAGGCTTGAGTGTTTTTATGTATATATGATGTGTGTGACATGTATGTATGATTATTATTCTTAGGATATAAAAATTTGTTTCATCCAGAATTTGAACGCAAACATAATTATAATTTCATTTTGTATTTAAATGATGTACCTACTGTGTCCCTGAAGCTCGGCTCAGAGCAAACAGTGAAATCATTACCGCAGAAACGAACACTAATGGTACCAAAAAAAACAATAAATTCGATGTACACATTTTAATAGTCAGTGTAATGTTCTTTCTATGCTAATTACTGCTTGTAACTGATAAATGTGATAAATAGTAACGGCGACGTTTCATGTTATTTATAGCGAGCTACAAATAGCATTCCTTGTTCATGTTCTATTTATTAATTAGATTTTTTTTTCTTTTGTTTTTGCCATAAGCATAATATAGTTTTTATAAACTTAATATAAATTGAAGCAAGATGGACATACCTTTCTATGGTTGTAAATATACTGGTTTAATTCAGAATATAACCGTTTATATACAAGATAATGCCATTTTGAAAGAAATCATTGTAGCTACTAACGACCTTTTCATTCCTGAAGTTTTAATAATTAACCCTTGTAAATATATTTTTTAAATGCGAGAAGTAGTAGTGGAATAATGCGTCACTTTTATCTTATCTTTTAAGACTAAATAACTACTACTCCGTCTTCACGGTTATCTTCTACTGTTTACGTAAGGAGATTGGTACTATCATATCCATAGCAATTAATGTCAACGGAGAAGTCGAAAAACTTATTATCATTATATTATGCATATTAATGATAATAAGTTTTTCGATTTGAGTTAAATTTGGTCTGCCTCGACCTTGCATACCCGAATAAAAATTTAGTAGACCAACGGGGGTAATAATAACTTGGCTGTCAAGGACAACAGTTGCCTACTGAATCTATTATATAAATCAGTAACTAATCCTAAACGCGTCCTTAACCTATATCTATTATAAATAGACAAATTAATCAATTGTTTGCACGTGTATTGCTCTTAATGTTGCGTTATTGGTCGGTAATTAAATCTTCCCATGCAATCCACACGTTCAGTCGCAAGGGTGACTGACCCGTGCGTCATACCTATTCGCGAGCGGATATCGAGCGGTCACATAATTTATTGTTATTACGTACGAATAACGGCTATATTTTTAAGGGTATTTTAAAACTTCCATACTTATTTTACATATTTATGAACATTGGTACCGTATAGACATTAGACTCGTGAAATGAAAGTTGGTGTATGGTAGCAGAAAGCGAAAGGCAGTCTCGATTAATATTTCCTTGACTTCATACTTAGGCAGTCGTGAATAGGAACCAATAAAACTAAACGAAATAAAGATTTTTTTTGAACAAGAAAAGCATTTATTTTTTGTTTGTACAGAGACGAACTCGTGACAACAATAGTTGTCTTTTGTTTTTATTATTTGATGAAAATAGTAATCTCGCGATAAGGATAAGGTGATTAGGATAAAAGCGCATTTCCTCTTTTGTGATCGTAATGTTGATGTCCTATGTTCCAATACCCTATATCATGTTTGGCAATAACCTATAAACCATTTGTAGTATGTTTTCAATATAAGTAATTATGTGCTAGGTTACATTCCAGACTAATTAAATACTTACTCATAAACTTTTGCAAAATAATGTGTTGTGAGACGTGTCAAATCATCAATACAAATAAATTAAATTGAAGTGTCCGGTTGTAATGTCAAAATAATAGCTTTTTTAAGCTCGTACAGTTATTTGCACGATACCTATGCCTAAAAATGTCTGTCTGTCTGTCTGTTTGTTCTGGCTAATCTCCGGAACGGGTGGACCGATTTCCACGAGACTTTCACTGGCAGATAGCTGGTGTTATAAGGAGAGAACTTAGGCTACTTTTGTTTTGGAAAAAGAATTTGGGAAGCGAAACCGCGCGGGGACTGCTAGTATCATAATATAAATCTTGTGTATTTTAATTTCCAGGTTGGTTTTGAAAAAAATGTACAAAAATTTACCAAAGCCAGTCTTTCTGTACGTGTATACGCCAGTCTTTTATTTTATCAATTATAAAAGTTTCTAAAAGTATATTTATGTTTTAAAACTGTAAAATTGTGTTAAAAATAGTGTGCAAATACCTACTAATAATCGAGACGAAAGTACAATCATTGTTATAAAACTGACTGTAGACTGAGAACTAAATGTCAATCATAGATCAAACACCATATATTATGTCGACCTCATGTTTCTTTTTTTTTTGTTATTAGGCCCGGGCAGACGGATCACGGGCACGGCGGCGGCGCGCTGGCGTACGGTGGCAAGCCAGCGGGGGCTGTGGTGGCGCCGCCGCAGCCCCGGCCGCCAGCCGCGCCCTACGCGCCGCAACCCTACGCTCCTGCACAGTTGCGACTGCACCAACCTGGTTATGGATCTGCCGCATTATCATACAGGTGGGATTTATAATATGTATATGTTTAAATCATAGCCTACAGAATATAAGCAAAAAGAAACTGACTTATGTAAACGAAATCTCTTCTCAAAGTCTTTATCAAAGTCAGTATTGTAGTGGATTGTTAAGACGTTGGTCTTAACAATCCACTGCCAACTCTTATCATCGCTAATGGGATGAGGACTGTGAAGTTAAATCAGTATCTTTTTAGGAAATGTCAAAACGGAAAGTTCCTTACATTTTTGAATGAAATACTAAGCTAAGACATGACGTCATGTCTTAGTGTTTTCAAATCATGCACTTTTAATGTTACTTGACAATTATAAAATATTTAAAAAATACAATAAATAAAAATGGAGGACCATTTATTTTGAACATAGGAATCTACTTAATTAATAGTTCTATAAGTCAGACATATTCACAAGTATCTAAGTGGGAATGAGATCCTATGTTTAATATATGAAAAGTTTAAGAGTCTTGGAGATTCCCAACTTCCGTGGTTTACAATGGATCTATTTTATCAATCAACTCATCTGTCAAAGACCTCGGCTTATGGATTGACTCTACTCTGACCTGGCAACCTCAGATTGCGAACGTCAGTCAGAAAGTCACCGGGACCTTGCAATCACTGCATCGACTTAAGAATTTTCTTCCAACCAGCACTAAATTATTGCTTGTACAGGCCTTGATCTTCCCAATTATCGATTATGGTGATGTATGCTGTCTCGACCTGAATGCAGATCTGCTTAACAAACTTGACCGACTTCTCAATAATTGCATTCGGTTCATTTTCAATCTTCGTAAGTACGACCATGTGTCTACTTATCGTTCCCAACTGTCATGGTTACCTATACGTCAGCGTCGTAGCCTACGTGCTTTGACTACTCTTTATTCTTTACTTAATAACCCTACAGCTCCCACTTATCTCACCTCACAGATACAACTTCTATGTTCCAACCATGACAGAGATCTTCGCTCCACAAATAATCTTCTACTCCTATTTGCTATCTATTCTATTTTACTATGGAATGCGCTCCCTCCTGAGATTAGGATGTCCACCAGCAGAGACACGTTTAAAGCTAAGGTCCGTGAATTTTACAGGAAGCAGTTGGCAGAAATATCCTCATAACCTCACAACCATAGGTATATTTTGTATCTATATATAGTATTTATTTGAATAAATATTTATCTGTAAGTATTTATATATGTATGTATTATGTATAATCAATTGTATTTCTATGTAAATTATAACTTTCTTCATGAAATTTCATTCTTATACACCTGCCATGTCCCTCACTGAACCACCCAAAGGTTGACTGGTAGATAATGCCATGTGGCATTAAGTCCGCCTCGTGCAATGTAAACTGCAGGAAGTTTTAAATAAATAAATATAGCTTTTCCAAATTTTTATTAGAAATTATTCATCATTGCATAACATTTAAGAAAACCATAGGAGGAAAGCGTATACTTACAATTTTTGTTTTTATAACGTTCTCGAAGGTTTTTTTGTTAAATTTGAGACCTACAAATAGAGTTATTATCTCTTCAACTATTCTATCAAATAACAAACCGATAAATGTAAGCCAAGTCCATGAAAAGTAATAATACTAGTATAGTAATAATATATATAGTAATAACACTATTCTACAAAAAAAAGGTAAAAAAATGCAACTGCCATGGGTATACGTGGGGTACACTGAAAGTTTTGCGTAACTCATTAATAAAACAATTCACATGTAAAGTAATATATTTACTGCTTTTCGAAGTATTCTCCATTACATTTTAAACACTATTTCATTCGGTCGAACCATTTTTGACAACACGAGGTCCATTGGCCTAAGGGCATGTTATTCACTTGCTGGTTGAAAGCAATCACGGCCTCTTCTGGCCCCGTAAATGCCATACCTTTCATCAAATCTTAAATTTTTGGGAAAATAAAGAAATCGCATGGTGCCAGGTCTGGACTATGTGCGGGATGAGTCATGAATGGCTCTACCTTTTCCGAAGCCAAAAATGACTGTCTTGTTCACGGTGTGCGCCGAAGCATTGTCATGGTGCAATAGGATGCGACTTCTTGGTCGTTTTTCCTTAACTTTTTCAAAGACACTGGGCAAACAAAAAGTGTGTACCACTCAGCATTAACTGTCTTTTGTTCTTCAAGTGGGACCGTACAGACAAGGTCTGTCCGGGAGAAAAAAACGTATTCATTTTTTGCCTACATTTCTCGCCTGCCCCAATTTTGTTGGTTTGCTGTCACCTTCGAACACTCATACTTACAAAATAAGTTTTTTGTTTAGTTTTTTATACTTGCATTACTGGTTTACCAGTGTTCTCGGTTAACAATCTGAATGGTGCCAAGCATCTTCCCTAGCGCAGGGACCACAGATTTGTTTCTGGCAGCGGCGCGGTTTCGTGTTCCTTTTGGCAAGCACTAGTGCCACTTCTGTAAGATTACTGAAGTAGGTTATCTTTGAATGTTGCGTCATTACACTCAGAATATCTAAAGTGCTCTTGAACAATAATTTGTCATCGTCATTGACTGCCTGTAAAGGCGTGAAAGGTGTTATTTATAGTTGTAGGTCGTCTGTAAGGTAATTCAGTAAAGTATAACAATACATAAGATTGCTAGCATTAAGTCCAGTAAGATTAAGATTATTTTTATGATCCCACTAATATTATAAATGTTAAAGTTTGGATGGATGTACGTATGGATGGATGGATTGATGCTTGTTACTCTTTCACGCAAAAACCACTGAACCGATTGCAATGAAAGATAGCTGGAGACCTGGATTAACGCATAGACTACTTTTTATCCCAATATTCCCACGGGATCGGGGCGCTGCTAGTATCTATATATTTTTGTGCGAACCTTATAAATATAACCCTTTGTTTGGACGACTCTATAGCCCACTTTACTTATTTAAATTGAAATAGATGCAAACCCTAAGATATTTTTATAATACTCTAGCTATCCCCCGCGGTTTCGCCCGCGTTATTCCCGATCCCGTGGAAATATCGGGATAAAAAGTAGTCTATGCGTTAATCCAGGTCTCCGGCTATCTTTCATCGCAATCGGTTCAGTGGTTTTTGCGTGAAAGAGTAACAAAAGCTATCTATATACTAAGCTTCATCGCAATCAGTTCAATAGTGTTTGCGTGACCTACATTTATCAATTAATTGAGGTGTCTCTTGAGAACAGTACGTACTTTTATTTGATGAAAGGCACAAAATGTCCCTTTCTGTAGGTACCCCGTACGATGTATGCAAATTTTTTTTTATTCTCGTGACAAACAAACTTAGTATTAGCTAGAACATTAGTAGGATTAGGATAGCAGTAGTGCACACTTCTGAAGTTGCAACGTTTGCAGACAGCTGTAATCGCTTACTATCTTGCGCGTGTGCTTGTTGTTCATTAGAAAAAGGCTCTGTCAAAATCTATACTAATATTAAAAAGCTGAAGAGGTTGTTTGTTTAGTGGGTTGAACGCTCTAATCTCAGGAACTACTGGTTTTAATTGAAAAATTATTTTAGTGTTGGATAGCCCATTTATCGAGGAAGGCTATAGCCTTCCATGTGATGTTATTTACCCTTACAACCAATAGGATCAGAACATCAAGGAAAAATGTAACAAAAATGGGGAAAATTTATAAACGCGGACGAAATTGTGCCGGCCAGCTAGTAAGTACTTTATAATAAAATACCTTTAGCATGTTTATGAAAATTTCTCTTCAATGGCACATATAGTATTTTTATTGTACTAAAATCTAATGCTGTACCATGTTACGAATGTTCAAGAAATATAATTTATTACATGAATCATTTCCTACCGATACCAAGACCTTCGTTTGGCTGGAAGATAGAGACTACTCAATTTAAAAATTTAAATGGTTTATTAATGCAGTGCGTTCAACTCATTAGCATCATTTGTATTGATAACATCGTCTTCTGAATCACCTTCAAACCTGTTACTACATTTAGATATCTCTAACTGTTGACTGATCAATTAGACTTATTAGATATTACTTTTTATATACGCTCTATTTCACCATCGGGGCTCAACATCATGTCAATTTATGTGCGTTAACAGTATTTTTTACAAATTTTTAATTTACAAAACATGTATAGTTCACAAGTTAATCTTTTTTTAAATCCGTGTATTTGAAGTTGAGTTTATGAAGATGTAGTAGTAGAGTTTGATGTAGTATAACTACTTCTTCTTTCTTAATTTATTGTAGCAATTCATTTAGGCTTTTCTTTACGCAGACTACATCAGAATGACTGTTGTCGTTGATAGTTCATTCCTAATTAATATATGTTTTTTTTTGCCGTTTTGTAAATTGCCGTTAAACTTTTCATATATCCATTGATATTTAACTAACGTTCGTGGCAGAGCCATGCTTCGGCACGTATGGCCCGGCTAGACCGGAGTTATACCACGGACTCACAGAAAACCGTCAGTAAAGCAATGTTTGCATTGCTTTTCGCCGAGTGGGTGAGATTACCGGAGGCCCTAATCCTTCCCTCTCTCCCCTCCCCGTCTTCCTCCCTTCCCCTAGATTCCCACCTTAAAGCCCGACTCTTGAGTTGCAGGTGCCCATGGGCGGCAGTAGTCATTTACCATCAGGTGAGTCTGCTCGTTTGCCCCCGAGGTATCTTCTAAAAAAAACACTAGATGTTACATCGGGCTAAGGCCGGGCTGCGGTCCGGTGTTTCTTGAATTATTGCTAAATAAACGCATTTATTTTAGGCGCAGTTTTAAGAAGATTTTTTATTTTCATTCGCATCTACAGTTACTCATATAATATATAAAACTACATACATAGTGATTGTAATCAGATTAGATAGCTCACGTGACGATAGATATGAACCCTATAATTAGCTAAGTGGGTTTTACCCATTTTCAGTTCATAACGCTATTATGGTGGTACCTTTACGCTGATTATTCTTGGTTTCCGACAAAACAATGTGAACCGACTACATTGCGTTGAGATAAGGAACAACGAATCAACACTATTGTTAGGACTTAGGGCTGTCAAAAAATGCTATTAATGTTAGAAAACTAAAGAACTGCTTTAGTTTTCTAATATTAAGATTTTAAGTTTAAAGGGCTATAACAGAAACTATAAGTGGGATAAAAATAAGCAAATATTGGAAGCAAGATGTAAAATCCAATAAAGGGGTTATGACTACTTATGACAGGAACCACAAGTTGTATTTAACAAAAAATAATAAAAGCGAAATAGTTACAATCTTAAATTACGCTAAACGCTAACTTATTTATTTGCAAAAATACTGTATAACAATACGGTACGATCCAACGGGGTAGGGTAGGCCGTGAAAATAGTGCATCAATATGTTCGATCCTTACAAAATATTCCTTGCTTCTTTACATCCATCAATATTTCATCATGTCTATTATTTCTTTCACTGTACTGTAATGCAGCGAAAGGTGTTGCAGGAAAGGGGTGTTGGTGATATAGAGATAAATGATAGGTATCATCGTACCTGTAAATCAATCATATAAATTGTTTTCTCTTTATATCATTTTTATATATTCTGACGAGCTGTGGTCCTTTGGTCAGCGATGTCAGAAATTATTTGATACTCTTTTAAATTCCTATATTTTTTATATAATTCAAAAGTGACAACTTGGCTCTCAAAAACCTTCTCACATACCAGTAAAAATACATATCTCAAAGGTTTCATATGCTACAGCACACTCCTACTTTTTCTAAAACGTCTCGACTTCAAGTAATAAAAAAGAAATAGGGATTTTCCATGACATTAATTTCAGACATAAGCTACTAACCTTACTTAAGCATCTACTAACCTTACTTAAAATAGAACTATGTCATTATACAATTGCTGTCATGTGTCATACATGACGACGGCCAAAAATATTAAATATTCAGTTTTTAGCATAGAAGTATAGGGAGGTAATTTACAATTTGGGAATGTGAGTACGGTGTGCGTGTACTATGTGTAGTAGGTACTTGCTTTCATTAGTCACCATTACACGCCAGTACACCAGAGTACAGCTTAGATGCGGCATCCTAATTGCCGTATTTGGATTAGAAATCCTTGTTCCGGGGTATGGCAGGTTGGTAGTGATGTATGGAAAGAAGAAAACAAATGTTTGTCAGTAACACGATGGCATCTACATGTGTTTAGACTTGTCGCCCAGACGGTGCCTGCATGCTGAACAAACGCATGGTGATTAGCTCTTGTCAACGTACTTATTGCCACAAAGCAGAGTTTTTAGTGTCCGTTCAAGGTAAAGTCTTTCAATGCCAAATAGCATGCGCAGCTCGGGTATACACCACACGCTAGAGACATCATTATTTGGACATCGTATTTATGAGCAAGTAACGTCCTATCGGTGTTGTTAGTAATACTGGCTTATGGAACGATTTTTAGGTTTCCGTTCCTCAAACGAAAAAAGGAACCCTTATAGGATCACTTTGTTGTCCGTCCGTCCCTTGAAGCTGTAAAAAAAACCAAGCTTCTAAGTCAACGCAATCAAAAGACACGGCTATTAATCCTTAGATTTTAACAAATTTGAACATTTTGCAGTTAAATCAAAATCTATAGGGTACTACCCATTGACCTAGAATCATGAAATTTGGTAAGAAGCAAGGTCTGACCGCACATGTAAAGGAAAAAATCCGGAAGTCGTTAATTTGTTGTCAAAAAAAAAAAAATTATATTTTACTTTTTAAAGTTAACATTGTCGTACATCGATGTAGGTATGGGAGAGTAATTTTAGAACTGCAAAATTAAGTTTGTCTTTCGGAAAAGACGCGCAAAAATCTTCGAGAATTGATTCTCGAGATGGACGTACAACCCGTATCTAGGACAGAATCACACTTATCCGATTTTTTTAGTATGGTTATCAGACCAGACCATGACAGGCATAGCCATGCTGTTTCCTGACATTGAGCTAGATAAATAAATTATCATTTATGTGCGCGTTACGTACAAAATCTCGCACAAGTAGTGCGATCTACTTGTAAATAATTACATATCTGCTTACTTTTCTTTATCTACGGCTGACATGGCCTCCTTAATTTTCCATGTAAGAAGATGCCCGCAAAACATATTTTATATAAATAGGCAAAGAGTAAAGAGTCAAGAATCATTTTCGCCACTGTATGACAACCGATTTTCTTTAGTACCTATTGATGCTTTTCGTTTAGTTCCTTATTGATGGTCTTCTTGGTAAAATTATTTTTTTTTTTCAACCTTCGTAGGGGCTTTATAGAAGTCAATGGTCTTATATGTACAATGGACGAATGTATAAGAGTCGTCAAAAATGATACAAACATGCCATTTAATATATATGCTATTCTCAATTTTTTAATAATGGTTATGGTAGAATTTCGACGAGTGGGCGAATACTAGTTATGATATGATTAAAATTATGAACATCCCTCCGTGCCGCGAGCCAAGTAATTTACAAAAACACCGCGCTGTTTTTGCGTTAGGAACATCAATATTTTTTCTGCTCATCTAATTACAAAAAATAACTATGCCGTCATTCATGATTTATGCTCAGCGTTTCGCGAAATTAAATGTTCTTGTAATTATTATACATACAAGTGATTAAAATTCTAAAAAGTTTTTAAACAAAATATGTTTTAATTTAATACGTAACGTATAAAGAAAAAGGTATAAAGACTGATCTAAATTATGTTTTTATTAACTATTTAGACTCAGAGGTTAAAATATTCAAGATAATAACTAATAACTTGGTTTAGCTATAGTTTTGTTATCCGAAGTCAGAAATGTCGTGCTTAGGAGACACTACACTTTCTAACACTACTGAACGATCAATCGGAGGCCTTATATTTACTAGGTCCTTTGGATTTTTAATGAGGTAACGAATTTGTATTAGTATTCTTTATTAATAAGACAATTTATCCGCCTCATTGGTGATTAGACAAAGGAAATGCCATTCACCCCTCTCCTCCAAAAAGAACATTGATTTTTATTTTAACTTTTATTTTATTTTAAACAAGAGAGAATGATTGAACATTTTATAAATATGTAGATATGTAAATATGTTTGTTTGAATAAATCTGTCTCTTTCTTGAGGTCAGTGTTAAAAATAGGTTTGGAGACAACAAAACTAAAACCTGGGGACCTATTTAAGTAGTGTGTTTCTACACTTTATCATTGGACAAACATTCTTATTAAGACATTATTTACATTATACACACTATAAAATTATGGTATGAATATAAATAAATATACTAGTTAGGCATAATGTTTGATTTTTGTGACAGGACACATCTTGGTAGAACTTATTAATCAGAGTGGGTATAGTCTTTAATTTGTTTGGTGACGGACAACCCTGTTAGGTGTATGTGACGCGGGAGATGTAATAACGCCCGTCTACTAATGACAATACCCGCCATGGGAAACGATTACAGTCTTTTTGCACAATACACTGAATAATCGAGATTTCTTTGTTCAACGGCAAAGAAAACTAACCTCTATTAAAACCATACTAGTAACATTGTCCATCACATGAAAGCATATGATTTCACCATGCGAATAGTTAAAATTGTGATATCATTTGTTTACAAGTAAAATCCGGTTTTATAATTTCAAGAACTATTTTAGAAGATTCACAGTTATAAAATTATTGTACAGAGTCAAGTGATTTTAAATTTCTATTGAAAACAAACACTTGGAGTCGATCCAACTAAACTATAAAAAGTGACGGAAATAATACCAACAAATGCATTTTATACTGTAATATATTTATAGCCAAATAAATGTAGACAAACTATTAGCAAAGCGGACCTTGCGGATAGATGATTTGATGTTGCAGTATGTACTTAGGTACAAAGTACAAACATTGTGCCTAACATGGGTAGTTTATATATTAATGATACAAACATATTTCAACGGCAGCTTCACACATTTAAAAGCAGCGCCACATGTCATGTCAAGAGTCATGTTCACAGACCAAAAAATCGAGTAACGCAGAAAGGATGTTTATTAGTAAGTTGTATACATCCCTAGAAAGGGATGCCAGTATCATGGGTTATTCTTATTAAACACTAGTATGAATACTAGATACTTGTATTTAATAACCAAAAAATATATAAAAACGTGGGAAATTATGAATCAGTTCCACTCCTGCGGATTGTGATTTTTTCAATGCGTAACTATAAAAATACCAGCACGCGATGTAAGCCAAGCACAATCAGATGTAAATCATTCCACAAACAATTTATTAATAAAGAAATATGTGTAGCGACTTTTATCATTATTAAGTCACAATAGTTTTGGAAATTTATCGTCGTGCTATCCATCTGAACTGTAATAATTTAAATGCTGATTATAGATAGGTACTCAATTTCGAGTAACATGAATCTCAGCTTTATTTCCTTATTACTTATAGGTATGTAGGTTTTGTATCTAGCAAGCGAAATATTCATCATGCTCACGAACGGGCGCTACTTGCGCTTGTCGGCCAAGTCAGCTTGCTATGTATGAATTTACTCAAAGCAGCCACGTTGAAAGAAGAATTCTTTTATTTCACATCAGACGCTCACAAGCGCCGCTAATAAACCTGTTTCCCTAAACCTGATACAATCGAAGAGTGGAAAAGTAGAATTTTTATAAGTAAATAACATATAACCCTGAACATGACATCCTGGCAGAACGCAATCACATAATGATAAAAAGTAAGCTAAGGTTATAGACAGAATGCATGACGTAACCGCGGCATGGCGATACGCGACAATACGGCCGCGTCCGTATTTAGCGCGCCACGTTGGCCACCACGTGGAGCGGCCGCGACGCGAGCGGAATAATAATAAAAAATAAACATTCTTTCTCGCGCCAACAGGGCTGCCAAGTGCCAACATTGCAGTTAAATGTCAGTACATTACACAGATAATCGAAACTAGCTGTAGCTTGTAGATAATTAAAATGATAAATATAGGAACGGATGTTTTTAACTACTTTATCGTGTGTATTTACAATACCTTACATAGTCTAATTTCTATTCAATAAAATTACTTACATTAGTCTCTTAGCTCCTTACGCCATTATTTGTTTAAAGTATAATTACTTAAAGTACATTTAGATAAAGATTGGAGTAGTCTGTGTTATCTTAGCGCTGTGGCCCTATGCAACAGCTACTCCCCCCCCCCCCCAGGCGTTTAACCTTGGCCTTTCCTTCGCCTCGGCATGCGATCAACCGCGGATTACTAACAAGTAACAATACACATTTTCACAGCCAGCCATATTTTATTACGTCATCTGTATAACGTTTGGTGAAAGTTTTAGCTACAGACATTGATTCATTATTTAAATTTACTACGGTGCTTGCAGAAGTGGGTAAGGGTAAGGTGACATTGACATTTGATTATAGCGGTATAATTATTTACTTTGGCGTAAATATTTTTAGTGTACATATTATAAAATAATGGTAATATGGGCGAACAATCCGTAAACCCTAAACACGTATACGGATCGAAAGCAAAAACGTGATAGAGTGAGTTCCTGTAAAGCCAAAATTTTTGCGTTATGTTGATGTTTTAAAGTAACTACGTATCATGTTATATACCTGAAGGTTGTTTTAAGTCAAAAGTTTTATAAACGCCGTTTTGTATCACGTGCTATGCTATCGACTTTGCATAAACTATAAAATACGTACTTATTAATTTTAAACATTCTTGTGCTTCTAAGCGTCTAATATGAATTAAAAGAGTTCTTTCCACAACGTGGCTTAATATCCTTTTATATTTATATAATTTATACTTCATGTTATGTTTTTCAGGGGATCTTATTTCTTTTTGTAGATATATTAAAGGAATCATTGTTCGGGTGAATTAATGTATATACCTATATCCATTATCCACTATATAGCTACCTAGTCTAAATATTTAGGTAGTACAAGTATTTATTCTTTATTGTACACTAGATGTCGATTACATTAGATTGTAATCCCATGTTTATTATATAGGATCACAAAGTTATTAAAGCAGTCTGGATATACGGATATACAATCCAGAAAACGAGAGTGACATTGCGGTTTGTTTTAGTTTTTCTTGCTTTGTAGACTAAACACTTATTGTGTTCAAAATTTGAAGCTTGTGTCTGCTAGAAATATCTTAGAATTTTAATGATCAGTGAGTGAGTGAATTAATGACAAAATTAAGGTACTCTGACTTGCTATAGTTCTTAAACTGCAAGTTCAAATTAAATGTAATTTAATATAATGAATATACCTCATTATATTATTCCCCTTTTGGTCTCTGAATTCAGATTAAAAAATTCAGGCTTCAAGCTTTATCCACAACGAAGTTACAGGGGGTTGAAAATGCTCTGAATGGCTTCGAGAAAAGGATGGTATGACTTTATTTTAATTGCTTGACTTGGCGGAGGCACTGCCGTGCTCCTAGACATGGCAAGCTGACATGTCAGATTGGTACAAGTAGTGCCCGTTCGTTGGCATGATGCACATTTTGCTAGATATAAAACCGACATAAAAATACAAGTAATAAGGAAACATTTTGAACAGTATTTATTCTTCGCGTATTATTTAAAGATTACAAGAAATTGTGGTAACAACGTGATTATGGAGAACTAACATGTTTTTTCTTTCGTCAGTTATGGCTGTATTTAAATAATTGACCTTTGCCACTATTCTATAAAAAGTAACAACTCATAATGACAACGTCATAACCTAGACATAACTGGAGACAACAACAAAATAATATTATTTTCGATTATTTGGGTATAGAAACCAGTGAAATGTATTTAAATGACGTCCACTCTCTACTTAAATGTGTAATTCATGTTATGGTTACTCTTAAGATTATGTTATGTACTCCCTAATGGCAAGGAATTGACTTCGAATTTTTACGCATTTTGTTGCTAGTCGTATGTGTGTAAAACTTACAGTGTCATAATAAGTGTGTATTGAGATTTCATAAAAGTAAGTATGAACCAGACACATGACTGCTGCTACTCTTTAAGCAAGGTGCGCGACATCTGTATTTTTTTATTGTACAACAATTCTCATTCAAATTAAAGTCGACGACGGGTGACACGTATCTACCCACATGGCATGCCCTATTCCTCAGCATGCGATTATACCATTTCCTAACCAAGAAGGTTGCATTATCTTGCAGCACATTGATCATGTAAATTTCTATAGGATTCCGTTCAATAATGCATAGATATGATGTCTGATGTTTCATATTAGAGACTATGAAAGCCCCCATTGCGTTAAAATACTCTCTACATTTTCCCTCTACTAAATGAATATCTCGGTTCATGAAAAAATTTGCCGTACACATAGTACTTGAACATAAATATTCTGTAATGTGAGAGAAACTAAAATTTAAAAAAATAACAAATTCCATAATTTAACAAACGAAATTCTTGAGTTTTCTATATTACGGTTCACAATACATACATAAGTAAACAATTTCGATAAGTATTTAAAATTCATCTGAGTTTTCATAGGGATATGATATAGAATAGAGATATCTTTCTTTTCTACAACTAGCTATCGATATATATAAATAGCTTTTCTACAACTTTCTCGGCGATGTGTTACAAAATTTCGAAAATATGCTTGTCATTAATTTGTAGTGGGTGTTATATATACGTCTACACGACTATACGACAGTGTTGAACGTGTCGATCGTACTCCGGATATAATTCATCCATTGTATACTTATAGCTTAGCTACCAACGGAGGAAACTGATTCAGACAGTTCAAAAGTTATTTTAATCTTTCGATCTCTTCTCTTCGAAATCGATCTGTTTTTTGAACTAGATTGAAGTACTAGTTCAAAACCCTTTAAACCCAACGTAATTTTTAATTATTTCTCTGAGGATAAATATCTGAACTCTCCTTTCGCGAATCCCTTTAAAGTCACATTAAGTTTAATGTTGTTCGATTTAGTTTAGTTTTCTCGCTTCCGATTATAAAACGTATACTTACTCATCTAATTAAATATTTTGTTCGGTTCAACATTTTAATAGTGTTTAGAGACATGACAGGTGAATCCTCTTAACTCTTCCTTTTGTTCGTTTCAGGGACAGCAGTTACGTGCGCGGTGGTGGCGCCGTTGGAGGCGTGGGCGTCGGAGCGGTGGGCGCGGGTACAGCAGGCGAGTACCGCGGTGGCGGCGCCCGCGTCTCACTGCTTGGCGCCGCGTATCTACCCCCTCCCGCGCCCGCTGCACACCACCCGCCCCCCGCTGACCCACCTCCCTTCAAGAAGATACGCCTTACTGCGGATAGATCACTGTCACATCATCAGCCGCTTAGGGTTGATACTAGGGTTAGTATACTACATAATTAATGCAATACGAACACAATACATACCAACCACCACCACTTTGCTTTGATTCGATGTGATAAGAGTAACTACCACCCCAAATGTATTGTTAGGTTTAGCTTACGCTAACCATATGTACAGCTACGAAAAATACGAAGCCATTTAAGCAACAGGAAAAAGATGAAGCTACTTTTGATATGAGGAACGTAAGGAATGGATATACTTAAATGTACACTGTTGTGAATGAGCCTCAGTGGCGATGGCAACTTGATAAACTCGAAGTAAGTTGATAGCAGACCATCCAACTTAGTATTTATAAAGGGTTCGACGTCTACCTGGCGGTACTACGCCGACTAATTCATATTTTTGTCAGAGACCTCAAAACAATGTTTAAAAATAAAGTCTTATATCTTTAGAATAATGATAGTTGGGTCACGTGTAGCTCGGGCGGCTTATCAGAGCACTGTCCTAGTAAGGTTCTGTTACGAGGTCCATTCAAATCCTAAGAATGTTTTAATTACAGTTTTAATTTACAAGAAAAATTTGCATAGTAAATGATTTAAAATCGAATCAAATTAGCACGTCATTGGCCATAATAATGTGGGTACTTTTGAAAACAGTAGTTACAAATCGGTTTATACTGCATTGCAGTTAATGTCCAGTGGGTTGCCAAATTATTAGGGACAGTCACATTTTTTTTTTCAATTTGTTTCTTTTTGCTCACTTGACTGCAGTTTTAAGTGGTGCAAGTGTAGCAGGAACGTATTTTTTACGTTCACTATGTTCCTATATTTAAATTTTAAAGTGGTTGTTGAGGGTTAATATATATATTTGTTTTGTACAAATATTTTAGTAACGGGAGAGATACAGAGTACTTAAGACGCGAAACAGTGAAAGACGAATTTGAATATTTTAAACGAAGTTACTTTTATTTTTGTGCCATCAGTATAGTTGAAAGGTAAGTATATTTTTCCTGTTATGTTAAAATGAATTAATTACCGAATTTTTGTTATACTTTTTAAAATATTTTATATTTTTGCCTTGCAGCATGGGTCGAGGGTTGTCTCCAAGAAAAAAAACTGAGATGAAAACCCTTCTCCAGCAAATTAGCCATTCCCAAAGCAAAATAGCAGAACTTGCTGGAGTTTCTAAGTTATTGGTTAATAAAATAAAAATTAATTTGGACCAAAATCAGCCACTTTCATTTAACAGAAAAGGCAATAGTGGAAAACGTATTACAACATCACGATCGGACAGGGAGATTCGGGACATCTATTTACAAAACCGAAAGAAAAGTGTTGACTTGTTATGTGAGTTGGTTCACGAGTCTGGTATAGCAGTTTCCAAGAGAACTGTGCAGTGGAGATTGGCAGAGAAAGGTTTGACATCAGTCATCGTCCTGTTAAAAAACCTCGGTTGACTGATGCGATGACGAAAAAACATCTTGCCTCGCTCGTCTACACCGCCAGAAGACTGTTGAAGACTGGAGTAAGATCAGTTTTCATTATTAGGTACTTTTATTTTACACAAGTTTTAACAAAATCAAAATTAGAAACAACTTTCCTTTTTTTTTAGATGGGATGAGTCAACAGTTGAAATTCTAGCCGGCAAGAGCAGCTTTGTCAGGCGACGCGTGACTACATCGTGGAGAGGTTAAACACCCCGTTAAATTGAGGCATAAAAAATGTTACTAAATACTGAGCATCAGAAAGTAACATCTCTTTTCGCTTATTTATTTAATATTTTATTACTTTGTAAATATTAGTTTAATGTTATTAAATTTTATTATAATTAAAACAGTGTTTTTCTAATGAGTTTCAGACTAATACTTCACGTATACCAATTTTTAGTGACTGTTTCTAATAATCATTTGGCAATCGTCTGTATAGCAAGATAATTCTATTGTTATGTTCATATCCATAGTTTAATAATAGTATTTATCTTTACATTCCAGGAGCCGGTGAACGCGTACAGCACGGTCGAAGTCCTGTCTCCAAACCCGCCTTCGGAGCCAACGATGGAGGACCAGAACTTCAGAACAACAAAGGATGACTTATTACAACAAATATCCAAGGTACAATACTATAATATAATACTGGAAATTAAATCAAAGCCAACTGGTTTCGTTCTAATATTGATCTACGTGGCGACTAGTTTGACGTCGTAGGGAAACCAAAGTACATAATTGATATAGTTAGTTTGTCACTATCAAGATGAAGTGGCTCGGGGTTTTATACACGAGAAAGTGCAACCTCCGACGATCGTGTGGCAGAGAGCCGTTAGATGCAGGCAGCGAAGGAGAGGCGGAGCTGATGATGATCGTCAATCGTGGAAGAACTAAATCGTCTTTTAAAACCAACTAATTCATGATGGAATAAGGAGCACACTATCATTACATACGTTTAAGTACGTTGTATAGCGAGTTCCTAGTTCAGAGATTTGTTCATTATATAATACTAGCGACCCGCCTCGACTTCGCACGGGTAAAAATTATACACCTAAACCTTTCTCATCTTCATCTTCATCTTCATCTTCATCTCATTCTATTAGTGAAAACCGCATGAAAACTCGTTCAGTAGTTTTTCAGTTTATCGCGAATAGACAGACAGACAGACGCGGCGGGGGACTTTGTTTTATAATATGCAGTGATACACATTATCAAATAAATCTTAAATTGTAGTCAAGTGAAGACCCGAACAGTGTTGTGCCTTTTAATTGACGTGAGAGGAACCGATGAAGTAATATTGAGTCTATGCCACTTATAATAAAGTGCTACAATATGCTATTAAAAATAAAAAGCATTGAGAATATCGAAAATACAAATTCAGTCCGTATCAAGTCTGGCCAAGGCGAATTTCTAAGAGTATATTTCTAGCTTTTTCTGTATCTAAGGTCTGATTATTATGTGACGAGACCCACCAAACCATATAGTTGGCCCTCTTTACAGTCCATCGAGGTTCGCCTAACAGAAAATAAAAACGTTATAATTAGAGACAGAAAGATTGAGTATCGCAGCTTGGGAACATCACATCACTTAAATTAAATTATACCGACAGTTGCTTGAGCATACATAACAAATTTCTATCATTACGTGGATGAATTAGTTCGATTTATCACTTAATAGCAACCCGCCTCGGCTTCGTAGAGACATCTTGAACAATCATCACTATATTTCAACTAATTTACACAAAACGTTAACAAATTATACACCTAAACATTCCTCATGAATCACTCTGTCTATTGGTGAAAACCGCATGAAAATCCGTTCAGTAGTTTTTCAGTTTGTCGCGAACAGACAGACGGACCGACGTTACGGGGACTTTGTTTTATAATATGTAGTGATTAGAATCCTTATCAGTATAAGCACTTCTCTAAAGGATCTACAAAAAAACGTAATGTTTCTGTTCCATTCACAGGTGGACCGCGAAATGGCATTGTCAGAATCCACTCTCTCAAATCTAAAGAAAAAGCAAGAAGAACTTGAACAGACAGCGTCGAAGCCGGCCCGAGCTGAGGAACCCGAGGAGGCCACCCCTAGGCATAGGAGTCTTGCGCAATGCGTCTATGCCGAGAATAGGAAAAAGGTTCATATCATAAATCTGTACTTTTATTCTAAGGTACTGGCTTATGCCAATTACGAGTCAATAGGCTTTTTACACCCTTATGTTTAACATTCTGAAATACAGATAAGGGCAGTAAATACTTAAGACGTATTTCAAGTAAAAGAAAAGGAAAAACCAAACTCAAACCGAGTTTGGCTTTTCCTCATCTTGTAACACTGAATAGAATGATGAAGAATATGTCTAAAAATTTAATGATTGTCTTTTTAAATATCAATTCTTTTAAATCGATGTAATTTATGTATAGAATTATTTTTCAAAAAAGTTATACCGTGTAGGTTTCTTAAATCTCGACTGTCCAATATCAGTTGTACTCTGATAGATAGATATTGGTATTTTAATTAAGAGAGATGCGAGAATATGTCCACTTTGACACATTTCCCTTATATCTTATGATATAGGTTATCCAGGTTGGTTATGGCGATTATTTAAAAATAACAAAAGCCTAATAACACTCTCCACGCCTGCCACGTTTAACTCATACAAAATAAACGGATATTCATATCATGTTTTGATAAGAGTTTCGCCACATGTACGAATAATTTTTGAAAGTCACTAACTTCCTCCTCCCGCTGAACGAATTAAATCTTATATTTGGGTGGATATAATACTATTAATTTAGTTGTGCAAATCACTTTTGGTATAAATATTTTGGTTATATTTTAATCTTTCAAACAACGTAACTAATTACAAAAATGAACGCTTGAGTTATATTCCAGCATGCTCATAACGGATTCAATGAAATTTTGAAACTAATAGGTATTTACATATTAACTATTAGGAGATGGAACATAAACATAAAAATGTACGCAATTATATGTAGGTCACTAAATAATTTGTGGAATACATTACGTTAATGTTTATCAAATCCTGTCAACTTTTACACATGTAACGTTGGGCTGATGAAACATATTCCTTAAATACAGCGTGTATATTTCCAATTCTCACCCCAACCCAACTCAATTGAAATAAAGAAATAAGTAGGCCCAAGTAGTTTTATAGTAGTGTTAAATAAAATAAGACAGTGTTCAAAATAGCAAGTTTTTATTTATAAATTTTATCGAACACTTAAAGTTGCAGTATAAGTAAAGACAAAAGTTTAGGCTCATACACCACCGTTGCGTTGGCAGGTACCTTATTAATACTGTATTAATTTAACTATACACAATCGCCTCTAATACGCTGCTGTTGTTTGAAAATAAATATCGTGTAATTACTTCATTTGTCGTCACTTTCAATGTTTATTGAAATTTCATAATATTTTGAGACTGCACAATAGAAAATACATTATTCTCACCTGTAACGACGTTGTTGATCTCCTTTAAGTTCTTTATAATGTGGTGAACAGTTTTAGAGATTCTAAATGCTGTGCAGGATGTATGTAAATGACTCGCTTCTAGTTTCTGAAAATTTGGGGCGACGCGACCTGATGTAAAGGGACACGGATGACTCGTTGACGCGCGACATTAAGAACACGCGTTTTGTTTAATTCGTTCACATGTTACATGTACATTCCTTCAAATGATCGCGGGTTTTCAACGCGATGACACGTGAGTTTAATTTGATTCGACCATTGTAATAAAAATCCATATACCATATTTATATAGTTCGACGCGCCGCCAACCCTTCGTCATCTGAACACAGTCTATAACTAAAATGATCCCAAAATTGAAGTTTATTAAAAAGTTTTGTACTAAAGTGACCTTTTTCCTCAGACAGGAGATTACCCAAATCAAATTAATTAAAACAATAATTACTTATTACATTACTAGTAACTTCTCACTGTTCTAACTACAAATACTAAGCAATTTAATCATTCAGTTTACCCTTAAAAGTGTTCTTAAGTTCTGTAATTTATCTAGTGACCTCCTTATTTATAATAACAAAAAAGATTAAAAAAAAATAACAGGAAATAATTGTCGGTACTAAAATTACTTATCCGTAGGTCACGTTCATGTGGGATGTAAAAATACATAGTGTATCAGCAGAAAATAACTTGTGAATTACACAATTCACAAACGTAATCTGGTTTTGAAGTTCTATTAAAAGGATCCCGCCATTTTTTTTAATACAATTTTTATTGTGTTAAATCTATGTTTAGTAGGTAACAAAACAAGGTAAAATTATTTGGCTATATATTGCTAAAAAAAAACTGTAGTAATAATCAGTCTAAAGTGAAATAGTTTCAGATAAATATAGCCAAAAAGTCTGTTCTACTCATAATTGTTAATTTATAATTATTCTCATAAGTGACAAAATGTTTACCATTAATTGATATACCTACGTGACGATGATGTTATATATAATTTTTGTATCAACAATGTCTGTTTTGATGGCACAGTGTCGATCTGCATATATTAGTTTCTAGATAGTTAATTTTTATTAGTAATGGGAATCATCCAACAAATTTTGAGATCCGCTAATTATCTTGTGCTTTTTATTGACACAAAGAGATTGTGTAGTCGTTGATAGCGTTTGGGTTAAAATTATAAGAACATCGATAATTTGATTAGCTTTTTTCACTGTCCAATTGAGTGAATTTTTAGTTACATATTGCGAACACAAAAATTAAGTGTAAGATAAAATTGTTTACAAGCAATGAAATAGCGATGTGTTGTGTCTGTCTTATATTATATTCTTAAAGAATGTCTGATACATTATGTTTTTTTTCGTCCCCAGATCAGCATGGATAATAAGCGGCAAATGGTATTTATAATTTGTTTTAATAAACTATTATAAGTACAAAGTTTATTTTCTTTATATTTATTTATCAAATTTCAATTTCTTTAACTATGAATTAACGTATAAATTGAAGCATGCTGGTAGTTTGGGTTACTATAATGTGTAGGTCCACAAGCAGTTGATGCACTTTTATTTCATTTAATCTACGTATTTTTATTTTATTTTTGTAGAAATGTGTTCACATTTGGATATTAGGAATTGATCACATCTAGCGTATATCTCATTTATACATATAGTTTCGTTTAATATTTCACACAAATGAAACGTACAAACATTCCTCGTTTGTCTATAGGTTTTTGGTTTAGCGCTACAAATTTCTTAACAACCTTTGTACAATAAACGTTTAGATGTGACCAGCTCCTTATGTTTCAAAAAGCTGATTTAATTTTTACTATGTTGTGATCGTGTGTTTAGGCGACGTCAGCACACGCAGTGTTGTCACACCTGGGCCCGCCTGTGCTGTACCCATTGTACAATCAGCCGCAAGACACAGAAGTATATCACGAAAACATAAGGCGACATAGAACATTTAAAAAACGGCTCGCTGAACATATACGAAAGTTAAAACTTGTGGCAGAAAAGGTATATTTTTATAGCTTATGTTTTTTATTGTTACTGATAGTGATACTACGATGCCCAGTGTCTTCTTAGGATATTCGAGGCTCTTGAGTGTGCATTAAGCATAGTTTAGCCGTTTTATAAAGCAACTATAACTAGCTATCGTGTTTTGTGAGTTTATACAAATACTGATAAACATTATAAATAAGCATTTAATGTGTAGAAAGTAGTGTATATGAATAATGATTATGGACTTTCTCTTTAT
Organism: Callimorpha dominula; assembly: GCA_949752705.1. Taxonomy (NCBI): domain Eukaryota; kingdom Metazoa; phylum Arthropoda; class Insecta; order Lepidoptera; family Erebidae; genus Callimorpha; species Callimorpha dominula. The sequence goes on along the minus strand of OX457009.1, from coordinate 9,863,359 downwards.
AATGTCATCTTTTTTATTAAAGCAAAGTTAAATAACTTGATCTTTAAATTAGCTGCATTGAGCCGCATATGTACATAATGTCCGAAAACACATATTTTGTAAACTACAAAATGTTTAATAATTCGTAAGTAGTCTTATATGGAAAAAAAGTTTTAAATTGCTATCTTATATAAAAACAGTTCTTTTTATTGAAATTGTACTTCATTTGCAGAGGGAGGATGCGCTAGCAGAAGCGTACAGCAGAAGAGCAGCAGAGTGGTTAAAAAGAGTAGAAAGGATAGAACAGGGACAAAAGAGAAAGACTAAAGATGCAAGGAATAGAGAGTTTTTTGAAAAGGTACGTATTGAATGCAGCTGTTACTAATTTTTATTTTGGTTTTTCCTATGGCGCATAATATGATCAGCACGTCGATAATTATGACGCATAATGGTTGTTCTTAAACCACGAGATAGTGTTGTTTGCGGATGATACTTCACTCTTATTCAGGCTAAAACGTATGTGTACAAACTTTGACGACGTAAACGACGCTATTTCGAAAGTGGTTCGCTGGTTTAACGTTCACAACTTAGTTCTTAATGGAGAAAAGACTAAATGTATCCGGTTCACTACTTCAAACGTTAAACAGGTGAAAACCACTATACTAGTTAAAGAAGACGAGTTAGAACTAGTGAATACCACGAAATTCTAAGGCATTACTCTTGATTCTAAGCTTCAATGGGGCCCTCATATTGATAAATTATCGAATAGACTCAGCTCAGCAGCATACGCAGTTAGAAAAATTCGTGAACTGACTGATGTTGAAACAGCCAGATTACTTTATTTTAGTTATTTTCATAGTGTAACGTCGTATGGTATTCTACTGTGGGGTAATGCCGCTGATATTCAATGTATCTTCGTGCTGCAGAAGAGTGCTATTCGAGCAATTTATTACTTAGGCAATCGTGATTCACTGAGTCAGAAATTTAAAGAAATTAATATAATTACTGCGTGCCAATATATTTAAGACAATCTGATTTACCTTCATAAAAATAAAGATCAATTCTTTAAAAAAAGTGATGTACATTCTTTTAAAACGCGTAATAAACATAAACTTGTTGTACCTGCCTCTAGGCTCCAAAATGTGTGTGTGCGGTATTATAATAAAATGCCAGATAATATTCAAATGTTAAGTCTAAACAAGTTTAAGTCCACAGTAAAACGACAACTATGCCTCAAGGGCTATTACTCAGTAGTGGACTTTATAACAGGATAAAATGCTAGGTATTGAATTGTATTGGATTCACAGGCTATTTCCTGTACATGATGGAAATGGTAATGTGAGCTAATATGTTTCTTATTTTCCCACTCTTACGTTTTTCTTTTCTTCTATTTTATTTTTCCCTTTATTTTCAGTTTCCCTATTATCATATCCTCTTTGGTTTATTTACTTTTAATAACATAATAGCACACAACAAAATGATGTACTAATAAAATTTTGAATAGAATAGAATAGAAATAAATTTTATTGTACACCAACAAAAATGTTTTTGCAAGAAATACATCAGGTGAATATATACAAAGATACTTATCACTGAAAGCAATTTCTTCCAGGCAATTGAATGAATATTCTTAAAACTATCTGGTTTTTAAAAGAGTAGCCGTGAGTTTCTTTGCCCGATTTCTTCTCACAAGGCCCATTTGGAAACGGGCGGTCATAGATCGACACAGGCAAATATGATATTATGTTATCCATTTTTTTTTATAATTTTACATTTGACAAAGCAAACTATTCTTGCGGTGACTCTGTGTGTGTCGATCTATAATTTTAAATTATAATCATTATTTTTTTAAATTGTCAATTTATTCGATTCGAATTGATTTCGAATAACTGGTGATCAATTTTATGAAATAAAGATGTAGAGTTTGAAAAATTTGACCAGTTTAAAGGAAGTTTACTTTTGAAATGAAAAATATCGTTACAATATTACCTACTTCTCAAATAATCCTTTATTATGTAAATTAAAATAATTCTATAAATGTAGATCCAATATGTCAACATTCACGAATAAGGATTTTTAATCATTATATGTACAATACTATTGCCTCTTTTACATGTGCTTGTGACATAGATGTTAGTATGCGATATGTTCCCGCAGGTGTTTCCAGAGCTGAGAAAGCAGCGCGAAGAGCGGGAGCGCTTTAACCGACTAGGCGCGCGGGTCAAGTCCGAGGCGGAGCTGGAGGAGATCGCCGACGGGCTGCACGAGCAGGAGCACGAGGACAAGAAGATGCGATCGCTCACCGTCGTGCCGCCGCTACTGCGGGATCCTAACGACGCCACGCCCGTCTACGTCGACACTAACCGTGAGTGTGATTTTGAAAAGGCGCTATCATTGAAAGATTACACCCACATATTTTATAAACACACACATCAAAATTTTGGTTATCCAAAAAAGAATCATATTCCTTAAACAAAACCTAAGCTGGTCATGGTTACAATGCAAAAGGACTCTGAGAGAGGAATAAAGTACCATAGTAATATTATGAATATCCTTTCCCAATAGTTAAAAAATTAAATAAAACTACTAAAGAGACACAATCAAATAACTTTATTCATTCAGGCCTACAAATAAAGGTGAACTGGCAAATTATCTATTTCTACATTTAAAGCTGGAATTGCAATGCAATAGGTACACAGCCAGGCTTCGGCCACTTTTTCTTTTGCTAATAGATGGTAATTAGGTAAAATTAACTTAAAAAAAAATTATGTAACCGATTTCAATGCACCTAAATCATGATAAAAAATAATCTCATCATCAGATCGTTACTGAATTTAAATGGGATCATTTTGGAATAAACCTCTTTAGAACAAAAAAAAGAAATTTGCAAATCCGTCTAAGTATATATGACAGAGTTATGTTCGAACAAATTGAGAATTGAGAACGTCCTCCTTTTTTGAAGTCTGTTGAAAATAACACTGCACTGACTAAAACCAAACAAAACTTTTAAGGGTATGCTAATCTAGTATTAAATTGTATTAAATTCCACTCTTACGGCAACAGGATCATCCACTGTAAAGACAAATAAAAATTAAATGCTGCACTAAAAGTTTGTTGAGGCTCGCGTATTTGCTGTATTATGATTTCTGCTAATATCTGTCCTTTAGCTTTCATAAATCATCGGATTCTTCAAATGCTCGCCCTTATCTATACTCTCTAATATTTTTACCTCTCAGAAACATAAAATTCGTTTACCTTATCTTTAAAATCCAAACGACGACGATTGATGAGCTGACTCTTCAGATTAGACAGCAGAATCAATATTACTAATATTATTATTTCAATATAGGACGGTGTATGGACATGGAGGCAGAGCACAAGGAGTTACAACTACGCAATGTGTGGTCGCAGGGGGAGCGGGAGCTCTTTCGCGAGAAATACCTCCAACACCCCAAAAACTTCGGACAGATCGCCTCATTTCTACCTCGGAAAAGCGTTAGGGACTGTGTCAGGTATGTTTTCTCCTTTACTTAGAAATCCACACAACTTACAATATTAATATATAGTCCTTATGAGACTGGGAGCACTTACACAAGTTTGGTGCAAAAGTAGTCTCCTGAGATTTTGGGAAATGCTGTACTCCGTGCTAGAAATGGAGAAATGGAAATGTATTTCTTGCGCCAAAACGAGAACAGGACTTACCCAAGGCCATCTTAGGCCATGCCAGCATCACTTTAGGGCCCTGTTGGAAAGTTAAAAAGTAAATTTGTTACAAATACAGATTTTGCACAACAGAAATCCTGAAAGAAATCATTTTATCTATATCTATTTTTTTTAATGATTTCACTTTTTATTCAGATAATCATCACGTAAATCATTTATTATTCTCTTAAACTGTGAGCGGTGTCCATTACGAGTGGTAATGTCATAAGCTAAGACTTACCTTATGACATTACCACTCGAACAGTACGAGAGAGAATCGCTCGCCACTACTATTTATAGGGTGCGTTACATAGGCAAGCGCTCGTCTCTAATATAATTATCAACACTTAGAAAAGTGTCTTCTAATTTAACAGACTTAATAATTAGCTTTTGTAAGATTAAGAAACTCAAACACATAGCAAAAGAATCCGCTGATTGATTAGTTGTATTTTAGATACTGGTTTAAGTGGGGCCTTTCGGGAGCCCCGTCAGAAGGGGTCCCTGGGCACTTGCCCGTCGTGTTCCCTTATGGTAAAGACGGTAATGGACTTTTCGTTATCCTTTCAGTCATAAGAGGTCTATCGATGGATTTAGGTATCTCTAATGACAATTTTACACGCTACGACATAGGAGCGGAGCATCAATTAAAACTGTTGCAAAAACGGGGAAAATTTACAAACGCAGACGAAGTTGCGCGGGTCAGCTAGTCTATACGAGTTTGGATGTTCGGAGTAATCTCCGGTACTACTGTACCGATTTTAAAAATTCTTTTAGTGTTGGATAGCCCATTTATCAAGGAAGGCTATAGGCTATATAATATCACGCTGCGACCAATAGGAGTAGAGCATCAATGAAAAATGTTGCAAAAACGGGAAAAATTTACTAACGTAGACGAAGTACGACGAAGTTGCGCGGGTCAGCTAGGTTACTATCAATTCAATATAGTTTTAGTATTTTTTTATCGTGTTTTTTTTCTGTTACCTATTACTAGTTTTTCGGCGTATTTTTCTGTTTGGCTGAGGTGCTTCCCTAATACGTCCAGGACTCTACTTCATCTTACCACTTTCATATTATGTAATTTAGTTTGAATATTAAATATAACAATTTCTCTGTCTAGATTTTATTACCTATCGAAAAAGGCGGAGAATTACAAGCAGCTCCTCCGCAAACCGCGCCAGCGACGTTCGGCGCGAAATCCCCCGCGGGCTCAGCAAGAGCCCGAGCTTCCCGCCGGGGTTACCACGAGGTTGCAACGGTCACAGGGTTAGTCTCACATACGAAATAAACTAAGCTAACTAAGCTAGATTTAACTACAATAGTATTGATTTTATTGTAGTGGAATAAAGAATACTATAATCTCTATATAACAATATTATTTGATACCCAATTTACAATTACACTATTCCTTACTATATGTGTATGGTCAAAGGGTTCAATCTCAGAAGATCCATTGGCCAGATCCATAATCTAGTGACGAATATTTTTCATGGATAGAATCAAATTATTTCAGGTTCCAGGTTCATTCAAAGAAATATAATTATTTTTCAATGTGCAGTGGAAGTCCTGCCTTGATGCTTCACGTAATTGTTGCTAGGCATCCTTAGGATAAACTTGTTGGTTATGATCAAGAGGTGACAATCATGTTATATATGCCTGTCCAACTCAGTGTTAGCAAAATTGATAAAAAAAATAAATGTTGGTGGAATTAAGAATCTCTTCCTTTACTACGCTAAGCTTTTCATGTGATTGCGTATGGCATTTATGAATCATTCATAGGACGTGGCCGTGTGGTTAAAACTAATGACAAATAACTACTTATGTAGTCCATAATTCTAGAATATCTTATATCTTTGTATGGAACACGTGTTTATATAGATTCCGGTTCAAATATACGTGTTATATAAACTACTAACTATTCACTATATTAACGTATAAATATACACGTGCATTCCTATTGACTTGTGTTAATATTAAAATGTAGTCCTACTGCTATAGTGCTGCTATTAATGTTCTCAGAGTCGGTTATAATCTTATAATTGTAATTTAATGAATATCAATCTAGATACAGAGTATTTAACAAACTGTTTATAAGCCTGTTTTCGTATCAGGTTAGTGTAAATAAATATTACATAAATTAATACTTTAATCTCACAATTCTTGTGTATTATCTATACTTAAGGTAATTAATATTCTTGGAAACGGCACTAACGATTTCTATGAACCTCCTGAACTCGAGAGAGGCAAGGCTAAGTTCATTTAGGTAGATATTCGTCATATAAAAAGGAAAAATTGTAAGTTTCGTCGTAAATGTATTGTTAGTGTGTAATCATATTGTATTTAATAATGTGCAAGTACATTACAAATACACACTTTGCGGTACAATATTAACATGTAATTTGGTTTGTAATAATTATTTTCCTCATTTAAAATGATTTATCAGTTCATTTCATGTGGAGCACTGAAACATGCAGGATACCATATAAAATAAATTTTAGCTGCTACGAATAATAATTTGTTTTTAGCATCTATTAAAGTGAAGCGTGTCGGCAGGTACCACAGTACGAACGGAGAGCAAGGAGCCGAACATGGAGGAAGGTGGTCTCAACATGCCGCCAGGGGCTGACGTGGCAGCGGTCACGTGTATACCTATACCATCCGCAGTGCCTGCTCATCCACAGAGGTCAGTTTTTTCAACTACACATTTTAGATGAGTCTTCCGTGCATAGTCTTATTATAGGAAATTTTCAAAAGGTTTTTGCTTTTATAATGATAGATCGGATTGGACTAATGGGATGCCAATTTGAAAGTAACTCAACAAGCTTTATCATTGTTTCTTCCATAAAAACATAGCTACTGTAGAGCAAAATATATATATATATATTATATACAAGGTGTTATGAAAAAAGAACATTGGTGTAAAGTACCTATTTAAAATAAAAATAAAATATGTACAATACAAAATCTTTAACTTTATACATTCCACCTTCTTTTATGAGAAACGGAGGTAGAAATACCTGAAAATTGAAACGGTCATCTTGTAAACGGGTAGTATTTTTTTCAAAAACTCTTTTTGTAACTGCATGCTAGAGTCATGCTCTTCAGTGATTTAAGTAAGTGTTCCATTGTCATATACACCCTGTATATATGTCGTCAGTCTAGATGTGACACCTCGCAACTACAATTTTTCGGTAAAACTAGATTTTATGCAAAAAGTTTTAAACAATAATTCCGGTGTTAACTCATAAATGCCTTCTGTTTAGTCTTGAAAAGCGTATATTATTTTAGTTTAAAATCAGTAGAGAAACAAAAGATGTGTATTATACTTACTTTGTAAAGCAGTTTTATGTCTCTACTGAGAGTTTTATCTGTTTGCATTTACGAGGTGACACATCTAGACCGACGATATATTATATACAATTTGTGCTGGTTTGGGTTTACGTTCATCGTAGCAAATGCTGGGCCCTAGTCTACTACCGACATGAACCAATTCCTAATACATGCAATGAACTCAGCTGGAGGGGTAGCTATATTATATAGCCAGTCTTTCTAACAAAAGAACTCAACGCATCCTTTCACGAAATAGAAAATAACCTAAAATACTTAAGATCCCATGCATCTCCTTTTGTATACAAAAATATGTACAAAATACATATGACTGCCCCTTAGACTTGTCAGTGGTTGAAAACAATCATATATTTCGGTGAATAGTCATTATATGAGTAGGCAAATTATTTTAAACAAACAACCCGATGATGAGAATTTCGGGAGTAATGAATGTGGCATCGGAGAGTTAACATATGTATGTTTAACTATGTATTTAGAAGAATGGATACCGATATTCTCTAAAATTCTCCAAAAAATGTTTGTCGTAAATTTCTACAAAAAACCTTTCTACTATAATATACGACGACATGCGGTAAAGATACCTTGTGAGAAAAGTAATGAAAGTGTGATAAAGTAAACTTCTTGAACGTAGTAACAGTTATTACGATTCACGATAATGTTAGAATAAGTAACATTTAAGTACTAACATGGCTAGTCAAATACCTACTTCACCCAAAATTTGTTGTTTAAAGTTTAAGCTTGTATGTCATATTATTGACTAAGATTGTAAGGTCAACCTAAGTTCCACCAGTTGGGAACTTTTGGTATGGGGAAAAAGCGCTGGACTCGCGTGACCGTCACGCTCAGATACTATATACAGATGTGTGATTGGTGTGTAAATTATGTTTTCTCTTCTGACGTGCAGTCCTATGACTGACAGTTTTTTTTTATTATTATTTTCTTACCTGTTGTTATTCGTAGGACTACCTTGAAGACAACCCATGAAATGCATGCAAAAAAATATTGTCAAGGCTGCGAAAGCCGTTTTTATAGAAATATATTTTTATTATTATATTAATTCTTTCATATAGGGTTTATTTTGTAGGGTAATTACTGACTTACTACTAAAAAGTTAAGTTAAAAATTAAAAACATTTAAAGATTTGCAGTTGGACACTGAAGTAACGAAACTTGAGCTGTTGACTAATAAGAGCCGGTAAATCTCTCAAATATAATCTTACGATAAATAATTATCTATCTAATATTGATCTTATCTTAAACTTACGGTTTAAGTAATTACTCAACAGTTTAAATGACTTCATTTTGAGTGTTTCATCTTTTCGTTTCACTGCAATAATTTGATAATGACACACAAATAAAGACGAGACGAGTATAATATAATAAATTGTTCTATAACAAAGTACATTGCATTCAGATGGTCCGCAAACAGCGGCCAAATACGTGTTTTACAAAAAATCGCATTTTGCTGCATCTACTACAGTTGCAGTAGCATCTGCTCGTTTATAAAAACTGATATTTTATTTGGAAACTTGGAGTACATTCGATTTACTAATGATTGACGGACGGAAGCGAATTTCTAGTGTCGGAAAAATTGCGTAGTGAGCGTTTATCATTTGAATAGATGATGAGACTTGTGAGAATTTCTTTCTACAAATGGGCAAATTAAAAGTTGATGAAGATCCAGAACATGGAGGGATGACGCTTTATAAAATGACTGGTAGAGATCGCTTTTAGCGATAAGACCGCCCATTGTACCTAACACTATGATTAGTATTAAGATCATTTGTATTTCTATGTATAAGGTGTACAATAAAGCATATTCTATTCTATTCTATTCTAAAATGACATACCATGATAACAAAGTAGTGAGTGCAAAGTTGAAGTGTGATAGGAAGATAAAGGTTTATCATAGACAAAATGTTAGGGCAACTCTATAATAAATTAACGTTAATAGGCCTAAAAGCGTTTAAGAAAACTTTCGCCAAGTTATCAATTCTAAATGTTGCATAACGTCTACATAATATGTAGTCACGTCGAGGATAGTACAAATACGTGTAACAAGCATTGGTTAAATCCGCGTAATCTATCAATCTTGTGTCCATCCTAGTTACACAACACATCAATGCAGGCGTCTCTAATCCGTTCCATCCTAACATTTTGATCAACAAAACAGCACAGCAGAATATTAACTACATTGTGCCACGAAAGGTTAGCTATAAAGGAAAAACTTCTGTACAAAGAAGCTTTTAAAACGTAAACGTAACTGTAAATTGGAATGAATACACTGTGTAAAAATGAGCCCCGTACTCGTTAAAATGAGAAAGTTATGAAATTTTAACCTTCTCCTGTAAAATTAGGTTTAGTGTTTATACGCACACTTTTCCTGTGGTATATCCGCGAATTTGCACTATCCCCGACGATAAAGTCTGTTAGTCTAAATGAATAATTTTATCCTAATTTGTGTGATTTAACGTCAGTTTTTAAATTAAATTTATAGAATGTCACTACAGCAACAACTTGTTAATGCGAAATATACCTAAACTGAATTCTACAATTCAACCCTAGTATACTAGGATTTTATTTTTATGGTATAGGGGGCAAACGAGCAGACGAGTCGGGTCACCTGATGGTAAATGACTACCTCCGCCCATGGGCACCTGTAACTCAAGTCACAAATGCGTTGTCGCCCTTTAAGGTGGGAGTAGGAGAAGAAGGGGAGGGGGGAATAGAGGAGAGGGAAGGGTTAGGGTCTCCTGTAACCTCACTCACGCGACGTAAAGCAAAGCAAGCATTGCTTCACTGCCGGTTTTCTGTGAGGCCATGGTATCGAGCGGAGTCGAGCCGGCCCATACGTGTATCTCCCACGTTGGGAGGATACCTTTATGATACTTGTTAATTCAGTTGTTGTAGGATACCTGTTAAGCTTAGCTTTTATTAGTGATGGGTGTGTAGAGAAATTCGTTTTTTTTTATTAAAACATAAAAAATGTCATCACATACTTACTCTGACGATAATTCCTAAAGTTTTACTTAAGTAAATACTACGAAACCTTATTTAGAAAGTTCTTAGATCAATTAACTACAATCAAAACCAAACAAAAAAAAAATGTGTGTGTGTACCAGAGTACACAGGTAAGAAGTGAAACTTCTTTACGACATATCATTTTTCTACTATTTGCAACTTCACGAAAATGGGGTAGATAAGGCTTAAGCCTCAAGAAATTATAAAACGAAATATATAATCACTCTCACTTTTCTTGTAAATTCACTTAAATTTGAATAAGTCTTTTTATTTTATCACTTTCAAATTAATATATTGTTATTCTTATTTCAAACCAAACTTCAAAACTAATATATTGTTGTTATTATTATAATATATTACATTATATTCTTTACGTCACTATACTAAACTTTGATAAAAAAGCAACATGGCGCGTAACCGAAAAACGTGACGATTGCTACAAAATTTCTCCCATACGTCGATAAAGAAGTTTCACTTCAAAAATCGTGCTCGTACATCGATGAAAATAAAACTTACAAAATACACACCAGCCATCATAATTTTTCCTTGAATATCTGTACAGTAAGGTTCGTACGATTCTGTGGAGCCGGGCTTTTTAATTACACAGTGTCAACATTGAGCGGCTCCACCAATGAATTATTCACCGATAGCTCGAGAGAGCGCCTTCTCTCACTCTCTCTCTACTCTCCTCTCGCCTGGGGTATTTTTTGTACCCCCGCTTCTTGACTGAGAGATTTTTTCCTGTTTGTACACGTAATGTGCTCTTAGTGAATGAGCACTTGTTAGTTCATTGTCTTAAGAGTGGTTATAACACTGTTGAAATAAGCATACGATTTGAAGAGAAAAGAAGATCTTATAAGATACTTTTAAAGGTTTACAAGACTAAGACCAACTACGAAATTTTGCTCCGCGATCTCGAGCTTCAGTTCTAGTTTTTCAGTTATATGGTTAGGAATGAGAGAAACACCCAAAAAATATTGTTAAAAATTATCTTTTAAGAAAAAGTATCACCGACTTCAATGTGCTGTAGTGGAAAGTAGGATGTATTTTGTTTAAATATAATATGGGTAGGCCAACTAAACGCACTGCTCATATGAGACAGCGATGTTTCGGAGCAAACGAAAACATCATCGATGTATACAATTTTTAGATATTTGTTGATTTTTAAAAAACCGCTCTACTAATTTCGATAACATTTAAATGGGACTACCTGAAAAGTACACCCTTTGAAACAAAAAAAGATTTTTTTAAGTATGTTCACCGTTTACTCGAAGACGCCTAAACCAAGGCGTCTTCGAGTAAACGGTGAACATACTTAAAAAAAAAAAACCGACGAATTGAGAACCTCCTCCTTTTTTGAAGTCGGTTAAAAAAGTCCTCGGCACCGCCCGCATGGATCGCGGCCTACACATGGATCGCGGTTCCCCGAGTGCCTATGTTCACTACACAATTATCTATGTCAAATTTCTTCTTCAGTTGTTTCAGCCTGAAGAAGTACATTAACTTACGCACATGCACACACTCACATTTCAGATTCTTTAATTTATATTCCAAAAGCTTACAACATTTTTACTATGCGTACTTTCCAAAGGCAGAAAAATATTTTCATGGGTGCAAACGAGTACAAAGTAATGTTTATAGAATTTGAATTACCGCAAGGATTAGGTTTTATTGCACAGAGAGAACAAGGTACCAAAACATATAAATAGAAGGTGGTAAGTGTCGCAGTACCAAAGTTTAGTGTCCTGCCTTTTCTTCGAAGCTTGACGAAGCATAAACATTGTTTAAGCTTACTTTGCCTCTACATTCCAGTCTCAAATATATGTAAACTGCGTAAATCTGTAGAACTATTGCTGAGAAACGAAATTATTTTACTTCGGGTTATACCAGCCTTTTCTCGGCTAATTTAGGTTCTAATTTAAAAAAAAATCATTGGCTTTTTGTCTCTTGGTGGTGTAAATCACGGCCATGTTGTATGTACAATCACTATATCACTACATATTATAAATGAAATTTCCCCGCCGCGTCTGTCTGTCTGGCTGTTCGCGATAAACTCAAAAAGTAATAAACGCATTTTCTTGCGGTTTTCACCAATAGATAGAGCGATTCATGAGGAAGGTTGAAGGATATGATGATGATTGTTGAAGATGTCTCTGCTACCCGTGCGAAGCCGGGGCGGGTTCCTAGTTTATTATATTTTAGAGTATGCCATCATGTTTGCTTATATTAAATTAGCCTTGTGATCTCGGTTAACCTAATAATTTATTGATAGACTTCTGAATTGAATTATATTATCACAGTAGAATAGCTAATGGAAATATTAAAAATTCAATAGTCTGACTGAGGTACTTAATTCCCAAATCTAATTTTTATAAAATGTTCCGAAAATTTCTATCTAAAAAGACGTATTGTTTAAGCAAAGGTTCGCTTAGTACCCTCTACTGTTGTGGATGAACAGGGATGGAATTAGGTTTTATTTTTAGTGTAAAATTTTATTGAAAATTACTTTTATCATTTTCTACAATGTATTACACATTGTAGAAAATGATAAAAGTATTCTTTTAATTTATAGCTGCAAGCTCTATGAATAAATGGTTTTAATAAAAAATAATAATTATTTATTTTTAGGTATGTACTAACAATAAGACAAGTCTAAACAGAATTTAATGAGAATAGTCAATGTTAACAGCTTAATAAAGGGTGTAAGAACGGCCTGCCGAATCTTGAAATAGTGGATTCAGATCATAATCCTGAGTCGAAAATCATTGGAAATTTCTGCCGAAAAATTCCCTTCCATTCATAGTTTTTTTTTGCTTAAAAGTAAAAAAAAAAAAAAACCCAGTAAATACCCCATGTCAAAAACTGCAATGTAATAAATTAAACAACATTTATGCAACTGTTTTAACGGCGCTGAACGTTTAAGGTCGTTCACCGTACTGCGCAAAAATGATATCTACGTGTATTATGTTTACATAGCGCACAAAATGAAACCAATGAAAATTCTTAATCTCGCATTTTTATCAAGAACTGACTTTTGCATTGTGATAAATAAGTATCCACAGAAAGACGTTTTTGAAAGTTCTTCGTGACGCCGAAACTTACACGCTGATTATAGGAACAATGTATTTAAATCACTTCTGTAGTATACATAAACAATTATCATTTTTTCAACGCACATCTTCATTGCATTCTCGCCGTGTAACGTACAATATTAGTGCTAATTTATGCCAACAAGCATCAAGCACAGTTAACTAGATAGTAAATAATAAATTCGTTTCCTATTAATTTAGTGATCAGAAAACGTAATAAAGGCTAATTATTACGAAATCTATGTCAAACACTAGTGCTATGAAATCATTTTTAGAAAAAAGAAGAGCTCAAGTTCATCCCTGTAAGTCGATGTTTGCTCCACCACTCACTTTTATGAGCTTCAGACAATGAGAATAACTCAATTTTTCATCGACCAGATTAATCGTTTAAAATTCATGTATTTTTATTTCAGTTCTTTCCGACTTTGCAACGGGGAAATTGAAAGATTTGTTTCATTGGTTCAGCAAAGTTGACCAAGAGTTTGTAAGTCCACTTCGTTAGTGGAAAAGAATTTTGTATCCTATTTCTACTAAACTCTGATTACTGATTTTTTTTTTTATGTAAGTTTATAAGAATCATTAATAACTCAAGATGGTAGCGTTATGGCTAAGAGGTTGAGTTGCGAACTTAAGATCTCCAACCAGTGTACGAACACCAAAAATTTACCTTGTTGGAAATGTAATTTGTTATTTACCTATAAAAAAACCGGTCAAGTGCGAGTCGGACTCGCATTTGAAGGGTTCACCATTGCCATTATTAAGATTGAGCAAAAAACCACGTTTCTAGTAGGGGAGCCCCCTTTGAATTTTAATTTATTTGTATTTTTATTATTTGTTGGTATAGCGGCAACAGAAATGCACATTGTGTGAAAGTTTCAACAGTCTACCTATTACGGAGCTAAGATACAGCACGCTGACAGACAGGGACGGGCGGACGGACAGCGGAGGCTTAGTAATAGGGTATATTTGGTTACCCTTCGGGGACGGAACCCTAAAAATTATAAAACATTTCTTCACTGATTTAAGTAGAAGTTTGGAAAGTCGAACCATATAAATCTTTTTCTTTTTCTTAGTTTCTTAAGAAAGATTTCTTCGTGTGCTAGTACCATCTCGTATCAGAGTTCGGCTTTCGTTAAGGCGATCAAAACTTGTTGATCGCCGCTCATCGCTAGGATTCGTTATTCAGTTAAACCATTCACTGAGATATTTCTCTCCTAACTATCGACTCTAATTCGAGCTAAAACCGGCTGTGAACTACCTCCTGTCATGTTTTACAATTGCACTGCCATATCCCATCGATCACAAAATTATCGTATAAATTAGTAGTCGCTGTTATCGACTTTTTTTATGTACTCTATTGATGCATGAAAGGGTGGGACAATTTTTTTTTTAACTCAATTAAAGAGCCTGTCTGTAAAAGTGTTGTTTGTCGATCGGTTATCAATGTGTCACGGGCTTAACAAAAAATATTTACATATTTGACATTGCTACAAACATTTCTAAAATCACGTTTGAAAACCTACATATCTTACTCTCACGTATTCGCAGGAGACGCCCACTTCAGGGGGCGTTAGGTGAAGTAATAAAAGAGAAATATGTAATAATAATGGGCCTGTGTGTTGTGTGCGTGTGTTGACAATCACTCCAGTGATTATTTGCACAAGACTCCCTCGGGAATCAGCCCCGGATCCAATCAGAATACGTGATGGGCAGGTGTAGTATCGATGCTCGCATTTATTTTTTTACTTCTTTCGCTTAGCTTTTGACGTTACTACAGACTGGGTTTTCTTAACGAGCAGATGAAGATGAAATACATATAGATATACATCATAAAATACATACATAAATTATACAACATTTGTAATATTTATATATTAATATAAACTGATTGAAATAATAAACTGATTGTTGATTGGGTGGTTCTTCTGGTTTGTTTTGGTGTACCTACTAAAACTGTTGTATATACGCTATGTATGCATTTTTCTTTCAAAATTACTAGACTTTTTCTTTCAAATCAATACGAATCAACATGACGCAGCTATCTATATTTAGACGTAACATTTACGAATATCTTCGACGTCGATAAAAATCCGTACATCACTAACACAGTCGTTTCTCCCGACACGGCTTGTTTAGATTTTTACGCAAACACGGGGCCAGCCCATCTTTCTAATTGGCTTAATTAAAAGCATCTAGCAATTGAGAATATGAAATACATAACTGTCAGGAACACGGAGCGGTAAAAATCATGAATCTTTAGGCAATCGTTTCATTTTGGTTGGTTTGTGATTGATCTTTTATCGGAAACCATGGCTTTGGAACTGCAGTATTCCATACTGTTAATATCATTCTGTGATTGTATATACCACCTCGTGCTTAATGGTAAGTCGTTCTTTAACATAACAAAAATTTACCTGTTGGACTTTAAACCATTGCAATCGGACTCGTTTTTTCCCTAAAACAATTCATTTAAAACATGCATTGTGGTTGTTTTACGCGGTAAAAATCTTATACAAGATATTTTTAAACCTTTACAAAAATAGTGTTGATATTTAAATAAAAATCGTCTTCGAAATTCATATCTACTAATAAATGATTATGTAAGATTTTGTCCGAATAAATAAAGTTTTACTATTTCACATATTAATTTATTTAACTATATTTATAAACTGACACCTGTAATACCATATTCGAGCAAATAAATAATTTCATTTCATTTCATTAAGTTGTATGCGCGAAACATTAATCGTAAAACAATTACACCAAAAGTGAAAAACCATCGTGTTGAATTTAGTGTGGCGTTTATAGGTACTATTCGAGAGATGAGCTTAATTTAATTGTCGGGTTTATACTCGCCCGCTGTTTGTCCAGTGAGAGGGCGAAGGGGGGCGGATAATTACCACCCCAGCCTAGTATTAATTGGCCAAATTTTAATGATGTTCAAATACCAGCCGACTGTGCTAACTGTTAACGAACTGTGGTTTTAGCGCACAGGTTTTGTTAGCCTACAAGTGATGTACTTTTATATTTTTTTTTATAAAACCTGGCTCGCCTTTAAATGTTTTGAGTTCTATGTTTATGATAAAAAAAAAACACATGAAATTAGCGTAGGAAAACAATTTGTAAGATTAAGGACGCGTTAACAAATGCTTATGGGATTTTAAGATATGTAATAATTGATTTTATTGGTATAAACTCTACTATTTTTAATAAGTAGAGGTCTATGTGAAGAAGAAAAAAAGAAGACTTTGACATTGACTTTTGACTTAAAAAACTGGGATATATGGACATTGCCACAAACATTTCTAAAAAATCATCAAGGAAAAATTCGAAATATTTTCTGTTTTTATACACTTGTCACTAAAAAGGAAATTGAACATAACCTGTGAATTAAACATTATTTTGACTACGTTATGCAATGTAAATTAATTGATGCAATGCTAACCTTATTCTTAAGGTTTCACTTAATAACGATAACGTCTAGGCACCCTTAAAACAAACGAAATAGTCAGCATTGGTAATGAGCGAAAGCCTTAATAAATTCGAAAATTGTATGAGTATATTTTAATGACAACTGCCTCTATAACAGCCGTTTGAATTCTGAGTCGGATGGCATTTGTTTTTACATCTGAGAAGCTCGGAGTCTAGAACCGTTGCCGATGTATTTAAATAGGCTCGCCACATATCAAACGGACCTAATTCAATCCTTAATATAGTTAGGCAAAGGCTACACTTTAGGCATGTTATACAAAGAGATGTATGACACATCTTTGCTTCGGATAGTCAAAACTTTGATGCTTAATTATGTCAAAACTCCTGTATTTAAACTTTACGTATGAAATAATGACCGTTGCGCTTATAAGTTGAATTACATTGAAGTCGGGACTAACCGATTAATTGAATTCTTCACCCCTTGTTAATCACAAATGCGCCCCTACCCACCCGTGGTACGTGGTTGGTAATTAAAAGAGAGGCAAATTGAGATAATTATGTTTGCTATAACTCCCGCGATGCAACCCGCTCGGCGGCCTACGCTCTGATTGTGTTTTGGTTTCATAATTAGCTGGTAATTTATTGCGGGTGTTATTAATCGCTAGAATATTTCATTCGCAATTATATTATTATTTCAGATTATTTCATGCGTGTACCTATCAAACTAGTAATGGCGCAAATAATATATGTAATTATAAGACCAAAGATTAGGTTAGATTGTTGCATGTTTCTATTGGTTATGATTGTATTCGCGACTATTCGTAAATTTTTGACATTTTCATTCGCAAGAAACCATGCGAATATTTGGCAAACGAATAAGAAATTATGAATGGATATGGAATGATAATACATTTATATTTTTTATTTACTGTAATTAGAATAAGACTGTCCTTTATCATTTTATAAAGGAACAGTCTTGAGGTTGGCAAACTGAATTGTAAATACTTTCTCCTTTGGTTATTAAAATTAAATAGTAACTAAACTCAGAGAATAAAATAATTATTTTCCATCTTTACATTAAAAACAAATATCTAAATAATAATATATTTTATAGGAAAACTTGAGAGGTGTAATCAAATTACTTAAACCTATGTCTAATAAACCTTATTACATATACATAATACATATGTAGTTGGTTCGCACTTATATAGCAAATTATAATTACTATTTTTAAATTAAGTTTAGTTTACATAGAACAAAACAACTATTTGAAACAAAATTAGTGTATTATTAAATTCTTTGGTTTAAATTATATATTTTTACTATATTATTTTTTTAAGAATGAATGATACTGAAATGTATACTCAAAAAACTAGCTAAAAACTTTGCTAAAATCTTATTCACTAGTCACACTTGTGGGTGGAGTTACCAAATATTTTCTTGCTACACGAGAATAAATATCATATTTATTGTTATTATCACTCAAATTATAAAACAAAGTCCCCCGCTGCGTCTATCTGTCTGTTCGCGATAAACTGAAAAACTACGGAACGAATTTTCATGCGGTTTTCACTAATAGACAGAGTGATTCATGAGAAAGTTTTAGGTGTATAATTTGTACGCGTACGAAGCCGGTGCGGGTTGCTAGTTTTATTATATTTATGTTGTATTTTCAATACGTTTATCGAGCGAGATTGTCCACGGCTATCTGTCGGCGATCGAGTGCTGTGGATTCGATGCCTAAAGGTGTAAAAGAATTATTTGCGTAATTCACAGAGTTTAGAGAAGGCGAAATAGAATAGGTATCTAAATCCTATTCGAATTTATTGCACTGCCTACGCTATGTTACGGTTAGATAAACTGATTACAATACTCTTGTTCTTAGATCGGAGTTAATACGAACGCCTCCGCTGCCACCCTCGCCACCGCCCGCATCATCAGCGCCGCCAGCGCCCGTAACTTCAACGGGGACGCCGATGAGTATTGGCAGTCCTACGGGCGCGCCAACACCGCCTGCGTCGGACGTTCCTCTACCACAATCATCCTCGCAGGAGGTCACACTTGTCACCATTACTCCTATCATGGTAAGAAATCCTCGCAGCATATTTTATGAGATTATAACATTTTATTTTGCTGTGGTATTAATTAGTGACAATTATTTTCCTCTTATGTCACTAATATTATAGATTGAAAAGGTATCTTATGAAGGTGACTTAGTCCTATTCAATTATTTCCGTAGTATTATACAGTTATAGCACCTACGGTAAACAAGTTTCAAAAATACAGCTGATATAGAAAAAAATATTTTAGTAAAAGTGCAATGGCTTGTGTACTTGCCAGATAGTTTCCCTGTTCTGTTAGCTGATTTTTTTTATTATTTTTTAAATATTCGTTTGCCTTCCAACTCACCTGATGGAAAGCGATGATGAAGACGAACATGGTACACGCCTACTCAAGAGAAACCTATTCACTCGACTCTTGAACTTTCCAAGATTATAATTGTCTGGAATAATAGACGCAGACTCCTCAATTTTTAAAATATCTTTAATTACTTACACGATTTTTGCATATGAAATCTACAGTTGTTTTAGCAATATACAAACAGGTATTGAGGTCGCACAATACTGTATCCTAGAGCACGTTTTGTCTGCGAGACTACGCACATACTAAATTTTTCAGGCATTACAAGTGTTTATAAATTTCAGTGATTTGCTCATCTTTAGATGATAGTAAAAAAAAAAAAAAATTAAAGTAAATCTTTAGCCTAATATAATGTCAATCAATTTATTACTTCATTATTTCTTGTGTTTTACTGTGTGTGTATGTGTTGTTGGAAACAAGAATAAATAGTTATACTAGTCATACTTGTTTGCCACCATCGTATAAAAAATGTTTACCTTTAAGAATAAAGTTTTTCTATAAATACACATAATTACCAGATGAAAATAAAAACAATCTTCAGCTTATATATTTTACGGTTACAACAGACATCGTCACCAACAAGCTCAGCGCCAACACCAACAATGCCATTGTCGACTTCAACCTGCCTCTCGACAACAGCTACTACAATAGTGGCCCTAGTGGGCTCGCCGGCGTCAACGCTAACGGTACCGACAATGTCCAACATCTCCACTGCGTCAAGTTTGTCCATCATGTCCACTGGAGGTAGCGCGTCACCCACACCGCAGCCAGCTCAGGCGCCCACGCCACCGCAGCCTCCGCCCACGCCTGAGACGGGTGAGTTTATAATCATCAAAAAATTGTTTTGAATTCAAAACTCTGCCTTGAACATCGGTATATGGCCGGCAGAAATGATTGAATACAGACAAATACGATAATTTTATATTATTACTATACCTACTATAGGTACACAAGATTGTTACGTCAGATATAGTTATAGCTGTCAATTTGTAAAAGTTAATATTATAGACTGACTATTGAAATATTATTTAAGTAGGTCCTGTAATCATCTACATTGTTAATATAAACAACCATATTTTAACAAATGTCCCACTTAATTAATTCTTATTCAATGCTTAAAGTTGAAGAATGTTCATATTTCCTTTATGGATTTTCTTAAGATATTAGTCAACACTCTAAACTTAAATTCACCGATGAGAATTTGTTAGGATATTTTTTTATTTAAAACCTTTTATAATAAAACACAAATTCTGCTTATTGAATGAACTCTATGACAAAAATAGAAACAACGAATTTCTTATTAATAATTTTTAAAGTTAATATAATCACCTGTATTTTGAAACTCCTGCGGTTATAATAAAACACAAAATCCCTTAAAACATATATTTAACAATGTTACAGTTAAACCAAAACACGTTATAAACTAATTTAAGCTCGCTTAAACATCACTGATAATACTGATATGTACGAATTCACTACTGCACAACACTTTCACTTGGCTGTAGATGTCGAAGGCTCCGGTTCTGGCTCCGGCACGTTTGGCTCCGAAGCACTTTCCTCGGCATGGCAGCTCTTGCGATGTTTGTGCACAAAATAATATGAAGGAAACTTCGAACCACAAGTTTTACAAGGGTAGTAGTGTAGAGTTGTTCTGGCCTGGGATTTGCGATGCCTGCAAGGCCAGTTGCGTTCTGGGGAATTTTCGCGCCAAGCAACATTAAGAACTCGACTAAATCGCACAGGTCCGTCACAAGAGGCGATGTCAAAGACAGTATTGGTTTCACGTTTTGGTGGTTCAGGAGCTTCTATACGTTCGACGTCCAGCTCACTAGAGGTTGTTGACGAAGGAGACGGTGGTGGTGGTGATAGAGGTGGGGATGGTACTCGAGCTCGTCGTGGTACAGGTCTATGGGCCCCGGGTGGTGGAGCGGGCCGCGCCACGCACGGACTCGGTCCAAGCCATGCGCGGTACAGAGACAACATGCTCGTTCGCCGTCGTTACACGACTGCGCGTCGTCTCGCGCCCAACCGCTTTATATACCCCTAATAGGGTTGAAGGTTCCAATTTTTCCGTAGTTTTAATGTCGAAGAGATTGGGAAATTGAATTTTGTCTATATGCTAACGAATTGTTTTCAGTTTACTTACTTTTTGTACTTTTTAACAGTTACTCTACTTTTTAGCATTCGTAGAAGGCGAGATTTTAACGTAATTTTAAGTTGGGTCTGAAAAATATTAGTAGGACGTGGTTACAAAGGTCTTAGTTATACAAAGTATTTTATTTATGTCTAGTATACGCATTTTTTATGAGTATTCAAATCTTGTAAGATTCAATTTTTCCCGCAAAGTAGCTCCACAACCTCAAACCCCTATCACTTGGGATTAGTATTTACAGAGTGAAATATTAAGCTTAATTCCACGAGTTCTCCCTCGGTAATAGCGACTATTCAGACGCGTATCTGTGACTTTGTAAACAGTTAATACACTTACCGGTCCCCTGACACTGACAGCATTGACTTTGTAAAACGTCATCTTTTTTTCATAACTGACTGATATTTACATCTTTATAAATTGTATGACAATACTTAACTACTTTATATAAAAAAAAAATGTTTTGGTTACTTTTTACAGATTAAATCATACTTTCTTTTGTCTAAGTTTAAATATACAAAATTCGTGGTACTAAAATTCACAAATCACGTGCTGGAGGTTTTTTTTTTCATCATGTTTGGATAATGTTTTTACCTAAGTCGGAATTCTCTCCCTAACAATTTTAATGTTTTTCGTTCGACGACCATGTCAAACCAAAACCTTTTTAAATGAAAACTATTTCATGATTATATTATATTGGTAATAGTGCTACTATCCAGTTTTCAACAAATATATTTTACGTTATTAAGATTAATGTGATCGAAACGTAAGTTAATCCCAGCACGCATCACCAAGTGTATGACGATATAATCCCATACAGGGTTGACAGCATAAACCCTGTCACTGCACACACACAGAATTTTAAATCGCGCATCGGGGACGTGCGGTGACCTTGCCTTTTGTAACATTAACAGATTAAATGGTCTATACGACCGGTGCTTTGTCTTCACTACTCACTTGGGTAATTAAAAGAAAAAATCAATACTATAATTTTATATTAAATAATTGGACAATCTTCAACAATCGCATGTAAATGCCGATTTCTTGACTTAGGAAGAATTAAAAAATCTTTGTCTCTATATTCGTTGTTTTATATTCCCTTGTAAAACTTCTTGTAACACTCAAAGCAAACTGCTTTCGTTCCCGTCGTCAATCATTTGTACATCTGATTTTCAAGATGTCGTCATCCTGTTTTTATCATGGTCACAGATTGACTCTGTAAAGATAATATCATTTTTGTTTTTTTTTTGGATCATTGTTATTGATAAATTCCAATAAAAGTTCTCTGAAATTGAAGAAAATGAATAAAATTTGTATGGGTATACTCAAAGTAATACCGGTACTAACGCAAAGTCATCATCGTTAGTCACCGAATGATATCTATATGGCTCACTATTAATTGATTTTGCGGAAAGAACAAACTAAATTAAAACAATATAAATCATGTTAATTTTCTGTAAGGCTGGGTTTATACAACACCACGTTTCTTTAAAGTAAGGAGAGATTCACACGCGCAGAGTTGAAATCGCCGTACACCATTTTTATTTTGTATTCTGTTGGTTAGCCGTCGCTGGTTGTCGCGAGCTTAGCTAACGGTTTCCCTAAAAATGCAGTCTTCATTTAAATGGTGTTTCATGTGTAATCAAAGTGGCAAACCTTACTCAAAAGCAAAAGTACCTACACACACCAAAATAACTCTATTCTCGCATTGCTGTTTGTTGCTGTCTTCTGTAGGATGGTTCAGTTGCTCCTCCAATTCGAGCAGAAACCTTTATGAATTCTCGTAACGTGACTCACATATTGCGTGCTGATCCGGTGTAACTGAAACATTTATTGCATTCTTTATTCATTTCTGAACTCTGTCGAAATGACTTAGTATAATTACGAAATTCTGGCATTAGTAGTAGGTAGAGCCTAGCCCAAGTAATAACAAATGTAAATCAACAGAGATGTATGTTGCGTACACAGGCATTTAATCTACAGAATGTCTGTATATTTGCGCAGCAAATAAACACGGATAGCCAAGCTCGTTAAAGTCTCACGCTTCGAGGAATATCCCAAAGCAAACAGAGGTGACATCCCGCTTCACGGATTGCCCACCCGTGCGAACTAAAGTATGGGCTTTTGCGTGTATTTCAGTGCTTACAAAGTAAGCATATTTCATTTTCATTATGCTCGCACCATGTTGGGGCGCCAATTCTTAACGTGTTGGGTATGACATAATAACTTTTTCATACTAATAATTTATAGAGAAAAGAATTGTTTATTTGTAAATTCTAAAACTATTGAACAGATTTTGATAATTATTTGACCATAAGAATGGTATTTATTAAGTTTTGAATCAACAATCAAAACCGTATGTCCTTTATATATGGAATAAACGCGCAGTTTTGGCAGTTAGTTATACATACGTGCTACATAACATGTCATACATAGTATAGGCTCTGCCTAGTTTGGGATCAGACGGCCGTGTGTGAGATGTGTCAAGTTATTATTATGATACATAGTATATGCAGCACTATTTATAGCCGACTTTCATATTTCCTATTGACTCAATTATTGCTCTGAGTGCACGGTAGTTGTGAAACTGTGTTTGTATCAGTGTATCAGTTAATTGTAAATATGTATGAATATGTTGTCGGGTCAAGGGGGTTATTACATTCTGCGGGTCCTATCTTCTCTAAATTTAAATGCAGTAATGTTTTTTGTGGTTGTTCTTGATATTTCATACTGAGGAGTAGTGATAAATACAATCTGTCGTGTGCTTGTTTGCATATTTAGTTACAAGTAAATAAGTAAATAAATTAAATATACCCCTGACTCAAAAACCCTTTCAACGATTAGAAAAGAGATGATGTTCTTCTAAGAGCCGAACAGATTTTCTTGAATGAAAGCTAAGAAAGAACACTTGATTAAGTTACCTTCCAAACAAAAAAAAATATATAAAAATCAAAATTGGTCCATCCGTTTAGGAGCTGGCTATAGTACCACGGACAGAAACATAGATACACAGGTTATATTTACTTTAATACTTATTACTTAACACCCTTTTTTTTTTGCGTCGAGGGTTAAAAATAACAACTTTGTTTAACAAAGCTTGTAAGTTAGAAAGGAAATATTCTACATTATAGAAATAGCTGGTTTCATTTCTACGATCTATTCTAAACATCTTGAAGTCTGTAAGGCAGCGTCGGTTAATCTCGCCAATTACTGATATTTGCACAAGTGCTAATTGGATCACGACTCAGCGTTTTATTTAATTTAAACGTTTATTTAACGTTTTGATGAAATTGCACTGAAAAGAGACCGATGTTATTGTTGGCAAAATGTAGGTATACGTTGTTGATTGCACAAGTATTTCCATTATGTGCACTAATATTTATGTAATTTTATAGCGAGCTTTCTTAAGCTTCTTAGTTCAATGTGTGCAAGAAAGGGTAAACAATAAATAGACTCTTTATTATATCTACAATAGTACTTAAGAAATCTATTTTGTTTATAAAGTGATGAACTTTCTCTCATTTATGGCCATTGCTCCGCTAGTAAGGGTTGTAGCGTGATGTTACATAGCCTATAACCTTCCTCAATGAATTCTCTATCCAATACGAAAGTATTCAAATTTGACTGATAGTTCCAGAGATAAGTGCGTTTAAACAAACAAACTCTTCAGCTGTTTTAAATTATTATAGGTTATACCACCAATTAGGGTCCTATTCGTTGGTCCTATTATTATCCTTTAGCAAATAGGACAATAATTTGGTTGTTTCGAATCATATCATTTCGATACATTTAATTCACTGGTTGCTGCTGGATCAACAAAGACTAAAAGCGGGCACGATTTCCTTAAATTTTACTTTTAACTCAGCTTTTTGGATTCTAGCGGTTTATATTAAATACTCAAGGTAATCTAGCTAAAAAAATCGGTCAAAGCCGCTAAGAATATAATGTTAATAGCAACAAATATTTCTTTAATTGCAATGTAAAATCAAATACAATAAAATTGGAAGTGCCTTCAGTGATACATCATTTCCTTTAACAGTTGTGCGAGTTAATAACTCTGTGCACAAATCTGTACCGCAAGCATAATAGTTTATTATTTAACTTACATCGATGCAGTTTAGCACCCTCCAGCTCGGATGAGAGAGATGGAGAACTTGTTATACAGTCTGTAGATTTAGACTTTCAAGGCGGTTTTGCTTTAATATAAAGCTTAAGGTTGTACGAGTATATTCCTAAGTTTCAAGTTGTGTGCAATGGGTGATTTCATTTCTCTGGATGTACGTAATCTGACATCTAAGAAATTAAATTCTGGCGTTGACCAAACCAAGGATTGTTTCATACTATAATGTAAGTTCATTTTTATTAAACTTTATATTGCATTTGAAAACATCTGTTGCTAGTTATATTATATTGTTGTTGATAAATTTATTTAAGAAGTGGGTGAATATAGGAAATTTCTATGTTCTTTATGAATTTTAATATAAGGTTTGTTGGATGTATAGTTTGATTCTTGTCGTGGGCGCTCGCTTTAACTGTATAATAAAACGGAGGTGAAACATACTAAAAATGTTTTTGTGGACATTATTGTGGGGCATTAATTACTAGTTACGAAAATAAAATTTACGAGAACATAAACAAAACAGCTTAATTAACATTTACCACCATTGATAAAACAACATTAGGGAAATTCTACGTAGTCTAATTCAATTTGTACAACAAACATCGAATAAATAATGAAACAAACATGGTACCGGTATCGGAACTAAATTTACTAATCAGCTTTGCGCTTCAAATTGGCGCCCAAACGCGGGGCACTAAATATTCTAGCACTCGCCTAGCTCGCGTCGTGATTTACGGATTATCTAGCTCTGTTCTGAATAAACTGGTTAATATGCAAGCCCTTGAATAATGTACGATATTCAAACTAGATTTTTGTTCGATGATCTCTATTGTGTACTGTTCTAAACGGCTGTTGTAACTATTGGAGACGGCGCTTTTTTACACAATGTGTTGCTGAGAGAGCTGCTGTTGTTGGTCTTATGAATGTTTTGAAAGATGTACCTTCATTACACATCGTACATCTTTCAGTCAAAGATCACAATAAATTAGGATTTATTGTGATCTTTAACTGACCAGAGAACCTGTGTTTGCAAACTCAATGGGCTCGAACAATGTTATCCTGTATTTAATATTTATTACATAGATTGACTGTAACATAAATATTTCATGTTTTTCGCTCCTGATTTACCTAAAGTAAGAGGCGGTATTGTAGTGGCTAACGCGTCGGACTTGCAATTATGTGGTTAAGGGTTCGAAGTTCGTACCCCATCCAATTCATTACCGAATGAAATGGTGTTAACAAGAATACTAGTAACGTGTTACCCACGTTGCTGATATACTTATAACACTTACTGAAAAAAAAAATGTGGTGGAGATTCTTGAGTTTTTAAATTAAACTTGGTTCAAGACACAGCAAGATATTAAACTTGATTTTAATTGATATATTTTACTTCCTTTAAATGTCTAAATGGACGAGAATATGGTATTACCTCGTCAGTACAATACTTTTATCGTCAGTTATGCATGCTCATCGCACTTTTACACACAATTTGTGAGTGCAATGCAATACACATTACTCGAAATGTGGTCCATTATTACTAATAAGCTTTTTTTTTATCACAGCTGTAACAGAACGCATCGGGACACCTTCCTTGATCACAACGATCACGACGACCACTTTAACGACTACGTCGTCAAACTGTGCCGTCTGTAACATAGCTGGCGCAACCAGAACTGTTTCGAGGTCACGAGCTATTCATTACGGCCTCAAAGAAGAGGCTGTAGGGGCAAGGGTCTGTGAGCCGTGCCACTGTAGATGTGTGAGGTCCCGGTACACCAGGTGTCCGGTGCCCACGTGTCCGGGGCCAAGGGTACGAGCGAAGCGGTTAAGGCATCTACCGCCTAGGTGGCATGACTTATCGCTAGAACTGAAGAGGCCTCTTTTGGACGAGTTTGGTAAGATATTTCAATTTGTATTCGTTTAACGATTAAAAATGTTTTTGACATTAACTAAAGAGAAGTAGAAATGGACTTTAGTTCCTCACTTGAGTTTTTGCATTCTTTAAAGGTCTGAATGCTTTCTCCGAGTTACTAATAAATGAATACTCTTTCTTTCGATTTTAATATTTTTTTTATAAAGTGATCGGCTTATATATACATGGTTAAGGTTATGGTATTTTGTTTTACTAAGTAATTGAATGATCCAATTTATTCCTTTTTTTCAGAAATCCCTAGTGAGCTCAGCAAGTGTTGTCTAGCTTGTTTTAAAAGAATAACACGGAGATTAGAGACAGTGGTGGAAGGTGGTTCAGCACCGGAACCTACGGAAGAAGAAGCCGCGAGATTCAGGTCCTTGCTGAGGGACCACGGGACCGCGTGGGACAGGATCGCCGCTGTTATTGGGAGAACACCCGCTAGCTTGAAGGCGTTTTATTTCACCTACAGGTAACCTTCACTTTAGTTAGTCGTAGGTAATTTAGGTAGTAGCAGTCTTTGACGTAGGTGGGGACTAACTAGGGGGCGAACCAGGCCAAAATAGTAGATATTACCTTCATTTCGAAAGATTTAATGTTTTTCTCTTTCAACTGAAAGGAAACTCATTGCTTCCCGGGGGAACTTCACTTTACTCTTTCTACCGAGGAGGGAAAAAACACTGATTCTCAACTGTTGTCGATGAGATTCGTGAGACTGTTAATTTTTTGTTATTTATAGGCTATTTGATGTCTTTAAGCATTAGAAATCAATCGACTCCTACAGCTCAATAAAGAAGGCAGTATTTACTTGAAACTATTTTGTAATCAAACCTCAAAAATTGCTTATAAAATCCATTGTCTTACAGAAAAAAGCTGCAACTGGACACTTTAGTTGCCGATCGAACAGCATCTGCTCCTCGACTAAGTTCTAGCGAAGACAGCGCATTAAGTTCGGCTGACACAGACACGGCCAGCGGTGGCTCTCCGGCCAGAACCCCCAACACAGCTGCCACAGCTCCCGCACCTGCTCCCAGAACGGATGCTGTTGCACCTAGAAGACCTAGAAGGGACGAGTATGACTCATCAGCCACGGAAACGGCTGATGAAGAAAATGACGCACCTAGCGCTAAGGTAATTATTATAGAACATTATTTCGAATATAGTAATGTTAAGACTGTTGTTGCAAGCAACCTTAGCTAATACATCAATACATTTTAGTAATATATTGTCGTAAAGGATATTAAATATCCTTATTAAGTCTCGTATAGTCGTAGTATAAATTTGACAGTATTACCATAGGAGACTTTAGTTATATATTGATTTGCTTTTTACTTCATTGACATTCAAAAATTCTTACGATTGCTGTACGCTACTAGCAATTATATTCGTTTTCTTTTGTAAAAAGCTTGTTCGAGCGTTGTTTTAATTGAGTGATAACATTTCTAGTTGCATTTACGTAAACATAGTATAAATTTTTATTTTGTATTGTTCTCTTTGTAGATCGTACCTCCGACGTCAGTGCCAACCATAGTGTGCAGTGGGTCGTCGTGCAGTCCCGTGGTGTCTGTGTCTGCCGTGGCGGGAGTGCTGGGCGCGGGGGTCGCGGGGGGCCCGGCGCCCAGCGCCACGCCGCCCAGCGCCGCCCGCCCCACCAACGCCCCTCAGACGGTCCGCGATGTGGTGCTCAACCTCATCGAGATCAGCCTAACTAGGGACTCACAGCCGCAGCATTCCAATATGAAGTCGCATCAGATAAAGGTTTGTGATACCTTACGTACGAATTGTCGAACGGGTATTAATTTAAGTACTCATTGTTTATTTTATCCGTTTCGGTACTGACATGACCAAAACTAGAGTTTTGCCATGTCGAACGTTGGATGAACATTAATGGAAATAGATACCCTTCATAGTTTGTGTTTATAGTACAGACTTGCTGCAAAATCTACCTTCCGCTGTTCACTCATTTGATGTCGACTACCCACAGTTACCATCGTCATGCGCCAGCGGACGAGAAGCACTAGCGACACTAAGCGTGGTGAACAGCTCGCACGTGGGCGGGCCGGCGGGCGCGGCGAGCCCGCAGCGCGCCGCCACGATCACGCCCCTGGCGCACGCGGCCCCCGCGCAGAACAACGACAACAAAGACGTCATGGTGTTACAAATAGAGCCCAGGCCCGACAGGCCCGAGAGGACAGACAGGCCTGATACGAGACACGAGCCGTTGTTAGATCTCAGTGTGAAGAGGCCCCGGCATGACCAGCCGTTCCCACATCCTAACAAATCGGTACGTTCATTATACTACTACCCGCATTTTTAATTCATTTCCTTCGTTCAGACAGTTTCTCATGTATTTTTTTTTATATCAACAGGTATACAGAAACTCAACCGAATATCAATCGTATCGACCTCAGCCTGAACGAGAATCACCCAACCAGTATAATTCCAAACCCAAACCTGTGACGCAACAATCGCGTCCTCCCCTAAAACAGGCCCAGAACAAGGGCTCTATAACCTTAGGAACTCCAGTAGAGTCAAGGTTTGAATCCTTAAGAAACCCTCCTGAGCAGAAAACGGGTTCAATAACGGCAGGCACCCCTGTGCATGGGACCCATCACCTTGCGGATAAGAGAGCTATGGATTTCTATAATAAGAGAAGAAGTCCAGGAGGAGCGTATTACTCGACCAACCAGCCTCGGCCGCAGTCGCCATCGTTTTCACCTGTAAGTTTCTGATTACTATTTCATTTCTAACAATAGGGTTAAAATTAATGAACACATGTAACAGTTTCCTTTTATTTGATGGATTTTCAGAGTCTTAAGAAACTTGATATATTTGACAGATTTATAGACTATACCCATTCGTTTATTATTTTTTTTGGCAGTTTTAAAGTAGTCGGTAAGAGATGACCTGATACCGATTTGATTAAAAATAATAATCGATTTTATTTAAGAGGAATTTTTTATCAATTTAAAAAATAAAAAAAAGTATTATTTAATGCAAATACAATTATAAACAAGTATTACTAACTATAGACGATGGTTTTTTATACAGATTTAGATTCAGCTAATATCTATTTATAAATATGCACTAGAAAAATTTGTTCACATCACTGCATTGAATAGAACGTAAGGGCGCTTGTCGCTTGTGACATCACCGAGAACGAGGTGACGGTAGTCACTCCTGTAAAGACAATGGGTCCCCTAGTTTAGTCACAATGCAAAATAGTAAAGGCAAAACATTAAATTCACTTCTGCGATGCACCTAGTCCGTAATTGTTTTTAATTGATCGTATTGATCACCGTATTAAAAAGGTTCTTTAGTTTTTATACTCAAGTACGTGTGTCATTAAGTCATTATAGAACATTACATTACAAAACTATTATATAACTGTGATTTCGTTGAGCAGTATGAATCTAAAAAAATCTTTGTCAAATAATTTATAACTGTAAATAAGTAATAATACTTCGATTATATACAATCATGACTAGATAGAGTAACTCTAACAAATGATGCACATAAAACGGGATCCAATTACGAATTATGTGTGACTACGAGCGTGTAGTTATTGTCAACAAATTGTCACTAGGTGTGTGTTTAGGGATGCCTGCTCTAAATTATTTACTTACTTTGTATTACGTAATAAGGAGATAAAGGGTAAATAAAATAATGATTTAAAAGAAAATGAATTTATTACAAAACATTAATCAACAAAAAAAAAACATGAAAAAAATAATCTGTTTTAAAATAGAAGCGTAAGTGATTGAATCTGTTAAAAATGAAAAATTATTGGTATAATTCAAATTATAAAGGTACCAATGAGAAAATTTTAGTTAGATGATAGACGTATCATCTAAACTCTAACATGAATAATTAAAATACTTTGAGTCAAAATCACTAATATCATAGGGTATCATTTTCTTCAGCCATAGACTTTTTTAATAATATAAAACATTAATAGCGTCATGGTTTATGATTACCCAGTTTTTGTATAATTACCCCGTAATAAACTGACAACACCAACTAATCTGTCATAGCTTCAAATTTTGAAATAAAGTATCGTATTTTCTCAGAAAATAGTGTAAATTAAAACAAAACTTACCGATGAAAAGTAATCTTAGTGTTTTTATAAGGTTTTCTAGAATAGTTTCGACACAATTTAATAGCACTAACCGGCATGATTAATTGTTTTTCGGAAGTACGTCGCCGCTTAGATATTCAAATGATAATGACGTCTGTGACAACGCGAGTCAACGAAATATAGTCGACTTTATTAGCGCCGTTCTGTACGGCCGAATATGTCATCTAGACAAGTACATAATCAAAGTAATAATGTTAATTTTATTCGTAGACGGGGAGCTCAGGGTACACGCGCAACCCGTACGGCGGCCTGGAGCAGCGACAGATCATAATGGCGGACTTCATCACGTCGCAGCAGATGGGCCACGGGGGCGCGCGCCGCGAGCGCGAGCGCGCCGCCTCGCCGCAGTTCCGGCGGGACAACGTCTCCGTCATACAGCGACACACGCCGCAGCTCTACCCGCACCCGCCGCCAGGTACTGTACGCTCAGCTGGTCCATCAACGCATCACTATCGCAGTTCAGGTTCACTTTGATATCACTGACTAAGTCGCGTCTCAGGTATAAAATTATATGTACGACTTTTGTCACGTATCAATATAACTTCGACACTTTTGTAGGATTGAGTCACCGACTAGAATTTAATCCTGTTTCGCGGTGGACGTAGTTTCGAGGCCACGACATCACCCATTGCGTCATCCGAGCACTCAGTCGTTTCATTTCTATATTTGATTTATTAATCTTAATTAACAACGATTCCATTTAAGAAAATTTTGATTGTGCACCCATAGAAATAAAACAAAAGGTGTATTGTAAATGAAAAAAAATTATTAATTTTATATTATCATATCGTAGGTCATGAAGCCTTCACTTCATTAGTAGACGTGGCGTCAGCGGCGACCGCGCTACCAGTGCCGAGGGGCTCAGCCCCGGACCAGAAGCCCGAGCCCAAGCCTCAGCAACAACAGCACCACGGGCAACCTCACGACATCAGGTACTTATTTTTTTATACATTTTTCATATTCCTGGAATTACTGTGGAACACTTTAAGCTTTGGCTTGCCCCCCCCTCTTAAATTCTATACCCTGCAGTCAGTATCTTAGTGAAATTCTGATGTCTGTATTAAGTTCGGCCATTAGGGATATTGCCAAGTTTTGAAATGAAGCCGTATATCCAAGGTTAATTTTCTACCCTCCTGCCTATTCTCATCGCATAAAAATAGTCCTTTATGTGTACCATAACTTTAATCAGGCGATATTGTAAAGTCAGTAATCAGTTTTTACAAAAACGGTGTTATAATTTATATTACAGGATAGCGATGGCGCAAAAGCTACCACAGTTTCAACAACTACAACAATTTCCGGTGAGTAACGTATTAAATACCAAATTTAAATATTTCAGTTCTTTTACACAAGAATGAGATGCACCACACCGTCTTGAAATAAAGCGTATCCTATAATACTATGTAAAAAGTAATAGTTTAATGTATGGTCTGTTCGCAGATGATGGATAGAAGAGTGCAATCTCAACAGCAGTATATGGAGAGAGATAGACAAATACACATACAAAGGAGAGAATCGTAAGTCTCTGAAAGATTTGTAACTGTTAATTAATAATAAAAACTCGTATTCAACACTTAGAGCATTTGCAATCAAAGATGGCTTAAAAACAAAAAGAGGGCTTAAAAAGCCCACCGAAAACAATGGCTCCCAATATCATTTTTCGAACTTTTGATCGTCAAACTGTCAAGAAAATATAATATTATTAAAGTTTGTTATAATTTTTTTTTTTATTATTGTATGCTATGTAAAACAATTGCCATAATGTGTTTTTGATTTCTGACACTTGGCAACATTAAAATTGTTTTATTATTTAACCAATATAGTTAGTATTTTTTATTAAGGTTTGAACTATTTGTACTCTACTACTTAGATCTATTAATTGTAAATTATAAAAGTAAAGGTTCCGAAAATGTATGGTTTTAATAAAATACAGGACATATTTTGTGAGTTAGGTTACGCAGACACATCTTAATCGATGAAATGCTCTCAGAAGTTTACAATCGATTTCACTTGTACGAGTATTACTGTATATTCTTTGTTTTCTGAGTAAGTTCCGGCACGGTTCCAAAACACATGAGTTTACAATAAGAGTGATTGTTAATTTGTGAATGAAACCCTTTTTTTTATTTACAGGGCTATACAAGCGATGCAGGACCGCCATGCCATGGAACAGCATCAGTCACAACAACAGCCGCAGCACCAGCCACCCATCATACACGACCGACATCATATGCACCCATGTGTAAGTTACACTATCATGCACTTTGCACCATCCGATCCTAACTAAAGAGAATGTAAGTTTGTTTATTTCAGAGGCTTTCCGCCTTAACTACTCAACCGATCATCACAAAATTTTGTTTGCACGTTGTCAGGGGTGCACAAAGGGACATATTGTTCCCGAGAGGCGAGCAGGGCCGCGAGCAAAAGCTAGGCTAAGATAAGGATAAGGAACAGTTTATGTAACAAGAGATTACTAGATATATGTATATAAAAGTCACTAAAATAAATTAAATCTAAATTCAATATCTTTATTTCATAAAATTGGTCATCAAAAATCGTGATATTTAAAAATGATAGATCAGCACACACAGAGTCATCGCAGCAATAGGTTACTCTGCCAAATGTAAAATTATTTTCCAAATGGATGATTAATGATTACCTTGTGAGAAGAAATCGGGCAAATAAACTAAGATAATTAATTAATTATGTTATGTTTACAGAGTGTATCGTCTCAGGACGGTGACCGACGCATGATCCAGTCTGTTACGTACACGACGCCATCTAAGCCCCGGGCACAGACACCACACGCGAGAGACCAATACATAGATAAAACCAGGTGCGTAATTTGTTACTAAAGTTAGTTTTAGTAGATTCAAAACTATTTATCATTATATTAATACGTGATGAGAATTCTTTGTGGGGTACAAGTTCTTTTTAAGAAAATTTCTCGAACGTAGCAACGTGAATATAAAAGTAGCGCAGAAAACTAAAAATTTTAAACAATGGTCCCAATTCTGTTACTTCACTTGCTAAATTAAAATTCACTAAATTTTCTTCATATAAGATGTAAACCTTGTACACTTCAAAACAATGTCTTATTTCAAATTGAAACAAGTAGGTAACATATGTCGCTATCGAAATAAGCAATTTATTTGTCGACTAAAGTCTGATACGCTTAAATAAACTTTAATACCACGTAGCGAGAGCCGCTATCCGTTGAATGCCATCTCTTTTGCTCTGTGTTTTTAGTAAGCGTCTTCGTAGGTGTAGATTAAAAACACGTCATCCTTGTTCGTTTTGAACAAGTTTTTATACGGCAATTATACAGCGTTTGAATAAATGGAGACTCTCGCTGCGTGGAAATAAAGTTGAGTATACGTTGACAGGTTTTAGTGAAATTTAGCGGCGCTGAGAAATAGATGCTGGTAACAAATAGACCTTATCACGAATAACACTAGGTTGATTTCATTTGAAGAAATTAAGTCAGGTTTTAGTTTAGTCGAGTGTACAATAGAATCGGCACCAATATGTCTTACAACTTTTAAAATTACGTGAAAACGGCTTAATGAAATTACACGCGTCTAGTATATGTGATTACCTGTCACGGTAAGTAAGTCTATACAATGACAGCTCAAGTTATACTGGCCAATGAAAAAACCGTGGTCGAAATTCGACCGTCAGGCGATCTCTAGTTTGTCTAGATATCTAATTTTATATATACAATACATAAGAATTTTATAAGGTACATTAAAATTTACAGATAAAATATGAAAAACCAAAGTTTATTTTCTTTCAATCGGTAGATCCTATAGCACTCAATGTGTTTTGATTCTATAACGGCCTACATACTTAAACATTGTCATTAAGTGACTCTTTAACTGTTGCGTACAAGCCCGATTAGAACAATAGATGAGTTATGGGTATACATGTAGAATACCGGTGATATACTGAAGCACATTGATTGACGTTTTTGGTTATTATGTTATGCCTATGGGTCGTTTAAGTGATGTAATGTACTATAAAACTTTTTTAATAAAATATTTATCAAACGCTGTACCGTAGTATCTCGGAACCAACGCATAGCTACAATTTATTTTGCGTTATGTATTTATTTCTTATCTACGGAGTGTAAATTTTAATTCTTTTTTTTTAATGATTTTTTTATACCGTGTTTTTATTTTATATCTACGAACACTTGAAAGAATACTTATGTCATCCAAACGAAGTAGAACTGATTTTCTGTATTTGTTTGATACAAGAAAAACTTAATCTTTGGAATGTAAGTTTAGTATTATTAAAGATTTTAATACAAAAATAACTGATATGTATTTATATGTGTAAACTTTACCCAGACTTACGCAAATTCGACTTACGCGGTTATAGCTTAGTCCCACCTATGGCGTAAGTTCGGGGTATTACTATACATATTAGAACAGTAAGTAAGTATTTGTTATTGTATACCAAAAAACAAAATATAGAAACAGATATTATATATATAAAATGCACAAAGGACGACCTCATCGCAATATAATCTAAATAATAAAAAAATAAGCAATATCTTCCACGCAACCTTTGGGTGGTTCTGTTGTCAAAAGGTTAAAGAACTTTAAAGGGTTTTATGCAATATATGAATGGATTGTATAAGTAATAATACATTTATATGTATTTCAAATATATAATATGTTATATATATACATCTTTAATACACACGTATATAGAATAGATATTTTGAAGTATTGATCTCTCGTCTGAGTGGTAGGTGTATCCTGTGCTTCGAAGGTTAAATGAAGAGTGTGTTGCAGTCGAGCGGTGGTGTCGTCGGTGGCGGTGTCTTTGGCGGGCGCGGCGGCGGGCGTGGTGAGCGTGGCGGGCGCAGGAGCGGGAGCGGGAGCGGGCGTGGGCGCGGGCGCGGCGGGCGACGGCCGAGCTCGCCCCGCCGAGGGAACGCTCACTGCCGCTTCCCTTATTGACGCTATCATCACGCATCAGATCAGCCAAAGTTCTGATCAACGATATCCGGTAAGTGATATGTTAACTTTAACATATTTACCCAAGGTAGCTTGTGCGTGTAACTGATCACAGAGTAGCGATGGCCTTGAAGAACATGGTATGTAAACTAATCGATTCCGACTTTCATGACTATCAGTGATCATCGATAGGAAAGCATTACACATTACCCGCTATGAACTGCTTCATCCGTTTGACGGATTGTGGATCTATACGATTATAATGAATTTATATCACATATAGAGCAGTCAATGTAGTAATGTGCTACTAACCAATAAGATTTACTAAAGTACATTCCAACATCCAAGAAATTAATGTGATCCTAAAATAAATGTCGATATTATAAAGTAATTGTTTCACGAAAAAAAAAACTATTTACGGAAAATAAATATCTATTAATGAGCTCTAAGTACAATCAATAAATAAAATATTTTACTTCGCCGTTTATCATTATTGATAGCAATAATTTAATGCATTACCGTCGAATTTTGACCTAGTATACTCAAATGATACAATTAAAAGATAATCTTGGTTTATGTAAATCTAACTGCTTGAAGTAAGCCATTAATTTTCTATTCATGTAAAAAATGGTATTTCAGGAGCGGGGCGAGCAGCAGGCGGGCGCAGCGGGCGGGCTGAGCGGCGCGGGCGCGGGAGCGGGCGCGGGCGCGGGCGTGCCGGCGGGCGCGCGCGGACCCACCCAGCACGAGCGCGACGAGCACGCCGCCGCGCTCACCAGTATTAAGCTGGGTGACCTCGCCTCCAACATCATCACCAGGGACTTCTGCAGTCCCACTACCTCCATACTGCATCATAAGTGAGTATATTCAACACTGTTGTTCGTTATTTCACTATCGGTATCGGTGTGCATTCCAAATTTCGACAAATGCTACCACGATACGAAGCGAATATTTAATTTCAAACAAACTTTGAAAGGTAACTGAACTTTTTGGAACTTACGTTTAAAGTGTGATATCCATTTGTCTAGTAATTATGAATACACGATCGGAAGCGTAATAGCCAAATAAAAAGATTTAAAAGAATAAATCTGGAATGATGTCACCGTGACTCGTTTAGTTATTTTTTACTCTAAAAATGAGGCAGTTGTATTTTTCACTCTTCAATAAAAAAAATTATACTAATATCCATGTTATTATTGTAGTAACAGATTCACGGTCCCGAACTCGGAGGGTTACGTGAGCGGCAGCAGCGCGGCGAATGACGAGTGGAAGAGGCGAGACGCGCCCAAACATGCGCCGTACCTGGAGCCTGTGTCGCCGCCCGACAACCATCCTGCCAATAGGTATGGCGCCTGTTCAACAATATTTTAAACTTATAGCGTTATATTGCAAGATCTGTGTATGTATTCGGGATTGTCTTTTTTGCTTTCGCACTCATTTTCACTTACAAGCTAGACTTACAAATGTCATTGATGTGTGCAATTTTGACTCGGAATAATGAATAGTGAAATACAAAAATAAATTATAATTATTATCGTTTGGAATTACATATTCAATTTCTAAAACTTGACATATGTATGTTATATAATAATATAATGATTTCCAGAGAAAACTGGCTTTCTATACAAATAGAAAATGGTTTTATACAATAAATAAATAAATTGATGGAGCACATATACTAATAATAAATAACATTCTAAATAAAACTCAATGCTTCTTAATCCCAATAATACGATTATAATTTAGTTTTGAATGATTCTTTTAAAGCGTGCCCCTTTTTTAACACAAAACATGAAATCGTGCTACTTTATGCAAATAAAATATCATTGACTATTTAGTAGAGGTCACGAGTAATGGCGAGTATTAAGTATTAAACAAGTGCATTCCCATTACATAACTAAACATGGTAATTGACTTTCAATAGAAATGTTTTTATTTCTATACAAATATTAATATTCTTACTGTTTTAACACTATCCCTTTGTTCATGAATCTTAGTTTAGTTGTGTTTTTGTTTTGGTGATCTTTCCAAGTTTCATAATGTTTTTTGGATGCTATCTATTACATAATTATTTTGAAAGATTTCTAGGGCGGGCAATATTGTCACTAAACTACCACTAAACACATGGTCTCAA
The DNA here is from genome assembly GCA_949752705.1 of Callimorpha dominula. Classification (NCBI taxonomy): domain Eukaryota; kingdom Metazoa; phylum Arthropoda; class Insecta; order Lepidoptera; family Erebidae; genus Callimorpha; species Callimorpha dominula. The sequence continues at coordinate 9,824,951 of OX457009.1, read as the reverse complement.
AATATTTTCCTGAAATATACGAGTATACTTAATATCATGTTGTTATTTTATGCGTAGAAACAACAGTAATCGGCGTTATAGCTGCGTGGGCGGCGGCGGAGTTCCTTCGAGTGCCGGTGGGGTCGGGGTGGGGGTCGGCGTGGGCGGCGCGGGCGTGGGGGGCGGAGTGCTGACAGCCTTTGATTACGTCACGAACCGCATCGTGGAGGTGATGCGCAGCGACGCAGACGAGCGCACCAAGCCCATCGCCTTCCCCACCACGCAGTACGCCTACCCCTACTCCGCGCTCAACGTCGCCACCAATAGTACGGATGGTATGTGCACAGTACACCCTGAACTATTTCTAATAATAACATTATTAATAGCATTTTTTTAACAAATATAAATTCATACACAAATATCCTCACTGAACAGGAATCAAACCTACGACTTCAGACGTCGTTGGCCACATTGGTCGACAAGGTGATACAGATGTCATTTCTAAGTGAATTTATTTAGACTTGAAGCATATTTAATAGTTAGATTTGTAGGTGTAGGGATTGATCGATGTCCGTTTGTATGACAGGAGGCAGTGCAGGGTCGCACGGGCCGGCCGGGCCCGCTCCCCCGCCGCCGCCGGAGCCGGCGCCGCTGATGTCGGCGCAGTACGAGCCGCTGTCGGACGAGGACTGACGCCCGCCGCCCCTGCATCAGCCGCACCCGCACCGCGCCGGATAGCGCCTCGCCTCCGTCATACACCACGCGCCCGGCCCGCTGCTTTCATACTCACATTCCATTCACTGACGCAGCCCGAACGGATGAGGCACGACACTTTTGTAGATAATAAAATATATGCCCGTACTGCAATTCCAAGTAAAGATGCTTCGTTTTCAAAATGCATGCTTTCAAAAATAAGTATATTTTTTTGATAAGCTTGCGTCACGGTTGCTGTTTATCTTATGTTCTAACTTAAGGCATTTTTATTCACAAAGGCTTGTATTTTGTTGTCTATATCAACAGCGTTACTAAAAAGTACGCGAGAAAGTGTGACTCATCTTCTTTCCATATTGTTTTGACTACATTTCATAAAGACCAGTCATCAATATCCCATTATACCAAAATCGCTAAATCCGCTTTCCATCAGCTTAACGGATTTTAATACTACTACCCTACCTAGGGGTTTGCAAAGATTTCAAGGGCTTACAGAGGTGAATGGAGTGATTCCAGGGGAAGTATATATGAAGAAACACCGCTGCGATAAATCTTTCAGAGGTTCTAGAGAATAACATTGTGATAGAATGTGAAGTGTTGTAGTTTTCATATACACAGCCTCTGATGTCGTGTGGGTGTTAAACAGTGCTAACGGACGCAAAGGTGTAAAAGAGACATTAATAAATTATAAAATAGTAACGAATTATCGAAGCGAGATGGATTGGACATGTTAGTGCATTTCGTGTGATCTCGGTTATGTTCGTACGTTCTGTATAGTATATTTATATTGTCATGTTCAGCCGTGGGGAAGACCTGAAAGAAGTGTGATGAGTTGGATCTGACTTTTCGATTTTCGCACTCCTACGTCGACGGGCGACGAGATATTCAAACATGTGACGGACTATAAGGCGCGACATATAATTCTTCCGTGTTTTTACAATTATTTTCGTGTAATTTTCATATATTTAAAATAACAATGTCATTGGTCCGCGTTGACAATCAATAATAGCGTACGACGTAGAGCGCGATGTTAAACAAATTCAATGACACCACTAAAACTACACTGCCGCTAAAATATTGCAAATTATAATAATTATTACCTCAGTACAATAATATTAAGTGGCAAAAATAACGCGGACGTTATCGGATGTAATTTAAAGGATGTAACGAGTAAATAATATTAGTATTTTAATCCAGTCTTCCATCGCCACTTCGAGTACTCCCGACTCGCTCTAGCATAGGATCCGCGCGACTTCGTCCATTACTTAGCTACACTTAGGTACTTGTATAATATTTGTATAGATTGGTAACGGTGTGAGTGACACTTGCCTGTGTGCGTGACTGTATGCATTTCGCAGAATCCTCGTTGTATTAAGCTGTTGATAACTGTACGGATGTTTGAGTTCGCGTCGCGTCACGCCTGTAACATGTTCGCGTCACACTAATGATACGTTTATTTTTATTTGAGCTTCGCTTCGGATTTCGCTGACGCATCCCTTTAGTTCCACGTTAGTTGCGAGTAGTGGAATTATCATTTGTTCATTTCGTATTGTAAATATCATTAAGTCGTATCGTTAATGTAAAGTTTATATATAATGTCGGGTGTGTCGGGCGCAGCGAAGTCCGGAACAGTACCGACTACTTGAAAATTCAAACTACTGACGACTGAAGGAACCGTGTTTGTAACCTTCACTATAAATATAGGTAGCGTAACGTTAATATAGAATAAGTAATATAAATTATATACATATGTAAAAGTGTATGGTTATTATGTATATGCATTTGTAATTATACAGGTTAGCTAAGAGTTTAATTATTCGTTTGATTTCGTTTTTTAGTTAGGTGGTGTGAGTGGCCGTTATAAATATTGTGGCGTGGCAGTGGAGCGATAGTCGCGTGTCGTCGCCGCCGCTCTACGCAGAGGTGCATTTTGCTTTTTGTAATGTGTTCCACTTTTGGACTCGCGCGCCACCCCACTGTCTGTGCCCTATGTGTACCATAGAAGAAGACCATCAAATGGTCTCGTCACTCTTTTTAATGTTTAGTTGTTCAACACGCCTTATTCTCACTTCGTCAGTAAATTCGGGTGATATTGGTGTAGCGTGCGATGTTTTTTGTAAATGTTTTCGAGTTATGTGTAAAAAACGACTGATTAAATTTACTTTGAGCGAGTGTTCGGGTCGAGCGGCGGCGTCGACGCCCGTTGTGTACACATTGTGATTTCTTTATAAAAGTTGTAATGTACTGTAAGTAGCCCAAGAAAAAAATAATCCTTGTAAGTCTGAACATACGATGACAAACGTTTTGGGAGGACAAATCAATAAATAAGATGCAAATCTATTTTGTCGTGTTTTATTTACCTCGTTTTATCCACAAATCTACGTCTGTTATTGCCAAGTGAACTCCCGTAAGACTTGACCAATATTTTTCTGCTCCAAGTGATTTGTGAAGAGCTCGGTTAATGAGAGAAAAGACGATAGTAATTTGCAAACGCTTTTATTTTTCGTATATCCATTTTCAATACATCTTAACACTTTCAGTGCTTTCCCAATTATAATTACTTCACACATCTTACACACGTCTGTCTGATTCCAAACTAGGCAGAGCCTGTACTATGGTAACCAGACTGCTGATAAACATACTTATACATTTCTAAATACATACATATTATAGATAAATTACACCCATACACAGAACAAATGATCATGCTTATCACACAATTATTTGTCCTGGGTGGGAATCCAACCCACGACCTCTGGCTCAGCAGTCAGGGTCACTAACCACTAGACCAACAGGCCCACTGACCTCTATATTAATAGAGGTCAGTGAACAGGCCAGTCCAACTTCACACTATATCCTGTTCGATGCCGCGAACGAGTTGCGTTGAACGCGCTAGGCGTATCGCAGGGACTGGAAGCTGAAATAACTAGACACGCTAACGCTAGGCGTGTTCACCGAAAAAATGTAAGTGAAGAATGCTTTTAACTCGGTGAAGCGGCACTTCTTGTTGTTGAATAAAGTAAACTCGTTACTGATGTTACATACATCGGTAATTTAGGGTATATAAAAATTGATTTACCATAGTTTAATGCGGTTGAATTTAGAAAAATGTCACAAAATTAAAGAGCATTTTCCCAGCACCAAAAGCACCACTTATTCGTAGAGAGGTCATAAAATGCGTGCGGTGGCTTCTTACTGTCGAACTTTTGCTGATTATTTTTTTGTTTGAACAAAAGTTTCCTGTGCGAAACGTTTTTTTAACCGACGAAAAAAAGGAGGTTCTCAATTCGACCGTATTATATTTTTTTTTATTCCAAATATAGCTGTTCTGTAAGATCAATGCTAATAAAAAAAAAATTTAAGAAAAAACGGTGTCCATCATTCAAAAATTCTTTTATCAAATTAATCACGACTTTTTACCCGATTCTTTAAAAATAATATCAGGCTTACCAACATTTTTAGTTAAGTAAAAGTTGCCATGGTTGACAATCTATGTAGCTGAACACGCCTAGCGTGTTCCCGGCACAGGAGCCACTTCAAATTTGGTTAACTTATGAAATAATTAGGCTACACTGTTATTTTAAATACATAATACTGCATAATGGCTAAAATATTGCCGAAGCATTGTGGACACGCCAGGCGCGTTCTCGGCACCTGGACGATATATAGAAGAACACGCCAGGCGTGTCGCCGTTACTGAAAGTGTTAATAGGTACTTAGAACACCAAGGACCTCTATTCCTATAGGTCCATAGAGCTGCTAATGTACCTACAGATACGTACCCAAGTACACCCGTACGTTAACACTACACAAATAGCACACAAATAACTATAATTTTAATTAACAGTACACAAATAATTATAACAAACTCGTTTACACTTTAATAAATTTTAATTTCACACAAAAAAAAACTTATTCATGTTCAACTTTCGATCTGTGCTCGAAATGTAATATCATAACAAAAAAAAATGTTCACAGTGAATCAGGTAAGTTCACTATACCGTCACATGTATGTAAACGTATCAAATATTTTACTTGTTAAAATTTAGTTGATATTAGTCAAATAACAAATAAGAACTTGTGTTAATTAATATAATTAATAATAATCGTTGACCCCAAGTCGTCCGATATCGACCACTTTGGGAATCCCTGGTTTAGACGCAGCAAATTCCGGATAACATTTAATAATCCACTGTGTTTGAACGGTGTTTTTCCTATTAAAACGATGTTTGCAATGGAAAAAACGTTTTTTTCCATTGCTTTTAACCGACTTCAAAAAAGAAGGAGGTTCTCAATTCGTCGGAATCTTTTTTTTATGTATGTTCACCGATTACTCGAAGACGCCTGAACTAATTTGGAAAATTATTGTTTTGTTTCAAAGGGTGTTCACTTCCCAGGTGGTCCCATTTAAATTTCATCGAAATCAGTCGAACGGTTTTTAAAAAATCAACAAATATCTATCTGAATATTTATACATCAAAAAAAAGTGTGTGTGTAGCAGAGTACACAGGTAAGAAGTGAAACTTCTTTACAACATATCATTTTTCTACTATTTGCAACTTCACGAAAATGGGGTAGATAAGGCTTAGCCTTAAGAAATTATAAAACGAAATATATAATCACTCTCACTTTTCTTGTAAATTCACTTAAATTTGAATAAGTCTTTTTATTTTATCACTTTTAAATTAATATATTGTTATTCTTATTTCAAACCAAACTTCAAAACTAATATATTGTTGTTATTATTATAATATATTACATTATATTCTTTACGTCACTATACTAAACTTTGATAAAAAAAGCAACATGGCGCGTAACCGAAAAACGTGACGATTGCTACAAAATTTCTCCCATACGTCGATAAAGAAGTTTCACTTCAAATATTTTCGTTTACTCCGAAACATCGCTGTCTCATTGGAGCAGTGCTTTTAGTTGGCCTACCGATATTATATTTAAAAAAATACATCTAATTTCGACTAAAAAGCACATTGAAGTCGGTGATACTTTTTTAAAATGATAATTATCGAAATTACAAAAGTAGCGTCAAATATATGTAACTCACTGACCTCTATTATACACTTGTATTATATACTTGATGTAACTCAATATTTTACTCATCGATTTTCAAAAAAGATTGAAACATTTGATGGCCAGTACTTTCTAAAAAAAAAATAATGTATGTTTATTTATTTACTATCACAAACAATTGTTACATTGTGTCGGATATATTACAAAAAAGAAAAAAAAAAGATATGCACCATCTTCAAGTTAATTTTGTTACTTATTGAACGATCTAGTATTTGAAATAAGGAAAAAACTTTAACGAAACTGAAAACTGACAATCCTCCGTCATTTTGTTTATCTAAAGGTCATCACACACTATACTGTCACGGTAACGGCACGGCTCCAACCCAGCAATTAAGTTGTCATTCAAATCTGAGCATTAAAACGTGGTCGTCTAATATATTTCATAATGTCAATATGAAAAAGCCAACGGCGGGCGACGGGCGGACTGCGAGCTTGCCCCTCGCGGGCGACGTGTATTAAAGCACGCTGGCGGTTAGCGGTAGCCTCAATTTCAGGCGGCGCCGTACTTCAGCTGTGCCGTTGCAGTGCCGTTATAGTGTGTGATGACCTTAATGCAACACTTTGCCGTTTTAGTTTATCAGTCCTGAAAGACTACTGTTAAAATAAAAAATAAACACGCTTGGAAACGCTTTCGATGACAGATCAACGACTATGCAACAGATTGTGACAGGACGCCATTATAGGGTTATAATGTCTGTCCCAAAAGTGGCTTCAAATCGGAACCTATTGATGAAAAAGTAATTACAGTTTAGTAAAACTAAAAACACGCTTTAATGGCGAACTGAATTAAGAAGTAAAAAAGAGTTCCACTGTCCACCTGGCTTCATCATCAGACCATCGTTACCAAGCATCCGTTGCCATCTATTGGACGCGTCAAAACGTCTCATATCAGCCCAAACACGAGGAGTTTACTAGTAGCTCCTGAAGAGTTCCACTATCCATCGCCTGCCTCCATCATCAGATCAGCTTCAAGGTGCCAAATCAAAGATTTCTCATCCAAACTACATACATATACATAGTTTCGTTTCGATACTGTCGTATCTACTATTAAAGCTAGGTTAAAATTGATTTCAACGATTTGCTTACATAGGTAGTTGCCAGTACTACTGGCTAATTCGCTAGTTACCAATTAAGCTAAAAAAAGCGTCTTAAAAAATTACGATAACAATGTTTGTCATATACTGAGCTCTTTTTACAAACGTAAATAATCACTAGTGAAAAAGAGACTAATATATTTTTTTAAATATAAATATAGTTTTTATTTCCATGCTATTTGTATTATTACAAATATCCTGTCTTCTCCTTTTCTCAATGAGTACCATGGTTTTTAATTTATTTAACAAAACGTCAGCGTAATAATATCCTGAACGTATTAAGTGATTAAAAGATGCCTTAGTCAAATGAGCCGCAATCACCAGTATCAAAAATAAACTCGCGTGGACGTTGACTCCCTGCCAAATACGACATAAACCTGGTCTTAGTAAAATTGAGTTTTTTGTCACATTCAATACAATGGAAAGAAGTGCCCGGTTCAGTTACAGCAACCCTAAGAGTCGGGCGTGGACAGGAGTCACAGTGTTCTCCGCATACCTTGTGCTGCTTATGGTAGAAATATACATAGAAATATTTGAAAATGGTTCACATTTGCGAATATATAATAATATTATACGTTTTTGGACGAAACCTTAAGTTGTAAACAATTGAAAATTACTTTTACTACTATACCTGTCAAGGGAGGAGGTGAGAAAATGCGCACATTTATACACGATATTGAACTCGACTCAAATACATATATTATGTGTTTATTTCTATGCGTTTTATTTACATAAAAGTCACCTAATGCCACCGCGACAGATCATGACTCGGTAGCAGCTGTGTGATGTGTCTCGCAAAGACAAAGGACAGAGTCGTTGCCGCTTCTGACTTTTGTTACCCAGGATGCACTATGAGGTACCTAATTATCTATCGTAACTCTAGCGAAGAATGCGAACGAAAGAAGCGAAGAATAAAACTCTTATAAGTATTACTATCTTTACTCAATTAAGATAAGTTCTAAATCATAAAAAAATCCAATTAATAAATAATTTGTATCTTTCTAATTAAACTGCTAGGTGTTTTGATATGCGTATTCATTAAAGCGCAGTCACAACGTATTATTGACACCGTGTATTCAATACCTTCAAGTAACATTGTGCCTTCTTGATTTAGTGAGTGAAACAAGAAAGTCTTTGCATATCGTTTAACGTTGTTAGATTAATAATATAATAATGTTTTTAGATAGGTAAGGACCCTCAGGATTATTCGTTCTTCTTTTAGGCTGATTGCCTACCAATGTCTGCATAATCTTACCTACACTTATTTCGTTCTTTCTAATCGTCGTCGTTTCCTGAGTAAAATTTAAGAAGCAGTGTGAAGTAGGACCATGATGTTTTTATGATCTGCAAATAATGTGTTGTAATATTTAAAATATACAAGTCTTTATGTAAGGTATTCTTACAGGGGTCACACTGAAAGTTTTTAGAAAATAAAAAACGGAATTATAATATAGCCTCTTATATAATCAAAGTACGAGTATAGCCTATTGCTTTTCGAAGTAATCTCCGTTCTTTTCTAAGCACTGTCGCATGCGATGGAACCAATGACTGAAGCAGTGAGCCCACTCTTCTTTAGGAATCTCTTCCACGCCTTTTCCACAAAGTCACGGCATCTTCAGGGTTCATAAAACGAATTCCTCTAAGTATATATATATATTTTTTTAAATATAAGTCACAAGGTGCTAGGTCGGGACCGTATGGAGGATGACTCACTAGCTCCACACCTTCGATAGACAAATATTTGATAGTCCGTCTGGGGGAGTGAGCTGAAGCGTTGCCGTGGTGGAGGCGGGTCTTGCTTCTTGGGCGCTGCTATCTAATATTTTCCAAGACAATGACCGACAAACCATTCTGCAGTAACAGTCCTTTTATCGTCTAGAATGATTGTTGTGAAATGAGTGTTGTGAGGTATCCATGTAGTACAAAGCTTTCTGACACCTAAATGTTCATGTAAGACTTTTTGTACTTGACTCATACCAATGCCTAACGCTGCCCGGATCTGTTGATATGTCACTATTCTATCAGATTCTATCAATAGCCGCACAGAACTCACGTTAACTTCAGTAGTTGCCGTAGAAGGTTCTTCTCGAGAACATGAGTGAGTTTGCTTCGACCACTTTTAAACTCATTAAACCAGTTGTAAACAGTGGCACGAGATGGGGCTTCGTAGTGAAATGCCAATCGAAGTCTATCGTAACATTGTTGTTGAGGAAGACCGCAATGAAAGTCGTAGTAAATCATTGAGCGAAATTTTTTTCTAGTCAAATCCATTTCGATGCACGACAGACACTTTAAATTGCCACCAATTTGTAAAAACTAATGTCATATGAAATCATTAAATTTCTACAGATACCCAAAGAGTTCCTAATTCGAAGTTTAAATAAATTTTTCACCGGCTGCTTTTCTTACTGGCCTATTCTAAAAACTTTCAGTGTGGCCCACGTATATACAAACAATATTACCGTACTGTAACTTGATAACGAAACAGTTGAAAATCCATATGACGTTACTTTGACACCTTTCTGAGCTCTGGGAACAAAATAGTTACACTATTTATTACAAATATGCCCCGGTTGAGTAGTGGTTGAAGTTTAACACACAACTAACTATACTAATAAAACCGTTAATGTAGCATGTGCAGCTGTATAGTTTTTAACTGTTTTTTCAATCAAGAAAAGCCAAGAACTCGTGTTATGGCTCGTCTCCCAAATAAAAATATTTGGTGCCTTAGGGGAATGACGGAAGATGCTTGACTTGACCTTAGAAGTATACTATACTGGTTGTTGCCCGCGACTTGGGAAGCTTGAAGCGTTAATTGTTGTTTACGAATTGGTCCACATATTACATATGGAAACTTTTAAGTATTAGATACCTAAAAATAGAACAACTACGTGTCTGACAAACATATATATTTTATTATTAAAATGCAAATCAATGGAATACTGGAAAGAAACAAATATATTTTGACCACCTCAAGCCGTTCCTGTGAAGAAAGAAATCTTAATACCCTAAGGAATATTTATTCATTTAACTTTGTAAACCAGAAGTACTCAACCAGAAGGTCCCTAGTAGCAAAAACAAAAGGTTTTAAACCGACCCTATCATAAAATCCGTTCTTAGCTGATGTGTCCTACCTGTAAACTATCTCCCTGCCCAATCTGAGGTCCCTTATTTAAAAAAAACCAAGGACCTTCATACAAACTGGAGAGGGCCAACAGATAAAACCCCTAAATTCGACCCTGTCGTAAAATCCTTTCTTAGCTAACGTCTCCTACTCATAAGTATAAATAAATATAAAAATCTTCTTAGGTCAAGTTTTTTCGTGATAGTAGTAGTAAAGTAGCTGTGAACCATCAGATATAGGTACATACCTGACTAACATTATCAAAATGGCACTCTTGATTCGTTTAGGACCGTTGTACCAGCCGCATTCATACAGAGCTTGTGACAAACTGTGATTCTAGAAACATGAAATATGGACCAATAAAATAAGATAAGCATAATTGTTTTACGAGGGATGCAGTTCATGCAGTGGAATATACGCACGAACATGAAGCATCTAGTTATGTGCCAAATTACAGCACACGAATATTGGTGGGACTGTCAGATATTTTTCATAGTTATTGGAATCTGTTGTACCACAGACCCTGTATTATTGTGGTATTTAAAATAGACAATGTTTATTCTTCCCTACCTTACATTTAATATTAGCATTCTCTGTCCACGTTTAATATAGTGTTGTGTATATAGATAACCGTAAAACATATATTATGTAGTCCGTAAAATACATCACAGAGTAGTAGATTTTTCGAAACCAACCATTGGCTAGCCATCGAGGCTCATAGGTCACATTGTTGGGGGAACGTATAGTCGACTTTTTCGTTGTTTTATATGCGTTCAGGGTCAGTAAGTCTTTGAAGTAATTTTGAAGTATGTACAACTTACAGAAACGAGTAATTTCTGTCCATACCAGCACAACAGCCAGGTCTGTGAGAGCGCTGACGTGAAGAATAACTTATATGCAAATTCATTCCATTTTTCGATCAACTGCATAAAAAGAAATATTTGAATATTAACGCCAGTGAAGGAGCATTTCTTTCAGTCTGACTTTTCAATGTGATAGAACCTTACTGTGTATTTGAATTACGGTTCAATTACAAGCGGGGAAGAGAGTGAGAGGGAAGGGTTGGGGCCTACGGTAAGCTCACTCACTCCTCGAAAAGTAATGCAAAAATTGCTTCACTGCCGGTTTTCTGTGCAGCCGTGGTATCACTCCGGTCGGGCCGGCTCATACGTGCCGAAGCATGGCTCTCCCACGATAGAACCTGATAGAAACTTACGGTGCGTGTATTACATACTAAGTGTCAAGAGGGTTTTTGGTTATAGTATCAGCAATTCATAATGTATGGGAAAGTTTAAGGAAGAGGAAACCACCCACTAGTAACATGTATCATGTTTTCACCACGACTCTAATATATAACCTCCTGGATAGGGTTCAAACCCGCAAGTCCTAGGTCTTAGGAAGTTCTTAATGAGTATTAAAGAAGAATAGTGTGATCGTGTGATTCACACCAGCTATGTCGATGGATCCAGCTCTGAGCAGATAAGTTTATAGTAGTTGTAGGTACCTGTAATGACGCGTTTTGTAATAGGTATACATTGGATTGGTGACTAGAACCTGATGATATTTCGTAAGAGATCCATTTTGGTAGCCTATTGATAGTAAATATTATTCTGTAGATACTTACAACAGAACAGAACCCACAAAAACAAATAATCATAGAACTGTTTATGAAGTTGATTAGCAGTGCAAAGCTGAACATTTCTTCCACAGTTTTGGCCAACCTAAAGAGAAAAGGAAGATATTAGTTTGTTTCACGCAATAGAACTGAGATTTACAGTATCAGAGGCTATTTCGATACCTGATTAGTGTGTGATGCTTCTTGATGATATAGTTTAGGTTTCTGTGTTGTCTAACCTCCAAGTCGCGATCAATCTCACCATCAATGCTTTCATTGCTAACTTTACCTGCATAAAAGCCAGAATAACAATAAAAAATGATAAGAACTACTCCTTGTAAATCATATTTCTTCTAAAATTATAACTAACTGATTTATTATAAACATGATTTTTTATTTACAAAGTCGAGTGTTTCAATGTAGCAAGTTAGGATCTTGTCACTTGCTACAAGCACTTGACTTAATGGTGGCAAGCTGCATTGCATAAAACGTGCACAAAATTGAACTGTAACATCCTTCAGGCAAAGCCGTTTCGACGCCGCTGTTTCCAGTAGTACATATTTTTGACTGGCCTGTTGGTCTAGTGGTTAGTGATCTTGACCAGTCTTGATCTGAGCCAGAGGTCTGATTTCGATTTCCACCCAGGACAAATAATTGTGATGAATATGATCATTTGTTCTGTGTCTGGGTGTAATTTATCTATATAACCTGCACCAGGCTCTTAATCCAGCTGCCTGTTATTATTGTTATTATTATATTCAATATATTAATTACATAAAAGTATAGAATGTATCTACCACTATGTACCCTCACTAACCTAGTGGAAAGGTTTCCAGGAGCTGTCGATCCACTGGCACGTGTACAAGATTGCGCACGCGCGGCGAGAGTAGTTCGAACTGCATCGTGATGTGAGCGATGAACACACAGAACAACATGTCCCAGGTCACGTTCCACCAGAGCACCGTCAGTGCTGGATGCATACAATGTTCAAGATGAGGTGGAAAACAAAGAGTATAATTCTAGCACTTCACATGGTGTCTTTAAAGAAAATATTTTATTTCCCAAGGAAACTTATACATTCAGAATCAATGTAAATAAAGATTTAAAGTCTTAATCTATCATAACAACTCTTTTATTTATTATTATTATTATTATTTTATTTTAAGTAACTGTTATACAACTATTACAAAATAAATCTGAGTTTCCAGTGGTTATTTGTTGATGAAAGATGATGTATTAAAAAAATTGGTTGTCTGTAAAGTCGGTTTACGGACGATAATTTGACGTCATAACGTCATAAGAAAGTACAATATTTTAAAAGTCTGTTTAAAAACATTAATTTTAAATTTTGTTGTAATAAACAATGGAAACCACATTAACTTTTCACTTCACTTATTATCCGATGGAGTGGAAGATAGATAGATGCGTCACAAGCCGAACGCTTAGGCCGATCGTGCCTCTCTATCGCTTGTTCCGTGCTCTCGCTTGCACGCGAAACGTGACAATTTTTCGTGTGTGCAGCTGGCGTTCATCGATTTATAAGACGTTATCACGTCAAAAATTAATTGCTGAGATGAGATTGAGTCCCCGTGGGATAGCCGTAAGATGCACACAAGAATCACCATGCCCCATTACAGTTTTAGGGTTGCTCCTACTCGTGGTATTTCCCGGTTTGCAGACTGGATTGAAGGACTATAATAAGCATTCATAAGTGTTGCGTTGGGCCTGTACTAGAGTCAAGTAAAGCGCATTTTTATCATCATCATCATCATCATCACATTAGCCGTGGGACGTGCACTGCTTAACACTTAACGCCTAAAGACCAAAAAAAGCGGCCTAAAAAGCTTTTATCTAACGCCTCCCTGCATCTTTGACAAGATCGTCAGTTGAACTAATGGGGGGTTGAACTAACAAATCGACTTGATAAGGGGACTTATCAAGTCGATTTCAAGCCCGTGGTCACCACTGTAGTCTTTCTTCTCCATCGGTTGTCAAACTAAAAATTACATTTTAAATATTTATAATCTGAATTTATCTAACCTCCCCATGTTTGATGCGCCAGCATGATGTCAAAGATGATCGGTTTAAACACATCGAAGGGTACCCAGTACTTGAAGAAGAGGTTTATAGACGTGTCATATCCCAGGTACCGGAACAGATAACGCAACAGTGACGGGAAGAGGTAGCTTATTATAAAAGCATTGTTGCACCAATAGTAACCTATATAAAAAAGAACTATATTTTCATCCACATCTTAATATTGCCATTTCACCTATGTCGGGTAGCTGTCTCCATTGACTGGACGCCGCACCCCCGACACAGGTAAAATGTACTATAGTTATAAGGCTAAAAAAATGTGTTTTATTTATTTATTTAAACTAGGGTGCTTCTTGAATAGAAAATAGTACAAAACCCTTTAGATGTTTATGAGGGAATAAACCTTTGATAACAAAATTGAGTTGTGTTGATGCCGCGCTGATGATACGATGATCCTCCTCAGAGACCTCGCCTGTCGGCCACATCTCACGAAGTTCATTGTACAAATTCTCGAAGGTGGAGCGGTTGAACTTCACCTTCAAGGATTTGATCATTCCTAAAGAAGAAGATATTTTGTTATACCTTAAAAACTGCTAGGATACATGACCTAAATTGTGTAGAATATATTTGACTGCATTACCTATAGGTATATTTTTTACCCTTATCTGTTCTGCCTTTTTCTTAGTTTCAATCATAGTATCCCACCTACACAATTTCGTTTTTACAAAGAGTACCTGTAACGCAGACTCCAAGGCACGGCATCATTCTGAACACTTCAATGGCGTTTTTAAAGCTGTTTGCGTCCATGACCGTCGCCACAATACCTAGTGTTTCCGCGAGTATTCCCGGGCTGTTGTTCACCACCTCAAGCCAATACAGGAGGCCCCAGCATTTGCTGTAAGTATTAAGTTTGGATATTAATCGCCGTAGATGTTGTACACGCTGATTGCTCACCTAACCTGGTCGGAGGATCTCCCCATTGTGTTTAAGGAGATAAACAATATGAAGACGCTACTTGCTACCTATTTTTTGTTCAGATCTTGTTACAAAAATGTGATTGGACGAACGTTATCTTTATAATTAACCTTATTAAAGTTATACATACTTAGGTACCGGGTGATTGCCGACAACACACTGAAACACTCCTAAAATACAAGCTCTTGTCGTAATAGGGGTGGCGACTGTTTTATACATGTACCATTTCCTGAAATGATGCAAGTCTCTTTTCACAAGTGCGCTTACCTGTCTACTGATTTTGACTGATTTATCTGAAGATCCCTGGGACAGGTAAAATCTTTGGAAGTCTGATGTAGGTATAACTGGGTACGGGGAAAACTCAAAGGAGACAATGTGTAACCCATGCTACAAAAAAAAAATCCTATCCCAACACGAAATATAACAGGTAAACATACACCAACGTCACGGCCCTGAGTCACAAAAACAAGCTGATGATGAAACGTTAATTCAGAATAACAAGCTGATGGAACTGAACTGTCCGGTAAATAAGGCTATCCCACTAGTATTTTAAACGTGATCGTTTGTGAGGATGTATCAATGTGTGGGTGTATGGATGTTTGTTACTCTCTCACGCAAAAACTACTCAATCGATTGCGATGAAACCCTATGTAGATAGCTGGAGACCTGGATTAACATATCGGCTACTTTTATCCCGATATTCCCACGGCGGGTGAAACCGCGGGTTGCAGCTAATTATGTATAAAACACTCACGCGCGTTTCTCCGAAAGGTTATGCGCCATCCGGATACCAACAAAACTCAGTACTTTCTTCGGGATCGCAAATGTTTGTTCGAAGTCTGCCTTGGTATAGACCTGGTAGGTGTCAAAAAAGGTAATCCAAAGTTAATATTATCTTTCCTTACATTCCAAACGTTCGCACCATGTTAGTTTAAGATTCTCATCTTTACTAATATAATCTATACTCTAATATAATAAAGCTAAAGAGATTTTTTGTTCGTTTGTTCAAACGCGCATATCTCTGATCCTACAGTCAGATATGGATCATACTTCTTATATTGGACTGAGTATTTATTGAGGAAGGGTATATTCTATGTAACATCACGCTACGACCCTTAGGAGAGGAGCAGCGACCATAAACTCAGGTGAAAGTGTGTGGTAGGGTAGTATATACAATAAAGTAACCCTTGAAGAGTAAGATCGTTTTCAAATAAAAAAAAACTACTATTCTTCCAAGAGAGAATGGGATTGTTCCAGACAAATAAGACGGGACTGGACTACAAAACGCTCATTGTAAGTTGACCAGTGGTGAGTGGCGTCGCAATTAATGTTTTAGCGGCTGAAGGTAGAAGATGTGGTCAGAGGCGGTTACTAAATTGGGGAGTCAGTCTGAAATGAACAATTATGGGCCAAGGATAAGGGAGGAGAATAAAGATCCAGAACTTATAATACAACAATATGAAAATATTGAATTCCCAACGACAAGAGCACAGGTCATATATTGTAAGTTGATGTTTTAAGAACATAATTCTGGTAGCTATAGTTAATTATTAAATTTTTTATACCTACACATTTGAGAAAAATATAATTCTTCTACATTAAGTTTATTTTGTTTTTGTTTTATTTTTTATAGAAGTACTGTAGGTTCATAAAATAATAATAATTTAGCGACGGGAGACTCCAAACTGGTGTAAAAACCAACCGTTTATTCATAATCATAACTAAGGGTTAGGTAGGACCTACTTTCGACTTATTGCGGTGGTTTTTCGGAACGCATTCGTACTTCTGAGGTACCATAATGAAAATATAAATGATGTTATAACCCTGCGATTTGTACAAACTCTAAACATTCCTTTACGAAGACCTGGGGAGCATTTGAAACGTTTTTTATTGAGTGCCATTACTTGAATTACCTAATTTAATTTTTGGTTGTCTGCGAATAATTATAATGAATCAATGCTGAGATATAATAACAAATGACAATGGGAGGAAAATAGAAAGACGTGAATCCATAGATAATTACATAACAGCAAATCGACAGCAATTTAGCATGAAAGTACGTGGTACTAAAAGCAAATAAATGGCGATACATATCTGTAAATGAGACCAGATTGTGATGAACAAATACTTACTTTGTCTTTATACTTCGTATTTAGCCTCTTTTTGGGAAAGATCTTCCGCAGCAGGTACGTCATAATGCCTCAGATCGCGAACCTTAGTTTCACAATTTGTAGCGGTCTGTGGTGGCGTCGATAGTGCTAATTTCAAGCTGCGATACCATCATTTACTTAATTGTATAGCCGAGTGTGAAAAAATACACCTCTTGGGAAAACGCACCTTTAGCTTAAGATTCAGCGCGAACAACTTTTCATAAATGCCAGCTTGAATTAGTTAAAAAGTAACCATCATCTCATCATCATCATCTTCCTGCGCTTTAGCCAATTTTATATGGGGTCAGCGCAATGTGTAGGTGACATGCCTGGTTTCTTTTATGGCCGGCCGCCTGCCTGACGCCAACTCACCTTGGGAATGTAATAGTTTTAAGACGGGACACATTAAGAAGGTAAATTGGGGTAAGGAAAACGGATAGAGCGAGAGAGCTAGGGTCTCTGATGGGGAAACGGAATGGAAACTACAGTAGCTCGAAAAGGCTGGGGTTGCGTATGTCGGTCACGTGACTGAAGAGGCCACTAGGACAGGAACATCAACTGGCCAAAAACAGGTAAAAAAATCTAAAATCAAACTAAAATATCTTCGCTTAATTGTGAAAAGATTTTAATATTTCTTTTTAAGGGTTCCTCAAAAGGAAAAAAAAGGAACCTTTATAGGATCACTTTGTTGTCCGTCTGTCTGTCTGTCTATCTCTCTGTCAAGACCTTTTTCTCAGGAACCCGTGAACGCAGCAAGTTGTAACTAATACCGAATACATAAGTCTGCGGTTCCTTGAAGCTGTTTTCCTCAGGAACCAGAAAAGGCAAGCTCAAGTTCAAATTAACCTCAAATACTTATGTCAGAGGTCCCTTATTGCTGTAGAAAAATCAAGCTTCCAAGTCAACACATTCAAAAGATACGGCCATTTAAGCCTTAGATTTTAACTGATATGAACATTTCGCAGGTAAATCAAAACTTACATGGTACTTCCCATTGACCTAGAATCATGAAATTTGGTAAGAAGCAAGGTCTGACAGCACAGGGTAAAGAAAAAATCCGAAAGTTGTTAATTTGTTGCTATGTCACATACAAAAATAGTTTTTGTGATTACAAACTTATATTTTGCGGTTGGATTGTTGACTTTGTCATACATTGCAACCGCAAAGTTAAGTTTGTCTTTCGATAAAGTCTGGCAAAGTCTTCGAGATTTGATTCCCGAGATGGACGTACTATCTAAATACAAGTTTGTTTGCTTACAGAACCCTCGGTGCTCGAGTCAGACTCGCACTTGTCCAGTTTTTTATTGGACAGGTTACCTATATCTCCCATAAAAATTGGGAAAAAGAATACAACCCTAGGTTTGCAAAATTACTGATGACAACCGAATGTTGCGTTGAATCAGGAATGGTTGCAGATGGAAATCAATAATATTTAACGCTTGAAGGTAAGCAAGCTATGACCGCCTGAAGTTCCACCTCTTTGCAAAAATGTGCGCTTTATCTTACACGCCAACTCCTATGTTATAAGTTGCAACCTTTGCTGCAGTAATTAAAAGTACCTATATCATTATAAAAAGTCGTAGCCAGCGAAATTATTAGTTGAATCAAGAGAGTGTTTAAAGCGGTTCAGTGTTTAATTATGCAAATGGTTCGTTAAATGTCGTTGGGATTCGCAATGTAAAGCTGTTAAAAATATATATATGACTTCTTCAATTTATTCAGCAGTGCATGTAACATTTGTCTTCTGTTTTTATGGTGTGGAAACCTCCGGGTACCATGTGGAAGTCACACCGGTGTGATATGAGATGGGTATATGAGGTTTTCTGCCGAAAGAAGTTTTGCCGCGGCGCGAAAGTACCTATCCACGAGCCACATTTATTATGGCCCGTGAGCCAGCAACAGATTTTCATTACCAATTTCCTCTCGGACGAAAACTCGTAAAATGATTCAGAGAGTTGTATCAGGAAGCCTAGTGAACGTCAGCTGCGGTTCCGTCGGGGGGTTGAGGAGCACCAGCCTTCCGCGCACGTAGAAAAAAATATTATTTTTAGTCATTTCCTCCGAATTGAGAATTGTATCAAATTGTAGCTAACCCAATATCTTGAAGAAAAAGATGTGTGACGTCAGCTGGTCAACATGAAAAAAATATATACCTTCAGCGATTTCCTCTCAATTGAAAATTTATTAGATGACAGTATGCTATTGTGAATAAATAAAAATGTCAGCTATCTATAATATTAGTAGGATGTGTTTAAGAAATCACACATCTAAGAGTATGAGTAGAGTATACTTTGATTACTTGATATTCTGCGCAGGAGTAACCTGAATAAATTACGCTACAATAGATTATGGTAGCATGGGACACAATATTAAAATTTAGGCGATGTAAATTACTCGCGTATTTAAGGAATTTTCTGAAATAAAACACCTGATTTTAAAGTTTCAGAGAAGGCAAATAGAATTAATTGCTTTATATCACAAGTAGAGTGAACAGTGCTTTTGACATAGATAGATAGATATTCCCATTTGTAAGATGCAGACAGTTATATATTTATATGTTTTATCTGAATTAAAAAATCCTTTAAAAAAAATCATGAGAAATATCTCACACCGAAAGAATTACATTTTTCCATTCAAATGATTGTGCTCTTTACACAACAGAAACACTTTAGTAATTAATTAAGTGTAGGTACTTTGTAAATGAAATTACTCAAATAATTATAATCCGTATTTTTCTCATACAACTGTTATTTGTGCAGTTAATATGAATTAATAAAAGTTGATGTCGCATGCTGTCATTGTTTTTTTTTTTTCATTCAACTGTTGTATTCTTGCTAAAAAGTTAGAGAACTCGGACTTCCCAGCATCGGCAAGTTCAAGTAACAGCTATGCGAGCCCCAGAGCCTATTGCTTACACACCCTAATAAATCCCTCTGAGCTATATCTCTTTCCTCCCACATTACCTTCCCTTCTTACTGACTTTTCCCTTTCAATATACTTACTTTCACATTTAATTCCCAAAGTGCCCGGTTGACGGCAATATAGAAAACATTTAAGGCCAGTGGAATTAGACGAAAGAGGGTAATTTTTGGACCGATTAAATTATTCGTTCTGTTATGGTTCAGGAACATCGTCCTGAAGTTAATCCCATTTTGGAAGTGACTAACGATGTCAAAATGACGTTGTAATGTGTTTTTTATAATTTGCTCCTACCGTATTTTAATTTTAAGTACCGGACTTTATTTACTGAGCCGGTAATATAGAAAACTGGTGAATTTGAGACCAGTTGAATTGAATTTGGTGAATTATATATTTAATTATTGTCGAAATTTTCAAATTTTTTTTTTTTTTTTATTTCAATAAAAATACTCCTTCTTCCTTCCAGAGAATACGTCTTTTATGATCCTGAATACACCATTAAATTTTCATTAAAAAATATTTATTCGTTTACGAGTTTGGTCCAGCTTAAGAGATAGGATAGTTTTTTATCTCAAGTTATAGTCACAATATTTTTGTATTGTAAATTACTTAGCCACATGTGCCTGAGGTTAAACCTTGAAAGGAAAGTAAAAAATCAACACATCTACATCAACTCAGACAGCCAAGCGGCGCTATTGGCACTAGACTAATTGCAAGGAAAACCTAAACACACTGAGACAATCAAACAAAATTACATTAAGATAAGTACCAGGCCATTCAGGTAGCGATGGCAATGAAAAAGCGGATGAACTCGCCAGAGCCGGTGCAGACAACCGACAGCATGGCCCAGAACCATTCTGCGGCATCAGCAAACAGCAAGCGTTTTCTATCATAAACGCCAAATATACATCATTGGCTATTAAGAGATGGAAGACCACGACTGGTCTAAGACACTCGAAAGCCATAATAAAGGGCTATGATAATAAAGTATCCAAAGAACTTCTGGAGCTCAAAAGATACAAAACCTGTTCAGTAACAAGAGTCCTCACCGGACACTGCAAACTGAACAAACATATGTTCAACCTAAAATTGGGTGAGAACACAATATGCAGATTCTGTCAAGCGACAGAAGAGACTGCAATGCATATTTTATGCTCTTGTGGCCCACTAATGCGGCACCGAAGTATTTACCTAGGGTTGCACACCATGCAACTGCAGGAAATACAAACAATCACTGCTGATAGGATCTGGAGGTTTTCGAAGCCATTTGTCTGAGCAGTGAACTGTAAACCAGAAGTGCGCTACAAAAGACCAGAAATGGTCGAGGTAGCACTAAGCACTTAAAACAATAACAATAAATACTTAGCCACAGCAACGCGTGGCTGGGCAGCCTATAATAATATTTATATATATGTCACGATCGGATAGTCTACCGGACTCAGTGGGCACGTATTTTTATTGGGTTCCGACATACTGGGTACCCTCGAACAGAAATTATAACGAAAATGAGTTTAACCAACGTTTATTAAACCGAATTGTAATTAAATAAAATACAGTTATGAACAGACACGTCGGCTCTGAGCGAGTTCCGATAGCAGAAAGCCAGCCCGCTCCAACGGCCGCATCCAAGTTCGACCCGCAGTGACGTCACGTTCCGATCCCGTGCTAATCGGGATAAAAAGTAGTCTATGTGTTAATCCAGGGTGCTAGCTTCTTGCATACCAAATTTTATCAAAATTGGTGTAGCCGTTTGCCCGTGAAGAAGTAACAAACACACACACACACACTCACAAACTTTTGCCTTTATAATATTACATTAGTGTGATATATTACCGGATTCACTAAATATATATAGATATATTTAGTGAATCCCAATGAATACATAGTTTTTTATACTTATCATTATTTTGTTTTTTATTGTCATCCAAACTATACGTGTAAGCAAAATATCAGGATAATCGGTTGAGGATAGCTGCTTTAAAATTCAGTTGCAAAATTTGACCCGAACAACATGCCTACACACAAACATTGCAAGTTAAATAAAAGCTTGTAAAACGTTATTTGAAGTGTTTGTTTGCATTTTTATTAGAACGATGTCATTTATAAAGGATGGCGAAACCTTCATATAAAAGTTAAACTATCTATAGGAACTAAACATTATTGACATAATTTTGTTATTATGTTAATCCTATTTTAAATTCTTATATTTATTTCATGATTGCATTCAAATTAACCAAGGCGGAACATGAACTTGTTACATTATGAGATGACATAAGACCCTTTGTTACCCAAATAAAAGTATAAATTTATTTCCTGAAACGAATAAAATTAGAAAGCAAGGAGAAGATAAGTAAGGGATGCAGCGAGATTTATAAATGTCATAAGTGCAGGCGCACGTGCTATAAGTGCGTAATGCTATGAAATAAAGTAAATATAACGGCTAAATTAATATACTTATCACAACAGCGGCACGTAGGCCCCGCTATTACACGCCATACATTTTAAATAAGTTTCGGGTGACGGAAATCTACCACAATTATATATTTTTTAATTACACCAGCAAGGGTTGGAAGATTATATAGGAATTCAAAATATTACATTGACAATATAATTACATAAACATAGGAACTGGTTGATAAGATACAGCACACGTTTACGTTTTAAACGTTATGACATCACAGATTCAAGGTGGTAGGAGCTGATCGGCAGTAGAATCAGGCGTTCCTGATAAATCTGCTGCTCAAGTGATCCACTGGCCACAGATGGACCGACGACCTGAAGAAGGTAATTGGGGTAAACTGGATGCGGAAGGCGAAGCACCGAGTGACCGGGCACATTGGGAGAGGCCCTATGTGCAGCAGTGAACTGTAATAGGTTAATTGATGCAGCTATATTTTAATACTTCTTCTGGACCAAAAACCACACCACGTCTACATGACGACTTACTAGGCTACTACAGGACTTACCCTAGACCTAGTAATAGGTTACTAGGCTACTATAGTCAATGCAGGTGACTATTATTTATATACTAGTTACCTTAGCAATAGGGCTTCTACTGCATAGACAAAGACTTGAACAAAATGATTCTAGGACCGACATTGTCATCATCTTTCTACCCTTTTCCCAGTTTTCATCGGGATCGCCGCAATGTGTAACATTGCAAAGGGTTTTTAACCGACGCAAAAAAAAGGAGGTTCTCAATTCGACCGTATATATTTTTTTTTTTGTTAGATAGGGTATACCTCAAGGGTGGTCCCATGTCCCAGGATCTGATGATGGGATCCTGAAAAAATTGAGAGAAACCCTCGAAAATTGTAGGAACGAATAGTGTTTCTGTTTACTTTTTCAGCCCTCACTCCGTTATTTATGTACCGATTTTGATTATTCTTTTTTTGTTAGATAGGGTATGCCTCAAGGGTGGTCCCATGTCAAGGAAGTCAGGTTCTGATGATGGGATCCTGAAAAAATTGAAAGAAACCCTCGAAAATTGTAGGAACGAATAGTGTTTCTGTTTACTTTTCATTACTTTATCAGGTATTGCGTTTAGAAATCATCATCATTTTTCATCATCATCATCATGATGATGAAAAAAACCATAAAATAAAATCTTTTTAACAAAAAATTAAACCGACGAAAAGAACTAAAAAGCAAAAAATAAATAAACCTTAAGTCTTAAGTATTGAGCTTATTTACATAAACTATCTAATTTTATATAAACTTATTTGAGTCGGCGCCAAATAAAATTTTGATAATTAATCAGTTTGTTGTTTGGCGCCGACTCAAAATAAGTTTATATAAAATTAGATAGTTTATCTTTTTTTGTTAAAAAGATTTTATGGCTAGTTTCTTTTACGGCCAGCCTGCCTGACGCGCACTTCCCTTAGGAATGTAGTCATTGTAGGTCGGGAAAGAAAGAAGAAAGTAAATTTGTTTGAGGAAAAATGGATAGGGAGAGGACACTAGGTTACCGTAGAGATACCGTAAGTCTCGGATGGGGAACAGGACTGAGACTGCAGTAGACGCAGAGGCCGGGGTCGCGTACCCGAATGTTCTGTATTTTCTGTGACTGGAGTGGCCACTAGACAGAAACACCTGCTGGCCATAGTGCTGGCATTGTTTTTTTTTTTTAATGTAGACTAATTATTTTATTGCCCAACTTTTTTTTTATCAAAGCGAAACCACCACGGGTCATCACCGCACCGGGGCTACTGGTGAAGGACTACTGGAGGACAGAGTTCATTCTGCGCTCTCCGGAGCCTGATGCCTCTTCTTCGGGACGGGAGAGTACGAGCCCTCTCCCATTCCCTTTTCGCTTACTGTCCTTAAGTATTTTATTTAGTTAATAGCACTAATTTCTGGAACTACCTGTAGGATTTAAAGCAGGTCATAGGCACGATTCTTAGGAGCCGAGCAATGGTCAGAAATGCACATAAAACTGGGGCGAAAGGCTAGGCTTGGCTTCCCTCTCCCCTCCTCTACCTCTCTTCCCCCTTCTCCTACTCCCACCTTAAAGGCTGGCAACGCTTTTGACTCTTGAGTTGCAAGTGCCCATCGGCGGCGGTAGATCATTTAAGATCAGGTAACCCGTCTGCTCGTTTGCCCCCAATACCATAAAAAAAAGGGTTTTCGTGTGGTGTTTGCGCTGGTTCTTATACAAAATAAGAAAGGTTTTGTAACAAAGGGTGTATTTTTTCACACTCTCCTATATAATTAGCTTAATAAGCGGTATCGTAAGCGGTTTCAATATAGGCCAATTACAGTTTGCAAGCCGAGGCGCCATGACGTCCATTTTGGAAAGAACTTTTAAAAAGAAGTCGGAAAGTAGGAAAGATGAAGAAAGAGTACGTACTTCTTAGTAAATATCAGCTTTTTTATTCTATTTATGAAAATCACAATCTTTTGATTTCATAAATTGAATTAAAATACACCCTGTATAAGCCTATGCTCAGTATCTACTGAGCATAGGCTTATACAGGGTGTATTTGAAAATAGAAGACTTATTTAAATCACTGAAATGACTCTAGTATGCAGTTACAATAAGAATAAAAAAAAACTATACTTTTTTAAGTTATGACCATTATCCAGATATTTTTGCCTCCATTTTTTCATAAAAGTAGGTGGAATGTGTAAAGTTGAAAATTGTAATTGGTACATATTTTTCTATTTTGGATTTTTTCATTCCGTTCCTAAGAAAATCCATAAAATTTAACTTTTATTTTACTCTAGTTTTTAGGGATTGTCTCAAAAATAAGTGAATAGTTCCAAAATAAAAAAATACATACACACTTGCTTTTATGAGAAACCAAGGTAAACATACCTGGAAATTCAAACGGTCATAACTTATAAAGGGATAGTTTTTTTTTTTTTTTTATTGTAACTGTATGCTAGAGTGTAAGTGTTATATTTTCAAATACAGCCTGTATATATATTGCTACTATGTGCATGTAGGTTTAAAGACAGAGATGATGAAACTGCAATGCATAAAAAACA
Source organism: Callimorpha dominula (assembly GCA_949752705.1). Classification (NCBI taxonomy): domain Eukaryota; kingdom Metazoa; phylum Arthropoda; class Insecta; order Lepidoptera; family Erebidae; genus Callimorpha; species Callimorpha dominula. The sequence goes on along the minus strand of OX457009.1, from coordinate 9,799,769 downwards.
GATATTTGTCGTTCCAGTTATTCATCTTTAATCATGTAAAATTCCTAGGTTTATGATAAATCATTGGCCAGACTATGAACAAGCAATTCTCTTATTTTCCATTGCCAGATCGTCGTTCAGGTCTTCCATTTCGGTTTTCTCTTAATTGAATTAAATAATAAAAAACAAAGGAAGTAATGTTAAGTATCTTGTTTATGAAAGAGATACGGATTTATTCACGTGTGTATTTCGGGGATGCCAGACCAGTTACGCGACGGTATCATTATTTGCTAGCATGCTTGTCTGATCTTTGTCATTATCGTTATCATGTTAACCAAACAACTACTAAACCTCAATCAGGCCTCTCGTGAATACTTCGACAATAAGTGATCTTATTTGGCCTCCATCTAATGATCTATGCCTCAAGACCATACCGTCGAACCATCTAGTGAGTGGTGATCTTATTAGTCAAATCTGAAAATATTTTGAAAACAAAAAGTACGTAACTATAACTTAAATTAAAGTTTTTTTTAAATATTTATCGAAAATCATTTATATTCAGGCAAAACATAAACCACTTTAAATCTGATCAGTTTTTCAGCTTCTTTTCAGTCTTTATTCACAAGCATGACAATTCCTGGTTGGAATGATTAAAGATTTGCCTCTCACCAGGTATATACAGAGGAAGATTTCGACGAAATGTTTATAGTTCCGAAGAGAGTGTTGAGTTTTGTCGGTCTTCGCATGACGCACAACATTACCGAACTTCAAGCGTAAGTGTACATTAAAAAGTCTTTATTGCCAAACAAGTCGCACGCTACTCTAATAGTACGCTTAAATGGTTTGTCTACAGTAAATTTTGGAACTTCTTGTACTGGTTGGAGATGACCAACATCTTGGTGGTTGTACCCACGGAGTTTCTGGCCATGGTGGTGTCGGCAGTAACTGCTACTAGCTTCCGCGAGGGAGCCAAAATGTTCAGAATGATACCCTGTTTTGGAACCGTTGTGCTTTGTACGTTTTAAAGCCATCTATATCCACATTAATAGATTTTTGCTTTCTTTTGTAAGATTGCTGTTATAGTTTAGATATACCTGTAGGCTGCGGTAGAAGCTTGCGATACCATATACCAGTTGGTCATAATATAAATACTTTTAAAAATATCATCAATCAGATATTAATAATTTCATGATATCATCAATTTTTAAAAATATACACATTTACAACTCAAAAGCTGTCAGGTACATGAATGCCAATTTCACAATAATTGTTTTAAATAATTAACATTTAAAGCACAATAACTTTTCAAGACTAACTTCGAGCTTGTACTTTCACTATGGGTATTTTAAGTTTAGTATATTTAATATTCAAAAAGGTGCAGGATGATAAAAGGAGCATAGTCTTCAAAATAACAGCAAAATTAAAATAACGGGAGGCTATACACGTACACCTGAGTACTAACGGTGAGCGTGATAGCCTCCCGAATGATTTTTTCCGCAATTATATTTTTGTATTAGCCAAATCCTTTGCTAAGCTTACTGTATTGTAGGTAACTGTGAAATTTATATATGTATATTAAACACCATGTTGAAGATCTGTTGTGTCAACCCCTGTAATTGAAATTAATATTTTTACTTACTTTTTGTCTAGCAATTTTCAAATCGGTGAAAATTAAAACCAACCGCTCCACCTTCGAGAACTTACAACGCGAGCTCCGCGAGATGTGGCTGACAGGCACAGTCACCGAGGAGGAACATCGCATTATGAGCCCAGTATCAAAGCAGTTGAATCGTATAGTTAAATGTAAATTGTAGATATTCCAACCTTACTAATATTATAAAGGCGAAAGTTTGTGAGGATCGATGGATGGATGGATGACTTTTTTACGCAATACGGGCTGAACGGATTTGGATGAAATTTGGCACAGATATAGATTATAGTAGCTAGGTAGATTATATAGCTTTCTGCCTTAACTACTCAATCGATTGCATCATGCAACATCCTGAGGACTTTATAGCTATTATAGTTTGAAACTCTTCAGAATCCGATTTGAAGATTAGTTACTTCTTTATTGGTAGGACCATTTACAGATACCTACCTATATATTATTATGTGTTGCCTGGTCTTATCCTGGATGCGAAAAGTGGAGGACTGTGTGCCATGGCGCACGTTGGGAGAGGCCAATGTCCAGTGGATTGCGATAAGCTGGTAAGATTGATTCATTGGTTTTGTTCGCCTTTCGATACGTATTTAGTTTTAATACTATTTAAAGACTACCGTTTGAAATCCTGATTACTCTTAGAGTAGGAACATAAGACCATTATAAAACTCATAAAGATGTAACTCTGTTTCATATAGGGTATTACTGGGGCAACAATTCTTTGTTGTCAATCTTCCTCTGCCCGTCCTTCTACTACTGTCTCAGGCGGTACCTCGGATACGACGCGCCGATGATTCTTCCTTTCGATTACTTGCTGCCCTTCAACGCTTTCCAGCCGGTCGTCTTGGAGATCATTTTGTTTTTGCAAACTCTCGGAGGTTAGAGAACAAACTGTTCTAGAAATATTTCATAAGCTACATCCAACTTATATTATAAACGTGAAAGTTTGTAAGGATATGTGGATGTAAGGATGTCTTTATGTATGTTTGTTATTCTTTCACTCAAAAACTGAACCGATTCCGTTGAAACTTGGTATGTAGATAGCTGGAGACCTGGATTAACACATAGGCTTTTTATCCCGATATTCCTACGGCACCGGGATTTGCGCAAGTGAAACCGCGGGTATTAATGGATTGATATGAATGAAACGCGGGTTAATACAGCAGATTGATGAGACCTAACATGTGTACAAGTTCCGAGCACGGCGGACTCAGCCGGCAAAAGAATAAGCTTAGCAGCTTCCGTTGCAAAGGGTGCATCACAATTAACACACAATCACATTTTTTTCCCACACCCCGATCCCATTACACTTATGGGTCTGATATCAGTACATATTATAAAACAAAGTCTCTCGCGATAAACTCAAATACTACTAAACGGATTTTCAAGCGGTTTTCACCAATAGATAGAGCGATTTATGAGGAAGGTGTAGGTGTATAATTTGTTAAGATTTTGTGTAAATTGGTTGAAACATGATGATGATTGTTAAAGATATCTCTGCTACCCGTGCGAAGCCGGGGCGGGTTGCTAGTATTTAGTAAAATCCTAGTGTTATCTTATCACCAAATAGCTGGAGTAAAACTTGCAACAACATTTAGAGGAGTTACAACGCTAGGTAACAATGAAGTCATCTAATGTTCAATCGTCTTCGAGAATGTGTCAACAACTCTACACTGTATCTTTGTATCCAGCGGTGGTGGTCATCTGGTCTAACATAGCCTGGGACATGTTGTTCTGTGTGTACATCGCACACATCACGATGCAGTTCGAACTACTTTCGAGGCGCGTGCGCAGACTGATATATGTGCCCGTTGATCAACAGCTCGTTGCCACGTATCCCCTAGGTTAGTTAAATAATTTAAAAATAAAAAGATTTGATACCATATTTTGTACAAAGGAACAATTTAAAACTTGTGACCTCTACTGATTGTTTCACTCTTCGTATATTGACATACACATTACACATACTTATCTAATCTATCTATAACCTTTAAACGAGCAATTCTTGTTTACATGTATATATATATAATCTAAATCTAGGAAACGGCTCCAACGATTTTGATGAAATTTTGTATACAGATAGAGTTTTGCATTTAAGTTCAACTGCATAGTTGCATTTCCTGTAAAAAGCAAAGCTCGGTCCTCCAAGTACTATACATACATACATATTTAAACTCTAATATGGTTTTTTGCAGCCAAAATTAGCCAAGAAACAATTGAAGTCGACAGGGATTTGCTGAAGGCCTTGCACGAACACGACTGGGATATGAAACAACAGAGAGAATTTCTAAATATTGTGAAGACGCATCATAGACTGATTAGGTATATTATAAAAATGAATACAATCTTGTATCTTGTGCTGTTGTAGTTTATTAATATTATCATCCTTCCAATGACTAAAAATATTTTTACTAGCGTCGGATCTCTCATTTATTAGGATCATCTGAGCCGTTGGACGACCCCTGCTGTTCACAGGTCTCTCCTTCGACAAAGAGCAGTGTTGTGCTGCTTTCGTCCAATCCTGCTATTGAAAGGAAAACGAGGGTTGGATGAAGGCGGCGGACGCATAAAATGCAGTTCGTCGGTCTATTTCTCGAAACTTTTCAAAGTCCTCGCAAAGTTTGTCGGCTCTCAGAACTAAATCACCTGCTTAAGTGCTTATTTGCAGTGCTTGTATTATTGCTAATGAAATGTCGTTTCTTTTTCCAAGAATAATTTCTTCGTTTCTAATAATTAAATGACTTGTCAATTTCTAGAGGTTCCGATGTTCTAATGGAATACACGAGTATTATATTTAATTATATTTTTTAGGTTGGCAGCTGACATGGAAGCAATGTTTAGTTTGGCACTGCTGGCCAACTTCATGAACAGCACCATGATTATATGTTTTTGTGGATTCTGCTGTGTTGTAAGTATTCACACTACATGTTTTGCCATTACAATACAAGTTTATGGCACACTGTTGATAAAACAACATAATTATTACGAAAGTATTTGTGTGCCAAGTTCTAAGATGTCATTAACCGTAACATCATGCAGGGTAAATATCATTTTGTGTTGTTATGATTTCAATATGGAGTAAATCTTGATAGCTTTTTTTTTCATTTCGGAAGAAAACCTATTTTGTAGCCTTTCCCCAATTTTATGAACATTGTTTTACAAATGAGAGAGTGCGGCTCTGGAAATTTACCATGAAATTTAATATACCTACAGTTTATAGTCGTTTTGGAACCGAACATTTATCCTCTAAATCAATAATAGAATCAGAAAGAAGAATAGAAACAAAAATATAGACATTAAAATGTAGGTATGTCTTTTACGAACAATAAATAAGAGCTCATGGTAACGCCACTCATTGCACAGTCGTACACTCACTGCGTTTCACGATAATCGATGTTAAAGTTTCATGTTTTACACATCAAAGCTGCAAAATATCGCACCAGCCACAGTTAATATGAAATATTATTTTTTTGTTTTGTCAAATATTCGCCTGGCCGAGGTTAGGGATTATACAGCGTGTAAGTAACACAGTTGCAAATAATTTACAAAAACGTCTTTCTTGGGATACTTATGGAAGAAAGAAAATCCGTTTAGTTTGGCGCTGAGATACAAGTTATATCAATTAATATACCTATATCTATATCCATAAGTATATCTATATCTATAAGTATATCTATAAAAAAAAACAGAAATCGGGAATTAAAATACAGTAAGTAGGTACATTAAAAAAAACAGTGGAGGAACAGTAACGTGTCTCGCGTTAGCACCAAAATAGGTGTCCAGTTCAGCTTGGTGCCAGATAAGAAAATAAAAATGCGAGATTCAGGATTTACAGTCAATAGTTTGATTTTGAACTACGCAGTGTAACGCGATACGCTTACGTTGGTACGGTGAATGACCTTCAGCGCACGGCGCCGTAGAAGTAATTGATTGCATAAATGTTTTACATAGCTGTTTTTGGCCGTATGGGGTATTTACTGTTTTTTTTTTCGGTAAATTGTTCTGTTTACTCATTGTGATATCACTTTTAAGCATAAAAAAAAAGAAAGAAAAGAAAAAATGAATTTTCCGGCGAAATTTCTAATGATTTTCCACTCAGAATGATGGTCTGAATACACTATTTCAGGATTCGGTACGGTGTCTCTTACACCCTGTATATTGCAGCAAAACTCAAAATCGGCCTAGTGGCCGTATGGAATATGGCCGGTGGTATATAAGGCAGAAACATTGCTACTAACTATCCCTAACTTCGGCCGCCTCATTTTAACTTTAACTAGCTTTAATTTTTGTCAAAAGTGGTGATGGTTGTTTAAAATTAGTACCGAATATGATTTTGTGATAGTGTTTAAACATTTTTGAATCTTCAATATCTATTTTACAGGTACCTGTTTCTACCTTCTACCAAGCACAGCTAATTATGTAAATTTGGACAAGTTAGAAAAGCGAAACATGGCCAGATCGAGCTCTTTTTATATTCCAAGTTTTGAGTTACTAGTTGTGACTTCTCAAGTACATTATAACAAATGTGATAAGAGAAGGCCTTAGTCCATACCTCTTCCTGTTAATAATGCATGCTCAATACATTGGACTAACAGAAAGAGGCACCTTGGCGCATGCCCTTTGCAAATTAGTGAAGTCAGCAAATAAAACTTAATAGAAAATAAACTGGGAAGAGACGATGAGATTTAACATGAAGTAAAGATTAATTAATTAATGATAAATCTATGTCTAGTCTATCTAGATCGTCATATTCTAGCGCCATTGATAAAATCTACCAAAGCGTGGACATGTTTGTAGAGGAATGTCTTAACGTATTATTTGAATGAGGTACTAATTATCCTAAGTTATTTCGTTTCGATTCCAAAACGACTATAAAATCTCAGCGTATGTTTTTTTTTAAGAAAAATCGTAGTAAGGACGTAAGTATTTTCCTTCTGCCTCCTTTGTTTTAACTCAATTATAGAACTATGAACCTTGAACGAAAATAATTAAAAATAAGAATATCTTTTTATTAAAAGAAGAACACGCTAATTAAAATTGTCAGCCCAATTTCACATCACTAGCAGATCATATAGTTTTGAAGGACGACACGAACTAAAATTACACCTTTAAAAGCATTCTGCGTATCCTCGTCGCATTCTTTTTAGGTTAAACCTGTGTTAGTTTTGAAGTTAAAATACTCCTTTTTGTTCTCCTTTAGCCATATGCAAACGCTAAGGTGTAGGCCAGGCTTCCTTCAGTTTACGCCATCTTTATCGGCCTAACCACAGTTTCTAACCACTTTGTTCCTGCTAATCTTTTGATGTCGTCATACCAACGTATCTGTGGTCATCCTTGTGGACGTTTCTCATCCCACGGTACACTCACAGCCAGCCCACTCTACAACATCGGTAATTTTATAAACTTGTTATCCAGTTGCTCGAAAAATGGAACGAGATTGCATACAAGTCGTTCTTCGTGACAGCCCTCTCACAGACTTGGCTCTTATGCTGGTTTGGACAGAAACTAATCGATTCAGTAAGTTTTATAAAATTTTGTATTTGTTTATAGGCCTTTGGTACAGTCCAAATACGACTCAAAAAAAAATTCCTTGTATAACCACAACTTGTCAAATTGTTTGTTCGTGATAAAAAAGTAAATTAGTTTTGGTTTACTTAGGTATATCGAAAGAAAAACAACTTTTCTGTCTATTCAGCTATAAGTTCTAACAGTAGTCTATATTAACTGTCTGTCTGACGATCTCCAAAACAGTTCGACCGGTTTTAACGGAAGTCTCGCCGATAGATAGCTGAAGTTATTAGCAGTAACTTTTGCTGACAGATAGCTGTAAACTGCTAAAACGTGCTAGAACTTAGACTACTGTTAGGCCGCGCCGGCCCATTAGTAGAGTGAGTGGAGCGGTCACTCTAGGCGCCAGGCGGCAAGGAGCGCCAAAAAGTCAAATTCGAAAAACATTGCACAAAATAAAATTTAGGCTAACCTTTAATTAGATATGCCTTTATTAGCTTCACGAACTAACTATGTAAAGAAATCATGGAAGTAAATTTTAACCTACTTCTGATTGTCTATTACTTTGGATGACAAGATTATAATTTGGCATTATGGAGCTGATCTGATGATGGAGAATATAAATATTATTATTAATGAGCCGATTGAAATGGACACCAATAGCGGTACGAACCTTCTTAATGGTTAAGAAGCAGGTGCCTTCTTTGAATTTAAATCCTCTTGCAATAAAATTACAGTTTTGGCAATTTGGTAATAATAACATTTATTGAACATAAAACTGAAATACAATTTAGGTGACGTGAAAAAAATGGGCGCTGAAATATAATATCGGTCTACCCTGATCATGGGCTAAGGCCGACGCTGTTTTTAGGGTTCAACGCAACATCTAGTCTAGAATAAGTATCTTGGCGTTGCTCTGGCTGACGAATAAGTCAGTCGGAACAAACTTTTAAACTGTTTAGTTTATTGGGTTGAAGCAGTGTCGGAATAGTCTGACCATCAACTTCTAACACCAGGGGTTCACGTTCAATCCCCCATCACGCACAACGCACTCTCTTGCCTGCCGTGCCTTTCCACAATAAATGAGTGTATTAAAAATTAATTACCATTTGCTTTGTAGTAAGTTAATAATCGCTTTAATGATGTACGTTTTTGCCTACATCATGTCGTAAATTTTCAGAGTCTCGGCTTGTCTCAAGCTCTATACGAATGCGGCTGGTACAACAGTGGCAAAAAAATCAAAAGTTACATTTTGATTATGTTAGTAAGGTATGTATAATATATCAACAATATAGGTAAAAGACCAAAACTTTGTTAAATTGTAATTGTATTTATAATTGAACATACCTATATGTATTTAATACATATTATGTATATTTGTTCCCTTCTTCGTGTCATTCAGAAAAGGATTCCATCCACTGGGTACAAAACTCCGAGTGCAACTTGGCCAGCGCAATCTTCAGGCCCAACCAAGTAAAATGGGCTATAAGTAAATGTAAGCCGTTTAAATCAACGGGGAAGGATGGCATTTTCCTAGCACTTCTGCAACACTGAATTGATAATTTCCTTGCAAACTGTTCCGAGCAAGTTACGCCCGAGGAGTCATACCAGATCATTGGTCACACACAGGTCACGATACGCTTCAAACCGAAAGTAGGGAAAAGGGACTACTCCGTTCCGAAATCCTGAAGACCTATAAGTCTTACCTCTTTTCTTCTAAAGACTATGGAAAGAGTTATAGACCAGCACATTAGAGCAAAGTACTTGGTGGAAAGACCCCTAAGTCTCTACCAACATACCAAAAAGGCAAATTCACGGAAACAGCTTTGTTAGATCTAATCGATAAAGTGGAGAAAAGCTCAAGAGGATAAGCAAACTGCTCTATGTGTTTTCCTTGACATTGAGGGGCCACAGCACAATCCTCAGAGGAAGGAGTGCAAAGGGTATTGATGTCACCACCATAAAATGGGTCAAAAGCATGCTCCCAAACAGAATTGCGACAGTTTCATCAAATGAAACATCGCACAAATTCTTCATTACACGAGGGTCCTCACAAGGAGGCGTATTATCTCCACTACTTTCAACCCTTGCTGTTGACCAACTCCTTGTAGTAATGACTAACCTCGACATGACACACAGGGTTACGCATACAGCCTGGTGGTCATAGTCAGAGGACCATGCCTCCCCACCATCTCATCACTACTACTACAAGGAGCTTTCAACACCATCAACACCTTCCGTTCACAAGAAAAGGAAGCTCAAAAGATTGCCAGGTCAATCGTAACGTACGGGGCTCGGAGGATGAACTCGCCAGAGCTGGTGCAGACACCCGACACCAAACAGCGAGCTTATTCAATCATAAATAAACGAGTAATACAGATCAATGGCAATTAAGAGATGGAGGACCACGACTGGTCTACGACACTCGAACGCCTTAATAAAGAGCTATGATAACAAAGTATCAAAAGAACTTCCGGAGCTCAAAAGATATAAGACCTGTGCTGTGACCTATTCGATAATCGATGATTACTATTATTATCATAGAACTTGGAATCGATAGTTTTAGTAGTTTTAGTGGTTATAATATAGATCAAATAAATTTTTAGGGTTCCGTTCGTCAAAAGAAAAACAGGAACCCTTATGGGACCGATGACGATATGACCAAATTTTAACAGACAGAAGATAAATCAAAACCTATAGCGTACTTCCCATTGGCGTAAAACCATTAATAGAAATCATAGAAAAGAAGCAAAGTCTCATAAGTAAAGGGAAAAATCTGAAAGTCGTTTATTTGTTATTATACATAAAAAAAAATTTTCGTGATTACAAACTTATATTTTGCGGTTGGAAAATTTACTTTTTTGTAAATCGATGTATGAGAGTATTTTTAGAACTGCATAGTTAAGTTTGTCTTTCGGAAAAAAAAACGGGCAAGAACCTTGGAAAATTGTTTCACGAGATGGACGTACTATCTACGTAGAATTTTGTTTGCTTACGGAACCCTCGGTGCGCGAGTGCGACTCGCACTTGTCCTTTTTTTTCTTTAAAATTTATTCATATCGCTATAAGGTGGGAGTGGAGGAAGGGTGGAAGTAGGGAAACTCCCACTTGGAAATATTATCTCGAATGATAATTTTCATTAAGAAGAGTATTTATTTAATAAAGTCACTACAAAGTAAATAAGTGGCTTTTGTAATTTCAATGTAATATGTAGGTACTAAGCTCTTCATCGGGTACTTCTTCTTTATCCAGCACCTAAGATACTTATCGTTTTAATATTTACCATTAGATCTATTGCAGTTCATATACATATACAAACCAAAATAGTAAAATTAAAATTGAATCTTCACACAATTTTTGCTCATACTTCGGAAGACTTAGCTATAGTGTACATAATGTGACAAAATGGTCTGATGGTTTACAATATGAACAGCCAAAAAAAATTAACAATTTTTTGGGCTGTTCATATTGTAAGCCATTTTTTCAGGCTAAATCAACATTTAGCATGAAAAATACAATCATCCCCTGGATTTATTATACGACCCTAAATTATGAAAACGCCTTTGTGTCACACCTTGCATTTATTTTAGAATAACTAAGAATTTTTTTTAACTTTTATACTATTTTCCAGATCCCAAAAATGTGCTCGAGTAACAACATACGGATTCTCAATCATTTCTTTAGCAAGTTACACTACGGTAAATCCAAAAACATAACCATTTAACTAACACTGACTGCTGGGCCAGAGGTCGTGGGTTTGATCCCCACCCAGGACAAATTGTTTGTTGAGCACGATTATTCGTTCTGTGTTTGGTGTAATTTCTTTATAATATGTATGTGTAATATATAAGTATGTATAACAGCAGGCTCTGCCTAGGCCGTGTGTGAGGTGCCTCAATTTATTATTATTAAGTATAAGAAAAACTGATCAAACATACACAAGTAATAATTATGTGTATTTAATGTCATTTGCAGATCATAAAAACATCGTGGTCCTACTTCACTTTGCTTTACAACTTCTACACACGATAGATAACTGAAGGTATGGTTCCAACACAAAAAACTAAGTATCTGAATAGCGGATTAATAAATAGACAATAAATTAAGTACTATACCTACACCGTATTACAGAAAGCTATAAGTAAGTCCATAAAATTGTTCAGATTGTTTAATTGTAGACCAAAATGAAGATGAGACTGTTTGGAAATGTGTAGGTACCTAAAAAGAGTTTAGTTTTTAATCTTTGTTTTTCGAGAGTAATTCAACTCTTGTAATTAAATATGGTTATAGCGGTTAACACGTATAACTGTTAAACAATTTTTAAGATTCAGTAGGTAATAATTATTTCACTTAGCATGCATTTATTTGTGTATTTTTTCATAATAAAGATGTCATGTAGCTTGTTATATTTTTTTACTCCTTACCCTAGTAAAACTTCCTTCTTAGGGGGTCCCGGGTGCCTTGCAATAGACCCACTTGTGACGGAACACCTTGTGGTTTTAGTCGGTACGATTCCGACATAAACTTAAATGCGTAGGGCATGGTATGTGTTTCCAGTTTGCAGACGATACTTGCATTGTAGTAGCTGACGCAGACCCCCTAAAGGCCCTTGACAAGCTGCAGCCTGACTTTGTTACACTACTAAGGTGGTGTCATGATGCTGGGCTAGTAATAAACTCAGATAAAACTAAATTACTAGTTATTAAATCACCTTATCAACGTAAAAGTCTCACTTCTGCTTTGATTGCCCATGACCACAGTTGTTTGTACAAGCCTTACACACATACTTGCAGCTGTCCAACCATAGAAGTTGTAACGTCGCAAAAATACCTGGGTATGGTGATAGACAGCAAATTTAACTGGGGTAGTCATATTGAGCATGTTTGTAGTAAGTTGCGACAGTTTCTGGCTAACATTGTCTTATTAAAGAGTAGAATTCCGTACAAAATCAAGATTATGTTATATCATTGCCTAGCAGAATCTCACATACAATACGGTCTCAGTAGCTATGGTCGAACATATGAAGGATATATCAATCAAATTTATAAACTTCAATTAAAAATACTGAAGAATATTGTTTAAAAAAAAACTGAACAAAAATATTGTAACGAGGAAACTGGCCTTTTTAAACACTGTAATGTATTACCCGTACAGAAAAAAATTACTTACACCATGTTAGTAGAAAACTTTTTTAACGATAAGTTAAAGAAAATCATAGAACACCTGTATACACTCGAGCGATAGCGCAAAACAAGTTATGCACGGAGCGAGCCAACAATATGTACGGCGAAAGAACGACTACCGACATTGTCCCTTGACTGATAAATAAACTACCTCCGAGTTTAGTTAATGCAACGACAGAAAACAACATTAGACATAAATTAAAAACCTTTCTCCTTACACATAATATGTAAAAATAAAGTATGATAGGTTAAGAAATAATATTTATTATTGTACCGTAGTAAAACAATTCGTGAGGAGAGATGTTAACTCGAATTTAGTATGTATATGTTTGTAATGTTTTTCCGACTGTAATTTTTTAGCATTGTACAAACCTTAGTGGTTTATTTTGCTATGTATAACACATCGTAAATTGCTTGTATTTTATATGATAACAATAAAAAAAAAATAAAACAAACCACTTCGCTGAATACTGGTGCGGTGGAGGTGAGGTGGTAACCGAGGGGGTTTCCAAACGTAAACAATAAGAAAGGCTTTCGTGCACTGCGTCATTTGTACATCTAGCACTGCGTCATTTGTACATCTATTATTTCGAAACCCATACTGATTGTTCGAGATAATATTATTTTCCTCAAGATATTTTTTGAGACGATTGTTCATGATTTTCTCCAAGACCTTGGACAAGGAGGGTAGGACAGATATTGGTCTATAATTACTGACACGATCTGAATCCCCAGTCTTATATACAGGACTAGCAGTTCCCGAGCGGCTTCGTTCACGTGTACATATTTTTATATTTTGTGCGGAACCCTAACACTTTTTCCAAAATAAAAGTAACCTAAGTTACTCCTTATAACACCAGCTATCTGCCAGTGAAAGTCCCTTGGAAATCGGTCCACCCGTTCCGGAGATTAGCCGTAACAAACAGACAGACAGACAGACAGACAAAAATGTTTTAAACTGATTTTTAGGTAAAGGTATCTTGCAAATATCTGTATGAGCTTAAAAAAAAACTATTATTTTGACATTACAAACAGACACTTCAGTTTTATTTATTTGTATTGTTGAATAAGGGCCCCTTTAAATAAATCGGGAAATACACATGTCTTGTACTTACTTATACATAAATTTAAAAAAAAATGCAAAGCTAAGGTAAGTAAATCAGACTTTTTATCCTCAGATAGACGCTTTTAAACATACAAACAATATGACCCGATCAAGGAAATTGCTGAGAATAAGTACCTACATGTTAGTAAAAAAAAATATTATTCTCTTTATTAATCTTAAAACGAATAAATTCCATTTTTAAATATTTATGTATCTACATAAAAATATATACCTATTTAAAAATATGATAAATAGTAGACCTGCGTCATTACAGGGACCAAGACACCGGTGGTTAGGGTTCCAAAGACAGGAAACTCCTCACTATATGGGCCGTGTCAAGTCCGAGTCTTTTTTATTGCAGTTTTTGGTTGAATGGGGTATATACTGTTTTTTTTTTTCGGTAAAATGTTCTGTTGACTCATTGTGATATCACATTAAAGCAAAAAGAAAATATTAATCTTCCTGCAGAAATTTCCAATGATTTTCCACTCAGAATGATGGTCTGAATACACTATTTCAGGATTCAGAACGGTGTCTCTTACACCCTGTATATATTCTTTTCCTTCCATTGTTTTCCCCTTCTTGTCTACCTTTCCGTTTAATACACTCCTAAGGAGAATGCAAATTCCAGTATGAAAATCAGTTTCACACTTTTTTATGATGCGTCAAATATGTAAAAATTGCAATATTATCTGACATATAAACGTATATTGTAACATTTCTTGTGGTTATTGAGAAATTAAATGGCAATATTAGGTTAAAAAATAATGGCATGCGAGCCAGCAACAGATTTGCATGACCAATTCCCTCAAGGGTGAAAACTTGTAAAATGCTTCAGAGAGTTGTATCATGAAGCCTCGTGAACGTCAGCTGCGATTCCGTCGGGGATATGAGGAGCAGCAGCCACTCGCGCACGTAGAAAAAAATATTATTTTTAGTCATTTCCTCCCGATTGAAAATTGTATCAAATTATAGCTAACCCAATATCTTGCAGAAAAAGAAAAGTCAGCTGACTATAGAAGACTAAATAAATATATACTTGCATCGGGATACAGCCAGCTGCCGTTTTTATTTATTCGCAATAGCATATAAACTGTGATCTTATAAATTTTCAATTGAGAATAAATCACTGAACGTAGTACATATTTCTTTCACATTCATGTGACCAGCTAACGTATAATCCACCACTCTGTAGTCAGCGGACTTTTCTTTTTCTTTAAGATATGGGATTAGCTATAATTTGATACAATTCTCAATCGGGAGGAAATGACTAAAAATAATATTCTTTTCTACGTGCGCGGGAGGCTGCTGCAGTCGCAGCTGACGTTCATGAGGCTTCATGAAATAATTTTCTAAAGCATTTTACGAAGTATCGCATGAGAGGAAATGACTGACGAAATTTGTGCCTAGCTCGTGGACTATAATAAGTTATAACGATAAGTACGATAACAACATCGAGAATTTTTTTTTTATATATATGGACTCTATCTCGCGTAAAATATTGTGATACTGACTTTCAATATATTTTTATATTTTGGTTTATGACACTGACGTTAGAATTTTTTTATTAATAATGTTTGTAGCATAAACTTAATATACTAACGTAATAGACGAACATAGTGTGCGAGTGTGATACTTAGCCTTATACAGAAACCTAGGTGTGAGAAAGAGACAGAATAAATCTGACAGTGAGACCGGTTTTGAAACATTTAGTTTCAAATAGTCTCAATGTCAAAAAATTTCCCGTTATAATTTTGGTGTTTTCGTCGTAATCTTTCTATATTTTAACTTTACATACTATTACTTACTTATTACTTTACTTTTAATTTTACATACTAAGTTTATGGTTTGTAGCATTATGTTTTTGACAGCGATACCATCTATAAATTAAGGCAAAACTAACGCTGAAGTATACATTCACTACATAAACTACGACTACATACACGAAATAATAAGGTTACAAAACTGCAATATATTTTAATGTGACTCATTTACCACAAAAAGAAGGCTTATGTAAAAGTACAGCTTTCCCCTATTTTTTCCCAAGTTCGGTCTTTTTTATTTCCTTATTCCCATAACATAGAGGTCAGTTTCTATAATATATAACCAAAACTCTAATGTAGTGTTTGTAACTCCAAAGAGTATACAAACACTACGTTAGAGTATACTCTTTGACCAACACTATTAGCAAGAGATCAGAATCGCCAAAAAACAAGAAAAAACTCTCTAATCCAAGTCAAAGTGAAAAATCTGTCAAAACCTTCGCCATAAAAAGTGCAATTTAAAATATACAAAATCATGGGTGGCATCTGATCATTAAATTTTCGTTTTATTTCTTCCAGATTTAAAAATATGCCGCATAACGACTAAAAGTTTCTAAAAGTGCCCAAGAGAGCACGACAACATAGTCATTGCTTTACAAGTTTGAGGAATGTTCATAAACATAATTCAGAATGTTCGCTTGCTTTAGGTTCATATCTGGCAGTGTGTTTACTGGAGCCAAGATCTTTTCGGTTACCTCTCAGGTAAGAATTCAATGTCATTGTTATGCTGTAACAGTCCGGAGTTGCTACAAATTAAGAACTGTAACATTTTTTCAGAGAAACTACAAAGTCGCGGTGATTGGCGCCTCCGGCGGTATTGGCCAGCCTCTCAGTTTGCTGCTAAAATTGAATAGCCTTGTCTCACACTTGGCTCTTTATGACGTCTCCCCCGTGACCCCTGGTGTTGCTGTCGACATATCTCACATTAACACTCCATGCAGAGTCACAGGACACAAGGGTCCGGATCAACTTGCTGAGGCGATTCAGTGTACGACTGTTATGATAACCCTCCCAAATAATTTCTTTATATCTTTAGCTTTTAGTCTATCCCTGCATTAATTTTATTGACAATGTGAAGTAGATATGAAATAGACGTTAGATCGGTGACGAATCTATTCATCCATTATACAAATCAATTCACTCCACAGGTGCCAGCGTAGTGTTAATTCCTGCAGGTATACCCCGCAAGCCTACTATGTCGCGAGACGACCTCTTCGCAACAAATGCGAGTTTAATACGCGATTTAACCAAAGTGATCGCTCGGGTCTGCCCTCAAACTATCATAGCTATCATCACAAATCCTGTTAACTCAACAGTGCCGATCGCTGCAGAGGTTTTAAAAAGAGTAAGTAAACATTTTAACAGTTTGCATGTATACTAGTTTTATAATATTTAAAATTCCTATAGCTACGAAGTATTCTATTTCTAAATGAAACCATTAAGCCTGTTATACAGGGTATAAGCTATGGCGACGTATGACATACTAAGTCTTACCTCTTTACTTCTAAAGACTATGAAAAGAGTTAAAGACCAACACATTAGAGCAAAGTGCTTAGTAGAAAGACCACTAAGTCCCTACCAATAACTTACAAAAATTGCAAATCCACGGAAACAGCTCTGTTAGATCTGATCGACAAAGTTGAGAAGGCTCTAGAGCGGAGATTCCCAAACTATTTTGGGCAAGAGACCCCTTTTCCAAAATGAGCTGATACCTCAGACCCCCATAGCCAAATTACTTTAAAAATCCTATTTCTAGGTAGTATCAATAGAAAAGAAAAATTATTATTTTCTATTGATACAAAATACTTACCAATTTAAAATCTTTGCGGTTGGTTAATTGAGTAAACGACATAAAGTTCAGTAAAAATCAAGTGTAATTAATAATTATTAATACAAATTACGTAAAAATACTTAACTAATTATTTACAAAGATTCAGTGTGATGGATGAACCTGGTGACATTAGCTAAATTCTGTTCAATTATCATCATCAAATACAGAGCAAATCAAAACGTGCCTAAAGACTTGTACGCTCGAACACATTATCTTACACGAACTTGTCCACGCTTATTGACTTGCCGAGTTTTTGTTCTTGTACGAATTTGTGCACGCTTATCGACTTGTTATACAGTATTTTGAACGTTTCAAATTTTTAGACCTCGTCCCTCCACAATCAGTTTTCGTTTATGTCGACCCCTGGGAATCCCTGCTTTAGATAATAAGCAAACTGCTCTATTTGCTTTCCTTGACATTGAATGCGCTTTTGACAATACACCCACAGCAACAATCCTCAGAGGAATGAGTGCAAAGGTTATTGATATAACTACCATAAATGAATCCTCACATCACAAACATAGTCAATAAAGCAAAAATGGCATTATGGTTGAGCTGTTGCATGGTTGACGTCAGATGGGGACTTCAACCCGACTACGACTACCTCAAACAAATTACCTACAACGCACGGATTGTTTAATAGCCACTGGTGCGCTATCTTCGATATCAGGGGACGCTCTAAACGCACTAGTAAGCCTGACTCCACTCAGTATCTGTGAGCAAAAATAAGCTATATATTGGTATTGGTATAAGGCTCCGTTTCCGCGTATAATTTCATAGACGGTCCATTATGCGTTTAGATAGGCTGATTAGTTGAGCCAGCCTAGCTCCTTCCAGAAGCACAGAAGCGTCCTGGAGTGTTCGCAGGCTTCTAGGAGCGATCTCGCACCCGTGAGGATACTTGCCCGTTGTGTGGCCACTCCCTCGCACTTCAGGATAACGTGGGCGGCCGTTTCCTCCTCGGTGAGAAATCCTCTGCATAGAGGACTGTCTGTCGCATTGATGGTGAATAGATGCCGGTTTAGGGCCAAGTGACCCGTAATGGTTCTTTCAACTATTTATTCTAATGTCGAGTGGGTTGACACTGAGCAGTCTGCAAGTTAAACGTGGTGAGACCTCCGTCAGCACCAGTTTGAACAGCCTGCAGCCCGTTATGTCGGCCGAGCGACCGTTGCCTAAGCCGAGCTCTCCGCATTAAATAGATGCGTGGAGATCAACATTGAAAGAAAAGTAAGATTTCAACACATCTACATCAACTCAGACAGTCAAGCGGCGCTATTCGCACTATACAATTTTCAGACTAGCTCAAAGCTAGTACAAAATTGCAAGGCAAACCTACATTGTGGTAATCAAACAAAATCTCATTAAGGTG
Organism: Callimorpha dominula; assembly: GCA_949752705.1. Lineage (NCBI taxonomy): Eukaryota > Metazoa > Arthropoda > Insecta > Lepidoptera > Erebidae > Callimorpha > Callimorpha dominula. The sequence continues at coordinate 9,781,308 of OX457009.1, read as the reverse complement.
GGTACCAGGCCATGATATCGATGGCAATGAAAAGCCGATGAACTCACCAGAGCTGGTGCAGCACGTTAACCGGACCGGGACCGGCACCATGCTGCGGCATTACTGCATCAATAATAATAAATAAATAAATAAAAAAAAAAAAAAACAATGGCAATTACGACATGGAAGACCACGTCTTAGGCTAGTGTCTAAGACACTCAAAAGCCTTAATAAAGGGCTATGATAACAAAGTATCAAAATAACTTCTGTAGCTCAATTAAGATACAAAACCTGTGCAGTAACACGAATCGTCACCGGACTCTGGAAACTGAACAAACATTATAATGTTCAACCTAAAGTTGGGCGAGAACACAATACGCAGATTCTGTCGAGAGGTAGAAGAAACTGCAATGAATATTACATGCTTTTGTGTCCCACTAATGCGGCACTGAAGTATTAACCTAGAGTTGCACATCATGCAACCGCAGAAAAAACAAACAATCACTGCTGATAGGATCTGGAGGCTTCTCGACGCCATTAGTCTGAGCAGTGAACTATAAAGCAAGAGTTCGCTACAAAAGACCAAGAATGGTCGTGGTAGCACTAGGCACTTAAAACAATAATAATACAGCGACGCAGAAAACTCACGAAAACGTACCAATCCAATATAAGTTCCAACTATAAAAAAAAAAAAACTTCGCTAGTGATAATATTTTAAATAATTTGAATAATGAACGTGTGATCGGAAACAATTTAACTTTGTGTTGAACTTTAAACGTTTTTTTATATTTAATATGCAATATTTTGCTATATTCTTTTATTTACTCATCGGATTTTAAATCGTTACCCTTTTATTCATTTAAGTTCGTCTATCTACCCATCGCGATGGCATTGTACTCAATAAAAATGTGTAATTATCTTATATGCTCCTACTTGCCATAGCATGGCGAGCCCGCATTGCGCGTCGGAAAATTAAATGTACTGTAGGTAGGTACTTTAGTTCGGGCGCTCAGGCGCCGCCGCGCGCGGCTAGAGGCCTGGCCGAAAACGTGGGTATGGCAGAGTGCTTAGACTGTTTGTTTGCACGAAATAGAAACGTAAATATTACTATTATGCGATACGAGGAATAAACTTAACGTTCGACGCCGTCGACAACCTGATTGCATAAAACTTTTTAATGTTGTTCGATTAATTACATTAGTTTTTTGGCCGTATGTGGTATTTATTAATTTTTTTTTCAGGAAAAAGTTCTATTTACTCATTATGATATCGCTTTTAGCCCAAAAAAATATTTAAAAAAACAGCAGAAAATACCAATGATTTTCGTCTCAGAATGATTATCTGACTTAGGCCTGGCATCACTTAAATTGCCGACGACGGACAAAAACTTAAAAAAATCCGGACACATGGGTGAAATCGAGATTCTTTCCCGGACAACATAAGAAAAGCCCGATTCCATTTAAATTTTCAGGTTGTTAACGATTTATCTAACATTAATTTATCTCCTTTACTTTTCACCATTTTTATAAATTCCATCTCTAAGTCATTAGCCTACCACCTTTATGTAGATGACCTTCACATTTATATGCAAGCACCATTACATAAATTGACTGAAGCTTTTACCACTATTAGTTAGGATTTGGCGCGCGTGTCTGAATGGAGCAATCATTATGGACTGGTAGTGAACCCTTCTAAGACCCAACTTATTGTTGTGGGCAGTCCCAAATTGCGTGAGGTCAGTCGGAAATTGTTTGCATCTACAGGGTCCTTGCGAAGACTACGCAATTTTCTGCCAACGGTCACTAAAATTGCACTAGCACAATCCCTCCTTCTTCCTATACTCGACTATACTGATGTCAGTTATCTCGATATCACTGAGGAGCAACTCGATAAACTTGAGCGCCTTCAAAACTTTTGTATTAGATTTATTACGCTAATATGATCACGTATCTGAATTTCGAAACCAGCTCAAGTGGCTTACAATTCGCCTTCGACGGAATACTCACATTCTTTCTATACTTTATAGTATTTTATTTCCTTGTTTTCCTCAATGACACACATACGAGATTCTTCCTTGAGGTCGTCCGAATCTCTGGAACTGGCAGTAGCCACTCACTGTACCAAGTTCTACAGTAAAACGTTCACTGTGCAGGCTGTCCGATTATGGAATGCTCTGCCAATAACTATTAGACGTGCCAAAACTTTACCTGTCTATAAGAACATGGTAAAAGAACATTACCTGACTTCTTAATCTATTATTTGCCTAAAACATATTCTATCTGTGGTGTACATTTGTAATTTCTGTATCAATATTATATATTTATTTATGTATGTTTGTATTCATTATCTGTGTGTATATGTTTACACAGACAGTATATATGTACTAGTGTGTATATATGTATTGTTAGACCTGACTGCCTATACATATATGTTTAATTATTTTTTATTATTTACTTTATCACCATATCACATGATATATGCTATATATTATAAGTATGTTATGATTCTTTAAAAATAAAAATATCTCCAATATCAGCACTTCACACCAAAACTACCTATGATTTTATATATTTATTGTCGATTTGTCCATTCAAAGGTTGCCTGGAAGAAATTGCTTTCAGTGATAAGGCCGCCCTTTGTACATATTCACCTGATATTTCTTGCAAAAAAATTTTTGTTGGTGTACAATAAAGTTTATTTCTATTCTATTCTAATTATAATTGTCCCTTGGCACACTCTGTAGTGTCCAGGTTTTAAAAAGCCTGCCCGGACGCCCCCCGGATGCCCTCTAAACTAGGACTTCACTATTTCAAGATTCGGCAATTAGTCTTTCCACCCTGTATAAGTTAGCATATCTTAATGTTTAGTAGAATTCAGAAGCAATAATGTACACCTTAGAAAGTAATGACAGAGACACGTTCAATGACTTCAAGTTATAAGCAAGTCAAAGGAGGAGAACGAAGACCCAAATCCAATTTGGCGGAACAGGTGACCGGCGACTTATCACTTCATCGCTAGCTCTAGAAAAAAAGCGATTAACTTAGAGTAAATCCGTCGTCTTGTTCTTCGATTCATTTTTTCTTTTTCGTTTAAGTGAACATGGTTCATGGTTCGCCTGAAACATATAATTGTCTTCTGCTTCTAGGAAGGTGCATTTGACGGAAGGCGGCTGATGGGTGTGACAACATTGGACATCGTGCGAGCCTGCACATTTGTTGGCGAGCTCAACTGTGTAGACCCTACAACCGTGTCCATACCGGTCATTGGTGGCCATTCTGGGAATACCATTATTCCCTTGTTCAGTCAATGCTGTCCTCAACCCAACGTGTGCAGCCTGGCAGATTTAAAAAGTCTCACTACAAGGGTTCAGGAAGCTGGTACTGTGGTAAGCCATCAGTCTCTGATAGCGGATGTATAAGGCAGTGTAATTTGAATCTTTGCCGGTTCTAGCAAGCAACAATAATACAAAACTTCTACTATACATATTTTACCATCACGTGACCCGTCTGCTGGTTTGCCCCCTATAATATAAAAAGAAAAAACCTTTTGTACCCTATGTCCATATCTGTACCCGTTTTCTGACAACGTGAATGCAAAATATAATGATGATCGGTTGATTTCAGCGTAACAAAGAAACTCACTTTTCTATTAATAATATCACTAGCTGGTACCCGCGACTTCGTTGTAATTTGTATCTAAGTAAGTATAGGATATAGAACCATCATTTTGAAATACTGATCCTTTATTTTGCCAGCTTCACGGTTTATTTTTAAAACAAAAAGTCGCCTATGTTCTTCTTCGTCTCCATAGCCAAGCCTTCATCAATCTCTATATTAGTTCAGTATTTTAAAAACGCCACATGTTGTAGTTGCCCATTGTTTGGATGGATGGATGGTTGTTTGTTACTCTTTCACGCAAAAACCATATAACCGATTGCGATGAAACTTGGTATGTAGATAGCTGGAGGCCTGGATTAACGCATAGGCTACTTTTTGTCCCGATATTCCCACGGGATCGGGACTTACGCGGGTGAAACCGCGGGGCGCTGCTATTTTTTTAATAAATGTACCCCTTTTTCGGCGTGAGGAAATCCCCATGGGTCGTCACCTCAGCAGGGTAATGGCCCGGTGGTATGGTTGAATCGAACCGATTAAAGTCAGGGAGTCCTACTTTCCCTGGTCTCAGAAGAGGCAATCCCTCCGACAGATTTGTCCGCCTTTTAAACAAAAAGAGACTCCAATGTGGAATGCGAGACGCGTTGCCTCCTCTAATTCAGAAAGGCGCTCGCGGAACACGTCGCGCCGCCGACTTCTGCTCGTTTCTGGTAGTCAGGAGAGTATTCATCCTCTTCCGTCAGAGGCAGCGGTCTATCCCCTATTTTGCCACCTTCAAGGTTTATTTCTGTGACAAAAGCCTATGTCCTTTTCTAAGGTCTTGTTTATTTCTATACCAAAATTACAGACAGAGTTACTGTCATATTTATAATATTTTAGTATGGATATGGATTATTTTAGGATTAACAGCTTAACTAAAAACCCGAACACTTCCATAATCATCCTCCTTAGATGTTAGATTTGATCCACTTTCCATGGCTGAATTGAAACCAAAATTTCAATAATAATGATGTGTAATATACCTCAATAACGTTTTAAGGTTCACCGAACAAATGAAGTGTGTTTTAAAAATTGGGAAATCATCTCTACATAGTATAAACCAAAGTCGCTTCCCGTCGTCTGTCCGTCTGTATACGCTTAGATCTTTTAAACTACGCAACGGATTTTAATCAATGATTCATGATTTTATATTGTTTTGCTATGTGTTTATACGGGACTTCGATCACGCAATCGGTTTACATACTGAACAGAATAGGGAATATGCATGTTGTTTAAATTTACTTGATTAATTTTCCCTTGAATTTTTATTGTCCAGATATTATGCCTAAACAATTATTGTCTTATTTAGTACGTGTTTATTTGCTAAAAATATTAATTAAAATATGCAAAATAAAGGCGCGAAATTCAACTTTGCAAAACGCTTCACCATTGGTCGAAACAAAACATGACGTGACATTCCACGTTCTGTCATTTATCGGCGCCTATATTCGTAGTGTTACGGAGAAAGATAGATGTTCCTGTGGTTTGTGCTCTTAGCTAGTGCAATTTAAGCATTCTAGTGATATTAGAAATCATCTAGGACACTGATTAAATGTAGTTTTGTCAAAGCACAATCGGACAATCTACCGAAAATATGCATATAAAAATAACATAATAATGTTTATAAAATATGCAATATGGTGCATTCATGATGACTATATATTTTGCATCAAATCCAGATTTTACGTCCGCTGATGTAAAAGGAGTGAAAGCCGCAAGGTGATTATTATAATACTTGTTATATTATAATCTAAAGGATAGGTAAGATATGTATAGTTATATTCGTTATATTCATGAAGTTTTATTGGACTTTTGTTACCTAGTTTAAGTAGACAAGCAAGTTGCCTTCTGCTTGATATTTAAAACAAACCTAAATGACTGCTGACTAATTCACACTATACTAGCAATTAAATTGTAATATGCTTACATTAAAGTGATCTTCACAACAATATAAACACGAAATTGAAGATGAGAAGACAAGGCAATACCTATAAAATGGTTTTTTAACTTTATCCATCGTCTATTAATTACAATAAATAGTAATTACAACTGGAAATCGGTATAAAATTACTGTCACACTTCAAGTAAGTTTATGAAACAAACACTAAGCGTGGAACGTGACGTCATCCAAGGCCCGCGAAATATGGCGGCGTTGCCAAGGTTATTTATATTTTTTATTAGGGTAGAATGATGGAACAAGTAAATAAAAGATAAAAAAAAAATACATGCATATTCCCTATTGCTTGACGTTTCCTGAATTCCCGTAAAAATACGTAATTATATCAAGGAACGCGAAAGTTTAAAAGTTAGTATACCTATTGTTTTGTGTTAATTTGTTGAAATATGACGATAATTGTTCAAGATGTGGGAAGAAATCAATCCGACTGCGATAGCTTTTATCGAAAATGCTGTCTTATTCTTTTGAAATATAACGAAATAATGTTTGATGGAATTATTCCTTTTTATTAGGACTAGGTATTAAAAAAAGCGATGGCATATGAGCTTTCTATAACCATTTTAATGTTTAATTTTTTTTTGGAAAGACTGATACGATATTTGTCCTTATCAAATTAAATACTTTAGTTACCTTAAGCATTTCATGTACATAATAATTGCCTTTTACACCACATAATGTCAACGGATTTACCGTTCCAATTTCTGGTAATGCCATCTTTTGCAACGCACGGATGGCACAGTGGTTTAAGTAGTCACCTTGCCACTACGCTGCACCGAGTGTTGTGGGTTCAAATCCCACATGGGACAAAAATTTGTGATCCACAAATAGTTGTCCCGTGTCTGGGAGTTCTTTGTGTCCGTTGTTTGAATGTTTGTGAAGCCCCCCGCGACACAGGAATATTCCTAAAGCGGGAGATGTCTATAAAAAAAAGAAATTACCATTAATAAGCAAACATTGAAAGTTGCAGGCTTAAATTTGAGCTTTGAGTGTTTTTCAAATGGACAGTTAGGTATATATAATGTCGCACTTTCGAGAGTAACCTCTAAAGGAAACATGTTTGTAATGTCTCATGAAAAAACAAATGTATATAAAGACATCCCGTAGTATAGTCTAATCATGATAGTAATATTAATAATCACTCCACACTAGGGGTCACATACCGGGATCCCGGATTTCGAAAATACCGAGATACCGGAGCAAATCAAGCACTAAAATAATATTTAAAAATACCCGGAATTTTCCGTATTTTCGGCATCAAGAAAAATAAAATTCCAATTAGATAACTAGTTAGATTAATGATTGCAATAAAGGTGTAGATAATTTCTCAAATTTATACTAAATAAAAGTCGCGCGTTCATACAACATTCATACCACGCCTGAAAGATTTTAATGTTACGGTTAGAAGTTACTATGGATACTCTCAAATTCGTACGACGATAGCCGAAAAACCACGTAGCGACTAGCGTGGTGTAGACGTGTAACTTTTGCCGGGGTAATCCGATTCCGATAATATTGTTTTATTATGCTTAAAAGTTGGTTCCCTTTAAATTTGGAAAAAACTTAACACAAAGGGTAGAAAAATAGAGAATGAATGATTAATTATTCTCTCACCGAGTTTTCATCTGTAAACTAATGTTGTTGAAATTTGACACTCATTTCGTTAATTATGTAAAAAGTATAAATTTAATTAGTATTACGAACTTAACGTCTTCAAATCCCGGAAATATCCTAAATACCGGAATACCGGGATTTATAAATAAAATAGTACCGAAAATACCGGTTTTGAAAAAAATATGCGATATTGCGACCCCTACTCCACACTGACACCTCATTTCTAAATTATATATTGCACCAGTTCGAAGATGGGGCGGGTCACTAGTATTACTTACACAAAATAAAAGAACCAATAAATATAAATAAATAAAGAAACTGTAATACCCTTTACTCGTTCTCAAATTGCAGTATTGTATTTGTTTTTAAACTGTCAATTTCTCAATAATATAATGCTCGTGTGTAGGTAGTGAAAGCGAAAAGTGGCGGTGGTTCAGCTACTCTATCCATGGCGTTCGCAGCGGCGAAGTTAACATCATCCATACTCAGAGCTCTGACTGTAAGTGTTTTACTTGGTACTAGGAGACACAATAGCGACACCCACAGAGCAAATTTTATCTTAGTCGACCGCTTATATAGAGGTGATTGATGTAAACCGTCCATATAATTAAATGCTTGTTTTATTTTATATAAATTAGTGGTAGTAAAGTAGGTAAAAAAAAGTAGTGGGTAACCTTACTATGAAAAAATGGTATGTATTCTAAACTTTTGCCAATTAATATATTCCCTAGCCAGTCTAGCCTAACCGTCATCGCAACCGTATTTCGCAAGCAGTGGCGATGGCTTTATCCATCCATCTATTTCTACGAATTAGTTTAACGATAGATCAAAATGGACAAAAACATCCAGCCAGTTCAACTGTTCTACGACGCTACGTGGTCTGGCCTTGCCACTAAGCCGTGCTGAGTGTTGTAGGTTCAATTCCCACATTGTGTGTGAAGTGTGTTCCCACAAAAATGTGTGGTCCACAAATAGTTTTCCCGAGTCTGGATGTTTGTAAAGTCCCCCCCCCGATACAGCCACAGGAATCATTCCTAGTGCGGGAGTTGTCATTTTTAAAAACAACCATAACGAACACGATAACTAAATTTTTAAAATATTTTGAAAATGTGCCAACTATTAGTGGTGAGCAGTAGAACTGTCTGGATGTTTTGTATATTGTTATGAATAAAGTCGTTGAGAGCGCCAGCAAATGTCGATACTGGTCCCGAAACTTGACTGCGATTGCGGTCGTCCACGGGAAAATTCATGTTGTTGTTAATTGTTAATTGCAGGGTGAACAGAACATCGTCGAATGCGCGTATGTATCGTCTGGCCTATGTGAACCAGCATACTTCGCTAACCCTGTACTGCTTGGCCAGTATGGTGTGGAGAGGAATCTTGGCTTTAGCTGTCTTAGCCCATTGGAAACGGAACTACTAAGAAATGCAATGCCTGAGCTCCTAAAGAATATCAGAACTGGCGTAGAATTTGCAAATAAATTTTAGTAAAAAAAATAAACATTGTAAAACAGGGACAAATTCCAGCTTCATAAAGAAAGGTGTGACAGTTTTTATTTTTGTCGGATATATTGCTGTATCAGCAACAAAATGTTTAAGTCTGATTTGTATCTCTGATAATAAATACATATATAGGTAACTATGCAATTAGCAGTCGAACTGTCACGCAAAAAAGTTAAAATATATGCTATCCCTATTCACCCGGTAATTAAGGTTAATGGGAATAAAAGAGTCCATAGGGAAATTCATCAGCAGGCTTAGACAAGTGCCAAACGTTTCTTGGCGTTTCCATTCATAAAAACGATGACGCCCTTAGGAAAACAATAATAGATTGATAGACAAGTGTACTTTGATTTGGCGAACGGTAATTCTATTCAACCTTTCTCTAAAAGGCAGATTGTTAACCAAACGTCAAGGTGTTTAGAGCGTATTATTTAAGGGGGCGTCTATTAATTACGTGAGGCTTCAGAGGAGGAAAGGGTCGTTCCAAATCTCAGCAAACCACATAATCACATAATATTTTGAGGCACGAAACTGTAAAAAGTCACTCTTCAGACCCCTCATGACTCCTGTGGATTATAATAATTATTCTTCTTTTGCTACTTAGGTATTTTATTGTTCGATAACGTAATGTCTAATACTAGTGTTCACTAGTCTTAAGTAAAACTAATTAAAGAATTTACGTATTTTGTAAACAAATCCAACGCAATCAAGCAGATATCGAGCTACATGTACACATCCGACATCTCATCAGAGGGGGTCGAAAAATTATATATCACTTCACGTAGTAAATGGACGCCCTCTTATCATTTTCGAAGTTGGAAAGGTGAGTTTCGTGTACCTAGTATTTTAAGTTTATTGTAAGTATAATTCCTCGTTATGGGCAGCCTAGAAAAGCAACCGAGTGCATTTTACAGAAATTTGAACAATTATCACTACGTCAATAATTATATTATCAGCTCATTGTATTTTGCCATTTTGTTTCGTTTTCTACAAGGTGTCTGACGTTCGCTCGTTTGTAAAAGTCACTACCGTTTCAAAAATCTTTACGCTTAGTCACGTGATATTTCTTTGGCTTATGTCAATCCCATACATTTTCTTTTCTATTCTACTGTCGTTATAGAAAATGAAGAGCCACTTGTCTAGGCCTGCAGGGCTGGCACAATTTCTATTCTATTTTACTTCTACCTAAGTACGTATTTGTTTTACCTACCTACTTATGAAAATGAGTAGGTATGATGTGTCTGTATAACCTATGGTTAATGGAACTTATGTTCCATTAAAAATAATAACAAGGTTACAACAACTTTAATAAAAAAAAAATGTAAATTTAGAAAAATATTTTTTTTAATAAGAAAAAATGGTTTCGTATTTTATTTTTATAGAACATTCATTTCTGATCAGTATGCAGTAGGTACCTAAAAATATTATAATGAATGAAATAAAATGGGATCACATTTGCCATGGTTTATTTTATTAAAATTGTTAGTTATTTTGAAAAACTGGACCAGCGCGCTAGGTAACATTTGACCCTGAAAAACCCTTTTCTTTTTTTACCTAATAATCGTTTATAAAATAGTAAAGTAGACAGTGTGCTTGATAAAGTGTGTTCTGTGTGTTCAATTTGTAATATTTTATGATGTGAGCTAGAAATCTGTAAGTTGTGTAATTTTTATGTTATACATATTACGGTTATTTTATGATTTGAGGGATTTATTTTGAGCTAATAATTAAAGTGGCTGGCTGTGAAAGTTCTCACTCAGCCTGCAAACATGGTGTAACCCACGGTTCCACACTATTACCGACGTTATTCCTTGTCTATATTGATGGTTTATGCAATTTGGCTTCCCTGCCATACTTAGATCTACTCATGTTCGCTGACGACACGGTGCTGATCTTTCATGGACAAAGCTGGAACATGGTATTTCGGTTAGCTGAGACCGGTTTAGCAAAGGTGACCTCCTGGCTGGAAGACAATATGTTTCCTTTAGTAAAACATCTTTATTGAAACCTGCATCGCACGCCCTCAAAATATATACCTTTCCGTGCAATAGAAGGGAGCCATAAAAACTGTGACTGCGCAGCTGTTTCCCAAGTAGCTCAAGTTAAGTATTTGGGTGTAAAATTACCTATCTGGACTATGTGCACCCAACCATAGCTATGAATCGGGCCACTAGTTTAATTTTTTTAAAACAATAACTACTGGTACACAACTTAACAAAATATACTGCATTTGCGCTAAGACTAACTTCTTGGCTCCGCATATGTAACAAATATAACAAAATTTTCAAATTACGTAAATTCAATAATAATAAATTTAAGGGTTTTATCTCCTTGTCTAAAATCCGTAGAATATGAGACTGTAGACAGAACAAACAATACGCATGCCAGCGTACCATGTTATTCAGAGATCTTTTTTTTTTAATTTTATATCTCATTTGGCTTATTTGATTTTTATTTGGTCTTTATCAAAGGAACAGAACTCAAAACGAAAGTTCTTAGAATTTTTGTTTGTCTATCTGTTTGTCTGTGCGTATGTGTGCGCTAATCTCAGAAATGGCATAACCGATTTGAATGCGGTTTTCACTCATTTATTGTGGTAAACTTCACTTAAAATTTAGTGTTTGTTTTAATTCAATCGGTTCACAAATATAACAGTTATATCAATTTAAAGAATCACGTCAAAAAAGTGACTGTTGTTTGTCTTGCCTTTTTTAGTTATATTAAGTTATCTCCTCATCTATACGCTCAAATTAAATGCAGTACAAGGCAAATTTTATTTCTATAAAATTTCCGTAGTGATGAAATTCTTTATTCTTATACACACGCATATAATAAACGTTATAAATTCACCTAAACATTACTTTATAATTTTTATTTTAAGAAATAACTCGTTATTCTTTCTGTCTTAAATATAAGAGTTACATATAGGGTGCCGCGGACATTATTAAAGATCCACTTAAGACTAATATTTTTGCCACACATAATATTCCTTTAATTGGAACCGTTTGCCTAGCAGACGCTAATAAAGCGTGCAACTGGTGGGTAAAATTTTCTCCGTCTTGGTTTAGTAATATTGATATTTTACACTGAAATACATTATTTATCATAATTAACTATAACCTATGTCAATCAGGAAGAGTCTAGCTTTCTATCTCTTTAAGAATTTTTAGAACCGAAGCATTCGATCTCAGGAGACACCTGAAAAACGCGAAGCACATTTAACTGCCGATCGCGAGCCTCGTACCCTATCGCGAGAGTCTTGAGACCTTCACTAAAAGAAAAACACGAATTGATCTCTCAAACAGCTCGGACTCTACAGAGTCTACAGTCTGGAAAGCTGGAAAGTAATTTAGACCGTGAAAGACTTTTCTTACCAAAGTTTTTTGGCGAAGGTACGAAGCCAAAGTAAAATTGCGCTTGCTGTTGCTTCATCGGGCATAGCAGTCACTTTGTTATCTGGAGGAAAAACTGTCCATAGTATGTTTAAAATTCCGATCGACTTAGACCGCACCGAGTCCTGTTTGTAATATTTCTAGAAGCAGCGATAAAGCTAAGGTTTTACGTGATTGTAATCTTATTATATGGGATGAATGTACAATGGCAAACCGTAAAGCGGTTGAAGCAGTAGATAGAACATTACGTGACATTAAGCAAAATTACCAACCGATGGGTGGTATAAAATCTGTAACGGCACCAGTTTAAAAGTGACCAATTTACAACGAAACGTGATAGAAGCAGAGACTTTAACCGGGTGCGGAGCAGGTTATTCTGTTTTTATACCCCGGATTTCTCTCATTCCGAACAATTTACCGTTTAGTTTTAAACGAGTCCAGTTCCCTGTGACCCTATGTTATGCCATGACAATTAATAAAGCCCAAGGTCAGACGCTAAAAGTCGCGAGTGTGGATCTAAGTATTGGTTGTTTTTAGCACGGTCCGCTTTATCTTTTTCTCTGTTGCGTGTTAGGATAGGATTCACACCTCCAACACAGTCTTTACTAGCATAGGTGTCAGAGAATCCTACTATAAATTGTACCATACTTAGGTTAATAAAGATTATTATTATTATTAAGTAAATCAAAAAATCACTGATGGTTACGGATCGTCCATTTATCAAGTGAGGCTCGGAAGGGTGGTGGGGGTTCAGAAAAAATCACTAAATAGCACAAGAGGAGGGAGAGTGTATTGAAATATCATGTGTACTTATTTATTCGTTGAAAGCGCGATGCCTAAACCGAAAAACGGCACGCGATCTTGACTCGCCACAATTTCCCCGTCTACCGCTTGGTAGTTGCCAGTAAGTCAGTGATTTCCACATGATTACACCTTTCCTTTATTATTTTTATGACAGTCGGAAACCACGGGGCTCTACCCAAAATCACGTGTTTTTTTCGGTATAAAGTATCTTCAAAATTTTTTGAATATTATCTTTAAATAATAGGTGGTTTCCGGGGGGGGATAATCCTCACTACATGTCACCAGGGGGAGGAAGGGGTTAAAAGTTGCTAAAAAACATCACGTGGTTAATGGACGACCCCTTATCTGAGGATTTGTCTATAATTTCTATTATCGTAATGAACATTACCTACTATTTTCATTGCCTACATTTTTACAGTGGCTCCCGCTTTATACATTGTTTAGTATGAGATTCCCGCCTCTCATAATGTAGTGTGTAAACAAACACTACATTATGAGATACTATTTGCTTGAATAAATAGTTTGTAGGAGGACCAAAGTAAATAACTTTTTTTATTGTTCAGAAAACAAAATTATTTTGTACTATTTAAAACCCGTTTGTAAATTTTACTATTTTGCCTGCAATTTCCATTATATCATATTTAATAGGTCCAGTAGTAATACCAAGAATCCCTTTACACTTGGACACCCTCTCTTTTGTTACGATAAATTTGATCACAGCACAGCACATGTTGCTTGGATACCTTTTTGACAACTCTGGGTGTATCAATTCTTCTTTTTCAACTTCAAATTATTGTGTTTTTAAGGATGTTTGTTTACTCTTTGTTTAAAGGTTTTAAAAGTATTTGTCAGTGTTCCTTTATATTTGAAAACTTTAGGAGTTATATATATATATATATATATATATATATATATATTTAGTTTATGGAGTTCACTAATATGGATATGTACTCTATCTGGGCTGGTACTGTAATATTTATGCCGTAGGATATGCCAAGTATTTGGACACCTAGGACGTATTCCTTACACCTATTTCGCAATACTTTGTGTTTATCCACCAAATCTCTTTGTTCGGATTTTTCTCGTGCATAATATTTTATAACTTTATGAAGTAATCTTCTTATTTGGTTCTTTCACCACTTCTTAATGGTTTTCGCATTTTAAAAAAACCAATGAAATCACGAATTCGAATAAAATATGAGAAACAATCCAACACTTCACAAGTAGGTACTTCTCAGCATGTAATGGTGTTGCCAGAATACGATTTTTAATTTCTCCTAAAATTACCCAAATAAGCTAACTTATTGAACTGACTAGACTCTACCAGGTATGAAGCAAGGGCATCTCGAAGAAGTTTTCTTAATAGGATGACCCGTACTGGTCAGTATGTAAAAATACTCTATGGTATACGATTTTTTTTATTTTCAATTGACAGACAGATAAGTGGAGAACCGGATTAAACTATCAAAAAATTAAGTAATAACTGCTATATACTAGCCGGGTCTTAACATAATATTCTTTTTTCTTGTAAATTTACGAATATTACTTCAATATGTTGTCTCGAATTATGAAATCAGTCGCCGCAGCAACCTTACATAATGGCCCCAAGAAATTTTCAACGACCTTAAGGGTAAGAACTAATGACATTATATTAGTATAAGATTTAAATTAAATTAGTTACTGCTAAAAATTCAGCACCCTTTCGCTATTTGTCGTTCAGAATAATTTTAAAGTTACGGTTGCCGGCGGATCTGGCGGCATAGGCCAGCCTCTATGTTTGCTGCTTAAGCAGAACAGCTTGGTTAGTCACCTAGCTGTATACGATGTTTCGAAGATAACTCCTGGTGTAGCTGTTGATCTGTCCCATATCGACACTGCCACCAGGGTCACGGGACATAAAGGTCTCGAAAAGGCAAAAGAAGCAATGACAGGTTAGTATTATTACATGTCTTTAAATCTAATGATCATTACACCCTTGTGGGTAAAAATGTAGCCAATTTTTCCTATTAGTTTACATACTAAAACTGAATATTTAATAGATGCAGACGTAGTTGTGATTCCTGCTGGCATGCCTCGCAAACCAGGCATGACGCGTGATGATCTGTTCTCAACAAACGCATCCATTCTGCGCGACATCGCCATTGATTTTTCTAAGTACGCACCTGAAAAATCCATCTTGGCAATTATTACAAACCCCGTAAACTCCATGGTGCCCATCGCTTCTGAGGTTCTGAAAAAGGTATGCATAAAAACTTGTATGGTTTGTATTTGAGGTGAGAGCAGGTATCTCCAGCAAGTCCGTCGCCGGGACCTAAAAATAATAAACGCCGATCACTGGAAGTAGGTCAGAACTGAATGTCGCATATTAGTCAGAACTTATTGCCGCTGGTTCTAGTAAGTCGTAACTGAATGATGTTGATACCAGGGTGCCGGTAGTGAATGCCGCTGGTGAGCCGAAACTGAATTCCCCTAGTCAGTGTGAATCGGAACTGCATTACGCTAGACGCTATAACTGCATTCCTGCGTTAAGTGAGGTGAAGTCACTACATGAGTCATGGCGGTTGCTGCGTTGTGTTAGATTTAAAAGGGACTGATTGACTGCGCGGATGGCGCAATAGTTTAAGTGTAGTAGGCGAGATAGCGGATCAGGCATGGGGCCTTTTCAAAAAACATCACTTTTTTTTACGAGATAATTAGGAAAAAGTAGTAGGAATAGCTAGTATATTTTTGAATTTGACAAAAAAATAAAAACCGCCGAAAATTGCCATTTTTGGACATTCAATTACAGGGCTTCCAATGGTCCTAGGAACTTTTTCCGGGCTTAAATTGTGGGTATTAGTGATGACGAGACGAGACGAGGTGATGAAACTAGTTGTGATAAAAAATTAAATAATTGCATTGAAAACCTCCAAAACCTGTTTTACTGACCTTTCCAGTTTTTTCACATAGATTCCGTGGAAATTTGCTTTCCAAAAATATACTCGGCTATTCCTACTATTTTTCTCCTAATTATCCTGGAAAAAGTGTCTGAGAGTTTTTTTTAAAATAAAACGACACTTCGTTTTTGTTAACCAGTGAATAATGTCTCTATAATATTCAAAAAACCATTCGGTTACAACATCCGCCATAGATGACATCATAAAAGATACATTGCAGATTATATATTACAACAGTGTCCGTTGTTTGAATGTTTATAAAGCCCCCAGCGACACAGAAATATTCCTAATGCGGGGTTGTCGTTTAAAAAAAAAATTCTTAAAAGTAACATAATGCAGAAGCTTGAAACATAGAGACACAAACACCCTTAGACAAACCTGTATCTACCTTCCTTCTGTGTTGTGGTCTCTAGGGAAAACTAGGCAGATGTTTCCACAATTTAAGAATTTATATAACTTTTAAATATTTACTTTGAACTTCAAAGAGACCTTTGTGATTCCCATTATACTCTTGGCAAAATGGCCTTGTGATTCTCATTCACACATTGGTACATTCTATTTATAATCGTTGTGAATAAAGTAAGTTAAGGGCATTGTTTTATTTTAATACATCTGAGTTGAATGGAGAATTGAACATAAATGATTAAAATTAAATCTAAAATATATTTTCTTCTCATAGGCGGGCAGGTACGATCCAAGACGCGTGCTCGGTATAACCACATTGGATATTGTCCGTGCAGCGACTTTCATCGGCCAAATCAACTGCATAGACCCAGCCGAGGTATCCATACCGGTTATCGGCGGGCACTCTGGAGTGACAATTGTCCCAGTGATTAGCCAATCCCAACCACCCGTCAAATTATGTAACGAAGACGAAATAAAAAGGCTAATTAAAAAAATTCAGGAGGCGGGCACAACGGTAAGATACAAAACAAGACAAGTATTATTTCATCCACGGGAGAATGTAAACAAGTGGTAGCGCCACGTACCCTAATGTCACAATTATTATATTATTATTATTATATTTATTCAATGTATTATGAATTTATGACATTTGGAGTGCGATGAGTAATTCATCACGATATAATTTATTTTGTGTAAGCATAGAATATACTATTTCTTTGGCAAATGTGTAACAACACGGGTTCCCCCGTATTGTGCAAATCTAAAGGTGAATTAAGGTTCAGCTAATCATTCCCCAGGTGTGATGCGATCAAAAACTCTCGGCTTTTTCAATTGCAATGTTTTGATTATGCTAAACTATGATGCTATCATCATAGTCTTGCACACATCTTATATTCTCTCTCTCTCTTGGTTCACTGCCGGTTTTTTTGTGAGGCCGTGGTATCACTCCGGTCAAGCCGGCCCATGCGTGCCGAAGCATGGTTCTCCCACGAATAGCATGGCTCTCCCACGAATGCTCTCTCCCTTGCTTCAGAAACAGTCATCCTTTTTTTTTGCAGAAGAATACAATCAACGTATTACCTAATAGTAGTTTAGTTGCTAAGTAAAAGTAACATTTAGATTGTAAGTAGAAAAATTAAAGCTGCAAAATTGTTTGCGGTTTGATCGCCAAGATTGATTACTTATTAGGTGTTGAACGCCAAAGCCGGCGGTGGTACCGCTACTCTTGCTATGGCCTACGCCGGGGCGCGCTTCACATGTTCTGTTCTCAGGGCTTTGGCGGTAAGTGTTACTCTACCTTATATTAATGGCAACTATTATTTAAATCGTCTAGATGTACCTAAAAGTAACATGTTTAATTAATTAACAACTCTTTCTATCGTAAGCAGATATGGTCCTTTTTGTGTTTGTGAAAACCCTCTGTTTTCCGATGAAAAGTGAACGAGAAAAACCTTGTTTTTGTACTGTCCTACCAGTGGCGTAACAATAGAGTGGCAGAGCGGGCAAAATGCCACGTTCCAGAGCTATGAAAAAATCACATTTCTTGTATGGGGGGCCCATATTCATTTTTAATTTAATTTTTATTTTGTTGATATAGCGACAATATAGTAGGGGGGCTCCCCTACTATATTAAGGGATTTTTTGGATTTACTCCTGCGCGGCAGATTATTATAAGGGTGGTTAATTACATGCTGACAAGTGTACATTTTCATAATCTGACGATTTGAGCGTGAGGTGCAGTGCAAAGCAGTGGGTTACTTGCAAAAAAAAATCTTCGTTTTTTTTTTTTTTGAAGGAAATAATTTTAAGGATAACAGAAAACATATAATCTGCCCATTTCCACAAGCCGAAGTTACAAAAATCGTAAAGAAAGTTTAGTGCATGCAGTTGCAGTGAAGCATGTATTTCCCACTCCACGCCTCTTTCCTTTTTAACCGACGAAAAAAAGGAGGTTCTCAATTCGACCGTATATATATATATATATTTTTTTTTATGTATGTTCAGCCCTCACTCCGTTATTTATGAACCGTTAAACCAACAAACCACTATCGAAATAGCATCATTTACGTTTTCAAAGATTGTGCTCATACGTTTTAGTCTAAATTAGAGTAAATTAACATCTACAAACAACACTGTCGTAGTTGCTCTTAACAAGATAAGGTAAGTAAATAATCGAAATCGGTTTGCACGCTAGCGCCCTTACGTTCTCCAGCAACTTTCAAAAAGAACATAAACAAATGGACAGAGTATTGTGTGTGGAGTGGGAGATAGAGAGATTGTAAATATTTTTAACAAAAAATTAAACCGACGAAAAGAACTAAAAAGCAAAAAATAAATAAACTTTGTCTTAAGTATTGAGCGTATTTACATAAACTATCAAATTTTATATAAACTTATTTTGAGTCGGCGCCAAATACCTCTGAATTGCCTGATGTTTCGACAAGGTTGCACTGGCCGTGGTCACAGGCTGACTCAGTGAGGTCACAGGCTGAGTCAGCCTGTGACCATGGCCAGTAGTTGGGAATATTTGTTATTGGGTTGTTCTGTTAGGAAAGGTATGTAATGTACATTATGAGCATCTATGTACAATTTTATATACAGGGTGAAGCCAACGTAGTGGAATGCGCGTTCGTGAAGGCTAATCGCTGCGACACTCCATACTTCGCATGCCCCATTCTCCTTGGCAGGAATGGCCTAGAAAAAAACCTCGGCCCCGGCACCCTTAACGAGTTAGAGTCGTCACTCCTCAAGAAAGCCATACCGGTACTGCTCAAGAATATCAAAACCGGCGAGGATTTCGTTGCGAAGTAAGTTTGAACTTCACCTTCCATTGAAATAAATTACGGAGAGAAATAAAAAAAAGAGAAATTAAGAAAATAATGCAAAATACAGTCCAATTCAGATACACAATATTATCGATTAAAATGAACTGGTGGTTACTTATTTTTTTTTATTTGAACGAAGTTTGAAATGAAATTTATAAGAATTGTGAGCCCTTAGCAGGTAAAACTTATACACAACTCTTTCAGATGTGTCGCGTACGATTTTTTAAATCATTAAATTATACATATTATTAATAGTAAGGCTCATAGAAAAATGTATTCACTATTTTCCAGGTCCCAAACTGATTCACCTAACCCTTGCAAGTGTTAGTTGCCTTTACAAAAGCCTTGCCCCATGGCCAGTTTGCCGTGCGACGTATTATGATGATGGATGAAGCTGAAGGTATGCAAAGGGTGCGGCCTCAATCGTGTCGACATAGACCGATGATGTGTTCATGACTGAATACTTTGTTGAGTGGACTCAACGAAGAGTAAATTATTAGGTATATTAAGAGTATATAATTATGAAGATATATTTATGTATGATATCTTTCAGTTCAGTCTTCGGCAAGGCAACATGTTTTAAAGATGTTCTCGAGGGACCACGTTTACTTACGAAGGTACGACTAACGGTACCTGATGTGATGTCGTACATCATGTGATTTTAGTCTCTTTGACTAAAAACTAGGAGTTCCTGCCCTGACTTTGATCATTCATAAGATCCCGTCCTTATGAAGGATATCTATACTCACTCCCTCCTTGAGGAGAGGATGTTCTACGTTATATTATTTAGAATATAGTTATTTATTATTTACCGTAATTTTTATGTGTAACTGAAATATGTTCTAGGTATTTATGTTTAAATGTTGGATTTAGTAGATATTTGCATATTCGCAAAATATATGGCATACAAAATGCCATATTCAGGAATTACTCTGTCCTACTTACGACTCATTCTTAATAATACCTATTTTCCTACCTATATATCTAATTATTAATATTTTTTATGGTGTAAGTTAGCAAACAAGCAGACAGCCTGGTGGTAAACGGCTACTGTTGGGTTCCTAGTAGTAGTTGCTTACTTAGACGTAAAAGATCTTATGTCACGTGTCTACAAAAAATATTTTGAAACATCTATCCGTTTTTTAAATATATGACCGTTAGAATTTTCTGGTATTATCACCTCCGTTTTTCATAAAAGCAAGTGGAATGACTGAACTGCATAGTTTTTGAACTTAATTACAGCTGTTTTTTATGGATTTTCTCAAAAACAGATTGAATAATAATCCAAAATATTTTTTTTAATTTAAAATCTTGCAATTTAAATTTAAAAAACCATTACACATATTCGACATATTCTATTTAAGAATAGGTTAGCATACGAATAAGCCAACCTATACGAATGAGTCTTTTCTACAATGAAGCATTTGGTTATCAGGTCTTTTTAAGAATGAGTCTTTCCCAGAACAAGTTTTAGATGGAAGTCGTTTTACGAATACTTAACGTACTTAACTTACGTCTACTAAACCAAATGTTGATTATTTTAATTAAATGTGTACTAAGTATATAGCTGTTATTTTTCTACCCTTTGAATACCGAAACAAAGTGTTTCTTGCATTGTACAATACTGAACCATGGGAATTTACCTAAAGTTAAATAGAAAAATGAGAACATGCCTACTTCATATTTCGGCCTAGCCGACAGCTGTTTCAAAATAGTGTAAACCTACTAAGGACTTTATTCACCTTTCTCATCTCCTCTCAGCTATATTTCTGCAGGGACAGGGGGAGGTAGATTAGTTTTGTCCACTCATCTCTGTTACTTAGTCAGTTAGTCACCGATCACGGTAATGACGTAAGTAAATGATTTCGTATTAGGTAAGTCATTTTCTTGTACCTTACCTTCGTCTGAAACAAGTATATGGAGAACATGACTTGTAAAAAAAGAGTTCAGTACAGTTGTCCGGTCAACCGAACTACGGAAAATAATTATTTTCCTTGGATATACGATTTAAAAATACAAATTCAGTGTGGACAGTAAAAAAATACAATATTTTACGTGGTCTGTCTGTATATCTGGGTAAGAGAGATAGTATCAGATTGTGGCTGGGAAACATGTTTTGAGGAATCTACTACTCTGAAACCACGACGAATATCCAAAGGCGCATTAATAGGATCTTACCCAATGTGGTTGTTGGGTCGAGGGGGAACATGACTGATGGCGATGGAGGCGAGTGCTGACGCGTCGTAAGGCCTGACGCGTCATAGGTACTAAAACGTATGTCTGGATCGTAGGCCCTTGACATTGGGTTGAAGTTGAACTGATTTTATGAATGAGGCTATATAGAACTTAAAACTGTTTAATATTCGCTAGTTTTCCTAAAGCATGACCTAAAATAATTTCTTCACTAATATACTTATTGCAATTGAATATGCCTTATTGCATCTTTTAGTATATATATCTTTATTCGTTTATTGTAAATACTACTCTTGTCAAGAAAGTACCGGGAAAAGGTCAATAAAACTGACTGGCCTGTTGGTCTAGTGGTTAGTGACCCTGACTGCTGAGCCAGAGGTCGTGGGTTCGATTCCCATCTGAGTCTGGGTGTTCTTTGTGTCCGTTGTTTGTATGTTTCGTTATCGCGACACAGGAGCAATTCCTAATGCGGGAGTTGTTTTTTTTAGAAGAAAAAAAATAACACAAAATGTATAACAATTCTTCCAAATTTATTGTATCGCCTTCAAACTACGAATAATCCAGTTAGTTAGTGGTTGATATTCCACTAATTGATTCCATAATTTGATATGGGGCCCCTCTCGGTTTTACCACAGACCCAGAAGTTTAAGTCTGGGTTCACTGTTGTGTTTTTCGCACCACTGTTCTACGACGTTCAATGCGGACCTCATTTGGTCGCATACCACACTCTCAAAGATGCCACTGATGAGGATGGTCAGGTCGTCCGCATAGTCCACGGTGAGGAACTTGCGGTCATTGAGCTAGGTGATGAGCTCATCGACCACAATGTTCCATAGGAGAGGTGAGAGGACATCGCCTTGAGGACATCCTCTGGCCACCACCCCTCTCGTTGTGTTATTCACAGTAAATTGTATAGCACTGTATCTAAGCAAGCTGTCGATTCACCCAGCAATTGTGGAGTCGCCCCATGTCTTAATAGATCCTGGCTTATGCTAGTGAAGCTAGTTTTGTCAAAGGTAATTTTTGAACAATGTTGGTAGGGTAGTTGTTAATATTTCACCGTGCTACCCCAAATTAAAAATAACGTCAAAACCGCATTTCACAAATGACGGAAAAACATCCCGCCGAGGGCGGGATACGAAAGCTCATTAAGAGCGGGGTGAACAAAAAAATTCGGGCCCGCAGCAGGCCCGCAGAGGTAGATTTCGTGTTTTTTTAATTTTTTTTGAAAATCTGCCCTCCAGCCCCCCCCCCCTTTGGGGGAATATCCCCCATTCACGAACTTAACCTTCATTTTTGCCCTGTTGATTTGTCGTCCAAGTTTGAAAGCAATTGGTGTATAATTGCGACCTCTATCGTGCAGGTAAAATTGAGGTACATACATATATATTACTAGCTGACCCGGCGAACTTCGTACCGCCGCAATAAATTAAAATTGCGACTATAATTTGAGATTTAAACTATCCTATCTCTCAAGTTGGATCGAACTGCACATGGTGTGCGAATTTTATTATAATCGGTTAAGTGGTTTAGGAGTCCATTGAGGACAAACATTGTGACACGAGATTTATATATATTAAGAAGATTAGCACACCACCCTCAGAGTCGTCGATCTACCTTCAAATTTTATATAAAAGGAAGGGAAATTCAATATTGAAGGCCATTTGATCGTAAGCACTCGTAGCGATCGGAGCAGCCCTTGTTCGTGTCTATTTTGTATTAAATTGTGATTAGTTTTTGTTTGTTTTTGATGTAAAAATAATCAAAGTTCTTTATTGTGATTTTGTGTATTTTTTTTAAAACTAATTCTACTTTGGAACCTAATAATATAAACTTATAGGTAGATTTTTCGAAGAAAAGTCTACCCATTAGTTTAGTACCAGTTGTCGAGTTTTCCAAAACTTTCTTCACAGGAGGTCTAGTTATGATCCCAAATCCCCAAAACAACCGCCAGTTAAAAAATCCGGTCCCGCAGCAGGCCCACAGAGGTAGATTTCGTGTTTTTTAAATTTTTATCTCCAAAAATATAAGTCGCATTAAAAACTTTTTAGTCTACATTGTAGAGAAAAAAAAAATTTGCTTTCAGTATACAGGTTAAGAGCTACGAATTTTTTTTCAACAAATTTTGGTATTCCCCCTCTCCCCAAGTTAAGGATGGAATCACTTAGCGTTTATATTAAAAAAATGTTCGTATTTACTATGGGCATGCTATTAATGTCCACGGTCCAATAATTTTCCATAGAAAAAAAGTTATGTTGAAAAAACTGATTTTTGAAAATCTGCCCCCCCAGTCCCCCCTTTGGAGGAATATTCCCCATTAACGAACTTAACCTTCATTTTTGCCCTGTTGATTTGTCGTCCAAGTTTGAAAGCAATCGGTGCATAATTGCGACCTCTATCGTGTCGGTAAAATTGAGGTACCTACATACATACATACATATAGAGAGTGTGAGTGACCCAATAGAGTGCACGATTTAATTTAAAAATAAAACGCATGTTTCTTTTTGAGCGAGTGATGATATTTTTATTGGATTGTAAAATAGACTTGTTCCGATTATGTATGGAATGAAATATCCGGCATATGGCCCCCTCGGCTCTCAACACAGGCTCTTGCTCTTTTCATGAAATTTTAGATGAGATTTTAACAAAGATGTGACTCTATTTCACCGATGACGCGTTGGATCTCGGCTTTGAGCTCAGGAATTGTTTGTGGTTTATTCACGTAGACCTGAGATTTCAAAAAACCCCAAAGAAAGAAATCGCACGATTTTGATGGCCAATTGACATCGGAATTTCGGGAGATGATTTGGTCTGGAAACCGTTGCTTCAATAAATCGATTGTTCCGTGCGCGGTGTGGCAGGTGGCGCCATCCTGCTAAAACCACATGTCGTTTAGATCCATACCAACCAATTGAGGCCACAAGAACTCCGTTAGCATGTTGCTGTAACGAATGCCATTCAGTCACTGCATTTTTGTAATGGGTTTTCACAATGATAACGCGTTGTTCAGTTGTGTAGCGCTCATTTTTTAATAATCGGAACAATCGTTGATGCCAGCTGTCGAATATCAGAGCTGCAACCTCCCAAGAAAAAAAATGGCGTGAAATTTAAATCGTGCACTCTTATTGAGACACCCTATAGATACACATATATATATATATACTTTTTAACTGGCAGTTGTTTTGGGGTTTTGAGATCATAACTAGACCGCCTGTGAAAAAACTTTTGGAAAACTCTACAACTGGTACAAAACCAATAATTAATAAATACATAAATGCATTTTCTCGGAAAATTATTAATAATTTTTTTATGAAACTTTGTATGAAACTCAATAAAATGAAATTCAGGTGGCATCAGCTTGCATCCTGTTTACCTCTCGTGTAACACTAACACTATTGTACCTGAAGATCTGACTTTTAAAAAGAGTGGCCATGAGTTTCTTTGCCAGTATTCTTCTCATAAGGCCCTACGCATTTTGGAAACTGGAAGTTATAGATCGACACAAGCAGGCAGTAGATTTTGGTGTTTTCACCTAATTTACCTTGACAATCCAGTACATGCTGTGGCGTCTGTTTGTGCCGATCTATGATTTTGACTCTAGCTTCAATTTAACGTTCATAAATGTCACTTAGTGTCTTAATTGAATAAATGATTTTGAATTTAGAATTTTTTGAAAAAACGAAACCCACCTTAAGAATGTTAGGTATATATTTCCATTATAAGTTAAAAAAACACACCCATAAAACAATTTTCCTAAATAAAAATAGCTGTTACTCCCTAACATCAGCTACATGCCAGAGAAGTCCAGCCAAAATGCGGGAGTCGTCCTTTTAAAAAAAAAAAAAAAAGTCGTTGCAGCGCCTCTATGGGTGAAGTATTTAATGTACTTCCATTGCTTGACGCACAGAGGCGCTGACCTGCACAAATCAAGTTGCCAGTCATTTCAGTGTAATATTATTTTAGTTTATGAGTTGGTGCACACAACAAGCGACACTGCTACATTTACGAATGTTTTTCGGCTCCTGCTAGCAACTTAACAACAACAATAAGTAAGTCACACTTAAGCACGGGACATGTACTCCCAATTAATGCAGACAATCTTGATATCTATTTGATGATGTTAAAGTTGAACAAAGTGATCCTGAAAATCATTAGTTAGGAAATTAAAAAAAAACGTTTAAAATAAAACAGAACACTTTAATATAGTAATTTAATTACCAACCATCACATCAACGTCATCGTTTTCAACATAATATATTATATTACACTTAAACAATGGATCTCTGAATAGTACTACAGTAATAGAATAGAACTATTAGTACAGTCATCAAAATAAATTATCATTGACGACGACTGTACCACATAATTGCTACTATAAAATAAATAAATACAAAACAAGTGGAAAAAAAAGTTAACAAAAAATACATTTAGTAAAAAATACTAGAAGTAGTTGAGCCTTACAAAAAAAAGGGATTTAGTCGATATTACATAAATATGCTACCGATACCAAACCAACTATAGCACGTCGCCTGCATGGAGAGCGTGAGCCAATCGGCAATATTTAGATCTAAGATATCTGGAAATGTTTGAGATATTAAATAATAATATTCGGATACAGTTGAATATCGGTATTGACTGACTATCCGAAATATCTGACTATCAGTAATAACTGCCGGAAATAGTTGCGGAAAATGCATGGTTACGCAGTTATAACGCATCACCTCTAGTAGCTTTTGGTAGGAATAAAATAGACTTCACGTGAAATACTTCTGATACTATAAGGTAGGGTACCATTAAAACCATATTACAAAAATAATTGGTCGGGTTTAAAAAGTTTTTTTAACTAAATACGTTACTATTCGAAATCATCTAAGTACATAATTTAATATTGCCCCATTGACTTGATAATTCACAATATTACATACACAAGAGATGGTTACACGCTACATACATTGCAGTAAACAATCACACACTTCGTGGCTACAGTTGCTGATATATTCAAAGGTAATTTTCGCTTCTGTTACGGATGGTTTTATCATCAGATAGTTTTACACTATGTCTTGGTAAGTACTGATGAAAAAGATATATGATAGATCAATAGTACTGAATAACTCTATTAAAAAATTATTAAGTTTATGTGCCGATATGCACTGCGCGCACTGTAAGGTGTGACGTCAATTTAGTATACTGCGAAGCCGTTGTTTTATAGTACTGTCAGTCCATAACGGAACGAATTTCTCCCCAGTTTAGAACGCTGAACAGTGCTCGCAGTGTATATAGGAACATACCCTAAGTCAGCTTAAAAAGTCTATCTCTATGGACACGAAGCTTTCCTTACACTAACTACCGCCTAGTTTCGAATTTACTTCTTCACGAATTTTATACCAGTATCGATATTCTTCAGGAGTTCAGGGATGGCCGCCTTAAGGAGTTCCTGTTCGAAGTTGTTCAGTTTGCCGTAGCCGAGGTTCTTGGCCACACCATTCTTTCCGAAGAGAAGGGGGTTGGCAAAATATGACGCCTCTGTCAAGTCGGATTTGACATATGCGCATTCTACTACATTGGATTCGCCCTGGAAATGAAAAGATGATTAATTACAAAACTAGATGGCGCTTTGATAAACAAGTATCAAGTATAAATATATATGTAATCTGTATTTTGTAGTTTTATTTGGGTTGACAAAATATGTAGTAACAAGAATTGGGAAAGAAACGGTGCGGTAGTTTGGGCAGGGAAGGTTTTTTTTATGGTATAGCGAGCAAACGAGCAGACGGGTCACCTGATGGTAAGTGACTACCTTCGCCCATGGACATCTGCAACTCAAGAGTCACAAGTACGTTGCCTGCCTTTGAGATGGGAGTACGCTCTTTTCTTGAAGGTTTGAAGGTCGTATCGGTCCGGAAATACCGCAGGCGACAATTTTTTTCTTCATTTATCTTGCCAGAACTGATCTCTAATCTTATAATCGTCGTCGTGGTCATCTTGTGTCCCGGGACTTTGAGACTGTCGAGATTTCCTAAACCATATCATATACCCAAATCTCGCTGCGATACATCAAAATTAGTGTCAACACTCTTGTTAACCACCAGACATGCCTTAATGAACACCGTTTGACTTAACAGAAAAGATTGTGAAAAAGAAATGGATTGACTTGACAGTCAACTGCCGCATTAACTAGAACAACAAAGATCGATACTTACAGCCAGACCTCTGAGCACGGCATTAGCGAGGCGCGCACCAGCATACGCCATGGAAAGGGTAGCAGAACCGCCACCGGCCTTAGCCTTTACAACCTACAATAAAAATAAAATATTTAAAATTAAAATAAAACATACGGAATAACTGTCTTCGTTCTCACAAACCTGATATGTAGATGTTTGTAATAATACCTAATCTTGGGTTTTCACTGCTTCTATTAGAATAGAAACTTCCGTGAGGGATATTCATATTTATTAAAGACTAGCAACGCCCCGCGGTTTCACCCGCGTAAGTCCCGATCCCGTGGTAATATCGGGATAAAAAGTAGCCTATATGATAATCCAGGTCTCCAGCTATCTACATACATAGTTTGATCACAATCGGTTCAGTAGTTTTGGCGTGAATGAGTAACAAACATCCATCCATCCAAACTTTCACATTTATAATATTAGTGGGATTAATATGCGTGTATGCGGTGTTTTCGGGCACCACGGTATAAATCCCACAAAGAAGTTGAGGAGTAAACTGGAAATATTCTTAATCAACTTCCTTAATACAAAGATTAAATCGGCTAGATAAAAATAGCTTAAAAAAAATTACAAATAAAAAATTACTTACTTCAGTACCAGCTTCCTGGATCCTCGAAGTAAGATTCTTAATATCTGCCTGGTTGCTTAACTTCACAGCAGGCTTTGCCTGGCTGAGCAAGGGAATGATGGTCACACCGGAATGGCCTCCGATGACAGGTATGGTCACAGTACGGGGGTCGACGCCATTGATCGCTCCAATAAATGCGGCAGCACGAACAACATCCAGGGTGGTCACTCCGACAACGCGGTTTGGGTCGTACACTCCAGCCTGTGGATAAAAAAAATATATTTAAAAATCGACACACAGGACAACAAGTTTTCAAGTTCGTTATTATTTTTTAAATGTTAAATCAATTTAAAAAGTTAATGATTTGATGATAGCACTGTATGCCGCCATAAGTTGTTATTCCATACAAGTTTAGTTTTACAGAACGAACCGTTGACATTTAACAAAGAACAGGTGCTTTAAGTCAACACAAGTGACATACCCAAATTCAGGGTATGTATATGGGGATACCTATACATATAGCTTTGAACAAGAAGAATATCATGTCTTCTAAAATTATTATTGCAATGAAATATATGGCTGGCCTCGAAGGAGATCGTACGGTACCCCCCGGTTACTGGTGTACGTCTACGTCGGTACTGGTCTACGTAGTAACGTGAATTTTGGAATATTTACAGTTTATATATAGAAAGAAGTGCAGAAAGCTAAAACTTTTAAACAATATATCTTCCAACTTTAAAAGTTACGTGAAAACGGCTTAATGAAATTACACGCGTCTAGTATATGTGATTACCTGTTCTAATAAGTAAGTCTATACAATGACAGGTCAAGTTATTCTGGCCAATGAAAAAACCATGGTCGAAATTCGACCACCACGCGATCTCTAGTATTATAAATAAGAAAGTGTGTTTGTTCGCTTTCATAGCGTAACTACGCAACCGATCAACATGAAATTTTGCATACTCGTCAAGCTAACAGAAAGACATAGGGTAACCTTTGATCCAGGAACAAGTACTGTTAATAGTAATAATAATGATTAAAGTTAGTATAAAATGTTTTTAAGACATGTAACGTACATACAATAAATACATTGTTCTTATACTTGTTATTTACAATTACTTTTGCTTATACTACATACAATGGACATAATAGGTCATAAAATAAGGGGCAATACTGTACATGAGCGGTCAAAGTAATACATTAACCGATAAGTTCTCTAGGTCAGACGTTATTATGCCACATGTATGTCAATGACGTAAGTGACGCTATCCACAACAACAGATAAGGCCCAGTATCTATTACTTTAGTCTTCTTAATAATAATATCAGTCCTTCATAGAAAATATTCCACTACCTGGGCATAGCATAGTCTATGTTTTTATCGTTTTCGCTAACCGCCCTCTTGTTATTTTCAAAACTATTAAATTTAAAGTAGTATTTTTATCGTGAAATATAGTTCAAGTCTACCACTTACACATTTAATAAATTTCGCGAGACACCGCGGCCGCTGTATTTTTGGTGTTTTAAAGCTATAAATATTAAAAATATAATTAAAATTGCAAACTACTATTCACTGTTTTCAAAATTTATTACAAAATATTAATAGTAATAAATTAATTGTTTTCAAAAAAGAAAATGTGTAAGTAACTACATAATTAACAAACACCCCTACGCCTAGTGTAGGGGTGTTTGTTCACGTCGTAACTTCGTGTCGTAACGTGTTTTTAATTATTAGTTTTGTGGTTATATTTATAAGATGGTTTATTTTACAAGATCAATACTCATAGCATTTCATCAAATAGAAATCTATTTTGTATACGGGAACCTTCCTTACAAAGTCGCGAGTCGCAAGACGCATAATCTGATCGTAAACCAATTCAATCGCAGATCAGAAGTAAAATTGTATCGTGTATAAGCAATTTTATTATTCACTTGAATTTGAGATAATCATTAAGTTTATTTATGGTAAAAATTAAGTTCTTAAAGTTTATTGAGTTATGAATTCTTCAGTCTGCAAAATTTTTTTTTTGATTTATCATAAAACATGCGCATGAAAACATGTTTGTTATCATAAATATATAAATAATCATAAAAATTAATGCTCACTACACAAGATAAAGATATCATCAATCGCATGATGCATGACATAGTGTACAGGTATTAAATAAAAGATTTCTAAAATCAAATCCTGGCAATTCCCGTCTGTCAATAGAAAATGATGGCTACCTAATCTGACTTCTAAGCAATGGCACCAGGTCTATTGTAGGTCTACGTATTATGCCTCCCTCCCTTAATAAGGATTTAAAAAAGATAACTTGTGATTTATTGCCACCTCGGTAGCGAACGTGATGCCGTATTTATGACTGTTCGAAAGTATAATATTTAAAAAGTTTCAAGTAAAATGGTTTTGAAGTGTCGTATAGATATTCAAACATCCAGTATACCGGTGATGTAATCTGCGATAAGAGGTATCTGCAAAAATTTCTTATCAACAACTAAACCGTAACAATACAAAAGTGTAATTTACTCCCGGAATAAGGTAGTTCAATAAATAAAACAATATAATATAAGGACTAGGTAGACAATAACCTTTCATATCCTCTCACCGACTTTGTCCTTATCCGCATGCGCGTTTTAACACAGACCTCCTAACCAACTTTCCTTGTACACGCAATCTCCTTCAGATCATCCAATCAATCAGCTTCCATGTCCTCCCTCTTTAAGCCATTCATCACAATATTGAACACCAGGATACCTGTCTTGATTTAATGCTCACCTATGCTCCATGCTGGCGTCCCTCAAGGAGGCGGAATATTACCTCCACTATTGTTTTCAACATTTATGAAGTCTAAGAAGTCAGCGATCGCGGAGCATTTGCTGGAGTCAAGTCCAAACCACTGGATTGAACTACACCAACCACAGTTTGGTTCCAACGACTGTCACATTTCTCCAGAATAGTACGTGAAGCAGTTGAAATAAAAAACTTGAAAGTTTCAACTGAGAAAATAGGTACCGCTTATCAACATCTTGGAATCCTGTCTACTGGCAACGGACGTCGAAAGTGTAGTGCGTCGAAGTAACGCAAGTACAAATAAAAATAATGAAGACCAAGTGCGGGTAGATGCTGAAACTTAGGGCGAGTTGCGCAGGCGTCGCTGAGCTCTCACCAGTCCAGCCGTGACCACGATCGGTGCAATTCGATCGAAACGTTACGAGTTACACAACTAACTAACTTTTCTTAACTCTCCATCTTCACCTCCAAATCGAATCAGGATGTCCACTGAGTATATATTATTATTTTATTATATTTATTATGCAACTAATAATATGTACTCCTATATATGTATTTTGTGTAGCTCGTCTTAATTTAACAGATTATTATTGGTAATTTCAAATGTGATTTCTGTGGACCTACCTTATAACATTTCTATATATATAATGCTCTCGCGCTTCCTAGCACAGCGGAACTTTTAACGAGTCTAGGAGGATGTTTGGCCCGTCAGATTTGTCTGGCTCATTGGAAAATATTTTAAAATATCATACTTAATAATATAATTATATAAAAATTCAGCCTTCCTAAAATGACGTAAGTTACCTATTTTTTTTTTTTACTTTTAAAGTGTCTGTCAAAGGTTAGTAGACACTTTGAAAGTGTCTGGTAACTATATATGTTTGTTTATAACAATATCATATATGACATATGTAAAAACACGTATGTTAGCATGGTTTTTTTCCACCTTTGATACCTGCTACCTGTAAAACGGCCCCGCATTCAGATTACCGAATATCCATTCCTTTCTATGTTTATGTTATACTACCGATCCTAAAAATTTCATCTTTCCGAAAAATCACGTAAGTCTGGGGTGACTGGGATCTCACGCTATAATTAATACTGGACACATGTAGTTTAATGTAGCAGTCTTCAGTTTTTTTTTAGTTTGTATCACATTATTTAAAAAATTGATTGAGAACCTATTTTTTTAAGCTGTCTGCCTTTCTTCTCTCCATAAACATTGAGTAATCCAAATTACGCTTTCTAGCATTCGCGAAATTTTCTTAAAAATGCATACAAAGATTTCTCTTTGCATATTAAAATATAGAAAAGAGATAATGCACTTACATTCTTCAAGACTTCAGACGCAATAGGCACCATGGAGTTGACAGGGTTGGTGATGATAGTCATGATGGCTTTAGGCGATTCCTTAGCGACAACGGATGCGAGGTCGCGTACGATAGACGCGTTGGTATTAAACAGGTCATCACGGGTCATACCGGGCTTACGTGGCACACCAGCGGGAATCACGACGAGATCAGCACCTGATGAAAGATCATCAAATATGACATAAAACTCACATTTTGTTTCTCCAAAGGGTTATGCAGATATGTATGTTACGATGCGATGTGTACGCAGTATTGGTCATGATGATGTATCAACATCTGAGACGGTTACTTGAGTAAAAGAGCTAGAAAACGCCAATGCTGCTTGGCCAGACATTGAATCCCAAGGAACACGCAATCCTATACAATACAATTATGGTAACAAGGCAGTTTTTCTACTAATAGTTGTATACTTTATTTATTTATAATGCCCTTTATTATGTTACTTAAGGAAGCGGAAGATACAGTGTCTAGTCCCATGTCAGTAAATACATTCTCTTATTCTCCAATATCCGATAAACCGGGATCATTTCAAGGGCACAAAGTATCAGCAGATTAAAAGTATTATATTGGAGAACAAATAGATGTGGTCACCAATAATATGCTCAGATTTTTATAACCACTGATGAGATTGCATAAGGTCATTATATTTATACTGGATAAAGAACCTGGCACTAACATTTAACACCAAGCACGCTATGTAATATTATAGATAGGGCCTGTCAGAAAATTCATGGCTATTCTATTTAATTAACTACCTACATTGGTCACCAACTGTAAGTAGGTATAAAAATTTAAACCAAACAAAAAAAAAAAAAATAATAAAAAGTTATTGTATGAATGATAACATAATATTGCCAAAACAACAGGTGTTTTCTGTGAAACTACTGAAACTGTGGGTAAACATTTTTTCTTAATATTTATTTTATTAAACATTATGAAAAATCACATGAAAAATAATATTCTTGTTTGCATTACTATTATCCACAGTTTTTAAGCTAAATTAGAACCTTTCATTGTAGAGACTTGACCGGTGTCAAGTCTCCAATGTAAGAGCAAATCGATGTCTGATTTGATAGTTATAATATTCAACATAGGTCTGAATGTCAAGGTCAGAAGAATAATAAGTAGGTAGGTAAAGGATGGATCATTCCACTATCAATTGACATTTTACACCTCACATATGTAACCAGAGTTATGTAAAATTAGCACAAACATAACTGCACTTAAGAATGTTAAGGTTATGTTATGTAATAGGAAAATGTTTGTTTATTTGTGTACTTACCTCTAATCGCTTCAGCGAGTTGCTCGGGACCCTTGTGTCCTGTGACCTTGGCAGGTGTGTCCATGTGTGAAAGATCGACCGCGACACCCGGGGTGACTGGTGCTATATCATACAGCGCCAAGTGGGTAATCAGAGCATTCTGCTTCAGGAGAAGAGACAAGGGCTGTCCGATACCACCAGAGGCACCAGCCACTACGACTTTGTAGTTCCTCTGGAATAAAACTTTGTGTAAAATAGCGATTTACGAGCAACCCTCCAAGTCGTGCACGTAAATATATACTCATAATTACCTGTGAGGTAGTGGAGAAATTCTTAGCACCATTCTGAACTGCTACAGTGGCAACGGGTTTCAAAGCACGAGAAAACATTTCTCTATTTTTAAGTAAATTAAATTAAATTTTGAAGACAATCCGCAATTCCACCTGACCCGGCCGACCTCTAGTAGATAACAAGTGATGTAACACGTACGATCTGTCAGTTTAATCACAATCTCACAAGTAGGAACAATCGCAGTTCGAACAAGTAAATGAAAATAAATATGTGTAAGTGGGTACTCGATATATAATATTTTTAAACTTATACAAATACAAGTCGTTCTGGCAGCGGACTATTCTAATGTTACTCGATATACATTGCAAAACTAAAATAAGTCAATATCGAAAAAAAACATTTTGGAAAAATATCCTAAAAATAAAATTTACTCCCATTTCGATATTCTTCGGAAGTTCGGTACGGAAGTTCACATTTCTTCGTAGGATTATTAAGATTAGGTGCGGCCGCGAATACCAAATCACATTTTTTTTTCTTTATGGCAATTATCAGGGCTGCCAGTTTGTATAATTGGATACAAAATTCGTTTAATTCGCTTATCTTAATATCCTGTTTCACCTGTTTGTAACAGTAGCTCGCGTTGTATAGTTGGATACAATGCCATTTGATGTTACAGCGTAATAAGTACATACCTACATAGAGATACTTAAAACAAATCATGTCTGTGGTACACTGTTAAACCCTTATAGGTTAAAGTTGAAACACCTTTTATTGAAATCCCCAAAGAGTGACATAGTATTGTTGTACAGCACTGATTTTGTATATTAGTACGTGATTTTGTATAAGTTCTGAGAGTCGGCGGTATAAAAGAAGATATCCTTACTGGCAGCTCATGGTTCGCAAGTATGGAAACAATACGGATCGGATGGTCTGGATCAAAGAGATACTCGGAATAAATTAATGTACATACTTACATTTTAAAAAGTTATGGGTAGTTATAAAAGAGACTAAAATATTATATATATATATATATATATATATATATATATATATATATATATATATATATATCAGGACTATTGAAAGACAGAAGAACAGGAATAGATGAAGGAAGTCAAATGCAGATATACTTACACTAGGGTAGAAATTAATGCTGAATGGGCAAATAAAAGAATAAATTATGCCACCCCTTCCAGGGCAGGATTAAGGAAGTCTAAGGGCTGTCGAAAGTTTGTAGGAAAGTCCTTGGTTTTGTGTACTACAAACCTGAAGTTTGACAAGGAGGTAGTATTCATGTCAGCCAAGAATAGATTTTAGAGTTAACATCGGTGCCTCTCCTAACGGCTCACCGGACACGGCTGTTCCGGAATGTTCTTGTGTCAGATAGGCCGCGACCCAATGTCTGCATGCCAGCACATCACCCAATTCTCAATATTTTCTTCGTTTCCCTTCAATGAAACATGAAAAACAATAATTTTATAAACTGATAACAAGAACACACTACAAAGTGTTAAAATAGGTCAGTACAGGCACGGCTTTTATGAGACTGAATGCAATGCTAAACACACAATGCTAGTAACGCAGACAGTCATTGACGTTAAACTACGATGCATGCATTGCGTGATAATAAGTGTCCTAAGATGAATGAAATTATAAGTAGGTAATCTAGACACGCGGCAGCGTGTCAAGCCAAGTTCAAGCAAAGAAAAAGAACTGGCGACGCAGCAGCCGTGTGTGATATTACACGAACCGTTAAAAGACACTTTTGACGCCTTAATAACTCAACATCTATTTAATATAAACGCATGAAATTTGGTTTATTCATTAAAACCCCGTAGATTAACTAGAACCCCAAATTTCATAAATACAGATTAAACGGTCATTGAGATATTAATGTTTAAAAACCGGCATTTTTATCACTAACTGACTTGACATATATATCAAAATCGTAACCCACTTCCAGATGACCTAAAAAGTTGAAATTTCGCGCCCAGATAGGTAAATTGTGAGTATGCAACGGAAATAATCAGGAAACAGTGATTTTTACGATTTGAAATATTTTCAAAGCAATCGATTTTTATTAATACCTAGCGACTTTTAAACTTATATAATAACAAAAAAATTGTTTGCTCTAAAATAGGTTCCTAGATGAAAGGTCGCTTTTATCGTTTTGTATATTAGATAATTTATAAAACTTAGACAACCAATAGTAACACAAACTGCTACTGGCAACGCTGGCTCAGCGATCTGACATCATTGCGAACAATTGGAACAATTGCGTTACTTTTTTACGTACAAGACTTCATTCTCAATAGAGAAGCACCTACTAAAAACTATTAGCAATAAGTTTTGTGTGCATGCCTTGTTGCATCATATCACATGTTGCATTATTATCATGTTATTGTTTTCATTTATTCGCATTTGGTCGGATTCGCAAATGGTCGGATTCTCATTTCGTCGGATTCAGTTCAGATAACAACATAAACATTAATTGTAAAATACATAGTTAATTACTGCTTTTGAACTTGTCGCACTTTTGGTCAGTTATTTATATTGTAGTCGTAAGTAACTTACTTTAAAGGAGTCAATATTGGGTCTGATAAAACCAGCTATATAGTTCAGGGTCAGACTCTTGGTTTGATGATCCAGCTGAGTTGTGGATGAGAAATGACGGTTGATATCATTCAAACCAATTGTTTTCTGTAACTCGTGACGTTGCTGTTTACCAATGCCCAATGTACCAAGAAACTTCCAGATACTAGTAGGTGATGAAGTCTCTATGTTTTGTTTGTTGTTCATCAATATGAATCTAGCGGGAGCAAGCAGTGGCTTAAGTGAATTGTGTTTTATTGAAAGCAGTAAAGGCAAAAAAGTCTTATTGCGTGCTGGACACAGGTATCACTTTGCCATTTTTAAGAAATCTGGCTCGACAAATTGGCGCTGTGCTAACAGAAAATATTGTTATTCATCTATTACATTAGATTCCAAAAACAATATACTAAAAGAAGCTGTTCATTCTTGTTTACCAGATTTCGACCGTAATAAAGTTGATAATTTTTTTTATAAATGTAATCAATAAGTTCAGTCTAATATGGAACCAATACCTAAAATATTTGAAAAACATTACTTAAATGAAAATTTACAACAAACTGAAACATACATAGAAGAGCATAAAATACCATTATTTACATCAAAAAAATACTCACTGTACCGAAATAGAAAAAAATCACTCAACTTAACCAAATGTAAATTTTAATATATACAGGAAGTACGGTTATCGGAACGCATTGTTGACAATTTTTTTGTTTATGATGATAGTTCGGACAATAAAATATAAATTTTTGCTACTCCTTTAGCAAGACAAATAATAAAAATATGTCATAAATTTTACGGAGACGGAACTTTCAAATCTAGCCGCCACCATTTTATCAACTATATTCCCTGCATGGCTCTATTGGCACTGATGATGACACGAACAATCTAGTTCCATTGATTTATGCCCTGCTCCCGGATAAATCAGAAATAACATACACAAGATTATTCACTTTCAGCTGCGATAAATGGAAAACACATTTCAAAATGTGCGCATTAACGGTTGCTTTTACCATTTCACTAAAGCAATTTGGCAAAAATCGAAAGATCTTGGTTTGTCTTCATTTAGTGAAGGTCGACATGTTACTACTTTATATTCAAAGTTAGCACTGCTTCCACCTTTAATAATCCCAGAAGCGATTCTGGCTACATTAGAACAAGCTCCTGAAACTAATGAATTCAGCAAATTTCAAAAATATTTTTTTAAATATTGGATGGAAAAAATAACATGTGATTTGATGTGACACGTTTACCTGCTTTGCTGAAAAACAGCGTACCACAAATGCCATTGAAGGATGGCACAATCGTCTTAATAAGAAGATTCCGAAAAAGCCAACGTTGCATTTATTTTTGTCGTTACTTAGAGAGAAGCTGCCTTTTATGATGCAAAGCTTAAACGTATTCAGTGGAATTGTTCAATGAAAAAACGTCGTCCGAATGACGTCCAAAAAGATGTTCAAATCGAAGGAATCATGTCGGACTGCATAAGCAATAAAATTAGCCCAATTGATTGTTTGCAGCGTTTATGTACATTAGGTTAATTCTCCGATCCTCCGATCCTGCTTGCCGTCCGATGCAAAAGTGGTCTAGGTGCGGCTTTTTACGCCCTATATCGGATGATTTGTGACATCACTCGTTTTTTTTTCGCCTACCGTCACATAACACCATTTATTTAATTGAACTGAGCAAGTAAATCTGTAGGAATAAACCGAAATAAATGTTCAGTTCCGATGTTAGCATAGTCAAACAAACATGATATTCAATGTCATGTCCAAAGAGTATACAAACACTACGTTAGAGTCATGTCATTATGTCTTTTGCATGATTAAAAAGGAAGAGAGGATAAGCCCTATTTGCATTATATAATTTCTAGAACATAGACAAATAGCATGCAAATGTAATACCTATCAAAAATTATATTTGTCTCTTTTTCACTAGTGATAATTTACGTTTGCAAAAGGAGTTCGTTTGTAAAAATAATGGCGATAAAAAATGTAAAGTTTACCATTATAGTAAATATTACATTTTTTCGTAAAGAAGTTGAAGCCATGTTTGTGATAGGACGCCATTTTTGGGTTGCATGGTTCATTGTAGTTTATGTGTCAACGGAATCGTTTTTAACAGTAACATATGTTTTTTGGTGTTTATATCCTTTATGTGGCATTGAATTTAAATTTAATAAACAAAAGCTAAAATGGCAGTGTTGCATTAGAGGGTGTTATATAAATTCCCGTAAAAATGAAGGATTGTCAATGTCAAGGTTTTTTTGCATTTCACGTGTAAACTGTCGGAATTATGGTTCAGATCTATAGTTGCAAATTAAGGTTGGTTTATAATGTTATCTGATTGTTATATGTCTACTATGAACTAAATTATAACAAGGAAAAATATTTAATATGTTTGCATACAACATAGTGTTGTGTTCGTGTTTTGTTGTTACCGATATAAATAATTATTGTGCTTATTGTATAAATGAATTAAATTAGATATTGTAGTAATGAGACCTCTCGCACAGCTTGCATACTCCTTCGATTGAAATAATAACTCTTTGAAATGCGAGAGGCCTGGACTGGTGGCCCCAAACTCGAATTTAGAACATGTTCGAAATATTTTATGAAGAATAAGAATTGAAGACAAGGGAGTCGCCCAGAGGACAGAGGACGGGCTTGACGACTGACGTGCAATGTGCACAGATTAATTCAAGAAGTATTATTTATAATTAATTTGTTTGAAGTTATAATTGTTACACGAATAATCTGATCCTGATTATATCGCATAGTGCGTTTGCCTGCTCTTTTAATTTTCCTCCTCTAGATAGAACCTATCGAACCGGTTACCATAAAGCCCCAAGCTTTATACGTGGTGGAGTACGCCGCAGTTGATTTAGAAGAAGTACTCCACGCGTTACAATATTGATTAATATCAAAATTCTGAAATGATGATGATAATTGTATTATTGGACCCTGTTAGCGTGTGAATTCGCGTGTAAAATCAACGTGCCAAACCCATACAGGTATTATAGCTAGAGGCGGAAAGTAGTCTTGGGTAGTACACGTACGATGTACTAATAGGTACTAGTACTGGGTACTGTACTAAAAGTAATGTTTCCGAAAGGCAGCTGTTACTCGGACATTTCGCACTATTAGTACACTGTGTCTAACTTCAAGTCAGTACTAAATATTCATACACTGTCTACACTATCTTCGTTCGTTGTGCGACGTACTAATATGACTGTTGATAAAATATCGATACATCGAAATATTACTATTTAAGAAATATAATTATTATTTTGAAATATCGACATTTATTAATAATACTTTCTTGGACGATATATCGATAGTTTAATATTGAAGTATATATATCGACGGTTGATATTCATTTAAAATAACTTTTAATTTTTCATTTTTTCTCGTAAATTATTTAAACGTTATTTACAATATATGTATTATGTTTTTTTCTCTTTCCCTAGTTTATTCATTTGTTTATTATGTTAAAACGAAATTTAATTTTGTATAGTTGTAACTCTCTGGTATAAATTTCTATTTTCTAATGGTACGTTTACACGCACGCCGTGCAGCCTGGCAAGCAGCATGGCACGCAGCTCGGCACGCAGCCTGCCACGCAGCGTGCCACGCAAGCTTTTCACACCAGGGCTGCCAGTAAAGACAACTTATTTTATACCGCTAAGGCTCGGAAATTATACAAAATCATGTACTATTATACAAAATCAGTGTTGTACAACTATAGAACGTCACTCTTTGGGGATTTTAGTAAAAGGTGTTTTAACTTTAACGTATAAGGATTTAACAGTTTATCACAGACATGATTTGTTTTAAGTATCTCTATGTGTATGTACGTACTTTTTACGCTATAACATCAGCAATGACATTGTATCCAATTATGCAATGCAATCTACTATACAAACAGGATACAAAAGATAACCGATATTATACCAATTTTGTGTCCAATTTACACTCTGGCAGCCCTGTTTCACACACTTGCAGGCATGGTCCGTAGGGTATTAGTGTTCTGTGGACATGGTAGTCAGTGCAAACATGGGAGACGATGTAGACGTAGATCTCGTGGGAGCTACTGCTTTGGCCTTGATCTATTTTTATTGAAAAAAAAAACAGCCCGACATAATTATGCATGCGAAATTTTACTTAAAACTATTAGGTTTTACAATAAAAAAATCATTTATGGTGTAAAAACACTTTTCAAGTAGCCAAAACTTTAAATTTGATTTTTTTATTTGACATGCGTTATAACTATTTTTACATCGAAGAGTGCTTTTACATAATTCGTTTCTTACTTTAGTGGGATCTCTTTGAATGAATTTACTATCCTCGCTAACTTTTGAATATAATTTTCTATTATTTCTAATAAACATGAACATAATTAACCATGATAAGCATTGGGGGCGGCTTCTTCATTAAATGTGTTTCGTAACTGTTTTAAGGCATACATAAATCTATTTTATTTACTGCACATCATTGATATGCGATTAGTTACAATTCTCTTATCGTCAATCAATCAATACTAACTTTAATCCTAAGAATTGGCACTATTTTGTTTCATATTTTTTTGGGCCCTGATAAACAATATTTATTTTTACTAAAAGAATAGTTCAGAAACATCTTTCTGAAGTCTTCTTTTGCTTTCGATTCATGCATGATAAAGGTTCAGACCACTCCGATATATTTGGTGTCGTCAAAAATTAATTTCGATCGTTACGTCGTCTGTATGCCACGAAGATGAAAACTATACTAACGCGGCCGAGAGCGTGTGTGTGTGTGTGTAAAGAGGCACACAAGCACATTCACCCTTTGAAGTGTGTCAAAAAACCGACAGTCGTCCCGATCGGCGCCAAGCGCGTGCACATTCACGCAAGCATGCACAAACAGCCTGTTCACATGCTTGCGTCGTTGAATGTCGGTTTGAACGCGAGCGTGTGAACGCAGGCGTTAGTCGTCCCGATCGGCGCCAAGCGCGATCACATTCACGCAGGCATGCACAAACAGCCTGTTCACACGCTTGCGTCGTTGAATGTGCTCGTTGAATGTCGGTTTAAACGCCAGCGTGTAAACGCGCCATGAAGTGTGTCAAAAAACCGACAGTCGTCCCGATCGGCGCCAAGCGCGTGCACATTCACGCAAGCATGCACAAACAGCCTGTTCACATGCTTGCGTCGTTGAATGGCGGTTTGAACGCGAGCGTGTGAACGCAGCCGTTAGTCGTCCCGATCGGCGGCAAGCGCGATCACATTCACGCAAGCATGCACAAACAGCCTGTTCACACGCTTGCGTCGTTGAATGTGCTCGTTGAATGTCGGTTTGAACGCCAGCGTGTAAACCCACCATGATGGTACGTTTACACGCACGCCGTGCAGCCTGGCAAGCAGCATGGCACGCAGCTCGGCACGCAGCCTGCCACGCAGCGTGCCACGCAAGCTTTTCACACCAGGGCTGCCAGTAAAGACAACTTATTTTATACCGCTAAGACTCGGAAATTATACAAAATCATGTACTATTATACAAAATCAGTGTTGTACAACTATAGAACGTCACTCTTTGGGGATTTTAGTAAAAGGTGTTTTAACTTTAACGTATAAGGATTTAACAGTTTATCACAGACATGATTTGTTTTAAGTATCTCTATGTGTATGTACGTACTTTTTACGCTATAACATCAGCAATGACATTGTATCCAATTATGCAATGCAATCTACTATACAAACAGGATACAAAAGATAACCGATATTATACCAATTTTGTATTCAATTTACACTCTGGCAGCCCTGTTTCACACACTTGCAGGCATGGTCCGTAGGGTATTAGTGTTCTGTGGACATGGTAGTCAGTGCAAACATGGGAGACGATGTAGACGTAGATCTCGTGGGAGCTACTGCTTTGGCCTTGATCTATTTTTATTGAAAAAAAAAACAGCCCGACATAATTATGCATGCGAAATTTTACTTAAAACTATTAGGTTTTACAATAAAAAAATCATTTATGGTGTAAAAACACTTTTCAAGTAGCCAAAACTTTAAATTTGATTTTTTTATTTGACATGCGTTATAACTATTTTTACATCGAAGAGTGCTTTTACATAATTCGTTTCTTACTTTAGTGGGATCTCTTTGAATGAATTTACTATCCTCGCTAACTTTTGAATATAATTTTCTATTATTTCTAATAAACATGAACATAATTAACCATGATAAGCATTGGGGGCGGCTTCTTCATTAAATGTGTTTCGTAACTGTTTTAAGGCATACATAAATCTATTTTATTTACTGCACATCATTGATATGCGATTAGTTACAATTCTCTTATCGTCAATCAATCAATACTAACTTTAATCCTAAGAATTGGCACTATTTTGTTTCATATTTTTTTGGGCCCTGATAAACAATATTTATTTTTACTAAAAGAATAGTTCAGAAACATCTTTCTGAAGTCTTCTTTTGCTTTCGATTCATGCATGATAAAGGTTCAGACCACTCCGATATATTTGGTGTCGTCAAAAATTAATTTCGATCGTTACGTCGTCTGTATGCCACGAAGATGAAAACTATACTAACGCGGCCGAGAGCGTGTGTGTGTGTGTGTAAAGAGGCACACAAGCACATTCACCCTTTGAAGTGTGTCAAAAAACCGACAGTCGTCCCGATCGGCGCCAAGCGCGTGCACATTCACGCAAGCATGCACAAACAGCCTGTTCACATGCTTGCGTCGTTGAATGGCGGTTTGAACGCGAGCGTGTGAACGCAGCCGTTAGTCGTCCCGATCGGCGGCAAGCGCGATCACATTCACGCAAGCATGCACAAACAGCCTGTTCACACGCTTGCGTCGTTGAATGTGCTCGTTGAATGTCGGTTTGAACGCCAGCGTGTAAACGCGGTATAAGTAGTCATAAATCCATAGCGAGCATTTACGCAAATTTGATCATAACTAATCTTATAATCACCACGTATTTTTGAATCTAGAATGCCAGTCCTAAGCCTGTTAAAGTATGGCAACGTCGGTAGAAAGAGAAAAAAGACAGCGATTTCCATGTATCTCTCTCGAGTTGATAGGTTTTAGTGAACTTTAGTGGCGCTGAGAAATAGATGCCAGTAACAAATAGACCTTGTTACGAAGAAGCCAAGGTTGATTTTATAAGAAGAAATTAAGTCAGATTATAATTTAGTAAGTGTGTCATAGAATCGGCACCATTATAGCTAAATCAGCGATGTGGTGCGAGAGAGATGCATGTAAATTGCTGTCTTCTTTCTCTCTCTACCGATGTCGCCAGATTGTGGCTTGCTCCCTGCCTCTAGCTATAATACCTCTATGGCCTAACCTTATATCAGGTAATATTTTAGGCGCAGTACGGCACACCGTGTGGTTTGAGTCGGTCCGATTCCGATACACCGCCCCAAGGTGCTCCCAGTGCTGGCACACACACTTTTATTGGATATGCGTTTTGCCAATTGACTTGAATTGACAACTAATAGTATACTGGACTGCGTTCCGTTAAACAGTAACCAGTATAGCTAACTATAAAGGAACGGATTCGTAGTACGGACACCTTGTAAGGTGTGACGTTATGTACGATATACACTGACAGCACTACAGTGCTATCAGTGTATATCGGAACACACTTATCAATTTATGACATTGACATATTTGACAATTCATCGTAGCCGAAAACAATTTGATAAAAGTTGA
Source organism: Callimorpha dominula (assembly GCA_949752705.1). NCBI lineage: Eukaryota > Metazoa > Arthropoda > Insecta > Lepidoptera > Erebidae > Callimorpha > Callimorpha dominula. The sequence continues at coordinate 9,737,240 of OX457009.1, read as the reverse complement.
AAATAATTAATTTATTGTGTCTCGAATAAGTTGACCAAAATGAACGTTGTACAAGCGGTTAAGTTATATATAACTAAGATGACAGAGGAGAGTGGGCCAGGAATGAAAGTTATTCTAATGGATAAAGAGACTGTACGTTTTACGCCCATCGATTAAGAAATAGAATAGTTCTCATGAACTATTATTCTGAAAGCGATAAAATAGCTGATATGAAGCTGTTTAAGTTTTCCTTTTGCAACAATCGCCTGTTTCTAGGAAAAGTTTGAGCTTATCGCATTGTAACTTGTTTTCACTTGTTTTGAAAGCATACATTCATGTCTACAACAATTAAGTCAATATAATATTCGACAAATTTTACCAACTATCTCTTAAACTTCTTTAGGCACGTTGGGCACGTCTGGTACGGGGGAAAAGCACTGAATTCGCGTGATCATCACGCTCAGATGATAGATGTGTCAGTTATGTTTTCACTTCTGACGTCTAGCCCTATTGGTATTGGTGTAGGGCTCTGTTTCCGCATTTAGACTCATAGATGGTTCATTATGCATTCAGAAAGGCTGACTAGTTGAGCTAACCTAGCTCCTTCCAGAAGCACAGAAGCCTCCTGGGGTGTTCGCAGGCTTCTAGGAGCGATCTCGCACCTGGGAGGATACTTGCCCGTTGGGTGGCCACTCCCTCGCACTCCAGGATAATGTGGGCGGCCGTTTCCTCCGCGTCGAGACATCCTCTGCATAGAGGACTGTCTGTCGCACTGATGGTGAATAGGTGCCGGTTTAGGGCTAAGTGGCCCGTAATGGTTCCTACAACTATTCTGATGTCGAGTCGCTTAAGACTGAGCAGTCTGCAAGTTAAACGTGGTGAGACCTCTGTCAGCACCAGTTTAGACTGCCTACAGCCTGGTGTGTTGGCCCACGGCCGTTGTGCGCTTCACGAGTCCGTTGTCTTACCCATGAGCGAAGTTGATTAAAGGAAAGTGGCAGTAGTATAGTTGGGCCTGCCACTGACGTTGTGGATCCCTTCCTTGCCAGCTCATCGGCACGTCCAGCCCTATGACTGACAGTAATTTTTTATTGATGACTCGGTTATAACTTAAAATACATCATTTTACTTTCAAAAGGTACAATGAGGATGATGATATTACATATGATACTGTGCTTCCTCACTAATATTACTAGCTACAGAATTATCCACTTGTTTCTATGTACTATTACTAACTTCAGGGTCTCCTTAACTTTTAAGATAAGAGAATGCTCATCAAATCCCTATAATTTTATGTAACCCCACTTTTATACCCAGTTAGTGACCCTGACTATTAAGCGAGAGGTTGTGGGTTCGATTCTCATCCAAGACAAATAATTGTGTGATGAGTATGATCATTTATTCTGTGTCTGGATGTAATTTATCTATACTATGTATGCATTTAGAAATATATAAGCATGTTTATCAGGCGTTTGGTTACCATGGTACAGGCTGTGCCTAGTTTCGGATCAGACGACGTCGTGTGAGACGTGTCAAGTTATTAAATAGTTGTTTTTTTATTTCTCCCCATCTTTTTTTCAAGACATATCAAAAATTTCACTTAAACATCTATAAACAACAAATAAATAAAATTGAAGTGTCTTTTTGTAATGTCAAAGTAATAGGTTATTTTTAAGTTCATACAGTTATTTGCACGATACCTATACCTAAAAATCAGTTTTAAACATTTTTGTCTGTCTGTCTGTCTGTTTGTTTCGGCTAATCTCCGGAACGGGTGTACCGATTTCCACGGACTTTCACTTGCAGATAGCTGGTGTTATAAGGAGTAACTTAGACTACTTTTATTTTGGAAAAATAATTACGGTTCCGCGCAAAATATAAAAATATGTAAACGCGAGCGTAGTAAACGGCTGTTTGTAATGTCATAATAACAGCATTTTACTAACATACCATAAAATATTTTTTTAAAATTTTTGTCTGTCTGTTTGTTCCGGATAATCTCCGGAACGAGTGGACCGACTTCCATGGGACTTTCACTGGCAGATAGCTAGTGTTATAAGGAGTAACTTAGGCTACTTTTATTTTGGAAAAAGAAATATATAAAGAAATATATATAGTACACGCGAGCGAAGCCGCGCGGGAACTGCTAGTTTATACTGTCTATTTTCTTTTTGACAGTTGCTTGAGAACTTAATTTTGCAGTTTGTTTAAATTTAACTGAACATGTGCAGTTAGACATAAATAGACTAGCAGCGTCCCGCGTTTTCACTCGCGTAAGTACCGATCCCGTGGGAATATCGGGATAAAAGTAGCATATATGTTAATTCAGGTCTCCAGCTATCTACATACCAAGTTTCATCGCAATCGGTTCAGTAGTTTTGGCGTGAAAGAGTAACAAACATCCATCCATCCATCCAAACTTTCACATTTATAATATTAGTGGGATTGTCTTTTTTCATTTGATTACACTATTAGTAAGCGTTCCTAGGTTTCTAAGTAAAATAATCATTTTGCAATAAAATAAAGAGTTAATAGCTTACTAAGTAATATAACTACTTGTGAAAAAAAATGCAGACCTACTAAAATATTGAATCTAAATAATCAGATTTGAAATTATTTTTTTATAGACAAGCATTGTGAGCATGGTGTTCAGTCAATCAGAAATATTACAAAAAGAGGTGTACTTATTTGAGAGAATAGACAGTCACTCCAAATGGGATAATATGAAACACATGAAATGCATTGTTTTTTTGAGACCAACTTCTGAGAACATCTCCCTATTATGTAGAGAACTGAGGTACCCAAAGTATGGAGTGTATTTCATATGTAAGTATGTTATTTCATTGCTAGCAGAACTCAATTATGTGGCATTTAATGTGATTTCTTTTTAAAGGAAGGGATATGCCATCAGTTGACATATGAATATGATCAGTTGTAAATTGTACCTATTTCAAACATAAAAAATTACTGAGTATGTGGTATTTATTTAATTATATTAGGGATGTGTTAACTAAACACTTTGCATTTATAATGATTAAATTTTCCATTCAAAGAAAATATTTATATATTTTTAATAAATTATATATTATTTTTTCTAGATTATACTGTCCTCACTGCTGGCAAAGGCCTCCCTTAAATCGTTCCATATATTTTTTTCCTGGGCCACTTCGAACCAGCCCTGGTGGTATGCGTCGAGGTCATCACATATATATTATTTTTTCTAGATTATACTGTCCTCACTGCTGGCAAAGGCCTCCCTTAAATCGTTCCATATATTTTTTTCCTGGGCCACTTCGAACCAGCCCTGGTGGTATGCGTCGAGGTCATCACGCCACCCCTTTCTGACCTGGCCTCGGCGCCTTCCGTCTTCAGGAATAAATTATGATTATGAAGAATTAACAATGTTAATTTTACCCATTACTGCAGTAAGCTATTAGTTTGGTGTTACCATAGTCTAAATACCTTATAGCTTAGTCTAATTTTTTAAAATTACATAGACATTTTATTATTAATATTTATTTGCCAACAATGCCAACATATTCAAAAATCTGTTAAAATGCTTCCAAAATTTTGAAATTTCTTAAAACCCTGGAAGTTGGGAAGTCAAAACACGAAAAACAAAACTAAAAATATTGACCTTGATGCTTTAAGTAGGCACTTCTCTTCCTCATATAGTTTTGATGGTCATATTAAAACTAATTTATTAAATAATCTTTCACAGCTTCAAGCTCTCCACTATTTACCTTTTGTCTTTAATCAGTTCACTGATTGTGATGTTAAAAAGAGTATACTGAGGATTTCTTCTAATGCTGTCGGTTTTAGACTTAATTTTTCCAATAATATGCAACATTCTCAACCACTCATTATACCCTTACGTAAAAATCCAGGCCTTCATCTTTTACTAAATACCACCCCATTTCTATCAAAAGTCTTGGAACGCCTTGTATATGTCCGTATGTATGTATGTATGTATGTATACTTAACTCCTCTCTATCTAAAAACAGTATTTAAAACTGCTTTCAATCTGGATTCCGGATCTTTAAAAAAAAAAATTTAAGAATACTATATGCAAAATCATGTCAAAGATAATCTATATATAATCTAATACGATATAGTCTATTTATAATTATAATTTATGTAATTAAGGGTATTTGTGTGTAGTTGTATGTACTTATATGTATATATATTTGTGTAAATATTATGTATGTGAGCATAATTCTGCCGTCGTAAATAAAAACACAGTAACTCCAGTTACTGTACTTTTGACAGGTACTGTGTAACTGTAGTTACTGTGTAACTGTAGTTACTGTGTAACTGTAGTTACTGTGTAACTGTAGTTACTGTGTAACTGTAGTTACTGTGTTTACATTTACGACGGCAGAATTATACTAGTAGTAGGTACATATATTTGACACCATAACCTCCCACACTAAATCATTACAGTCCTGTTCATCCAAAGGTTGCCTGGAAGATATTGCTTGTTGTAACAAATCCACCCATTGTGCACTTTATGCTTAAGTTGTTTTTTATTATAATGTATTCAGTGTACAATAAAAAGTACTTACTTATTGGAACAATATCTTTTATTTTCTAGACTTCAGCAATGTGATATCCAAGGCTGACATCAAGACCCTAGCCGAATGTGATGAGCAGGAGACAGTAAGAGAAGTTCAAGAGGTGTTTGCTGATTACTTAGCTGTGGACAGACATTTGTTCTCATTCAATATTGTAGGCAGTTTGCATGGTGGGTACCTATACAGGCTACTCTGTTACTGCTGGTGTAGTGTTTTGTTGCCATAATGTGAAATACTATTGTAATGCATATACATATTTTGATGTGAATATTGTCAGGTCGCTCATGGAATCAACATCACCTCCAACGCTGTGCTCAAGGCATTTTGGCCCTACTCCTGTCAGTGAAACGCCGCGCTGTGGTCCGGTATGAAGCAGCATCAGAACCTTGCGCTCGCCTCGCTGAACGCGTGCGAGACCTTCTGCGACGAGAAGCTGTACTCATTGATAACAACATACAGTTTAATGGAGAAATACCCACACCACAGTTGCTGATTGTAGATAGGAGAGATGACCCAGTAACACCATTGCTGAGTCAGGTTAGTTTCTTTTTTTTTTATCAATATATGCGGTTATGGTCCCTGGCCGTAGCGTGATATGAAATAGCCTTTACCTTTACAGGCTATAATTGGGCTATCAATAGTAAAACAAAATTTAACCCGACAGGCCTGTTAACGTGCGTGTTAAACCAAAAAAGACAATTAAATTCTTCTTCTTTCTTCTTATTTTAATATAGATAAACCATAAAAATTAATAAATGTACCCACCTATATAATTATATTGAAGTGATATTGGTTGGTTATCCTAAACCACTTGCTTATAATAATAAAAGCGAAACGAAGCGAAGGGGAAAATACTTTCTTAACTATTAGCAATTACATAACTCTACCAACCAGGTAAACAATTCTTTATTTTGTACCAAGATGATAACAAAAGGCGGAATGAATTCTCATACAATGTGACACAGTATTTATATACAAAAACAATTAATACTCTAGTAAGGGTTCACGCTTGACAAAAATTTAGAAAAGGTTCGGTCTTGGCACTTTCTGAATGTGGGCATAGACCGTAGAATAAAATATGCGCGGCGACCATATTGCGTGCGCACTGGTAGTAAGTACAATAAGGAGTAGATACTTATGATGCTATGTTCCATAAAATTTTAAATTGATGACCGTTACAGTGGACATACCAAGCAATGGTGCACGAGCTACTGACGATCAACAACAATCGAGTGAGTCTGGCGCATCTGCCCGACGTGCAGAAAGACTTCAAGGAGGTCGTACTCTCTTCTGAACAAGACGAGTTTTATGCCAAGGTTTGGAGGTGTTCCGTCTCTTATTTACATTTTGGGTAGATTAGCTTATACACAGCAGTAACACTGCTGAACTCATTATGACTTTTTTTTATACTACGTCGGTGGCAAACAAGCATACGGCCGCTTGATGGTAAGCGGTTACCATAGCCTATGAACGTTTGCAACTCCAGAGAACTCGCATGCACGTTTCCGACCCTTTAAAAACCTATACATTCCTTTCTTGAAGAACCCCATACTGTAGTCCCTCGGGAAAACCTCGGCAAGGAGCTCATTCCACTGCCGGAGGGTTCGCGGAAGGAAATTCCTCTGGAACCGCACCGTGCGCGACCATTTAGGTTCCAATGTGTGAGGATGAATGCCCTGCCGGTGGCGAGCGGTGCGGTGGTAGAATGCGGCCGTGGGCATCATGTCAAATAGTTCCTCAGAGCACAACCCATTATACAAGCGGTAGAACACACACAAGGAGGCACAAAGTCTCTCCTCAGGCTTAAGAGTTCAATACCGTGAGTTTGGGATCGTCGACAATTCTCACAGCACGTCTTTGACTCTTCTGAGTTCTTGGGTTTATTCTGATATGGTTTATTATTGTAGCATTATTAAAAATGCAATGCTGCCTCCCGGACCAATATATTCTACAAGAGACATCTGATTAGTTAATTTTTGCATTGATCAGTCTTTCAGAAACCGGGCGTAAGTGAAAAAAGTAGACGGACACGAAGGCAAGCTGTTAGCCTCGCGTTTGAACTGCACTCTTCTGTATCATCATCAGCCCATCGCCGTCCACTGCTGGACGAAGGCCTCCCCCAAAAAGCGCCAACTATCCCGGTCTAACTATTACTCTTCCGTATAGTGCTTAGATACCTAAAAACTGCAGGGTAGAGAATATTTAACTACGCTTTTATTTTACTTGCGTTTAAGAATCCAACCATCGACAAAAGTGAAAACTTAAACGAAACGACAAACTTAAAACGTCACATTAGCAGGTTGGTGACATTACTTAATAAGGAGCTGTCAGAACTCAATATTTAGATTAGCGCCCTCTAGTGCATCTATATATGTATTATTAGCGTGATGGTGACAAGTTCAGTGCGTTTTCCTCACAGCAAAAGTGCACAAACGTGCCTAAAGAAGTTTTAACTTCAAAAATACCTTAAAAAAACGTATTTAAATATTTTACTTACAGAATCTCTATTCTAACTTCGGCGAGATTGGACAAACCATGAAGTCGTTGATGGATGAATTCCAGAAGAAAGCAAAGAGTCACCAAAAAGTGGAGAGTATTGCAGATATGAAAAATTTTGTTGAACAATACCCCTTATTTAAGGTAGGCATTGTAAAAAATTATGCGGCCAAATACTGTTTTCTCTAGCTGTGCTTAAACTAAAGGCGTTACTATTGTTCATAGAAAATGTCGGGTACGGTGACCAAGCATGTGACTGTTGTCGGCGAGCTATCCGCTTGTGTGACACGACACAATCTCCTGGAAGTATCGGAGTTGGAACAAGAGATAGCCTGCCAGAGCGACCACTCGAAACATTTACAGGTTAGATATTGTTACGAGCTGAGTTTCGGAATTAGAAAATTACACCAATTTATTACCAAAATAAACACAATTTATTCTAATAAATTACAAAATACACAATCACAGTTAATTCTCACTGTTTCAATTATCAAATACATGTACTTCGCACTTATCCGCTTTGTTTACTCTTGATCGTTCAACTTAAACCTCTGTCTAATACGCAATGCAACAACGTCTTATATACTAACTATTAAACTTTCGCGTTCCATGATATAATATTATCTACGTATTAACGGGAATTAACGCGATCACGAAAAGGTATTACATACCCCTGAATTGGTCTCGCGGTGCACCGCTTAGCCAGTCAGCCTGTGACCACGGCCAGTGCAACCTGGTCGAAACGTCAGGCAATTCAGAGGTATGTAATACCTTTTCGTGATCGCGTTAATTCCCGTTAATATGTAGATAATATAACGTCTTATATAGCTAAACGTTATCTCATAGAGAGGTCGCGACATCTCGCGAAAACTCTAAATCAACCTAGAACTTTCCTATACATTCTAGTCATAGACTTATTAGTTCCGTGTAATTTCAACAGATAGCGTGCATCTCACTTTAGGTAATCATCGCCTTCTGACTTCCTAGATAGGCGACTAATCTAAATGTATCTTGTCTATTTGATTTGAAGCGAACTTAGCCACATAGAGATCAAACTATCTAGAATGAAATTATCATAAGTCATACCACTTAACATGGTTTTTGAGGCTGGCAAGACTTAGTTAAGGCAAATTTAAATGCCCTGGAAAGAAATTACAAAAACAAAATATTGCTTACTAACATTTTTATTATTAAAATAGTATGAAATTAATTACAGCGTCTAAAAAACCTGCTATCCAATGCAGCAGTCCGACATCATGACACCGCTAAACTAGTAGCGCTATACGCCCTCCGCTACGAGAAGCACGCCAGCAATGCTCTGCCTTCCCTCATCGAGGCTCTCAAGAACAGAGGAGCCTCGGAGCAACTTATCAAGAGCGTCATCAATCTTCTAGAGTACGGAGGAGCACACGCCAGGCAGAGTGATTTGTTTGGACTCCAGGATGCTGTCAAAATTACCAAAAGACTGTTTAAGGTACGTTAAAGAATGTCACTTCAAGTAGGTACTGTATTTCTATACTTGTAAATATTAATACTTTTGACCATTCGGCGACGCCTCCTGATCTAAAGTTTCCTGAAGATATCTTCAAGGATCACTGTAGCTGGCAATTAAAGGATAATTAAAATTCAATATCTTTATTTCATAAAACTGATCATCAATTATTCGTAATCGTCAATTTAGAAAATAATTATTTTATTTAAAAATTATATATCAACACACAGAGTCACCGCAACAATAGGTTGCTTTGTCGAAAGTAATTTTTTTTATAACTGTGTTGTAAATAGCAAAGGTGTGAGATAAAACGGCGGTGGAGGCCGGTTCACAGGTCCATTACCAGAATTACGCGCTTTTTTCTTTTAATGTATGTAAGGGCGCCTGAACTAAACCAACTCACACAAACTGGACTGGCCTGTTGGTCTAGTGGTTAGTGATACTGACTGCTGAGCCAGAGGTCGTGGGTACGATTCCCACCCAGGACAAATATTTATGTGATGAGCACGATTATTTGTTCTTTTTTTTTATGGAATAGGGGGCAAACGAGCAGACGGGTCACCTGATGGTAAACGACTGCCGCCGCCCAGGGGCATCTGTAACTCAAGAACCACAAGCGCGGTTGCCGGGGCCAGGGGGGGAAGAGGGGAAAGGGGAGGAGAGGGGAAGGCGAAGGACGGGAATAGGGGAGAGGGGAAGGACGGGAATAGGGGAGATGGAAGGGTTAGGGCCTCCGGTAACCTCACTCACGCGGCGAATAGCAATAAAAAAGCAATAAAGCATTCTGGTTACCATAGTACAGGCTCTGCCTAGTTTGGGATTAGACAGCCGTGTGAGATGTGTTATATATATTATTATTATATTTTATTTTTAACAACAACTCTCTAAAAAAGACACCCTTCAGCTCTTTTTAAAAGGCAGATATCTAATTTGCGAAAATTGTTTACTTACCGTAATCGTATAAAAAATATATTTTGTTTTACTTACCCAGGGTCTAAATGGTGTGGAAAACATCTACACACAGCATACGCCACTGCTCAAAGATACGTTAGAAGATTTGATCAAAGGGAAACTTCGAGAAAATCTTTATCCAACTTTGGGAGGCGATGACGGTGCATATGGTCGAAGGCCACAAGATATATTTGTGTTTATCGTCGGGGGCGCCACATACGAAGAGGCCTTGTGCGTACACCAGATCAATCAGGCATATCCCGGAGTCAGAATCGTACTTGGAGGCACAACTGTGCATAATTCTACATCATTCTTTGAAGAAGTGAAGACAGCTATGCAAGGCGTGCATAGAACACATACAAGACATATTAGGAATGTGTAAGATAGTGCGCGACCGCTAGTACTGTAGGTTCTTAAATACTATAAATCTGGTATACAAGTATTTATCTCAGAAGTATTACAGTTACTTCATGTATTGGAAGGTGCATGCAGCAGTAGTAAGGCTTCATGTATTGGAAGGTGCATGCAGCAGTAGTAAGGCTTATCTTGGTACGTACAGACGACAATATTATGTTAGTTGGGTTTCATTTGGTAAAATGTAAAAAAAGAATTCAGTACTGTATTGACGCATGCGCAACTGTTGTTCCGGTTCTATGTTTTGCTAGCATAGAGTAAGAGTCACAGTGATTAGAAGCTCGACGGGATCGGTCTGGATACGCTGGACGCTATAGAGGAGTAGCTTATACCTGCCAAACTGATGGTAAATATGGGCTGAAAATAATGATAATGTAATCGTCATAAATAATTCCGAATGTGTATAATAATGATAATTAAAACGTTAAGTTTTTTATTTGTTCCGGGACGTAGTTCTCCAAGCATCATAATAAAGGTGAAAATATAAAAGAAAGTTAAATTTAAAAGTCAAAAGAACACAAAACAGTCAAAAGGAAATCGAACTTCGGACTGCGCTCCTTATAACGTCAGGATAACTCCTCAAGTACCTACTATATGTACATGTAGGTACTATACTATTTAATCTAGAAATCTACATATTTATAGTGCTTAAACAAGTCTCTTTTGAGAATAAGGTACTTGTTTGTTAAAACTACCGTATACGTATTTAAAAATGACGTCAAAAGAAATCTATCCAAAGTTTTTATTGAGTCTTGATTTCATAAATAAATTAAAAAATAAGAATTAGTAAAATAACTGTTTCAAAATTAATTTTACCCTGAATGTCGGTTTCAATATGCAATGAAATATTTATGTTAACTTTATTTTTTAACTATACCTACTCATGTAAATATTAAAAAAATGCTGTTAGTGTTATAGCATCTGTGACTAATTAATTATTTATTTGCCCTATTAGGCTGAAGTTATTTTATCCACTAGGTTTCAATGTGTATTCAATTATAATAAAAGTATATAAAAATGTAATAAATGTTTTTTATCTCGCAATGAGATGACTATTAAAACCGGAAGCCACCAAACGCGTTGAGTTGAATCAAATCCTATTATTTTCCATGATTCTATGAATGACACTGAATAACCGATATCGCGGTGCTCGGGTGGCATATGGTTTTAATAATGTTTCCCGCTTAAGCTTTAGACCCATAGACCTAAGCGTACAAACAAACAAGACGTAGGTAAATAGACATACAGCGTCAGCGATTTTCATTTTACTTTGTTGAATATATTAAAACCATAAACTCTTAAAAACAAAGTTTAACGCCTTTCACAATAACTACACTATTATTTATATGACAGCCTTTGATTATATATGACCTACATATATATATGATCAAAGACAGCAGCATATATGTGCTATATCGTAATAATACAATCTCAAATGTCAACGTCACCTGCACGCACCAAATAGCGGCGGAAGACAACCGGATTCCGTGGTGCTCCTTGCTGGATAACCAACAAGGCTCTAGTGACCCAGTAAGTGGCGTTATAACCACCCACCTACCTGGAGTAAATGAGGCTACAGCAGCCTTGAGGTCAAAATAACCTCTAAACTTACTGGAGCAGAAGGCAACGGGAAACCACTGCTACTAATTTTCCCATGAGTTATGGAAAGGTCTGAAAATAATTTTAAGAAGCCGAGCGATCCGCGTAGCATCCGGCGCCATGACCTTTTCAGAGGTCAAGGCGTGAAATGTGCTACCGACGAGGACAATGTAGGCAACCAGGTATCTCCTGCAAACTAAGCTACTGGAAGAAGAACCATACTACTGCGCAATAAGATCCGCATCGGTACATGGGATGTTCGTGGCCTCCTCAAAGACGGCAAAGGAAAGCGAGCTAGAAAGATGTAACTCTACAATAACTGGCATTAGTGAAACTCCCAGTGAGTGAGTGATGTAGCATAAAAAATTCGTTTCAGCATGTTTCATATATTTTTTGCCTCTTTCCTGATACGTCCACAAACATGTTTTACGTACAAAAAATAAGATTGCTTTAAGTATATCTAAATACATGGAGAATAGTGTTGCAATATTAGCACCAAAAAATGGCCAGACTCAGACTGACTTTTTTTCGTCGCAATGTTTCATTGGTCACAGGCTTGTGACCACGGCCAGTGCAACCTGGTCGAAACGTCAGGCAATTCAGAGGTGTGTAATACCTTTTCGTGATCGCGTTAATTCCCGTTAATACGTAGATAATATTATATCATGGAACGCGAAAGTTTAAAAGTTAGTAAAAACGTACTCTAGTAGGTAATTTTTTTGTTTAACAAAATTTATTAACATTCTCGTAATTTTTTGCATAGATTTGTCAGTTTTTTGTAGCCATCCGAACTTGGTCGGGTTATGTAGGTTTTCGATGCTTTGTCAGTATTTTAATTGTTTCTCTTTAATTACTGAATTTAATGAAATGAAATTTTGCATGTGAGTAGTTGAATTAATACACTAATTATTGGAATACATTTTACTATGCAATTCCTTTAGAACGTCGTGATTTTTGACTGCTTTGTAAACAGTGGTCTATTCATGGTAAATTGTCCTAGAACCCTTTAATTACTAACGGTACATCATTGATACTTGGCAACATGTTGCACATTCTAACAAGGTTTGTATAAACGTGAAAATCTAGACCCGAGTGCATACTTTACGAACTAAGACCTAATAAGCGTATTTTACGTTTGTATTTTTATCTTTTAAACCCTACGATTTTTTCTAAATCTGTTTTTTAAACAAATATAAACAAATTCAAAACAACGTATGTAAAAATCTACAGCTCTCTATATAAGCGCTTTATATGAAAACTAGCTAATGGCCAAACGTTCGCGTAGCGGAAACTTGAATTTCGCCGAAGTTTATGCATGCACTAATTTTATTCATACATACACAATTACACACAAATACACACTAATTTTTGGACACATTTTTTTTCTTTTAAGTCCATGGATAAAAAAAGTTCCGCCAGGACAACGTTAGCCCAGCGGAATCAGTTTTTAGCGAATTTGTCCACAATGGCTGCATGCACAATTTTTTTTTACCATACACAATTACACAACGTCATACACTAAATATCTGCATAATTAAAATCTTTAAATTCAACAACATTCCGCTGCGCGAACACACACGCTGCCGACGGTGGCGTCATTGGCGATTTTCGTTTGTCGGTGTTTTTCTCATTTGTTACCGTTGGTGACAAAGTCAGTTGCTACAACTAGGAAAGTATGTGTTATACGTCACCACTGGTGAGTCGGGATTATTTTTCCCCATTTATCCCTCAATGGTGACAAAGCCAGTGGTCACAACAGGGAATTGACTTGCACCTCTGGTGGTATCTATCAAAGTTGTGGTTAAATATATGACAATGTCAGTGTTTCCTATATATTTGAAAACTCTAGGTGTTTACCACAATTTGGATACAAGGGCTGTTACTGTTAAGATTGCAAACGACCACGACATAAACACTTGCAAGACGAGTGGACGCAAACTAGTACGTAAAAAATCTCCTTCCTCCCAATCCTCCTATGGAGTTCTGAATATCTTACTCACGAGCAGAGAGGCATGTTCTATTCTTTCTCCTGTAGAGAAGACGTACTGAACCAGTCAAGTGGCTTCAATTTGAGTAGAAATCCGCTGTGTCTTACCTCCTTATATAGGGTAGGTTAAAATTAAAATAAAATACATGACTGTTGTGTTTAAAACACATTTTTTTTACTTTTTTTATTGAAAAATATTCGTCGATACAGGTGTTGCGTATCAACAAACGATAAACGATGCCATACCACTTTTGGCACAATCCAGTTGACTCGCCCGAAGTGGGCTCACAAATAAAAAGCACGTTTTAACAAATTAAATCATCCAAGCGGACTAAGCATTATCATACAATTTTATGTATTCGACACGGAGCAGTACACATTTAGCTGAGAGCTGTTTATATAACACTGAATTCTGCTAAACTCAAGAATACATAAGGTACTAAATTCGACTGCTCTGCTCCAAACATTTTACAATATACATATTTAAAGTTTTAGGCTCCATATTTCACTCCTATAAAAACCAATTTCACTTTACAATCATCTCGGCTTATTTCCCTTCAGTCTTTACAAAATTTACACTTGCAATACTTTGGTTCTGTTAAAATGTTGTTATAAACTATAAAATATTAGAATATATAATGGTAATACATACTTATGTATATATAGTAATCATGGTATGACACCAAATACTTTATAACACCACTTTAACAAAGTATTCAAGTACCAAGTTCACACGTTGGTAACATATCTTCCACACTAGCCCGCGTAGGGCTTTTCACACATCTATAAGGCATTTTTCTTGAATTTAATCTATACATACAATGTGTACACAAAATGCCCGCGCTAACTTTGAGGGCGGTGACATACATTTTACGTTAAAGAGAGTGCCATTTTCGAGGTACAAATTATTTCGAGCTGCTCATTTTGAGACTGAATCGCAGGTCTTATATTTAATAAGAGATTTGAAGCATCGGAACAAGTGGTCATATAGTAAACAATACTAATATATAATGAATACTTTTACACTTGTACGAAACTTGAATACAAATTAGGGACAGAGAAATTTCACTACCCACTTGTTTTTTAAATTATATTGAAGTAATTAGCAGTTGTCAAGACTAATTTCGTGTTAAATGTTTTTATTTTATACTGAGTATGTTGGTATTAATTATTTGCTGTGCAGAGAGAATTCTATGGCAAGTTATAGAGAAGTTGCGATAATAATTTATTACCCATGTATAAATTAAGTATTTCTACATGTGCCACAGTTTTCTCTGTACAAAAACTATTTACTTCAACTAAAAATATCAGTATCATACTTACATATACCATCAAGTTTGATACGTCACAAAGTACAAGTCAAACTGTGTTCGAATAGTCAATTTGAATCAATCAAAGACACAAAGGAGTCGTTCCTTAGTGTATGTGTATAATAGTACGAAAATCACCTGCGATAGTGGGAACCGTGCGCTTGCACGGAAGACCGTTGACAATCAAATCTCTTCGATTGGTTCCTTCCTTCTGCAAATCTAAATGCTACATCATGTGCGTAAGCGCTGTATAGAATACAACATATTACTTTTGGAATACCGATGGATTTTTATATTATTCCAATACTAAGGAAACCTTGTAAAAAAATCACCACAACCGTATATATCTGATGGCCAAAGAAACTTGACATTTTTCGTAAGCACATATAATTTTTACAAGAAAAGAAATATATTGATAGCTTAAACGTAAATATATATACGCGTAACTAGTCGTGACACATCTCACAAAAAAAAAATATATCGATAATATTTATATGGCGCACAACAATCAACACACGCACATACATGTTTTTATTTATCATACTCTCATTTAGCAACAAATTTACGCGGTGGACTCACTCACGCGATAAAGATTTAAATTAAAAGAAAAAGAAAAAGAAAAAAAAAACAGTACACGAGACTCCATACCATGTTCTCGAGAAAATGCTACACGTTACCCTTTCTACAGTCATGAACGTGGTACGGGTCTTGTAGGCCCTTTCCGTAAACTTTTTTTTTGTCATTTTTGAAAAGTTACCATTATCGAAAAATCCCTATGTCACAAATTAGGTACGAATAGAAGCCGTTATGGGAAAGGACACTAGTGTTTTCCCCTCTATATAAATATATTTACATATTTACAACTATTATTTATCCTCCATGGACTTATTTAAAGATTTCATACATAAATTTTTATAACGTAATCTGTCAGTTTATAAATATGTCTATTCTAATCTTAAATAATCAATTTTGCTGTGGTGGATATCTAATATATATTCAAATGTAAAGACTTTTAAGTTTCCCGACATAGTCTTCTTACATTTTAGTTTTGAACAAAGGAATGGTATTACATTTTTGTGGAAAGGGCTGTTAATATGACAAGAGAAACTGGACCACTCCATAGTTAGTAAATTGTATGGGTATTTGACGTAGCTGACATAGCATATCTATTTAAAATGAATGTGAATGTCTTCGTCCACATTTGGCGCTACCCAGGGAGCACCGCGCGGAGGTCATGGACTAAGCTCCCCTTGATGCCACACGTTTTATATTAAGCATTTTACAATATTGGCAAGCTCACTATATATAATTTAACAATATAATACATATATATTACGGGAAACATGTCTCTCAATCGTACAAAAAATATTGTGAGACTTATTTAACGAAATTTGGGACTTTGATGACGCACTTTTTAAGACTTTGTAAAAATATGTATTGAAGCATCCTAACTTTCTTACACCTTATTTCTATCAAATTTTATATTTTTATTGTCAAACCTACTTTGCGTTAGCAACGCAACCAGTTACAATTCCTTTGTAAAAAGAGACTTATAAACTTTTAAAAATCAGTTGCACGTAACTCAACATGTAAGGTTTCATAGATGTCATGTATTTATATATTTTAAGAAAACTGTTTTAAGTTGGTAACAAGAAAATTAGATATAGCAGAAGTATTGTCTCCACTTTCTCTATGGACTTGCCACATTGCCCTTGGTACCTATTTGAAAAGATAGCAAATAAGATGGTTATCCATGACTATAATTAAGTTATCTAAGAAATAGAAGGTACTGCAAAATAAATAAAAACAGGTACATTTCATTCATAGAATTTAACCACATTCACAATTGACGTTATCCAAATTCACACTATTTACCTGGGCTAATTAAAGACCCACCTCGTGTTACGCATGTGGCTAGTAAACTATATGGACAAAAAATACAAGTCCATAGAATTTTGTCTGCAAAAGAAAATGTTGTGTCGGATGAGAGCCCTCTACGAGGAAGCTTGAAGATATAGAATAATTCACGAATCATTCTATACTCGTATATAATTTCTTCTCCCTGTCCTTATTTAATTTTGCATAATATTATAAACACCATCACATGTTTTAATACTATAAAGAATTAAATGTTTTCAACGTCGTCTTAAGGCCTGATTTGAAGCCCTGCACACATCATGAATAAATATGTCTAGAAAGAGTAGAACTCCGCCGATGAGAGCATAAGCGGATTTGTTTCCTCAATAAAAGGTATCCATGAAGTGCGACTGATCTCTTTTGAATTTATTAACATTCTGCTGACGATTCTACTAGTGTAACATACGAACGCAGGGTCTATGAGTTCACAAAGTTAATAAGCTCAAAAACCTGAGCAAATATGTTGTAATAAAGGCTACCTATACACAGACCACAGTATGAGGACACTTCTAAGAGGTGAAGCATCTAAAGGAGTCCCCCGATAACGTCCATCGACAAACTTGATCTCAAACTTAGACAATATGCCCAAAAATCAAATAAAATCTTTTTAGACTTTATAACAATGATCTCCAATTAAATATTAACATATTAAAGTGTAATTGACACTTTAGTTGGTAATCAATCGCGGAGGGTACCTTCACAATAATTAATCTAAACTAAATAAATACGCAACGAACATACCGCAGTTTAGAATGGCGGAATTCGTTATAAACGAGGAAACAAAGACGACGGTCTACGAGAGGAATTTGATAATACCATCTTTTTTAAATGAATTTAGTCTTTTATATAACAGCATCTTTTTAGAGTAGGTTTTATAAATAATCTGTTTCAAAAAGCTTTTAGTTCGTCAGAAGTGAATGTTTAGGTATTGTACATTTTACTAGTTTTATCTGTACAAATTGGTATGAATACTGTACGCTTGGCAGCAAAAGGTCCGTTATTATAATGAATAGATTTGTTCTACCACCAAAGTCCTCTCAATCCATCGATAAGTTTCATAGAGTGAATTATCTATTTATAATACATACGTCCGGCCCCGACTCCACACGAGGGCGGACCACACTCTGTCCGTACAAGACTTGCTATCCTTACACACAAATAAACAAGTAGTTCATACGATATATAATATTTTTATTTCAATTGCCCCGCCGTGCTAAGCAAACTGTGTGCTTTTATGTTTTAACACAATGCCAGCTTACTTTTTTAAAGGTAAAATAATTTTGAAATCTTTCACGTGACAACATTAAAAAAATATATACAATATCGGGCAACGATTATAGTTCACAACACATTTTCATATCTTTGGTTTATACTTTAATCTATTTTAATGATTATGAGCATTATTACGGAATGATAAGATATTAAAATTAGTAACATGTTGCCCTACATTTACTTTTCACATTGCAGATAAACACATTAATCTGCCTTCTTAAACTGACTCTCTAAATCGATACTTTAATTGGTAAACCAGCTAACTCCATTTCGGTAATTGGTTCAGGAGACACTTAAATTTTATAAAAAAAAAAATCTCGATAAGTAGTTATCGAAAAATTGAAAATTTGTTAGCGTAGTTATTATATCTGATAATGTACAATACATCTTTTATTATAATACTATTGCGATTTTTGGAGTAACCTGGGTTGGTACAAAAAGTGGAGTTTGTTGGATTGCCAATTAGGGTATCGAAATAATAATTTGAAAATAGTGCGTCACGTGATTATTTCTACTAAAATGATTCCAAACAACATCAAAATTCATACACCAATTATTGCAAACGTATCGAAGTACTAAAAGGCATATAGTTATTACTTTACGTTGTATTTTTTATAGTTAGAAAAATATTATATTAAGTTTAAATTTCAACCGCGGACACTCAAGTCATTAAACTGCACTCATAAGCACTGCATGTTGCCTAACGTTTTAGCTTCAACTGCGAACACGCTGGTACTCTAAAAGGACATTTCTAAGAATCACATTTGCTGTAGTAGCCTTTTGACATTGACTTTGAACTCTGCTAGTATTTTGAGGAAAGGTATTAATAGATATTCGTAAATATTTTATCCATTATTGTATTCTGTCGACGCTCTCTGTTTGTCAATTGTAAGCGGAATTACGAGCTAATAATTTTGCGCTGGAAAAGAAGATAATAAGAATCTCTGCCTTATAAAATATAACTCACAGGATGAGTGCATTTATATTCACCTCTCGGATATTACTATAATACATGCCAAGCCCTTTTGGATTTAATATTTTTTTACATACAGTAATAAATATTACACAAGTGTAACATTTAAACTCACAATATCGAGTGTAACTTTTTCTTTTAAATACATACATAATATTTAGTTAAAAAAATTATCCTCCTTTAAAATCGTGTTTTCTGATAATTCATACAATTTAGATGATTGATACTGATATGCCGCCAGCGGCGCAATGTAGACATAACAGTCTAGTAACACTTTTACAAAGATTGCACTCGGCAGAGATTTAAGGGTGTAGAACGTCGTTCTACGTTACGTTTACGTACATGCCATAATATGTATTATCGATCGCTGAAATATTACTGTTACCTACCGATAATTTAAATCTTCCTCCCCAACATAACGAATTAATTAAAATCGTAACGTCGAATGGGTTCTCGGCACTGTTTAATATTTACATAGGAGTCCGATATAAACCTTTTCCTAGGGAACAACGATGTCACATTAAGAAGCGAGAGAAGTGGTGGTGTAGAGAGTCCCGCGGGGCGGCAGGCCTAGCACGGCGGGGGCGCGCGGGCGGGGGCGGGGGCGCGGGGCCGGCGCGGGCGGGCCCCGTTACGGGTGCCCGCCGCTGCCCACGCCCGGCGTCGTCGACCCGCCGGACGAGCCGTGCGGCGGCAGAAGGACGCCCCCCTGCACCAAGCGTTCACTATAACAAGTCTCCTCGTTGGCGAACGTCACGCGCCGGCCGGCTTCGAGGCTGACCGGAGCGGGACTGACTCGGTTAGAACACCAGTTAATAAGCGAGAGCAGCACGTTAAACCTGTAGTAGTAGCGGTGCCGTAGCTTATTCTCGGCGAGCGAGTGGGACGCGATGTCTCTAAAGCATATTTGTCTATGGCATAGACACATTGAAACCCTATTGCCTAATAATTGCATATATCTCCATCACCTTAATATGCAAAATGGTTACTTTTAAAAGTATTACAGAACTAGTGATTTAAATTATTTCCAAAAATGAAGCCCCCTTTGACGTTGATCATATACAAGACAATATTTTGAATTTCTTAGCAAAGAAAGTTTGCTTACAGTATTAAACAAAAACACAATGTTTTCAATAACATGTTATTGTAGTAATACAAGAACGTTTTTAATTACATTTATTTTTAAGTATTTCTCATGAAGTAGTGATTTTAATCTGATGTTACTCACTACATGAGGCATTTTCAACGAAAACTGTTGCAAATCTATACACTTGAATTGCTGGGACCAAAAAACAGAAATTGACTAATTGAATATCGTACATACAACATTGCGATTTGTAAAGATTGCTAATGCTTATGCTATTTCAGATCTACTGTGCCCTACTTCTAATGTGAAATAGGTAACTCTTATAATGAAAGTAAGTAGATAATTAAATACAATGTGAACATCTAAATCTGTTTCTACTTTCTATATTATTGGTGCCGATTCTGATGTTACAAACTAAACTAATTTTAATCTAAATAGCTACTCTTATTTACACAACGCCAATTTCATATGGGAGTACTGAGATAATAGAAATAAATACTGAGAGATGAGTCCCTAAGAAAGACATACACGGACCTTATCGGTGCTGTCCTTCAGATTGTTCAGGTGTGTAGAACTCGCAACCTGCGAGCATGTATGGCGAGATGTACGACTGTGGAAGGAGCAGAAGTGGAGTGTAGGGATTACAACGTTTTATAGATGGCTACAGGCTGGGGTTAGCAAACTGGCTACTACTACGATGGAAACAATGACTGAAGTTGATTTATGATTTTATTTTTATACTACAAAATAGGCAGTGCTCTAGTCATGTATCTAAAATATTCATGAAACATTTATATAAGGAGGAAAGGACATTAATTGACGACCCTGCTGGTACATCTGGTAAACTCTTCAAGTAAAACTATCGTATACTAGACTACATTAATAACAAAATTTTTTACTGGAACTAGCTTGTGTATTAAACTATTTACAATATTTTTATAAGCACCTGTCCTGCCTAAACATTGCATCAGTCGTATTTTGACAACGCAGCTCATGAAATCGCCCTTCTCAGTATATTAAGATTATTCCCTCGCTGCAGGCTGGGTCATAAGTCACACCGCAAGCCCATTATCGATAATAGAGAAGTTGAAGAGGACAGTGACGAACCAAACCTCTTTAATTTTGGTAGAAATCAAAATGTTTTTTTTAAAGGTTTTTAGATTATAATAGTTTAGTGTGATGTACAACAGAACTGGCACCAATGTTGTATATGTTCATACCTGTAAGGAGTGTGGGTGTGGCTGCGGCGGTGAGGCAGTAGGCGGCGCGTGGTTCAGGTACGTCAAGTGGGGGTGATGGTGGGGGTGGGGGTGGTGGTGGTGGTGCGTCGCTGTACCGCCCGGGCCCAGACACAACACCTGGTGGTATACAGTTAAAGTTAAGTATCGGTCGCATTGTTTCCATCTCATTTTGATGGTTCATTATTGAATTTTCATTATGTTATATCTTTCTTTTTTACTTTTACTAGGTATATAAATACCAAATTGTCTGACACCCGTATTCACCAACAATGCTACGAGGATTCACAGTGAGCCCGGACACATGAACTCGGCAATTTCAATTCATAAACAATACTTGAAGGATGAGTAGCGCTATGCGTTCATTAAAAAGGACCCCCAGATAAAATAGCTCGACAGCTATTTTACGCAACGCATAGTGTCGATGGGAGTGATAGTTTTGTCGTTTTATTTAGTATTTTTGAGGGTTTTAATAAATTACCAAAAGGATTGCAGCAGCGAAGACGAATTCGATAATCAATTCCTACAGTGAGGAGACGTTATATAGAAGACGTTATAGATTTGCAAAGGATGTACTTTTTGTATTCTTACAGCTTATTAAATTAAATCTAATAAAATTAACCAAAAGACGCTTTAAAATGCCGCCTATTCTAAGTGACCTGAAGATTTTATTTTTCATTTTGTAAATGATGAAGTCCATTTCCTTATTCTAACATATTCTTGTCTCTATAAATATTTACTCCCTCTGTATCTTTATAGAATGTTCTTACTACACTATTTTCTTTCTGGCACACCAAAATCTCCACACGATATTAGTACGAGAGCCCAAGACCATGTCCATCAGACAGATTGCAATGAAACAGTGTGATAAAACATTTTGACATATGTTGTCAGAAAAGGCGTGACACGAAAAGTTCCTGAAATTAGTATTTTCGAAATCAGAATAACCAAATATATCGATTTTATACGGTTTTGACAAATTTTGGTCATGGGCTCTCGTACTATGTGTTGTAAGTACGTTATGTGCGCATCTGTCAGTCAAATACCCGAGAGACCTTAGCAACGAAATGGACCAACGCAGTGCGTTCGCTTACTAAAGGGTAACTTGAGTATCGTTTGTGAATGACAACGTTATGAAAATTTTCATATTTGGCACAGCGTTGCTTCTACGCTAGAAGCAACGCTGTGCTAAATAAGATTTTTTTTTAAAGTTTTTTTAAGTATTGTTTGTGAATACGAGTGTGAATGTTTTTGCAATGCAATAGTAAGAAGTCATTTTATATACTGAATGCAGTAATTAAATACTGTCTGTTCCTGACACACAAAGAACATTAGCATAGAAATATATGGAATGAAAGCTTGGAGAGCAATTTAATTACATATATACACATGGTGATTTTACAGTAATTTTGGAAAAGAAAATTTTATGAAAAGTATATTTTAGATAGATAGAACATTCTTTATTGTACACCGCAGTTGAACAGAAATTAAACATAGTTTATACCAAGCGGCAACTACAATGGGCGGTCTTATCTCTAATAGCGATGTCTTCCAGACAACCTTTGTATATTTTAGTAACATAAAAATTACGATTTTTTATAATATAACAATTTATGTCGTTTGCGAACAATAAATGAGAACAGAGTGGTATCGGCACTCATTGCTCGCACTACGATCGACTTGATTGAATATTTTACATATTAGATAACTAAGCGGCAAAACCGTGCCCACGAGAATATACCACGGCATAGTTTAGCAATTATGCAACTGTATGTTCCATCTTACCTGCAGGCCGGTAGTTCATGAGCAAGGTCAAAGACTCAGCGACTTGTCGCAGGTCGAAGATGATGTCATAGTACGGTTAGAGTTAAGAACAAGAATTTAGCAGACTAATCACTCCTGGATTTCTAATTGTGGTCCCATTTTGTGTGTACACATTTTAATGGAAGTAAGTTCACGTAATTTATTTTTTGAGGATGACTGTACATAACGGTTGCAGGGAAAAGGTCTATTCATCCATTTAAAGCCTTATCATTGTTTAGAGTCGACTGTAGTGAGGCAAGGCACAAACTTTTCTGACTGAGCTGGTCGTTAGGGTCTGGTGCTAAGGTCAATGGGAGTCATCTTAACTGTTTTTTTACTTTTATGTTCTGTTTCGCTCTGCAATAGTTCCGGTACTATATCCGTTTCCCCATGTTCATCCTGAACGAGGCTCAGGTGGTTCAGTAACAAAGCATCGGGAGCATCTTAACATACTGATAGTATAGAGTGAGCGTACCTGGAACGGTGGCTGCTGGTAGTGATGGTGCGAGTGTGGGTGTGGGTGCGGGTGCGGCGTGTGCGCGGGCGAGGGCGGCGGGTACAGCGCGGGCGAGGGCGCGGCGGGGGAGGGCGCGGGGGGCGGCGCGTAGCCCACGCCAGTGACGCCCACGCCGCCGCCCACGTCGGCGCCGCCCACGCCCGACCCCACGCCGCCCACTCCGCCGCCTACGCCCCCGTGGTACATGCGGACCTGAACATATTTTCAATATATCATTTAGAGTAAATTCCATGGAGTCGAATCATTTCTACATCATGATAGATATGTGTGTGATGAGAACGTCATTGTTCGGGGCTGTTAGGAACGGTAATTGCGTTTGGAAACATTTATTAGTATTATACCTATATTGTGCATTGCTTTCCTAACAGCCGCAAAAGTTATAGTTACACATAGTGTTATAGAACGGGGTAGTTAAATTTTAGGAGCGTGAAGGGTAGCGGACAAATAGTTGACTTATAGCTTTTTCCTTTGGTAAATGCTTATCCTAGTGAAGAAGCATATTTCTAAATAACATATATGTATTATGACATTTCATGTAAATTTCAATGATTTTGTTTTTTATGCAGACATTTTCAGAAAATCTGACCATTCCATCAACATCCTTGATATTAAATACCCATAGTTTCATTCATATCAGCCCTCTCTCGTACGAAAAATGAGCTTTACCGACCAGTAAAGTGGACTTAAAAATTGACTAACTTTTAAATTTAAATTGGTTATTTGAAAATAACATTTCTGTACGAAAAATCACGAATTTTCTTAAATTTAGTAGCGCTTTACGTTATTTACGGGGTCTACTATTCTACCCTAGATATGACCATACTTTTCTGTAACACCTTGTATAAATGAAACAAATATACATACAAGCGTTTAATTTTTATAATTACTTCTGGGATTATAAAGGTAGGCAGGCATTCATAAACTATATAACATATTTTTTTTATACCCAAAAGTCTCGCTACTACGGGTTCAATTGTATCTAGTGATTTAAACTAGTGTTTCGGATATTTGTATCCGTTTAAATATACCTACGTAGCAATGTAACACTAATAAATTATATTGAAATTTGTATTGCTAAAATATTTTTCTTTTCTTTTTAGAAAGACAACTCCAGCATTAGGAATTACTACTGTGGCGCGGGGGACTTTACAAACATACAAACAACGGACACAAAGAACACCCAGACTAGGGTGGGAATCGAACCCACGACCTCTGGCTCAGCAGTCAGGGTCACTAGACCTCTGGCTCAGCAGTCAGGGTCACTAACCACTAGATAGGTCAGTCAATTATATATATTTATACATTTAATAATATAGTGAGTTACCAATTTTTTTATTAGTTATAGGACAGTTATTGATAGTCTGTGATATGTGATCAAACCTCAAAGCTTTGTGATATGCATATTTCAGTAGTGAAAGTCGAAACATGCTGTGTTGTTAACAACTTACCATATGTTGGTACTGCAGAGCCGAGGGTGTGGGATGCGGGCCGGGGTGCGGGTGTGGGTACGGCACGAATTGCTGCATAGGCGCTGGCGCTAATAAAGGCTGGCCCGTCGCGGCTGCCACCTGCATGCCAGGGCTGACACCCACTACACGACAAACCAATCATTAGTGGTAGTTCATAATTGTAAAATAAGCAATATAATGAATTAAAATGTTAAATCTAAAATCTCTGTAACATCATGACAACGCATGAATACTATAAAAACCATAGGCAAAACCCTATGGTTGTCTTTACACAAACATGTACTTCTTTATTCCAATAAACTACAATTAAGCTAAGCTCACGTTAAGTTTTATAATTCGTATTCCGAACATGTTTTCAAAAATGTTTTTTTTTAAAGAGCCGCTGTCATTCACAACGAAAGCTGTGATTTTATTTCGTACAAAAAGTATATATGAATGAGTCTGGCGTCTTGAACCGAACGTACTGAGTTTTACTAAGAAATGGTACTGATTCGTTGAAATTGATATAAAAAATATTCTTACTTTTTCTGAAATTCCTTTGTTGGGGAGCAGGTAATTGTTGCTGACCACCTCCGCCGCCGACTCCAGCAACGCCTGCACCGCCCCCCATAGCTCCGTATGCAAGCTGCATAAAAAAATATCATTGTTTATTTATTTAATAGTACAGGCGAATTGAAACATGCGTTTTATAATAATGTTATTGGCAGTGTTCATTGTAGTGTCAGTCGATTAGTGTAATGTGTGAGTTCAGTTCACACAGCTGATCTATTTTAATCATTTTTTTATTGTTATTTAAGAAATAAGCTTTACTATTATAAATGTGGAGACCAGATTATTATAAAATTCGGGATTAATAGAACTTTTCTAAGAAAAAACTAGAATGTTTATAATCTATTACCGAATGGTACTAACTTTTAAATTTTCGCGTTCCATGATATGTTATATAATTATTATTTATACAGTCAGCCTGTAACCACAGTCAGTGCAATCTGGTCAGGCCATTCAAAGGCATCCGTATCAGCGGATATCCAAGGGAGAAAAAAGGTCTGTATCCGTTTATTTTTCTAAAATTAAATACTCAAATATTAAATGCAGTGTGGTACTAACATTAATAACAGTCATGGCGGATCTAGACACTAATAATAATCGGTATCCGTATCATTTTAATGATCAGAAACGTCACTAATACCTACTAATCGCGTTAAATAATTAATTACCGAAAATAATAAAAAAAAACTATAAAATTAAGCTCTCATCAGGAAATAGGCGCTGTAGCATTTATTATCTATCCAGTGGACGCTAATGGTGTCGGTGCCACCGTTTTATAATTCAGATATAATTTATTTTCCTAGATTCTTGTTCATAGAGACTCAATATAACTTATAGTCGTTAAATGTGTGATAACCAGTGGTCGGCGTAGGTAGTGCCATTTGGTGGGATTCGTCCATCGTGGCATAACTTTTTTAATTATATATACCTAGTTTTTATTAATAGAATACCAGTTATATAAACACTAACCGAATATCGTTACGACTCATTAGTACTCGTATGCAACCACCGTTTTTAATGTTTCGCGATTTTAACATTTCTTATACTAAATATTGTTTACAACGAATCATAATCGTGTAAATCTAAAGTAATACTAGCTTATTCCAGCGGCTCCGCTAGCGTTGTATTTTGCAAAAAAAATACCTGACCTAATATTTTATATATTATCTCTCTAGTTGGGGTATGCGCAATAGACATTTACAAAATTTCATTAAATCTGTTGAGTAGTTTCAGAGATTAGCGGAACGAACATCACACATCACATGAGATTTTTAGATATTCAGATTAAAAAGCTGAAAATCTTATTGCGTTAGATAGCACATGTGTTGGACAATTCTAAAGACAATTAAAGATTAACAATTGATTAATTGTTAATTGTCACCATAACAACTAAAAATTTATCAATTGTAATTGTGGAAAATTACACACATAAAATACATTTAAAATAAACAAGCCGACGCGGTTTGTTTTCGTTCATAAACATCGTCGGAAAGGGATTAAAAACCTTAAGGTATATATAAAACATGCCGACGCCCTTTATTGTCATTTTAAAACATAAAGTCGGCAGGGATTTAAAAATCTATAGGTACACAAAATTTATCGTACCGATACCTTTTGTTACATTATCAAAAAAAAGCGGGGTGCTTTGGCAATTTTGTGCTATTGTTTATTTACACATTGTACTAATTAGGTAAATATGTGTATACTTAGTTCAGTTCGCACTCCTCAATTCTCCACTTTATTATTATCTTATTATTTATTTGTTTCAAACATACCTAATATGTTAATAAAATAGAATCATTGTATAACTTAGAAAAAAAATGCATCAAAGCGGGAGTTCTACTTTTGCATTTAAAATAATAAAATCTTTCGATTTTTTTGATTTATTTATTTATTGTTTATTGTTCATTCTTTTCAATACATTTCCAGGTTTATGTTGAACAATTATATAAGTACCTATGTAAAAAACTGTATGCAACAAAAATGGGATTCTTACGACACTGTGACCCGATAAGCTGATTTCAGTAGACGTCGAATGTTCTTTTTCTATTTATAAGTGGATTCTGAATGTAAAAAGAAAATCGTTAAAGGTAAAAAATATTAAAAAAATTATAGTTATTTATTTTATTTAAAAAAATGAGGAAATATGTGATTCTGAAAAAGAGACTGAAGACTAAATTTGCCTACTTAAATAGTAATTATGTTTTCATAAAATAAACGTAGTACAGCCATTTATCTTATTGCTTTATATTATACTAGCAACCCACCCCGGCTTTGCACGGGTTTGCACAAATTATGCATCTAAACCTTCCTCATGAATCACTATTAGTGAAAACCTGAAA
This sequence comes from Callimorpha dominula, assembly GCA_949752705.1. Classification (NCBI taxonomy): domain Eukaryota; kingdom Metazoa; phylum Arthropoda; class Insecta; order Lepidoptera; family Erebidae; genus Callimorpha; species Callimorpha dominula. The sequence goes on along the minus strand of OX457009.1, from coordinate 9,709,271 downwards.
TTCCGTTCAGTAGTTCCGAGATCCGAACAGACAAACGTGGCGGGGGACTTTGTTTTATAATATATATAATTTGTGTTAAATTTAAGATTATTTATATTTTGACAAATAGTACTTTTTTTTAAAATAAATGTTGATTAATATTTTGATTTATTGGTATATCGCTAACCCCTAAAATTCTCAACACTCTTTTTATTATATTAATTTACGTACACGGTGTACAGTTTAAAACAGTTCACAAAGATGAGCATTAAAACCGCTTCAGAATATGGGTAGGTACTGTACATATAATTTAAAAAACAAATATCGTAGAGTTAAGTTCAGAGGGAAGTCTAACTAAGTGAACACGAATCGACTAGAATTTTAAAATGCAGGAATCTCGGGGTATATCCATGTTTATACAACATTTGCGGTCATTCATCCTTAATGGCACTACCTACGCCGACCACTGGTGATAACAAATGATATTAATGAATACTACTTAGTTTTGCTGTTTATGGACTTAAATATAAATAAAAAAATTATTTATTGGTGATCCAAATTCGTTCAGTAAATCAACATCAGCGATTGTAAATTACTTATCAAAGAGGTTAAAAGCATATCGTGTATTATGTGGATAAAGAGATAAGTTATTTATAAGATATTTTTATGATACATTGAAAATATACACAATATGTAAGTTTCAGTATGAACTTGTACTTCTTAAAGATTTTTCAAGTTTAATTCTTAGTTATTTATCATCTAAATTGCGGCACGCGTAACTATGACACCATAAATTTATACAAACAACTAAGTCGAGTAGATTTAAAATTTCTTGTAACATAGTTGTATTTTCAAATTCATATAAGTTTCGGAGAGACACAAAATAACCAAATGAATTTTAATAAATTTATCTAAGATTATATAATCTCGATAGCAAGTTTTTGTTTGTGATTTTTGATTCTGAAAAAAAAGTACGAATCCGACATCGTCAATGACTACGCTTTAAACTGGGGACGTTAGGCTAAGAAGTAAATGAAATCAATATTTTCATTAAAACACGTTGACACTTTAAAGGACTACAACTACAGTTACTTTACACGATTCATTTATTGCAATAAAAGAGGTCTCTATTTTTAATTTAACGAAGTCACAGAATAAAGTTAGTATGTAATACAGCAATATAATTATGTTGATAAGAATCACGCGAGGGCAACCGATAATTAAACAGTTCATGATTTGACATTTTGCAAAGATAAATCTTATAGACATATTTATTGTGAGCAACTGTTAACACTGAAACCGTGTAATGTGAAAAGTCTTCTGTGTAACAGATGTGTAAATAAATGTAATCATCGAACAAGTGTTGTCAAAATGTGGTTAATATGGGTGCCGTTATTTTTAATTTCAATAAGAATCTATAATAAAATAACCAACGGGAAATGTTACTCCGATAATGTAATGAGCGGCCAAGTAGCTATTGTCACAGGAGGTAACAGCGGAATTGGATATCAAACCGCTTTGGAATTAGCTAAGAGAGGAGCTACAGTGATACTAGGTTGTCGTGATGACATAAGGGGACAAAAAGCCGCCGATTCAATCATCAAGAAAACGAAGAACAAAAGCGTGAGCTATATCCATTTAGATTTAAGTTCCTTTAAGTCCATAAGGAAATTTGTGGACGAATTCAAGAGTTTAGGAATTAAATTGGATATTTTGATAAACAATGCTGGGGCTAGCGGTGTCCACAGAGACAAGACTGATGATGGCATAGTGAGAGACATGCAGGTTAATCATTTTGGACCATTTCTACTGACCGTGTTACTAACGCCTGTATTGACAAAATCAGCACCCAGTAGAGTGATCATTGTATCATCTACTTATCATAGATTCGGAACAATAAATGATTTGAACACATCTCATTCGTATGTGAGAACTTATTGTGACAGCAAACTATGTAATGTGCTTTTTAGTAATGAATTGGCGCGAAGATTGGAAGGTACCGGTGTGGTCGTAAACTGCTTGCACCCTGGACATGTCAACACAAGTTTCTATAGAGCCACTGCAATGGAAAAGCTAAGAACTTTGATACTGTACAGCTTTTTTAAAAATCCAGTAGAAGGTGCCCAGACTAGTTTATATTTGGCAGTGTCTGACGAATGCGATCAAGAGACTGGCAAATATTTTGTAGACTGTAAGGAAGGTCTTATGGGTCTGAAGGCCAGAAATGAAGAATTAGCGGCAAGTTTGTGGGAATTGTCAGAAAAAATGGTTGGTCTGAAAAGAGAGGAAACTATTCCTTAAAAAGAATTGTACTTTTATATGTAGCCCTCTATTTACGTTTTTCTTTTGTATATTTAAGTATAAAAAGAACACGTATTAGCACAAACAAACTGAAAGCGTTAATGTTAATATTTGTACTTCAATTACTAATATGTGATTAACAGTAAATTTCTTGAATGAATAAAATAAATAATTGCTAAGAACATGGTATTTAAATCTTCTTGTATCCAAGCAAAATAAGTGCACTGTGCAATACTCACACATTTGTGCCACCTACTTGTGATAACACAACACTCCTACAAATTTACTTATCTCTCATCCACATTAGACAAAAACATACGAACATATGCATAGAAATGGCTCGTTTCCGCACTGGACTTGCGGTCCATTATGCGTATAGATAACACATAAGTAATTGATCCAGCCTAGCTTCTTCTAGCCTTGCCAGCTCATCGGCGGCGTCGTTTCTGAATCGTTATGCCTTTTGAACTATTGGAGGGATACACCATTTGCTGAGGCTAAATGGTCCAGCGTTTGGTGTCATTCATAAATAAAACGTTGCTCTTCAGTGCTTTTAGGACGGCCATGCTATGACAGTTTATGGATGTTGTACTCCTTCATACTTTCTGACATGATCACAGTGGTGGCATAAGTTACAAATTAAGACATTCACACATTGAAATTTAGAACTGCCTTAGATAGATAGATAGATAAACTCTTTATTGTACAAAACATACAAAACTGTTTAAAGACATTCTTACAAACTAAAAGTAGTGACCTTGTACAATTGGCGGCCTTATCGCGCTCTGCGATCTCTTCCAGGCAACCATTGGATGGAACGAGAGTTTATGTATGGCAAGAGGAGTTGCAGTGTATAATTAAGAATGGTATCTAAGTCATAATAATAACATATATTTTCAAATACATACAGATAACAATATAGGTACATATATATAAATATATAGGTGTATATATATACATACACAAATAAATAAGTATAGGTGCACACATATAAATGAACGGGCATCATGAGCCTAACCACTCGACAACTCAAGTAATGCTCCTTTGTTAATTTTTTAAAATTGGGTAGTTTTTGCGAGCCTGATGGCCAGTGGCAATGCATTCCTCAGACGGATGGCCTGGACTGAAAAGGATTTATCCATGAAATTCGTAGAATGCGTTGGCATTTTCAATGTCAAGTTCTCTAAAGAACTAAGATCCCTTGAATGTGTGTTGTGTAAGAATGCTGTCTTAGCCTAGCGCCAGTGATATTACATGTTTTTTATTATACATATATAGGTCTTGTGAGAATACCCCGACTCCAGTCCCCATCGTGGACCCATCCGTGTATCTATATGGACCCATTTGTGCCACATTGATCTCGGGTATTTTCATGTAGTTTTATTTGGTACATCCTTTCGAAGATATATGTTGTTTACGGATCCTGTCGTATGGGGCAGCTATTGACGATTGATATTCTATTAATTGATTTCAAATTTTGGAATGGGGACCCTCTCCCCAGTTTTACCACAGACCCAAGTGTTTGAGTGTAATGGCTGCCATAGCTGCCTGTTGTATAAGCAGGTCTATTGGTGCTAGACAAGGACAGCTGTAGGAGTTGTGCGTGTGACAGCAGAACATGTTAGTTTCTGGGGTTCCTGCAGTTTATTTTTAACAGTGCTTATCTTTGTTCTTTGCGACCAGGCAATAGCACCATACGTAATAATTGGTTGATTGGCTGTTGTGTACAGCCACAGTGTTATTTTCGGTGATAGCTCCCAGTTTTTGTCGAGGAGTCGGAGCGTCAAGGTGCCTGTTCCCTAGGTTCCCTAGTTTACTGTCAAGTATCACTACTTGACACTGACGGGTGCCAAATAGTTAAAAGTATAAATTAAAGCAGTCGAATATATCGTCATCATAATGTTTGTGCATTCTAATGTTTTCAACACTAGTTCACAGTCACATTTCAAATATCTTAAAAAGATTAAACTTATCTGAGGTGTTTATCGTGTTACTCACATATCACACTGACTTATCATAATGTTAAAAAATCAATCCACTCAAAGCGTTAGCTAAACAGTTATGTGGCCAGTTCTCTAGGTGGTTAGCTGGGCAGAACTGAACGCATGTTATGGTACACTAGCGGAAAACAGAACACTTCACACTCCTACCAATGGGACAGTTAAAACGATCATACTATTTTACTACATAAAATAAATGTTACTGCGAGATATCTGTTTATACAGTCAAAAGTAATATACAACACTATACAAAAAAAAAACAACAAATAAAAAAATTGTAAAGGATCAGATTCGAAAATGTTTGTAAAAAGATAATGTAATGTAATTTTTAAACTAACATTTTTTATTCCTAAAAAGTATTGGTTTTATGTAAGGCTAGGTTTAAAATATTAAAAAAATGGATGTCGTACTCCATGCAATATAATTACATCATACCTACAATTACAGTAAGTAAACATATAAATTACTTTTAAATCTGTTTGAATATAATATCATTACACTTCACCAAAATTAGTATTCTATGTAGTATAGTTTCTAATATTCTATTAATTTACTATCGACTGTATTAACCAATATGTTATATGCAAAACTATATAAAATGAGAGAGTGATCGAAGGTACAATGAACATTGTCCCATTGTGCGAGTCGTGTGCTCACCGCTTCGGGTCGGTCCCGTTTGTCGGGCACCATGAATATTGGCGGGGCGTACTGCCTGCACTCGCACCCCATCTCCATCTGCCGTAGTCCGTAACAAATTAGGCTGAATATAAGTAATACTTCCTACTCTAGGTTGTGTAAAATTGGAACATTTGATGAACTGGTATTAGTCCGATGCCTCAGTTCTCGCGTGTGCTTCTTTGTCTAAAAACCAATTAGGCAGAGTATTCTAGAGAGAATGAAAAGGGAAGGTTGGATCTTTAAAGTAATCAATTCCTAACATTGATTACTCTATGACGTTTTAATTATATTATTATAACCTTCATTTACATTATTTATGATTAACCGCATCTATGTCACATATAGATGTTTTATGGTTCTTGTTCAAGTTCAAGATTCTATAGCTTACTTGTTATTGAGTACTAGGTTCCTTAACAATCATTATTATTGTTATTAAACACAACCCAAAAATAGATGTTTTATAACATTGCGGCTTAACACAATATTTTTTATTAGAATGTTAGCTGCTGTTGTAAAACAGAGCTTCTTGCTCTGTCCACCACACTTTAGAACGATAATTGAGTATGTATTGGGCCAAATTCAATGCTGCTTGACCCAGCAATCGTAATAAATACACACAGCAAGCTGTACACTGTTCGATTCGCATAGATTTAATTATGCTGCATTTAATTAATTGGCTGATTTTATTGGAACATATAAAAAAATATTTATCTTTCTAATAAGATATAATCATGTTAATATTGATAAGCTTTTGTGTGTAACCCTCAGCCTCAACCACGGAGCAGATACAAAGAGGAGAGGGCCTAAGCAACTGTGCACTGTGATTATAACTAGGTACTGACGTCATCACAGTGGGCGTGGCTTATAGTTAGTACACTGTCAGCGTTCGTCTTGTACGTTTGTATCGAAAAATCGCAAATCAGTAAATTTTCGTTGTATTAAGAAGTAAAAGATGAAGTGTTGTATTTTATCATGTAAAAACTTTTCGGATAGACGCTCTGATGCCATGTATGGCATCACAATTCATTTGTAACTATTATTTTAATTTAATTTATTAAAATAGTTCTAGAAAAATCTCGTAGTGTTTTTTTAAATATAATTAAATCTATTCGTCACTAGATGGCAAAACTTTGTGTAATGGGAACTAAAAAAACAAAGGTACGAAGAGCTCAGTATTATTAAAATAAATCATACAAAGATACTGAATGTGTTCTACATCCAGTCCTAAAGAATTTTTAGCCGTCAAGGTATTAGTTTTATATTTTTTGTATTCATTTTTTGAATAGACTGTCATCTATCTTCAACTAGAAGAACATATATAAACAAAACAAAAAGACAGGGCCGTAATTAGAACCCAATTATTTTACCTAGCAACCCACGACTATACGAGTATTTATCTTGAATTGAAAGTACTTTAAATATTAAAATGAAATAAATTGTACTTAGGCTGATGATTTGAAAGGTATTTTAGGCCCATTAATTTAGAACTACAAAATAAACTGCAGCTGCGGTGCATATACGAATAAAGAAAGATAAGATGTTAATAAATAAGTGAACAAATATGAATCGTCATTCGTGATTTACCACAAACTTTTTTATTCTCACACTAGCAATGCCCAATGCCCATGTGTTAAGCCAGGTCACAATCTATCTGTATACCAAATTTTATCCAAATCCGTCCAGCTGTAGGATAAGGTCAAGGCTAGGAAAAAGAAAGAACTCAGAAACTCTCGCTTTTGTATCAAGATGGTGTACAAAATTAATCTTGAAAAAACTACTACCTGGTAAGTAAATTCTGAGTACGGCCCCTTACATCCTATAACTAGTGTGAAATAGCTAAACTACATAGCAACATACACATAGAAATTGTTTGGTAGATGGAAAAAAGTGAAGTGGATCTTAACACCCCCTCACCCCGCAAATTGTCACGCGTTGTTTCATAGGGAAATCTAATTACAACACCTCTTTGTATCTGCTCCGTGGCCTCAACTAAGGAATCTTTTGATGACCATATAGCGATAAATAATAGTAGTGGATGACAACTAAATATCTACGGCAGGTCGTCCTGCAACAAGGCGTAGAGGATAGCTGAGGCACTTACGGCCGGGTGCGGGTGCGGCAGGTAGGCGGGCGGCGCCTGCTGCTGCGCCGCCGCCGCCGCCGCCGCCATCATCGCGTAGGGGACCGCCGCCACCTGCACATGTTCATACTCATTATATTTACAATCGAAGCTAGAAAGTCGACTATGCTAACAGTTATCACGAGATCACTGAGCTAATAATAGCACAAATTCGGATGGTACATTATATATTTTCGCTGGATATGTTGGAATTTGTTTGCTCACCGATGTGTTTAGACCTTAAAATATTTTTATACAGTAGAGAATAATCAAATAAAAGTTTATTACAGTAAATAGAATTAAAACGCTTTTTAACCTTTCCTTATAATAGAATTGAATAAACTTTGCTGTAAACCATTACAATATAGGATACAGTGAGTATACAGAATTTATATGTACAAAAGGCGGCCTTATCCCTAAATGCAATTTCTTCCAAGCAACCTTAGAATGGACAACAATGATAATGATACAAAAAAAAAACTAGGTATACTATACTTTCTTTCTCATCATAGCAAAAATACTTTCGCATCCAAAGGCAGGACACATAAATTCCTAGAATTATTTAAACCTTTTTCATACTAAAACATAATTACTAGGAATGAGATAACATAAGTAATGAGTTTAATTTTTTATACCCTATAACACCAAATTCACGTACATTTAAAACAAATGCTGATAAATTCTTCACACAATTTTCATTCGTTGCGAACAAAGTAAACCCCACTCAACACTGTGTTCGTTTGTGAGTATGAGTACGTAAATGAAGAAACTTCTAACACCTTGTAATTTTTACGTCGCATCGCACAGAAACCAGCATTATTTGTTTTAACAAAACTTGCTTTTGCTTTGAGTCCACATCAGATTTTATCAAAACGTGACAGCACGACATAAAAAAACATAATGAATAACAGATGTACCATAGGAGGTGGTGGATGTGGCGCAGGCACATAGCTCACGCCGGGTCCCATGACGCTGACGCCGCCCAAGTTAACGCCGACGCCGCCCACTCCCACTCCTACGCCCACGCCCATTCCGCCCGACGGGGTGCCTGGGGTGTGTGGCCTGGAAAACCAATACATGTTTCAAGTTCCAAGTGTTACAAACGTTTTATTGATAACTTTTATTTACACCTGTGATATAAATTAAACTGTTTGTGTTAACGTGGATATTACTATTGATATTATTCTTGATAAAATGAGATAAATATGTTCTGGTAAAACTTGTTGATCGCAAGTTTAACGCCTCAGCTGCGGTTATTATAGAAAAAAAATATTTTGTATTTTCGTGAGTTTTCTGACTGACTGAGTTTTTCGTGACTCTACTTACCATATGTAAACCTCTAAGCCATAGAAAAAAAATTAATATCTATGATTTGTATTGCGTGTAAACTGGATTGAGTTCAGTCTTTGGAAGTATAAGAAATCCTTGATGAAGTTAGATTCCGTAGGCTATTGTGATCATAACATGAGTATTGTTAATATAAATTATGAATGTCTTCATTCACAGCTCAACCATTAAATATCTTCTTCATTTTTTTAAAGGCAATCGAGCAGACGGGTCACCTGTCGGGGAAAAGCAATGTTGTCATTACTTTACTGCCGGTTTTCTGTGAGGCCGTGGTATCACTCCGGTCAAGCCGGCCCATACGTGCCGAAGCCGAAAAGCAGTGTTGTCATTACTTTACTGCCGGTTTTCTGTGAGGCCGTGGTATCACTCCGGTCAAGCCGGCCCATACGTGCCGAAGCATGGCTCTCCCACGAACAAATATTCTCATATGCAACGTATTTGACGCTAGTAAGGTGCGTTAGGTCATTCGGTTACCTGCTCGGGTTGGGCGTGCTGGGGCTGCGCGGCGTGAAGGGCTTGGCGGCGGGGTTGAACTCCTTGGCGTTCGGGTTGAGCGTGGACTTCTTGATGGCGGCCACTCGCTCCATGCTGGGCGAGCTGGCCACGGGCGGGGACGGCGCGGGCGCCGCGCGCTCCTCGCCCAGCTCCGCCTTGGCCGCGCCGCCCGCCGGGACCGCGTTCGCGCCCTACACACACACGGATCTTGAACTCGGTGTCTTTACATTATTATTGTTCACTGTTAAATATTGTATGGGTTATATGGTTTTTATTAATATTTTGACTGAAACTAACTTCAAGTTTCGTGGACTGTATAATGTTATAATGTAATAAATAGTGTTGAAAGTGCTCACTTAACACATTTGCATTTAAAATGTTTTTATATGTTAAGGGATGTCAAATCTTAAAGGACGTTAAATAATTCTATGAACTCGATGATTCTCTAACTTTCTTAAAATTGAGTTAGGTTCTGCAACCTGTCTTATATTTTGAAATTGAATAATGTACTCTGAAACTACACTTTTATTTGAACTGTAATATAAATCTGGCATTGAACAATCATCGTACACATGTTCTGCCAGAGATGAATTTATAATTACAAAGAATTAGTTTCACATTAATTTGCGTTAAGGTTTTTATCAACTTTAGACGGTAATCACTTCACTATTTCATATTGTAGGCTCAAAAAAATTTAATAGCGATTTGAAGAGTAACATAAAAGTTATGTATAATGACCACGAAGATTCGAATTTTACAAATTTTAAGTCCTGTAAGTTTAGTTCAAGAGTTTTAATAGGTGTATGATTCGGGTTCAAATGTGAATAAATGATGGGTGTGGGTGCACAGGTGTGGGAGGAGTGGGTGTGGGAGGTACCTTGTGCAGGTGCGCGGCGGGCGGCGAGAGCTGCTTGGGCGGGCGCTCGCGCTTGGCGTGCGGCTCGGCGGCGGCGCCCGCGTTGGCCGACACCTCGGGCGGGCTCGGCGCGGGCGGCGGCTGGCTCTGTGCACTCTAACCCGACCGACACATTGTACTCGCTCACTAATACTGGCTAATTCAATCTATTTTAAGTAACTTGTTGAATGAAAATTATCTCTTTAATTCAGAATTGAGTTTGAACAACCAAACACCTTTGACTCGACGTAATTATATCTGAATGTAGTAACATAACAATTAGATTCGAGTAACTACATTACTTTATGACACTATTAATAAATACTTTATAACAATAAACCTTTAATTCTTTAAGATCGCAAAACATTTGACTCCAAACGATGTTAAATATATGATCTTTAGTTACCGGTGGTTGTGGATTCACTGGCGGTTGTGGCTGAGGTTGCGGTGGTAAAGGTTGCTGTTGCGGCGTTTGTGGCTGAGGAGGAGGCGGTTGAGGCTGCGGTTGCGGTTGAGGGGCGGGGGGAGCAGCCGCTGGAGAAACCAGCTTGAAATCCTGGCCAAACTTGCGGAACTCCTGATAGATACAAAGTTGAATTAAGTAAAAACATAAGCTTCTATAGCTACATCGAAAATGTTATTTTAAAACATTGTCTAAGAATTTTTACATCACTGGAGTAAAGTTTATTTTTCTATGTCTTACTTATTATAAACTGAATTTACATACACCAGTCAAATATAGACCGCTGTATTTAACTTCAGATTATAATAAGTCAACAAATAATTGATTGGTCTTACTATCAGTAATTCAAGCACCACAGCAACTGCAGTAGTCCTATTAATAAAATTATTCGATAGGAATTCTGAGAACAGACGGAGTGTTTATCTTTGTTGTTTACCTATTTTCTAAACTTTTATGACCTAAATATCATAAAAGCTTTTACTAAAAAGGAAAAAGGGGTTAACTTTATAAATCTTAATGGAACATTTGATAATCATAACATCGGTAAAATAAGTTATATGGCTCTGTGTTCTAGACGCACTATCTATAGTAAGTGAATAAATGTGTAATGTCACAAGTTATTAATCACAAAGTCAAACATATACTTTAATTATAGAGAAATTACAAAGTAATGCTACCAGTCGCACATGACATCATGACCTCCGGCAGTAAATTGGACGCGTTTATATGTAGCCGGGATTTTATAAACATACTTAAAAGACCATACAGTATACTAAAACATTTTGCAGAATTTGTATGTATTATTGCTTTACCGGCATATTTTTTGTGTATCTATCACTACATATTATAAAACAAAGTCCCCCCGCCGCCTGTCTGTATGTTCGCGGTTTTCACTAATAGACAGAGTAATTCATGATTTTGTGTAAATTGATTGAAATATGTTGACGATTGTTGAAGATATCTCTGCTACCCGTGCGAAGCCAGGGCGGTTTAGTAAACAATAAAATCCTTGAAAGTGTTGCATCATAATATGCGAATCGTTGTGATAAGATGACAATGTGATGACTCGTGTAGAGACAATACCTGCACTTCGTCCTGCCTCCGGGACTCTGGCGGGGCGTGGTGGCGCGGAGGTCGGCCGTGGTTGTCGCTCGGAGGCGGCGGGTTCTGCAAAAACATATCTATGTAACTCTAATACATGCCAGCCAGATGGACCGACGACCTGTAGAAGGTAGCAGGGATGGACTGGATGCGGAAGGCGGAGGACCGGGTGCTGTGGCGCACATTAGGAGAGGCCTATGTCCAGCAGTGGACTATGATAGGCTGATTGATTGCTTGATAATACATAGCATGAGAAAATAAAGTGTAATGGATGATTGTGTAACTACAGAAACACCAAAACCTGGGATAACGTTTACACTTTTCGATTTATTCTGATTATTTAATAATAACAACAAAACAATTTTACTTTTAACTGTTAAGTGATCCTTGTAATCAAAATAAAATTAGAACTTGATTATAACGAGTTAGTATTTGTTATCTTTTCTCTCATCTATCATATAATATAATAATGTATAAAAAATATAAACTAACGTGATGATGATGTGGCGGAAATCCTTGTCTATGTGGTGGCGCTCGAGGCTCGCCATTCACTTTATTTACACCACTAGCTGCCCTATAACATAAATGCACGAAATGGTATATGAAAAGGTCACTGAATTTTCTCATCATATCTCTGCAGCCTTAGAGAAAAACATTTAGGTAATGGCAAGGTAATATAAATTCACAGAATACTTTTAACAATGGCGACTGTCATGAAATCAATGAAAATTGTTAAATAATAAAAATCTGCTTTATGCACGTTGGGCACTTATGGTATGGAGAAAAAAACGCTCAGATACATATATACAGATGTACAATGTATATATATATATATATGTATACAATGTATTATATTTTTTTATTAGATCTCTTAGAGGTTTTGGTTACTTAGTGGTCCGCAAATGCTATTGGTATGACACACTTAATATTCTTGTTCTACGTTTACTTACGGATGTGATTGGTGAGGCGGGAATGGCGGTACGTGGTAGCCGCCAGCTTGTGCCGCGTACGTCTTACCACCTGCGCTCGTGCTTACACTCATTGTCTGTAAATATAAATGAGTTTTTACATTATAACAAAAACTTGGCGTGTGGAAACCTCCACTGTTTATCACCTCACTAGGGTCAACGGCAAGGTGCAGGTGGTATGTCAGACTCGAACCGACTAAAACCACAAGGTGTTCCTTCACGGGGTTTTTACTAAAACGTATTGTTTTTAGAAAAAATCTTCAAGGTATGCGAACGAATTTTCTCTCAAGATGTTTAAAAATTATGACAATGTACCGGAAAGCAAAAGTAACAGTCCAGCATACAAAGTGTGCTTGGTTCGATGAGTGATCTGTGGTCTGGGATCGGTGGGCGTGGACGGAGTGAGTGAGTAGTGAGTGTACGTACCGGCTCGTCCTGCCTGCGCTCGGCGGGCGGCGTGAGGCCGGGGCGCGGCGGGCGCTGCTCCTTGTCCTTGGGCGGCGGCGCGGGCGAGCGCAGCATGCCCACCGGCGGAGACCCACCGTTGTTAGCACCAGGCTTTACTAGTTTTCCGCTCTGGAATGTATTATTATTACAGTATAGCAGACGTTAAGACTAGATAGACCATGATTTTCTTTTTAATTATAGGGGAAATCCCATTAAATCCCTAAAAGTTTTATATAATTCGACCTAAATATATCTTATATATAAATACGTATGAAAGAATTATTTGTACCCCTTTTTAAACAAATTTCGGGTAAGTGGCAAAAGCTAAATTGTTTAAATACATGTTATACATTTTAAAATTATGTGAAAACGGTTACACAAAGCTACAGAAGTCCAGTAGGTAATAGAAGTGCTATGAACGCGTAAACTTGTCGCCGCGCTGGTGACTCAGACGCCACCAGTGCGCAATGTTACGCTCAGTTACTCGTGAAACTTTGTCTCGGCAAGTGCGGTTGTAAAAATGGTGTTTTGCAGCTTGCCAACTGCGGCAATTCGTCTACTACGTGTAATTACACTAATCAAGGGATAACATTTAGATAACTTTCATCGGTAAGTGTTTTCTTTTGGTTTTATTGATTTTTTTGATAAAAGTACATTTTAAAACATAACTCTACCAATAAATAGTACGACTGGCATAATTTACGGCTTTATTTCTACTGACTACTCCAATGCCCGTTGTGGTAGATGCTATCTGACATTTTGGTTTTACAAAAAGAAATGTATAACGCAATGAATAATAGTGTTTGCTTTAGCATTTCTAGTGGCACGGTCACAGAGAATTGTCGCGAGCTAGTGATGTGCTAAACGATATTAGGATACCTACAGTAGTACTCACAAACTGTACATTTTAGATTAAACGATAAAAATGAAACATGAATTTTTTTTTAAGGGAATATATTATTTTATTGGTTTATTTCGTTTATTTTAGATTCCCGTAGAATAAAGATACGAAAAACAAGTGGATATATGCCTCGGGGAAAAAAAAATAGTTCCCCACCACTTATGGTCGGATTTGTTCGATTCATTTTACGGAGGATGACTTCAATATATCAACAAAATTACGTACTCTGTTAAAATCTGCAGTACCTACAATAAAATTACCACATGGAACTTGTTCAATGTAGTAAGTTCCGGTTTATATTGTTTTAACCGACTTAATAAAAAAGTAAACAAATACTTTGAAATGGTGGACGCGAGAATAACGTAATTTTTTTTTTATATTTGATGACATACATTTTTATCAATATGATCAGTCCCCGACTGGTAACCATCATTCCACCATTCATTTAACTATATGTGATATCAACCACCATTCATTTAATTAAATGTGATATCCGCCTTAAGTGTTACGCAAAAATGCAATTGAAATTGTTCCAAAAAGACAGTTATTAAATAAATATCTTCATTTTACAGGACATTAATTTTTAATACTTCATCTTTTTATAATTTTTGTTAAGAATAAATTATATTTAACAATAAAGCACGGACCCACTAATAATTTTCTTCTATTATTCCTTGGTTATCTAGTATTACGGTATTACCCGTTAGTCAAGCCCTAGTGTAGATTACGCAATCACTACCTCAAATGCAGAATCTATTATCCTTGTGTGAAGTGAGCGGACCAATACGACGTAATATCAATCTTAGTGAACATTCTTATGGCTTAGTTCAGTTTGGATAACATTGTCGGTGCATATGTACGCTTGATTGTGTAGTTATTATTTGGCTGGGATCTATCATGCATTCTTGATAGATCCCAGCGCTACATACCATTTCTATTACCTTATTTAGATTTCTGTGAGTGATAGTCATATAATTAAAAACGCTTGATTTTTATTTTTATACAATAAAAAAAAATTTGCCTGATTTCTTACACACATGTATGTTTTATACATTGTTGTGCCATTTCAAAACGTTTTCACACTATCAATACATTCGTTTACACACGTGACCAATTAAAAATTAGAAACAAATGGATAAATTGTATACATCCAATAAACCTTACACAGACTACTAACTGTCTGGCCACATTATTAACCAACTACAGTACAAAAGTATATTGGAAAAATATACTATAAAAATATACACTATATTTATATTAAATAAATTTCATATATTTACTGCAATTTTATTTAGCCTATGTTTCAATAAAACCAATTCTCAAACAATTAAATGTTCGTTCTTAATTTATTGTCCAGCTTTGTTTGTATAAAATGTTGTTACTCTTCAAAAAAAAAAATACTTTTGTGAATAATCTGTTATTATTGCTCACATTTTATTCCTAACTAGCTGACCCGACAGACGTTATGCTGTCTTAACTATCAATATTGAACAATCGCGGAAACTGTCAAACGACTGACATTATAAAAGTTAATATGGTCGTTAAGTTTTCGGCGCAACTTTCTTAATTTTTTCTTTCATAAGAACCTTCTCCTGACAATAACAAACACAAAAAAAAAGAATTAGCGAAATCGGTCCAACCGTTCACGCGTGATGCCGTGACTAAGGGAAATAGGGATTCATTTTTAAATATATAAATAACTTGATGTACAGTGACCGGTCAACATATAGTGGTTAGTTGACCTGTCACGGCACTTCAAGTCTATACAATGTTAGTTCAACTTATACTGAAAACGAATACATACGACCTTGACATAACTATATTTATACGAAATGTTTTAAACTCGCTTCTAATTAGTCTTGAAAATTATTGAAATTGTAATGGGTTTACTACGATTTGAAGTACAATTTTACGTACAGTCCACTCGAGACCACGATCGGTGCAATTCGATCGAAACGTCGGGTAACCAAGAGGTATTGTACCTTTTAAATATTATCGCGATTAAGTCCCGAACTACACTTCTAATTTTACGTACATTTCATTTTGTTCACTTCAGCCATTTTTTGAATAGCTGATGGGCGTTTCCCTTTATAACTTCAACAATATTATATTCAATAATAAATAAGGTTAAACTTTAAATTCAATAATAAAAGATTGCGGACAAATGAAAAAATTACTGCTTAAAATATTGATGATTAATGTTATGATCCAATCAAATAGCTAAATTAGTTGTTTAGCTTTGAATCTCTGGTCCTCTAATGATTTTCAATAAATACTACTAAAATTATAAACGTGAAAGTTTGTGACGATGTATGGATGTATAGATTTATGGATGTTTGTCACTCTTTCACGCAAAAACTACTGAACCGATTACGATGAAACTTGCATAAGATTTTTGTCCCGATACTCCCACGGCATCGGGACTTACGCGGGTGAAGCCGCGGGCGCAGTTAGTATTTCATAATTGACAGGGCCCCCATATCTCAAAATTGGCAAACTGAAGGGAGGTTATTAAATGTGTGAAACAGGATTTAATTGCGGTAATATTTATAAGGTCCAACATCTTTTTATTTAGCTGACATTTCAATCGAATTCCGCCGATGGACGACGACGACACGCGTGGACAACGATCGAAAGGAACAGAATACAGCGGAATATAATCATAATCCAGTGTTACATCAGCATGGCCTATAGCTAGCAGTGCTGGTGCAACGGAGATTTGTTCCTACAAGGCTTGCCCAGAAACAGTCGTAGGAAATCCGGCCGCTTGTACCTCTCATGCACTCATCATTACCCTCAAACCAGTGCGATCATCTGCCCAACATGGCATTTATCTACTTAAAAAAATTTGAACCTAATGTTCTCGGAGGTATGAGATGACGCCCGTAAATAATTGTATAATAAACATTATTATCTAAGTACCTACGTTAAAATTCCGCGAATAATAAAGCGATAGTGGTGCATGTACTAACCGGCATAACTTTTCTCTTGTTCGGTATGATGTACTTGCCGGCGCTGGAAGCTCCGTCTGTAGGTCTAACAACGGCCGCAAACCGTTCTTCCTCGTCGCCGTTCTCTAACTCAATACGAGTTTTGTACGTGGCAGTGCTTTCTATTTCAGCAGCAATTTCTTCTGCTTTAGCTTCTGCATCCCTATGGACAGAAAGTGAACGAGTTAAGATCGAATACATGGCTTTCGGATCAAATTGTATGTTTGCTTTTTATGTTCATAACAAGGTTGTTGTTTCAAGACGGTTCAATCCTTCAACTACGTAGACTACTTGAGGGAAAAATGCTCTTTTTATTGATTACTATTCTCTCACTAGGTGTAGGCAATAAAACTGTGCATTTTTTTTTCTCATCATTGGCTCTCCACTTGATTGACACGGACATCAAGAATTTTTATACGAGGAAATCATTTTAACTCTTTTTTTAATCTCATACCATTAAAATTAAGAAGTCTGCTTCGGTGTTATCCACCACACAATTCTTCTTGTGAAGATATCCACGAAATGCGAGTCATATCTGAATTTAAATAAAATTCAAAATAATTTCTACTCACAGAAATCCTTGAAGTGCGTCGCAAATCAACGCCGACCAGTTGAAAGTTTCAGTACAGTTCTAATGTAGAACCCATCAAAGTTTTAGATAATAGGGAGATACTTTACTGCACAAAGAATTATTAGTACACTCTTCCAAAGGGAATTTACGAGATTTCGGCTACTGCAATATTTAAAATGTAGAAAATGTTCTCAAAGTAATTATAGTTGGTGATGGAAATTATTCTAGTACAATGCAATTATAAATTAAATGGATCATACTGTTTACGAAATGTACCCTACATTGCCGCTTTATACAATACTAGCTGACTCGCCGCAACTTCATCCGCGTTTATAAATTTTGTCCGTTTTTGCGACATTTTTCATTGGAGCTTCAATGAAAAATGCTCCTATTTTGTTGTTGTAGCGTGATGTTGTATATAGCCTTCATTGATAAATGGGCTATCCAATACTAAACTAATTTTTCAATTCAAACTAGTAGTTCCTGAGCTAATCGTTCAACCAAACAAACTCTTCAGCCTTATAATATTAGTATAGATGTTAGTATAAAATAATTTTAACATTGTATTCATGTTTATAAGAATCATCTATATCCAGTACAGTTTTCTAAATGTACCTATAATCCTGAGTGTCCTTCCTCTGCAGTGGAAGTGTGTATCCAGCTAACGAGTGATCATAGGTGCTGTGTACTCCGTAGACCTCCTCGTTCTTCCGGAACATGTCATTGGCGTCCCAACCATTAGCGCGATGATCCAATTCCAGCTCTTCAAGCAGAGCGTCGCCGTTCAGTGCTGGCGCGTCGCCCGCTTCACCGTCGCAGTCCCACGGCTCTAAGTGACGCTCCTCACCTGATCGCCCATTGCCTGACACAGAACCTGTTCAGGGGAAAGAGAAGAATAAGTATCTATATAAATAAACATCAATGTAAGTATGTTTGTTCTCTATGCGTTTAAAAATCGTTGATCAGATTGTGATGAACCTTTAGCAAGGTCTTCAACGCCCGCGTTCACCTAGTTACAAATAAAAAAGATTTTTGTGTACGATAGATTGGAGCTAATAGAAGGAGAATTGAGCCTGAGTAAGTGAGTTTTATTATTATTCCTCTTTATTTATCTTAATACTTATAAATTACATTTTTAAATATGTACAAAACAATATATATATATTTAAAAATATAAAAAACAGTAGACCACCGACATCGGGTACAGGGACCAAGACACCGGTGGTTAGGGCTCCAAAGACAGGAACCTCCTCACTATACGGGCCGTGTCAAGGAGAACGGCCTTCTGCATCAGTCCCTTGATCCAGCCGTCTAACGCGAGCCTCTTAAGGTGTTGATCGAGGCTCTTGGCTATTAATCCATGTGCAGATATGACAATCGGAACAATGATTGCCGAATCGATATTCCACATATCGACAATCTCGTGAGACAAATCCAAGTATTTTATTTGTTTTTCTTTTTCAACTTTCACGAGGTTCTCGTCATGAGGAACAGCGATATCGACAATCATTGCGCGGCGCTCTAATCGGTCTATCAGCACTAAATCAGGTTTATTAGCAACAATAGTTCTGTCAGTGATGATAGATCGATCCCAATACAATGTGGCACGACCATTTTCGAGAACTGGGTCGGGCACATACCTGTAATATGGCACCTCTGAATGCACAAGATTGTATTTAAGGGCAAGTTGTTGATGTACAATCCTGGCTACTTGATTGTGCCTATGCAAATATTCCCCGTTGGCAAGACGAGAACAACCAGAAATAATATGCCTGATAGATTCACCGGGACGGTGGCACGCCCGACAGATGTCCACCGTACCATCTTTCAGGATATATTTCCGATAGTTATTCGTCATAACAACTTCGTCCATAATTGCAAAGACAAAACCTTCGGTTTCTCCGAAAAGATCACCAAACCGTAGCCAAGATGTAGAAGCTTTAAAGTCTATATCAGGCCCATTTAGGGCTCGATAAAAACGACCATGAAGTTCTTTGCCCTTCCATACCTCCCTGCGATCATTAGTACTAAGTACTACAGGCTTGCGCCAGTTCTCTTTAGCCAGAGCGAGCGGAGTGAGTCCGTTGTCCACTGCTACCACACTACGATGCACTCCCACGTCAGTATGAAGAAAATATTCTCTAAGGTTGTATATCTCGCGATTGTGTAGGGTCTTAATGTTTAAGAGTCCACGACCCCCAAACTTTCGCGGGATATACAACCTCATTACCGATGAACGTGGGTGGTGCATCCGGAATGCAGTCAGCAGTGTACGGACTCTCCTGTCAAGGGCATCCAATTCGGTCTGAGTCCATCTAAGTATACCAAAGGAATACATCAGAACCGGCATGACCCAACCGTTGCAGGCACGCATTTTGTTACCCCCTGATAAAAGACTTTTAAGTACTTTTTTCAGGCGGCCAAAACAGCGCTCCTGCAGCGTTTGTTTCATATGAGATTCAGGTATTCCCAATGACTGTGATATACCTAGATACTTGTAGCTTTCAGTTGCAGACAGAGATCTGAGTTTTGTTGAATCTGAAAGTTCGACTCCTTCAGATTCTACTATCACGCCGTTCTTTACATGCATGACTGCACACTTGTCCACACCAAATTCCATCTTGATAGAATTACTAAAGTTTTCAGTCACCTTCAGTAACGCTGTCAATTGCAAATTAGTGGGGGCAATAAGTTTCAAATCGTCCATGTACAGAAGGTGAGATATAACTCGATCGTCTTTCTGCAACCTATAGCCTAGTCCTGAACCCTCTAACAGCGTACTGAGAGGATTCAAAGCTAGGCAGAACCACAAGGGACTCAAACTATCACCTTGAAATATACCCCGCTCGATCTTTATTGGTGCATCGTTTGTCGCAATCTGCTGACATCCTGGATAGCGAAGTGCCGTTCTCCACTGCCCCATACATGACTTTAAAAAAGTGCAAAGAGTTGTATCAATTTTATACAACTCCAGCACTCTCAAAAGCCATGTATGTGGAACCGAATCAAAGGCCTTCTTATAGTCTATCCAACATGTCACCAGATTCTTACGGTGACGACGCACCTGTTGGCTAATGGCCATATCCATGATGAGGAGCTCTTTAGTGCCACGGGTCCCACTTCTACATCCATTCTGAGAAATAGATATGATCGAATTTTTATTTAAATGTGTAGTAATTTTGAGTCTCAGAATAGATGTTAGAAGCTTATACATAGTTGGTAGGCATGTAATTGGTCTATAATTTTTGGGATCCATGGCACTACCAGATTTATAGAGTAAGTGGGTTACGCCAGTTGTTAAAAAATGGGGTAATGAACCGGAATCCAATGCTGCTTGGAACTGAGATGCCAAACGAGCATGCGAGCTTCGGAACCATTTCAGCCAAAAGTTGTGCAGTCCGTCTGGTCCAGCCGATTTCCAGTTTGATAATGACTGAACTGCACTACTTACGTCACCTGTGGCTATGGAAATTGGTTCCATTGCTTGTATAGACTCGCATGAGCACCCGACATCTCGTATCCAATCACCTTCTGAATGAGTGACAGGCACCGACCAGATATTACGCCAAAATTCATGTGTAGCATCATCATCTGGGAAATGCCCGTCACTCACACAGGGATCCGATTGTTCCCATTTTCGGTAAACCCACCTCTCATTTCTGTGGAACATACGATTCTGATTATACCGATCTGTTCGCTTTTTGTATCTTCGAATCCTATTTGCCCATGCATAAACTTTCTGCTTTAGAAAGTCTATGCGCTCTGTGACACATGACATATATTGTTGAGTACTAATGTCAGTCCCCAAGAATGCCTGTTTCACAAAGCGCATCACTCTCGGCCGCGTGTTACCCGATCTAAAGCAGATTAGCTTACCGATGAGTGTCCTGGCCTCAGCAATACGACGCTCGATTCTACACTGCCAGGCTGGCACAGCAGGCTTGGGTCGAGTAGTAGCGGTATTTACAGAGAAATGTACTCCTGCTACTCGACATGCTGCGACAGCCGCACAGTAGAGAATAGAGTGTGTATCACTAAGATCTTCGCTATTGTCTAAATAATCAGACAATAACGAATCCAGGGCACACACCAGCGCTATATTTCGTCTATGAATAGGCAAACGGGATAAACGTGGTCTATTAATGTGGTTCACAAACCGGTATTTCAGAATCGCATCCTCCAAGGCGCTCCTTAACCTTTCGTTGCATTTGGTACTTACAGATATAGCTTCACTATCCACAATTTCATCAACATGTAACTGTGTTACCAATTGCGGTGTGCGATTGGCCACCGAACCCACAACTTGCGATGAAGAAGGGATAACCAAGCTATTCCGTACGTCAGAGCGTAGCCTCTCAAGTACGGTATCATCCAGCAGGTGACAGCGCTGTATAGCCCGTACCTGATCCGACAGTCTTTGTGCTGACACGTTGACAGCTGGTTCAAGCTCCTGAAACAGAGACAGTAATCGAACACGGTACGCAGTAAGGTTAGTTCCCAACTCTGTAGCCCAATAATATGCCCGCATGACGTTTTCATTAATTGAATAAGTCCATTTCATGCGGCGCACATCACCACCGGCAGCGGGGGCCCTATTCGAGGTCAGTGTTCCTCGGGGTCCTAAGCAGGTCGGTGGCCGGCCTCTCCCCTGCCGACGCACAGGTGTTGGCGACGTCGGCGGAGAGAAATACTCGTCGCTGGAGCTTGAGCTCGACGCCTCACTGTTTGCCGATCTCACCGAGGAGTGCATTGGCAGCTGTGGGGCGGAGCTTTGCGACGAGTCCGGGGATGTTTGCTGTGCAATTCTCTGTCTAGCTTGATACCTTGTAAGCATTTTATTTCATTATATTCCATGTTGTTGGGCTATTGTCTTATATGACATCTGTCATTTTCTTCGAATTTTTTTCTTTTGAACTTTTGCATGTTGTTTCTGTGTTTTTTTTTATATATTTTATGAATCTGTTTCCAAATATTTGTTTTGTATTTATTTTGCAATTTATCTCGATGTATACAATAAGTTAATAGGTATAATATTTTCTGTGAGATAATATGACGCTTACAGGTTGGTGTTGCCAGTTATTATTATTATTATTAGATATTGTTTTAAGTGCATGGTGCTTCTTCGTCAATTTCTGGTCTGTTGTAGTGCACTCTTGCTTTATAGTTCACTACTGAGCAGAATGAGCTTATGGCTTCGAAAATAGTGATAGAAAAGACTCGAGCCTTTTAGCCCTTTTTTAAGACTCACCGCTTTATTGCGATGGCTAGAAGGCTAAAAAACTCTTGAGCCCTCCAGGCTAGTTCTAATTATGGCTTTTGGCTCGCTAAGCTTGAAGCCTCAAAAGTTGAGTCTTTTCTTACAAAGCCTTTAGCTTCTTTTAAGACTAATATTTTTGATTTCCTTAAGCCTTAAGCTTTTTTAAGAACTAGCGCTCTAAAAAAAGGTTTAATGAACTTCAATTCAAGTCCTCCTAAGGTATTTGCGAATAAAATTGTCACACTCAAGTAGATTTAAAAGTGAATAATTCACATCCTCTTGTTTATGTATACTTGAATACTGTTTAGCGATACCTACGTCATCTATTTTCGTATACTATCGAAAGCGGACAAACCCAACACAATACATAACCCAATTTTAACTATATTTAGAAGCCGGACGGTATTTAAACAGTTCAAGCTACTTCCAATCCAAAACTGAAAAGAGCGCTTTTATAAGACGAATACTTTAGCAGGCTTATATAAATCTTTATATATATATATATAAATTTTCTGTCACGTTGTTTGTTCGCAATGAACTCCCTAAAACATTGAAAAGATTTTAATAAAAAAAAATTGTCACAATTACTTAGCCACAGCAACTCGTGGCCGCGTAGCTAGTAATATATAGATATTCATTTGCTTTACCTCAAATATATCCTATGTAAGTATGTAAATAAATTATACAACGTATAATTGTCGCAACACACTGTATAAAAACATTATGAATAGACAGTGTTAGTTGAGTGAAATACAACCTTACACACGCATTGACCAAAAATCTCAACAGTCATGTCATATCCCTAAATTCACTCCACATCATACAGTTCTACACATCCACACACCCCTGTGCTTAGTGCGTAACCTCCGATCCCAAGACATATATCGTAGGGCTGGCAAAGGCGACCACTCAATCATACACATACACACACAATCGCACCTCACCTTTAAGTGGTCATACATAACTTGCATTGTATAATTTGAAAGTTTATTTTTAAGCACTTACTATGTAATGACTGTTGGTGATCCTAATTAAAAAAAAAATATAAATATATATTGATTTTTACACTAAGAATTGCTGATTTTACGTTTACGGTCCAATAAACTTGCTTGTTGGACTGCAAACGTATAGTATATTATGTATATGCATATTTTTAATTTATTTTTAGTTGTTAAGTTTTTAATTCCCGACCCAAACACCCTCGTGTTATCTGTGGCATCATAGCTCCTAAAGGTACGACTAAACTGTTCTTGATTTTTTTTTGTTTAAATGGTCACTTGATCGAGAGTGTTATTTAGCTATGATTCAGGCGTTTGAAGCTTTCCGCATTTTTTTACTTAATATGAAATTTTGTTATACTAACTATGTTTTACCGTGGTACCGTGTTGTTCGAGGCGATATTTTTTGTTATCTGGGTTTTTTTAAATTATATTATTATAACAATAACCTTAACTTCCCAGGATTATTCTTTGTCCCTCATAATTCACAGATTATAAGCGCAAACGTTTCTTTGGAGAAGTAATAATATGATACCAGTGATAAAGTTATTACTGTCATAAAGTGTTTGTTTCTCCATACCATTTTAATTGCGACATTAATATTGAAAGTAACCTATAATTACTTCCTGTTTCCTCTTCCTCCTTATACAGCAAAATGTTGCCTTGCTGTTACAACTCTCTCTTGCATGAGCAAAATATTTAAGAGCCATTTCACAAAATTTGAACGCTCGAGTTTAGGTAAATGACGGCAGCATTTTGTATGTGTGCGTAGTTACTAACACGAACACACTGCAAGCAGTGTAGCGCGAGTGACGAGGCAGACTAAAGAATCTTGAGCTGTTATAATAGTAATGCACTAATTAGAGATTTATTAAAGAAATATTTCATTATGCAGTAGAATGAAGGTTTTTAGACTAATAATAAATCACAAATATTTGTGTAGATAAAACGTATAATAAAAAGAGCCTTAAAACGACATATCGAGTCAACGAAATTTTTAATAAAGGTTTTCGCTATTGAGCTCTATAGGCGTTATAAATTTTCACCTTAATTACAAATATGTTTTTTTTTTATTTTACCATATAAATCACGTACACAATAAGTACTTTATTAAGATAATTATATTTTTAAAGATTAATTAATAAGGAGCTGACAGAACTCAATGTTTAGATTAGCGCCCTCTAGTGGATCTATATATGTATTATTAGCGTGACGGTCAAGAGTTCAGTGCTTTTTTGCTATAGTAAAAGTGCACAACGTGCCTACAGAAGTTTTCACTTCAAAAATTATAAATCTTGGTACCCCGAAAACATTTTTGAAGTGAGAAAATGATTAGATATTTTTATATTTGAAGAATGATTGTATAATGACATGATTATGTATAATTGTATATAATATTGTGTAAATGTATAATTTTTAAAGCGGCGTTAGCGTAATGGCTAAGGCGTCGATCGGTAAATCAAGTGGTTGTCGACTCGAACCCCACCCAGTGCACTACCGGCGTGAACCCACTCCTAACACAAGCACTTAGCTTAGCTGGAGGGGTTAACCAGAATACTAGTAATGTGTGACCCACGTTACTGGTATTCTTTAAAAAAAAAATTACAAGTAACAAGAGAAAAAGTGATACTTTTGAAAACAAATATCTCCTTTAACAGTTAAATATTTTAACTATTTTATATTGGCAAAGAGGAATGCGCACCTACTATAGACACTTCGGCCCTGAGTGCACATATATAAAAGCATATGAAATTTACAAGTTACAGAATTAAATGGTTAAGAAATTGGTTTAAAAAAAAGTCCGGATTTTTTAGATAAAATGGTTTTTATTTTTACAAATATAGTTTTAAACATTAATTTTCTGTAACACATTATCAATCACATTATAAATTACATTATCAAATTTTGATTAGATCTGCCAGGTATGGGGACGTGATCAACTATTTACCTGCTGTGGTCGAACTCATTGTTTTATAAGATTTCGAACTTCTGCTATTTCCAACAAAATGTCTCCGTATTTTGGCGCCATTTAAACCACAATTAACACAGCGTAAATGTCTTCTTGAATGAGTTACTAAGGGCTGCAAAGACTCTGGCTGGTATGAAAGGTAGGGATGGGGGGGGGTGATCATTATCAATGGCTATGGCAGCCGAACTTCTCGTTATGTTTCCTTATATACATTATTTGACTCCAAAAGTATTGAAAATCTATTATTCGCCTGCCATCCTATGTAATTCTAAAATAAAAGTGACAATCTGCATCTACGTGGTTCAAATTCAAAACAAAATAAACATAGTATATACAAAAAATATTTACGATTGAGTCTGAAAGTTCCACTGATTCCTCAAGGTCGTGGTCAAATACAACAGCATCTTTCACCTACAAATTTTAAGAAATCATATTGTTTGTATAAACTAAGATAATAAAAGTTTGTTAAAGTCCCTTTAACGCATATTTATCTAATTAAATAGAAATAGTGATGGCTGACTATGTCAATTCGGTAGAATGCCCAAATGAAAAGTAAAGAAAAAAATGTACTACTGAAATATTTACGATTGATTCCAAAAATTCCACTGATTCGACCAGTCCGGGGTTTAATGCAACGGGTTTTTTCTCCTATAAAATTTAATAAATTATATTATTTACTGCTAATTAGAGGTATGGTTTAAACCTAGAATTGTTTCTAAACGAATCAATTTCTGTTACCGGGTCTAAATTTTCACTTGTACCCGGCACAGCGTCCTTCCTTCCTTTTAATGATACTACCCTCCCCTACTCGATTTGCGCGATTTCTCATTCTAAAATAAAACATAGCTATTAAGGTCAATGCCTACAAATAACTTGAATGAATAATGATTTGAAAAAATAAAAAAGATCTACCTTGCTTCTGTTGCTTTCTCTATGACAGCAGAATTATTACGTTTTCTTTTTTTGACACAATGGTATACAGAACTTTTGCGCCCCATTTCTTAAACTGATAAAAAAATAGCATCTTTATTCTACAATATACTCAAATAATACTTTACTTCAAAATAAACAAAACTTAAGAGTTTTGTTACCTTACCTGATAAAAAATTATACTGAGAATCAAAACTTTGTTGTATAATATAATGCGTTTACAATACAAGCGCTCGAAAATCGGGAAGCGGGAAAAGTGACACAGGTCCTACTTCGACGGGCGATAACGCCGTACTGATTGGTATCCACTTGCGCATCGTAATTTATTGCAATTTAGAGTAGTTTTAAAAATGATCTTATTTCTAATTCAAATAAGCAATTGTCAAAAAAACTTTAGAATTAGATTCTTCAAAGAACATAGTTTACTTAAATATGTATATTTTTTTGAAATTACGCTTTATTGTAACCAAAAAATCGCGATAAATTTGCGATATAAGCCGTATAAATTGGACTAAGTCTTTATTTTTTTGCTAATTAATGTAATCAATAATTGAGAAAATAGTACATTATCTAAAGATTAAAAGATATGTCCTATGCTTACCGTATTTTTTTCACCCAAATTTATAAATATTATTGATAGATTTTGGAATCGGAAATTGTCTCTGCGATGATTTCTCACTAAACGAGTTGTGGGAGATTGATCACCACAGAGCAACGAAGTTGGTTTTCTTAAATGTGATACATTAAGGAACAAGATCAAAGAGTATTCTATAGCTTACATGTATTTTAGAATTTCAAAGTATTACCTAAGATCATAAATTAAGCGACCGAAATCTTAAAAAATGGCGTGAAAACGTGAAATGGCTCTTCCCAGGATTATTCTTTGTCCCTCATAATTCACAGATTATAAGCGCAAACGTTTCTTTGGAGAAGTAATAATATGATACCAGTGATAAAGTTATTACTGTCATAAAGTGTTTGTTTCTCCATACCATTTTAAT
Organism: Callimorpha dominula; assembly: GCA_949752705.1. Lineage (NCBI taxonomy): Eukaryota > Metazoa > Arthropoda > Insecta > Lepidoptera > Erebidae > Callimorpha > Callimorpha dominula. Next base: position 9,681,861 of record OX457009.1, on the reverse strand, counting down.
TGCGACATTAATATTGAAAGTAACCTATAATTACTTCCTGTTTCCTCTTCCTCCTTATACAGCAAAATGTTGCCTTGCTGTTACAACTCTCTCTTGCATGAGCAAAATATTTGAAGATCTCCTTAACAAACTTGCATAAAAAGAGGGTCATCTAACAACGTACCTACTTAAATATACTTAAAAGTTATTAGTTAATTATAAAATCAAAATATTGGTTACTAGTCGTTCTCCGCAGTTCTTTCTGCGTTTATGGGTCACTGCTCCGCTCTTATGGGTCGTAGAGTGATGATACATAGCCTATAACTTTCGCAATGAATACTCTATCTATCCAATATAAAAATAATTATTAAAATCTGACTGATAGTTCCAAATATTAACGGTTTAAAGGAACAAGTAAAAAACTTTTCAACTTTATTATATTATGTTAAGCAAACGATGTTTTACCATTGTTATCTATGTTCTTTCGTCTATACGAAGTTCATTAATTCTCCTGCTAAAAAAAATCGTGAGAGCGAGAATCAATATCTTTGAAGGCGGCTTGGACTGCCTCATCGAAATTGAATTTTATTCATTCGGAGACGTTTCATTCACAGATTCTCTAATTTTGCGACCGTCTTTTGTGCAGTGTCTAGCGTTGTCCAGAAGTAGCAATAGGTTAGAGTAATTGACTAGTCTCGGTTGCTTAACAGCTAGCTTTCTACCATAACAACACCAGCACTGGTCCACCAGACACTCACCATTGACTTTTTTGAGTCTACTTTCGCCAGGGGCAACATTTGGACAATTCTCCTGAGTTCAAAAATTGTGGTGAATGTTTTTGATCATCATACAGGATCCATTTTTCATCACAAGTAACAATAAGATTCAAAATCTCCTTGTTATTGTGACGGTTGAGTAATGTAACGCAACACTCAACGCGTGTTTGGTGTGCTTCACTCTATTCATGCGGTACCAATTTTTTTTCTAGCTTTTTACTTCTCCAATTTGATTTAAATGAATATTATTTTAACACTTACACCGAAACCTGTCGCTAATTCTGATATGGTTTGCGGTGGATCCGCATCCACAATCCCTTTTAATTCTTCATGGTCAACTAGGGTCTCTCTCTCTAAAAATTTCCAGAACGAAAACGTTGGAACCAAAAACGTAAGGCGTTTTCTTTTAGCTTAGCTTCCCCATACACATAATTAATCCTTCGAACTGTTTCAGCAGCGCTAGTGCCACGGAGGAACTTGTATTCGTAAGTTCTCCATATTGTGAACCTACAAGTTAAAACCTATTTACACCCATTGGGTTAAACCCTCTGCCTATCTCTATCTTCACGGGTGATCCTATAAGGGTTTCGTTTTTTTTTTATTGGGACGTACGGAACCTTAAAAAGGTTGACCATTCAGTACCCTGTCAACTAATTTGAACCATGCAAACGGGTCATGATATTATTTCAAATTTAACTTAGAGGTGAGGTTAGGGACAGGAACTGGCTTGAACCTGAGCATTTACTATGGTACCATTGTAAAGGCCACAAAATATGAAAGTATCTTAGCAAAGAGCTTACCATTAAATTTTCCAGAAATAGCACTATCTGTCTGAAACACATCATGCGTGGCGTATTCGAGATCAGAGTCCTTGGCCCTGATGGAGACCACATCCTGTGGCTTGAAGATCAACTTCTCAACCACCGAGTCGACTGCCACCACACCTTCTTGGTCCACGCGGTGAGCCACTTCTAACACAACCTGAAATGTAATAAAAGCAATCTTAAATATCGTCTTCATTCATTTCTGAGCTAACGAGCAGACGGGTCACCTGATGGTAAATGACTACTGGTCGCCCATGAGCACCTGCAACTCAAAAGTCACAAGTGCTTTGCCGGCCTTTAAGGTATAAGGAGCGAGGAATGGAGAGAGAAAGAGGGAAGGGTTAGGGCCTCCGGTAACCTCACTCCAGCCGTGGTATCACTCCGGTCGAGCCGGCCCATTCGTGCCGAAGCATGGCTCTCCCACTGATGTATTGTACTTCTTGTTTCAAGTTTGCAGCAGCGTTATCCACTGACTGATTTTTAAGATATTTGGTAGTGAAATAAACTCATTTATAAAGAAGGTCCTGTAAAACAAGTGTTAAGAGGCGGAGGGGGTTGTATAAGGGAGAAAATGGGTAGAAGAAAAAAGGATAACGATAGCGTACCGTGAAAATCTTTAAACTCATAGAAGCGAAGCAGTTATCATAAGCACTGATGATTGCTATCTCATAACTGTCTCATCAGTGCTTTGAATAACTACGAAACCCTGTTCGGTAAAGGTTCTCTCCAGAAGTAACTGATATTGCTGAGTAGGTATGTTGACGATTTTATAATTTTAATAACATTTAAAGAAAATAGAATAGAAACTCTCGCTATAATTGAAAAAAACCGTATTCAATCAATCTATCCAACATCTGTATTTACAAATTTTGGTTTGAAGTCAATAAAGACTTTTCTCTGTCTAATTAGATGCAGCCTGCAGTGCTGCAGTCTTACATCATGAGTTGAAAATTATCCGGTAATTTATTATAAGGTCGGATAATAAGCAAGTAGCAAGCAAATGCCGGATAGTAAAAGTTACTTTATTTAAGTTACATAACAAATATAATCGCCATATTTTCACATAACAAAATTGTAGTACTTGTAATAATTATGGTGAATTAGCAGCGCCCTGCGGTTTCACCCACGTAAGTCGCGGTCCCGTGGGAGTATCGGGATAAAAAGTAGCCTATATGTTAATCCAGGTCTCCAGCTATCTACATACCAAGTTTCATTGCAATCGGTTCAGTAATTTTGGCGTGAAAGAGTAAAAAACATCTATCCATCCAAACTTTCACATTTATAATATTAGTGGGATGAAAACAAAATTCCCAAACGGTGTCGCTTGTCGTCATATATAAGGATCACGACGATATCAATTCGAACTGACTTTAAGGAAAAACCAATTTCACATTAAATTGCGTTTTTTTCTTTCTTCATCGTGTGACTGATTACTGTTTGCTATCTCAGTAGTAGTTTGACTGACATAAGTTGTAACGACTTTCTAATTCAGCTTTCAACGATGTCCTCATGTGTGGTAAACCATGAGTTCGTTGCTGTTTTTTATCTTTATGTAATTTTTGTTGGACAGCTATTTGTGGCATAAATGCTGCAGGACCACAGAACAAGCGGGATATCCGGCAGCAGATAACAGCTATTCGTTTCATCTCTAGTTGAAATCTTGCTGATCACGAACAATTACGAAGATGAATATAAAAATACCGCATTGACTAGGTTCAAGTAAGAATAAAATGTAGTTCGAATGTTTAAAGTAAACTATATCGGTACGATAAACAAGAACCAACTTCTAAAATGCATTGTTCTGTACAGCTATTGTTATAATGTAGTATATCGGGAGGTTCACATCTCAAGATTTACTTTAGGCACGATGGTTGTTACTGATGAAAATATTATGTATTTCAGTATAACAAGTACTTAATAAACTTGTACACTTATTATATTTACAACATCTCACATTTGCTTTGAAGAATTAATTTTGCTGCGAATCCTAGGCAGTGAAAGTTTATTTGGGAATCGCTGACGCTGATGTGCAAAGTAAGTGCAGCAGTAGATAAATTAGTACATAAATCAATAAAATGTCGGGTTTATATTAAGGCTAAACAAAGTCAAACAACTTCCATTTACTATAGTTTTTTATTTTTAAGTTATCGCCTTTCAATGCATGACGCCAAATTTATCGTCCAGGAATTTGTATATGGACTTCTGTATGAGCTCTCAATAAACGTCCCATGTGTTGTTGACTTTTTAAATATATACGCCATAAATACTCGTATATTATAGTATTATTGAATGCTTGCCATTTATGCATATTATCTCACATTCCTCACATACCTCATATATTGTGAAATCAAGTCAGGAGATGAATAAATAAGTAATCAAACGTTTGTAGTGAGAGTCGATGTAATGGGATTTGCCTAGAGGCTTTCCAATTAAGCTCTTAAGCTTAACAGGATGTGTGCTACAAGTTTTTAACGATATTGCACAGTTTAATAAATAAATTTTGAAGCAATAATATATTTTCGAAAACTAGTGCTCTAGGGCCAGAAACCATAAGGCTACCAGAAGCGGGAAAATATTTATGTTCAAATATTGCTAGTCCTTACGCGCAGCGATCGTATTCATCGGGGACATGTTAAATAATTGTGTTCCCTAGAGGACAACGTCCGTGTCGCATCGTTGTGTTACGTGTGCGAAGATCAGCTCAATATCCAAACAGTCAACGATCACAATAGCGTTCAGTTATTGTCATAATCACCTAGTCACTTTGGTAGCGAGATAAATGACGTAACCAGTCAACACACTAGGTTCAGTTTACTAGAATATATATTATGTAGCTGTCTACAAAAAATCACTAATTGAAGATTTGAAAGTGACTGCTTCAACTGACGTCATTACGGTAAGACAGACGCGTTCATCATATAACTTGTCAAGGTCAAATTTATGCATAAGTGGCGAGAACTGTTATTTATAAATAACATAATACAAGACTATCTTATCCATACAATTAATTCTTAGAAATACGTGGTGGGCAGGTCAAATATCATTTTAATGTCTTTCTAGTTCCGTTTAACTTCTTACTAGTAATGCGTACGCACCATTCGTATACTTTAAACTTTAACGTGTTTCAGTCAGGTTTTAACAAAGCAATACGCACATAAGATCTTAAATGGTGGACGCAAAATTGATTAACTTATGAAACTGTCTAAAGCTTTTGGCTCACACGTTACATCAACAGGCCGGAGTACCAGTGGTGTTAATGTGTTTCTTGTTTATCATGACTTTCTGGATATTTATTTTACTCTTGAAGCATTTCAACGGCTGGATGGATTTCTATCAGTGAGGTTTACACATTTCGCGATAGTTCTAAGCTGGCCTTTTGTGTTTATAAAACCAAAATATCACAAAAATAATTATAATTGCATACCATATTCAGTGCTGTATGACTATTGTTTCGTAGACTAACCTACCCTACAACCTAAAACCTACACTCATCAAAAACCCAGGTCTCGCAACTCGCAACGCAGTTCTTCTGCCGCAAAATGGTTTGAGATCTAATTGTTACTTAGTTTGTTAACTAACAACATTTTATATAGTTAAAGTGTCAACCACTAAATATTATAAAACTAAGTCCCCCGCCCCGTCTGTCTGTCTGTCTGTTCGCGATAAACTTGAAAAACTACTGAACGGATTTTCGTGTGGTTTTCACTAATAGAGTGATTCATGAGGAAGGTTTTGGTGTATAATTTGTACCCGTGCGAAGCCGGGGCGGGTTGCTAGTATTAGATATTAATAGAATAAGTTGGTCATAAGATGGAGTAAAGGGATATAATGTTCTCTTAGTAACTGAAAATTGACAAATACATTCACATAATGTACGTAACAAATAGATTTATGCAATAAAACAAATTGTTGATTAAAATCATACAAGCAACATTTAATATTGAAGGTCATAGGTTCAGGCTCAAATGCTGTACGTTTGGTAGCTATGTACCTGTTATTTCCATTGTTCGATTTCACTTAGTGTGAATTAATCAATATTGAATTGAGTTTGTTAATGAATTATTTTTAGGGATCACTTCGTAGTCTTCTCTGTGTGTTTCTGACAACTCTTTTGCAGGACAGCGTTTAGGTAGCAAGGTGAAATAAATACCAAATACTTAGATCTATCAAAATTTTATTTGGCGCCGACTCAAAATAAGTTTATATAAAATTAGATAGTTTATGTAAATATGCTCAATACTTAAGACTTAAGGTTTATTTATTTTTTGCTTTTTAGCTCTTTTCGTCGGTTTAATTTTTTGTTAAAAAGATTTTATTTTATGGTTTTTTTCATCATCATGATGATGATGATGAAAAATTATGATGATTTCTAAACGCAATACCTGATAAAGTAATGGAAAGTAAACACAAACACTATTCGTTCCTACAATTTTTGAGGGTTTCTCTCAAATTTTTCAGGATCCCATCATCAGATCCTGACTTCCTTGACATGGGACCACCCTTGAGGTATACCCTATCTAACAAAAAAAAAATAATCAAAATCGGTTCATAAATAACGGAGTGAGGGCTGAACAGACATAAAAAAATTAAATTTGGTATGTAGATAGCTAGAGACCTGGATTAACGCATAGGCTACTTTTTATACCGACATTCCCACGGGATCGGGACTTACGCGGGTGAAACCGCGAGGCGCTGCTAGTATGACACAATTGAGCGATTTAAGTTTGTAACGAATGAATCCTTCCCTGGCGTTTTAACTAGCTACAGTAAGGAACGCTTCACTAAGCATCTTTAGACATCGCCCTACTGCTATTGTGTGTGCTTGTTAGTTTTATCAGTAACCTGGGAGTTTCATGTAACCAATTATTCTAATTCGTTGTGACTGATCCATAGCATCATATCGAAGGGTGAAAGGCTATTTGTTTTAAGTGACAATTATTTTATAAAACTTAACAGGAGAAGAAAAAACTGCTGCTCATACTTTAAAGGGGATAATTTCTCTTTTTAATAAAACAGCCGTAGGTTTCAAGATAAATGTAGCTTGATACAAAATGTTATACATCGTCTTTTTTCTAAAGTAATAATAAAAATGATTCGAGTGCCTGCAGTATCAGTGATCAGCAGCAGGCAAAAAGCTTCAAGTGACTCTGCAGTGCTTATTCAGTAGAAAGCAAAATGATTGAATCAACTTTACTTATTGATAATAGGAGAAAGTATTTTGTTTAACTACTAATTAAGTTTTGACAGCTGAACACACAAGTTGTCTTCCGCAACGATTAACTAACGAGTTTGATGTCTTACGCACGGAAAGTATTTTATTAAATCGTAGTTGTTGATAAAGATAATAATGACAAATGAGTTAAAAAGGTGTAGTATTTAAAATGGTGAATATTGAATAATTATTATCAAGATTAAATTTTACGTTGACCAAGGTAACAATCAGATTTCATTGATAAATTTAATATGAACCATAATTTTGATATACAAGACGATGTTTTGATTGGTTTAAAAGACAAACGTTTATTATGTATGATACAGGAAAAAAATATTTTAATTCTACCACTTATGTATTAGGTTTATCTTAAGTGAATCATTTTAAAAGTATAGATGACTAATCAACTCCATTTTAAGAAAATAAATGGTGTATGAAGCTCTTAACAGTGTGCAGCGAAAATGGTTAAACCGACATGCAGAATTGAATTTGAGCATCGGCAAATTAGTTAGAGCGACATAGCATTATGTAACTAGTGGCAAGCAAAATGCATGAAGGGACATATCATCAAAGGTTAACTATAACGAAAAATGCTTTATCTGCCATTAAACTGCAACTTTGGGAAGTGAAATAGCTTATGCCCCGATTCCCTATTTTTATGTATGATTGATTAATTAAATTGAATATGATTAATTGAATTCTTAAAAATAATGGCAAGTGTGATGTAGGTTCATACACTATCGAACGGCGTTGTGCCCAAAAAGCAGGTTGTCTTAAGCGCCAAAAAAGTTCATTTAATCCCACTAACTCCACTAATATTCCACTAATATTATAAATGTGAAAGTTTGCATGGATGGATGGATGTTTGTTACTCTTTCACGCCAAAACTACTGAATCGATTGCGATGAAACTTGGTATGTAGATAGCTGGAGACCTGGATTAATATATAGGCTACTTTTTATCCCGATATTCCCGCGGGATCGGGACTTACGCGGGTGAAACCGCGAGGCGCTGCTAGTGTATAATAAATTACGTTGGACAATGCACATAATGTCCTTGTCAATAAGTTGCAGATAATAATCTACAACGAAATCATCGATCCTGATCGGAAATAAAAATTTATTGCAATTTTATACTCAAAATGAATTAATTGGTGTGTACGTTTCGTTTTAGTGCCAGTACCGTGGGCGTCGGGTCGTTAACCGTGAACAATTGTAATTTAACGATAGGAAGATCTTTAAACTCTTGTTTTTAAATGAGAGAGTTACTAGAACAACGCGAACAAATATTTTATTGTATATGTCATAAAATTATTGGGATTTGCATTTTAATAATTTGTAAATAGAACGTTATAATAAAATTATAAAGATAAATGGTATACATAATTGCATATATAAGAAGTGATATAGTTAGGTACGTGTTCTTACATTCAGGAATTTACAGTCCAATAAGTTGATATGGTCCTCATTTGAATAAAATATAATAAGGCTATCATATTATATTATCAACATATTTATGTACTTTTATGTGACTCATTATCATTTACCTACGTTAAATATTTTGTGTGAGCCATTGTGCTATATCCTTTATACGTTTCGTTTTACGTACGTTTTTACAGATTACCTTTATTTACCGTCAGCGATGTCGAAATAATACACATTATTCTAGTTAGCAAATTATCGGAATCGAGTCACTTATCGTAGACTTAAAATGTTAAAAGTTGCATTTCACTCGGCGTAGATATCGTCGTAAATCTCTTTATAAGTCTACTTGTGCGGACACAAAACATGATTAAAGGAGTACTTTTATGCTTATCTCAATATTAGAGGAACAACGAACAATGTATTTAACAATAGATTTTATTCCGTACTTTGTTATGATACAAATGACGCACCGATAATATTTCAGGAAATCAAACAGCTTGTAGTATTAAGAGATATTACAGATGAGTAAGAGACCTGCTATATGCAGACAGACAGACAATTTTGCGCAAACACTAGTAATTCTATTATTTAATAGATTTATTTCCTGCCGTTGAAACAGTATAAATTTAGTAAACTGTACTCTGAGACAGAATCTACTGTGACTGTAACGAGTAAACTTCGACCAAAAAACGGAATAGTAGCTGATGTTGTTGACATGTATAAATTTTTTTATTATTTTTAAGAACATTACAAATTAAGATCACAAGGACGTACATAGGTACTAGGTACATTTAAAGTTTGACTGGTAGAGAACTTTGGTAAAGCATATTCTATCGTATAGATGTGCCAACTCGGAAAAAAACACGACTCGAGTTAGCTCGAGTTGAAATTCTTGTAACTCGAATTGAACTCGAGTTAGCAGGATGAAGCTACAGACACGGGAGTTGAGAACTTTCTCGTTTTTGAAGTCGGTTAAAAATAACACTCATAAAACGAAAGATCTCTTGTAAGTTTGTTTATGTACATTAAGCCCAAACCCGAGTTAAGGAAAATTTAACTCGAGTTAAGCGCAACTCGAGTTGACTCATCACTATTCTATCGATTTTATGTAAACAGGTAGGCAAAGACAACTGTAGTTTACAAACTTCTATTTCCGTCATTAGATCGTTCATACAGTCGCGCTTTCATAAATTCAAATTACTACTTTTTTAAATTTAATTAACAATTTAATAAATAACTTGCCAGTAATTTAACGTTCAAGAAAACTAATTATTTCTCGTAATGCGTTGAAGACCTCAATGCACACAACCAGTCTAGCTATTAGAACGCTAACGATGACGGTGACACACGAGTCCGTAGGACAAGAGTTAAAACTTTCAGAACAATTTTGGTATTAAATCTAACGTTTTCTTGTTCTATACAATCTATATATGTACATACAAAGTAAAATTTTGATTATATATGTATATTTTTAAGACAGGGGGTAACACCTGAGTAAGAGCATTCACAACGGTCTACAATTATCTAGAACACCGTGAATGGTTATAAAAAAATTAACATCGTAATTTTAACGTTATAAATGTCGGAGGTCATGCCGAAACAGTAAATATTTCCGTTATCTTAGTTCGTGTTCCTGTTGTAAAATATACACGAAAAATAAAATAAGCGGTTGTGAGTGAATGAGATTTGGTTTTTGTAACATTCTACTGTTTATCTTACGTTAAACAGAAATAAAATTATAAGAAAGGAACGGCCTACCTAACTAAAACGCAAATACTAAAGTATCGTAAGATTTCATAGTATTTAACTTAATGTAAATCAAATCGAAAAAACAATATTAATGTCAACTTCTACAGAAAAGTAAAAGAGGTGGTAGCATAATATCTAGGATTTCAGACTTGCGTTCAAGAATCGATAGGTTGCCAGTATGGACCTCGTAACTTATTTCCATTTTTCGTAGGGTTGTTGACTTTTACCAAATCAAATAGGGACTCTTAAAACAGGAGGAGTCAAATACTTTTTAATTGAATTCTATTCTATAAAGAAATATCTTTTTCGTTACTGCCTGTTTCAAATCTACGGCATGCCGAATGATTATGTAAATTGGGTCAATAATCTTATGGAAAGTTGTATCAGGGCACCCAGAATTTAATATTAAATGTCCAAACGGACCGAAAACACCTCATGAGCACCCCGGGGAATTGTCAAAGTTACGAGGGCGGCACTGAAAATTTTCCGGAATCAAGGAAGTGACACAACATTACTATTTAAAAATGTATTTATTGCTTTTCGAAGTATTCTCCGCGAAATTTGACACATTTTTCCATATGATGGAACCAATCATTGAAGCAACCATTCCATTCGGAAGTTGGGGTCTCCAAAATGGCCGTTTTGTAGGCGTCCACAGCTTCTTCAGGTGATGAAAATTTCTGACCACGCAATTTATTCTTTATTTTAGGGAAAGTATAGAAATCATTAGGGCTTAGGTCGGGGCTGTACGGCGGATGGTCTAATAATTCTATGTTTTCTTGCTTTAAAAACTTTTTTGTTCTGTGCGCGGTGTAAGAACTCGCATTGTCGTGATGGAGGATGATGCGGCGGTTGCAGTTCTCTTTACGGAGTTCAGAAACGACCTGTGGCAAACAAATGCTGGCATACCATTCTGCATTAACCGTTCTTTGTCCCTCAAGAGAAATAGTCGCAACATGGCTGGTTTTGGAGACAAACGTGGCCACCATTTTTTTTTGCAAAACTCCGTGAACGAACAATTTTTGTTGGCTTTTACTTATTTTCGAACACCCAAACTTGTGACTGGTTTTTTGTTTCGGGTTCGTACGCGTATATCCAGGATTCGTCACCTGATACGATGTTGTATACAGCATTTGAGGATCCTGCGTGGAATCTTTCGAGAGTTCTGACGCACCAAGTAACGCGCTTTTTGCTCTTCACAGAGCGAATGCGGTATCCATCGGGAAAACAACTTTTTTACACCTAATTGCTCATGCAAGATTATTTGTATTTGACTCATGCCAATGTCTAAAGTTGCCTGAATTTCGCGGCATGTCACATGTCGATCTTCCTCAATCAGCTTACGCATCAACGTTTTCTTGGGTGACTGCAGTTTTTGGACGACCTTGACGGGGATCATCACTGAGCTTGACACGTCCACGTTGAAATTCAGCAAACCAGCGATAAATTGTGGTTTTGGCCCATCCAAATGCAGAAATCATCCGGTCAACACACTGTTTTTGCGTTAAACCACTTCGAAAGTCATAATAAATCATCATTCTTGAATTTTCTCGAGTCAATTCCATTTGTTCAACGACTAAACAAGTTTGACAAAACCTTGTGATAAGACCGAGAATCTTTTTTTAAATAAATAAATGGTATTCGATTTTTAAAACCAAGGAGTTTTCAATTAAAAAGATTTTAATATGACAGAAACAGTGGAAATATTCCATTCCCGATACTTTTAGTGCAGCCCTCGTATTGTAACATTGGAGGAAGTACATATATACGTTACTGATTTATCTAAAAGAGCTAGATATAAAAATAACCTTTCCGGTCACACTACAGAGTTGAGAATCCAATAGGGACTGATAAACCCGCAAACTCAGCAACAAGCGTTAATATTTAATCCACTTTCCGTTCTGCGTCAAAACTTCTTAACATTTGTTGGATTTGTCTCTAATATTTGACAAGAATAAAATCACCTTGAGGGATGCATATTCACAGTTCGTTCTGGGAAGATATTTATGTATAGGTTGATAAGTCCAGGTGGTAAACTGATTTATCTTTCAGGACACAGTTCTGGTAATTCTGTGAAACCTTCATCTATATTACACTATCTAGGTCGTGTTACGACAGTAACACTATTTAGGTAGTCATTTGTCCATTTTGAATAAATTATCGTGTCGGTAACATAATCGAATTAACGCATGAAAGATAAGACGGCATGCCGTACGTGTATAGACACGTACGGCAAATGTCAATACACATTATTAAAAAATATCATAGTATTACGATGTTTTTTTATCTATTCTCATAATAACTATATTTTTTTCGGGTGCGATTTCCTATTCATGAGTTTCGGTTGTACATAATTACATTTATGCATCTATATGAATATTAGTGTTATTGTAGTACTAACTGTAGTATATGTATAGTAAGTAAGCATCTTACGTGTAATCTACTGCCTTATTAATTTACAGACGTTTGAATAAATTGCAAAGTAACATTCGACGGTGGATTCTCTTCGAGTGCCTATTTCTTCAAGTGTAGTATGACTGTTCCATCCATTACGACTTATACTTAGTTTTACTGAACCGGTCTTGATAATTATTGGCCGTTTTAACAATATTAGAACACTCGCATATGGTTTTTGAGTTTGCCTTCCAGCCCTTTGCCTTATTCTAAAATCCCTTTCAATTTCATGTAAATACGAAATACGACTGTCTAACATTGTTGAATAAAAAAGGAGAATGTTAGATAGTTTGTGTAAACTTGCTAACAATTCTTTCTTTTGTGTGAAACCGACACGAAAACCCATCTTGCCCCCCTAAGTCTTTTTTTTTTCTTTTACTCTCATATTACTAAATCTCGTACGTGGCATGGTAAGTGTGAGTAAAAGGTATTGCACGTGGTATATTCTTTAGCTTCATATATATTATACTTTATACATAATTTATATTAGATATTTGTCATGTTTCGCATGAATTTTCTCACGCGCCACGACCTCCAGTTCCACTTTCATAAGGTTGTCGACTTAAGTGCGGTAAGCCGGGAGTCAATTAGGATGTGTCATCGTGCTGGAATTTTCACTGTTCTTTAGTGCGAATTGTGAAGGTCGTCGGGGGAAACGGCATAACTGCGTTGAGGCGTGTTTAATAGTTTTTTTTTAACATGATTTCAGTGTTTATTTAGCGTAACATTCAATGAAGTCCAGCAGGCTCTTTAATATTACGCTCTCTAGGCAGACAACATTCCTCTGCGTAGCTTATTAGTATACCTACAAATTAACAAAAATACATTGTGATTTTATTTTTTTCGATATACTCGTTTACGTATCGGGAAGCTGTTCGTATTGCTTCGGGCCCGACAGTGGCTCTTTATCTAAGTACCTTCAGTCCTCAAGGGCTGGTTATTGGTAGATATAGAATATTCATGTAATTAAAGTATGTTTACGTGCAATACCGCTTAAGATTTATACCTAAGATAGCGTTTCATATCTCTGTAAAAAATATTATGTTTCATCGGTTTTGTTGGGGTCGTGACAATTAACCGATTGTTGTAAGTAGGACTGCACGTCAGAAGTGATAAAAATCTTTTTAACAAAAAATTAAACCGACGAAACGTACGTAGGCTCTACGTCGGTAATTCATCATTTTATTATTTGGCACCCACTCAAAATAAGTTTATATAAAATTTGATAGTTTATGTAAATAAGGTCAATACTTAAGACTTAAAGTTTATTTATTTTTTGCTTTTTAGTTCTTTTCGTCGGTTTAATTTTTTGTTAAAAAGATTTTTATTTCATAATTTTTTTTCATCATCAGCTCAGCTACATGAAGTGATGATTTCTAAACGCAAATACCTGATAAAGTAATGAAAAGTAAACAGAAACACTAATTGTGCCTACAATATTCGAGGGTTTCTCTCAATTTTATCAGGATCCCATCATCAGATCCTGAGTTCCTTGACATGGGACCACCCTTGAGGTATACCCTATCCAACAAAAAAAGAATAATCAAAATCGGTTCATAAATAACGGAGTGAGGGCTGAACATACATAAAAAAATATATATATATATATATACGGTCGAATTGAGAACCTCCTTTTTTTTTCGTCGGTTAAAAACACACAGCTGTATGTATCTGAGCGTGACGGTCACGCGAGCTCATTTATTTTTCCCCATACCAAAAGTGCGGAACGTGCCTAAAGAAGTTTTCACTTCAAAATCTAATCAAGCTTTTATTCGTACCAAACGGCAATATACAGCGTGTAAGTTTGAGTTACGCGAAAAACTTACAAAAACGTCATTCCGTGGATACTGTTTATTTATAATTATAAGACAAACTCTACACCGTTTTAAACTATAGATAAGACGTTTTATTAGTATACATGAAAAGATTTAATTCAAAACAGATATCACAAGAATTTTTTTAACACCCTTTTTAGTGTTTTTAGGTTATATGTATAAGACCTTAACCCACCGGTTAAAGCTGTGCGAGCGTTGTCTATCGCACTCGTACAATAAAATTCGCCTAAGAATCTAAGTAGAACTTCAACATTACATATTAATCATAAAAGAATTTATGGTTGCATACTGAGATCAAATATACAACGGTATACATAATGTATATGATCGAAGGTTGCATACTATTGCCACTTTAAATATTTTCCGACCCACCAACGAATGCATAGCATAGGGTCATCAAACCTGAAGTATATTCGTTATTAAGAAACGAGACCACAGCAAAGCGATACTAATTATGGATAGATATTGGATTTTGAATGAATCATGATTTCGATAACTCAACGAACTTTAAAATTTTATATAATTGTACGAGATCCAGCTGTAGAACTAGTGCGCTCATCTAGTATTTGCTAAAAACTAATTTTTTACGTAAATTTATGATGAGGAGAATATATATCTACCAGGCTGCCTATCAAAATGTGGCCGCTAGTATTTTTAATTAAGGCTATTACCCTGCTCAATGACCTTGAAGATTTGATCTCTGTACTAGTATTTGTTACTTTGTCGCCACCTACCGGCCAACGACCATACTATAGATTTTAAGGGCCACAGATTAAGCAAGAACACAGATATGTCGCAGAGTTGTTTTCGTTTTTGCCTATTTCATTCGCTCTCTGAGAGAATTAATTAACATTTTGTACCTCTAGTTTTTGTAGTCTTTTACTCTCTCTAATTAAGCATGGGTGCTACTATATGACACCTTCTGAAGGTCTAATGATTAGGTAAGTGCTTATCGGTTCTCAGTAACGGAAAAAGTTAGGATGACCTAGCTTTTAAAATTTATCTAATTGAGCACGGGTGCTACTGCATACCACATTCTGAAGGTCTTATGATGACCAGATAAGTGCTTATCGGTTCTCAGTAACGGAAATAGTTAGGATGACCTACCTTTTTAAATTTATCTAATTGAGCACGGGTGCTACTGCATTATACATTCTGAAGGTCTTATGATGACCAGATAAGTGCTTATTGGTTCTCAGTAACGGAAATAGTTAGGATGACTTAGCTTATAAAATGTATTTAATTGAGCACGGGTGCTACTGCATGATACATTCTGAAGGTCTTATGATACCAGATAACTGCTTATCGGTTCTCAGTAACGGAAATAGTTAGGATGACTTAGCTTTTAAAATTTATCTAATTGAGCACGGGTGCTACTGCATGATACATTCTGAAGGTCTTATGATGACCAGATAAGTGCTTATCGGTTCTCAGTAACAGAAATAGTTAGAATGACTTAGCTTTTAAAATGTATCCAATTGAGCACAGGTGCTACTACATGGCACATTCTGAAGGTCTGATGATAACCAGGTAAGTGCGTATCAGTTCTCAGCAACGAAAATAGAATGACCTAACTTTCAACATTTACCTCATTGTGCACGGGTGCTTCTACATGTTACATTCTAAAGGTCTGATGATTACCAGGTAAGTGCTTACCGTTTTTCAGTAACAGAAATTGTTAGGATGACCGTCCGATTTAAATTTATAAAAAAAGTTAGCGTAGTAATTGCTTACATAAATTTAATATTTTTTTTTTTAACATTATTTTTTGAGTAACAATCAAAAGACAAGGTTTAAATCTTTTTTGTTTTGTTTTATCGTGTATAGATAGATATCTATAAAAACGTAATAATTTATAGTATATCTGAAAAATAATTTATCTAAAAATACCGCAGTGGAAGCAAACAGAATAAAGTTTATCCATCAGAATAATATCCTCAGTCCTTATCAATCGGGATTCAGACCTGGACATAGCACAGTTACAGCTATGCTCAAAATGACCAGTGATATTAGAAGTGGTGTGGAGGATGCAAAACTTACTGTTTGGGTTCTAATTGACTTCTCAAACGCATTCAACACAGTAAACCACGATATTCTAATATCTATCCTCTCTCACTACATGGTCTCCTCTGAAGCACTGGAATGGTTTTCATCTTATCTTCGTGGTCGTCAACAGTCAGTCCGAATTGATGAATCATCATCAAGTTGGTGTGATCTTGACACTGGCGTTCCACAGGGTGGCATTTTATCACCTCTATTATTTTCGATGTTTATCAATTTCATTACTCGCGATCTTCAGTGTGCGTATCATTTGTATGCGGATGATCTTCAAATTTATTGACAGGCCAAACTGGATAATTTAACCGAAGCAATCCAGAATGTTAACAGTGACTTGGAGGCAATCGAAAACTGGTCTGAGCGGTTCGGCGTAAGTGTTAATCCCTCCAAATGCCAGGCAATAATAGTAGGTAGCCCCCGAATGGTAAGCAGAATAGACACGTCAATATTGTCGGCCGTGGTTTACAACGGATCTATCCTACCGATCAACCAATCTGTGAAAGACCTCGGCTTGTGGATTGACTCTACCCTCACATGGCAACCTCACATTGCGAATGTCAGTCAAAAAGTCACCGGGTTCTTGCAATCACTGTATCGACTTAATAATTTTCTTCCAACCAGCACTAAATTATTTCTTGTACAGGCCTTGATCTTCCCAATTATAGATCATGGTGATGTATGCTATCTTGACCTGAATGCAGATCTGCTTAACAACCTTGAGCAACTTCTCAATAATTGCATTCGGTTCATCTTCAATCTCCGTAAGTATGACCATGTGTCTACTCATCGAACCCTACTGTCATGGCTACCTATACGTCAGCGACGTAGCCTTCGAGCATTGACAACTCTTTATTCTCTTCTCAATAATCCTACTGCTCCCATTTACCTTTCTTCACAGCTTCAATTGCTATGTTCCAACCATGACAGAGATCTTCGTTCCACTAATAATCTTTTACTTCTATGCCCTAATCACACTTCTTCTCTAGTTCATTCTTCCTTTGCTGTCCAGTCTATTTTACTGTAGAATGCGCTCCCATCTGAAATTAGGATGTCCACAAACCGTGGCGCGTTTAAAGCTAAAGTCCGGGAATTTTATAGAAAACAATTAGCAGAAATATCCTCATGACCTCACAACCATAAGTTTATTTTGTATGTATGTATGTATGTATGTATGTATGTATGATACATACATGTGTAATTGTATATATATATGTATGTATGTATTTATTTATATGTGTTTATATTTATCTGCAAGGATGTATATGTATTTTTTGTATTCGGCTATCTATTATTATGTAGCATTCTAAATTGTCTTGTATTTATAACAGAGTGTATTATCAGTTTATTGTCAACTATGATTTTTTGTCTTTTCTCCCCAAAGCACCTGCCATGTCCCTCACTGAATCATCCAAAGGTTGACTGGTAGATAATGCCACGTGGCATTAAGTCCGCCCCGTGCAATGTAAAATGCAGGAAGTATTAAATAAAAAAAATAAATGACTGTCATAATTTGCTCTGCCCACTCATCAACAATCATACTAGACAGATCGTATGTTTCTGTTGACTCCTGAAGTTCCTGATTTCGTAATTCGGGTTTCTTGATTACCTTAAAAATACTAACTTCAGTATGCTAAGGTACTATTTTTGCTTTTACAGTCTGGTAATAAACAACACACCACAGAAAAACAAAAGTGATACTTTAGTATTTCTGTAACTAGGTATTTTTTTTCAAAATCAAGACTGGCATTTTCACAGTCAACCTAATCTCTATGAGGCCTTTCAAATGCTTTCAACACAATGGTTCTACGTAGTCCGTCAATGAGATACTATACCCACCTTCAGAATCCATCATCAGGTAGGTGACATCATCAGTCACCAATGTCTCCGTGAGCCTTTTCAAATAAGTCCAAACACGATGGTTCTGCGTAGTACCATCACTAAGATCCTATACCCACCTTCGGAGTCTACCATCAGGTAGGTGACATCATCAGTCATTTAGGTCTCTATCCTCCGTCAAACGATTTGACCAATGGCAGGAACCGAGATCAAGTCGAACTAAACTGCGTTTTTATATTTTACTCAATGAATTTCATTGAATAAAACGCGAGTACCTACTCAGTTTAGTTGAACAGATTTTCCCGGCCTCGCTTCACCTTACTACATTTATTTTTATAATCAAGCTTATTCTATGACACGTTCTTAAAACAAAACGAAATTACAAACTACTTTTTATATATTTACGAACTTAATATCTATTCTTATTTTGCGAAATATTTATATTTGTAGTATTTGCTATATGATTTAATAAAAAAATCATACATCACGAGAACTTTTAGATTTAATTCGGAAAAAATAACGCGCGTACAGCCCACCCGTCACAAGAGTCATTGAGACACTGATGTATCGCGCCTGGACTGCGCGCCACAGGCCTTTGCGGGGGTGCTCCAGCGGGGTACTGGTGAAGTTTCGCGTTTTTAGTTATTATTTAAAATATTAAAATATATTAAAAGAAAAAAAACAATACAAATTGTGAAGTACGTCATTACATATTTTTTGTTACAAAATTAATGTCGAAATATTTACCATCTTTAATAGCCAGCAGACCTTATTTGCGGCCAAAATTAATTAGGCAGCCGTATATCATAATAAACAGAAAAAAAAAATAGCTTTAATTTGATATATAAATAATAAGTGTACGTTATGAACGTATAAATGTGTCAGAATCATACCTGTTTCCACCTGGTTGCGAAGAGGTGCGGCCAAGTGCGCAACGGCATCTATGATTTTTCAGGGTCTTTATACATATTGTCGTGAAGTGGACGATATTTTATTTAAAAAACAAGTGAATGAAATTTTTCCCAAAAATCATTTAACAATAATTTTATTAAAAATACTAGCCACATTTTGATAGGCAGCCTGGTAGATATATATTCTGATCATCATAAATTTACGTAAAAAATTGGTTTTTAGCAAATACTCGATGAGCGCACTAATTCTACGGCCGGATCTTAGACCATAAGTAGTACCTGACCCGATAGGCGTTCTCCTGTCTTAACTATGAATATGGAAAATTTGCAGCGCGCATTCTGTCAATCGCGCCATCTGTCACGCTACTGACAGTTATGTCAAAAGCGCTAAGGGTACATTAGAAAAGTTAATAAAGGGAGATTATCTATCATTGAAATCCGATCACTAAAACTTAGTAATTTAAAATCAAAAATTCTTGAGCGCAGTTTGTTTTAATCTACCAGTGAAATAATTTAATATTTTAAATTAGAGAGCTGGCCAAAGCATAGTTCAACCCTCTGATTTTATTCACTTAGTTAGTCTAGCTCTGTAATTGAATGTTATTAGTCTGGATCTCTAATAAAAGGTACGACGAAAGTACAAAGAGCCCTATGAAATTGAATCTACCTATCCTTAGCTTTATAAAGTCGATGTTTTATTCGGGCGATAGTTATTGTGATAAGCGCATTTTAAAATAAACAGATGTAAGGAAAAGACCGCAAAGACTGTACGAGACCAAATGTGGGAAAAAAAGGACATTAATACACTACGAATAACGCATGCGTTAAATTTGCATGACTATGTCAAGTTATATGACGAGCAGGGAAGAGAATCACACTCCGCCCTCATGGGCCAGTGAGGCGGAAGAGGGTGTAATGTCCTTTCAATGCAATGTTAGGATGGATTGGCTTTAGTCTGAAATACATGGAACCTTCGAAAGTATTAATGTTACCAAAAGTGACGAAATACTTAACAGTTGTTTTTTTTTTTGCAAAAATCTTCACATGAATACATAATTTGTTACTGTATCTTCAGCTTCTGCCTGGTACAGCCTACAGTCTCTCGAATCTCTTGGTAGTCCCTCCGGATTCCTTGTAGAAGTAGCAAGCAAGGATTGCGGACGATAGTACATACAGTACGTACTTCGGCTGCCAGTGAAATATTTCCACCGCCTTACAGAGTGGTAAAGTGTCTAATAATAATAAAACCCAATAGTGCCTACGAATAGGACTCAACGCCGATTGAGATTGTTGACCACGGTCAGTGGCAATGCTAGGGAGGCAACTAAATCTGGTGCTCGAGGTAGTCATTACGCTGGCTTTGATTACTGCCTCAGCAGTATATAAAGTAATGTCAGGTAAAAGTGTCACTTTAGGCCAGCACGAGTTTACCGCAGTGAGTCAATACCGTTTCATTTATCCTTGTACCAGAGGCAGATCACCGATCAAGTCAAAGTGAGGATATATACCCTCACCCTGAACTAAGGAGGTAATGCACAGAAGATTTCGTTTCGAAGCCGCCAATACACGACCGCGACTCTAGGACCATCAAAGCTCGACCTTGTTGCCAACATAGCTGTATAAAAACATTTTGTTTATAGAACATTCGATATTACCAGATTATATTAAAATTTTACACTTTCTTAGCTAGTGGCACAAAACTAATACATATGCCTAGGTATATGTTTCTTAACTTATAACCACACTAGCAACCCGCCCCTTCGCACGGGTACATATTATACACCTAAACCTTCCTCATGAATTACTGTCTATTAGTGAAAACAACATGAAAATCCGTTCAGTAGTTTTTAGGTTTATCGCGAACAGACAGACAGACGCGGCGAGGGACTTTGTATTATAATATGTAGTGAAAAGAAAATGCACAAAATAACGATAACAGGGCAAAACTGGGTGCTGACAAAATATTCCAAGATAATCTCTTTAGTCTCTATATTTAGGTACACTTCACAAAATATCTAATACCTCTTAACTAAACGCAATTACATATGAGTGACCCTAATATTATTAATAAATTCTATTCCTATATAAAAAAGGGCATGTTTTAATCATAGATAAACCAATAAACACTTATTGCGCTACAGGTAGTGCCAACATAAAAAAATTATGTTTTAAAAATGTCCAAAAGTATGCTACAATGCGTTTATTGATTCGACCTACATTTTCGTTTCGTGGGGGTCATGCAGCGCAGATAACACCACGTTACGTTACTCTGTTTTTTCTCTGCCCAGATAATAAATAGGATTTGAATGAATGAAACACTATATATCTGTTGCACTAACACTGCAACTAAATGCCGATTTATTTTATAGAAGCTTTAAGAATGAACTGCACGTCCATACATAACAAAGAATAGTGAAATTAGTTACGTAAACTCTATGTTTTGCGTTTTAAACTTCAAATTTTATTAAAATAATAGCTAAAACTGTACAACAAATTGTGTAAGCTCTATGTAAGGAGGTTATCAGCGACTGCATTGCTAGAATATGTAAGAATATGGTTGTGTTAGTTTCCGATTACGTTATCAGCCTTCAATCAGAACTTAACCTATTTTCAATGTATGAATCTGTCAATTTATAAGGGCTTGTACGCAGTTACGCTTAAGTTATACATTTAGTATTATAAAAAACAAAAACTAAAACCAAACTACCGTGAAATTCTTAAATCCTTGATTTTAAGCATTGACCGATAATTTTAAAACTGTAAATGATGTAATTAAAATATAAAGAAAATAAATTTTAAATAAAAAATTGAAACACTCACTAAATTAATAGCGTAGTCGTTCATTGGGAGAACCATTCTCCGATTTATACGCTACTTACAGATTATATGGATGCATTAAGTATTATCCTACCGATATTATAAACTTGAAAGTTTTTGAGGATGTATGGATGTTTGTTACTCTTTTGAAATAAGCGCAATGCAAGTCAAAAGTTGTTTACGGAAATCTCTTATCGTGCCACTCCAACTATAGGAGGAGGTCGGTCAAGTATTGCATTTAGATCTAGTTTGCGATATAAGCTGTCGCCTGCTGAGCAACCATTCTTAGATGTTGCCTTTTGGCTTCCGGCACCTTTTAAGCAAAACAATTTGCAACATTGTGTAATTTTGTCACGTCTAAATGATAACTACAGAATAAGATTGTTTTTTAAAGTTTTTAAAGGCCATAAATTATTTGACGGCAGTGGGTTCGATACCCACCCAGGACAAATAATTGTGTGATGAGCATGATCATTTGTTCTGTGTCTGAGTGTGATTTATCTATAATATGTATGTATGTATTTAGCAATATATTAGTATGTTTATCAGCAGTCTGGTTACCATAGTACAGGCTCTGCCTAGTTTGGGATCAGACGGTCGTGTGTGAGATGTGTGAAGTTATTATTATTATTATTTCTCTATATTACTCTTAAAACTTATAAATTACATTTTAAATATGTACAAAACAAAATCAAATGGAACAAATCTATAAAAGTTTAATAGTTTTATAGTGAACTACGCAATCAAATTCGTGTGGCACACGCGATATGAGACGTTTTATCATTAGGCCACGTTCAGATGACGGGCGTCGGACGCGCGTTTTGTTACCGCGCGTTGACGCGCGTAAACAAGAACACGCATTTTGTTCAAGTCGTTCACTTGCCACCGCGCGTTTAGATCAGCCATGTATCCCTCTGTGGTGGGTCTACTGTGTACCTTCTCACGAAGTCAATATCTGTTTGCATGTCATCCCACCTAAACTTACGTTATTTGTTTTAGTATATAAATAAAAGCTCGTTTTTAAAAAGGTTTTTTTATATACTTTTAGTTACGTATCATCAGTAACTAAGAACACATTTTAATTCCTTATTTTGTTAGACAAGTTATCTCTCATAAGTAGAGATCGGATAATCGGATGCATATTTACCTAAAGTTATTTTTTGGATAGCAAATTATGGAAGCGGCTTCTAAGTATATTTTTATTTACGAATGCAGTTGTATTGTCGGGTCGCTACTTGCGCACAAGCAAGTATAATTTGCCGTCTCACTCGCACTCTTACAAAATGCTTACATTTCCTGGGGTTTAATAGGCCCGATTTGACACTTGTTACAACGTAATAAGGTTGTTTTTGCTTCGTCAAAAATCACTGACAATAAAAGTAGGGAAAAGCAACCATTTTACCTTGTAACAGAGCAAGTGTCATTTGTGTCAAACTGGGGTTTATTACATCTCACGGAGTATAGGTACACTTAAATTTGAATTTCCTGGAATCGCGGGATTCTTTCGATAAAAAAGTGCTTTCCATAATAGTCAACATCTCAACTTTAGGTAAATATGCATCCGAATATCCGATCTCTACTCATAAGCATTAAAAAATCTAACAACTAATAATAAGAGTTACAAGTATCATGATTTACATATATTTAAACCGGTTGTACTTTTTTTAAGAGATAATTATTATCATTAGGTAAAACTCGTTACAAATTACCACCGTTAGTAAGATAACGACTGCATCCCATTAGATAAGTGACATTCAAATTGGTAATGGTATGGTATGAATATTGGTGACCTCTGAGTCGAATTGCTTGTGTTAGGGTTGTTTGCAACCGAAGGCTGCCGGACCAGCTAAAGCCGCCACAAAGGCGGCCACATCGAAGGCCAAGCAACTGCCCAAGGCTGCGACCAAAGTAGCGGCAGAATTCCCTCCGCTTGGCACTCCGGGACCTAAAAAGACGAGCCCACTCACTGTTCCCTCTGGTGTTGGGATCGTGCCTGGTCCCTCCTCATCTGCTTCCTCCAGCGAAGGGTGGCAGAAGGTCGGAGGAGGTAAGAAGCCGTCCCGGAATAGGAACAAAAAGGCTACGAAGAGCGCAGCTACTCCATCACAGGCGCCGACCGTGGCAGTGACCGCCACGAAGAAGCCGAGAAAGTTGCAGCCACCAAAAACAGCGGCCGTTGTGGTTACCGTATTGCCGGCAGCAGGAGACGGCGGGCTATCCTACGCGGCCGTCTTCAAGAAGGCAAGGGATAGTCTCGCCGGTGAATTTGGTGGAGTAGGAGTGAGGATGCGTCTCGCCCAGACGGGGGCTCGAGTCCTCGAGTTCCCAGGGGCTGAAGGCGCAAAAACGGCAGACTCCTTTGCTGAGAAGCTGCGGGGAATTTTTGCAGCCTCGGATGGTGTCAAGATCGCCAGGCCCACCAAGTGTGCGGAGCTGCGCATCTCGGGCCTGGACGACTCCGTGACAATCGAAGATGTCCGCGTTGCAATTCAGCAGAACACAGGATGCAACGTGGAGAACATCAGGGTCGGCACCATCCGCCCCGGTCCAGGGGGCCTCGGCGCGGTGTGGGTAAGTTGTCCCGTAGCGTCGGCCAAAATTTTGGGCGACGCCGGCAGGGTCCTCATCGGTTTTGTGAACGCTAGAGTCACAGTCCTGACGGCAAGACCGATGAGGTGCTTTAAATGCTTATCATCGGGACACACCCGCATCAAATGCGCAAGTTGTTTTGATTGCAGCGGGCTTTGTTTCCGCTGCGGTCAACCGGGGCATAAGGCGGCGGAATGCTCCGCTGCCCCTCACTGCCCAGCATGTGCGGCGGGAAATCTTCCCGCCAGTCACCAGATGGGACAGGGGGGCTGCAAGCCTCCCCGCACTCAAAAATCATCAGGGGCTAGCCAATCGACCCAGGCTGCCACCGATATAATTCGGGCGTCGTCGTCGTCGCCCATGGAGGAGGTTGTAGAGACGGTCCAATAAATGGACCAAGTCTCTAGCCTCCTTGTCCAGACGAACCTAAACCACTCTGCCGGTGCCCAGGATCTTTTCCTGCAAACCATGGCGGAGTGGTCGATTGGTGTAGCCGTAGCCGCGGAGCCCTATTACGT
Organism: Callimorpha dominula; assembly: GCA_949752705.1. NCBI lineage: Eukaryota > Metazoa > Arthropoda > Insecta > Lepidoptera > Erebidae > Callimorpha > Callimorpha dominula. The sequence goes on along the minus strand of OX457009.1, from coordinate 9,656,879 downwards.
TCCTCCCCGTCCAAACTGGGTGGGTGACCGGGACGGCTCCGTGGCAATCGTCGGCTCCACGGTGGCTCATTCCCCGCCCTTGTCGATAAGAGACAAGGGTAATGGATATGTTGCTGCCGAGTGGGGAGGAATCACCATATATGGTGTCTACTTCTCCCCAAACCGGAGTCTGAGCGATTTCGAGGTTTTCCTCAACAACTTGGAGACCTCGATGCGGCGACTAGCGTCTGGGCACGTCCTAGTGCTGGGGGACTTCAACGCAAAATCCATTGCGTGGGGTTCCCCCAGGACGGACGCACGGGGCGATACCGTGGAGGAGTGGATGGCATCAGTGGGCCTCTGTCTCCTAAACAGAGGCTCCACCAACACGTGCGTGCGACAGCAGGGGGGGTCGATAGTGGACCTTTCGTTCGCTACCCCTGCTCTCGCCGCACGAGTAAGGAACTGGCGTGTCCTGGAAGAGGTTGAGACGCTCTCGGATCACCTCTATATCCGATTTGAGCTCTCCCGGACCCAGGACCCCAGAAGGGGTCACACGGCGTGGCATTCTTCCCGCTTCCCGCGGTGGGCTGTTACGAAGTTGGACAGGGACCTACTAGAGGAGGCAGCCATCATTTACTCTTGGCTGTCTCCGCAGCCTCTGACTGAGGAGGTAGACATGGGGGCAGGCCGCTTTCGCAATGCGATTACGCAGATTTGCGATGCGGCCATGCCCCGCGTCCGAGGTCGTCGGCCTCCAAGGAAGGAGGTCTACTGGTGGTCCCAGGAGTTGGCGGACCTCCGTGCGGCCTGTACCCGTGCCCGGAGGTCCTACACTCGCAGCCGGCGGCGTCGCCGCGGAGAGAGGGAGGAGGACCAGCTTCATGAAGAGTACCGAGAGGCGCGGCAAACTCTGAAGCTGGCCATTAGCCGCGCCAAAGAAGAAAAGAGAAAGGAGATGCTGGAGGGTCTCGATCGTGACCCCTGGGGTCGCCCATATCGCGCGGCGCAACAAAAGCTTCGCGCGTCGGGCCCCCCCCTTACGGAGACTCTCCAGCCCAGCTTCCTGCAGGAAGTGGTTGAGGGCCTTTTCCCGCAACGGGTGGAGCACGTGCCCCCGTCGATGGCCCCCTTGGCCGGAGACGACGGGGAGGACGAGGAGGATGGTGTTCCGCCCGTCACGGAGGCGGAGGTAGGGGCGGCTGTTCTACGGATCCGTTCCAAGAACACCGCCCCCGGGCCAGACGGGATCCCTGCCCGAGTGTTGGCCCTGGCCCTCGACCACATGTCCGACCGCCTCGAGGAGGTGTTCGACGCTAGCTTGGCGTCCGGACGCTTCCCTGACTGCTGGAAGAGCGGGAAGCTGGTACTTTTAAGGAAGCCGGGACGGCCTACAGACTCGGTCGCGGCCTACAGGCCCATCGTGTTGCTGGACGAGGCGGGTAAATTGTTTGAGAGAGTCCTCTCTGCCCGCATCGTCCGGCACCTTCGCGAGGTCGGCCCCGATTTGTCGGACGCCCAATTCGGTTTTCGGGCGGGGCGTTCGACGGTCGGTGCTGTGTTGCGCCTGAGGGCCGTGACCGAAGAGGTAGTGAGCTGTGGCGGCGTGCTGTTGGCGGTGTCGTTGGACATCGCCAACGCGTTCAATAGTCTGCCATTCAGCTGCATCAGGGAAGCACTCCACTATCACGGAGTGCCGGGGTACCTGAGGCGGCTAGTGGCAGACTATTTAGAGGAGCGTACCGTCATGTACGAGGACCGAGACGGAATTTTGAGTCGTCGGCCCATGTCGTGCGGTGTTCCGCAGGGGTCTGTCCTTGGACCACTCCTGTGGAACATGGGGTACGACTGGGCCCTTCGAGGCGACTTCCCCCCCGGGCTCGGCGTAATCTGTTACGCCGATGACACGTTGGTCACAGCCCGGGGGGTGAACTTTCAGGAGGCGGCGTGCCTGGCCACCAGGGGAGTCTCTCTGGTGGTCGGGCGCATCGAGGCGCTGGGTTTGCGGGAGGCCCTGGATAAGACGGAGGCCCTTTTATTCCATGGGCCCCGTCGTGGTCCACCCCCTGGTGCCTCTATCGAGGTCAACTCGGTCCTTGTACCGGTTCAGGCCCACATTAAATATCTGGGCCTGATCCTCGACGGTAGGTGGCGCTTCGACGAGCACTTCCAACAGCTTGCTCCCAGGCTGGTCGGCGCTGCGTCCTCCCTTGGGCGACTCTTGCCCAACTTGGGCGGACCCAGCGTCGCTACGAGGCGGCTGTACACGGGGGTTGTCCGGTCAATGGCACTTTACGGTGCACCGGTGTGGGCGGGGGCTCTTACCGCCCAGAATAGGGCACGCCTCTGGCGCCCTCAGAGGGTTATGGCGGTTAGAGCCATACGTGGATACCGCACCGTGTCGACGGAGGCGGCGTGCGCGTTGGCCGGGACTCCCCCGTGGGATTTGGAGGCGGAAGTGCTCGCCGAAGTATATCGGCGAACGGCTGAGTTCCGGGCGGGAGGCGGCAGTCGGCCCCCGCCCGAAGAGGTACGCGAATGCATGAGGCCGCTCGCCGAGCCACCATGGCTCGTTGGTCGTCCCGGCTGGAGGCTCCACGTGCTGGCTTTGCCGCCGTGGAGGCGCTCCAGCCGGTCATCGTCGAGTGGGCAGGGCGGCAGCATGGGACCCTTTCCTTCCGACTGACGCAGGTTCTTTCCGGGCACGGCTGCTTCGGGAAGTACCTGCACTCGGTCGCTAGGAGGGAACTGAGTCCCGCCTGTCACCACTGCGACTGCAGTGAGGACTCGGCTCAGCACACGCTGGCGGTTTGCTCCGCCTGGGCGACGCAGCGTCGGGCCCTCACTGCAGTCATCGGAGGGGATCTCTCGCTACCGGCCGTCATACGCTCCATGGCCGGTAGCGACAGGAATTTTACCGCGGTCGCGACCTTCTGTGAGGACGTCATCTCGCAGAAGGAGGCGGCGGAAAGGGTCCGGGAGGACGATCTCCACTCGGACCTAATTCGCCGCCGGCGAACCGGGCGGCGGAGGCGCGCTTACCAGCGCCTCATGCCGCCCTGAGTGTGGCCGCGGGTGGACGGGACGGGTTTTCCTCTCCACCCGCTATAGTGGCCCCCCGCGAGGAGGCGGCGTCCGCGTGTGCCTGGACGTCGCCTAATTGAGAGGTCTTTACCCAGAGGTGGTGCCCGCGCTTTTGCGGGCAGGCGCTAGGAGGGTTCCGGATGTCTTAATAAAAGCTGTTCCCGGATCCCTCCTACTTAAGGCGCAGTACGGCACACCGTGTGGTTTTAGTCGGTTCGATTCCGACACACCGCCCCACCGAAAACCCCGGTGGGGTGACGGCCCGAGGGGGTTTCCACACGCACAAAAAAAAAAAAAAAAAAAAAAAAAAAAAAAAAAAAAAAAAAAAGGGTTGTTTGCAAAATACAATAGGCCATAATGCGGCTAAAATATGAGGGGGTCCAGGAACGGCTGGTTAACACATCCGGTCCACCGGGTAACATCCTAACTACACGACGTCCAGTCACAACAACAGGAAGGTGATAATCCCACTAATATTATAAATGTGAAAGTTTGGATGGATGGATGGATGAATGTTTGTTACTCTTTCACGCAAAAACCACTGAACCGATTGCGATGAAACTTGATATGTAGATAGCTGGACACCTGGATTAACGCATAGGCTACTTTTTATACCCATATTTGAACGGGATCGGGACTTACGCGGGTACTAAAACAAATCACAAAACTACAAGTTTTGAATGTGTTGAAATATTTCATCATCTCTTTAAACTCACTCGTTATGTCATCAGATCAGTTAGACTAGACACTAAAGTTTTTCGCACAGGTTACCGTGACTGCACTCTATATGATAAAGGCATTAATTGATTTTGTATGCAAAATATTTATGATAAATTTATTCACGCTTCCGATGGAGTTTCTAAAGTTTCGCACTAAAATCCGATAGCGGATTGCAATAGAAAAGGCGGAAGGCGTGACGTAATCGACGACTATTCCAAGTGTGCAGTGCGGTCAGACAACATTGTTGCGTTGACAGTATTTAAGACAGACTTAGGATTGGAATGTAAGAAGCTAAGCTACAGCGTACGTACATATTTATTGGCTTTTAGAATATCAGCAGGTTATCCGAACGCGATTGATAATAGAAAGCATTAAACGAGTGGCATGGTTTAGTATGGAGTCAGAGTTATTAGGAAACATACTTCAATGGGCTTTTGCAAAATCTTAATGGCGATACGAAAATTAAACATACAATTATATGCATAAGGCTGGCAGATCCTTCTTGTAGCCACTTATAGACGTTCGTGACGATAGTGAAACAATGATTGCATTGCTTTTCACCGAGTGAGTGAGGTTAACGGAGGCCCTAACCCTTCCCTCCACCCCTCCCACTCTTCCCCTACTCCCGCCTTAAAGGCCGGCCACTTGTGACTCTTGAGTTACAGGTGCCCATGGGCGGGGGTAGTCATTTACCATCAGGTGACACGTCTGCTCGTTTTCCCCCTATACCATAAAAAAAACATATTCTTATAATATAAAAGATTCCTTTACCGATTAGATAACGAAAATAAGATTATGCAGTGAAAGATAAATGGTTGAATGAAATGACGTGCGAACTTACCTCAAACTGTGCACTAAATGTTTTAAAGACACCCTCCCAGAGGCTGCCAGACTGCGTAAGCACCTGAATGATGTCGCCAACATGCGACGTCGCTGCGTGCATGAAGTGTGCGTTGTTATACACGCCCTCCGGTACCACGCGGCCTCGTGGTGACCTGAAACACACAAAAATATATAACTCTTTGTATACTGTGAAGGTACCAGTTAAGTAGTAAAGATGACTAGCTTGCTAATACAAAAGAACCGACGCTGTCAAATCAAGTAAGAGAACTAAACAAAGAAAGACCCTGACATTTATGTATATTCGAACGAAGATTCACATAGTAATGAAAAGAAAAGCATCAGAATACACAAAGGACATTAAAATTAAAGGTCAACGCAGACAAAGAAATCCAAAATTTTAAATACTAAGTATATTCTCGAAGACAGATTTGAAATAAATATTACATAATTAATTATTCTTCCAACAACGAGGAATTTAGTTTTATTTTTAATTACCAAGCACTACCATTTACAACCAAAGCAATAAACTCACGCGACCACGTAACGTATCTTGCAATTGTCCGATTACGATTGTCCAGATTGTGTCTGTTCGTTGTTCAAATACTACCTATCTAGTTTTGTAAACAAAGACTGAAGCTAGTCGACAAATGCGACGTGTTTCTCAAAGGTCCTTGACCGTGATATACTCAAAGTGCAGTCAAAGGTCGGATCGTTACCCCTTAAATCTGTCTGCGCGCTAGGGCAATTTATAGTTTGTGCGTGTTCGTATATATTTCTTTCATACACATGTCTAAAAAACAGTTACATCGTCTCGCTCTACTTGTAAATCGATACCGGGAAATGAGTTCTTGTGGTTATCGTAGATGGTCTCAGAAATTATTGCTAAGTTCTCCCCTACACTTGAGATGTTAAGACCCCATATAATTTACTTAAGGGTATTATAGATATCCGTGAGGTACTTGGCTTTTCACTCGAACATAATGAGATTAGTAAATGTAAATATGTACAATAAAAAAGGATTTCTGACTAGAAATAACAAAATTTATTGTAAGATTACTACATTGTAGACCTTCTTGCAAATAACATAGAACGATTTATCGCTTTTGCAATGACTTTCACTACTCAGCTGTCTCTTAGTGTTTATAAATACAACTTTCACAAGGAGCACTATGATGTGCATACCATGTTGAATACTGCTACCTCTTCTAATATTACAATTTTGTCAACATTTGTTAAAGATCAAACTTATTCTGTTTCTCTTCTAAGGTGGATGTTACCACCGGTATTGATTATAACATCAAGTATAAGGGTGCTGTCTGGAGCCAGGTACTAAGTACATACCTACATTTATGCTTTTACAATTTGCATTGATGCAATAATACTAAGTAAGTATTTACTAAAATTAAGTATTAACTTAAACGAACAGTCGTACACGGCCATATAATATAGTACACATCATTGACTTTTACTTTATGAAATTTTTATAGGTAAGTATTTCTTATGTTTTTAGGGAAAAGTTTCTTGTATTTTTTTTTAAGTTTTTATACAGAAAATATACCTCTTGATCATATTCAATAGAAGTTCCATTCTATTGAATATTTTTAAGAGGTAACAAGTTCAATGTACCTATACTAAAAATAAAAAAGGACTATTTCTTTAAGATATTACCAAAAACATGGCTTTTTTTGTTGGTGATCATCCATTGAATATTGGTAAAAAAAAGGTTATGTAGGGCCTTGAAAACCAAAACAATTTAATTGCTTACGTATCGATGTACTGGGTTTTAAAAGGACCAATATGACGGATGCCAAGGAACTTGGTTTTGGATTAGATAGACACAAATAAGGTTTTATAGCCATCTCACGGTCAAGGATCTTGATAATCAATGCTACCTTTGAAGCAGCACTAAACTTGCTATATTCTCTATTTTCGGATACTTTGGCTAATAATAATTAACTGTCTCATAACCAGTCTTTGTTAAAAACGCAAAGAACATATACGAAAAACGTTCATTAGACACGCTGCAAGAACAAGCGTTTCACTCGTAGAAGACAAAAGAAAAAGGATGAGATAATTTTATCTAGAACCACGTGGTCTATTGCTACAGATAAAGAGAACGCAACGCTGCTGTTTGGGTTAAGCGCGCTTTTAGGTTAGGTATTGATTTTTTATTTTATGTATGGTGTTTTAAAATCGAACAGCCTCGTAACAAAGATAAATACTTTTTACGGTTTCAAAATTAAACACATAAAATTCAATGTTAAGTTCACTTCTTAAACGATTGCAATTACAGTGTTCAGAGCAGGCAATTGATACAGCCAGAATTGAACCATAGTTCAATAGGATACTAGTGTAAGAAATACTAGGTGGCTACTGGTTTCTTAAAAGTTATACACATGTATAACTTTAAGAATAACAACAATTACTAACTTCCATTAAGACGGACATTAAATTATGCCCATAAGTCAGGCACATACGTCATAATGTAGATTAATCTAATCATAATCAATCATGATAAGTATCTACGCCTCTACGATAAGTCGCTTTCTAATTATAATATTCCAATAGGGGTAGTTAACAATTTTTGAGAGACTATATTAGTAAAAAGCAAACAATTTCACATTTTATTTTACATTTTTATAAAGTTTTTGACATTTACAAAATAAAACAAGACAAATTGTCATGGATTGTCGTGTGACATCATAGTTTGCTATAGTTTGCAGGTGTTTCAGGAATTACCTAGTAAAATGGATTCTAAATACTACAAGTAGGTACTGTAATAGCACTTCAGTGTGACAGCGTGACAACTAAAAACTGTTTGTTCATGAGTGTATCTAAAAAGGAACAAACACCTTAAAAAGTGGCTACAACTTGCAAGACAGGACTTAAAGGTTAGGGCAAATAGAGAGTTGGGTGCAATAGCACAACCTCTCAATCAGGCAACGTATAAGCTCACGTGGACGCCGCTTCTTCGCGGGAGACCACTTTAGCGCCCGCGGCGACACTCATGATGCGCTGGAAAGTGCGCAGGCGGCGAGTTAGGTCCGAGTGCAGATCGTCCTCCCGGACCCGTTCCGCCGCCCCCTTCTGCGAGATGAATACCGCACACAAGGTTGTGACCGCGGTAAAATTCCTGTCGCTACCGGCCATGGAGCGTAGGCGGTCGGTAGCGATAAATCCTCTCCAATGACTGCAGTGAGGGCTCGGTGATGCGTCGGGACGGCTCCGTGGCAGTCATCGGCTCCACGGTGGCTCATTCTCCACCCTTGTCGCTAAGAGACAAAGGTACGGGATATGTTGTTGCATATATGGTGTCTGTCTACACCTCCTCCAACCGGAGTCTGAGCGATTACTAGGTTTTCCTCAATAGCTTGGAGACCTCGAATCGACGCGTGTCGTCTGGATACGTCCTGGTACTGAGGACTTCAACGCTAAGTCCATTATGTGGGGTTCCCCCTGGACGGACGCACGGGGCGAAGCTGTAGAAGAGTGGGCGGCATCGGTGGCACTAAACAGAGGCTCCACCAACTCGTGCGTGCGACAGCAGGGGGGGTCGAGAGTGGACCTTTCATTCGCTAGAAAGGATATCGCACAAAATATATAAATATGTTCGTATTTACTACCACCACGTGACTAATTTTATTTCTCAAAAATAATTATAAATCTTTATTATTTTAATCCAAGTAATTGATATTTTACATTTTAAGATGTTAAATTATCATAAAAAACAAGAATCTTTAAGAAAATTCTTACCCTATTGAATTATTATAAGGTACTAGCTGCGCCCTGCGGTTTCATCTGCCTAAGTCTCGGTACCGTTGGTACATCGGGGTAAAAATAGCCTATGTGTTAATCCAGGTCTATCTACATACCAAGTTTTATAGCAATCGGTTCAGTAGTTTTTGCGTGAAAGAGTAACAAACATCCATACATCCTCACAAACTTTCACGTTTATAATTTTAGTAGGATAGTGGGATAGGATTTACGCGACTCGGAATCGGTTATTTAAATGATAAAAAAACGAGTCTGGTTCCTTGCTCTTTGTAAGTAAAATAAACGTTAGTATTTAATATTCACGTAATATGTAATAAAAAATGTTGGGTATAACTTCGTGATCATCGTGTGGTTGTTTCTATTTGTTATCTAGCAGCGCCCCGCGGTTTTACCCGCGTAAGTCCCGATCCCGTGGGAATATCGGGATAAAAAGTAGCCTATATGTTAATCCAGATCTCCAGCTATCTACATACCAAGTTTCATCGCAGTCGGTCCAGTAGTTTTGGCGTGAAAGAGTAACAAACATCTATACTCACAAACTTTCACGTTTATAATATGAGAGTAGGATTTGGTGACTTTTTTTTTATTTGACAGTTGTAAGTGGCTCGATTTTATTTTCTCTTTTTGTTTTGCAGGTGGGATGGGAAATTTTAGCATATTTCGCTACATCTGGAATGACAATATGGGACACTTACTTTAGAATAATAAATTTGTTGGAATTATTATTTGTTTTATTTTTATTAACCGACTTTAAAAAAAGGAAGAGGTTCTATGTTCGGCTGTATGAATTTTTTTAAGTGTGTTCACAGATATTTCCGACATCTATGGACCACCCTCTAGAAAGGTTTTTTTAATTTAATTTGTCTTTTTAATTTGTTTCAAGGAAGTGAAAGATTTCAGCCTAAGTAGATAATTATAGCAAAGTATACAACTTTCCAGACTGGTCTGTAGGATAACTTACACATGCACCCATTGTTAACAATAAAATGTGTTCCAACACTAGACAGACAGAATGGCTGCTATAATGATCAACAATGATATGATGTCATTAATTATTATTGTTTAATTTCAAATAAGCTATTGCTGTATAACAAGTATGTTTATGATCATGATAAACAGAAAAAAGGTTCCTGAATAATTAAAATTGTAATGAAATCATGTTGTAATATTATATCATAATTCATAATAAATGATAAAAATAGTAAAATGCACAAAACTAATTGAACTAAATGGTCTAGTAGATGCTCAACATATTTAATAAATATAACATTAACAAAAAGGATGATAGATAAGCATCTCCATCTATAATTATGTGTCCTGTCCATTTCCACTTTATCTATGAATTAATGTTACTGTAATGTCCTTTAGTCTGGTATGTTCCTTTATCATAGTAGTTCTTCTTATTCTGTCAAATTGTTTCTTCCCTAACATGCTATTTTCTATAGCGTTTTGACATGACTCTAAACTTCTTAGTGTGAGCTTTGGTAAAACCCATGTTCGGCAGCCATATGTAAGGACTGGCAAGATACAGGTTTTAAAGGGTTTTTGTTTGACAGCCATACTCATTTCTGTTTCTTTCATTATCTTCTTCAGGCTCCAGATCTTTTCCATGCATGCAGTATGCATCTTTCTATCTCTTTTGTTGTCGCTCCAATTTGCGAGATTATTTGCCCTAGATAATATATATATATCCATTCCTATATACTATTACAATATATCTCTTTCTATCTTAATTTCATCTCCTTTCTCTAACTTGATTTCCGCTGGACTATTCTGATAGACATTTTTCAATATTCTAATGTATTTTATATCAATTCCTTGATTCTTGAATGCTTGCCAGATGCTCTTGTGATGAAGTGAAAAGGTCTCATTGTATTCCTTACTTTTTTCAAAAAGGTGTTTAACAAGAATATGATCCAAATTTGAGTAGCCACTCCAAAATCCTCCCTTGGATTCTTCCAATATCCTTGTTATAATGTTTAAAATCAATATCCTTGTTATAATGTTTAAAATTACTTTAGCAAAAACTTTATACAGGGTGTAAGTGACACGGCACCTAATCCTGAAATAGTGTATTCAGACCATCATTCTGAGTGGAAAATCATTGGAATTTTTTGAAAGAAAATTCTATATTTTTTTTATAATTTTAAATTTTTTTGGTTACAAGTGGTATCACAATAAGTAAACAGAACATTTTACTAAAAACAAATCAATAAATACTACATACGGCCAAAAACTGCAATGTAATCAATCAAACAACATTTAAACATTTTATGCAATCGACGGCGCCGAACGTTGAAGGTCATTCACAGTACCGCACAAACATACTACCTATTCGGTTGTTAAGCTTACATTGCATAGCGTCCAATGAAAATAATGACTACAAGTTCTTAATCTCGCATTTTTATGATGAACTGACTTTTGTATTATAATAAGTATTCACAGAAAGACGTTTTTATAAGTTTATCGCATAGCTCAAACTTACACGCTGTTTATATATTTATATATATACAACATACATACATCCATACATACACAGATAACAAGTACGTAAGTAGATACAATAAGTAAGTAAGTTTCTATATGTGTACGTTCACATGCATACGCATATAGAAACTTACTTATAAATGAAATGAAATGTGTTCATCTTACTTAAAACATTATTAGATGTCAAATGATTGGCAAGTTTTTTCTGCTAATTGTTTGAAAAGATACTTGACTTTAATTTTAAACAAGTAATAAGTGGTGGCCATCCTGATATTGAGGGGAAGCTCATGCCAAGAAGAAAGGAAGAACGGGCTGAACGAAAAAAGGTGAGCCTACAGGTGTGGGAGGGACAACGAAGAAGATTATTGGCGGAACGAAGGTTTCGATCATGATTACTACATAAAATTTGGAAGTAAAGTAGGAAGTTAAATACTCAGGCGAAGATGGATTATTAGGGATGGTAAATAGAACAGTTATTTTCGGCGTTGACGAAAGGGTAAACAATTGAGCTGCGAACGGAAAGAGGACACATGATCATATTTACGGAGATTAAATTTAAGAATAAAAAATAAGATTTTTCTGAATACACTTATCCAATGTTTCCAATCGATGGATTTGTCGATCTTTTCTTATATTTAACTAATTTGCTTACTTATTTCTGTTATTTCTCTTGTAATGGTTTTTAAAAGGCCTTTCAAAATCTCAGTCCCAGGCGGGATCTGCAAAATATCACTTTGTTTTGGGTACGTTGGAACGTATGCGAGATTTTTGTTGAACCGCGCACCAAAAGGTCATAAAAAATATTTAATTTAATTATGTGCTTTAAACTATGGGCTTGATTTTCATTGAACAAAATGTGAAAATTGTGAAATAACTTTGTTTTTTTTTTAAATTAAGTCACATATCTCAGTTAATATAAAGAAAAGTTTACCAGATTAAAAAAGTTGAGTAATAAAAATTTACATTAGATATGAATAACTGCAAAACAAATAAAACTAAACACATGAAAAAAAAATGGCGCTATTTCCAAATAATTTTATGATAAATAAATATTTTCACAATATTTATATATAAAGATCGGACTAGTCGTTTTCGCACAATAATTCTGCAATATAAATGTTTAATTCAAATCCTTCCTGAGGCTAATCTTTGTCGTTTGTCCGGACTTAAAAATTGGTTGACACATGCAAGTGTGTCCAATCTTCTTACCCATTTTACAAAACCGAAATGTTATAAGTATTGTCTTGGTGATGGTGAATATTTCGATAAAGTATGTAAGTCATTTTTATATATTTTATGTGCTTGTCACTATTATTGCAATAGTGAAAACGGTTTAATATGCCATCATAATAATAAACCAGACCATACAATAAATGTTCCTGTGAATATATGTTGTAATATTTTGATACAAAAAATGCAATGCATAGCATCTGTAGTATATATTACTTACTACAATGGAACATATTAGACCCATGGTAGGTATTACTCACCCGCTCGCGAGAGTGAAAAGGACAGTATATACCTACTACATATTTTAATATAACTTTTAAAATTAGCATTTGTTTACCATTATTAGATTTAAAAAAAATTAAGCTGTCATAAAATTTAAGCCTTTCTAAAGCATAGATTTAGCATATTGCAGCTACACCTGAAATGACACACCGCAAGTGCGAGTGTGAAGCAGCTGATAACTCAACTCTGCTTATATCTGCATATAAGCACATTTTGGTTGGTGCAATTTTTTTAATGTCGCACCGATCATCAATGGTATGATGCAATTACATATGATAGACGGATGTGATACATTAAAATAGAGCTCACATTTACAATATATAGATCAACATCTACAAAATTGAACATAAAATTATTCAAAAAACTTTAAAGAATGATTTTTTTGTATAAGTATCCTGTAAACATTTAGTAAAAAGGTGTTATTATAACATTACAAACAGACACTTAAATGCAAAGCAATGGTATTTTTGCTCCATTCGAATTTATGCAGGTTTTTGGTTATACAGATAATTATGATAGCGTAACTAAAAGATAATTTCCCCACTGACTACTACAGAAAGTGAAGTAGTTTTGAAGTTTTGATATATGACAATTATTACCCTATAATTGCAGTGTTTTATGGCATCCCGACAATAGAAGAATAATTTTAGAAGTAGTTAGGAAGAATGGTTTGTGTATAACAGAGGGAGCAAGTCTATCAAATATTAGTGACTCTCTACGCTCGGATCATAACACTTGAACATATTACTTCATTTTACAATTTTCTACCCTTGTTAGTTTTAAATGAACATTTTGCATATTGTAATTGACTATGATAACTTTGATGCAAATTAGTAAAATAAAATGACAGTTTAGTGTTCAATATTGGTTAAAGCATATACCACTATAACTAAAATGTTAGATGCTATATTGGAAAAATGGACAGATTCTCACAAATGCAATCTCGACATAACTTTAGGAACACAGACAAGTAATAACTTCCTGTAATTACAACATTGCACAAGCCATACATGCTCACAAATAATAAGAAAGTTTGCCGGTAATAGCTGTAATCAGTAACCAGTATTGCTAAAATGCATCTTCCTTCTTAACAATCCCTTTCCAGTTGTAATGATATGGGCAATTAACTTTAAATGCAATAAAATTAATATGCTACTATAAAATAATTACCTTCTGAAAATCTTACCCATCTCAGTTTAAATTCATACAGTTTAGCTATCTCTAAACACAAATTAACAGCAATAAGAGAATTCTAATTAAGAACTTTGGACTTTTGCCAGTAATTATATCCACCATTTTACTATGCAGTGAAAGTGATTAAAATAAAAGCATTTACCTTACTTCCTATTATAGATTATTATAGAACGGCACTTCAGACACTAGCAACTCTGAATCGGACGAATGTTGGACAAAATACTAGAATGAAAGTGACAGTTTACAACATACGACTTAGGTTGTAAATTGCAGTTCATAATTAGTACGATTTGTGACTAGTGTACTGGGATCGCCAACAGCTGATCAGACGGCTATATTAAACGTATCGAGTACGAAGCCAAAGTAGGCCAAACATCTAGACTAGAGCGCCGCGACGCGCCGCATCGCACGCGCCGATCTAGCACCACACAACACCGTACAATCTCATTTTTGTTTACACTGTCAGCGCAACCACGTTCAGCATCCTCCCAAAAACTGTCAACGTGACAACGAAAAGTTCGCAATCAAGCGACTACTAGCCCCAACAACAAAGACATGTCAGCTCGATCTACAAAGATGGTAAATGTAGTTACCTCGGCGGCCCTTGGCGATTTTTGCGTTTGTTATTCATATCTCCTTCGCCCGACTGCCCCGGCGGGTAGGCACCTTCTCGTCTGCGCGTAGGGACCGGAATTTTGGCTAATTATCACTTCTTTCTTTTACAACACAGTCCACACAACTTTCGCGAATGCACAATTGCAGCAGTTATTAGGAATTAGCACTCAAAACGCGACGACAAGGATGCATCTATTCCATATAAGTTGCTTTACATTTGCCAACAAATATAATTTATAATATATTTGAATACAAAACCGCAGTTCGATTTATTCTCGGGAACTAATCCCGGAAAATAAACGGGTTGGCAGATTTCTCGTGCCTGCAATCAGCGCAGGAATACAACATGGCGCTGTGACGTATTCATTAGGGGTATTGCAAAATTGTATAAACACATTGATTAATTCTCGGATCACAATAAACAGTTTTATAAAAGTGGAAGATTTTTTTATAATAACTTTTTTAATTAATACCGTCACACAACATATAGAAATAACTAATAGGGTCAACGATTGACCGACTTCCCACTTTAGAACTTTCAATATGGCGGAAAGGTATTTGACTTTTAGTGTTGCCAATTACTAAGAAAGATAAAAATCAAATAAAAGTGAGGTTATCAACGAAGAATATAAAAATGTTTTTGTTTATTAATGATTAAGAAGATAGAAAATTATCTTACTTATTTGAGAAAACTTTCAAAATTGAAATGGTTTTGTTTTTTATTACAATGATACAGAAAATATATAACTAATATTAATCTTTTTCACAAAAAAGCGATGCTTTCAAAATCGAATACGACTTTAACTTTATTGATTTATTTAGTTTTGAGCAAGGCTTTCAGACTAATTAACTAAAAACTGAATAAACATAAAATGGGTAACTTAATTGCTAAGGACAAGCCTCTCTACAGTTAATTTCTCCGCTTTGAAAACTTATTTAACTAAAAGATTTACAAAAAAAAAATCCACGTTCCCTTTTTAATATCAAATCCATTTGATCCTATCCCAAATTCCCTAAACTCTTTCATTAATTTTTTCCGTGTAAAAGTTTCCCTCTAACGAGTGTTTGTATCTCTATAATTTCCTAAATTTTAATAATGCCGTGATTGTATTGTGTGAAGCCAAGTCAATGAAAAAAAAATACAGAACTGTCAGACGAAAAAAAAAAGTTGTTAATTCAGTCTTTGTGCTGCTATTTTTACAGGTCTCATAGAAAATACTTTAGTTTTGAATACAGGACCATAATATTAACGTAGTATGAAATTATTAATACTAAAGAAAAGGTTTTGTCATCTACATGCTGTATCTTTGGCTTCCTCGGCTCAGAACGGCAACATTTAGAAAAAAATATGGCATTCCCGCGCGCGCGCGAATTTTCGTTCCTATCAATAGAGACCGTCGCGTTTATTATTGATCGCCTTATGCGAGAGTAGGTCATCAAGATGAGCCTAAAAAACGGAGCAAAAATGTCTCAACGGGAGAAGTTCGAGTTAATTAACTCAGAAGTGCGTTCATTTTACGAATATTGCAAAGAGGCTGGTATGAGTGATGAAGAAATGGATTTAATTTGTCGCCCTTTGACGAATGCTGTAAGGAAAGCTGCCATCAAAAGGTGGACAAGGGTGTTTCTATTTCTGGTTATGGTAATTGCCATCGGGTATACGGTGAGCCAGACTGATGCATTTCAATGGCACGCATCGGCAGTTGCTCGAATCGTGCTAATAAAACTGTTACCTATATGGGATTGGACGCCTTTGTACTACAATAAATGCATGATCGAGAGATCTCAGCCTCAAAATGTAGACAGTGGTGTATCAACTGCGGATTGCATAGCCTGCGAGGCAGTCAGTGAGTATTTCAAAGGATTTCCATATTAAAAATTGGTGCAGTGACACTTAATTGCGTTTTAAGCCGGTTATTAATTTTATTATATCATTGATTAAAGTTGTCAAATGAATTTAGGAGCATGTACAAATCACAGAGCGTGTAAAAAGAAAAACTTTAGGACACGTTAAGAAAGGCATCCTTAGCTGTTGATTATATTAACAATATTAAACGAAAACATACACGTACTTACCTATTTATTTCCTTAACATGCCGTATTCACGCGTAGTAGTCGACGGCTAAAAATAAACTCGTATTTTTAAGCCACCGAGGTGAAAAACTGGCAAAAGACATTACTTAGTGCCTAAATTTTAGTAAGGAACTCGCTATAACTTAAATGAATATAGGGCGGTCCAACTAGAATTAAAATTTCGGACTACCGTATGTAAATGTTCCTCCACTCTATAGAAAAACATAGACAAAGAGGAGTAATTCCTTATGGTAGCGGTGCGGTGTGGTCCATTTGCTCAATAGGATGAAAGAACTGCTTAGCGATAGGGTCCGCAATCTACGGGTGAAATCTATGATGTTTTAATATAATTATGGTACCTAGTACATAAATCTAAGTGTGGCCTGTGTTAAGACGGTCATCATTAGACATAATTTTCTTTTTACTTAATATCATTTCTCTATGTCGAGGATTCCCGTTTTAATAAAAAACATGACAGTTTTGATATTAATTACGCGAAGAAAATATTTTGTTAAATTGATATACATCATGTGGGCGATAATGAACTTAACAAAATATTTTCTTCGCGTAATTAATATCAAAACTGTACACATTTTAGGCATTTGTCTTATAAAAACTATTTGACTCATTTTCTTCTAGTATATTCGCTGGATGATACTAGCGGTTATTATTTATTTGGAACTGTCGAAACGACAGCTTCTTAAATTTTGATTTTATATAACAGCAGATATTATTTTCCTTTCCAGGAAACATAGCGCGTTTGTCCGATACGTCTTACAACGAAGTTTTTAATCACCATCTACTTCGCGGAGCACCAGTCGTCGTTGTCGATGCTCATTACGACTGGTCGTCACGAGCTGAACTCAACTTAACAAGTCTTATCAGTGACGACGATCGACTTCGTGACTCTGTCCCTTGTAGGATTCTTACTAATATAAGAATAGGCCGTCAGCCTATGGACTTAGAAGAAATAGTTTCTAGAATAACAAACACAGACATCCCGAGTTGGTTTGTTCACTTCCAAAACTGCGATATTAGAGCCGTCAAGTCGTTCAGGATCCTAGCTCCTAGGCCTTACTTCTTATCCCCTCACATTCCTCCTTCCCACTTTAACTGGTTACTTCTATCTAAGAACTACGACACCCATAGGTATAAGTATTTAGAATTTGACATTGGTCTAATAATCATGTCGCAGTTGAAGGGAAAGACCTTCATTCAGCTGAGACCACGTGCTCCTTGCGAAGAAGATTGTTATACCCTCAACTTTGAGTTGACGGAAGGCGAAACTCTTGTGTTGGCAAATTCTCTATGGGAGTTCGAATATTTACCCGGTAAAGGTGAAAATGTTGCAATGATTACTGAAACCGATTGGATTGAATCTTAATGTATTTAGATAACTCGATGTGAATTGTCCCTCGTTATTAGATAAATTAATGTGAAATATGTACCGGTTACACAATTTTGTATTTTACGTTCCTAGATTTAAAGATATGGACATGACAGATACACACACTTCTTACCTACGTTAAGATCCTGTGGAGAAATATGACATAATATTAGACCATAATATTTCGAAAGCAATGTTTTTAATATATATTAAAATCAAAGGTACATATTTAAGCTTAAATACATAGAGTTACCTATTTGATAAGGTGTTGAACGATCTAATCCACACTTATTGTTAATGCTACAAGAAAATAGTACAATTGAAGAAAAATCGAGAAAAGTTGACGAACCTATTATAAATGTTAAGTACTTGCAGTGAACTTTACATCTTTATGGCTAAACAATCGAATTTACTAAAAGGGAAACTGATGATTACTGGAAGCTTGATTTTGCTCAATTTTTGAAAATCAATACTTGTAGCTATGCATAGTGCTCCTAAAATCGTAGCTATGCTTAACACAAAGTGAAAAAATAAATAAGAAAATGTTTTCGTTCAATAAGTTCAGTATGTTCAACTATCTGTTCAACCGGTTCGTTTACTTGGTTATTGATAAACATGGCCGTTTTATAATACTATAATTTTTGTAAGTGGGAAGTAGAGAATGTGTCTACATATCAAACATCTTTTAAAGTTCACTTCAATAGAAAGTAAGGGTCATTTGCCATAACGGATATGTCGCATGGCTACTATCTCTGTAGCAGTTAACGTAAATCGCCAAACCATTTCTGGAGCACGCTGATAGAAGCTACTGAAAATTGAATATTCATTTATCGCAGGACTTGTGTTTAGATTGGTCTTAGACGAACCAAAGGTTTATTTATTACTTATTACACGGTAGGTTTTGCCACAATCAAAACGGTGATTGACGAATAACCTATCGTCTAATTCGGTGATTGACGGTTGCATGATGAGTTTTTGATATCGATATTATTTCATCAATTACCAACGAACATCCGTCAATCATGACTTTTGGTAATGATTGACGTTTGCATGAGCGCCTAATGGACGCCTAAGAACAAGGCGGGACGTGTGCGTCATAAGGGCTATTGGGTTTATGAGACACATACCCGGACTCAATGTTAAATTATTTTCTATAAATTAAGATTTAAGTTACAGTTTAGTCAACAGAGACCTGAGACCTAGTTCATATAGTAGATCATTATCTATACTTTTGTCTACTTCACTTCACCTTTGTTGTGGACAGCGTTCTTCGACGTCCTTAGCTTTGGTATTGGTAGAACATTAATGCGACAGATCTGTCACTGGCATAGAAACATATAAATTAGAATAATACGAAACCACACAATGTATTTTCTGCACAATGATATCGTAATAATAAAATAACTAGTAAGATAAAGTTTTGATCAGATTTCAAATCTGATTAAGTACCTCAGTATTAAATATGTTATATTATAACTATAATATATATACAAGCAAAATCGTTGTTTTACTTGGTATCACATCCTACTAATATTATAAACGTGAAAGTTTGTGAGGATGTATGGATGTTTGTTGCTCTGTCACGCAAAAACTGCTGAACCGATTGCGATGAACTTGGTATGTATGACCTGGATTAACCCATTTATCCCGATATTCCCACGGCATCGGGACTTACGCGGGTAAAAAAAACCGCGGGGCGAAGCTAGTAAGCTATAAATTAAAGTTACTAAGACATTTATTTTCGTTATGTTTTGGTAAAAAGTACCTTTTTAAATAAGGCCTTGTGGTTATAATTCTAAAGGTCGATCAAAGGGACGCCATAGTAGCCCAGTCAACCTAGCTGTTTTGTGATCAAAAATGGACATTTCGATTACCACGCATTTTTTATTTTTGGATAAATAATAAAAAAAAATGCGCTGATTAAGAATTTTGATACCCGCAGTCTGGATAAGTGGGGCGTAATTTTTTTAACAATTTAACAAAGAAAATACTCTTTTTTTACATTTTATGTGATACCCTGTTTCCAGTACGTTTATCGTCATATGTTTTTTGTTCATTAAATGACCTACAAAAAGAGACCTGTTCAAAGTCGCTACAAAAATGTTTTTGTTTAACAGCAAATGAAGGTGAAAGTTAAAAAAGAGCGTTTTTTGCAACATTTTATAACTTTGAAAGGAAAGTATAGAAGTCTGAAACTTTTTGAAATTGTAGCTTGTGATGATATTAAAAAGTGCTATAAATTTCAGCAAGTTTGGTTTTAAACTTTTTAATTTATTAACGATCAATTATTTTTTAAAACCTTATTTGCAAAATGTGCCATTTTTTTATAAACTACTGAAACTGGTCGGACCTCCTTAAAAAATCATAAATCCGTTTAAGTTTATGAGCCCATTAAAATTTTTAAGAAATATCTATTTTAAATAATTTTATAACGATATTT
Organism: Callimorpha dominula; assembly: GCA_949752705.1. NCBI lineage: Eukaryota > Metazoa > Arthropoda > Insecta > Lepidoptera > Erebidae > Callimorpha > Callimorpha dominula. Next base: position 9,636,771 of record OX457009.1, on the reverse strand, counting down.
TGAGGTATACTTTTTTACTTTTTATACGTCGCGTAAAAAAAAGGTTGGTTGGCTTGGTATGTAGATAGCTGGAGACCCGGATTAACACAAGTCGTAGTGGAGCCTCACCGACTGAATTAGTGCAACCTACAGAAGACTGTCATCTTGCTAATTTTTCTGTAGATTGAATAGGGCAAGAGAACAATGGTAGGGAGAAATTGGGTTGGCAACGCTCATGTTACACAACTGATGTTGGGGGTATATTTAGGAAAGGGTAACGTTAGTTTACCATCAGGTCCACCTTAAAATCCTCTAAATCTATATTGAAATAAAAGAATATTTAAATAATCTTTAATGTAACTTATTAAAACAAGTTTTATTACTACTGAATGGATTCAGTCGGTCTTCTCTTTATGAATGGGCTTGCCGCGGAACCAGAGCAGCAGGTTCTTCAGTGACAACACTACTGGGAACATGATAGGCAGGAATAGTGGAATGTAGATCGCGTACCTGGAATAGACAAAATTAGTAACTGTTACTTCTAAATTTTAAAGTTTTATTTTTAGTGAACAAGTATTATATCGTAAATCTTTCAATCCTCCCCATTTTTGTGCATGGTTGAATTGATTAAAATCCACAAGGTGCTTGTCCTCTGTGCCCATATGAAAACGGTAGACACAACCAATGGATGCGTCTTTAATCCATTGGTTGTGACTTCTTACGTGTCACTTGGTGGTTACCTGAGTCAGCCGGTAGAAAAAAAAGACATGCCATCTTTTCAGTCGGCCACTTAATGTTGAAGAAAAAAATATTAGTTGATGGGAAGCTACAATGTGTCCTGTAAATTAGGCAGGAAGGTCGCAACTTGGCCATCATCAACAAAGACTACAAGCTTACTAATCATAGGTGATTAAAAACTTAATACTTGTCGCCTTACTGTATTATCGCATGGTACTCTCACCAAGGCGAAACTCTCACCGTTCAGGAAAACGTGTAAATAGCTGTTGTACTAGAGATATGCTGATATGCTATTCGCTACAATAACAGATAGACGTTTCCATAGTAAACTAGAGCCTGAGAGTCTATTTCGGAAACGCCAAACATGAGAGTTTTTATTATTCTAGGTAAAAGTCTTTATAAGGTACACTCAAATTAGAGAAATAAAAGATTTTTTTTTATATAAAGAAAAAAATATTTAAATATGAATAACACTGAATGAAAAACACTTATTACATGGATTATATAAATATACATATAAACAGCATTGAGAATGGACTCACTTCTGATCATCAGGAAAGTATAAGAGTGCCAATAAGCTAGGCTCCATGAAGGCTGTTTCTGCAGCTAAGAAAGCGCTCTGAGACATTTTGTAGGCGTCCACGAGCTGTCCCTCTCGCATGAGCTCGCTGGCACGCTGGATGCTGTCTACGGCAGAATTGATCGAAGCGCCTACTTCATCGTTGATCACTATGTTTGATATTTCACCTGGGAATTACATTCAAGAATTTTCAAGAGGTAAGTACTGTGGTGTTCAATAACACATAGTAGGTTCAACTTAGTAGTCTAGGTTTAGCATTGTGTAATATGTGCTTGTTAAGTGCTTACCAAGCAACTGCGCTAAAGACTGGAGTGTCCTTTCAGCCGATGTCAGCTGCTCAGTGGTCCTGATGCGGAGTAAGTTGTCAATCTCCCACTGCCGGGGTTTCACCGAACGTAGGGGTTCTAAATGAAGGCCTTTAATAGGTTCCTGGAAGATAATACAGTTCAATTTAAAGAGCTGAATAGAGTCCATGTGTAGAGGAAAACAGTGGTCGATAGTTTAGGATGAGAAAAGAGCAAGGTTTTTAGATTCTCCTAGTTATGTGTTATATTTTCGCGACTCCAAGATAACGGTGAACAACGATAGCCATTGGTAAATGTTAAGATGCACATTTCGTTATAATCGTGCAAATCTGACAGCTCTCCGCTGTTTCGGGCGTAACGGCTTGCAAGTACCGACTATAGTAAGACCTAGTATACGAAACCACTACCTTATAATGATCGGCATAAGGCTGTGTCTACAACAATTATAAATGGCGTTTACGATTCATGGTTAATAAATCCTCTTTGACGAATTATCGTCTAACGGCCGTTTCCAATAACCAAGCTGTAGTTACCGATAGATCGCTATCTCCAAAAAAACAGAAAGGTCCTATCTATCTATAGTCTGCGTTTCACAATCAGAGATAAGTGCTATCTATCTTTATCCAACGAAGGGTAGCGCCTTTCCTCTCGTCTATCCACGCCTCTTGAAACATCTCGTTTTTTGTTAACTACTTCACAATAATCACCCTTAAACCCATTCTAGTTTTTATAGATTTTAATTTTTTTTAGTCAATGAAAGCGGCCCATGACAAAATGTGAGACAATGCTGCTTGTGCAACATGTGGCGGCAAAAGTCGTCTCTAATAACAAAGCAATGAATGCAATTATAGAATCAAAGTACAGGCTTGTTAACAAATGATTTTAATTCTTCGATTTTTCAATTGGAATAAAAATAAAACTTCATTAAAATCTAATTGACAGAAATAGAAGCAGCTATAGTAATACGTATTCTGTTAAAACAAATTTACTTTTTAAATTGGTATTACATTAAATCTGTTATATTAAAAATTTATTTATTAGTACTACATTATTTATTTAACTGGTTTACAGCAGACTCAGTATAAATCTGTATGCATAGTATTCACGCCAATTCGTTTCTTAACCACAATTATAATTTAAATAATTCCAACTACAATGATCCGTTGTATTATATTATTAGTATGTTTTTTCCTACTTCAACTATTCAAATTTGTATGGGATTCCTATCTCTAGTAGGCTACCTGTCCTCTCGACGATAGATCGACAACTTCGATAGAACATGCTTTACCCCAGTAGGATATTGAAAAGCAAGTAAGGACCAAACGATAGATTTGTCTATCTTTTGTAGGTGCATTTACAGATAGATAGGTTATTGAAAACGGCCGTAAGTGTGTGCAACTGCCGACAACAGGATATCGAACGAATACAACTGGGTCGTTGAAAAAAAACTGTCAGTCGTAGGACTGCACGTCAGAAGTGAAAACACATGCACACATATATATGTATGTACATATATATGTACATGTTTATTACGACTATTAATATAACTCATGATAAAATTTAAAATACATTCAAAAAACGTATTTTTTTTAGTGAAAACTTCTTTAGGCACGTTGGGCACTTTTGGTATGGGGAAAAGGCACTGAACTCGCGTGACCGTCACGCTGAGCAGATGTGTGTGTGTATATGTAAACACACACACATCACAAAAAAAAATACGTTTTTTTTTAATGTATTTTAAATTTTATCATGAATTATATTAATAGTCGAATACGAAAAACTTATTTTTTTTTTAAATTAGTCATAAACAGTTCGAAAATTATAAAATTTTCGAAACCAAACCAACGCGCCGCGATTTGTCGCTATGGTTGTGACGTAATAATGTTTAAAAAATTCACGATTCCGTGTTTTGCTTACGGATTTTACCGCCCGTAAGAAAAACGAATCATTTCTTGGTTATAGGAACCGGCATAAGTATTTTGTGAATTTATCCATTACAAACAAACATACAAAAATACAAACAATCAAATCTTTTGTATTTTTATCACAAGTTTATATTATACTTACGATTGTCATAAAAATAAATAGTAGTGACCATCTTACCGCGTCAGTAATGCCGAGTAGTTTCCTAAGCTGTGATATAAAAGTGCCCATGATGACTCTCACATCGGGTCGGAAGGTTTGGTTGTCCGCACATTCTTTTGCACTAGGATTGCCTAATACCACCCCTCCCCATTTAGGGGACATGAATGCTTGAACAGGCGATGATATTTTCTTATCTGTAAATTATAATTTTTCACTGTGAGTGGAAATATCATACCGTTTTGTTTTTGTGATTTTCAAAAGACAAGAAACCGAAAATGAACTGATTATTTTTTAGGTAAGTACATTTTATTTATTTAAATCAGACTAACTTTAAGGTGTACGTACCAATTAAACATTGTGCACAATTGTAGGGGACTGTGACAGCCAATCAGTGAAGAGGGGAGAGAGAGATGCAAGACCTGCTCTATCTTTTTACAGCTGTTACGCTTCTATAGCAGCTATCCTACTCTATTTATATTATCTCTATGAGAATATAACGAATAGGTATATCTGCATGCAAATAGACAAACGAAACAAGGCCATAAACTGCTAAGTATAGGGCGTCCATTACACGCTCATGCAAACGTCAATCATTACTAAAAGTTATGATTGATGTATGTTCGTTGGTGATTGATGAAATAATATCGACATTAAAATCTCATCATGCAACCGTCAATCATTGCATTAGACGATAGGTTATTCGTCAATCACCGTTTTGTTTGTGGCAAAACTGACAGCCAAACCTTCCGTGTAAGGGGCGCCTTACAATTCTTACCATTTTCATCGTATATAAAAAGCGGTGCTTTGTCACACGGTGCTGCGTACAACGCAAGGTTAATGGTCGGCAGTTCCGACACGTGGGTCGCAGTGCGTTCTTCTAGCTTAGTGAGAAGTAGGTGGAGCCGGTCTTGGCGTACGGCGTAGTGGCGGCCCCATTCACTGGCGTCTTTTATCTAATGAATAATGGACAAAAAATTAAATCTACTAAATAATGGTTTGTGAATATGTAATGCCGCGTTCCTATAATCAAGAAACGATTCGATCTGTGGACAGTAAAATTTTCGTTGAATTTTAATAGATCACAAAATACACAGGGAAACCAGCAACAACACAATCACAATAATTTATTATCACTATTACTTCTTAATTCACTTACACTTTAGTCGCTGTTAATTCACTTGAAACTAAACTCACTTGACACTCACTTGAAAACTAACTACTTAGTTCCGTGTTGTCTCAACAGATGGCGTGTATATTTATTTTGTAGCTCTATACGACTTCCCACAGTCGCCAATAGATGGCGGGATATTCGTAACAATAAGTAAACATCGTCACGCTGAACTTCACACCCCTTTTAGAATAAAATTTGCATGGCATCTCAATATAATTAACTACCTAGAGTGGGGATTGAAGTGGAAATATTGAGTAAATACTTCCACTACAACAACGTCAACAGAAGCTTAAATTGTATTCGTGTAATTTGAAATTAAATTTGTGCATTATATGTCAGTCAGTTCATATCTACAGGGTTATTACACAGAATACGGAAGTTAAATATATGAAGACTAGCCGTTTCCCGCGTTTATGGTCACTGCTCTGCTCCTAAGAGCCACAGCGTGATGATACATAGCCTATAATCTTCCTAAATTAATACTCTATCCAAAACAACAAAAAAAACAACATATCCGACTGGGGGTTTTAAAGATTACCGGGTTTAAACAAACAATCAACCAACCAGATTGATAAATTTAGATTGTAACAGACCTCAGTAGACTGGAAATCAAAATTCAGAAGGTGTAGCCACTGCGACTTTAGTGTAAAGTTGTAGAGAACGCTCAGCTCATCAACAAAAGATCCAATGTAGTCTGAAACAAAAGCATTTATCATCGTTAAGTAGGTAAACAATGCACATCCAATTATATTATGTCATATTATTCCGCTGAATTTATTAAAGATGAATCTAAAAGTTATAAGTCATAGTTGTAGTTACTAATATCTTTCTAGAAAAGTTATCTGAGTTATTCAACAAATACATAATAAGTATACAGATTACAAATATAAATACATAGTTGTCATAGTTTGTGGTTTACATCGGATCCTTACCGACTGACGACATTTGACGTAGCAAAAATAATTTTAGAATAGATGTATAAGGTTCAAGTACAAGTTTTTGTATGAGAAATAAAGTATATTAAAGTCGGAGAATTGAACAAACAGTATTTTTGAAAAATAAACAGCATTATTTTTTCTAAAGTTTAGAAACATATTTTTTGAGCTTCACGCACAAACCAATAACTTACTGTAATTTTTAAATATTAAGCCTCTCCGCAATTTAAATGTAAATTAAAATATATGAGAAGTTAATTTTTTCTCAAATTGATAGAAGCCCTATTTCTATAATCGTCACTTGGTATTAATTACAGAAAACACTATTTTTGTGCCACCGAATGGGCAGTAATAGTGAATAGCGAATATATGTTCGTGGGAGAGACATGCTTCGGCACGTATGGGCAGGCTCGACTGGAGTGATACCACGGCCTCCCAGAAAACTTGCATTGCTTTTCCCCGAGTGAGTGAGGTTCCCGGAGGTCCTAAACTCTCCCTTTCTCCCCTCCTCGCCCCCTGTTCCCCCTTACCCTACTCCCACCTTAAAGGCTGTCAACTATATTATGGCTCCAAATACCACCGACGACGAAAAGAGTATGTTGAATACATTTTTTTAATGAAAAAGAAAACGATATAAAAGAGGGAAATAAAGTATAATACTAGTTTAATACTATGGTTGGCTACCCTACTTACGACTGAGCAGCAAAATGCACGAGCACTTTGACATGTGAAAATATTATATTCTAATACAATTAAAAAGTACCGATTTAAAGAGATATCAGTTCTTCCTCCTTCTATATAATTTAGCGTTGTTGATTTTTACGCACATTGTCAGGGGTCTTACAGATCAAATTGTATTATTATTGCTTCACTGTATTGACGTACCTACAGTTTACGTACGTATTCAGTCAACAAGTACTTCAAAAACAAAATAATTATCGATTAACGTAGACGTAGAGGATTACGTCAGTAAATTGATTTACCATTCATTGCCTTTATTTAAATTGCAAATTAGTTGAAGCTATTAAATATACATTAGACTTCCTCATTGCAATGTTATTAATTCCTATTTATATTTCTAGATGGCGTTAGCAGTTCGTAACTAATATTTAGATTACCAACTTACTTGTCGTATGTATTTAACTATTTTATTTAAACTATCGAAGAATACGCTATTTTTAGTTCATTTAAATCAGATAATACATTATTATAATATACCTATTGAACACAAAAAGAGACGGGTACCTACCTTTCAAATTCATAAAATGAAGCAAACACACAAACAATACATTAAAAACCTTGGTTCAATTTAATCTATCTATATAAAATAACTTCTTTATAAAATCTGCATTAGTTTTTAGTTCAGTTACAGCTAGCTGGGTTTCGATAGATTTGACAGATCGATTACCTTTTGATTTGGTGTCAGTCCGTCCAGTATCTGGCTGAGGACAGTGCGATAGCACGACTAATATCTATTTACAGCGCAGCCCATTCAAACCCCCGTTGGTGAAATAGTTCTCAATATCTATAGTAAACATGAATAGGTGTGTAGATATTTTCGAAGAAGCGCACTCGACTGCAATGCTTCTAAATTGTGGTAATTAAAATATTGCATAAGATTGATTGATTGTATTAAATGAGTAATTAGCTGAATAAGCAGTTATTATACGGTTTTTGTTTATCCCAATTTTTTGCGTACCTGATGTCGGTTTTCTAAAAAGCGTGATCTGAAGCGTGAGAAATAGCAATAGGTATTTGTTTTGAATACTACTAAGTATAACATTTTTACCCAAAAAACTATAAAAATAAATTAAATTTAATATAAATTTTCATTTATTTTTATAGTTTACTCGAATAGAAGAATTCTGTTTAACAAATAGTAATATTTACAAAATGACTTACAATAATTGGAAAAGCAAACGGATTTGTATAAAATTTTCTCGGTAAGCAAAACTGAACCATTCTAGAAACCAACGAAACGAATGAAAATGAAGAGTAGATATTGACAAAAAGCATCTAATATGCTCGCGCAGTCCTGGTGGCCTAATATTATGTACATACACACATGAGAGGTTACTTTTGATAATTAATTTAACTTAATAATTGTGAGCAACTGTTACTTTCTAAGCTAGGAAAGAACTTCTCGGTCAGTAATATACAAAGACTAAAAGTTACCCATTGTAATAAATAAATAGTTATGAAATTGATCATTGCATGTAGGCTTTTTTTAATCAGTAAAGGAATATGCTCATTCACGCTTTAAACTCACCTGATGGAGAGTGAAGAAGCAGACAACCATGGAACACGTCTATCCAAGAGAAACCTATTAACTCTACCCTTGAATAATAAATATGACATACAGCAAAAGCGAAACATTCAATTGAGACAATTGATTGACAAGATTTTTTTTCTGGATGAAAATTACCCTATGTCTTTCTCTGGATGAAAATGACCCTATGTCTTTTTCTGGATGAAAATGACCCCGTCTTTTCTGGATGAAAAATTTAATAATAAGCGGTTCAGTAGTTATACGTGAAAGCGGAACAAATGAATAAACTCACTTTTGCAATTCTAATATAAGTTCGGATTTTAGGCTAATTAAGTTAAGAAGCAAACACACGGCCCGATTAATTGTTAGCTGTTATCGGTGATTATAAACCCAATAGTCTCATTTGAGCATTAACAATAAAATTTGAGCTATCCCCCTATGCGATGGAATTCTGGTCTGCGGTTTTCTGCAGGGCAGAGTTACTGAACCAGTCGGGACATCTCAAATTCAAAGACAAATCTGCTGTACTCTAACTACATAAAACTTCAACTAAGATAGCCTCACTCAAAGTTTTCCAAGAAGACCGGTTGGAAGCCTGATTGAGGTGCAGGTCAGCAAAATTATTACCTTCAACGGCGTTTCCAGCGTCTAGCTCAACCTTCAGAGCATCAGGTCTAGGATGTACTACTGATAACACCACGTGATATCCAGCCCCTGGTGGGAACCTGGTCTGACGAGCTATGTCAGCTGATTCTGAGCCTGCGCCTTCTACCACGGAGAGCTGGTAAACTATGTGTTTGAGGGAATCCACGATGATGTTTGAGGCTGCAATTAATTTATTCTTATGAAGTTAAATATACAACCAGGAGAGTCAAAAAGAACAGTAACTGAATTTATCTTTTAATAAGTACCTTTAGAATCTCTAAAGAACATAACCCTCTCCCCAGCCAGCCACACATCCTGAAATAACGGCTTCCTCTGCACTACGTAAAAGCTGTTGTGTCGACTAAGATCAAAGTGCGATGCCACCTCTTCAATAGCTTCGTGCTCATCGGCCACAGAATCCAGGGTGGTGTGCAGTGAATGTGACAGGATGGACTTGTGGATCTTGAGCTTTATTATAGCTGAAACGATAATAAACAGAGATTTAATATACGCCAAATTCGGTAGTTAACTGTTAAGTCAGATCAGTTGCTCTTTTAGAATAATTTTAATGTTTGGATTGACAATTAATAATAAATAGAGATCACCTGGCGGTCGAATGTCGGCCAAAATAATTAATTGGCCAGTATAACTTGAACTGTCGTATATACTTTTGTACCATGACAGATGAACATATATTATACTAGACGCGTGTAGCTTGTTGAAGCCGTTTTCATGTAATTTTTAAAATTGTAATACATATATTGTTTAAACTGCACTTTTTTACACAAACTTTAAGTAGGTATTTTAAATGTCACGTACCTACCTGCGTTCGCTAAATTTTCTTAAAAATGCGTGCTTACAAAGAATTCTCTTCATCTAAATATTTAGATTTAAAAGATCTAATTTTACGTAATCTTACTGCAGTAAGATAAACATGCTGAAGTGGCAATAGGCTGACCACGTATGTCGAAGGACCGGTGGCCGTTGGAGCAGATGGGTTCTAAAGTGGAGATCGCGAATTGGTAAATGGAAGGTAGGACGCCGGACGCTCCCCAGTCAGATCGACCGACAACCTGAAGAAGGTAGCAGGGATGGACTGGATGCGGTAGGCCGAGAACCGAGTGCTGTGGCACGTATTGCGAGCGGCCTATGTCCAGCAGTGGACTATGATAGGTTGATTACTGCGGTAAGGAAAAAGTGGTTTTAACTATTCAATGGTTGAACAATAATAATAAGATGGATGATAACTGTTCAATAGCAATATCCATTATCCAAAGGGTAAAAAAAGGAAGGTATACTCTTACTTGTATCACCCCCTTTGGGCAATGTTACAGAGTTAAAATGTAAAAGTTGTTATTTCATTGTTACGAAGGTGAAATATTTATTATCGTGCATCATACATAAGTTCCCTGAAAGGGCAAACGGTAAACATTTGTGCACAATAGCACGTAGACCACACGATGATGAAGGAAAATTGTCAACACTGTACATTTGGCTTAATCATATTTAAAGTATTTATACGGAACCCTATACCTACACTTGTCATTAGATTACCTAAGGTTTTCTGCCTATTTTTAAAACTAAGTAACCATTGTAACGAGGATGATTGATGGATTGCCGAATTAGAAACAGACCGTGTGGTTTTGAGACAATGTTTTGCAGTGTTCGTGTCTCGTAGTTAAAATCTTGGCACTGGCAGATCCGTTTTTATTTTGTAGTTTTAGGCCCCTTAAGAATAAAAAAAAGCAAAATATAATAATATAACAGCTACAGAATAGTATTCCAAATTTCAAATTCCTCGAAATTTGCTTCAAAAGGGATAAAGAGAGTTCTCTTGTCATTCTATTTATTTAAGAAATAAAGATTATGGTCACTATTAAATGTTGTAAGTTAACTAATTGGGTAATAATTAGATCTCACCACTTTTTACGTTAGAAAAATTGCGTTGCGAGACTTGCATTTTTTATATGTTATGTTTTTGATTTGATCTTATTTATTTTTGTAGGTATTAAAGGTATATTAAAGAAAATATCGTTCATCTTTTACTGTTCGTTGAATTATTGTACCTACCTATACCTACTAATAACCTACCAGTCTATTTTAGTAGTGTATACTTACTCCCTATTACTACTGTAATACTTACTCCAACGAAAAGTTTTTTTTTTAAAGACTATCTACTCCACATGTCTAAGTTTGTTAGAAATAGTCTCACAACTATTGCTATAAACTACAAAAATCACTAAATAACAGTAACTACTATGTTGTTCTAACCTTTATAAGCACTCAAGTGATTGTTAAGCACTCAAGTGATTGTTATGTTAGCATGGCCTTCTAAAGCCCCATAAGATTGTTAACTAAGTATAGGTTTAATTAGAAATTTCAAGTACATAATACGATTATGCGTATATTGCGCGTTTGCGAGAAGGGTAGTCGGTTTGTATCACTACATTTCTAAATGAACGAAAAACAATCGTGTCATTTGATGTTGTTTCTTTTTTTACTTTAGGAATGTAGTCAAGATAGTCCCTGTTATACAGATGTATACTAAACCTAAAACAATGAGTAGGTCCAATAAAAAAGGGGAGAAAATATTATTTTGTAGCCAAGTAATGAACTCATAGGTACATACAACATGATCTATAGATGGCAAACAAACTTAGGTACTAACGTCTGACTCAAGTCGTCTTTTTTTATATTTTTTACTATATATTTAAGTTATGTAGTTTTTCTTACTGAATAAGCGAATTATATTTATAGAGCTGTATTATTTTGACAAAAGATTTTTGATGGCTAAGTAAACAACTCAAATGAACCAAACCTGATGGTAGGCGCATATTGTTGTATATGGTATAGATACTTGAAACAGCAGGGGCGTCCCGAGTTGCCAACCCTGTAATAAACTATTCAGGTATAGGAGTTGCTAGAAGAAATGATACATCAAATAGGGATCACCCACTTTTTCCCCAGAGGATAGACAGAGGTGGATGACGCCCTTCCAACAGGTCGTAGGGGTGACCAGCCTGTTGCTGCATTATAAGTTTAAGAACACACTTAACATTGCAGCCGAAGAGCAGTTCCGTACGATGAATATGTTTATACTCATCATTTATCTCAAGAACACACTTAACATTGTAGCTGAAGAGCACATTCTCATATATAATTCATGTGTTAGTTAGTATTAAAAAATTACTATGTTATTTTAAGACCATAGACTATTATTATGAGTAGGTAGGTACCTAAAGAACTATTTTCATTATTTTTTTTTAGAAGATAATTGGGGAAGGGTCAATTTTCATCTACGAGTATTTTCTTAGATAACTTTAAAACTATTAATCTTAAAAGTAAAAATATATTTGAGACCCTCAGCCTTTTCATTTGATATGTCATACGGCACAGTTTGCAATTTTTTTATTTTCAAATTGGTCCCCCAAAAGTGACCCCCATATTCAAAATTCATCATCTATGTAAATTACAGTAAAATCCTGTTCTTTAGTAAAGCGTACCAGACAAAACAGGGCATCAATACCGAAGATGATATCTTAAATCAATGTTGAATTTTTTTTTAAATATTTATTTACTAGCTGTTGCCCGCGACTACGTGCGATCAGGGGAACCGTATATTTTTTCAAAATAAAAGTTCTATGTGCTATTCCAGACTATAATATATCTCTGTGCCAAATTTCGTCCAGATCCGTTCAGCCATTTTCATCCATCACATCCATCCATCCTCACAAACTTTCGCCTTTATAATATTAATTAACGTCAAATGTCCACAAAAATGGGGCTAAAATACTCTTGAGTAACAAATGCTTCAAAAAAAATAGTATTTATTAGAAATATTAGTACTTATAAAGCTTAAAGATACTAAGAACTTACTTGAATCTCGAAAGGCTTCTTCTATCAGCTCAGTTATCTTACTGGCGGTTGCGTCATCATTGGCCAATACTGTGAGTTCTGCTGTGATCGTATGCGACAAGGAGTCGAATGAGTTGATTTTGTCGTACGGTAGCGATACCCTGTGGAAGAAAATGTTGTTTAAGATTTAGCAGGTGTAAAATTTTTTGGCTTTTGCGATTGTCATTATCTGAAGCAACTAGAAGAGTAATAGAAGTTTGATTTTTTAAAAGAAACTAAATTACTAGTTAGTGCCTATACACCTTCGTAAAAACAGAGGCGTCAGTTGTACATTGTCGACCTTATTCTTGCCCCTCCCCTCAATGAAGCAGAAAAACAACGCGATGGTTCACCGTGTTTAACCTACTGCCGGGTGTAGATACTTAATTACCCAGTTGGGCGTCTTCAAATGACGCCGAAATCTGTTGAGTATGACCTCCTTTAGAAATTAAAGTGCAAAGCATACAGTCTTTCTGATAGTGTACCCATCAGGGAATAAAAAAAACCGGACAAATGCGAGTCTGATTCGCGCACCGAAGGTTCTGTAAGCAAACAAACTTGTATGTAGATAGTACGTCTATTTCGGGAATCAATTCTTGAAGGTTTTTGGGAAAGACAAACTTAACTTTGCAGTTCTAAAAATACTCTCCCATACATCAATATAAGACAAAGTCAACTTTCCAACCGTAAAGTATAAGTTTGTAATCACAAAAACTATTTTTTATGTCATATAACAACACATTAACAACTTTTGGATTTTTCCTTTACTTGTGCTGTCAGATCTTGCTTTTTACAAAATTTTATGATTCTAGGTCAATGGGAAGTACCTTATAGGTTTGGATTTACCTGCGAGTTATTCAAATTTGGTCAAATCTAAGGATTAATAAAGGGCCGTATCTTTTGATTGCGATGACTTAGAAGCTTGATTTTTTTATAGCTTCAAGGGACCGCAGACATATTAAGTATTTGATAATTATTAATTTCAACTTGATGCGTTGACGGGTTCCTGAGAAAAAGGGCATTAACAGACAGACAGACGGACAGCAAAGTGACCCTTTAAGGGTCTATTTTTTAGGGTTCAGTACCTCGTAAGGAAAAAACGGAATCCTTATAGGATCACTTTGTTGTCTGTCCGTTCGAAGGTCTGTCTGTCTGTCAAGACCCTTTTTCTCAGTAACGCGTGGAGGTATCAAGCTGAAATTTATATTAAATACTCAGGTCTACAGTCCCTTAGAGCTGTGAAAAAATCAAACTTCTAAGCCAACGCAATCAAAAGATACAGCCGTTTATGCCGCACATTTTCGACACTCGCAAGGCAAGGGAATCAAAACTTACAGGGTACTTATCGTGAACTCAGAGTCTTGAAATTTGGTACGAAGCAACGTCTTATAGCACAGATAAAGGAAAAATAGCGAAAATCGAAAATTTTTAGTTACATCATATAATAAAAATAATTTACGGAATTTTCTCGCTGCGCGAGTCCGACTCGCACTTAGCCGGTTTTTTCCTTTCTAGGAAAGGAACCCTTAAAAGGGTATTGTTGACTCAGACACATCACCCTATACTAAGATTTAAATTTATTATTCTTCTATATCTACTTAAACTTGACCCTGACTTGATGACTCTGACCTTTTATAATTCAACATTCGATTTGATTTGCACTTGCACGCAACGGGTCACGTTTTAAAATGATAGGTATATAGAAATTTTACATGGAAATGATGCTACCTAAACCTTATCAATTAATGAGTTACAGAGTTGATTGTCTGGTATAAACCAAATTTCAGGCATAGAATACATTGTAGGAGACAGTTTGCACAAGATAATTTACACAGCTGACACTTTTACGTATCGGAACTAAAAATAATGTAATCATGTATAGATAATTTATACTTCAAATCAAAAAAAAATTAAGTCATATTCATTATTGACGTCACGTTTTTAAATAGTTTTGTTAACCTCAAATTATGATTTGATCTCATCATCATTTTCCTATTCCTACCCTTTTTCCAAATTCATGTGTTTTCCATTCTATTCCATCATACGTCATTTCACTGCTTTCTAAACATATCCTCATTCACGCGCCTGAACTGAAAATATTTGAGATTTTATTCAAGGTTCTGCTCCTAAAAAATAGTGGAAGAGAGCCAAATATTGAGGAAACCGATGCCGCAATTGTATCTGTTCAAAGTACGTTAGCAAGCATCGATGACGAGAATTACCGACAATGGAGATCGCTAGTTATGACTAACAGAAATTTTAATAGTGACTGCTTTATTGTATCGTCAACGATAAGGGAACGATGATGATAATTTTGTTTGTTTGCTGCGAGCACTCAAATATTCAATCAGAAACATAATTACTAATAATTTTAATAGTCAACAATCATGAGACGGTTATTTTTATTACCCGTGTCGAAACATGTATTGTATTTGTTTCCAAAGGAAAAAAAGGAACCCTTATAGGATCACTTTGTTGTTCGTCTGTCTGTGTGTCTGTCTGTCTGTCTATGTGTATATCAAGACACTTTCCTTCAAGAACCCGTAGAGGCATCAAGTTGAAATTAACATCAAATACTTATGTCAACGGTCGCTTAAGCTGTAAAAACATCAAACTTCTAAGTCAACGCAATCAAAATATACGATCATTAAGCCTTAGATTTTCACAAATTGAACATTTCACAAGTAAATCAAAACCTATAGGGTACTTCCCATTGACCTAGAATCATGAAATTTGGTAAGATGCAAGGTCTCCTAACACAAGTAAAGGAATAAATCCGAAAGTCGCTAATTTATTGTTATATCACATAAAAAAATAGTTTTTGTGATTACAAACTTATATTTTGCGGTTGGAAAGTTGACTTTGTCGTACATCGCAACCGAAAAGTTAAGTTTGTCTTTCGGAAAGACGGGCAAAAATCTTCGAAAATTGATTCCCGAGATGGACGTACTATCTACAAACAATGTTTGCTTACGGAACCCTCGCTGCGCCGAAGTTGCGTATCGCCTGCTAACGGCTCATGGAATTCGGGTTGGTAGTGATGTGGCTAGTCGCCTTTTTCCTAAGCAGGGTAGAAGGGCTACCCAGCGCTAAAGGAGTTGGCTGACAGCTTTCTATCTGAATGCGTCGAAATAACGAAAGCCAAACTTTTGGGAGTAATTTCTATATGAATGTCTCATGGATGTGAAAGTCTTTAGGAGGGCTATGTTTAGCAATGGAAGTCCAATGCGTGAGATGATAATGATGAATGTTTTAGTAGTTTGCTGATTATGCATATCAGCAAACTACTTTATTAGGTAATCTTATTTAAAATATTCTAGAAGGAACTTCTTTCTTACTTTTAAGTTCAACAGTTAAAAAAAAAAAGAAAATATGTAATTGATTTTTTTTGAGTAATGGTTAGTACCGGAGTTACATTTATTTTTTCTATCACGAAGCAATTGAAAGAAGTAGGTAATCTAACAATTTTTTTGTCCTCGAAAGTTTTCCTCGTTGATTAAATTTATCAAATTCAATTTGTACCTACGATATTGACATTCAGATCGGTGAATGTTATGTTTGTCATATAGAAATTTGGGGTATTAAATATTCAATACACAGTGCAACGATCCGATATTCCTATCGTTACACGTCTTCCTAATAAAAATTTAATATGTATAAGAATGAATGACTAGTAATTAATATATGTATCTAATTGAACTTTGTACGGACTCAACATGGAAAGAAACTCAAGCTACTTATTTGCTTAATACTTAGATACTGTTGAGAGCCTCTTATTTTATTTATCTTTTACTTTAGATCCATTAGCCGATGCCGAGAAAACAATTCAGACCAGAAGTACTGGTTAATCAAGTATAACACAGATACTTGTATATAAATATATTTACCAAATGTTAATTTAATATATTTTTAATATACATATATGGTGGCGTTGACGATGTTATACTTTTATAAAATACCTCCGGGCGACTGTCGTGCAATGTGCACAGAATAATTCAAGAAGTATTATTTATAATTAATTTGTTTAAAGTTATAATTGTTACATGAATAATCTCATCCTGATTATATCGCATAGTGCGTTTGCCTGCTCTTTTAATTTTCCTCCTCTAGATAGAACCTATCGTGACTGGTTACCGTAAAGCCCCAAGCTTTACACGTGTTGGAGTACGCCGCAGTTGTTTTAGAAGAAGTACTCCACGCGTTACACGATAGTATATGTTATTCTTAGACGATTTACAAAATACCCAATACACCAAACTGTCAACACGCTTCCGATAACACAATATTCATATGACAGGATATCTAGAGTGAATACTAGAGATTATACGGATATCAAGACACTATCCGGTAGCCGGCGTAACCGGCCTAAATTTACTAATCGGCCGGTTAGTAAGCAAATATTCAGCCGGATACCGGACATCAAACTAACGTACTTTAATTAATTCATTATTTGAGCCACATAACAAATATTATCGCCATATTTTAATTTATAATAAAATTAATTACTACACTAAGGGCAAATTATGGTAAATGTATACCAATACATTAGAAGAAGGAACCAACGTATTGGTTGTCTTCACAGAAATCAAAATAAGGTAATTTCTGTGCTTGCCTTCATAGACAAGGCCAGCTTTAGAAAAAGTTTTCTGCGCTATACACTGCTTACTTCAGGGTGCAACTTTTATATTTCACATGAAATTGCTTGTTTTCTTCCGATCCAACCGGTCAAACTTGTGTCATCCTTCTTACAGCTCTGATTTGGCAGAGTACGACTTCTTTTTATTCCCTACAATAAAACATCAACTCAAATGGATGCAGCTTCCATCGCCGGAAGGTCAGTAATCAGAAGGAGTATGCTTTTTAGGAAGTGTCTGAGGAGCATTAGAAAAAGTGTATTAAAAAATTACATAATATTATTCTACCTATTCCGACCATCCTATCCTATTAATCCTTCCTACTATATAATATCCTACTCATATTATAAACGTGAAAGTTTGTGAGGATGTATGAATGTTTGTTACTCTTTCACGCCAAAACTACAGAACCGATTGAGATGAAACCACGGGGCGCCGCTAGTTGGTAATAAGTAATCTCATATCATCGCGAAACCTTAAACACCATAAAAACCCAATATCATAAATCATAACATAAACACGCGTGACAATGCAATGTTATCAAAGGTTAAAAGTCAAGCTGGTTAACAACTTACACTTAAATATTTGGATATTATTATATCAATCATTATCCGTTATCACTATTATCAGTATCAGTCAGAGGGCGTAATTTGGAGGTTAATTGAATGTCATTGTATACCTATTAAAGATCATGAGTGCAGATATTGCAAATACATACGAGGTAAGTACTTGGATTACCAAAGCTATTGGCGAAAAAATAGGCAGTCATGGGACTGCCGACTGAAGTGAAAACTTAAACAAAACGACCTATATATTATGTATAATTATGGATGGATGAATCTATATATGTATTATTAGCGTGACGGTCACGAGTTCAGTTCTCTCTCTCTCTCTCTCTCTCTCTCTGTCCCTGTCCCTGTCCTTATCCCTGCCCCTCGATCCCTCTCCATGTCTCTCTGACGCTGTACATGTAAATATAAGAAATTCGGCTCCGTCGTACGAATTTTCAATGGGGACGGTCATCAGGGTCGAACATCAGGGTCACGTGCCCTGACGCGAGTTTAACATTTGTTACCCATGAAGAAGTGCACAACGCCGCTAAAGAAGTTTTCACTTCCTCTACCCTTTGAAGCAAAATATTTTCCTTTTACTATACCCCAAATAATTTCGATTGGGTTTAAGTTACAATGATATTGAAGCCAATAGCCAATTCTAATTATAAAACTTTCGCGTACCATGATATAATAACGTATTTACGGGAATCAAAACAGTCCGCCTGTGACCACGGCGAGTGCAACCTGAAACGTCAATTCAGAGGTATGTAATACCTTCTCGTGATCGCGTTAATTCCAGTAAATACATAACAATAGCCAATTTTCATTGTGGATATTATATGATGTAGGTACCTATTAGTCATGTTGACATAATTTAATCTGTAATGTTATTTATAGAAATATAGTCCAATAGCTCAGACTTTCTTACCGAAAAATACTTACATACATTGCTAACATGTTTTCTCTCACGATGAATAGTTTTTTTGGCATTTTAACACGTAAAAATCTCACAAACTTAAGACCACGCTTACACTTTAACAGCAATCAACAATAATTAATGATAACATATTCAAGACGTTTTGTAGTTACTCTTGCGCTTATAAGAAATTAGTTCCATTTGTTTTCATGTCGAGGTATCTTTTTACCTAGTCAGGCCATACATAATTATATACTAAATGAAATGTTTATTCGTCACAAAAAAAAAACAAATTCAACAAAGCAAAATTCGGAGATAAATGGAGGCACAAGACAGAGGCGATGAATTTAAAAAACAGAACAACTTGAAGAAGGTTTTTAATAAAACCCACTAGTAGTAAAGCTTTTCTGTTTTAAAGATAAATGAGCTGGCTCGACCGGGGAATTCTGTTCCGTCAGTTATTAAACTTATTAAACACTGAAAAGGATATTAATGAAATATATTATATATAATAGAAATATGCAGGAGGTACTTTCAAGTAGAATTCGATCAAGTTTGTGAACTTCTTCAACAAGCCAACTTATTACTGGCAGAAGAACACGTGACGGTTTCATTAAAATTGAGAAAGAAAGAGCTCAGACACGCAGAACTTCTTAGCAAACTATGAAATGATGATTGTCGTGAAGTAAATTTCTACCTATTTTTAACCAACGAAAAAAAAGGAGGTTCTCAATTCGACCGTATATTTTTTTTTTTTATGTCTGTTCAGCCCTCACTCCCTTATTTATGAACCGATTTTGATTATTGTTTTTTGTTAGATAGGGTATACCTCAAGGGTAGTCCCATATCAAGGAAGTCAGGATCTGATGATGGGATCCTGATAAAATTGAGAGAAACCCTCGAAAATTGTAGGAACAAATAGTGTTTCATTATTTTATCAGGTATTTGCATTTAGAAATCATCACATCATGTAGCTAAGCTGATGATGAAAAAAAATCATAAAATAAAAATTAAACCGACGAAAAGAACTAAAAAACAAAAAATAAGTAAACCTTAAGTCTTAAGTATTGAGCTTATTTACATAAACTATCAAATTTTAATTAAACTTATTTTGAGTCGGCGCCAAATAATAAAATGATTAATTACCTACGTAGAGCCATGTCCATTTCTACGTAGGTACATATAAAATTTTGATAATTAATTTTCATTTTAGTTCCTTTGCAGTGCGACTCTCCTAGATGGAGAAAAATACATAAATGATCTAAGGTCACATCACATGCATATAATAATAGCTACGCCAAACTCGTTGCTACACACGTGCGTAATTCAACGCACTTTGATATATTTTAATAATTAAGACCTCATAAAAATAACTGTCAACACATGATAATGTGTGGTATGGTGATAACCATACCATAGCAACTGCCTATGATTTATTTGACACGTATGTTCAACATT
Organism: Callimorpha dominula; assembly: GCA_949752705.1. NCBI lineage: Eukaryota > Metazoa > Arthropoda > Insecta > Lepidoptera > Erebidae > Callimorpha > Callimorpha dominula. The sequence goes on along the minus strand of OX457009.1, from coordinate 9,616,608 downwards.
GTTGATAACTTTATGATATGATTTTTACACGCGCTTCTTTTTGACCTTTCACTTTTAAACGAGTAATTCTATATCTATTAAATTATTTTCATTCCATACATCTACAATAAAATAAAATAGAAGTGCCTATTTGTAATTTAATAGTCACAGAATTTTAATAAATGCATCCGAATGTTTACATGGTAATACTGATAGGTATATCAAAAAATCTAATTTAAACATTTTTGTCGGTCGGTCTGCGGAACCGGTAGATCAATTTCCAAGAGACTTTCACATGTAGATCGCTGATGTTATATGGAGTAACTTAGGCTACTATTATTTTGTAAAACAAATTAGGGTTCCGTACAAAATATATATAAATTGCGACAAGGGCCTTTTGATTGTGTTGACTTGCGTGTTGGCTTAAAGGGACCCCAAACTAAGTTTTTTGTTACTCTTTATTGTACGTCTGTGGCAAACAAACATACGGCCCGTCTAATGGTAACCGATTACTGTAACCTAGGGACGCTAGCAACTCCAGAGGACTCGCTGCAATTCGAGAGAACTCGCATGCGCGCCAATCCTTTAAAAACCTATACACGCCATTCTTGAAAAATCCCATGCTGTAGTCCCGCGAAAAGTCCCGGAAAACCTCGGCGGAGAACTCATTCCACAGCCAGTGCGTTCGCGGAAGAACCATTTAAGTTCCTAGGTGTTCCTAGGTAGATGCTGGGGGTAAGTGGCGCGGAGATAGAATGCAGCCGTGGGCATTATGTACAACAACAAGCAAGCTTTTTAGATGCCAGCTTGGCTTTGCCTTCCAAGATTACAAAACTGGACTTCGCTGGAAATGTCGACACCAAGAATCTCAATAGTCTTCGAGATGATAAGGGCTGTGTCTTGGAACTTTTGAGTCATAGTAAATGGGTTTTTTTTCGGCGGTGAACTTGTGTTTTGGTGGGGTTGAGCCGAACCAGATTTCTTTGATCCCACTCAGAGATCCTAACTAGAGTGCTTTCGATTTTGGACACAAGTTGTTCGCGACTTTCTAACACAATGGGACGAGGAATGTTGGCACGGCCTGTATAATAAGTATTCCCGGTGGTGTCTCTGCATCTGCATAGCAATAGGTGTTATCAATAGAGAACATGTCATTGATATGCAACAAACAGCGTTGGAGATAGCACAGAACTTTGGTAGACGACAGCATTAAAGTCCATGGTTTCATAGCACCTGCCATCTTTCATAAGCGTCGGCCGGACAGAAAGCTAACAATCCATCTGTACAAGCCCCCGGGCAATCTGTATGGCAGCTTGGACAGAAGGCCGCAATGCCAGACCCGATCGAACGCCTTTGTTATGTCCAAGCTGACCACTAAAGGCTCACCTTTTCTCAATGGCTGAAACCAACCGGTGTGTAAGATACACTAGAAGACCACCGTATGCCGTCCGGCCCACTTGAATTGTGAACGTTTAGAGACAGGAGCTCGCGCCGGACATCCCTTTGCGACATACTGATTTCCAGCATGGAGTACCCGCTCTGCGGGACGGTAGACGGACGGCACTGCCATTGTCGTTCAAAGTTGAGTTCGAGGCAAAGAGAGTACCCAGAATATCGGCTTTCTCTTTTGCGCTATGGGCCAGATCTCCAGCAGCACTTTGCAGTCGTGGTAAGGATCACCGGCATAAGTTTCCGTCTGCAGCTTTGGCGAGAGACCAGAAGTATTTGCTGTTAATTTCAACTTGATGCCTCCACGGGTTCTTAAGAAGGGTCTTTTTTAACAGATAGTCAGACAGACAGGCGGACAACAAAGTGATGATCCTTTCGAGGAGAGTAACCCTAATAATAACACTGATCTCACCATTCGTTTTAACAGATCGAGTAAGAAGTTTTGTTTTACAATTTAACTTATCTTTTTAATACAGTACAGACTACTTCTTGATTATATTAGTTACACTGGTTACACAAATATGTATCTAGAGACCAACAAAGGATAACGTTCGTTGATTTCCCTGACTAAACATGATATGAACGTTTAAATAATAATTTGTCATTAGATAAATACCTGTAAACTTCTGTTGTCTTCCACCATAGTGGCAGGCCAATGATAATGAGCACCCCTACAAAAGATGTACTCGCCCACATGCGGTTAGACTCTGTAACAAGAGACAAATATACATAGGGATTTTTATTATCATTTAATTTCTTTTTAATTTGTTACATTAGTACTGGGACAGCACAAATATTAAATAAGTCGTATATGAATAGTGTTTTAGTTATTTCGAGTTAGCTGTCTTACTTATTGATGGCACTTTCGATATGTGTATGTATTGTACACCTATTATTCTAAACTGTGTACGTTTTATAAAATTAGTGCGACTTTTTAAATTTTAGAGACTTTAATTTTCTTTACTTTGTATGACCTATAGGATTTTTCTTTGTGTATGTTATTTAGTAATTGTAAGTTTTTTAATATTTATATAAAGACAACTGTTGCACTAGGGAATTATCGCTCGCTGCGAATACAATAAAGAAATTAAACACAAAGTGCACTCAGACTCGGAACAATTACTAGTAAATCTTGTCCCATATGGGCATCCAAGCTAGAACATGTTTCGACGCAATGATGATCACTGAAACCGTTTCGCCATCCGTGCAGTCATGTCTTTCGCGGTGATTCCTCATTGCTCTTATAACTATCAAATTGTAAGTGATTATTTAACATTCATAATGTATTCATAATTGTATATGTCATCAGTTTTTCCGTACAAATTGACAGCACTTTTACACTTCAATGTTAAATGTAAACGAACGAAAAACTACGTAACAGTCTCGTGTGTCCAACCTTCCATAAAAGCGCAGCGTAAATTGTTCTCAATTAATGCTCATTCACTTATTTAACACCTGACCTGGCTCATTGGTAGTGTCGCTTTACTACGCATCATCACAACCAGGAGAAACCCTCGGAACCCCTTTAAATTTCTATGCACCGACAGGTCTGTCTTCACTGGTTGTTATGAATGTACCACGCCAACAAATCGAACGCAAAGAAATTTCTTAAAGATAAATGTATGGTTTTTATTTGGAACTCTTCCATGTTTTGAGATTTATTTTGATTCAAAGCTGAGTGAAGGACAATGTTGAGGGGAAAGCAGTGCAGATAAACTGAACAATAAATTACTCCGTATTTTTTTTCCTTTTTGTAAAAGAATAGTGGTAACGTGGGTTACATATACAGTATTCTCGTTAACCCTTCCAGCTAAGCTAAAGCTTGTGTTAGGAGAGAGTTCACGCCGCCGCTTCGAACCCGCATTCACTTGATCGCAAGTCTGACGCCTTACCGTGTTCCGTTCCGTTACCGTACCCCTACCCGTGTTCACATAAGTAGGGGTTACGAAGTAACTAATATCTTATCTGTGGTATGGGGTTCACAGTAAGTATACTTTTTCATAGGCTAGTCTGACGAATCAGCTTTGATCTTATTGCCAGCGAAGTCAAAATTTCATTTTAAGGTAAACATGGCGGAAACGAACCTGTTATTTAAAATAAAAGACAAATACCGTTAGAGAAGTATCAAATTAGAAATAGAGCATTTGAATAATGTTTTATTTTATTATGCTACTAATATTATAAACGTGAAAGTTTGTGTTGATGTATGGATGTTTGTTGCTCTTTCACGCAAAAACTACTGAACCAATTGCGATGAAACTTGGTATGTAGATAGCTTGAGACCTGGGTTACTACTTTTTATCCCGATATTCCTACGGCATCGGGACTTACGCGGGTGAAACCGTGGGTTGCAGCTAGTTATACATTAATTCAAACTATTAACGTACATTATGTAACTGGTAAAAAATATAATAATCAGTACCAGAGATCATCTCGAATTTCAACCATAACTCATATATTTTTTATCAATTTGTTTCCAGTATAAGTTGAACCATTGCCTACCGTGTCAGGTCAACATATAATACACTGGACGCGTGTAGCCGTTTGCATGTAATTTTTAAATTTGTAGCACATTGTTTATAAAAATTTACTTTCTGCACTTTTATTTATAAACGTTAAGTACTCCAAACTTGCAGTTCGTTCGTTTGCGAAATTTTCTTTAAAATGCGGAATAAGAATTCTCATCACGTATAAATATATAGATAACCTTGGAAATATCTTGTACTATATTTTTTTTTGGTATACACAGACAAGTTTTGTCCAAAACAACATAATAAATGCCAGTAGCGACCAACACTAAACTTTACCAAAATCTTATTAATATTCATTTTAAAAAACCGGACAAACGCGACGTCTGACTCGCGCATCAAGGCCGCGAGGTTTCCGTACATATCCTACTAATATTATAAACGCGAAAGTTTGTAGGTATGAATGGATGGATGTTTGTTACTCTTTCACGTAAAAACTACTGAACCGATTACGATGAAACTTGGTATATAGATAGTTAGAGACCTGGATTAACATATAGGCTACCATTTATTCCGATATTCTCACGGGATCGGGACTTAAGCGGTTGAAACCGCGGGGCGCAGCTAGTATGTAGATAATTCTTCCATGGCGGGAATGGATTTTCGAAGATTATTGTTAGTTTTTTTCGAAAGACAAACTTAACTTTGCCGTTCTAAAAATACAATCCCATACATCGATGTAAGTCAGAGTAAATTTTCTTAGGTGCTTGTGCTTTTCACTTGTGCTGTGAGACTGCCTCCTACCAATTTTCATTATTCTACGTCAATAGAAAGTATCCTATAGGTTTTGATTTACCTGCGAACAGTTAAAATATACGGCATAAATGGTATCGTATCTTTTAACTGCGTTGATTTTGTAGTTTGATTTTTTTACAGCTTCAAGACCGCATTTGATGATAATTAAATAACATTTGATGTTATTTTAAAATGATACCTCCATGCGTTGCTGAGAAAAGGGTCTTGACAGACAGACAGTCAGTCAGACAAACAGACAAACGGACAATGAAGTAATTCCATAACCCTTCATTTTTTCCTTTTGAGGAACGGAACATAAAAAACCTCATCATTAAACAGGTTAAATTGTTATCAAGCTCTCTTTCACACAAGTATTTTATTAGCCTTAGAGTATTATTAAAACAAGCAAAACATAGCCGCATACTAAATATCAGTATATGTTAATCATGCCGTCACATATTCTCAGCTATTAATAAAATACATAAATTATCTACATAATGGTATTGTATAGTTTTTTTTATCTTTTACCTACTGTTTAGACGGGGCAGAGACAGTGTATAAAAATGTGTTTTTTTTTATATCTTTTACTGTTTAGACGGGGCACAGACAGCCTACTTTTTAAACTTGTGACTTTTATTTAAATGTGCAAATATGCACGCGATAACACCTGATTCAGTTGTGATTGTGAGTTCAACAACCGCATTGTCAGTGTAATTAAATAAAAAAAAAGTGTAAAATTAAATATTTTAGTTTTTCATTGTCCAGTACAGAACGATTAAACTTCGCAGATAAAGATAAAATAAGGTGCTGCTACGGTTTCTTACTAATGTAATAAAGGCCAAAGTTTGTGAGAATGGATGGATTTGTTATCTTTCACGCAAAAATGGCTGAAAGGATCTCGATGAAATAATATTATCTTGAACCTTCGTGTTCAAGTTCGAATAATTATCTCAGTCGGAAACTGTGTGGCAATATTGAGCATAACTTTTTAATTGTATATCATTATCTAACTTTAGCACCTGTTATCTGTAAATTAGATGCTAGAACAAGCAATTTCAGAGTCTCTACTAATAATACTCCATCCAACACATTTTGTTTATCAGAAAATAAGTAAGGTCTGGCGGCTGTGGGATCTTGGTCTATAACACAAGCATTCAGCTTTCCTGGAAGGGTTAAAAAGAATACTAGTATTAGGTCACCCGTGCTACTAGTAGTCATAACTACTCTCTTACTTACAAAACTATAGTAGGTACTTCTTCCTAATATTATAAACGCGAATGTTTCTGAGGATGGATCTATGGATAGTAGTATGGTAGTCCTTCAAGCAAAAACTACTGAACAGCTTTAGATGAAATTTGGCAAAACAAATTATTTATGACCTAGATCAACACATTGGATACTCTTTACTGTGTTTAGCGAGGCTGACGCGAGCAAAGGCGCGGGTAAAACCTTTATAATCTTTCCATTAAACCCCTAAAACTTCGGCCAAGTGCGAGTTGAACGCGCGTGAAGAGGCTAGAACCATGAAATTTTTCGAAGGAAAAAAATCGGAAAGCCGTTAATTTGTTGTTATCATCATCAATACAAATAAATAAAATTAGGCTTCTTTTATTTTGGAAAAAGAATTAGGGTTCCGCGCAAAATATAGAGAAAAAAAATATAGATGTATACGCGAGCGAAGCCGCGCGGGCACTGCTAGTATCATATATAAAGAAAAAATAACATTGCGAACTTGTATTTTGAGGTTGGAAAATTTACTGTTACGTATATCGCGTTACGTTCATGTATGAAAGAGTTGTGTATAAATCTTCAAACCATCGAGGATCGATTTCCGAGATGGACGAACTATACTATTTCCTATTCTAAATACAATTTTGTATGTTTAGGGAAACTTCAGAACGCGAGTCTCGTTCGTTGTTATCCGTTTTTAATATTTGTATATATTCAAAATTTATTTATTTATGTTGTACATCTGTGTTTGGGTTACATTGATATGTTAACAAATTTTCAAATTAATCGGTCCAGTAGATTCGGATCAAATTGACTGTGAGACGGATTGAAAGACGCACTATTGATCCTATAAGGGTTCAGTTTCTTCCTTCGGACGTACGGAACCCTAAAAAAGATGTAACTAAAAACTTTCTACTAATTACGTTATACCTGTAGTTCGTTTTTTTACGTAGATGTATGTATATTATAAAAGATGAATTACAGATGAATAACCCTTAAGACCAAACCAAACATTTCGTACGTTGTTTGATTAAGGCGTAGTAATTTCTTATCTATATCTAACTGAGTCCACAACTACCTGCCATTGAATTTTGGGGCTTCGCTAGCACTGTCGTTATCAGACAAGAATGCAATGTCGTTCACATTAACGAGCGAATCGGTCTGCTCTATCATTATTTCATATTCAGAACAAATATAAGTTATCTCAATCCAGCTATCAATTCGTTAGAAGATACTGCTTTAAAAGACAATGGGTGAAATCTACACTGTCTACGTCCACACTTCTACACTAATATTATGGTGACGAAAGATTTGTGTTTGTAATTAATAAACAAAAAAAAATATTTCACCGGTATTTTTTATTTTGCCATTTTAGGGATACCTACGAAGAATCTAATCATGTGAACCAAGATGCGAAAAAAATACCATAAAACTTTACTTCAATCACATGTACTGCGAAAACTGTTGATGGTGAAATCGGACGTTTCGTTCCAAAGATCATGAATTTTAAAATGTTACAACCTCAACGTTTAACTACCAAGTGTTAAGCATAGCATTTATCGTGGGAGAGCCATGCTGTTGCCCGTATGGGTCGGTTCGACCGGAGTGATACCACGGCCTCACATAAAAATGGCAGTGAAGCAATTTGCTTTTCGCCGAGTGAGTGAGGTTACCGGAGGCCCTAACCCTTCCCTCCTTCCCCCATCTCCCCCTCTTCCACCCTTCCCCTACCCTATCTTAAAGGCCGGCAACGCACTTGTGATCAAATTTAATAATTCACTCTGGTCGCACATCACAGACCTAACATCGGTGCAGATATAATGCTCCTACAAACGATGTGGTCGTGCCGTTCTCTTAGTCAATGAAGAAAAATTACTCAGGGATAAAGTACTTTACGGCAGTGACGGCCAGCTAAAAAGGGTTTCAGAACTGCACCGTGCTTACGATCCGTTACAATATACATTACATATACATCTTTGTAACTGGAGACGATGGACGGACGGATGGACTGCGCGAAAGACGATATAGAAGCGAAGTAAGTAGTAAACTGACGAATAGAGTTGAACAAAACCCCAAATAAAATTGGAAAAGGGTAGGATGATGAAGATGATGAACAGCAGCAATGCTACCCAACCGTGTTTTTCTGTATTATGGAAGTTTTCTAGAAGCTAGAGCTTATTAACCCGGAAAAACAGAATGAGATAGGCCTTATTGTATTTCTCAACATATAACACTTTATATTAATACTGATTGGCTGATTGGACGCTCACATACCACAATCACTTTTTTGAATTCCGGTGTGTGTCTCAGACTCGATCAACGCCAATGGGGCCGGAGGCTGTACAGCGCTCTCTCACAAGCAGTAGAACAGGAAAGTACTACTTTTCCCTAGTTCCCATTACATTGCGTCTTTAACGTATATAAAGGAATCGGAGTGCTGGTTAAAAGCACTATATCGAATCATAGTAACTTCTTGTATTATATCTTAGTATATTACTGTAAATAACTGGTTAAGTTGAGTCCGATGTCAGTCTCAATACTCTGCGCATCGGATTGTTATTATTTTTTTATGATGAGGTACACCAATGGTCATTAACATACGTAGGCTTTATTTACGACATTGCATTAATGCAATCTTTGATTGTCCGTAAACATTATTTAAGCATCGAATTTGGTCGCCGATATCTATCAATAAACTAACATGACCTAAGTACATCTGTGCCATTTAACTGTATGATAAATAGTCTGACCTTCATAAATGCGACCTTATCAAATTAGCAGAAGACTTGGGAAAATCAAGATTATATGAACTGACACGTTAAAACTCGTGATGTTTTGACCTTAGCATACTGATTTGTTTCATAGTGTATACCTATTTGTGCAAGTCAAGTTAGTAAAACAGCCTTGGATAAACCCTCTTTGAATTGCAAGCTAAGGATACATGCATACCCCTGTAATCGCAATTTCAATAATTCCAACTGTGACTGTGCCTCCCTTGCTAGAGTTACTTCCATAAAGTACTTGAGCGTAGTAATTGACTAGTAATGATTGAATAGTAATGGACGATCGACTTAACTGGAGCCTACAAAATACAACATTAACAGCTAGAATTAGAAAGCTAATATATATATTTAAAAATTTACGAAGAGTGGGCGATAGGAAACTGCTAATCCAAACTTACCAGGCACTCTCTGAATGCCTTATAAGATACTGCATCTGTGCATGGGGCGGTGCTGGTAAAACGTTTCTATTACCTGCGGAAAGAGCCCAACGCGCTGTTCTGAAAGTACTATTATCTTTACCCTTTAGGCATCCCACTACCGCTGTTTATGAAGAAGCTGGTGTGCTGTCTGTAAGAAAGATATATATCTACGAAATTTTAAAAAGATATCACCAAAAATATGTACCATACCTACCTATTCAAAATAAAAGAATAGTGCGTTGCCCAGTACCGCCGCAGAAAACAGCATTTGGACAAAAGCATTTTAATTACCATGCTCCAAAAGTTTACAATAAATGTAACACACTTTTCAAAATCAGAAATATGAATAATAATAAATTTAAAAATATAATACTTACCTGGTTAAAAACGTTGGGATACGATGATACAGAAAGGCTTTTAATAATTGATAAATGATAAATATTATAAACACACACACATATCAGCATTCACACACACTTACACAGACGCACACCTACACACACATATACACACATCCACATACATACACACACACAAACTGACTGTATCTATTAATATATGGCAAATACATTCCACTTAAGTTTTCTTTGTTATTTTATAAGTTTTATTAATGTAATGTGAAATTTCTAAGGGCATAACAAAATGCAATGACGAATAAAGGGAGGACACTGGCTTCTGTAACACAGTTCTTACTAGTACAGGAGTCAGGGAAATCTACCTGTTTGTAACTATGTTTGTGTCCAACAAATAAATAAAAAAAAAAAAAAAAAAGTAACCCTATTGGGTTACTTGACTTTCACTATGAATTAATAAATCCGATATCAAAACTTGTGAAAATGTAGATTTCTATGTATAATTCTCTATACATTTGATTTCTAACTATAAGGCTGATAGTTAGAAACCACATGTTTTCATTTTCATGTTTAATAGGCTTTTTAACGACTTCAGTATTTTTTTTATAGGGAGCATACGAGCAGATGGGTCACCGTTAGCGATTTATTTGCCAACTGTGAACAGATTCTTTTGAGAGGCAATTTGACATACTTCAAGGCTTTAACCTTCACCCTGGGCCACAGCGCTCACGGAGACCGCATGTCGGTCAGTGTTTTTTGACGTCCGGTGCGACTTTTTCGCAATTCGAGGCATCGCCACCTGAACTCCGACCCCAAGGAGCGACAAACTGTTGTTCCAATTTGCCAACACTAACAAATGATAGACAATTATGACAAGTGTTAATATCAGCCCTGTCTGTAAAATAAATAACAACGTCAACAATGACATGTTGAATTTTGATAGTCCGTATGGTTTCTGTTTACAATTTTGTACAGTATCAGTGACATCCCTTATTAACGAGCAGAGACATGAGGTTATACTTTGATAGTTTATGAAGGATGATTTATCATTATGTGGTGATAGATGGACATAAATATTATAATATTTTAGTATATGATTGATAAAATGATAACATATAGTTTGTAACTTTGGATGTTCTAAAGATCCGTTTTCATTTTTAAATTCTTCTGCTTATAAGAAGCTCAAATACATACAGTAATAGTTTGTATTTTTAAATGACTTCAAAAAAAAGGAGGCGGTTCTATGTTCAGCTGCATGTGTTTTTTTATGTATGTTCACCGATTAGTTACCGATATTTCCGTCATCTTTGGACCGATTTCAAGAATTATTTTTTTGTTTAATAGGGTATGCTCTCCAGGTGGTCCCATTGTCACCGGATCTGATGATGGTATCTGAGGGAAACCGAAGGAAACCCTCAGTAATTAAGGACAAAGATTGTGTTCGTTAATTTTTCTTAAAATTAAGCAACAATGTTGCTTAATGTGACTAATATTATTATTGTTTCTGGTAGAGATCGCTATTAGCGATAAGGCCGCCAATTGTACTCTAATTTATAAGATAAGATTCGTTTCAATGAATTTCAATTAATGGTATACAATAAAGAATATTATATATATCTGTCTATATATCTATCTAAATTTAATTGTTAAGCATTTAGGTTTTCTTACGATGTATTGACTGATGATTCCTACATTGAAAGGTCTTAAAGCACTCTTAAACGTTAATTTTATTTCCTTGATTTTAGGTTGTCATAATAATGTAGTGAAATCAAAGAAAATCGATACTTTGCCATTGCCTAATTTATCAATTTTATTTACTCGCTTGTCTAATTTATTTGCGGCTATTGAATGTGAACAGAGCAACGATTGTAAAGACTGGAGAATTATTTACGAGTAGGTACATCAGCCTGGGGTTAGAGTCAGGTCTCCAAAATGCTATTCTGTTCCTACTTATTTTGTATCCCTTTATAACATCAATTGCAATTTTAAAATGTTAGGAATGCAATATATATAAAAAGCTATTTTGTCTTAATTATCTAAATATTTGTTTTGAGCATTGCAGAAACTTACTGCACTAGAGATTTCAATGTGGATTCGCAGATTTATTTCTGAATTTATACTTATTACGCAAATAAGAGCTGTTTGTTGACGTCATAGTTTTGATCACATATCTGCGTTCTGATTTGTATCTGTGGTCAAAAATAGTTTCCTTTTTTGTTAAACTTTCAATATTATACATCACTACTTTACACACTTGTTAACAGTGTACTAGATTGGTTGTCGTTTATGGTTCACGGCTATAGATCGCAACGTAAACTTAGTAAGTTAACGTAAAGTTAAAGTCTTTTAAAAGTTTTAAAGATTTTCTTGATATCAAATCCAATCCTAACACTTTTTTTTTTAAATCAGTCTGAGGAAGTCGAAACGCGGCGAGAATCTCCAAAACGATCAAATGATTTTTTACATTTTGTACACACGTAAATCGTCCTTTTTTATTGTTTTCAATACAAATAAATAAAATTCAAGTGTCTGTTTTTAATGTCAAAATAATAGATAATTTTTAAGCTCATACAGTTATGGGCACGTTACCTATGCCTAAAAATCAGTTGTGTTTTACGTGGGAGAGCCATGCTTCGGCACGTATGGGCCGGCTCGACTCTTCTCGATACCACGGCCCCACAGAAAACCGGCAATGAAACAATGCTTGCATTGCTTTTCGCCGCGTGAGTGAGATTACCGTAGGCCCTATCCCTTCCCTCTCCCCTGACCTTCCTCTTTTCCCCCTCTCCTCCCCTCTAATCCCTCTCTCCTGTCTTCCCGCTCTTCCCCCCTCTCCCCCTACTCCCACCTTAAAGGGTGGCAACGCACTTGTGACTCTTGAGTTACAGGTGTCCATGGGCGGCGGTAGTCATTTACTATCCAGGTGACCCGTCTGCTCGTTTGCCATACCATAAAAATAAAAATAGCTGGTGTTATAAAGAGTAACTTAGGCTATTTTTATTTTGGGAAAAGAAACAAGGGTTCCGCGCAAAATATATAAATATGAACACGCGAGCGAAGCCGCGCGGGAACTGCTAGATTCAATCTAAATAATACATATTAACTTCTATCTTTAGCAATCAATAGAATTCAATACTATATTCAATAGCTGGAAATGCTGGAATAACGGTGGTGATGATGGTGATAAAATTACGTAGGTACTAGTGTTTACAGCACACGGAGCGACAATTGTCGCCCAAGGTCACTCTAGTTTAGGTCAATAGTCTTTGACGCCTTAAATATATTATTCATTCCCATTATTCATCAGTCAGTGGGTTTATAAAGTGAAGCCAACACTTTTTTTGCCAATAATTTGCAAAATTACCTCAAAATTTGGTAAAAATAAGTGGTTTTTAACCGACAAAAAAAAAAGGAGGTTCTCAATTCGATCGTATAATATTTTTTTTTTTATGTCTGTTCAGCCCTCACTCCGTTATTTATGAACCGATTTTGATTATTCTTTTTTTGTTAGATAGGGTATACCTCAAGGGTGGTCCCATGTCAAGGAAGTCAGGTTCTGATAATGGGATCCTGAAAAAATTGAGAGAAACCCTCGAAAATTGTAGGAACGAATAGTGTTTCTGTTTACTTTTCATTACTTTATCAGGTATTGCGTTTAGAAATCATCATCATTTTTCATCATCATCATCATCATGATTTGTTGTTTTGAGTCGGCGCCAAATAAAATTTTGATAATTAATCAGTTTGTTGTTTGGCGCCGACTCAAAATAAGTTTATATAAAATTAGATAGTTTATGTAAATAAGCTCAATACTTAAGACTTAAGGTTTATTTATTTTTTGCTTTTTAGTTCTTTTCGTCGGTTTAATTTTTTGTTAAAAAGATTTTTGGTCATTTCAACATATCTGTTTAACAATATTAGCCATGAGGTGTCCCTCTGGGCACAGATAAGATAATAGTTGCTTCGTTCTGTGTGGCAGTTTGATTTCAGTACAATTAAAATTGTTCCTATTGCAAATGTGATAGAATAGTATTTCCTTCTGAGTGATTTAACTGCTTGGATGAAATCTTTAACACTTAATTTTAATCATCAACATAGACTCTTAATATTTATATAGATAAGTATATGAACTGTCTTTTTTTTATGTAAAGATTAACCAAAATTAGTGCTACAAAAATACGGTACCCAAGTATTCATCATGGAACGCCGAAAAAATAGAAGTTAAAAGCAATAGTCTGAAATTTTACCCTATCGTTAGTAATTTGTTAGTCAATGGTGTCAATTCTTTTAGATCACTCTCTAAACTATATTCTGACTAAATTTTCTTCATATAAAATGCAAACCTTGTACACTTCGAAACAAGGTTTTATTTCAAATTTAAACAAGTAGGTAACATATATGTCGCTATAGAAATAAGCAATTTATTTATCGATTATAGTCTGACACGCTTAAATAAACTTTAATACCACGTAGCGAGAGCCGCTATCTGTTGAATGCCATCTCTTTTGCTCTGTGTTTTTAGTACTAAAGGTCTTCGTAGGTGTCAATTAAAATAACGTCATCTTAGTTCGTTTTGAACAAGTTTTTATACGGCATTTGAATAATTGGGGACTATCGCTGCGTGGCAATTATACGGCATTTGAATAAATGGGGGCTCTCGCTGCGTGAAAATAAAGTTGAGTAGACGTTGACAGGTGTTAGTGAAATTTAGTGGCTGAGAAATAGATAGGAGTAACAAATAGACCTTGTTACGAAGAAGACAAGGTTGATTTCACATGAAGAAATTAAGTCAGGTCTTAGTTTAGTGAGTGTACAATAGAATCGGCACTAATGACATGTTAAATAACTTTAAATTTACTAAGTTTTAAAATAAAGTAGTATACTTATACACAGGTCATAGGTACGTTCATATTTATTTATAAGGTCAATTTCTAGGTTAGAATTCCTACTACTACTGCTTTGAAAATGAAGGAGTTGGTAGATTTAGTATTTATTTTTTGTATCACGCTTAACTCTGCTACTGAGATATTTAAATTTCGAGCAGAGAAGTTATGACTGTTATAAGTTACGTTATAAGTTAAGTAACGTTGTATACGTTATTAGTTAGATACCGAAGTGGTCTCACATATTAAATGTGTAAATATCCGATCGTGGTCACAGGTGGAGTGCACACGTGACTACGATCGGTGCAATTCCATCGAAAAGATGTTCCAAAAAAAGTATTGTGCCTTGTAATTGTTATCACGATTAAGTCCCGGTTTACACATCTAATATGTACTTATAGTAGCGGAAGTTTAAAAATAATTATGGTGGTCACATATTTTTAGGACATAGTATTTAAAGAACTTCCGGTAATGCTTTCAATAAACCCCTTTACGTTACCTAAACCTACCATTTTTCAGTTAACGTAAAACGGCTTAAGCCGCGTTCCAATAAACAAAAAAGGATTCATTTTGCTTACGGACGGTAAAATTTTCATTGAAATTCAATGAAATTTTACCGTTCGTAAGCAAAACGAATCGTTTTTTGTTTATTGGAACGCGGTATTAATCTGAACCAATTTAGAGAGACAACTATTTACACAATACTAAAGTGTCCATATTCAGTGGCAACCAAAATAAAAAATGCGAAACGAATTGACTGGCCTGTTGGTCTAATACAAGTATAATATAATAATAAATATAATAAAATATAATAATAATAAAACACCCAGGACAAATAATTGTATGATAATTTGTTCTGTGTCTGGGTGTAAATAACTATACTATGTATATATTTAGAAATATATAAGTATGTTTATCAGCAGTCTGGTGACCATAGTACAGGCTCTGCCTAGTTTGGGATCAGACGGCCGTGTGTGAGATGTGTGGAGTTATTATTAAAAAAAAAAAGAATTTAAAAATGGAAAAAATCAAAATCTTTTATATAACATTACCTTCATACCACCAACCTATCTTCATCTTTTTAACCGACGAAAAATCCGATCAACCCGTATATTATTTTTGTTTTGTTTTTTGTGTCTTAAAAACTACGATCTAAGAGCGACTCTCAGGCTCATGGATTCTAGATACAGTTCAACGCCTTACAACAAGGACACTTTATCTTGGTATGTCAGTAGCGACCCACGACCACCTACCTAGATACATTCCATATGTCTCGCAGAAATTTACAGATATATTGCGATGTAGCCCATTTTAGTATGGACTTCTGCAAAAAAGCTGTGTGCAAAAATGTTTGTTTAAAAGGATCTTATACCATATCCTATTAGTAAGCATTATGTTAAACATAATTCAAATATTTGTAAGAGTAAACCGCTTGTCATGCAAGCATCATCACAATTTCCGCTTGGTTATTTACTCCGTATAAAAATACGTTATAATACCCAATACATATCATGTCCATTCATCTCATTCCTTCTGATACATAAACAAAAGAGTTGATTCAAACTACTGCCAAACTGCTTCGTTGTTAAGTGTTTAGTATTAGTAAACTTACGGGGACGATGTGTGCTGTGTTGCACTTTTCAAAGACAGGTAACACATCCGATTTTTTGTGTAATAAAACTTAACATAGCCTTTTTTTATAAAAATATAGATATTGAATATTACATAAAAAGAGGTAACCCTAAACTCACGGCAACGCAACCGTGCGCTATTGCGAGGCAATAATAATCGTGTTTTAAGAACATTTAAGATCATTTTCGCATGCAGCGGTCTACGCTCTGAAAGAGTAGGTAATTTTAAACGGTAGGTATGGACGTTTTTGTAGGGAGTGATTTATCTGTTATGCAGTATCTACTTAGTAATCTGTGCTACTGCAGGTTAAGATTCTCAATATGGTGCATGTGTTATTGACCACCAACATTGTTTATTCATACTATGCTCTTTTGAACACATTCTAACTGAATCTATATTTAATATTATAAAGCTGAAGAGTTTGTTTGTTTGGTTGAAGGCGCTAATCTCAGGATTTACTAGGTCGATTTGAACAATTCTTTTAGTGTTGAATAGCCCATTTATCGAGGAAGGCTATAGGCTTCATAACTTCACGCTACGGCCAATAGAAGCGGAGCAGTGACCATAAACACAGGTGAAACTGCAGGGACGCCTAGTAGGTGTTATAATGTTATAATGCGAAAGTGTGTTTGTTTGTTTGCGCTTCCGCTTTCGCGTCTAAACTACTCAACCGATCATTATGCAATTTTGCATACACATCAGGTATGCAGAGAAAGACATAGGGTGGGTGCTTTTGACCCAGAAAAGTATCGTTGAGAGGGATAGAAAAATAACTTAACGGCGGCGCGGCGGCGCGGCGGCGCGGCGTGCGTAGCCGCGGGCTAAAGCTTTGCCGCCAAATTGGGGAAGACCGTAGACTCTATAGATTACCGCGGTTTAATATCAGGTGCATTGTAGCGGAGTGTTGGATTGCTGATTAGTAAGGTCGTCCGAGCTCCACGGAGGAAGAGGGGGAAATCGGTGCAATACGCATGTGATACCACAAGTGTTTCCTGGCACCGCAAATAACTTACTATTAGACGGCCCGTGTGCTTGTTTAACAAATACTACTCACGTGCGTCACACATTACTAAAATTCTTGGTAACTGCTCCAGCTAAGCTACATGCTTGTATTAAGAGTAGATTCACGTCAGTAGTGTACGGGTGGAATACGAACCCGTAACCATTTCATCGAAAGTCCGACGCCTTAGCCATTACGCTATCGTCGCTTTCACTTGAATTTTCTACTGTCACTTTAATTCTTTGAACATACTCGTATCTGAACCATGCATAACAATACATAAACAAACCAGAGGTGGTCTACTCAATTTTCACACACGCTTTTTGTGTATGGTCACTGCCACGGTAATGTTTATAACATTACCGTGTCACTGCCAAGCTCTTGTTATCGTAACAAGAAATCCGAGCAAACATTCACATTTTTATAATATTGCCTCTCGATACAAGATTGAAACTAATTTTTGAAGTGAAAACTTCTTTAGGCACGTTCGTGAATTTTTGCTATGGGGAAAAAGCGTGACCGTCACGCTAATAATACATATATAGATCCATTAAAGGGCGTTAATCTATACATTGAGTTCTGTCAGCTCCTTATTAATTAATGTCATCAACCTGCTAATGTAACGTTTTAAGTTCGTCGTTTCGTTTAAGTTTTCACTTCTGTCGGCAGTCCCATGACTGCCTTTTTTTAATGTAGTTGTTATTGGTGTATTGTGTTTAGTTAACGTGCAAATATTCTTAGTGCGGAAATTACAAGTTAAGAACAGACCTACAGCATATCCCACATGTAGAACCTAGAACTATTTAAATGGAAATAATAATAGGCCTGAAATTTACACAAAGTTAAAAAATAAACACAATGAATACGTCACATCATACGTTAAAAAACCGGCATCATTATAGTAACGTAATCGGCTAAGGTCAACGAACGACCTAGGCCCATTCACTATTTTGATTGAAATGGTTATTGCTAAGCGCCGACAATAGATAAATCATTATCATTATCATCATCATCATATATCATATCTCATCATCATGTATCATCATCATTAGAGACAGCGGTAATCTGTCCGACTGGCAATATTAGAATACCAATGAAATGGTTAATTACCCGTGGTCAGACAAGTTTCTTAGATAGATCTCACTGTCAAGTGACTATGGTTAAATATATCAATCTACCCGCAGACAAGTTTCATTGGCCATACGCATTACAGCGTGAGAGTGAACTACTTCGCTTCGTGTTATGGAGGTTAAAGTTAGATCTAGATCTTGCTCGCGGCTTCGCTCGCTTCAAAGGTTTATCTATCCTTTGGGATAGGTACCCTATGTCTTTTTGTGTACCCCTGACAACGCGTTTACAAATCTCGCATTTATGACGTGGCAATTTAGTTACCACCGGATATGCGAAAATAAATAGCAAACTAAAAATTTAGCAGAACGTAATGATAGGACTGACACGCTTAGGAAGGCCTGCATTTGTGTTTGTCTAGTTAATAGATGGTCAAGGTTAGACTTTAATATAACCACATTGTACATTCAGGAAGTATAAAGGAATAATAAATATGTCTACTCGTTTCACAAGATGGCGCTGCGTTCAATGTCAAATGACGTAAGAAATTGTCAATTTAATGATAAAACAAATAGCCAGTCCAATAGTGCTTTGCAAAATTATTATCGTTTAATGTGTCCTTGTTAAAAAAATAATGTATATAGAGATGGACAGAATGGACGTAAAGTAAGATTGACTTTAAGTTTTTGCACTGAATAATAATAAGGACCAGTAGACGGGTCCGACCAATCGCAAATTTTTGTACTTCTAATTTAGCAATTTTTGTACCTCTAGTTCTCATAACTAGAGGTATAAAAACACATAATTTCACTTTACTTCCTTTCAATATTTTTTATAGGTGTCCTTGATTCCTCCATTGTTGTTTGTACAAAATTATGTATAGGCGATCTATCACATACGATCATATCATTACGTATTAACAAACATTGCAGTGTTAAAATATACACAAATTATGTAATAGAGATACTAGGTACGCTGATGTAAGTGATTGATTAGCTTCTCTACGTGAAAAGATATACTAACGCGTTTACCTAACATCCGCAAGGAATCGGTAGATGATTTGTTTATACTTTGTTAGCTTATTAGCTATGTCATTATAGTTTAGGCTTGTTATATTCTTCACAATTCGTCCTCTGCCTATTCATCCATTATTGTAATGCTGACAAGGTAATTAGAATTTAACAAACGTGAAATTGTTTCAACATTGATTTACCTACCTACCTACCTATTTTCTTTTCAGCAGAAACTGTATGACGTGTCTGTTTGATTTTTAAGCACAGCATATAAACTACTGGAATTTTTTTGATGATTATTATTTATGAGTTGTAAAACGCTACATAAAGACTTGTATATACATAACTATTTTTATTTATTTTATCCCGTAATATACCTACCTGTGTATATTTAACCGCGGTTGAAGCGGTGGTTAAAGGTAGGTACATTATGTATCCAGAAGTAAAATTGAACCAAAGAAATAAACATAATGCCGGAAAAAAAATGTATTAAATACGTCCCTACTTTGGAATTAAGAGAATGAAAAATTGAGACAACCATATGAAATTTAACTCTTTTCAATCTAAGCAATGACGTTTATACAGATATGAGTATTGACCTTTTCAATTGAAATAGTTGTAGAACATTATAAATCGTGTCAATAGGACTCAATATACGACACGTGTCTAGAACGCATACAGTTCAAAGTTTCAAGTCCACACTTGAGTGAGCACACTTATCGAAGCAGTGAGCCGAATACGTATGATCACCGATCGGCGATCGGCTGTCGATGTGACCGCCGCACCGGCGTCGAGTGGCGCATGTGAAGAGGGTCACTCGCCACCACTCGCCTGCACTCGGCGAGCGTGTGGACCGGTAGCCTCGAACTCGGCATCACTCGCCGAGTGGCTCGCCCGAGCGCCTCGTCCGAGCATGAAGTGCGACCATTACCGATCGGCGATCGGTTGTTGATACCGCGGATCGACTGTGCACGCTACAGATGGTCCATGAACACGGCCTACTGCCTAATAGGCCTAAATAAAATAAATTAATAAGTACATAGTTTTACTTACTACTCATCCCCTTGAGTTATAAAAGTTTATTTATAGGAGTTGAGTAAACTAAAATTTTTAAACAAATTGTTACAAATTCTACCAGCCCGACCATCAGGTAAATAAATAAATTATCTACTTATGATAAATTACTAACAGTAGGTATTTAATTAAGTAAATTTATGTTAGAATTGGTGAGTGTCTACTAGTTTATCCTTGTTCAGGGGTTTCCCTACCGTATCTACGTTACTATTCTTGTTGTAAATATGAATATTGTTTTTCAAAAGAAACACTTTGTTTAATAATTTACAGTAAAAAATAATAAAAAAAATTAGTTTAGAAATAAAATATATTTTCATTAATATTAATAAACTCCGAATGTCATCGAAAAATTTGACGAACATAAGAAGTAATGAATTTAAAATTTTCATACATCAGAACTGAAATCTGTTTAATTTATTTTAATGAAATGCCTTAGCCTCTAAATAGATTATTTTAGCACACTCTTTTGTATAAGTTGTAAGAAATTTAGATTATTATATATCATTGATTTTCTTAGGATTGACCGGTTTGAACGACTATATTGCATTAATTGGATCGATTTCTATACTGATTGCAATGAGACTATACCCCTGGTATGTTATTTACACGTTACATGCATTACCAGGGGGTTATATCAGGGATGGGTCAGCAAATGGCAAATTGGCAAATATATGGAAAGAAAGACAACATTTGACACGATCAAACTAGGTATCTCTGAACTATTAAAGTAAGAACATAACAACTAGAACAATAAGCATTGCACAAGCCGGTTTATTGCTTATGCATACCACGCCACCGCCGCGCAGTTGTGGGTGTGGCTGACCCGCCTGCCTTACGTCAGCTTGTATGCGTACATTGACTGGTATGACCTCAACATTTGTATGTGTTACGGTTGTAGAAACTCATTGTACCAAATTGATTCCTCTTTCGCGTGTTTAATATAATTGTATCAGTGTGATATGTGTTTATTTCGAGTTAAATTTAAAAAAATTGGCAGTATGTATATCTAAACTTATCCTACTAATATTATAAACGTGAAAGTTTGTGAGGATGTATGGATGTATGGATGTGTGGATGTGTGGATGTGTGGATGTATGGATGTATGGATGTATGGATGTATGGATGTTTGTTACTCTTTCACGCCAAAACTACTGAACCGATTGCGATGAAACTTGGTATGTAGATAGCTGGAGACCTGGATTAACATATAGGCTACTTTTTATCCCGATATTCCCACGGGATCGGCACTTACGCGGGTGAAACCGCAGGGCGCTGCTAGTATATTATAAATAGAAAATATTAATTTTTTTGGATATTTCTTGGAAAAACTCAAAGACAACTTAACCGATTTAAAAACATCTTTCATAGAAAGCTACAATGTCAGCTAGTAACATAGGCTATATTTTATTTTCAAAAAATTTGAGATCTTTCCGAAAATTGGAATAATGTAAGGGAAGGTACCAAAAAATTGCGCATGAAAGTGTGGCTCGCGAGTGGTCTCACGTCAGTTACGATCGATAGCGGCAGGGGCCGACTGCCACTCCATACCAGGTATTCCATATCATCAGCCGATATACCTCGGCGAGCACCTTCGCTTTCAAGTCCCATTGGGGCGTTCCGGTCAGTGAGCAGTATCCGCGTTTGGCCCTGACTGCCATAACTCATAGTTTTAGGCCCAGATATTTCATATTTGCCTATACCGGTACAAGGACGGTCTGAACCTCAATCACGATCGAGGTCCGGCGGTCCTCCGCCACCCGAAGTCACAGCTTGGGGTGTGGACGGCGATGAATGAACGGCTCATAGAAGAAAAGGTCCTCTGTCTTCTCCGACACCACCTGCAGGTCGAAATCCTCGATCGGTTCAACGTCCACTTAGAAGACTCCCACAGTGGCCAAGCGTGCCATCTCCTAGGAACTTCCTCTAGCGACCGTCACTACGGTGTTATCAACATAACAGATGATCCTTCGCGGAGCCTCCCCTCTCGGTCAGCCCTTGAGAGAAGGTTCGGGCCGATATGAGAACCGACCCTTGGGAACACCGCACGACAAAGGACCTTGCAGCACGTGTCCATCACGATCCTCGTAAAGGACGCGTTGCTCCCGTACGATAGTTCGCCACTAGTCGCTTCAGGTGGATAGGTACCCCATGATAACTAAGCGCCTACCTGATGCAACTGAACGGCTGGCTATTGAATGTATCAGCGATATCGAAAGACATCGATAACCTATCACCACAACTGACTGCACCCGCGGCTTTAAGGCGCAATATGGTCTCGACTGTCTAATTGTCCGTTCAATACTCAGGCCGATCGGCGGTCTGCTACACCTCAACACCCGGAGGTGAGGTCAGTCATGCTTTAATAATGGTTACCTCCGTCAGTAGATCGCTGTCGAAAAGTCCCACTGCCCACCGTGGAAAATGGGAAGTGCTGCAAACCCTGTAAGTAATCGGATGTACAGGTGACCCGAGAGCGTCTCAACCTCTTCCAAGCCTCGCCAGTATCTACTCGTGCAGTGAGAGTACGAACGGAAGGTATACGTTTTCAGGAACTGGTGACGTTGTCGTCAACGTTGTATTGTTTGACAGTGTTTCAGTAGCGCACTCCGGTTACTTTTCCATACAAACAAAGAGCATTGATAACTTCGCTATTTGATTTGAAACGAAACGTACAATAACCTCCTTTATTTGGAAGTCAGTTCAAAAACGAAACGTGACATTGAATGATTTGGCATATAAGACGGTTTAAAAACTAGTAATTTCGATCTTATTGATCTTGAAATATATATAACTACTTAGCTGTTGTCGAATTGCCACGCGGACTGACGGATTGTTGGAAATTCAAATTCATGGAACCGATGTTGTGCTCAATTTTTTTTTATATTTCCTTTCGTAAGAACCTTATATAAAGTATAAGAAAATATGAAAAAAATATGAATGAAATCGGTTAAGTCGTTCTCAAGTTATGGTGTGACTAAAGGAAATAGGGATTCATTTTTATATGTATCGATTCAATTTTTTTCATAATTTTGTCGCAATTTTATACTAGATTATGTAGCTTTGGAACACTGAACTGTTGTACTTATTAAACAAACATTAGCATTTGTACTTATGTCAACAACAACTTGTAAAGGCTACTATCCCAAAACCAAAAGTTCCCACTAGACGTTTTGCATAAATCTTTCCCTATTCTCTATGATATTCATGTGTATAAATTAATGAAAAATTACGAGGTTTCTGACACTTTCTGTTTTTTACCGACAACAGTTGTTGTTGTTGGAAGCGAACAAACAAATCGATAAATCTTACAATAAAGCAAATACCTATCTTGAAAATAGTTATCTTGAAATACAGTCTCTTCCTTCCTTTTGCAACCCAGGCTTTAAGTTCTATCTGTCCTGTCACTGTTTTACATTGCTGGATCTGAAGGAGACAGTGATGAAGGCTAACTTTCTACATCTATTTCGGAATCTGAATTTGTATCTCTTCTAACCTTTCGTAACGACTTTTGACTGTGGTAAGGAAGGTTTTCGAAATTCTGTATTTATACAACCCTATGTTTTTCCATGTAATGACGAATAGTTCACAACATTCTTCTTTTTATAACCTGAACATGCGAAGTAAAGTTGGAAAAATTTCACAAGGCGAGATCGATTGTATAGTTTTTTTGTCATGTTACGGCATGGACATGGCATATATCGCACTGTACCTTTGTGTATTTCATGCGAAAAATAATAGTTATTACGACAAAACGTTTACAATAAGATCGATTAAACTTAATACAATATGTTCATTTCATATTTCATGTTCCAGAAATCAAAATTGAGTTGTTAAATAATACTACATTGACATTATTAATGAATTGTGTGTAGTTTTTTCACAATAACGTCATATATATGAAACCGTTGCATAACTTCTTCAATGGCGGAGTTAAATATAACTGATTTTATTTTCATGGATGGCGTACGGTAGAGTTTCAGGGTCGCACCTAGAAAACTATTTTGGTATTCAATAGCATTGATAGCTCACAATACACACATTTATACGGTTGTTTATTGGGACGTGTTTGTGCGTCACAATATAGAGGCAATAATTATTATATAACAACAGTTGGGCGTCTGACGTGTTACTGTTGAAATTGATGAGATGAAGATTGATGAAAAAGAATTGTTATTATTATGTACGTTTATCTGATACATGCGGTTACACCTGTACAGTAGTTTAAAAGAAGATTCTGTAATCGTTATCAAGTATCCTGTAAATCTTTTGTAAGGATGTATGTTACACTTTCACGCAAAAACTACTGAACAGATTGCGATGAAACTCGACATGTAGCTGGAGACCTGGATTAATGGATAGGCTACTTTTTATTACGATGGCACCGGGGCTTACGCGGGTGAAACCGCGTGGCGCAAGTAGTTATTGATAAAACTTTATGTATTAGTGTAGAAAACAGTTTCAAAAAGGAATCCCAACAAATTAAAAATATTTCAATAAAAAATTGTGAATATTTACTGAAATTGTGTAATCTAGTCTCAGATGGATTGACCCCGGCAGTGTGGAGCAAGGCAGGGCCCTGGATCAGCCATCCAGATTTGATTTTCAATATCTATTGCTTAATCTTGAGCTGTGAGTTTCCAAGCACCGAACCTCTAATAACATTTAAGTAGGTTTAAAATACTGTATTTTGTAAAACTAGGAAACTCCGCACTCACTCACTTCGCAAAGGTCTGCCGGGGGGTTCTCGGAGATTTCCTTCCCCGCATATACCAGAGTCCCTAGCAATATACCCACTTGTGACGGAACACCGTGTGGTTTTAATCGGTGCGATTCCGATATACCACCTCACGCACT
Source organism: Callimorpha dominula (assembly GCA_949752705.1). Lineage (NCBI taxonomy): Eukaryota > Metazoa > Arthropoda > Insecta > Lepidoptera > Erebidae > Callimorpha > Callimorpha dominula. The sequence goes on along the minus strand of OX457009.1, from coordinate 9,591,608 downwards.
CCACCTCCGTGAGATGATGAGTTTGATGACCCATGGGGTTTACCACACCATAAAAAGGAGCATATTAACAAAAGTATCTGTAGTGAGGTGATGAGTGTGATGACCCATGGGGTTTACCACACCATAAAAAGGACCATATTAACCAAAGAAGCCTATTTAAGTCTTGGAACTTGGAGCAGTAGAATTAAGTCATTGTATAAGTCACATTTTCCTTGTATCGCACAGGAAGTAAGTAAGGTAAATAATTAATCGCAGTCAACGTGTTCAACTCCACATAATAAGGTAACACTGAATCATAAACCGTAAATCGATGACAATGGCGATGCGCGCGGAAATGTTTTTTAATTTTGTACATAATTACTTTCCTGCAAAAAATTACGATTCAAATGCAACACGCGATATGCATGACAATTTGTGGTAATGCGAATGAGTAAAAAGTGATAAATGTGCCGTGTTTATTGTTGAGAGGTTCCTGTGAAAACCTCTATATTTACCTGATGTGCATTAACAATTTTAATATTCAATCAATCAATCAATCGCAGTCCACTGCTGGACATAAGCCTCTCCGCATCCAGTCCATACCTGCTACCTTCTTCAAGCGGTCGGTCCATCTGGCCGGGGGGCGTCCTACCTTCCGTTTAAAGATTCGCGGTCTCCACTCTAGGGCCCTCTGCTCTATCTGCTCCAACGGCCATCGGTCCTTCGGCATACCTACGTGGCCAGCCCATTGCAACTTCAGCATGCTTATTACTATTGAATAAATAAAATTTTGTATGAACCGGTTTTGTTTAGAAGATCTTACGATCCCTTGATAATTTAAACCCGAGGTAGCGCTAAAATTTGTGTAGAAGGAAATACAGATTTTTGTAAACTTAAAGTACCTATTTTTATTTTTAACCTTTATTTATTTTACCTCCTAAAGTTTTTAAGGAAACAATATGTACTCCGTATAATATATAATATATATATGCGGGAGTTGTTATTTTCTTGGCTTAGAGTTTAGACGTCATATTTAAAACATTGAAAAGTGGAAGGCTTCTCAGTGTTACGTATGCTTGAGTATGTCTCTCTAGGTACTATATAAACAATGACGTAGGCACTCAACAAATGTGAGGTGTCCCAATCAGCTAATTCTAAGCTTACTTAGCAGCCTTGTACACTACTTTCTAGAATGTTCGTAAAATATTTAAAATCTGTAATTACATACAGACTACTTTTTGGCCGGGGCTTCGCCCGCGTTGGCCTCGTTTACCACGGTAAAGAGTAAAGAAAGAAAGAAAGAAAAATATTTTATTTGTATCTTCAGTTATAACAATAAAATTCATATGCCTTAAGACTAGGTTGGTACTGAAGACCAAATAGGGTACCTGCGTCAGCTAGTGTCGCAGATCGCTCTGCACGCTGGTATTCTCGCAGGCCCCAATTAAATTTAAATATATACATTAATAAAAAATATACATATTGTAATTATATTAATATTTTACATATAAATAATATTAATAATGTTATATAAATAATCATATACTATACATTTACTATTCATAGATACTTGTATTTCACACTATTTAACAAAACAAATTAAATTTTCCTATATTTATAAGTGTATTTCCGAACGCTTCTGTCATCTGTCAGATAATATTAATATACTATCTGTCTGCCATATTTCATCTAAATTCGTTCAGTTTTTGCGTGAAAGAGTAACAAGTAACAAACAGACATTCTCACAAACCTTCACGTTTATAATACACACTCTCAAATCGTAGTTTGTAAAGTTATCACGCCTTAGGCTCCCTCGCACTTTCCTAAGCGTAGGCGTGCGATAAACGCGAAAATTGTGTTTCGTATGCGCCACTCTAGCATACTGATTAATTACCTAAATTTGATATGGACGTAGATATGGAGAAGGCTCTATGTACGTAGGTAATTAATCCTTTTATTATTTGGCGTGACTCAAAATTAGTTGATATATAAAACTAGCAACCCGCCATGGCTTCGCACGGGTAGCAGAAACATCTTCAACAATCATCATCATATTTCAACCAATCTACACAAAACCTTAACAAATTATACACCTTCCTCATGAACCAATCTGTCTATTAGTGAAAACCGCAGGAAAATCCGATCAGTAGTTTATCAGTTTATCGCGAACAGACAGACAAACAGACGCGGCGGGGGACTTTGTTATATAATATCTAGTGATTTGATAGTTTATGTAAATAAGCTCAATACTCAAAACTTAAAAGGTTTATTTATTTCTTGCTTTTTAGTTCGCTTTGCGTCACTTTAATTTTTTGTTAGTAAAAAGTTTTTATTTTATGATTTTTTATGGTTCGCGTTATCTTTGAATACTCTGACAACTACTTTCTTCTAATACATTTAATACTAAATACTTTAAAACGCTATCAAATGTATTTTCTTCAAAGCATATTAAGTGTTCTCTGTCACTAAAACCACAGTTTTTATATCTAACTTCGTGTAAGAAAGGTATGGCTTCTATCATTTCTAAACGCAAATACCCGTTAAAGTTATGAAAAGTAAACATAAATACTATTCATGCTCACAATTTTCGACTGTTACTCTTAATTTTATCAGGATCCCATAATGAGATCGTGACGTCCTTGACATGGGACCATCCTTGAGGTATACCGTATCTAACGAAAAAAGAATAATCAAGATCGGTTCATAAATAACGGAGTGAGGGCTAAACATACATAAAAATATATATATATATACGATCAAATTGAGAACCTCCTCCTTTTTTTCGTCGGTTAATTTTTTTCTTAACAAGCTATCAGCTTTTGAAGGATAAATGTCTTAAGTGGCACGTACACGTTAAAGGAAAACCACTTCGCTATTACTACTGTAGAGACAACTGTAGTAGGTATGTAAGTATGTAAGTTCTTGTCTTTCGGCGATGTCACTTAAGTCATGGAATTCAATCGTCATTAATGATAACAGCAGATAATTAAAACGTGCAGTTTAATTATTTATATAAAAGTTTACAATAAAATTTGGCCACGTGATAGTAATAAAATTAATGCCAATAAGTTTTATTTATTTTGATTGTACATGTTAGTCTTGTGATACTGATATAAATAATGAAGGTCACCGAAATAAAGGTACATGAGTAAACTCACTCATAGAAACAAACACCGTTTTATTTTGGTCAACTCAATTAATATCTTATGCCGCGAGATAGATTTGCACTATAGGAAAACACTTCAGAAAAGATTTTATAATTCGTTGAACAAATAGGCATTGACAGATAAATTGGTTGCCTTAAAGTCCTGTTTGGCACACGTAATTTAATTTTGGAAAGAAGATGGGGTGAATCTAATTGGCTTTGAGCTATTTTAACTAAACACACAATATCCGATATGTTCCGCCTCTGAATTAAAGGAAGTATATGGTGTCTCTGACATCTCTGTTCGTACAGTGGATCGCTGGAGTTACATTTATACTCTAGGAATCTCAAAAACCTACGTTGTATAGATTCCAGGCTATCAATATAAACTTGGTACCGCGGTTCCATACTTGAGAACAATATTCGAGAATACTACGCACAAAAGTACGATACGGTATTTTGATCACCTTTACACTCTTAATACAAACCCCAATGATTTGTTTGCTTTTTTGCAATATAATCGAGGTGCATGTCGTACATAAGTTTGAAGTCGTGTATCACACCCAGGTCACGCACCTTATCAACTCTTTGCACTTGATGGCCTTTCATAATATAATTAAAGTTTATTGGTTTAGGTTTCCGAGTGAAAAAGATGATGTGACATTTAACAACATTGAGATCGAACTTGTTAATTGAACAATAATATTGGAAGGCAGATAGATATTCTTTAAGTAGATCATCTGCGTACAGGAGAAATGCTGAGTGTTTTATGCATGCGGTTATGTCGTTTATGAAAATATTAAATAATAAAGGCCCAAGCAGGGAGCCCTGGGGAACATCGGCGAGGTTGTCTCCATTCGAATAGGGTCGAAAGGTTATGTTTCCTTAGGACAAATTCTGATTATACTATGGTCTTTCCTTTATTTTCTTTTTGACAGTCGATTGCCGATTCTATTAAAAATAATAAAACCTCGTCTCCACTAAACAACATTTGATGCGCGACATGTTGCACAACATTGTTGCTCGCGGCAACGCGCAACTTTGTTCAGCAACGTTGTCTGTTCACGCATGATCAACACAAGCATTCACAGTTTTGATTCAGTTCGATTAATTTAAGCACATTTTCTGACTGGCCTGTTGGTCTAGTGGTTAGTGACCCTGACTACTGAGCCAGAGATCGTGGGTTCGATTCCCACCCTAGTCTGGGTGTTCTTTGTGTCCGTTGTTTGTATGTTTGTAAAGTCCCCCGCGACACAGGAGTGATTCCTAATGCGGGAGTTGTCTTTTAAAAAAAAAAAAAATCGTTACACCACACTAAGGACACTTTTGCACGTCACCTCTCCACTTGACAACATTTGATGCTCAAGCTCAAACAATGAGCCGCGGGCAATGTTGCGCGTCACGTTTTGTGCGTCAATTTTTGCCTAGCGGATACGAGGATACAATAGATTTTAAGTTTTAATCGATTTAGAATTAGTGAATTTGTGCTTAAAAATACTGAATTCGTTTATTAAATTATATTAGGTACCTGCGTTTATTGTATTATACAAGAAATGATTAATTAATTATTAATGTTACTACTATTATGTATTCTGTGATGATACTAAGGACTCAAGTGACGAGTGTAGTATGTATCATCTTCTATTTGTTCATTATTCTAAGTTTAACTTGAACTTGAACATTTAGATGTTTTTATTATATATATATGTATAACATAACTCTAAACGACAGGCCTCTTATACTGATTTAGAAATAGTTAAGATGGATTTATAAATATGCAGTAGAAACATTTGTTCTTATCACTACGTACAATAGAACTAGTCTTTTTATTGCGTAAAACAAATATAATATATTAAAAAGTACTACATGTACAGTATCATAACATCTATGAATGGCTATAAATAGGATCATCTAATAAAAATAGATAATCTATATAATTTCCTAACAGCGCGTTTTAAAGTTTAATTTTACTAACTCTGGCACAGTTACGTTCTCAAGTAACTGTCAAAAAGAAAATAAACGAATGGACAGAGTATAGGTGCTTATGTGAAATAGAATAACATGTTATTATTTGTAAATTCAAGGTAGTTATATACCTAATTAGTAAGATTTATAATAATAATTAGCATGTTTGTCCTATCTTTCTTTTTTAATAAGAAAAAATAAATTATTTACGACTAGGTTATCCAATTGCTAAATTATATAAGCTACGCTAAGACGAGGGGAAGGAAAAATTTCTTGAGTACTTATTTTCCGTGTGGAAATCCCCCGGTAGCATCAGGTAGTCGATTACATAACCACGTGGTTATGATAAAGTCACAGAGACACACACAAGACCCAGTGTTACCAACTATGGCTAGAACTCCGTTCCTTGTCATCTTTTCCACTTCCAGAAGTGATACTCACTCAACTCAAGTCTTTTTAGATAACCGCGCGAGATCGAGATCGAATCGGCATCTATTCACCATTAATGTGACAGACAGCCCTCTGTGCCAGAGGAAACGGTCGCCACGTTATCCTGGAGTGCGAGGGAGTGGCCACACAACGGGCTAATATCCTCGCGGATGCGAGGTCGTTCCTAGAAGCCTGTGAACGCCTGAGGAGGCTTCTGTGCTTCTGGAACTAGCTAGGCTAGCTCAACTAGCCAGGCATATCTAACGAAACCGAAATCTAACGAACGCATAATGTACGGCTTCTGAGTCGAAATGCGGAAACAGAGCCTTTAACCAATACCAATAACCACGCGAGACACGAGTGCCGTCGAAATATTTAAAATGTTGAAATGTTGAAATGCAGGGTTATGGTTAAGACTAAATCAACAGTCTTTTAATAAATACACAGTCACTGGAAGCGCTGACTCTAAATTACACAATTGTTGTATAGGTTTTCTTCCTCGCAGCTAGATTTCTAAATATTTTTTTAATTATTTCTAGTATTTTCTTTACCCGGTACGACAACCTGCCATGTCGCCTCTCTAGCCAATCCTCCATAATGGGTCTTACTGCCACAATTATAGTCTGCTCTGCGTTCGATTTCTCTAGTCGTTCTTTCCACTCGGCCATTAGGCCCTGGCGAAGCTGGGACTATTGCTGGGTCTCAGGTCTCATGGGGTGCTCCCATAGGGCAGACGCAGCTAGGAAAGTCGCCGCTTCGAACCTTTGAACAAACTTAGTGCTTTTGCTCTAAGATTGTGCAGCCATACGACACTGGCATCCAATAGTTCAAGGCAAAGCGGCCTCATATTTCTGCTTGAAGCTTTACGGACGGATTATTAAAAAAAAATTAGGCTATTATAACGTAGGTATTTTCGTTTTGTATGAAAGTGATGTATCTGTTACGGTTATCTGTGAATCTAGAGACGGCTATACTTGAAAGGAAGTATAAATATCTTTAGATTATGATTTCCTTTATATATGTGGTCTTGTATCTGATGATTGATTTAAAAATAAAAGTATACTTAGTAAAAAGATATTGATTTATATACGTAAGCACTGATAAATCGCTCGTTTATCTTTACGTCAATAATATGAGTAATGACATGAAAGGGTGTGTTTACCAATTCGCTGATTACACCTTTTCAGCATAAGAAATTATAAAGAAAAAGATCAAAAATCACTACAGTTTGACTTCGAATTGTTATTGAAATAGAAACATGATGCAGGTCTAGTAATAAATGCACCAAAAACTAAAATTGATCACATTTACTCATCAGTCAAGTCATCACATAATATAATTAGTGATACCGGAGAAGATTCTTTTCATTGCTGTGAAGTACGAGACGAAGCGATGGTATATTCTTATATTATCTATTACCACAGAATACATAATAGTACCAGTACTATTACTACAAATTCAAAGTAGCTAAAACAATTAAAATATATGAATATTCGACTTCACAAGTACCTAAGTGTGCCCAATTAAAACAATATTTAAATACAGTTAACTGTTTTACAATTTTTTTAACCTTTGATCTAAGTTCTATGCTGCGTCTGCCTTTAGAATTCTAAAAACAAAATCAAATAAAGAACACTTGAATTCAAATTAGCCTCATTGGTAAGTCTACAACCACACCTTCATTATTGACGAATCACAGATAATAGTGATAGGGTTCGGAATCGGAATAACGACGCATGATGATCCTTGGATTCTTATCATTTTGAAATCGAGTGATTGCAAGTTAATTCATAGATTTTAGAATGCTATTACTGTACATTAAATATTACATTACCTATCATGTGGTTATAATTTTATGCAGTCAATAATAAAATATTAGGTAGGTATATTGACAAATAATTCCGAGGCAGGCAGTAGTTTCTTGGTAGATATTTAACAGTAAGAAAACATAGTCTTTCACGATGGTAATTTCACTCTATTCTTCAAAATAGAAATGTAAAAACATTAAAACTTGACAATACTGTGTTATTTTAAATTACATAGGTACCTATTTAAATAATGTGCAACTAGCTTCAATATACATTAAGTATTCAAATATTGTAGTTTCAACTCTTGACACACAGACAGACAGACGGACAACGAAGTGACCCTATTTAAGGGTTCCTTTTGAGGAACAGAACCCTAAAAACGACCTTAATAGGCCTTAATCACCATTATTAAAATACCTATACAGTTCTTTTTTGATATTTTTTTACCTCTAGTAGTAGAGTTTTTTTTTATTTCGTTCACAAACACGAGTGTTGGGTCTCAGTAAATTGTCTGGTAACACCGTTTGGGAACCTAGAGATAAGATATTAGTGTAATATGGTATATAAATAAACGTAGATTAATGGGTAACTTTTAAAATTGTAAGACCAAATTATAAAGAATGTTGGGTCCCAGATAGGGTTACCACCTTTTTTTGGCGAAAAATTTAGTTTTGTTTTTTAAACTTGCATAAAATATACCGTCACATACTATACTAACAGTGTCCCTATTCTGTAACCAACATCGGTTTGCTTACAGAATGGTGACGGTATATGGCCAAACAAAAATACAAAAATATCGAAAAGGTGGAGGTGGATGAAGAACCTTCTACCTCACGATCTCGACAACGGAGCCGGAGGGCGTGCACCGCTGGGCCAGGCAGCCTGTGACCATGGCCAGTGCAACCTGGTCGAAACGTCAGGCAATTCAGAGGTATGTATGTAATACCTTTTCGTGATCGATTTAATTCCCGTAAATACGTAAATAATATTATATATTATTGTTCTATAATATATAGTAAGTAGGTACAATTGATCAACATATAGTACAATACTATATATAATAGTATAAGTGGCAACCCTAGTTCCAAAACCCAAAATTGTTACTACTAAACATGATTTTTTTTTTCAAACATTTGTTAAACAATATAAAAATTTCATAAATTATTTACTTTTATGCACAAGCATTTCTAAAATTGTAACTCGATATTATTATTAAATCTGAAAGGCATAACTTCCTCCTTTAATTTAATATACAAGGCAAATGCTAGAAATAATTACAATACGAACCCAATGCCATTGAATAAGTACAGATACGAACTAATATATTTCAATAATAGTAAAAATAAAATTTATGGAAAATTGGTGCAATCGAAAATGGTCAAATCACGTCTCAAATAAAATGCCCGCTGATGACTCTTATATTCCCAAGAAATGTGTCAACAGGCGCCTTTTATGGAAGGCGAGAATAAATATCAAGACGAGTTATTTAATTACATGTTCTCATAAATACAATCTACTTTCAAGATATAGGTAGGTATTGTAACTTGTAACAAGACTATCGTACATACATACTTTTGAACATGTCGTTTTTACTCTATTTTAGCTAGAAAGTAACAAATAGTAACAATGCAGGTAAAGGTTCTAAATGAAGTGACGCCAGTTAAAAAAAAACATTTTGATCGTTGCCTCTCTAAGCTAAAACCTCAGACTATAGTCTGAGGCTAAAACATATCTGCCGTCGTAAATGAAAACACGGTAACTACAGTAGTTATACTGTATACAGTAACTGGAGTTACTGTTTTCATTTACGACGGCAGATATAATGTCACTGTTAAATTACTGACCTATCATTGTCACGTGTCTCACAGATTCACACACATTGAATAGAAATTAAAAATAAATATGCTGAATGCGACGCATTCGCTTCGTTCGACACGGAGCAGTCCGTAGTACTGTTGGTTGTTGGAAGAAAAAGCGCGGGAGCGTCCGGCGTTCATCAGCCCAGGCCGAACAGAGCAGTGTGTGCCTGCGTGTAGTAGGGGGTGCACGACGGCATGTTATATTTTCGCGTTTAAATAAACATTTTCGTACTGTGATTTTTTTTAAATTAAATCTATATTGGTGTGTTGTTATTTTCGTCTGATCGTCTGCCGCTTGGTGCCTGTGTTCGTGAGAATACAAAGGATTTCTTGAGTCCAAACGGTAAGATATTTCGGGATTTTAACAAAACTAAATAACGTCCACAGAAATTTTAAGGATCCGAGAAAATGTATATTTTTAGAAGGAAAGCTGCTCTAATTAAACTTGTGTGAAACTAGTGTAAAAAAATCTAATATTTTTTTAGACGCTTTATATTAGCTTCACTTGTATGTTTGTTTGTAACCGACTCCTTAGGGCGCGATTTTGACCCACTTTAAACGGCCAGATTTCATTCAAATTTTACACACCTGTCAAAGGCCGATAACAATGCAATAATTCGATTAAAAAATAAAAAATAAATAATATTTTAAAAAAACACAAAAAAAGCGTGGGGTGCATATATATAGTGTCAATAAAATGTTTATAACTTTTGACACTATGCATGCACCCCACGCTTTTTTAAATTTATTCTCTATTTTTTAGTTGGATTTTCTATAAAAGCCTGTTTTTTTAAACTTTTATTTATTTATTGTTAATCTTGTGTGTATGTTGCAAGTGCGATAGTTATTTCCATTGTATAATTCAAGAACATAATCAAATTACCAAATATCAGGAGTAACCGTTACCATTTACATAAATACAACAAATAATTAATACGAATTTTTAACGCGTCATTAAGTTTATAAATATTCAACAAACCAAACGTTAAGTTAATAAAAACCAGTGGAATAATGTCCAATTATTCCGTAAGTCATTTGAATAGGTTTGAATTGAAAACACATTTTTCCCCGTACAAGAATAATTAAACAAAATTAGTAAAAACTAAGGCTACTAATGTTGATCACGAATATTGTAACATTTATTGAATAGATAGAAACCCATTTGATAATTATTAATGGCTACTATTTACTACTAATTACTATTAAGAAACCACTAATGATGATTAAATAATATTCGAAAAGTACGAATAATAACAGTGTACGAAAAGGAAATAGAGGCAGCACTTTTAGACTCTGATATCGCCAGTAATTGTTTTATAGATATTGGCTTTAATGGCACATACAATCAGCGTTCTACTGCATTTCAGTACATTAATATCCTAAATTATATTATATGTCCTTGTAGTGAATAATATCTATATTTCATGAAGATCGTAAGGCTATAATTACTTAAGAGGATATTTTCCCCATTTGCCATGTCTTCCATAATGAGTTAAGTAAACTATATGGTTTTTTTTAAAAGAGTGGCCGTGAGTTTGTTTGCCCGAATTCTTCTCACAAGGCTCAACCATTTCGAAACGGGTGGTAATAGATCGAAACATCGATAATATGTTATCCATTTTTTTTTCTTTAATAATTTTACATTTGACAAAGCAAACTATTGTTGCCGTGACTCTGTGTGTGTTGATCTATAATTTTAAATTTTTATAATTATTTATTAAATCGACGATTTCGAATAATAATTGATGATCAATTTTATAAAATAAAGATATTGAATTTCAATTTGAATTTAAAGCTTAAAAATGAATACGAATAAATACGCACAAAATAAGATGAAGACTACCAAAAGGACTCGCAATGCAAGGGCCTTGAAATTAAAAAGGAAACCTTTCAATCGTTCTAGGCCCCTACTTCCAAGCAATTAAAAAAAAAACACATACATATTTTTTAAAAGAAGAAACCACTTTGAATGCAATAATTTTCAACATATCCAATAACAATCCTTAATAATACACACATATACTAGAATGGAGGTTAGGACTAGGAGTCACGTCATACAGTGCGTATGTCATCGAGAGGTTAATCCGTGAAGTGTCTAGTGTGTAATTTTATAAACATTTATATGTACTAGAGATCGCTTGCTGATCTAAACTCGACCATAATTCATTAAATATTTTCTTTTAGTAAAAAGTTTAGTGAGGTACTTATAATCGCCGCGGTATGACGTTTCACCCCTTGATAGCTAAAACACCGTCTGGTCCGTGATGCGTGTTTACTTAATGCATGTTGTAAGCAGACTGAAGATGGTCACGTAAGAAACCACAATGGGGCTGGAAATTAAGGTCCCACCAAGGTAACATTGGTAACAGCTTGGTTTACAGTAGTGTAGAACACGTTTAAATATTGCATACTGATTTACTTAGGAAAGAAAGGCTATACTTGATACAAATATTCACGAATAACGCCAAACCGATGTCCACGTTATTCCATGAAGTTCATGATTGAAACGCTCATGAATGACATTGGGTCGATTTTTGCGTTTTGTGAAGGTTTCGTTACTCAGTCGTTTTCGAGTAACATCTATCTAAGCGATACTGGTACGGTTCAGTCGATTCTTGTGATAATTGAAAACGTTTGAATCTTCTCATCTGAGATGATCTCGTTTGACGAGCCAGTGATGATTCCTAGGATCGCGATATAGCATTTCGCTTGCGATTCTTAGACAAACGTTCATTATTTTATTTAATACATTCCCTTACTCTGTTTGCCTTCATAGGGAGCTGCATATTTAATTGGTCTACCCATGAGGCTTATGAAGTGATATTAATAATATTTTTAAATTTCCTGTTACTGTTAACTGTTACATCTCTTGATAAACTTCGACAAACGAATTTCGAAATTAGTCATAATTTAATTAGTAAACTTAACCAGACAAACTAATAACCTTATCTAAATAAAATATCGGGCACCATAAAGTTAATATGATCTAACTTAAAGTTCTATCTACTATGGTACGGTACCTCGATTACTTATATGTAGGTACATAATATGTGTTCCAAATACCAAGAACCTTAGTCTAAAAATGAAAAATAAAAAAACTTTTAAATAAAAATATTAAACCGCCTTCAAAACGACCAACAAAAAGGTACTAAAAATTAAAAATAATTGATTTCAAACTTCATTGAATACACTAAAATACGTGTCATCATCATCTATCCACCTTTGTAGCAATTTTATTTGGGGTCGGCGCAATGTGTTTTATTCTTCCATTCTACTCTATGGTTTGTCAATTCACTGCTTACTAGCCATATTTTCTTTTACATAGTCCATCATCCATCTTTTCTTTGGTCGTCCTCTTCTCTTGTACCCGTCAACTGCCATACATAAAACTCTTTTCACCACATTTTGCTCATCCCTCCACATGACATGTCCATACATCGATAACCTATTGCTCCTCAATTTTTCATCCACTGGTGCTACTTTCAGGCTCCTCTAGTGTCTTTTGTAATATTAGCTATTTTATTTAAAATCTCACACGTATTTTAGTCTTTTCAATTAAGTTTGTAATCAATTATTGACAATTTCAAGTCATACATGTTCATATTATACATGTTAACAAAAGATGGGTGGATAGATCTTAGTAGACATTGAATCGAAAATAGAGCTCGTGCGTGTATCGAACAGAAGTCATATTTTACGTTATACACGTGCCTAAATAAAATTACATATTTTAACACAGTCTCACAAAATAATCTGTACAATATTTATAGTTTTTTTTTACATCACTTGCAAGGCTAAGCGATAAGTAAATACTGATATAGTTTTATGCGTACCTACGTAATACAGGACATTACTGGAATTAGGCAGTATCACCCGTTTCGTATGGTTATCCTTTTATATACATGTTACTATAAGCATAGTATGTTGATTAATGTCTGAACAACGATTAATTATTACTAAAGGATATAAAGAATTCTCTTCACATAATAATATTACTAATTATACAGGTATAAAAAAATTACGTAAGTTATCGTGCAAGACGCAGAATGCATTTTTGTTTTAAACTTTGATTTATAGATTAGACTATGCAAAACTCCCATGGTAGCATTAAAACAATGCAACTAACAGAGCAAAGTCTGGACTTATGATTTGATGATAATAATAATAAATACTCTTTATTTGTACACCAAAAAAGGAAACAATACACAAACAAATTATACATAAAATGCACAATGGGCGGTCTTATCGCTAGAAGCAATATCTTCCAGGTAACCTTTGGATGGACAGGAGTGTTACGTTCGATGATTCGATATGAGACAATGACTGGCTGCCCTATTTTACCTTGGAAGCTGATAGCATCTGAACAAATAGTAGAGTGGAATAACAAACTAAGTCAATTTCGTTCCATTGAAATTATCATAAAAACAATAAATTACTATAGGGGCCTATTTTTTCTCATAAAAATAAATTAAATCTTGTGTGTATCCTACTATCCCACTAATCCCACTAATATTATAAATGTGAAAGTTTGGATGGATGGATGGATGTTTGTTACTCTTGCAAAAACCACTGAACCGATTGCGATGAAACTTGGTATGTAGATACCTGGACCTGGATTAACGCATAGGCTACGTTTTATCCCGATATTCCCTCGGGATCAGGACTTACGCGGGTGAAACCGCATGGCGCTGCTAGTATATCATAAATGTAAATTTTACAAAATATAATTCAGGCTGGATACTGCTATTATTTGTAACAGAATTGACGCATATATAAACCAAAAAAAGTATATAACCTTATGGGAAACAATAGATTAAAAACATATGAATGTACATAAACTATATTTAATACAGTTGAAAAACATGTATTATATTACATTATTACTTTTCTTTTTAAATATATAAAAAAAATAACACTGCATGTGGTAGATAGACATACTAGAAGAATTTATTCCAAGGCGAACGACAATTTTATCTGTACTAAATAAAGCTGAACAGTTTTTTTGCTTGTTTGTTTAAACTTTCGACTTCTTTAAATTCTTGCGAGTTTGTAACTACTGAATCAAACATGGCAACACTTTTAATATTTTCAAACATAGAAAGGCTAACTGTGGCTAAGCTAAGGTATCGTTTAGTTATTCGTAATCGTTTGCGCGATGAGTCAGCATTTATTTATTGTAAACATGCAAAGGTAGAGAAAAGGTCAAAATGATTCATTGCACCCATTTACAAGCTACTCTGACAATTTTGGTGCAATTAAAATAAATAAGCATCGTCGTAAGATTTTATATAGGCCATCATCTGTCCATTTAGTACTTCATTGATTTTTGCATAACGAAGGTTAATTAAATGAAACTGTGTTCTTAGTTGACATTTAACTTTAGTTTGACATTCCTTATTTAAGACTTTTAACATTCAAGACGTGCATCAAAATACCAAAAAACCAATTTATAGACTACTTTTACGCAATTTTATAGAAACGTTTTCATATATAAAATGTCGACCAAACAATTTTTTTTATTATTTGGCCTACTTTAGAGAGTTTTGTAACAACAGAATATTCAAAATAAATGTTACAACTCTTCTACTACAAGATAATGAAGAAGTACGATCGCTTGTTATTCGTGTGCATTCGTTCGTATCGCAGAAATAATAGCTTCATTTATTTATGAACATCATTGATAAATACGAACTAAAGTAGCCTATGTTATATAAATATGGTACACGCGAGCGAAGCAGCGCGGGAACTGCTAGTAATTAATATAATTATTCATGACTACTAACTTACACGTCTTAAATACTTTTTTTTTCTCTATTGGGTAATGGGTTGGGCGTTTGTCTTCAAACCCACCTGATGGAAAGTGATGATGAAGACGAAGATGGTACACGCATATCCAAGAGAAACCTATTCACTCTACTCTTGAAAGTTCCAAGATTATAATTGTCTGGAAAAATAGACGCAGTTTTTAACCAATCAATAAAATTTGGCATACACGTATACATAGGTAGGTGCAGAAAAACTCATAGTCGCCCAACAAAAAAGTAGTGTTCTAGAAAAATTCCTGGATAATAATATTATGTACTAATGCAATATGTAGTCGTCAATCGTCATAGATATCGTCGATAGATGACACATCACGAACCACAGCATTGAAAACAACAGTTTATACCAATTGTTATTATCAACGATGTGTTTGTTATACGTCATCTTAAGGAGAACAGAAAAAAAACGGCGTCTAAATTGTATTAATTTTTTTTTAATATAACGTCTTTTACGAACTCAACAGATGCCAATATAATGCGGCACAAGGAAAGGTTGATACCTCAATAATAATTCACTTGAAAGTTTAGAAGGGATTTCTAAGAAGACGTTTTCAACAAACTAAAATAATTTTATTATCATTAGATATTTTTACTCAGAGTTATTTAAGGAAGAATAACGATATGATTTTAGTACCCGTAAGACTATACTTATTATATAGAACTTTCTTTATCTAGAAGTAACGTAGAGTTAACTAAAGCTTTGCAAAAGAAAGAGACACGCCAGCGACATGCTCTAATTCTTAAACCTTTTTAATATATATGACACCGTAACATTGTGAATATCGTAAGATTGTCAAGTCCAGGGGAGAGCCATGCTTTGGCACGTATGGGCCGGCTCGACTGGAGTGATACCACGGACTCACAGAAAACCGGCAGTGAAGCAATGTTTCATTGCTTTTCGCCGAGTATGTGATGTTACCGGAGGCCCTAACCCTTCCCTCTCCCGTCTCGCCCTCGTCCACCTTACCCATACTCCTACCTTAAAGACCGATGCACTTGTGACTTTTGAGTTACAGGTGCCCATAGGCGGTGGTAGTCATTTACCATCAAGTGACCCGTCTGCTCGTTTGCCCCTCATAACAAAAAACCGGTAGAAGTCTACAGAGAAAATGATTGATTAGACAAGAGACACGACGAGTCAAGAATACTCCACAAAGTATAACGCTCCGGCAAATTCTTCTTTGTGATAAATTTGTTACAGAGAATAATGGAAGAGCAACCCACCCGTGTCGCCACCTTTAATAATACAACTTCAATATATATGTATAATGGTGATTCATATATTTGTACACAAAGACTTGTGCTTCCAGACTGAGAAAGAAAGAGGTGGTAGAATTAATTGAAAATACAAGAGATAAAACTTATTTACTTAAATATGTCTACACTTAAACTCAACAAATTATAAAGTAATGTCATGACTGGTATCACGGAAACCATTTCAATACTTTCACGGTTAGAGAGATTTAGAATGTAAAATGAGATCTACACTACATACTAGATACGAGGGCGGCACTGAAAATTTCGGGAATCAAGGAAGTGACACAACATTACTATTTAAAAATGTATTTATTGCTTTTCGAAGTATTCTCCGCGAAATTTGAAACATTTTTCCATACCGACAACAACAAAACGGAAATTTTGGAGACTCCAACTTCCGAATGGAATGCCATTCGGAAGTTGGGGTCTCCAAAATGGCTGTTTTGTAGGCGTCCAAAGCTTCTTCAGGTGATGAAAATCTCTGACCACGCAATTTATTCTTTATTTTAGGGAAAGTATAGAAATCATTAGGGCTTAGGTCGGGGCTGTACGGCGGATGGTCTAATAATTCTATGTTTTCTTGCTTTAAAAACTCTTTTGTTCTGTGCGCGGTGTGAGAACTCGCATTGTCGTGATGAAGGATGATGCGGCGGTTGCAGTTCTCTTCTTTACGGAGTTCAGAAACGACCTGTGGCAAACAAATGCTAGCATACCATTCTGCATTAACCGTTCTTTGTCCCTCAAGAGAAATAGTCGCAACATGGCCGGTTTTGGAGACAAACGTGGCCACCAGTTTTTTTGCAACACTCTGTGAACCAACAATTTTTGTTGGCTTTAACTCATTTTCGAACACCCAAACTCGTGACTGGTTTTTTTTGTTTCGGGTTCGTACGCGTATATCCAGGATTCGTCACCTGATACGATGTTGTATACAGCATTTGAGGATCCTGCGTGGAATCTTTCGAGAGTTCTGACGCACCAAGTAACGCGAGCCGCTTTTTGCTCTTCACAGAGCGAATGCGGTATCCATCGGGAAAACAACTTTTTTACAGCTAATTGTTCATGCAAGATTATTTGTATTTGATTTATGCCAATGTCTAAAGTTGCCTGAATTTCGCGGTATGTCACATGTCGATCTACCTCAATCAGCTTACGCACAGCATCAACGTTTTCTTGGGTGACTGCAGTTTTTGGACGACCTTGACGGAGATCATCACTGAGCTTGACACGTCGACGTTGAAATTCAGCAAACCAGCGATAAATTGTGGTTTTGGATGGGCTTCATCACCAAATGCAGAAATCATCCGGTCAACACACTGTTTTTGCGTTAAACCACTTCGAAAGTCATAATAAATCATCATTCTTGAATTTTCTCGAGTCAATTCCATTTTCTCAACGACTAAACAAGTTTGACAAAACCTTGTGATAAGACCGAGAATCTTTTTTTTAATAAATAAATGGTATTCGATTTTTAAAACCAAGGTGTTTTCAATTAAGAAGATTTTAATATGACAGAAACAGTGGAAATATTCCATTCCCGATACTTTTAGTGCAGCCTATGTATATAAAAGTTTTTGGCCGAGATTACGGTATTCCTAGCCGGCGTTTTAAATAGCTCTACAATGATTGCTTGACTCACATTTTATAATTATTTTGTTTAGTTACATTAGTGGTAAAGGAACAAAGAATGCACTCAGTGTAGCTGGATTACAATTCCTTTTTTTTGTTATCGTTGTCGGTATTGTGTCGAAGTGAATCAGTATGCACTGCCTTTAAATTGCAAAATATGGTAAAAAAGGTTATAATGTAGTACGTTTACACGTGTAGTAGGTACCTACATGATATTTAATCTTTAGAATCTAATACTGCTAACCTGAATAGTTTGTTTTATAGACGCGGTAATGTTAGAATCTGCAATTTCCAAACCAATCCAATTTGCAAGATTGTTTTATGTTAGTACGACGTAGCATTGCGGAATCTTATAGGCCAGACGCGTAGGAGTGGAATAGTAATTATACGCGTTTACCAATCTTGTAAAGAGTTGGCAAATACTAAAATAAAGCGATGATACCGAGCAGAACACTAAGTACAAAATATTAAAACGAAAGAGACCGGTCCAACATCTCTAACTTGAATAGCTACCAACCAACATTTGTTAATATAGCATATGGATGGCCAAGGCATCACCATTATTTCGTTAACTTATACGTACGAAAGTATTTCTGGAAAGTTATTATCAACGACGTATTTAATTGATGAATGTAATAATCATTAAGATAAGAATACTTGATGCTGCGCAAATGATAAGTCCAGAAACTAAACGGCTGTCATGCGACAATCATAAACATTTGATGATTAATAAAAGGCAATATTTCATAACATTACCATTATGAGGGAATACAAACTGCAATCCTCATGCGATAAAGTGGTCTATATATGGGACAGACAAACATTTTTAGGTCCCATCCTCACATTGAGTCATAACGAAATACAAAACAATTCATTGTTACTATCGTAAACTTAAAGCTTAGCCATTTAAGAGCCATTATTTAAATTTAATAAATGATTATAAATTTGACAATAATATAGACAATTTATCACTGAAACGTATAATGTTACGACAAAAGCGGAAACTATCAGTCAGTCGGTTCTGAATAATGACAGATTAACAAAATTATTATAATGTCAAGTTAAAGACTCGATACTCTTTGACTAAAACGTAGGCTACACATGTATCAAATTAAATTCAAATTTCCTGTGATAATCTGTCGCATGCTGGAACTACAATAACCAGACATTAGATACCAAGCAGCAATATACTCGACTCTCCGTGAAAATATGTGCTTTGACCATCGAGATATTATGTACTAGAGAAGCCACCCAGAACAAAATACATGTTCCGTTTATATTTGAATTAAAACTAAAAAGCGCTTCAGCGCTTAAACAATAATTTGTAGTCCAAGCCAATAATAGTATTAACAAGCATCGCTTTTGAGCTGTAGTTTTCCAGCGAGCCTAGGGCCATGAAAATCACGGCGTTTACGGCCAAAGTTAAAATTATGATTTTAATTTATTATTGTGTTGGTTTTAGTAAAAAGTTGTTCACTTACTTTTTTTTTCGCTCTTGAATGATTTGTACAGGTTTTTAAACCACAACTCGGCATTTTCTCAATAATTAAAATATAGGTGAATACATTCGAATGCTGCTGAGCATTTGACTGCATGGACCACAGTTAGCATTACAGCAAAATTGAGGTTAAAAAATTTGTTGATGTTTGGCTGACGTATGTAATGTAATTTAGAATTTTGTAACATATACTGCGAAATATGTCGAAAATCACAGTCAGCCCTGAGTCATTGTGATTAAGAGTCATAACAACAAATACGTGATAATGATATACAATTATGATAATAGATAAGGAAATACTTAATGACATTATCATATTGTATTGCCATCATTAAACTTTTATATCTAAAAACAAAATATAAACCAATCTCTCTGTCAATATCTTTTGAGTGAACCCATACACACGAAAACAATGAATCCGAGACACAAAGATAGCTGAAAATTTTGAAAGCTAATAATGGTAGCTTAATGAAATAAATCGTTTTTGATAGATAATTAAATACTCGTTAAATGAAAGTAATAAAAGTTCTTGGTTGTCGTAAAGTTTTGCCATAAAAATTTCAAAATAATAAAAATAGAACTAAACATCGTCTAAGAAAAGTAGGTGTTTCTCTATTTTTGTTTTAAGATGAGATTGGTTATTTTTTTCTTTCTGTATTTTCTTATGAATATAATAAAGGGACAAGTACATTTTAAAACCTTCATTTAAGGAGTATTTAATTATCTATTGAACACAATTTATTTCACTAGGCTAGCATTCTTAGCGTCTTAGATGTTTATATACTCTCGAGTGTTTTGTTTGATTACCAGAATGATGATGGTATTTTTCTGCTCTGTTTGTCAATTATTATTATTGATATCAATAATTTAATGAATTACGATTAAATTTCGACTTCTAGGCAACAACTAGTATGTTTAAAACTGTACATCGCACACATATATCTAAAGGGAGCTAACTAAAAAAAAAAAACACTTTTTTTCAGAAAATGTTCTCCGATGTCGTCAGTCCATGAAGTTGACATTATATTATAAGTATGATATGGTAAATTCAAATAAGCGTAGTGTTCGTCACTTAATTTTCCACCTGTGGAATATTTTCTTCAAATTTAAATAGGACCAACTTTGAGTATAACCAATTAATATAGATAATAAAGAGCTAACTAAAAAAAAAACACTTTTTTCAGAAAAGTCAAAAATTACTTTATGATTTACTAGGAATTTTGTGTTTTAATCATGTTTTGGGGTTGAAAATTAGATTTTTGTAGTTATTTCCTATAGCTTAATAATGTATGTATACTTGTTTCATTACTTTGAGTTGAGCCCATGATGTTGGTGAATTTAGCATCTAGCTTCGACTGTTGGTGATATTTTTAAATCTGATTTATTGGTCGGTAGGTATTGAGATAAGGAATTCGATGGTGTGCATAACTTAAAAATTGCTAACTTTAGATCTACGTGTGCGATATGTAAAACAGTTGAAGTTTTTTGCATTTATTTGATAAGTTTAAATCTACAGATACTTTATAGTGATAAACGTATAGTTTGTCCTTGTTTTACATTCTAACCAAACTAATATTATAAATGCGAATTAGAGTTTTATCGTTTGCTACACTTTCCCGCCTTAACTACCTACTCAAGGCTGGACCGATCATCATAAAATTTTGCTTACACGTTGTCAGAGCTACAGAACACAGACATAGGGTACCCTTCATCCAGAAAATGGTATTGACCCTGAGCGATAGAAAAATAACTAACTTTAAAGTGCGCAAAGCCGCGGGCAAACGCTACTAAAAGTATTATAGTGGTCTAGAATGATGTCGAAGTTTGTGTGCAGTGCAATCAATGACGTTCACCACACCACACATATGTTTACTGGTTACAACGTGACCGAATTGACTAATAACTTGAGAATCCTAACCACTGTATAAATAAACCATAAGTCATAACCACGGCCAGCACAACCTGATCATAAACGTCAGGCAATCAGAGGTATGTAATCCCTATTTCCTGATCGCGTTAATTCCCGTATATATGTATACATAATTATAAGTAAACCATGTTCATAATATCAACGGCCTAAGTATGGTTTAGCAAATCCGCGACTATTGTTAACTCGATGTCTTTGAGATTTCGTTCCTTGTTGAAGACCAGATGTTCAATCCTTCAATTATAGTATATACATACGTATACCTGTTATAGTTTTATATGCTAAATGAAAATAAACTTTTTTTCCTACTTACAATTAAGTGACCCAATTGCGGACGTTTAGTGGAAATAAACCTATTCTAATGACTTTTCATAAAATGAAAATCCAACGTACTTATTTGTTTATATTGTGGAAAAATCCGTGTCACGAAGTAGTCATTTAGATAAGTTGATGTTCCCCGATGTCGTCAGTCCACGAAGTTGACATTATGGAATGTGCTCATTTTGCAAAAAGTATGGTAAATTCAAATAAGCGTAGTGTTCGTCACTTAATTTTCCACCGGTGGAATATTTTCTTCAAATTTAAATACGACCAACTTTGAGTATAACCAATTCAATAAAAAAAATCACTGAAACCGGGAATTTTTATTCCTCGCTTACTAGTGAGTATACGTACTATTTTTCAATTTAACAATTTAATTATATGTATAGTTTCAAATATCAATATCGTGAATACTGATATAAACATAGTATCACTGTGACAATTATTGATTACATGTAAGTACACGCATGTTGTATTATTTGGTGTCACACATAGCTATTGGATTTTGTTATTCACTGAACACCAAAAAATCTTTTTAACAAAAAAATAAACCGACGAAAAGAACTAAAAAGCAAAAAATAAATAAACCTTAAGTCTTATATATTTATCTAATTTTATATAAACTTATTTTGAGTCGGCGCCAAATAAATGTTGTTTGGCGCCGACTCAAAATAAGTTTATATAAAATTAGATAGTTTATGTAAATAAGCTTAATACTTAAGACTTAAGGTTTATTTATTTTTTGCTTTTTAATTTATTTGCCTCGGTTGAATATTTTGTTAAAAAGATTTTATTTTATGGTTGTTTTCATCATCATGATGATGATGATGATGAAAAATGCTGATGATTTCTAAACGCAATACCTGATAAAGTAATGAAAAGTAAACAGAAACACTATTCGTTCCAACAATTTTCATAATCGATTCATAAATAACGGAGTGAGGGCTGAACAGACAAAAAAAATAAAATATATACGGTCGATTGAGAACCTCCTTTTTTTTCGTCGGTTAAAAATAGTCATGACTTCTTGCGAAATGTGTCAGCAGTATTACATTAATTGTTGAAAATCAACTGTTTAATTTTTTTACATAGCATTAAATTCGAAGGTAAGTAGGAGAAAGCATGTGTGTTGAATCTGCATAAATTGACAATAACAGAAATTTACTTTTAAATAATAATAACATGAATACTTCTTATAGGTGGAATATTCAATATTCTACGATTTGTGGATATGGTTAGTCTTCATATACGAGGGCGGCACTGAAAATTTCGGGAATCAAGGAAGTGACACAACATTACTATTTAAAAATGTATTTATTGCTTTTCGAAGTATTCTCCGCGAAATTTGACACATTTTTCCATACGATGGAACAATCATTGAAGCAACCATTCCATTCGGAAGTTGAGATTTCCAAAATGGCCGTTTTGTAGGCGTCCACAGCTTCTTCAGGTGATGAAAAACTCTGACCACGCAATTTATTCTGTATTTTAGGGAAAGTATAGAAATCATTAAGGCTTAGGTCGGGGCTGTACGGCGGATGGTATAATAATTCTATGTTTTCTTGCTTTAAAAACTCTTTTGTTCTGTGCGCCGTGTGAGAACTCGCATTGTCGTGATGGAGGATGATGCGGCGGTTGCAGTTCTCTTTACGGAGTTCAGAAACGACCTGTGGCAAACAAATGCTAGCATACCATTCTGCATTAACCGTTCTTTCTCCCTCAAGAGAAATAGTCGCAACATGGCCGGTTTTGGAGACAAACGTGGCCACAATTTTTTTTGCAACACTCCGTGAACGAACAATTTTTGTTGGCTTTAACTCATTTTCCAACACCCAAACTCGTGACTGGTTTTTTTGTTTCGGGTTCGTGTTCGTACGCGTATATCCAGGATTCGTCACCTGATACGATTATTTATACGAGCATTTGAGAATCCTGCGTGGAATCTTTCGAGAGTTCTGACGCACCAAGTAACGCGAGCCGCTTTTTGCTTTTCACAGAGCGAATGCGGTATCCATCGGGAAAACAACTTTTTTACACCTAATTGTTCATGCAAGATTATTTGTATTTGACTCATGCCAATGTCTAAAGTTGCCTGAATTTCGCGGTATGTCACATGTCGATCTTCCTCAATCAGCTTACGCACAGCATCAACGTTTTCTTGGGTGACTGCAGTTTTTGGACGACCTTGACGGGGATCATCACTGAGCTTGACATGTCCACGTTGAAATTCAGCAAACCAGCGATAAATTGTGCTTTTGGATGGGGCTTCATCACCAAATGCAGAAATCATCTGGTCAACTCACTGTTTTTGTGTTAAACCACTTCGAAAGTCATAATAAATCATCGCTCTTGAATTTTCAGTCAATTCCATTTTCTCAACGACTAAACAAGTTTGACAAAACCTTGTGACAAGACCGAGAATCTTTTTTTAAATAAATAAATGGTATTTGATTTTTAAAACCAAGGAGTTTTTAATTAAAAAGATTTTAATATGACAGAAACAGTGGAAATATTCTATTCCCGATACTTTTAGTGCAGCCCTCGTATTGGCCTTATTCTCGCGTCTCTAAAATATTTTGTAGTAAATAGTCATAATTGAATGAGAGTCTCATCTTTGATCCTCAAAAATTACTAACATTAAAAAAAACTGACAAACACATTTTGGGCTTCTTTACACAAGTAACATAATTATACCACGTGGCTAAAAAAGAGTAATTCCAGCTCACCTGATAAACACTAATCATAATTCATATCAGATGAGGTCTATATATGTGAAATTTTATAACAAAGAATTTACGAAGCTGGACGAAGCAGAACTTTCTCTAGCCCTTGAACATCACAAGCACCGTTAGTGTAAGATGAATTAGTAATTTACGGTATCACAGTTCGGTTGCTTGCCCTCAAGGCACAGGTTAATTGAAAGAGGATCAGAATCTTTATTGCGTGATATGCGAATGAAGTTCAAAGTTCAATGTAACTTTGACACCAGTTGTCTTTGAGTGTTAAGTTACGTAGATACCAAATATGTATTTTTTTTGTTTTTTTATTTTTTATTTTTTTTTATATACTTAGATAGTGATGATCTAACTTTGCATTACTTAATGATAGTTAAAGTAATGTCGTGGATATTACAGATATTATCTTTCTGTAGTTTTATAGTTGTATTGATCACGCCACGAAAACAAGAAATTGCGACGTTATGGATGTGGCGTCATTCAGTAACATCGTGTCTTTCCAGGAAGTAATAAAACTATAATTATCTTTTTAGAAAAAGTATCACCGACTTCAGTGTGCTTTTTAGTGGAATGTAGATGTATTTTGTTTAAATAGAATATGGGTAGGCAAACTCAACGCACTGCTCCAATGAGACAGCGATGTTTTGGAGCAAACGAAAATATCATCGATGTTTACAATTTTTAGATATTTGTTGATTTTTCAAAAAACCGCTCGACTAATTTAGATAAAATTTAAATGAGACCACCCTTTGAAACAAAAAAGTAATTTTTCAAATTGGTTCAGGCGTCTTCGAGTAATCGGTAAACATACATTAAAAAAAAGATTCCGACAAATTGAGAACCTCCTCCTTTATTGAACACGGTTAAAAAGGAATGAACATAAAGCTAATATGGAATCAATTCTATTTTTGTGGCAGCAATGTTTTTATATAATACTTTACGTACCCAAAACAAGAATTTGCCTAAAACGTCTGCAAATATTTTTGTTGTATACATTGAGTACATTTATATCAATGGTTTTATATAATATAATCTATTTGTATTGGCCTGGGTGATTCTATGTATAACGTAAGCAAGCATAGTAAAAACTATAATAATATAAGGTTTACATAGCGCTATGTCGCTCATTTTACTCATTATAACACCATGAATGCAACCAATACAGTTCATTTCAATATGATTGTGTACATGGACTTTAGTACTGTTTTTATTAAAGACAATGGCAAGTGACATGAATCAATCAAGTCTACTCACAGACAACGACAACCTGGGAGGCAGTCTAGACCATTCAATCACACTAATAATATAATGGCGAAAGTTTGTGAGTGTGTGTGTGTGTGTACGTTTGTTACTCTTTCACGCCAAAACTACTGAACCGATTGCGATGAAACTTGGTATGTAGGTAGCTGGAGACCTGGATTAACATTTAGGCTACTTTTATCCCGATATTCCCACGGGATCGGGACTTACGCGCGTGATACCGCGGGGCGCTGCTAGTTTTAAATAATTCGAAGGCAATTTTCATACATGTGTTACATATTAACTAGAGATCGCGTGGTGGTTGAATTTCGACCATGGTTTTTTCATTGTCCAGTATAACTTGACCTGTCATTCTATAGACTTACTTACCATGACAGGTAATCACATATACTCGACGCGTGTAATTTTATTAAGCCGTTTTCACGTAATTTTTAAAGCTGTAAGATACATTGTTTAAAAATTTTAGCTTTCTGCACTTCTATATATAAACTGTAAATATTCCAAAATTCAAGTTATTACGTTAGCGATTTTTTTTTAAACGAGTACAAATAATTCTCTTTACGTATTAATATAATGATTAAAACATATTCAGGTTTACTCGTGTATATTTTCGAGGATGCATATCGGACCGATTGGGGCTCTTTGTTATGTGGTGAATGGTATTGGTGAAGCGATCTGTGGGTGTCAAGTTCCGAGCGATTTTTCTGATGCATCTCCGGAATACAGACGGGAGTTAAACCGTCTAAAATATTTCATTATAATCACAATATTTACAGAATGTGCATATGTTGCCGAAATCAAGGCCATTAATGACCAGGCTTTGTTCCCTATCGCCATATTAGAGGCATAACATCAGAAAATCTTTATGAAGTTTTATAATAACTAAATGAAATTAACTCGGATGTTTAAAACTATGAAGACGATACGAAACCATTAAAACCATTAAAAGTCTTTGTATTCACAATTTCGATGATTGCTCTAATTAAAGTATGTTCGGGCTGTTTAGATACTTTCTCGTAGCTAAGTACCTACAATTTAGTAAATATTCCAAGTTATCCTTACTACTACGAATTTAAACAAGTGCCAGATGTTCAATTCCTTTACCGTTTCAACTGTTTTAGTAGTATATGTAGTAGAATTACAGCAGAATAACATATTCTATTCACACATGTATTTCGTTTTTGTGTCAATCCAATTTCACTCCTTTATTATCGAAACTAGACGATCTCGACTGCTACAGTGTTTTTCAATATACGCATACCTATGCATATCAACACTTGCTTTATTACTCGCGCACATCCTAATTAGTACTGTTAAAGTGACAATAGATAAACCACAAAATGGAACGTACCTTATTTAATAGAAAAACAAATAAGGTAACAATCGTTGAAAGCACGAAAAGAATCATTTGTGCTTAAGAAAGTATAAGCACACCGTTTTTGTCTAATTAAATAAATAACGAGACAATAATATAAATAATGTAAACAGGTCTAGTAATAATCACGAAAAGCTCCAGATTGATTAAAGTATTACTCTATCCAAATCAGTTTTTGGCCGCAAAACAATTTTATTTAAGAGCATATTGATCACTAGCAAGGCAGGCAGGTTTGGTTTAAGTTTACCTATTCATATTACTGGAATAAAACATACCATAAGTTATGTTCGGATAAAGTACTCTCCAATAGTAAAAGAATGATTAAAATCGGTTCAGAAGTTTCAGGAGTTTATTGACTACAAACAAGCAAATCTCTTCTCTATATAGATTAGTATAATAAATTACATAATGTATATTAAAGTATACTTAGTTAACGCTTACATAACACGTAGTCCACCGCCAGGTACTATTTTTAGCCCATGCATGATATGCGTGATATGTCAATGATCAAGTTCATATGTCGAGCAGGAGGCATACAAAGTGTTGACACCAATTAGGTAACATGATTATAACGTGCTCGGTAAAGATACTGATAATAACACATTCATGAATTCCGTCTATAACATAAAGAAGGCACTGAATATTACACCAAGACAACGACAAGACGGGTTGTTGCCATTGCTTGGATACTTGGCTCTGGTTTAATTAACAATTATAATTTTTGTTGCTCTAAAACAAAATACTGTTGGCGCGCATTAGACAACAGGGTTTGTTATCAGTCCAATGGCATGAGATTACATCGTTTAACCTTTAATCACCTAACTTTAACTACCTACATGCTGTCTTTTATTTTCCGGTTTATAGGCTAGCCTGTTAGTTCGATTCCCAACCAGGACAAATATTTGTGTGATGAGCATGATCATTTGTTCTGTGTCTGGGTGTAATTTATCTATAATATGTATTTATTAAGAAATATAATTAGTATTTATATCAGCAGTCTGGTTACCATAGTACAGGCATAACCACAGATAAAATAATAGTTATAGCATAACTACTTAGTAATCTGTGGTACAGGCCCTGCCTAGTTTGGGATCAGACGGCCGTGTGTGAGATGTGTCAAGTTCTTATCATTAAATAGGCATGAGATTTCATTGTTTCACAACCTAAATGCTGTCTTTTATTTTCGGTAAACACGGTTTTATGAATACCATAAAGTAATGCATTTGTTTCATGTGCTAACCGTAAATGTTCTGTACGTCATTACGTAATTTAAATGGGTAGGTATAGACATATACATATTATGTATTTATTCACAAGCCGGTATTGTAACTAACGCGGTGTACTCGTTGTACTTGAACAACATTTGAAGAGTTCAATATTTAGCAGCATTTGGCTTTTGACTGATGATAAGACAGTACGATTTCACCGATTAAAATTTGTCATTTATAGCAAATTGCGAGAGACGACTGTGAATTTTATTTGCATTAGCGTCTTGCATAACGCCTTACAGTATTTACAGTATCAAAATAATAAACCACAATGGCGTACACATAAACAACAACGCATTCCATTAATTTGATATGAGAAACCATTGCCTTTGGACTTCTCACCCATCGTCGATTTCTACTGAGTTATATAGTCATTTGACAAATATACTGAAAATTGGAAAGTTACAGGAACACTAATTGATTTTATTTAATACTAGCCGTCCCCGCAGTTTCACCTGCGTTTATGGTCACTGCTACGTTCCTATTGATAGTAGCGTGATGTTATATAGCCTATAGCCTTCCTCGATAAATGGGCTATCCATCACTGAAAGAATTTTTCAAATCGGACCAGTAGTTAGTAGTAGATTAGTAGTTTCCGCGCGGCTTCGGTCGCGTGCACATATTTATGTATTTTGCGCGGAACCCTAATTCTTTTTCCGAAATAAAAGTAGCATAGGTTACTTACTCCTTATAACATCAGCTATCTGCCAGTAAAAGTAGAGCGGGGCGTTCGATGTTCGGTGCTGGGGTTCCGTGGAAATCAGTTCACTCGTTCCGGAGATTAGCCGGAACAAACAGACAGACAGACAAACAAAAATTTAAAACTGATAGGCATAGGTATCGTGCAAATAACTGTATGAGCTTAGAAAAAAAACTATTATTTTGACACTACAAACAAACACTTCAATTTTATTGATTTGTATTGATGACTAGCAGTTCCGTTCCGCTCGCGTGTACATATGTATTTATATATTTTGAACCCTAATTATTTTTTTAAAATAAAAGTAGCTAGAGAGGTCACTCCTCATAACAAAATAGTAAAGAATTGCATCAATGATGATCTTCTTGCTGTAACTCCGCTAACATTTCGAAACGTCTACATTAGTCTACAATGAGGAAGACTTGCGCACAGTGCTGCGGTAGCATTAAAACTCTAGCAGTAATGAAGGCAATAGGAAGTAAATAGAATATAGCATGAAAGGACACAATCGTAGGAACAAAATAGGTTTATGAAATAATAACACGAATCTGTCACTTTATAACTAAGTGATAATAAATCTCAAACACTTGATAAAGGTTGCGAACTGTAGCAAGGACATTTGAACTATATAGTTTGTAATATACTACACCCAATTAAGGCATTCACTAGGAAGTGGAATGGTCCTAATAGTGACGTATGCGACCCCGGCCTCTGCAAGCTACTGCAGTCTCAGTCCCGTTCCCCATCCGAGACTTGTGGTATCCCTTACCCTAGGTTCCATTCCCGACCCATTTTTCCTTATACAAATTTCCTTTCTTTCCCGTCTTAAAACGACTACATTCCCAAGGCGTCAGGCAGGCGGTTGGTCATAAACGAAACCAGCCCTTTGCAAAGTTATCCATTGCGCGGACCCTTATGAAAATTGGGAAAAGGACAGGAAGATGACGCGGTAGGTACTTAGGATACATAGTATTTTTCTTAAACTATCAAAGATAACATTGAACGAGAAATACTTGTGTATACATTAATCGTGTATCGTGTATCTCATAAACGGCTCTAACGCTTTGGAGTGAATTTTGTATTTAGATAAGGTTTTACTTTTAAGTTTAACTTCTACGTCTTTCCTCAAAAAAAGCGATTTTACCAAAAAAATACGCCGAGCGAAGCTCAAAGAACAAGTAGGTACTTTACTCCTAATCCCTCATTTTGTACTCCTAATGTTGATATAGATATGCAAAACCAAATATGTGTTCTTTGGAGTATTTTACAATGCGAATGAATTTTGTAGGTAAATAAAAATGTCCCTTTAGTAATTTATTTAATAAACAGTGTACATAATAAAGGCCTTGTAATGTCTAGACAAAGTATATAATAGACACCATAACACAAAAGTGCTTCATAACTTCTAAAAGTGTATTGAAACAATATCAGATAAATCAATATTAGTTAGAGGACTCAGGGCTGTCATGTTGTATAATTGGATCTGTATAATTTGGTTATCCTATGTATTCTGTTTGTACAGCAGATACACTTTTCTACACGACATATAATGTAGTTTTATTTAAATAGAAAAATCTCGTAGGAATGCGTAAAAATCGATGCAGTGTTTAGTGATAACAATTTTTTACAAGTAAATGTATTTATAGTAATTTGTGAAAGAACTAAATTTGCGAGTTTTACGGTGATATTGCATCAGCTGCGGCCTGAATCGTTCATAGGTGCAACGTAACAAAGCCATCGTCTATATTTAAATTTAGTGAAACACTTTTGGTAACAATCCTTGCAATTGCAGTCTTATCAAGATTGCCAGTACGGTCAAAGCATTTTATTCAGATTCTTTCGTCCAAATACACAATTCTATTATTTAAAAAACTAGCTTAATTTTGTTACCTCTAGTTGTTAGTTATTGCTGGCCCCGCTCATTAATCAGACCTCATTGATGCAACTACATGAACCTAATGCATATGCATTACATACAATATGTGCGGCGTTTGACACATTAAATCAGTTTCTATTAAGTTTGACCTTTGTCATATAATAGAAGCAAGTAGTTGAACATAAATGACTGTGAAAGAGTAATATCTAAACAGTTTCAAACGATAATCGTCACCTCTACTAAAAGAAAATAGCAAAATAACGTCAAATATTTTAATATACGTTTTACGTCCGGTATTACTGAGGTGCCGACCCTAATAACCTAGTTAGAGGTACTATACCAATGACCCAGTAAAGATCATTGGAAACCGGTTAAAGTATACCGAGAGTATATAGCCATAGCGATTATAGCTCAGGAAGAACTCCATTAGATCGACTAACCAATCACCATTTACGCTATTAAGAGTAAAGTGAGCTTGTAGAATGAGTGGCTTTATTAAACAGTAGTAGGTACACTTATTAATGCTGTTAAAGTAGATTGTAATGAAATAAGTTGTGGCAGTACCTATAAGGTTCGAGACTCTTGGTTATCGCAGATCATCAAATTTGTATCTAATAACTATGTGAATAAGTCACAAAATTTTAAA
The DNA here is from genome assembly GCA_949752705.1 of Callimorpha dominula. Classification (NCBI taxonomy): domain Eukaryota; kingdom Metazoa; phylum Arthropoda; class Insecta; order Lepidoptera; family Erebidae; genus Callimorpha; species Callimorpha dominula. The sequence continues at coordinate 9,560,109 of OX457009.1, read as the reverse complement.
CAAAGCTAGTAATCTCTTTAACGGGATTAAGCGTCGTACTGTAATACTATGAGTTTATACAGTTTTAGTTGTGGTGATGCAGAGATAAAAGACTGAGCTCATCATTGTGTATCTAGAAACACTATATAACCTAACCTGCTAAAATGTTGGACGATGATATTATAAAAACGTTGTAATTTTCTCAAGATGATATTCCCAAACTCTGGTTTATCTATACTATCAGCATAAACGACTTTAATTAAATTCTTCATTGAAGTCGGTTAACAAACAAGCCAGTGTCATAGTCGGTCAATTGTAAATTGTATAGAAAAGAGAACATTCTATTTTGTACTAAATCACTATTAGTTTAGTCTGCAATTGAAACAAACACTAAAATAATGTCCTTGCTTTTAATTTTATCAACGCACCAATAATTTTTAAGGCACAAAAACGTGAACGAAAGGTTGAGTGACCCCTTATAACCAAATACGTAAATAAGGCTGGTTTAACCGGTGCCGACTGCGTATTAGTTACATAATTTAACAGTTCTATGGCCTTAATGGCCTATGATATGGCTAGCTAATTCTAGTTTGCTATTATCTAATAAAATACCATTTGAAAGCCTAAGGGTACAAAGTATTTAATAATTCATCAAACTAAAATAAACAACGTGTAAATATTTTATTTTGATATCTACTTTTTATTATTGTTTAATTCTTTTATATCACATAGGTAATTTCAACTTAATACTGATCTTGGAGTGTTTGTTAGTCATCGTCTAAAATAATCGTCAACGTGGTCAAAGCGAAATGAATTCTAAAAGCATTTATAAGAAAGATTCAAATTTGCTTAGTTTAAGTTTGGAACTTAGTACATACATTATTTAGGAACATTTTATAACCAGTAATATAATTCCGGAATGCCCTTACTGCCTTGATATAAAAAAGAGCGATTAAACCCCAAGCCTTATACTTCAAGGAAATTACAACAAAATTGATAAACACTTAACATAATGTTTTACTTAAAAATAGTTTTAAATTTTAAATATCTTATTAATTTATCTAATGTTTTGTACTTGTATAAGAAAAATATTTTTATTTGATTTTACGGGATCAACTGGATGTATTAGGACGAATTGAAACAACGAATTCATATGCAACACTACCTACTCATTTAAGGTGAGATTACACGTGGAATATAAATTATGATATTTGATGAATGATGAATGGTTCGAATCCTATTGAATAGACGTGAACAATAACTCTTCTCAAAATCATTTATTTGTCGGATGGATTAGCAAAAATACTTACTAGTAATATGAGATTTAGGAGATTTAGGAGATGAAGGAGTCTAAAGGAGAAAAGGTAGAAAGCTTATAAAATCTAAAAAGGTCAAAAACGATACCTTATGTTCAGAAATTTTTGTAAGCAAGTCGAATAAAAAAATGCAAAAGTCTATTTCAAAGGCCAACCACCAGTAAGCTAAGAAAAGAGAGAGAGAGAATGAGAGTGAGAGAGATAGAGAAGAACAAAACATTTCAAACCATACAATTAACTCGAATCTTTTGTGAGCGTTTATAGGATGAAAGAATAAAGATGTATTTATGTATAATTATGTAGTTTTTCAATTCTTTGGTTAAAAACACACTTTGAATGTTTAAAGCTAGATTTCTTAATATTGCATTATTGCATTCTGATCAAAAAACCCTTTCTTATGCTATTTGTATTATGTTGAACCCATTAATAAAACTAGACCTTATTACAAACCGTTAACCAATCGACAATCTATTACAACCATAATCAATTTCTTGTCCAATGTTCATAGACAACTTATTCATCCAGTCTCACATAAATCAAAGGCACCATTCTGTTTACATTGAATGCTGGTTTTGTATTTAAATATAATAGAATATAATGTATTAGTAATATTTACTCATAAATTTTAGTAGGAAATGTAGAAAGCGATCTAACGCAGTGATTGCCTAAGTTATTTCCAGAAACCAAAAAAAAAAAAGAGCTTTTTGGCAATATGTCTTTCTTGATCTTGGTCAAGGTCCACATGACCTTGACCAAGAAATAGTCATCCATCATCAATTCCAGAAATTGGACATTCATTCATAAATGTTTTTGGTATATATCCCATTTTTTTTTGTGATAGAGGTTAACGTTATTCTTCTCTTGCATTACTTCTATAGCCTGACCAGGAAAATAAAAAAGTCTAGAGGTGCTTTAATGGCGTTTATTTATTGCAACACTAGGTAACATATTAATTGGCAAAAGTTTAGGAGCTATGATGCCACAGACAGACACACAGATACACACGTTAAACTTATAACTTATAACACCCCTCTGTGTCGGGTTAAAAAATGCATTATAGTAAGAAATAGCCTTATGGTTAAATACTATGGCAAATTATTGGTAATTCAAACAAGAACATTTTTGAATTGTGTCATTCAACGAAACTTTATTTTTTATAAACTTACATAATATGTTCAAGTATATATTGTATCAGAGTAATAAATATAAATAGCATTTTATCCGGGTCAAATCATGTAATCAAATAAAGGAAATAAAACTATCAAAGCTAATATGAAATTTAATATGAATCATCAAAATCAGATTCGAAATTTTCAACTTTATGAATCATTTTCACAAAATCACTCAGACTTTTTTTCCGACAAATACATACATAACCACCTTTCTCTCACTACATACGTATAACAGTTTTGAGAATTTAAATTTAGAATATTTTTTTTTTATATTTATTAAGTTCATGAAAATATCACAAACTATAAAATAGACCACGTTTACACTAGACAACAATAAACAATGATGACATGTTAATGACGTTTTGAAGTTACTTTTGCCATTAAAAGACATTAGTTCGATTTGTTTTCTGCAGCGAAGTATTTTATTTTCCTGGTCAGGCTATAGAACGAATGTTATGGTTTTCCGTTTCGTCACTTGATACAGTCTGACGATTGCGCTCGCGCCATTACCGTGCGATTATATGGTCACACTTTAAACGTCCAATGGCAACGGTTTGTTTGTGTATGTGAGTGTGTGTTGCGGCCGAACAAACGCACACATGACCTTGCGTGACGTAAGTAAGGGGGTGTGTGCAACGACGCACAATGATGTTACATAAAAACTTTTTATTACGCATTGTAAAGTACACGTTATGTTATGTTCACTTCGTAGAACCTACGAACCTACTTTTTTACGATCATAGTTGCAATTTGAACTTTGTAGATCTTTTCCTGCTGCCCTTATGCACCCAGATATTATTAACCTGGTTATGGAGATTGATATTACAGGCAAAATATTTCAAGTCTGTCATAGTTAGATGTTTAAGCTCGTGACTGTGTGGATCTAATAGCTATTTACAAACTAATATAATATAATTTATTGCCACAAAAAAATCTAAACTTATATACAAGTCGCATAAGGAAGTAAGCTGGCCTTGACAATTGAGATTAAATTGCGTCGTTTGTAGTAAATAGGTACCTACTTGTGTTTCACGAGTTAATGACACAACGATTATAAGATTACCTACATCTTAAAGCAATAATTAAGATGATAAATAAGAAGAGTGCGATAAGGCCGCCAATTGTATAAGCTACCCAACATTGATGTGCTCCTACTCTTTAAAACTATTTTGGTGTACAATAAAGATATATATTATTATTATTAAGAGTAACTGTTTTCGTAAAATAAAGTTTAAAACTAGTGTTGTAAAAATGAGCGATGAGCGTTGACGACTTGAGCGTTAAAAGCTTGTAATTTCAACAAAAAAAAAATATTATAGCACAGAAAATGACTTTAGTGAAGGCTAGGGCAAAAATCTAGTAAATAAATAAATTTCTCTACGTCGAGACAAAATAAACGGTTTCGGTCGTCTTCATAGACCATAGAAAAAAGTCCTCTGCTGTATCCACAGCTGCAGGGTGCATTTTTTATATAAACTCTGACAAACATCGTGAAGTCCATGTATTATGTAGCATTAGCTGACCACCAAATATAATTATCGCGATAAATTCCCACTGATTTCAAGTTCTAAACATTAATTTCATGGAAAAAGACGTTATTTTCTTGATCATGAGACTAATTACTTGTAAAGCAATTGCACAACTACTTAAGGACTCGTCGCAAGACATTTTCATAAATTCCAATAGAAGCGTCTGTCGAGCTCTTTCAGCATCAACAACCCTCACGTAGTTTGTCTAAAATGATGTTGGGTTGCGAAGTTGAACAGACTTACTAATTCAGTTTACAACGAGGCTCTCATGCGTGGGAAATCAGAAGTTCTTAGTTCAGTTTAATCTTTATCTATTTTTTAAGGCAGCGGTATTACTTTCGACATCCAGGACTTGCAATTGACAATATTCGACCAGATATCCGGCTATCCGGCTTCATGGTTGGCCTGATATCCGGTATACAGCTAAACAGCTATCCATTTCATCTCTATTCCTGACGATAGAAAGGTTTTAATTTAACCACTAATTAGTGGTCAAATTAAAACATGTGTAACGCATTTTTTCGGGGACTAATTTCAAGGTCAAAAGTATGTTTCCACTGTTTCCTGGTAATTCCCATTTTTATTAAATTAAAATACAACTCTTAAATGACTGATCAACTGTTAGCCAACTGCTAGCAAGGCCATCAAATTATATAATGAAAAATTTAAATTATTTTTGGTCTTGGTCGTCATCCAACTATGATAAAAACAGTGTTTAAACTTTGAATGTTATAAATGTTTAATATTCAAATGCATTCCTAGTTTGTGATAACAGTTTCTAACCTATATACGGTATAACACTATGCGATAAACTTTGTTTGGAATAGCATGGAAAAATTTGACCGTAATATGGCTTTCAAGTTACGTATGTAAATGTACGTAGTTCACTGATTAGTCCTATAGTTATATATATTATAAAATAATAGAAAATTAAGAACATGTTACATAATAAAGCATTCTAATAGTGTGATAAAATAAACTATACCTACCGTTTTTAATTGTATTTCAATTTAAAATTTGATTCCATGCTACGGTAATAATGATTTATGAATCAGAGAAGGTCATTGCCTGTTTGCTTACTACAATATTAGTAGTAATATTATTTTAGTAGAAAACCTAAAATTGATCCAGTCCACATTTTCGCCGCGGAGTGCCTTCAACCTATATTGGTACTATTTAAAGACATGAATGTAAACGGCTGGATTGTACTTTTTAACCGACTTCAAAAAAGGAGGAGGTTCTCAATTCGTCGGAATCTTTTTATTTTATGTATGTTCACCGATTACTCGAAGACTCCTGAACCAATTTGGAATTTTTTTTTTGTTTCAAAGGGTATACTTCCCAGGTGGTCCCATTTAAATTTTATCGTAATCAGTCATGCGGTTTTTGAAAAATCAACACATATTTAAAAATTGCATACATCGATGATATGTTCGTTTACTCCGAAACCTCGCTATCTCCAATGAGTTAGAGAGAGAGAGAGAGAGAGAGAGCAGTGCGTTTAGTTGGCCTACCCGTATTATATTTAAACAAAATACATCTACTTTCCACTTAAAAGCACATATTAACTATTGTTATCATAAAAATGGTAAGAAGTGGCAGTTGAAACAAGTGACAGATATTATTTTGTCAGTACCTACCTATTCGTGTTTCTTCGTGTCTTAAACAAACAACAAAAAGGATCTCTCTAATTACATAGTATAAACAGAACAGTTTAATAAAACTTTTATAGAAGTAATTTTAATGTTATTTACTGTGGTAACAGTTACAGGTAAGAATTAAAATACGCGTCTCTGCACTGCGTGACAAATTCGTACCTAGTCGTAAGTGTGTTGATACCTTGTATTTAATACCATGAGTACATAATAACAACAGATTTTCTTGTATTTGTAGACTACGTACATATACTTTTTTTAATTATAGGAAAAAATGCACCTCCGCCCAACACTGCGACACGTCTCATTCGGGAAAGTTAACATAAAGTTCAAATACTTAGTAGCCTTATAAATGGGTCGTCGGAATAACGATTTTACAGTTTCCAATAACCACAAGTCAGTCTTGGATAACTAACGGATGCTATAATGCAGTTTACAGGGCTGCGGTAAAGACCTTATTACTAGGTCCTTTTAAGTCTAAGTCTTCACAGCATGTCCTATAGATATGTATTTACATATATACTAATTGAAACCATTGTAGTAATTTCTTTTCTATCGTGGCGTGGGCTTCTTCTTTAGCGGACGTTGGCCGTGATGAATGACACATTATGTCTGTTAGTTACTATGCGTCACTCACAGAACAAAAATAAACAAGTCCCTACACTTGACAAGTCTGTCGCTAAATGTCACAGTGACATCTTTCTATTGTTCAGTAAAGTGCTCTCTGGAAACAATTTTTGTACGTGGCACAATACTATGTAACTTTTAATTCTAAAATATTACTTTTATAACTTTTAACTGAAAAAAATTATAATTAAAATCGGTCCATAGATGACAGAAATATAGGTGTACATATATATAAAGAACACACAGCCGAACTTATAACCTCCTCCTTTTTTGAAGTCGGTTAATAAGGTTTAATACAAAAGTTTATGAGTTCCCACGGAAAAATTTTGAGTATGTGGAGGCAAAAACCAATTCGAAGAAGGCAAGATGATGATATGATCGTAGACTAATTATAATCAGTAAGATAGCTATATTTTACGGTTAGGTACATATAAATGCTCACACCTATATGTAATGCAACCGGTAGGTATCTCTATTTTTTAGCCCGCTTTAACCAGATTGAAATGAACTCTGCAAAGGCAAGTCAAAATGGTTATACCGATCTAGAACCTTTAGTTTCAACCACGGAAATATACCCTTCAATATACGTGACATCGTCTAACTCTAACTATAAAATTTGCCTACGTGTTCTTTGCCTCAACCAAACTGATATTCAGGAAATCTTAAAAAGGGGAAAACAAACGACTAACATTTCTTAAAACATACTCTAAAACAAGTTACATACGTTACTGTACAGCAAGGCAAATTTTAAAAGATCAAGTATAAGATTCACTTTCATCATCCACAGTTTTTTATCTATCAAACTAACGTTTAGCTATTTCGCTTTTATTGAACTATATTTGTGTTTTGTCTTTGTAACAAAGAAAACGTGCCGAAGCCACAAAATATCTGATAATATTCTATACCGAGGCTTTGAGGTAGTGTGAGGTAGTTGAATGAAAACGTTTCAGCATATAAACACTGGTTTAATGATTGTAAAAGATTATGTCAGTTTCACCTTTTCCATCAGGTGACCCATCTGCTCGTTTCGTATCCCATAAAACAAAAAAAAAGTATATATGTATATGAGTATAAATAGGTGAACAATAACACTTTATTTGAGACTAGACGTTCCCCCACCGTTCCATGCGCGTTTATGCTGCTATACTTATAGCTTATACTGCTTCCTAAGTCCTAGCGTGATGTTAAAGACATTTTCTAATCCGGCTTTGTGTTCCAGAGATTAGTGCGCTCAACCAGAAAAAAAAAACAAACTCTTCAGCTTTATTATATTAGTAGGTATAAATAAGGAGACATTTAATTTTGACGTTATAAAATTCAGGAGGTAATATACATTAATACATAGTATATTTCAAACAGACGTACATACCTATGAGTAAATTTCTTGGCATGAAAGTTCATCAAATGACGTAATTATTTTGACTTACAAACAATACATGAAATTCTAACGAGATACCTGCCTTCATTATGCTAAAATAAAACGTGATGCAAGTGATCCATACGTTGTATCTCACGTGGATTGCTCAATATTGGTGTGCTATTTTGAGCTTGACTTTCAAACTGCAACAGATTTAGTACCATAACTCTGCCAGTTGTATTTATAATTTTATAAACCGATTCCTGTGCCGCATTCTTCATTTCTAGACTGAACTTTACTAACAAGTTTCAAGACAAAGGCATTGGATAAGAGAAAATACTTTTGACGTAGCTTTGCTGTTCTGGCAATCGATTGCCACGATTCTTGACTAGACTCATTAAACTAGGAATGAATTATAATGTCTTTAGTTTTCGAATTCACGGCAAATAACTCATACCATATCTATTCAGGGCGAGGACACTAATGATGCGTTTAGTTTCGTCATTTGTCCTAAGTCAAAAGCTTTGTTTAAAACCTGTTCCTTTGTTAAATTATATAGTAAAATAAGTAAGCGACAGGCCAACTGGTTGTCATTGACATTTTCGTCTAGTTTATATATCATTCCAACTTTTATTCATGTGAAAATATTCTTTTTAAGTGCAATGTACTTTAGATACGAGTTTAATCGATCTTTGGTATTTGATACTCTGTAATATTTAAAACTTGTTTGTGATCAAGGACCTTGATCAAAAACAAAAACAAACAAAGTATACTGACTATGGTCCAACGAGATAATCAATACATACATATTCACAATATTTATCTCTGGATTTTAAATATTTTTGGACAGCATTCTGATTCTTTCAATTAATTGCGTAACACTATTTTCATCTAATTGCAATTTCTTTGTGAACGCCTTGAAAGTAAAATTAAAAATGTTTTTGGAAAGTTTGCTTACAATTACACCGTCAATTTAAATTACATATTTTGACCAAAATCCAATCAGACTACGCCTACAGTAATAGAAAACTGAAAAAATAAAGACAACCGTCTTAAAACCCGTAGTGAAAAGGTAAAAATAAACGCGGATATGCTGCAGGACAACTTAGGTACATTATTATATAGGTACTAGCAACTCGCCCCGCTTCGCACGGGTAGCAGACCGTATTACGTCTACATTTTTTCGTTATTATTATTTAAGTTCGTTAATCTTAGAAGGAATGAGGAATAACTCCGTAATACATTGTTTTCGTACAACTATTGGTACGCGGCGAACGCCACTGTAAAGCTTCTAGTCGGCATGATTTTTTCCGACATCTTCAACAATCGTACTTAGTCATATTTCAGCTAATTTATAAAAACCCCTAATAAATTATACACCTAAACCTTCCTCATGAATCACTCTGTCCGTACGTGAAAACTGTATGAAAATCCATACGGTACTTTTGAAGTTTATCGCGAACAGACAGACAGACGCTGCGTGGGACTTTGTTTTATAATATGTAGTGATGATGATACGTAGTGATGGTTCGATTAATATGTAATTGTATATACTGTATATCCCTTTGTAGCATTATTTGAATTATAAATACTAGAATATTAAACTATTGTACAGACGGTTCTATCAAACCTAACAGTTTAGAGCCTTTGTCAAACCAGTTTTAAATAACACAGATCTGGGGAAGAAGCACACCTACAACGGTATGAAGGCCAACTTGCTGGCAAATAAATAACCAATTTTTGTTGTAATTGTAGACTTGTTTCTAAACTATATGAAAGTGTGAACAGAATATGGAGAGTATGAATATACACGTCTATAGAATGAATGCGATTTATTTAGACTAAATGTTTGTTATCTTACCCTTGAACAGACTTCCTTCCTTCGCCGATACGTGGGTTGCATTCGACCATATCGAAATAATGACTAACGAGTTATCTATTTATTAATACAATAAAACAGAGTTCTAAACTGTTAGGTATGTTTTTTTTTTTTTTTTTTTTATATTTGACCTGCCAAAATTACTCTGCCCCGCCTGATGGAAAGCACAAGCAGAATCCAAGAGTGGTGGTCATCATCCTCACTGCGAACAGGGACAGTGCAGCATGGTGACCAGCACTATGGCGGCCTAGTGAGATGCTTTTTCACGCCACGCTTAAAGGACCCGGGATCATAGTGGGACGGAAACACGTGCGCTGGTAGGGAGTTCCAGGTTTTAACTGCTCGGCACAGGAAGGAAGACCCGAATCGATGGGTGCGAGAGCGTATGTCTTCCACTCTGAGGGGGTGACTTCCGAGGCCGGCACGTGTTGTCCTGTAGAGGAAGGGAGAAGGGGGGACCAGTTGGAAGAGCTCTTCAGAACACTCCCCATGATAAAGACGATAGAGGACTGCCATAGAGGCGATATCTCTCCGCATCTGCAGAGGCTCAAGGGACTCGGTGGCTTCAGGACTGCCAACAATGCGGATTGCTCGCCGCTGCAACCGGTCGAGAGCGTCAAACAGATACTGCGCGGCTCCATCGCAAAGGTGAGAATAGTACTCCACGCACGAGCGAACCTGGGTCTTATAAAGAACACATAGATGCCCAGGCGAGAAGAACCGTCTCACCTTGTTTAGAATACCTAACTTCCGCGAGGCCGCCTTAGTGACGTTCTCGACGTACTCGCGCGGGTTGAGGTCGCGGCAGATATCCATGCCCAGGATATCAAGCCTGCCTTGTAATGGCAGTTGAGTGTTCTGAAAAGTCGGAAGGGGAAGGAATGGAGACTTTTTGGCAGAGAATGCGCATACCTGTGTTTTCTTGGCGTTAAACTCGACCAGATTCTCGCAGCCCCATTGAGAAATGCGGCCCAGAACATGGTCGAGCTGAGCGACAAGCTCCTGTCGTTTTTCCTCAACAACTGCCGGCTTTGCAGCTGGATGTCCAAAATATCGCCCATGAACTGTGCTGTCGTCTGCATAGCAAGTATGTTGCCAAGGGCTAACATGTCATTGATGTGCAGAAGAAACAGCGTGGGCGACAGGACGGAACCTGCGGTACACCTGCGTTAATCGACTGAAAGTCGGAGGCCGCACCGTCACAAAGGACTCTGATGCGGCGCTGGTGCAGGAATGCGGCAACCCAGTTGCAAAGTTTGGGGGGTAAGCCGAATGCCGGCAGTTTGGAGAGAAGCGAACGGTGCCAAACCCTATCAAAGGCCTTGGCCATGTCTAGGCTGATGGCCAAAGATTCCCCGTGCCTATCAATAGCCTCTCCCCAAAGGTGTGTGACGTACGCTAGAAGATCACCGGTGGATCGGTTCGGTCTAAAACCATACTGACGATCATTAAGTAGGGAGTGATCTTCTAGGTAGTGGACCAATTGTCTGTTAATGATCCGTTCGAACACTTTGCAGATAATGGAGGTGACCGTTATCCGTTATGATTTGGCTATGCAAACATAACAAGAAAGTAACATCTACTTTCTTCTTGTTACTGGTTGTGTGCTTTGTTATCTTGTGCGTGTGTGTTTTTTAACTTGCGAACAATCTACTTACTATCCGACCATATAACAAATGACGTGGCAAGCCACAGAGACCTCAAAAACATGTTGAGGTTTTCCTGCCTGGCCTAGATTGAAACTGTTGAAACTATCAACAACCTGACTGAGGTTTTTGATAGTTTATATTATATTTTACCTACAGTCTAAGTTAAATAACTGACGGGTTTCACGCGCAGATATACGTGGGTATGTGCGTAATCTAAGGGCAACTATGTTATTAATGATTAGTGATATTACATAATAATACGTAATCGACTTCCTACAGGTCCAAGTCTATAAAGGTAAAGACCTTTATAGACTTGGCACCATTACAACAAGACTCGTTTCTAGGGAAAGAGAAATTGGTATTTGTTATATATTTTTTCCAATAAATTGACATCTACTCTTAAAGACAGTGAAATATGTAATGAAACTAATATGCAGAAAAGACCTTAAAACAGGTGATTGATGGTTCTAAAACATGTGATCATTGACAATGATTGAATTGTACAAATTTAACAAGCATACGTCAATGTATGACATATTGTGTTATCTTGTATCAAACAGTGTGGGTATTTTAGTACTTTGTGATTGACACGTTTTTTCATCCTAAATATTTTGTCTTCATCGTCTCATTGCCTACGGTTATCGTCTGAACAGAAGACTGAAAAAAAAAACAAAAACATTAATAACGAAGAATTACAACCCATTGCGATTAAAAAAGACAAAGTGACAACTAATTTAACAAATCAAGAGTGTTTTAAATGGTTTTTCACAGGTTTACTTTTTTTATTTTTTTAAATTATTTTTCAAAACAAAAGAAATTACAATTTTGTTAGGCAATGATCCACTTGCTTAAACCACGTTGTTCATCTTATTTATATATAAAATATTTTATAAGCCCTAAACGGAATAAAACGTACGGTTGGTAAATACAGTGATGTTTATAAGAGAGGTCGAATCAATTAACATACCTGTAACGTCATCGTTGTCGAAAAAAAAAAATATTTGATAAGTTAGTTAGTAGTTGCCTAGTGAAACGACAAAAACGAATTATATTATTTATTTTTATCCTATTTATTTATTATTGATGGGAGTATGCAAAAAATATTAAGAAATACAATTAAAAAGGTCTAAATTTGATCAAGACGTTAGTTCAGCAAATTCTGTAACTTAGAATTGTATCTTTATAGTGAAAGGTCGCTCTAGGCCCCAGATAATACCCAGCAAAAATAAAATTTTAATGTCTTGTAGTTATAAACATTACTTAATCACCTGCATAGGTGTAGGTAGGTATTAGTTTTTATTACGTAGTGACTGGTTGAAATGAATGTTAGAAACAGTCTCACCACCACTGCTATAGACTATGAAAATCACTAACAGTAACTGTCATGTTGTTCGTACCTCAATCCACACTCAAGTGATTGTTATCAACTTCAAATACATTCTTCACCTTTTATAACCCCACTATTCATCAATATTTATCAACCGACCAATAGCATTGCTTTACCGGTATAAATATTCATAATAATGTCTATTAACTGATTTTTAATAAATAGTGAACTGTTATATTATCTATTATAGTTTGCCTCTATTTTGATAAAATAAATAAGAGTTTTTGATGTGGCGACAAAATGAACACCAACTACTAATTGAATTATAAAGCGGTTGAAGCAGTAAGAGTGTAACATTAGAGATTCATTTAACTGAAAATTTGGCACTTATTTTATTATTTATTTAAAATAAAACTTAAATACAATATATATGTAATATACATATATGTAGTCTATATTGTATATTAACATTTCGTGGCACGTTGTTCGTTCGCGGTGAACTCCTAAACTAATGAACCGACTCTAATAAAATTTGCACAATGTGTGCAATTTGGTCCAACTTGAGAGATAGGATAGGTCTTTTTTTTATTGCATACTTATTCTCTAGCCACTGCAGCGCGTGGTAACCGACTAGTAATATAATAAATAACAAATGAGATCTACTTTTTGCCTATATCGGACTAATGAGTAATGAATGACCCATGAAAAGCATAACTAACAAGGCGTTGAAATTCTTCATTGTTATTTAATAATGACTTATCACTAGTTATCACAGTAGGTACCTATATGTGTAATATGTATATACAATACATGTATGAGTTGACATAGCAAAAACATAAAGTGATATTAATTGTTAGCATTTACTGATGTCCTCACATAATATATGCCACAAAAGCAACCGTGAGGTTATTTTTAGCTTTTTTGACATGAAAAAAAAGATCAATGAACTCGTTTTCGTTCCTTCATTATTTTTTAATGGAGGCGCGAAATTACTGCTGTATGTGGAGTGATGATGATGACGATGATAAAACAAAAAACTTTAAAGAACAACGCATTACTGTATAATGCATAAGTCCTCTCGTGACTTGAAATGCTTAGTTATACCGTAACCCAAGTACTTATAACCATTATATAAGTAGATACAGATCTATGAGTCGGCCACAACCTTGTGTCAGTTCTTGACCTTGCCCGGGTAATATTAACAGTTGTGTAGCCGAGGTTAATCTATTACGATACTTAGTTATTCAACAAGATTATAGAACTTGTTGTACAGTTCTTACAACAGTGTACTTTGAACAAAAAAGGCAGCTACTGATGTTGTAAATTTACACTGTTTGAAGGTTGTCAAATTACTATTAACTACAAGTAAAGCGATAAAGTAGCAATATAATCTGAAGAAACGACTGTTGTCTATTTCAATGTAAATTTAAAATAGGAAACCTTAAAAGGACTTGAAATTAGCGTAGTCTCAAATATAAGAGACTCAAAGAGATTAGTACGGAGATAGTGAAAGAAAGTCTTTACAACAACAATGCCAAATCGAGCAATAAACAACTGTTTGTTAACCCTTGTAGTAGGTACAGCAGACAGATTCTTAACCATTACGCCGTAAGAATTCATGGTACTGTTCAACCTTTTAATGCCTCTTCGGTCCTGAAGGTTATTTCTATTTGTAATTCTTACACCGGTGCTGCACTAGATACAGGTGCTTTACGGGGTTCATTTACTTAAAACAATACTTACGTATACCTAACACTATTGTAATTCGCTTTGTTTACGTATCATGTTCAACAGCATTCAACATAATAGGTTTATGTATAACGACAAGGTATTATGCTATAATGTTGATCGTCAATCGTCAACACTACGTGTAGGTACTTGTATTCATGTCTGATTTAAATAAGTGGACTAAAAGATTTTTCTTACAGGAAACAGTTGCCTTTACATTGGAACTTAGGTTACCAGTAGCATAAAAATGCTATTAGTTAAGTTCCGATAGCATTGCTTCGGTGTCAGGAAACCTTGAGACTTAAGATCCCACCGCACGAAAAACAACAACAGTAAATATATATATGCACCTGCCATGTGCACTCTGCACCACCGTAAGGTTGACTGTTAGATAATGCCACTTGGCATTAAGTACGCCTCATGCAACTTAAAATGCAGGAAGTATTAAATAAATAGAGTAAATAGAGTAGACTGTCAAGTTAAATGTCATTTTAGTAAACGTCAAAACGGAAGGTTCGGTACATTTTTACCTAGACATGACGTCATGCCTTACTGTTGTCAAATCATTCACTTTTAATCTTAGAATAATAACGCATAGAAACCTAATACGAGTGCATAAAGTGAGGCAACTAAAACTTAGCCATATATGGCTAAGTAGTAAGTACGCTTAACGAGTCGTCAGTACTCAATGTCACGTTCTGTCAAACACAGCTCGCGAAGTATTATTGAAAATTACAGTTTGTTGCGTGAAGAGGTGTTATGTTATAACTATAACTCTTCAGGAAAAAAAAATGTAATCTAATTACATTTCACAAGTAAATACTTACATTTTATACATTATTTTTACGTAAATCAATCATCAAACAAAAATTCTAATAACCTTACTTATAACAATACAGTATTGCTAGTTGTGGGAAAAAATACCCACATTGGTTTTAATTTAGTTCTTATTTTTGTTAAATAGTTTTTTAAATTAAAATGTATGTTTTGCGTAGATAACCCTAACAGCAACAACTGAACTTTGGTTTCACAAATTAGTTGTTGCTGCTGCGTTAGAAATTTTATTAAAGAAAATCGTTTGATAAATAATTCTCAAGAATTAACACGCCTGCTCCTAGTGATAATTAAAATGTTTGTAGGTACTCTCTGCTTTCCCACATCAGACGAACATGTAAACGGTCGTATCCATAACACGAATATAATACGTCTTGTTGCGGAAAAATATGTTAAAACGAGGTTTTTCTATGTTACGAAAAGAGAAATTACTATAAGAAATGTTGAATCGAAGCTAAAGCTTTTTAGGAAGCAGTTACAACTGCAAGGTTTTTAAATTATAAATATAAGCTGTTTATTGGTTTGAAGAGATTAAAATAAATATTACAGTTATTGATTAACATGTTTTTATTTTTATAATTTTTAACGACATCCCATTCTTCATGCGGTTAATTTCCTTTTATTTTGAAATAAACTTAATTTTTAACTCCATTTAAATATGTAATATTACAAAAAAAATATCTTCATCTTATCTAATTAATGATTATCAACTCTTCTAAATACATATCTAAATAAATATTTAAACTTAAAACTAAATACAAATACATATAAGAAAGTATTTATATGTGTTAACATTCCTGATAACATAAAATGCTTGTCTTGATTGGATTCAGAATCCTCGTTTTCCCATATTTTGAGTTAAAAACCTAATGATTGTAATACTGAAATTTATATTTGTGTGCGTTTGAGGAACGTAGACACATTCGGCTCACGCATACAAAGAAAATGAAGTGGACACACGATATAGCTCGTGTTTTGTACGTAACACGGTTTCTATGCGTTATTATTCTAAGCTTTTAATGTTAATTTGAGGATTACAAAATAAATTAAAAACGTTAAAGTTAAACTTGAAGACACATTTTACACTATTTTATTGAAGTTATTTTATTGCCTGACTTGGCAAAATAATTTATTTTGAGCATAGATATCACAGTTCTGTACATAGTGGTGGTAGTATTTAGTAAGGTATTAAACAACGAAAACTCAAAATAAAATGAATACTTGTTTGAAAGACACGATTCTTCAAATTCAAGCTATCCATAATATATTTCAATAAATTAGAACTAATTCATTCATTGCTGAATTCACAAGTATAATGAACAAAACCCACAATTACTTATTCAATGATTTACATTCTTGAGTATGTATGTAATGGAGAATACAAATTAGTGTCGAGCTAGCAATATTGTGATGCGCACATAAGGTAAGTATCATATTAATTGGTGTCATTGTGACCATACTTTTAATACCCAAATAATATTCTAAGAAGTATCTTGAAGTGTTTGGACAAAGTCTCACATTGCAGCTGCGCAAACAGCGTCACTGCACAACGTGTAAAAATTCCAGCATTCAGCACGTTGAAAGACTGTGTGAAGATTGATATATTAATGTTATGAACCCGCCTATTTCTATCTCCAGCCTTCGATATGAGAAAAACATTCGGTATGACGTAAGAACACGCCTTCCGTTTAATGATTAAAATCTCGAAGGATTTGCGTCACGCAATCACGTGGATCTTCAGTTGCAGGTCAATGTTAACCTTGGACTTTCGAATAGAATGTTTATTCGAATGAAGTTCCATTTGCTTCGTTTACATTACTTTTATTCAATATATTTAACCGATTTCTAAACTATAGATACTTGGAGAAGGTTTGCAACACATCAGAAAGTTAATTAGTAAACAAGATTATTTTTTTTTCGACAACTTTTTTAAAAAGAAAAAATTGTTTGTCTGTAAAGTCGGTTTACGATAATTTTACGTGATAACGTCATAAGAAAACAGTGGAAGAGAGATAGATGCGTCACAAGCCGAACGCTTAGGCCGATCGTGCCTCTCTATCGCTTGTTCCGCGCTTTCGCGCGGCTTGCACGCTCGGCTCAGGCAGAACGTGACAATGAGTCATGCTTTTTCGTGCGTGCAGCCGGCGTTTATCGATTTATAAGACGTTATCAGGTCAAAAAAGTGAAATACACGTAAAGAGTATCCATAGAGCAGTTGCATATTAACCTGAACTAGGTTTTAGAGCCATTGAAGGAGCAAAAGTTTTGAGAATCGAGGTAGAACAATTACTCGTGCGTTTATGAGTCATGCTCTTGCCTTGCTTACAAAAGTAATTTGAAAAGGATTATAAAACAATTTACAGGGAGTAACTAATTTAACTACAATAGTTGAAAACTAAATAAGAGATCAAGAACGTAAAGCATAAGTAATTTCTGCTGGACGTAGAGCTGCCGACTGGGGAAGATCCTCTGCCCACAGAAACCCATTTCTTAGAGCTCAGTTGACACTACTCACTAGGGTTACCACCTTTTTTGTAGAAAAGGTAAACTTTCAAATTTTGTCCTTTACTTGTGCTGGGAGACCTTGCTTCTTACCAAATTTCATGATTCTAGGTGAATGGGAAGTACCCTATAGGTTTTGATTTACTTGCGAAATTTTGAAATTTGGTCA
This sequence comes from Callimorpha dominula, assembly GCA_949752705.1. Taxonomy (NCBI): domain Eukaryota; kingdom Metazoa; phylum Arthropoda; class Insecta; order Lepidoptera; family Erebidae; genus Callimorpha; species Callimorpha dominula. The sequence continues at coordinate 9,542,386 of OX457009.1, read as the reverse complement.
AATATAAGTCTTCAATGGCCATATCTTATGACTGCGATGACTTAGAAGGTTGATTTTTTTTACAGCTTCAAGGGACCACAGACTTATGTATTTGGTATTAATCTAAACTTGATGCGTGTACGAGTTCCTGAGAAAAAGTTCTTGACATACAGACAGACAGACGGACAACAAAGTGATCCTATAAGGGTTCCTTTTTTCCCTTTAGCGGAAAGGAACCCTAAAAAACGAGTTTTACAGTAGTGGTTTTAAAATCTCTCCGTAGAAGACGTCACTTTTCCATATCCTTCAAACAGTTAATACCAAAACGTGAATTTTCTTTATCTTAATTAACATAGATTTATCCCAGAATCTTGACCACTTTGGATATCATCAGGTATAATCGCGTATTTTCTTACTTTCACTATTAACTCAAATGCTAAAGAAACTAAGATTACGGCATTAACTCCACGTGTAACAAACCAGTTCAGATTGAAAACAAAGCGTTTCCGCAATACTATTTCGGAGCACGTGATTTTTTTAGATGTTTTCTGATTGTGAAATCGCGGAAGATTTGCACTAGTAAACAAGTCAATTACAGCCCAATGTTTTATTTTCAGTTCCCAGCTAAAAGGATCATTTAGTTTATAAGAATGGACCTACTTAACTCATGAAAACATTCCGCACGGCCAGATCTGAGTTATAGCGATCAGTAGATACCTACAGATAATAAGGCTGACTTTCCACCAGGCATGTGCGATGTATGTACCTAAGCGGTGAAGCGAGGTCAAGGTAAACCTTGACTTATGAAACTATGAGCAGGCCTATGCCACTCGATGTACTTACGTGCGCTAAACAACTACCGGCCGCATGGCCGCTGGCGGCCCTTATACGCAGTCTCGCGCAGTGGGTTGCCGACAGCTCACGCTCTCACGCTTTTATTTGAATTTTTACGTAATTCGAAATCGTATTTTTATACCTTTATATACTTTAAATACAGACAAATTGACATGGTTTCTGGTAGTTTATGTGCTGTACATGCATGTAGATCCAGTAAGAGAAAAAAATAACAAAATCTGTAGGTAATTGATTTTGTTTTCAAATATATTTTGTTCTATTTTTATGTGTTGGTTTCTGTTACAAATAAATAAGAGTTAATACGGTTTTCACAGTCACATAGAGTTGTTTTTAGATAAGGATTTTTATATAATATACAAATACCTACTTAATCCGAATGGTGAACCATTCGAACTAAACAATTGATTTAGTTAATCAGGCGTTTATTTCGAATAAAAATAGTTAATTCCGTAATAAAAGTAATTAATAATGGTTTACCATTCTTATTAAATATTTATAATAGTAAAGAAAATACGTAATTTTGAAATGGTTTTAAGATTCTATTTATGGAAAAAATATATACTTAGGTAAGTACTAAATACCTTATCTTTATAATTTTTAAGTAAATGATACTTTCTTAGTTTATATTTATAAGTGTGCCATAACTACAAGAAATAAAATCTTTACTACCTCGGTACCTTATTTTTTTATCCAAAAGCAAAACGCCACCGCGCTAGCAGTGCGTCCAGCCGACCAAAACTTTTCGTTTTTAGATTTTATCGGCACTATTGTCGTTAAGGGCAACGACGTATCTACTCGTGTAGTGAATTCCACGCGTTTTATTAGGAAAAGATTTGGATGTAGGTACTCAACTTTAATTAAGGAGCATCAACAATATACATATGCAACATTGTTCTTTAGATTTATCACTACATCACATCTATACTAATATTATAAAGCTGAAGAGTAAGTTTGTTTGGTTGAAGCGCTAATCTCAGGAACTGCTGGTTCGAATTGAAAAATTCTTAAAATTTTGTGTTGGATGGACTATCCATTTATAGAGGAAGGTTATAGGCTATATAACATCACGCTACGAAAAATTCTTTAAGTTTCTTTTCTCGAATAATTTATTGATGTTTCTCGTTAGAGGTTTGGCGGAGAAGCGATTTGTTGTTAAGTGTTTCGTATTAGTAAACTTATGGGGCCGTGGTATTAAGTGTTACACTTTTCTAAGTCAGGTAACACACCCGATATTTTGTGTAAAAAAACTTTACTTAATTAACATAGCCTTTTTTTATAAAAATATAGATATTTAATATTATATAAAAAGAGGTAACCCTAAACTCACTTACGGCAACGCAACCATGCGCTATTGCGAGGCAATAATAATCGTGTTTTAAGAACATTAAAGATCATTTTCGCATGCAGGGGTCGACGCTCGGAAAGAGTAGGTAATTAAAACGGTAGGTATGGACGTTTTTGTAGGGAGTGATTTATCTGTTACGTAGTAACTACTTAGTAATCTGTGCTATGAGCCTATAATACGTTATCACCTCTAATCTTCTCTTATTTTAAATATTTTTCGCATCCTCTAGAATCTAGAGTCTAGATCAAACCTAGCTAGCGTCACTAGTTCTACAAGTGTGTAAAATTAAGCTATGAAAATTAGTGAGTTTGACCCTAAGAAACACGTGCCATATCTCTGACCTAAACATAAATTAATGATGGATGTTAATAATCAATTTGAGCAAACACCAAAGGACTAGAACTATAACATGTAAAATATAATTATTCTTGTGGTTGTCAAATACTACCTAGGAATTTAATTTTTAAAGTTTTAATTTAATTAATTACGAATTTAAGTCAAAACATTTTATCAGGAAATCATAGCAGTAAAAGTTACGCTGAGGCAGTAACTGCGGGTTAATGCTACTAGCATTTACATTTACTATTTATTCGTGTAGACCGGTAATTTTAATGCCTTTTACGGTATTTGTCCATCTCATTGACACTTAGCAAAAAGCGAACATTACACAACATCGTGAGGGATGATTTAGCACGAGAATAATAATATTCACCTCAAATTTATTAGTACAAATCATTACGATGCATACGCTATACGAACTAGAGCTCGCATAAAAAATTGTTATTTTATTTATTTATTTATTTATACTTTATGCACATCTGGTACATAGGCGGACTTAATGCCTAAGGCATTCTCTACCAGTCAACCATTGGGTGATGCAGAAAAAATAGGAAGTAGGTGCGTTTTAACTAAAGTAGTTTATAAAACAAAATATTATCTAATTACACTAAATATACTACGTATTATGTTACCTTTTACATAAATACCATACATACATATATACCACATACATACATACCTATATATAAACATATATACATATACCTAGTTTTAGTTTACATTTATTGTACATATCCACTTTATGTATTTTTTTAAGCAATATGTCGTTGGTGTACAATAAAGATTATTCTACTCTATTCTAAATAGTTTAATAAAGTTTACATCCTGCTTTACCTACCGGTGATATTCCGATGGAGCTTCAATTTAGCCTAAGTTACCTGCTTCGCATAAATAATTCGACTGTTAAAATTTAAAAGGTTATATTTTCAAATAGGACACAGTGTTGTAGTAGAAAAAAAAACCAAGAAATTGTGTTTTAAATTTATTTTAGAATGTTGTATGTTCTTATAAATTATCTACAGAACTTGGTACTGATTTAGATGTCAATTCTTTTGATTATAGAATTCAGTTTTCTCCACACTGTGGTTTATGAGAAACCAGTTCTTAAAATTGATTTTTTTTCCTACCAGATTCCCTAGATAGATACCGTTAACTGGCAAGGTTTTCTGTTACTAATTAAACGCTCAAATGGCGGAAAGATAAGTCTGTCGCATGCTAAACGTTACTTGCTTCCACTAGATACGTTTAGTGCGTTATAAATACGAACAGGTGTTACAAATTGCTATAAACTAAATTATATTATAAAATAAAATAGAATTACTTCAATAACTTGACCTGGTTAGACGAAATAGTGTGCAACTCAGGGATCCTACCCAGACCTACTCCAATTATTCTATCAGCCAACACACTCAACATGATGAAAATCACTTATAACCTTTGCACCAGCAAAGTCAATCTCTTATGCATAGGTGCAAATGTAAATTGTCCGTACTCTCACAGTAAACTACAATAGCGGGGAAGTCTCAATAGGACCCTAAAGGCTTTGTTACATTTTTTTTTTATGGGATATGGGTCAAACGAGCAGACGGGTCACCTGATGGTAAGTGAGTACCGTCACCCATAGACACTTGCAATTCAAGAGTTACAAGAGCGTTGTCAGCCTTTAAGGTGTAGGTGTAGGGGAAGGGGGGTTAGAGCCTCCGGTACAATGCTATCATTGCTTCACGCCGGTTTTCTGTGAGGCCACGGTGCCGAAGCATGGCTCTCCCACGCCTTAATCGCATTATATGCCGGATGGAATTATTACGATTATGACGATTTTGAACAAACTACTTTCATTGTGTGCGTCCATTATATTCCAATATTGCAAATAATTGTCTCTTTGCTTCTATTATTAAAACGCTCAATACAAACTAATGAATAGCGTGGTCGGTCACGGCGAATCTAGCGATAAATTTCAACTATGGCAATCAAAAGTAATAAAACTGCTTCCTATTTGTGACGCCCAAGGTATACAATTAACGTATTCTGCGTCAGATGTTTTATTTGTATATACGTAATAGTATTGTAACCTTATTTTTATCTTCTTTCAAGAGCTTTTTCACAGCAACTTTGTTAAATACATAATAAGTACTTATAACTTTTTTCATACAAATATGAACACGTTTAAAGTTCAAACATATTATTATACACATATATAATTGTAATGACGTATAATTGAATTGTTATTAATGCTAAATGAACGTCTAGTTTTGAGTACTACTACTAGTACGTTGCCACAGTTATCAGTTGGCAACGCATTACCACAAAGTGTGGGTTTGTATTTTGCGCGACGCAGTTGAGTAACGACTTGAACATGTGCATTTGCAATGGCGTTTTAAAGTATATTGATGCTCAAATGGATATAGGATAGATACATTTAAAAAGCAAAACCTTATACATCACTACATATTATAAAACAAAGTCCCCCTCTGCGTCTGTCTGTCTGTTCGCGATAAACTGAAAAACTACTGAACGGATTTTCATGCGGTTTTCACTAATAGACAGAGTGACTCATGAGGAAGGTTTAGGTGTATAATTTGTACCCGTACGAAGCCGGGCGGGTTGCTAGTAATATATAAGTATAAGTACAACATTTTATTCAAATCGTTAGAGCCGTATCCGAAATATACATATTTATTTATACATAATGTTTACATACTGTGTTACATAATGTGTGACAATGGACCACTTACTTAAATCACTGTAAAGGCATGACTCTAGCATGTAGTTACAAAAATATAAAAAAAACATCCGTTTACAAGTTATGACTATTTAAATTTCCCGGTATAAATAAATAAATCTTATACAGCCTGTTATCAAAAAACATGTATAAACCACGTGACAAAAAATATTTGGGATTCGAAGGGGATTTTACACTCACGCGACCACCATTTTATTTTTATACTAGACAAATCTCAAGGCAAGCCTATCCTAAACATACCGGTTGACATAAACGAGAGCCACGCGGCAATGTATTTAAAGACTTCATTTAAATTTCAGTTAACATGTAGTTAGTTGACAGATCTAAACTTGACGATAATAAGAGAAAAACGTTGTCACGTTGTCACGTTCAACTATCGTCAATAAACCGACTTTACAGACAACCGATTTTTTCGTGCGTGCAGCCGCCTCCATCGAATTATAAGACGTTGTCACGTCAAAAAATAGGCAGTCATGGGACTGCCGACATAAGTGAAAAGTGAAACGAAACGACGGACATATAACTTCACATTAACAGGTTGGTGACATTAATTAATAAGGAGCTGACTACATTAATAGACTACAATAGCAAAGCGTGTCCTTTTCATTTTAAAATCCGAGGAAGTAAGAGATAAATATAAGATCAATTTAAATTTTAATTTGAGGACGTTTTCATGAACGTTGGAGCGTAGACTGACAGATGGCAGAAAAATGTTTGTTCATATATACCTATATATATATATACCTATATAAATATACAATAGTAGAATAATATTCCTCATTGAACCGTATCTAAGTGGTCACAGATTCCTCTGGGCCTTTAATAAATGCTAGCAGTTAGGTTTCAAATATACAATAGTAGAATAATATTCCTCATTGAACCGTATCTAAGTGGTCACAGATTCCTCTGGGCCTTTAATAAATGCTAGCAGTTAGGTTTCAAAATGTAAAGTAAAAATCTTTGAATGCATTGACATTCATTTAATGTGGGTACATATTAGCAGATGTGGGTACATATTAGCAGATGTGGGTACATATTAGCAGATGTGGGTACATATTAGCAGATCATGTCTACTGCGCTCGATTGGTTCCAGAGATAGTGAATCCGGTAGCCCATCCTGCTAGATGTTTTTGTAGCTATTTTGTTCCTCTCAGCTTCTTCACATCCATTCGAGTAGTCCGAGTTACGATTTGGGGCAAACAAAATCGGGATTTGTGTGTGGGCCTGGCCCTTCTAATCAAAGGTGTGCGCAAAAAAACAGGGTGGCTAAAAATGTGAGCCACCGCGCATCGCCAGAATATCGAAGAAAAGAAAGCGGTGCTTCCGCTACGGTAACCTCGCTCAGGTTTCTGTAGCGGAAGCAACGGGTGAGTTATAGGAGTTACATTATGTTATTTGAACCTCAACAATGTATTTTATTTGACACAAAATTTAATCAACTATGCAGTAGTCCAGTAATACAAAGTGCTAATAAAATAGTCATTGTTATGACTCAACTATTCAACAGTTCATAACAAGTTCTGGAATAAACATGTTGGTGGTCACGTGCCATTTGTAGGACAATTGTATTTCATTCAACATGCATACTAGTTAACCAGAAGGATTATCAAAACAGTACATTTTATACTACTACATTATGTATGTTTATCCCACTAATCTTCTAAATGTGAAAGTTTGGATGGATTGATGTTTGTTATTCTTTCACGCCAAAACTACTGAACCGATTGCGATGAAAGTTGGTATGTAGATAGCTGGAGACCTAGATTAACATTTCAGTTACTTTTTATACCGATATTCCCACGGGATCGGGACTTACGCGGGTTAATAAATAAAAATCAATGTTTGTATGTTTGCCCTCTACCTCTATGCGTTCCGAAACCATTGATCAGATTGTGATGAAACTTAGGTTCGGTGTTCTGGGGACACCCGCAATGGTTCCTGGCCCAAATTGGCATGCAACGCATCCCGGGTGAAGCTAGTATTTAATAGAAATAGATTAAGCATAACAATATGCATAATGGCTTATGATTAGTGGTTACCATAGACTTTGCAAAACTTATTTATCAGTAAGTATTCTATGATCGACTGTACGGATGCTGCATTGATTTAAGTGCTTACCTTAGTAAGTACACTCCTATTGAGTCTTATGATCTCAATACTTACACTGTATGATTTTCAAGCCAGCGTTCTACTACCTTTTAAGCATAATTTATTTATTGCAAAAGTTTCCCTCATCAGCATTGTTTTTTTCAAGGCAAAATCATAATAGGTTATAATTAGGCATGTTCAAAGCACTTCCCTAAAATGTCTACTGAATGTATCAGTCATATGTATTGTGGTTTTGGACATGAACATAATACATAAGTATAAGAAGTTTAATTACATGTTTTCCTCCTAACCTTATTGCATCATACTTATTTTATTGTTCTAGATAAATAAGAACTTTGGACACTGATTAAGAATATGCCCTATTTTCAGAAGAAGTAAAATATAATAAGGAGGAAAATACGTAAATATTAGTTCTCATTGTGTTATAGCTTCCGAGGTTGGCTTTAGTTATTCACTATTAACTAAATTAACTCACTTATTATGTAACAGCAATAATCTTTCAAAGGATAATTCTATCTAGGGAATGCCAGTGAGACATTTTATTTTGAAGGAATTCTAAGGTATTAATTTTTAAAGTGGATTGATACAAGAACTACTCTTTAGTTGGATAATTTAATAACTTACAGATTGATGATTTACGTTTCTAGTAGTGAAAATAAAATACCTATTTAATTTATTGTTTTCCTTACTTTGGACTTTATTTAACTTAATGTGATCTTATGTATCGGCAAATAAAAGTATTGCATTTCCCTGCTGAGCTCGTTGTTTGTGATCCTCACTGATATTTATACAAATAAATTTACTAGAAGCTATTAGCCAGCCACTTATATGCCAGGCTCAATATGACCATGCTTTTTATTACTATACCTACTTACCTGCGTACGTCTTTATCTAAAATATTTCAAATTTGAATTTTATTTAATTATTTAAGATAATGGTATTTGTTTCATATTATTATTATACTTCAGACTGAATATTGTAATAATAGCATACATATTCTGCGTATATTGCAGTAAGTCAGGAAGATGCTTATTCTGACTTACTGTAATCTCAATTACCAAGGCAGTATTGAAATACTCATCTCACTCATATCCAATACTTATACCCATAGAATCACTAGAAGTTCTGGATAAATTATGGTGCCCTTACCTATGAGTAAGATAACTTAAATAAGTAAATAATATTAACACTTATTTTACTATAGCTGTTACAAAATTTGATGTGGCTTGTAAATTTACCCAAAACAGGCATTGGTGCCGATTCTATTGTACACTCGACTAAACTAAAACCTGACTTAATTTCTTCATATGAAATCAACCTAGTATTCTTTGTAATAAGGTCTATTTGTTACTAGCATCTATTTCTCAGCGCCGCTAAATTTCAATAAAACCTGTCAACGTATACTCAACTTTATTTCCACGCAGCGAGAGTCTTCATTTATTCAAACGCTGTATAATTGCCGTATAAAAACTTGTTCAAAACGAACAAGGATGACGTGTTTTTAATGTACACCTACGAAGATGCTTACTAAAAACACAGAGCAAAAGAGATGGCATTCAACGGATAGCGGCTCTCGCTACGTGGTATTAAAGTTTATTTAAGCGTATCAGACTTTAGTCGACAAATAAATTGCTTATTTCGATAGCGACATATGTTACCTACTTGTTTCAATTTGAAATAAGACCTTGTTTCTAAGTGTGCAAGGTTTACTTCTTATATGAAGAAAATTTAGTGGATTTTAATTTAGCGAGTGAAGTAACAGAATTGGGGCCATTAAGTTCCTAAGAAGGATTAACAATCTTTAGTATTCTTAAAAAGAGTACATAACAAATTACATGACATGCTGTTACTTGATTGTGTTTGTACAGAAGTCAACTGGCATTATATAATATATAATATAATATAATAATCTTTATTCATATGAACAACCTTTAACATTTTGCTTAGAAACTAGTACCTAAGTATTATATAATAATATGTTGTACAACTAGCTGTATACTTCCATCATAGAGAAGACTGTGGCTTTTTTTTAAGTTTTAGGGGGCAAACGGGTCACCTGATGGTAAGTGACTATGAGGTCCATGGACACCTGCAACTCAAGAGTCATGAGTGCATAGCCGGCCTTTGAGGAAGAAATGCACTGTTTTCTTGAAGGATTGAATGTTGTATATGTCCGGAAATACCACAGGCGACCATTTGTTCCACACATCGGTTTTAGGATGCAAAAAGTTTCTTGAGGAGTGTATGGTGGTGAAGGGCCAATTATCCAAGTGATGGCGATGGAAGTTTTGTTGCATTGCTAATACTAGTTGCATGGTACTGGGTATTTCTGTAGGTGGGTAAGATCACCAGTGCTACACAGGAGCAGGAAATACGATTGGCAAACATGCTATTATCACCAATAATCTTTTGAGTATTTATATGTAACCAGTAACTGTTTCCCATTAAGTGCTCAATAGTTATCAACTTGGTAATATAAGAAATGTATTGGGAAAATACATTAAGTAAACATAAGTCCAGAAAAGTGTTTTTTGTAGTGTTGTTTTCATAATCAGACTATGTAAACAAGATTTCTTGTTACATTAATGTTATTTATTTTCATATTAGCTAGTGTAGAATTAATTACTGTTTATTTATTTCAGTCATAGTTTTATTTTCGTCTTAAATGCAGAAAATGTAAAGCTCATAATAGCAACTTGATTTGTACACATAACCTATAATCATAACCTGCAATTAGTGCGATTTAATGTTATGATTTCTTCAAATAAACATTTTTAAACTAAAAATTTTATAATATGTAACTTAAAAAGAAATAATTGTAACTTGTAACTGAGCTTAATTAGAAAATCACTTTTCTAGGACTAATTTCCATGACTTACCTTCGGCTTCGCCTTTTACTTCGGGTTTCGACATTAGTAACACTAACACTAAATACAGCCCTAAGAAACACTATATAGCGATCCAAATATGATTAGCTAATAAATAAATTAACAATCGCTTAAAAGTATTAAATCTAGAAACAAACAATCAGCTGTTTCTGCTATATACGTCATGTCATATTTGACATTTCATATGGTTCATTTTAGTATGTTGGACAACCTTGATCGTTTTGTTACATATAAATTTTTAAACGATGATCGCCACACACATATAATTAACTATGTTTGAAACCTCAAAATTAACAGTTTTAAATAATATTATAAGGAAAAACTTTTTCTGCGCTACTCAATAAAAATGTTATTGAAAGCAGAAAAAAAAAATAGTAACTCCAGTCTTTAAATAAATATCGTTTAGTTGTTGCTAAATGGGCAAAATAAAAGAAGGTTGTGTCATTTGTGCCAAACAAATAAGCAATCTACCAACCAACACGCGCAAACGCGTCTCTCGTTTGGGACTTGTCATTTGATTTTGATTAATTTCAGATTTGAAATTACTATATTTACGTTTAGTTTAAAATTTTACACGCGGGTAAATTTCATTATTTTATTCATGTATTTAATTAATCATTTGGTTACTTAAGGAAATTATTCAAGAATTAAAATTTTCTTCGTTTTATTGCAGATCAACTCAAGAATGTGTAACTGAGCACAACTCGTCAAGAGTCTTTTACGAATCTTTAATTGTAAAACTTCTTCACCATGTCGAACGCTGTTGTGGAGAACGGCGTTAATGAAGATCGGTAAATACCACGCATTCAATTATAATAATTTTATACGTGAAAGCTAGGGTCAGTTTTAGAGAGTCCATACAGATTGTTTACGAAAACATCCATGGCGTCTGCATCTCATTATTTCCACATCTTTATTATTGTTCTTTTAATAGTTCCTGCACCGGTTGTCGTTGTGGATACTATTCTGTTTATGAATACGTGTGTGAACTGCATTTCATACGGTCTCTCAATATTTAAAATGCACTCTAATGAAATGCACCCTAGCATGCGTGCTATCTGCATTACGTTTTTTTATACACCGATCGCGTCATAAGTGCGCGCACCGTCACGAAGTCTTCTGTAAGGGACGCTTTGTATGCGAAACCCCGCGTGCTTGTCGTCGGTCACATTATTTTTTAAGTAGCCCCTAGTCTCCCTAATAAATATTTACAAGTGCCTTTTTATTTTTCCCTTGAAATAAATTTTGAGCAACTCTGAATAATAAGCATAAAATAATACTATTTATTTTTCCTGTAGTTGTAACTGGCCCGACTAACAATAGGTATAAAAATAATATTTACACAGGAAAATGTTTTTTATGTAATTACCTATTAATTATAATTAATTTTCTTTACTTACTAACAAGATCTCACTTCTACTTTTAGACCAAAAATTTTACCTAGCTACAGTGCAGCAATATATGGGTACTTACTTATTTTTAAATATGTAAAAATTTAAGTGTTGAATGTAGCTAGTTGTACAATTCCATCTCATTCACCCTATCATTTATATTCTATACCCAGAAATTGCAATTTAACTTGCTCTTTCTTGACCATGCACTTACACAACAATGTCACAAGCCAACATTCTCATCTTTGATATGTAAACATAATCACAATATTGTAATTGCAACTAAAATAGCATATAATAGTAGAAGTTGGAATTGTTTAAATAGTTTAATAACTGAAATTTTTAATTTTAATTTTAGATAGTTATAATTTTATTATTTTAATTGAAAAACCCTTTGTACATTCCTACAAATTGTAAACGTGGAGTATATTTGTATGTTTTAAGAATTATCTATTTAAATGTACATCTCAAAATGTACAATTTAAATAATTAATATATTGTTTTTCAGAGCAACAACATACTATTTCCCGAATAGTGGATCAAGTGCCACATTATGGCAGCGGATAAGCTTGTTTTTGTCAATATACTGGAAGGCAGTTTTAGTAGTGTTTACACCAATTGTTCTACTACCTATACCTCTTATGCACCATGAGCCAGTAAGTATCTACGTAAATCACAAAATATAGACTATTTCAGAAGCTGCAGGGCACTACAATGAATTATACTTAACTAAACAGTAATACCATATCAGCATAATGAAGCCACAAGAAATTATACTTAAATGCTTGTTAGGTTCCTATTTTCCTATGAAAGAACATCTGAATATGTCAAATTACGGTTGTGGGTATGATGAAGCGATTACGTCGGAGCCATCTCCTTTGATCTAGTATTCATAGGGCGGCCTATTCTCGCCACCATTAAACGTGTTTTTAAATCGTTTTTCTACCCTGTGCAGAAGAGCTCGCTTCTGTCCGTTATCAGTTAGGACTTATGGACTCTATCCCGAAACTCTCATCTTCAAACTAATGCAGATCAATACCAGGCTCGGTAGAACATTATCAGCAACATAATCCCTAAAGAATAAAGGTGTTCCTGCTTCCGATATTCTCAAAATGAGATGTACTGTTAGGAAATTATTATATTGCTATATGAAGTCTTCATTATATTTCAAGGATGTATTTGATATATTACGATAAATGATGATTATATTTAATGGTGATGTCATTGGTTACTCGAGGAAAGAATTTAGGGTTAAGCCTGCGAGGCAAGAGTAGGTTCCCATGACTTACAAACCAAAAATTTGTAAGCAAAATTTCTCAGATGAGCAATGGGGGTTACAATTTTTTTTTTTAAATATAGGCAGTAGTAGGCAGTAGCAGTGTTTCTGAATAACTTTGGAGTGGTAATCAAGCTTCAGAGCTTGATTACCACTCCAAAGTTATTCAGAAACATCAAATTCGTTTCTATATATAGTTAACCGTTGCAATCTATTGAGATATAGTTGGAACCTGTTATGTATTACAAATATTGAACAGTTTGTAAGTGTAATGTCGTTAATTTTATTCCAGGCCTATAAATGCATGTATGTAGTCCTAATAATGGCAATATACTGGGTGTTGGAACTCCTGCCTCTACCAGTCACATCTATGCTGCCAATTGTACTCTTCCCGACAATGGGTATCCTGGACTCAGATAAAACTTGTTCAGCATATATGAAGGAAACTAATATGATGTTCATGGGTGGTTTGATGATAGCTGCTGGAGTGCAGCATTCGAAGTTGCCTAAACGAGTTGCATTATGGACTGTGCAAGTTGTTGGTTGTTCACATAGAAGGTAAGAATACTTTTTACTTTAAATTAAATTTAGCACAGAGATAGATTATAGTCTGGAATAGGCTACTTTTATCCCGGAAAAATATATAGTTCCCGTTCAATAGCCTTCAACAAAATTTCATCACAGACAATAGCTAGTACATTTATAATACAGAGTGACTGCACAGGTTGGCAAATTGCAGTCCATTTGAACTCTGAAGAAAATCGTAGTTAAATAAACTCGGGGATTTTATCTTGTGAGGCAGATTTCCAGATTATCTTACGGAAATAGGCTGCGTCAGTTATTCGTATTCTGTGGTCAGCAAAGCACACTTATAGTACGTTTTTTATACCCTTTTTTTGTTAAACGCTGTGCACCTGATAGTAAGCGTGTAATACTAGTGGCGCATTCGCGCTTTGCCAATTCTGTTTTCTTGAAAGAGGAACTGTCACCCGGACAAATGTAGCGTTAAGGTAGTTACAATTTTACGCATACTGCACAATGCTACAGAAATAAAAGAAACCTATTCTTCCAGACTGAATTTCGGACTTACATTCGTCACCATGTTTATCTCTATGTGGGTGTCAAACGCTGCAGTTACGACTATGATGGTACCCATCGTAGAAGCCATATTGGAAGTACTTGAACAGGTAAGCATATTTGATACTAGATTTATCGTGCGGTTTCACCCGCTTTAAAGCCGTGTGTGCCGTGTAATGTGGACGTTATGTGAAAAAGCAAAGAAAAATATTGTTAATTTATAATTGTTTACATTACAGCAAGGCCTTGGAGACGTATTCGTGAATAGGAAGAGGAATGCACCAGCAGAGAATGGTAAATCAGATACCAAAACTGTGGCCAAAGCCAGTGTTGAAGAAGAGTGAGTATGTCTTGCAATTTTATCTAACAATTTTTATCACACACTACAAACAAATATTATCATTGTGTCCTGATGACTTATTTGTTGGACCAAGAGTTTTAAAATATCCTGTAAAAACATGCTGTAGTTGTAAAAATGTTTATACAAGCAAAAATCTTAGGTATCGTAAGCTAAAATCTCACGTAAACATACTGATAAAATCATCGATCATTAATTAATTGATGAAGATGTCAAAAAATTACTTATAGATATCTTTTTACAAAATGCTTCATAACACAGAAACCTCCTTCTTCGCAACCCCCAGAAGCCCCTTTCCCTTCTATGCCTAGTAGAGTACTGAGGCGTTTGTGTGTGATTACCGGAGAGTACAGACTCTCTTATCTATTGGTGAGGGCGCGAGTATAGCGGTTCTATCGTCTCGCAATGTTTTTTTTTATTTGATATGTGGCAAACGAGCAGATGGGTCACCTGATGGTAAGTGACTACTGCCGTCCAGGGCACCTGCAATTCAAGAGTCACAAGTGCGTTGCCGGACTTTAAGGTGGGAGTAGAGAAAGGGGGGATGAGGGAGGGGTAGCAGAGGACGAGAGGTTAGGGCTTCCGGTAACCTCACTCACTTAGCGAAAAACAATGGAAGCATTACTTGACTGCCGGTTTTCTGTGAGGCCGTATAGCTCTCCCACAGTAGACCACTCAATGTTTCTATCTCGTCACTCGTATGTGTTTTAATTGACATTTCTACTCTTTGTCTGAAAATTTTATAACCGTTAAGTTACAGTTACAACCATCAATCAACCTATCACAGTCCATTCAACTATATTTTACAAATAAAAATACGTGACTTAAGATCCCTTAGGTATACGGTCCTGAGGTCCTCGGTTCGATTCCCGGGTTGAGTTAATTTCCATTATTGGATTATTCTGTTAGAAAATTATTTTACGAGGGGTGATCAAAAAGTAATGATAAACGGATATTTCTAGTAATAATAAAATTCTAAAAAAATATTTTTTCAACTCCCTAATCCTTCACAACTTCCCTGACAAAAAATGGTATAAATAGGACGTCATTTTTAAAATATACATTCATTTGAATACTAGCAGTCGGAGTGATAACATCAAAATGGAGAAACATGAAGTGCGAAGCGTCATCAAATACCTGTGCTTGAAAAAAATGTCCACCAAAGACATTCATACTGACTTGGTGGAAACATTGGGAGACTCTGCTCCTCCATATTCTACAACTGCACGCTGGTGCAAGGAGTTTAAGATGGGAAGAACATCCACGGAAGACGAACACCGCGAAGGCCGTCCGTCCTCCTCCCTCACTGAAGAAAACGTCAAAAAAGTTCAAGATCTGGTTTTGGCAGACCGAAGAGTGACCATTCGTCATTTAGCTGAGAACACAGGCATTTCATTTGGTAGCATTCAAAGGATCTTAACTACCGAGATGAACATGAGAAAGGTCTCTGCACGTTGGGTCCCGAGAATGTTAACCGACGAACAAAAGAAGAAACGATTTGACATTTCAAGGACCAATCTTGAAATGTTCCAGGCGGATCAAGATATTTTTTTGGCTCGATTTGTGACTATGGACAAAACGTGGATTCATCATTTTGATCCCGAAACCAAACAACAGTCAATGACATGGAAAAGGCCATCTTCACCGACTCCCAAGAAATTCAAAGTTTCAAGCTCTGCCGGCAAGGTTATGGCGTCTGTTTTCTGGGATGCTGAGGGAATAATTATGGTTGAATACCTTGATAAGGGCGCTACCATAACAGGCTCCTACTATGCTGACCAAATCAAAAGATTGCGAGAGGCCATCAAGGAAAAAAGACGGGGTAAACTGCGCGCAAAAGTTCTGTTCCATCAAGACAATGCACCTGCACACAAAGCTGAAGTTGCGATGGCTGCCATTCAAGAAGCTGGCTTCCAGCTGCTTGAACACCCACCCTATTCTCCAGATCTAGCCCCCAGCGACTTTTATTTGTTTCCTCGGCTCAAGGAACACCTCCGGGGCCAGAAATTTGAGGATAACGGCGAAGTGATGGCCGCTGTAGAGGCATTTTGGGAGAGTCAAGATAAAGATTTTTTTTTGAAGGGTATCGTTGGTTTAGAAAAGAGATGGACTAAATGTATTGACCTATTAGGAGACTATGTAGAAAAATAAATTTTATTTTTAAGTATATAGTTATTTTAATGTACCCATTCTCATTACTTTTGGATCACCCCTCGTATATCATGATCATTATTTTTATTTGTAGTACTCCAATGCCGAGTGACATCACCATTTGCTATTATCTTAGCATTGCTTACGCATCGACTCTCGGAGGGTGTGGAACCCTTGTTGGTACAGCCACCAACTCCGCTTTCAAAGGAATATTTGACTCGTAAGTATTATTTATATTTTTTTAATTATACATGGGCTGTTCCAAACATTGTTAGTGAAAAATAATAGTTGGAATGTGAAAAAAGTTAATTTATAGCATTTCAAAATATTCCCCTCCAACCCCAATGCTCTTATGCATTCGGATGAACCAGCTTTCGAAACATTTAAAAAATTTATTTGTGAAATCGAAAAATAACCGCCGAAATTCTTCGTTGGCCTCTTCTGCAGTGTTAAATTTTCGCCCACGAAACATTTTTTTTGCCGTGGGAAATTAAATGACCGGTGATGACCCGTGGGGTATTCCACACGATAAAAAAAAAATTAGAATAAAGCCATCAACATTATAATAATTCTTTTGATAGAATTGCTTTAAATGACTAATCAATATATTTTTCATTCTTACAGTGAATTTCCTGAATACTCGAGTGAGGTGAACTTCTTCTGGTTCATGGCGTACAGTACACCACCTATGTTAATTATGCAGTTCTTGGTGTGGGTCTCACTGCAGGTCACCTTCATGGGATTGTTCAGGTTAGTAATGTTTCAATATTTTATGAAAGTGATAAAAAGCTAAAGACTTATACATACACACACGCCTGTATCCTCGAAGGGATAGACAGAGGTGTATTAAACACTCATCATCTTCCCCACTATAATAGGGGATCGGACAGTAATCCGAAAAAAACTAAAATGTAGAAAGAAAAAACACTTCATGAATTAAAATGATTATTAAATTAATATTTTTGTGTAATAATCATTACTTTAAATCAAGAAATAATTTGAATTGTACTACATTTATTATACAGGGTGTATTTGAAAGAGGAACACTTACTTAAATCATTGAAAGGGTATGACTAGCATGCAGTTATAAATATTTTTTGAAAATAAACTATGTTTACATGTTATGACCGTTCGAATTTCCAGGTATTTTACCTCGGTTTCTCATAATGTTTCTGAGAGATTTATCTCAGGTGGAGGAATGAAATACAATTTACAGCATACTACATATTATTTTTAGATATAATGATTATTACCATGGGATTAAGTCCGCCTGTAATATATTACATAATAGATAATATTAATGTCAAGCAAGTTATCATTCATTTCTTTCAACAATTATATAATTCCACTTATCACGTTTTTATTACCTCCAATGACACATGCACCAGCAGCCCGCATGTAAATGATAACCTCTCACTTTCCACCTGAGCGTTTTATTGAGATCACCAGCGATTCGAACTTCTCACCTTTGTTAGCCGTGTTTGCTTTCCACTTTGAATTACAAGTAGCTAGCAGTTTCTCGCGGATTCGCTCACGTAAAATAGATTTATTCAATTAATTAATTCAGTTATCCCTCGAGAACGGACTTTGAAATGAAATTCCTTATCGCACGTTACACTTAATACGCTCGGTGGATGAGGGCTATCGACTGCGAGTTGATTTATTATATTTACGACATCTGTGGATTCTGCGCGATACTACTATAACTTTCATGTTGGTTGCATACTAATTATCCATATATTAGTTCGGGCAACTTTCACAGATGGCGCAATTTTAATTTCGAGTTTTTACTATATTTTGATACAATTTATTCAATGCATAAAATATATTTATATAATATATTAGTTAGGATAATACATGAGCGCTGGCCTGAAGTCGCGTTTCGAAACTGGAGGAAAACACGGCTCCTGCTCAGGACTGCAAGACTGTTTTATGGACAGATAGTCAAGCCTGAGCCGGCCATAGACACCCGTGACGGACCACCATGTTTTTTTATTCGGTACGAATCCGAAATAACCACTTCGTCGACTGCTCGGTGAAGTGATCCCCGAGGGAGAGACCCACACGAAAAAAAAGAAAAGGATAATACAGATCAATGTTTTTTTGTATTATGATATTCCTCTCTGACATTTCAATATTGTATTTATTGTATTAGACCAAACAGCGAAGCAGCTAGAAAAGTGAACAAGGCATCATCAGGCTCTGAAACGACAATGAAAGTCATCAAGGAGCAGTACAGGAACCTTGGACCCGTCACCTTTCACGAAAAGGTACGTTTATATTAACCAAAGTGGTAAATGTAGAGTAAGCCGGTCTAATTCACTGTCAACTACGATTAATGAGATCAGGAAAAAGTCATATTAGTGTGAACTAAGACTTACACAGAACAGATATTAAGCATATAAACGGTTAAGCATATTAAATGTATTTGTGGAGGGTTTGGCAAAAAACTATTTTGTTTTATAACAATAGAGCCACATGAACACAACAGGTAGTAAAGTTGTGTAAGAAAATTTGTTTAATGTGCCATATTTCTACTAAAATCATAATGTTTTTTACATCTCAGTTTTTTTTTTTTGCGCATTATAAGATAGAGGCTATATCGGGTACGACAATGACGACGATTGGGATAACTTGAAGATTCTTGCATAGAATAAAAACTTTCGTGATTGTTATTAATAATTAAACACATACCGATTTACTTACATGCATATCTCGGGGATGACAATTTACTTAGCTATTTATATTTGTATGTTCTTCTACTTGCCGAAATATTTGATGTTAATGTTGGCCTGTTGTGTGTTGATGTTAATGCCACAGTATGTTGGCCTGGCAATCAATATATACAAAAATTCGATAGAAGACAAGCCTTCACTTATGACCACAATTTACTTAGCTATTTACTTAGCTATGAACTATACTTAATAAATATTCATGTTAATATTTATTAAGTATATAGTTCATTAACATCAAATATTTCGGCAAGTAGAAGTACATACAAATATAATGAGCTAAGTAAATTGTTGTTTAATGTATAATGCGTTGTTGCAGGCTTCTGGTATCTTATTTATCCTGGCTGTGTTCCTGTACATCTTCCGTCATCCCGGATTCATGAATGGCTGGGCTGATGTACTTACTACCATGTATGTATATTTACTAAAAATATTTCTTCTGAATAACTAATGTCAGTTTGCGTTAGCGTTTAATTATACTAGCGAATGTTTTATTCGAAGTAAAAAATACATAATGTTCATTACGTTGTGCAGTTCTCGGTGAATTTGCTATGTTAACGTTTAGATTGACGCTTTGCTGCTCTTCGCGTCTGCTCTAATATAATTCGACCCGTAGGTACCCGTAATAATCTATACTAATATTATAAAGCTGAAGAGTTTGTTTGTTGGTGGAACGGGCTAATTTTAGGAACTACTGGTTCGATTTTAAAAATTCCTTTAGCTATATAACATCACGCTACAACCAATAGCAGCGGTGCATCAATAAAGCTTTTTGCAAAAACGGGGAAAATTTATAAACGCAGACGAAGTTGTGCGGGTCAGCTAGTATACTATAAAATCGCTTGGCC
Organism: Callimorpha dominula; assembly: GCA_949752705.1. NCBI lineage: Eukaryota > Metazoa > Arthropoda > Insecta > Lepidoptera > Erebidae > Callimorpha > Callimorpha dominula. The sequence goes on along the minus strand of OX457009.1, from coordinate 9,522,295 downwards.
AATCTTAGTAATGACTGTTTGTAAACTGTTTGTTTGCAGGAAAGTGAAGGATGGAGTGACGTCAATGTTCATCGTGATACTCATGTTCATTTTGCCTATGGGTTGTGACTTTATTAAGTTCTTCTCCAGTTCTTCATCATGTAAGTCACTGTTTAGTTACTATGGTTAAAAAATCGTGTACTATCATGTGATAAGAAGGTAAGGTTCTTTACACACTATGGCGTGGCCATTTGTGGTCAAGTAGAACTACAAAACAATAAAAAAAAAAAATCTCCACGTCATGTACGTCACGTTACATGTACCTATAGAATACAATTTTTAACCTGTTTAAAAAATTAAATGTAAAGAGAAACTTGTACCTTTCATTTCAATACCTGCAGGTGCAAATCGAGACCGATAGGTTCGTACCTTAGATGGTAGTACTCCAGTTAAACGACAATTCAAAAAGATATCTACCGCAAGGGTGTATGCAAGTAGGTATCTTATTTTATAGTAGACTTCTTCAGGACACTATGGTACTAACACAAGTTGGTCTTATACCCACTAAGGTATTCATTGTTCATGGGTGTACTAAATGTTGTTTTGATTTCAGACGAAGAGTTAGCCGCTTCTAAGCCCTCATCTGGCATTGTGACCTGGGGCATTTTAAAGGAGAAAATTCCGTGGGGTCTGCTCTTCTTGCTTGGTGAGCTTCTATATTATTTTGTTTTTATGAGTTAAAGTTAAAGCCTGTACTATGGTAACCAGACTTCTGAAAAATATTATTGATATCTAAATACATACACATTATAGATAAATAACACCCAGACACAGAACCAATGATCATGCTAATCACACTATGATTTGTCTTGGATGGGAATCGAACCCACAACCTCTGGCTCAACAGTCAAGGTCAATAACCGCTAGACCAACAGGCCTGTCAATTTAACAAATGTAAAAAATTTAACTATGGCCACCAGGTAGGTACAGTGTGACGATGAGGATGTTCAAAATAAACATATTGATTCCAAAAAAATATAGATAGATAGGTACTCTTTATTGCACACTAAAACACAAACAAACATAATTAAAAGTAACCGTACGGTAGAGATCGCTTTTAGCGATAAGACCGCCCATTGTACCTATCATTTAAATTAAATTTAAGACCTATTGTAATTATATATGGTGTACAATAAAGAATATTCTAATCTAATTCTATACTACAATAGGCGGTCTTATCGATCTGCGATCTCTTACAGACAACCTTAGGATGGACTATACTGTATAGTAGTAGGTAAATCGCGGTGCACAATAAAAAGAAATAAGAAAAAAAAAATACAATTTGTAATTAAGTAAAATAAATTTGTATTATTTTCTAATCTATATATGTAACAAATTGTTATAACGGAGACAGGTACTGATCCTTGACAAGTGCAATGGTTTATTATAAAATCGAACACTGTTAGTACGATACCTGGAGATCTTAGGATTAGGATTACCCCTTTGGGGATACAGGCGTGTTTGTATGTATGTATAAATAACGTGTGTCGCACATTACCAGTATTCTTGTCATCCACTTTATCTAACCTACTTTTGTTACGAGTGGATTCAAGTCGGTAGTGGTCTACGATGAGTTCCAATCTGATCGCTTTGCGCGACCATTTGATCGCAAAACCGACGGCTTAGACATTACACTACCGCTGCTTACATAGCAGCAACTTAATCTATAACTGCTATTTCTGTGTAACAATCGTTTTATGCAGTACAGAAAACGATTGATTATTATCATCAGACGGACGAAATACTCTGCTCTCTCAATATACATTTCTTTTGGTTAAACAGGTGGCGGTTTTGCTCTCGCCGAAGGCAGCAAAGCTACGGGGCTGTCTGCTATGATAGGCTCGTCCCTGGAAGGTCTGCGGGAGTTGAACCATATCGTCGTGCTTCTGGTAGTGGTTCTCGTGACACAGTTCATTACTGAATTCACGTCCAATGTCGCCATCGCAAATTTAATCTTGCCTGTTCTTGCTAATATGGTACGTAAATTTGATAAAAATTATTACACTGTAAAAATTTAAGCATTCAGTTTTCTACTAGAATTTTTGGTACAAGACTGGAGATTCTGGAGAAGCACCTTCACTAAACAAAAGTGTGTTTCTTTACTGTATTAAAGATACTAAAGTAGTTTTGTATTTCTCTGAATGAGTAGGGTTTCCGGACCTCCATGAGGAAAGATAGGAATGTTAGCGTGCGAATGATACTATCAGTGTGCCGAATGTTTATAGGCACTGATACAATAACGCTATGCGTTTAGTAAACGGAAGCGAAGCGGATCGTGTGTTTCTTTGCCATAAAATTGTATGACAAATAAAATCTTTCGTTAGTGGTATTTATATTTGAGGACATACGGGTTGACTAACGTGTGTATTTCGGGAATGGCCGACTAGTTTCGTTCCTGACCGGGGACCTTATGCAAGCGATAGAGAGACCTCCCGCGTCGGTGTCAGGTGCCTAGTTAGGCATCCCTGAAATAGGTTCATTAAAAAAAGCTCACGTCAGAAGTGAAAACACACACGCAGAGAAATCTGTATATATTGTTACGAGCTGAGGTTCGGGATTAGAGAATTATACCAGATTGTTACCGAAATAGACACACTTTATTTTAATAGATCACAAAATACACAGGGAAACTAGCAACAACACAATTACAATAATTTATTATCACTAACTTCTTAATTCACTTACACTTAGTCGCTGTTAATTCACTTGACACTCACTTGAAACTAAACTCACTTGACACTCACTTGAAAACTAACTAACTACTCCGCAATGCCACGCTTTATATAGCAAAACGGTATTTCTAGAAAAATTGCGACACCTCTAGTAAATCCTACAAAACAAATAGAAGCCTCTAAAACAAACTAGTATTTTCTATTAATGGGTTACTAACTACTTAGTTCCGTGTTGCCTCAACAGATGGCGTGTATCTTTATTTTGTAGCTCTATACGACTTCCCCAGTCGCCAATAGATAGCGGGTTATTCGTAACACTGCCCCCTTCTTAGATATTCTCGTCCCGAGCATGATTATCCCCATGAGAACGCACCAACCGATCCACATGGACGATCTTGGGAGTGCCCCGCGGTCCTTTCTGAATGCGGTACGTTACGTCATTGAGTCTGGTCACTACTTTGTACGGTCCGTCCCATTTCATTTGCAGCTTCGGAGATTTGCCTTTTCTGCGAACCGGGTTATGCAGCCAGACCAGTGATCCTTCCTCAAAGCTTCTGTCATTTATCTTTCGGTCGTACCGGGTTTTCATTCTCTCCGACGTCTGTTGTCCTGATTGTCTGACGTGCTCGTCGTTATTCACGTCATTCATCTTGCTGCGTAAATCGTTGGCGTAATCCGTAATACTGAGCGAAGTGTCAGGGGGAGTGCCCGTGATTAAATCTGCAGGCAATCGAAGTTCTCGACCGAAGTTTGCATAGGTTGGTGTTACTGACGTGCTTTCGTGGACCGCACTTCGGTACGAGAGCAGGAACGGCTGGATGTGTTTATCCCAGTCTCTTTGCCTGCCTTCGACAACTTTTGCCAAGTACCTCTCTAATGTCTGATTAAATCGTTCCACCATTCCATCAGACTGATGGTGGTAAGAGGTGGTTAGGGTTTTAAAAGCACCCATCACGCGGCACGTTTCCTGGATCAACTGGGACTCAAAATTCCTTCCCTGATCACTGTGAATCTCTAAAGGTACCCCAAAACGGCAGAAGACTTCATGGACCAGCTTATCAGCTACCGTGGTCGCCCCTTGGTTCGGTATCGCAAATACTTCCGGCCACTTCGTAAAATAATCCATGACAACCATGAAATACTTGTTGCCATCTTCACTCTCCAGAAATGAACCTGCTACATCCACGGCAATACGTTCCCACGGAGCTCCCACATTATACAGCTGCAATGCACCCCTGCTGCGTGTGTGAGGTCCCTTCACTGCTGCACAACTGATGCATTTTCGACACCAGTCTTCCACATCGTCGCGGCAGTGGATCCAATAAAACCGCTCTCGAACCTTCAATAAAGTCCTTTTCACACCCAAATGGCCTCCTAAACATCCATCGTGGTAAAGCTGTAAAATCTCCGGTACCTTGGCCTTCGGAACAACCATTTGGAGGTGACAGGTGTCCCCTCGAGCATTCTCCCATTTACGGCACAATACTCCGTCCTGGACGATCAAGCTATTTCACTGCGCCCAATACCCCTTCGTTATTGTGCTCATAGCTGCAACGTCGCTCCACTTGGGTCTCGGAGCATTGGCTTTGACCCACTCGAGAATTAGCTTGACATCTGTGTCCTCTTCTTGAGCCTTCCGTAAGGTTTCCTTCCACTCGTCACTCAGGTCCGTTCTTAACATGCGGACGGGCACAGTTTCCCTGGTCTCTTGCCTGACGCAGTGTTTACAGTCCTCTGTGCAAGGCCTCCTTGACAGGGCGTCAGCGTTGCCATGGGATTTGCCGCTACGATGCTGGATCTCGAAATCGTACTCCTGCAGCAGTTCTATCCACCTCGCTACTTGTCCTTCCGGGTTCTTGAATTGTAATAGCCACTTCAATGCAGCATGGTCAGTACGCAGGTGGAACCTTCGACCTAGCAAATACTTATTGAAGTGCTGCAATGTTTTTATCACGGCGAGCAACTCTCTTCTCGTGACACAGTAATTTCTTTCCGGTCTAGATAGAGACTTGCTGAAGTACGCTATCACAATTTCTTGATCGCCTTTCCGTTGCAACAACACACCGCCGATACCCGTGTTACTCGCGTCTGTGTCGACTATAAATTAATTTTTCATGTCAGGATAACCCAATACAGGCGTACAACACAGACGCGTCTTTAGCTCCCGGAATGCAATGTCACAGCTTTCGTCCCAACAGAAAGTTCGTTTTACTTCAGTGAGCCGGTGTAACGGTTTTGCAATGTCCGCAAAGCTTTTGACAAACCGCCGGTAGTATGAGCATAAACCCAGGAATGCTCTTACTTGCGTCTTGTCCCTTGGAACAGGCCAGTCCTTGACAGCAGCTACCTTCTCCGGGTCCGTTCGCACACCTTCTTCCGACACAACATGTCCTAAAAAGTGTACTTGCCGTCTAAAGAACGAGCACTTCTTAGGACTCAGCTTAAGGTTAGCCCCCGGATTTTTGAAAGCACATGCTCGAGGTTCTGCAGTCCCTTAAGGGTACGCCCTACTATAATGATGTCATCTAAATATACCAGGCAGGCGTCCCCGATTAGGCCGGCGAGCACTAACTTCATCAATCTCTCAAAAGTCGCTGGGGCATTGCACAGACCAAACGGCATAACTGTAAATTGCCACAGACCCTTTCCTGTAGAGAAAGCGGTTTTCTCCTTATCCCTTGAATCGATTTCTACTTGCCAGTAACCACGTTTCAGGTCTAACGTCGTGAACCACTTCATTCCCGTTAGCGTGTCCAGTGTATCGTCGATACGTGGTAGAGGATAGCTGTCCTTCTTCGTGATGTCATTTAACCGACGGTAGTCAACACAAAACCGCATACTACCATCCTTATTCTTCACAAGGACCACAGGAGAACACCACGGACTGGATGAAGGCTCTATAATTCCATCCTTTACCATTCCTTCAATCATGGCGTCTACCTTTCCTTCTCGTGCCACCGGTAATCTTCTTGCGCTGACGCTGACGGATCGGAAGTTCGTTGCCCGTGTTAATCTTGTGCTGAACTAGTCCGGTCTTTCCTATGTCCGTATCACTTGAAGAGAAAACATCGCCGTATCGAAGGAGCACCTTCTTAGCCATGTCGAACTCTTCCTTCGTGAGTTCACTACGACATTCCTCTAATAGCGTTGAGACATCAAAGCTCGTTACGCTAGTAGAACCGTCCTGGCATCTACGCAACCAAGTAACTTCCTCACAGGTGCCTAACAGAGTGCCCTTCCCGATCACCTGCTCCTTGTCACAAGGATTCATCACACGAACCACTGGATCACCAGTCGTCCTCACTAGAGTCCTTGCCACCCTCCACGGAAAGTCATCATTCGTGCTTTCTATTAGTACACACCGATTCTTTCTGGGTGACGACCGCGGCAGAGCAACCGGTACGACTGCTTTTGATCTAGGAGGAAGCACAGTCTTCTCCAGGCAGTACACTTTTCCAGGTGACGCTCCTTCCACGAAGAGCTCCTCTAAACCACACCTCAATAATCCCTGATTCACATCTATCTCACAACGATGTTTACGCAAAAAGTCCAAGCCCAGAATGCAATCATCAAGAATATCTGCCACGATGATGTTGTGCTTGTAAAGTTCGTTACCCAGCTTCAACTCCACCGTTTTCTCTCCTCGGACGGCTATCCGCTGACCGGTAGCTGTTACCAGCTGTATTTGCTCGCGGTCACTGATGTTGTCCCCAAGAAACCGATTCGCGAGCTGGGAACTAACTACCGTCCGAGAGGCTCCCGTATCTAGAGTCATACTGCACGGCATCCCGTTGACCTCGCCTCTGATGATCAGGCTATTCCCGTCATGAGCTTGCGAGATCGAAATTCTTAGGGCTCTTTAACCACCAGCCAGCACCTGCCCCGCAGCCCTGGCTTCTATTCGTTTCCCTGCTGTTGGGCGGCAGCATCAACCACCCTTCTCTCCCGTGGTCGTCCATCTCTTTGCCTTGGGCAATTCGCCCAAAGGTGGCCCTTCTCTCCGCAGGTGTAGCATCGGGGGCTGTATTGGGGACGGTCACGGGTGGTGGGTGTAGTTACTTCCCTAACGCGGTGGGCTCGGTGGTCTTGCCTCACCGCTTCCACCTCCAATGCGTGGGCAAGGGCAGCCTTAAGCGTATCGTGGTACCCCAGCCTAACAGCAGCCCTCACCTCTAGGTCACGGATGCCATCGACGAAGGCTTGCACCAGATTGCCCTCGATCAATGTAGGCGCTGACTGATATGCCTTCCGGACGAGCTTCTCAATTTCCAAGGCCCACTGCTGTAAATTCTCACCTCCACGCTGCACGCGTTCCTTTAACTGGGCACGGAATACGTGCTCCAGGTGCGCGTCACCGTACCTTGACTCCAACGCCTCAACGAGCTGGTCGTAGGTGAGGTTCTTGCCGAGAGCCTCCAGCACAGTCAACGCCTGATCGCGGAGACCCAGGGTGAGCGCTGTCATGGCCTGCGCCTCAGTCCACCCGTTCGCCTTCATAACGGCCTCAAACTGGATCTTATAAGCAGACCATGAGGACGTTCCATCGAATGGAGGCACCTTAAATCCGCGCGCCGCAGGAGCATTCCCCACAGGAGCAGTTCCAAGATTCAGGTCTCCTAGGGCCTTCTGCATATCCACAATCTTATGCTCAGTGTCCGTGATGCGGGCCTCGTGCTGGTGGACCGTCTCCTTCATCACCTTGAGGTCCTTACCTAGTGCAACCTGGAGATCCTTCATAAGGAACATCTGCTCCTCCTTGTCCCGCCGCAACTGGTCCTGCAGCTGACGAGCCTGCTCCTCCTGGCGACGGGTCTGCTCTTCCTTTTCCCGCCGCAACTGGTCCTGCAGCTGACGAGCCTGCTCCTCCTGGCGACGGGTCTGCTCTTCCTTATCCCGCCGCAACTGGTCCTGCAGCTCTGCTCCTGCAGCATTATCATTAATGCGGCGAGGTCCGTAGCTGCCGAGGTCGAGGGAGCCGCTAATGAACCGTCAGCAGGTTCTGCCGTCGGCTGCCGACCGTCCGCTGGTTGTTGCGGAGCATCTCCAAACCGTCTCTGGTCCATCTCCTGCTGTCGCTGTCCCCTAGTACGAACGCCTTCCGTATCCTCCTTCGGTAAAACCGGCATCATCTAATCACACTTCTGACACCAATTTGTTACGAGCTGAGGTTCGGGATTAGAGAATTATACCAGATTGTTACCGAAATAGACACTTTATTTTAATAGATCACAAAATACACAGGGAAACTAGCAACAACACAATTACAATAATTTATTATCACTAACTTCTTAATTCACTTACACTTAGTCGCTGTTAATTCACTTGACACTCACTTGAAACTAAACTCACTTGACACTCACTTGAAAACTAACTAACTACTCCGCAATGCCACGCTTTATATAGCAAAACGGTATTTCTAGAAAAATTGCGACACCTCTAGTAAATCCTACAAAAATAGAAGCCTCTAAAACAAACTAGTATTTTCTATTAATGGGTTACTAACTACTTAGTTCCGTGTAGCCTCAACAGATGGCGTGTATCTTTATTTTGTAGCTCTATACGACTTCTCCAGTCGCCAATAGATAGCGGGTTATTCGTAACAATATGTTTGTATCTGAGCGTGACCGTCACGCGAGTTCAGTGTTTTTTCCCATACCAAAAGTGCCCAATGTTCTTAAAGAAGTTTTTATTTCAAAAACTATATAAAACGGAATCTATGAGAAGAATTTTTATATTATGTGTATACATTAATAGGTACAATTTTTAGTTTCGAATTTTAATTTTTATAATAAAACTTTCAATTATTAAGTGGTCAGGATGAGAACTGGCTTTAGCGCCCGTATGGCTGACAGACCATGGCTACGTCTGCCAAAATAACATCAAAAACTAGGTATAAAACTTGACATAGCAACATTCGTCAATAACCGCTTGTTCCTCCAACTAATAAATTGTTTACCACAATATTTTCACAGGCTCGCGTGCTCAACATCGACCCCCGGTACCTGATGATCCCCGCCACCCTGGCGTGCTCAATGGCCTTCCACATGCCAGTAGGAACTCCTCCCAATGCCATTGTTGCTGGCGTCGCACATATACCCACTTCTAAAATGGTAAGTAATGGTTTTGTATACAAAAAACATGCTTATTAATGTTACAGAAACTTGGCCGGTTATGAAATTGCATTTTTTTTGAAGACCTCTTAAGCTATGGTGTGTCAGTGACATTGCAAACATAAAACTTACATAAAAAATACAATCTGAACTCAGTGAATCACACATACATACAATTCACCACCTGCACAGTCATTTTATCGTAAATACTGCCTCCTAAAATTGGTAAATGACAAATTATATAAGTATACGAATGAGACACACTCTTGATGGCAATATCTTTTGTGAACTAAATGACAATACTAATGTACCCAGCTAAAAAACTGTTGAATAAGACAAATAACCTATAATTATTGCGTCTTGTTTCGCTTGGTACATTTTTCTATGTTACTTTTCACGCTAATTCTCTGAATATCACACTAATACTCTCTAATTGTTCATTAGTTTCGTTGAAAGAAGAACCTACTTAGGATAGCATTACTTGTGCCAAAAGCCAGCTGATTGACTGTGTTTGCCCTTATCAAAATTCCACCATAAATATTATTATTATTCATTGAGGGTAAGGAAGAAAAACCTTTTTATTGACACTAAAGCTCTTCAATAGCTACTAAACAAAAGAAAGATAAAAAAATCGGTTGACGAACGGAGGAGATAAAAAGAATTATTCCAATCCGAATAGTTTAGCAACGGTTCAATCATTGTCTGTTTTAAATTATGTTGCAAACAACATAATTTAAAACAGGCTTTTGCTTATAAACGAATGTACTTTTTATTTCAGGCCGTCGGTGGTATAGGCCCGAAACTCATCACCACGCTCATCGTATGGGGTGCTTACCCCACGTGGGGATCAGTGATCTTCCCTCCAATAGCCTCTAAAGACGCTCCGTTCATCCGCAATGTCACAGCTCTCACCGATCACAACGTCACACTCGCATGCAATAGCACATATAATGCCATCTCTAGTTTAGCTAACATAGTCTGTAAGACCCCACAAAGTATTAATGGCACTTTGGGCATATTTTCATGTAATTATCAACCTTTTTTAAAGTAATAAACAAATAGGTAATTAAACCTTTCGAGGTGTGATCAAGGAATTGATAGGCCATTATGCTTAATATTTTGTAGCGAAAATGTGGGTATTTGAAAATATGTAGGGAACTTACTTCGGTTGCATTTTAAGCGTTTTCAGTTAGTAGACATATATACATGTACTCTTGGACATTCGCGACTGGCTGGCCATGTCCCGCTGCTGCGTTGACGAAATTGTGTGGTATTAATTAATTATAATAGAACAACTACTTGTAACTTCATCTATGTCAGTTTCCGTACTTTTGGAAAATAATTTGTATCTGTTTAAAAATAATTCTAAGTCTCCATGGTGCTTTTGTGCTTTTAGTGTATTAAAAAAATATTTGATAAAGTATTTTACACTTTTTAAATCGAACGTTGACAGTATACAGAACTTGTATTTAGCTAACCGGTGTATTTTCATCTACATATAGTTTTGATAGGATTTACGTAAATTATTAAATTTAAATGTACATTTTATCAAATATTTAAAGTAGAATTTAAAGTCTGTAACTTATTACAGTGAAACCTCCATATAAGAAAGGTATGAGTTGGTCTAAGATTCATTTTAACAAGGTAAGAAAAACAAATGATATGTTGCTTTTTAACCTCAATATCAAATTATTCTACATACCATTGCCACTAGTAAGGTAAAATAATGATTTTTCGTTTCCTGCGATGGTTGAGGAACACCTCTTTCGTGCCTCAGCCATTGCAGCTATACATTGTCTTACAAGAGTTATAAGCAGCAGTGTTTATATTACTAACATTATTGTCTTACAACAAATGTAACGTGTCTGAACTGGTGGAGACATAAATTCTTAATCGTATAATTCGGAATCTTATGTAGGATATGTTATGTAAAGGCAGTTAGCAAAAATGATTAAACAACAGAGGCAAATTATACTTTCTATTTATATTCTGTAATGGTTGAATAAAGGGGATTTTGACAAAAGCTATTCGTAATGTAAAGTTATATTTTGCTGATTTTGCATTAACTCATACGGGCCGTTCTAAGCGATTTTGAAGAATTTGTTGAATGGTGAAAGTTGGTATATTGAAGTTTCACTGTACTATCTAGTTAAACATTGTCTACTCTATCCCGTATGAGCTACGTTTATGTATTTTATACAGGGTGGAATTAGAATACCGAACAGCCTTTCTAATTATAAATAAATATATATTTTCTAATAGCATTTTGTACCAAATATATAAGGATTCAGCATTTATGTATATATGTGGAGTTAGTCGACCCACCGGCGTACAGTGCCAATATTTATACATAATTATATACATTTGATATAGGTACTATAAAAAATAATTTGACTATCTTTTGAATAAAAAATCAAAGCCATATTGAATTCGTAGTTCAACGGCTAGTAATGAACCGACTGCGTTCTTTCGAAGGGTGTTTATTCAATAGTATTTCCAATTATGTGTAACGACTGTCGCCAATAATGAGTGCCTATTTACAACTCCAGCCGTACCGGGACAATAATATAGTTCTTTGTAGTGTACTGGATTACAGTAAGTGAGGATTTCTATCAAATTGTGATTTTACACTTGCACCTATCTATTGTAATATGTGACTATAATAATATGTCTTAATTTCTTCTTTTTTTAACGGATAATGTTAAAAATTCATGCTTCAAACCAGGTAATCCTGCTGTATAGAAACCGATCCTAAGACGGATTGTTCTTTTATGATGAAAGGTTTTTTTTCTCTCTCGGTCTCAAAATATCATCAGAAATTAGCTATCCTCAAGTAAGCAAGTGCAAAATTTCTCGAATATATTTTATTTATCCAATATGTGTGTAAAATGTGTATTTTTAATGTTTAATAATTATCTCTTAATAGGAAGTTCCTAGTTTTAAAGTTGCGTAATTGATTTTAAGTGTGTGTATTGCCATTCTATTTAAAAAAAAAAACTACCAAAATGTTTTAACTCTTGCAGAATGGTGATAACATGTTATTTACTAAGAGAGTCTTGATAAATATTTATTTTTGGAATTTGTTTTATATAAAATATTCCAGTGTGCTTACCAAAAATCTAAAATTAGGACTCGCTTATCTACCTTTGTGCAAGAATAAGAACAAAATACTTGTTCGTGCAAAGGAAATGTGATGCATTTTATGTGTGTTTAAAGTGCAAATTAGTTGTAGTTTATATTACTGAGTAGGTATTATGTGAATGATTGCGTACATTAATGTGAGTTAGATAACATACTTGTGAATTATAATCAAACCTAAAAATGACTCCTTGAATAAGACCATAGCATACTACAATATCGTCTGCCTATATGCACGGATGCGGTTGATGGCTCATAATTCCATATTACTCATACTCATGATATTATATGCTACTTCTCTTATTCAAGTTATTAACATACAAGTCCCAAATTACCAAGAAGGTAAGACTTGTTTGCGTATCAATAAGGTCATTGCTGTATTTTGCTATTGTGAATTATGGCATTTAAAATGTAATGTTTTGTCATTATAATGTAATTTCATATGAAATACGGAAGCAATTACGGTATATAAATACCCACACATGTTGATCATCAAAAATGTTTGAAACTATTGTAGTAAAATTATTACACTTGTTTCGAATAATTATGGCCGGTGATATGAGTAGTACAAAAATCCCAAATTATGTATATCAACTCATCAAATCATTCAATGTCAACAGGTTTAAATTGCCATTGATGTTATATTCTATATTGTTCGATCGACAACAGAGCTATGATACTAATGATGTTGATCTCTGTAGTTCTAGTATGAGTTTTTATATATAGCTAAACTTATTTGATTTTGCAACGAGTTTAGCCCCTAGAAACAATGTCTTCCAGAAGCTACAGATTTTTATAGAAGACAAACTGGTTTTCTTAAGTTTCGGTATAAATATATATAAATAGGTAAATAAACATTTTTTATACTTGTAAATCCTTCTATGTGATGTACTGCTATTCTGAAAGGTCCGTGATCTTAGTTGGTTATTCTTTTAGCCATAAATAAAGTTTTGTATTCATATCACTCATCACATGACATGTTTAACTTAAAGTAGGATAAAAACTCATGAATAAATAGCACTCAGTACAACAGATTATTACAGATACCCAATTTTCTTATATACTCTTCTCTTTCCGCCTTCTTCCCCGGTCAGAGCTTTTCTATATCGGCACTTGATCTTGATTGATTATACGAATTCATATTTACCCTATATAAAAATTATCATAATATATGTACCCTGTGTATTTTTTAACTAAAGTTTAGGAAAAGTATTTTACGATCGCATCGTGAAAGTTATTTTTCATACCAAACTGTAATTAAATCCGATTGTTTTATTGCTGTTTTTCACTTCAGATACATAAACAAAATTTGTATCCACTTTTATTTGATTTTACAAAATATGGATAGCTAAAAAAAAAAATAAGTACTTGTATTTTGTATCCGTATATAAATAGTAAAGTGGGTTGTGATTGTTAGTTTTGTCACAAATTGTAAGGTTATATATTTTATAATTGGTTCTACATTCAATTAGCAGTAAATAAAAGATATCGAGTTGGAAGTTTGGAGTAGGAAAAATATAATATATGAAGCTGAATGCCAATGACAATTTCTTTACTTAGAACAATGTTTAAACCGTGTGTTTGTTTGCTTTTAATATTTCGTACCTACTTCAATCATCAGCGGATCCAGAATTAACGATATTATATTTTGTATAAAATTTGGCAATGTTGTAAGAACAATGTAGAACCGATAATAACCATTTATTGTACGTAATATGCTCATTTTGTAAATATTGGGAGGATGGATGGTATTGTTAAATAAATATGTTGGAAATCATACATTTGTGTTTATTTTTATTTCGCTGTAAGTAACCGTGGATCGTGGTAACACACACGTCCTATCAAGCTGTAGTCAGGAATCCATTCTGTCCGAGTTTTTTAAACCAAAGTGTCGATACATAAATATTATTACACAGTACCTCTTAGCTAGTCTAAGAGGTTCTAAAACACGGATAAACATACTGTTTTTTTTTTTGTAAATATATAGAATGCCCAGACCAATGTAAACAGAATATATTCGAGCATACAAATATTTGGACTGACCGAGAATCGAACCCTCGCGATGTTGCAGTCGATATTTCTAACGCCGCGCCACAAAGGTGGCAAATTATATATGGATAACATCATGGAAAGAAAACAAGTGTTATTCCTAAGCTAACTTTGTTTATTAATAATTTTGAATATATTAATGTCAGCCCACTGAGGGTACAGTTTTATGTCTGTCCAGATGGCAGTGGACCACACAGCTACTGTGAACCAAGTGACTACTACGGCGATAATTGACGGTCCGAGACCCGCACTCATCTAAAAAATAATAAGAAGATAGGTTCTTAAACTTAAAAATTTTAACAATATACCTATTGATATGATTTTACAGGGTTACCCTTTCGATTTTTAGGAATTAAAGACCGTGTAAAATAAAGCTATACCATATGCCATAAAAAATCTAATACCTACACTTAGGACGTCGCGACGTCTTTCAACCGACGGACGTCGGTTCAAAAAATGCTAGCCTTGCCTGTGCGACAATACTGCGGTTTTGATAATATCTATTAGCATTTTTTTTTTTTTTTTTTTCGTGGAAAAAGACAACTCCCCGTATTAGGAATTACTCCTGTGTCGCAGTGGACTTTACAAACATATAAACAACGGACACAAAGAAGACCCAGACTTAGGTGGGAATCGAACCCACGACCTGTAGCATGGCAGTCAGGGTCACTAACCACTAGGCCAACAAGCCAGTCAAATTATTTACATGTTAATTGTTAGTTCTGGCTGTATCTTGGGTCCGACAATAAGAGTAGTACCTAAACGCAAGTAATAACTATGTCCAGTAACTAGGAATCACTATTACATGGAATGATTGAAGTGATAAATCAGGCTCCCGGGATTCTGGCGACGTTTTCACGAAACCCATTTTTGGAACCTCTGGTCTGGCCCAGTATAGTCCAAGTTGTAGAGCACACATGACAAGATGCCGGTAAGAAAAATATTTTCAATTACTTTCGTTGCGGAAGAATTATCACCGTGTGGCGTATAAAGTCTACAAACACGCAAAATACATCCAAATTTCGAGCATTAAATTTTTTGTGTTACTGACCACTGTAATCAACCTTTGTGGATTTTTGTTGACAACAATTATAGTGTGAGAGAAAGCCCCATGATAAAGTGTTCCTTAATACGAGAATCGTACTCACCATTCTCCAAGACGGAATATGCACATATGAACACACCATAGCGTTGACAGCAGATCCTGTCACCAGGTGAAAAGATAAAGTGCTGCCGAGGGTGACAGCCATCATCAAGTAGTGAGGGTTGATGTCACATACAACACTCTGTACGAAATAAAGAGACCATTAGGGACTTGTAATAGGTACATTTGTATAGCTGTGGCCCGAAGTGAAGACTTGGGAACCTCTGGGTGCTCATGTTCATTCTGGACATGTTTCAAGCTCGGCAGTGGTCATCCACAGACACGTGACTACTCCCCTACATCTCTTTCGACTTCCCTTTCAGTTTTATTAAGGATGCAGACTAAAAATATGACGTTTATTGTCACAGAAACTTGTTAATGTTTCTATAATAGTTAAAACAATAACTCTAATAGCTCAAATTACGCAGATTTCTGTCAAAATATAATTACTAATACTCGTAGAGAAACGAGTGGTCTCTCAATTATAATCCATACTAGACCATTATTTCTATACACAACCATGCCAGAAACTAGAGAAACACAATTCTTAAAATTTGTCAATAGAATTAACATCTTGGGCCGCGTGGAACGTGGTCGTATAACATGTTTACCCTTTGTTACACCTCCATGTGTATGCTAAGTAGATACACATAGCATTATACTTAACAGAAAAACATTTTTAATTTCATACCATTTTCGCAACACTGGGCAGGAGACCGTAAACAACGACAGAGCTAGAAGCAAATTCTGTGAGAATCTTGCAGAAGAACACGGTGACAAAGACTACGGCTGTAAGAGGCCAGTTTGCATAGTGTAGGAAGAAGGCCTCAAACTCCCCTGTCATTCCTGAATCTCGCAGGGACTCAAATAGGGTACTGCTGCCAGCTAAAACAGATCATGAGTTCATGACGTAATTTTGACAAATTGGGCTGTCTGTTAGACTTAGATTTCGGATTTGTTCTTTGCGTAAATTATTGTAAAAGTGCTATATAATTACGTTTTTTTTTATGGTATAGGGGGTAAACGAGCAGACGGGTCACCTGATGGTAAATGACTACCGCCGCCCATTTGCACCTGGAACTCAAAGAGTCACAAGTGCGTTGCCGCCCTTTAAGGTGGGAATAGGGGAAGAGCGGGAAGACGGGAGAGGGGAGAAGAGGGGGCGAGGGGAAGGACGGAATAGGGGAGAGGGAAGGGTTCGCTAATTACTATAAAGATACTCTTAATTAAGGTGCTAAGTAGTAAGTAGTAGTAAGATGTCTCAATTAGTGCCCAAATCCTGACCTCGTCTAGTGAACTAATAAGCGCTCTGGGAAAAAACACTTACGATACACATGCTGGACACAATACTTACGATGAAGTGATGAAGTTTGTTGGAATTCCTTGAAAAGTCACTTCCATAATATGGGTGGCATAAGGTAGGGTATTAGCAGCTGTTTGTACCTAGTCTGATAAAAAACTTAAAAAAATAGTACTAGCGACCGTTTCTTCTAGGAGCCAAGTATTAATATGGCAAGAGAGTTCACTCACAAAACTATGGAAACTACTCATTTCTTTAGTGATGAGGGCATAGGTCTATAAGCGTACCTATAAATACGTATCTATAAAATCGAGAATAAATCTCAGTTCTGTGCAAACGACAAGAGCATTGCAGCTCATCTTCTTCATGAGTTATGTTATCATTAGAAGCAGATGAAAATTAACAAAAAAAAAATTTCGTTTTCATAATAATAATATTTTTTTTTCTTTATTTTAAAGGGATTTTTGTACATAAAAATGACGATGTCAATCCCATAGTACCTTATTCTAAACTAACTACTACAGCAACTATTTATGAACCTATTTATTATCTCTACTAAAAATTAAATTATAAAGCAAGAGTAATATGTTGTAGTTTAGTTCTTAAAACCACACACTAAAGCCATGCGTTTGGTTTACTAAAAAATCTTCCTATTAAGTACATTCCAAAACATTTCTCCATACTATTGTAGTATTTGAGGCACACAAAGCCTTATAGTTTCTTACGTCTATAATTGGACGTTGTTTAACGAAAAGGATCCAATCTACACAGAGCTACTTGTAAATTAATTCATTTTAAAGTTCAGTCAGTAGGTGTATCGTCTTTGTTTCCCTGTTTAATGTTTTTTGTATTTGTTTTTGATTTTTTCTCTAAAATATGATTATCTTATGAGATGTAAGTAAAAAAATTATGTCCTTTAAAACACGGGGGTTGGTACGGTATATCGAAATTATCATGTTGCAAGTTAATTAACTTGGAACGCTTTTGTGGTGTAGTAATATCGACTACAAATAGTAGTTGGTATACGTAACTCATTTTTGACAATATTGTTGGTTGGATCCTTATCGTTAAACGACGACGTCCAATTGTAATATACATGTATGTCAGTTTCAATTAATATCATATGTATTTGATATCTAATTAATAGGTACCTACATTCGCAGAGTGAACCTCTCGCTCCTAGAATACATTAGATTTCAAAGAGGTCTAATTTTACCTAATATAATGGGCACGCTCCAATTAATATCTCTGTTCAGTAAGGCCCAATTTAGACACGATTTGCTCTGTGAACTTGGTAAAGGATCGCTGCTGTCTGAAAATATAACATGAACCTTTTTGAATGGGTATGTTGAATTTATGGAGAACTCGAGATTATTCAAGTGAAAAATAAAGAAATATGTAAAACAATTATTGTCGTTTACGCCAATAATAACTATATATTTTATACTTTTTTTTTTATTACTACCTACTCATCTTTTTTTTTTGTTTCAACAAACTTTATTTAAATTTTAAATTTGTCTTAAATTTTATCAATCTTTATTTTTGTAAGAAGAAAACCCCGCTTAGCTTTAAAGTAGCGAATGAACTTTTTTTTTAAATTAAAAGTAGTATAATAATAGTAACTCAAGGACTTTTATGATACTCATCATTTTACAGATGAACGAATAATTTATCTCATAATGTGTATCGTCTTTTAGACTTCTTATTCTATTAATTCCACTGCAGACAGAATTACTGTAGATACCTATTTAGGTAAATCTCCTTAATATTAAATTCATACGGAAAGCCTGTTGTTTATTATAGTCACATTATGTCTATTAAGACGATAATAATATGATGGAATTAGTTGTCTTTTACAATACGTGGGTTCGATTCCCACCCAGGACAAATAATTGTATGATGAGCACGATAATTTGTTCTGTGTCTGGGTGTAATTTATCTATAATATGTATGTATTTAGAAATATATAAGTATGTTTATCAGCAGTATGGTTACCATAGCACAGGCTCTGCCTAGTTAGGGATCAGACGGCCGTGTGTGAGATGCGTGAAGTTATTATTATTATAATACACATTGACGAGTTTTCCAGCATAAGGACATTATCCTAGTATTCTACAGACGCTGTAAATATGCCCATTGCTCAATATGACTTAAATATAGACAAAGCATTTTTATAAATATTTTTACCAGAGCCCAGCTTAAAGAACTTGAAGAAATCCAGATTCACAGGCATGAGGAAGAGCAATATGACACCCATCAAACAAGGTGATGAGACATAGATTTGACTGCAACAGTGAAAAATAAATATTTAAGCACATACGCAACCTAACAACGGTCTCCTTAAATGCTTGCTCCAAATATTTTATGTTCTCAAAGTTTCATGTCTCTCAGGGAGATTTTCAAACAATATCCTTAAAAAACATTAAACTATCGCGTTCCATGAAAATATACTCGTAATTATGTTAACGGTAATTACCGCGATCACGTATTTAAAAGGTATTACACTTAGACACCTACTTTGTCACTTTTATTCAAGAGTTGTACGTGAAGCGATTGAAATTAAAATGCATAAAACTTTCAATCAGGAAGATGATGTTAAATTATTTACAGCGTGAAATCCAGTGATAAAAAACTCGGATAAACACCAGAATAGGGAGACGTCAGTTTGCTTACAGACTAGGGATAGGGACACTGTTAGTATAGTATGTGACAGTCCATGGCGAACATAACTGTATAAATTTATCAAAAATATCGAATATCTGCGGGTGGATGAAAAACCTTCTATGTCACGGATTTGACGACGGAGGCCGTGCAGCAGGCGTGCACCATTGAGCCAGTTACCATGGCCAGTGCAACCGGATCGAAACGTCAGGTAAAACAAAGTAATGTAATACCTATTAAATACGTGACCGCGTTAATTCCCGTTAACACAAATATATTTCAAACTAGCTGTGCCCGCGACTCCCGTCAACATAATTATATTATCATGGAACGCAACGTTTAGGATCAGACGGCCGTGCATGAGGTGTGTGAAGTTGTGCAACATATTTATGAATTTAATGGCTGCGAGAGGCAAAATAGCTCGTTGGCATAGTCAAGAACCAGCTATCGATTACTCTGGGATCACCAAACAAAGAAATAAAAACTCCTACTGCTTTAGCCATCACCACAGAAAAGCCCACGTTTGAAAATATACATACACTCGAAATCCTTCAAACAGACATGATTATTTGCAGGTAAAATCTAATGTCTAATATTTCTTTTAATCACAGGTAAAAATCGATTCCTTGTACTTAATATTTATAAGTTAATTAATTGAGTGGTTTTATAAAAAATATAAATAAAATAATTAAACCGACGAAAAGAACTAAAACGCAAAAAATAAATAAACCTTTTAAGTCTTAAGTATTAAGCTTATTTAAAAGATTTATATATATTTTGCTTGTTAGTTTTTTTCTTCGGTTTAATTTTTTGTTAAAAAGATTATTAATGAATTTTTTTTTCATCATCAGCTCGGCTACATGATGTGATGATTTCTAAACGCAAGTACCTTATAAAGTAATGAAAAGTAAACAGAAACACTATTCGTTTCTACAATTTTCGAGGGTTTCTCTCAATTTTACCAGAATTCCATCATCAGATCCTGAATTCCTTGACATGGGACCACCCTTGAGGTATACCCTATCTAACAAAAAGAATAATCAAAATCGGTTCATAAATAACGGAGAGGGCTGAACATACATTAAAAAAAGTAGAAATACGTAAATAAACGGTCGAATTGAGAACCTCCTTTTTTTCGTCGGTTAAAAACGATACCTAATTAAAAAAAGTAAATTAGTTTATATATTAAAAAAAGTGCAAAAAAAAGAAATGTGTGTGAAAGAGGGATTCGATTTGGCACCCAACGCAAAAAAAAGAAATTGAAAGAGGGATTGGATCCGGCACCCAACTTAGTAAAAATCGTACTCTCCACAAGATAGACTAAACGCTCGCAATTGTGTACAACGAAATAAGTATATACATTCTACTAACGTTACAATGTTATTTCAGCTTTCATTGATTTTCCTGTGGGAACCAAAGTTTAACCCGGGATAAAAAGTACCCTATAACCTGCGCAGGCACTCAAACTATTATCATACTAAGTTTCAAGCATATCCCTTCAGTAACTTCTGAGTTTATCGTGAACATACAAACAGACAGACAGAAAGACAGACAGAAAGACAGACAGACAGACAGACAGTTAGACAAAAATTGTTTGGGTCGCATATTCGGCATCAGTATCGATATCTTAATACCCCTCAGTCGATTTTTTTAAGTGCTGAGGTTAGAATGAATGGAAACCTGTTAGTTTTATAGGTTTAAAAAAAACAGTACTTACAGATAAGAAGTAGATAAGCTTATTGTAACTATCGATAAAGTCTAAGATCTCGGATAATTTCATTAAATGTCATTAATCTATACTAATATTATAAAGCTGAAGAGTTGTTTGTTTGGTTGAACGCGCTAATCTGACTAAACTACTGGTTCGAATTGAAAACTATTTAAGTGTTGGATAGGCCCTTTTATCGAGGAAGGCTATAGGCTATATAACATCACGCTACAACCTACAATCTCTCTCTCTTATGACGCAGACGAAGTTGCGGGTCAGCTAGTAAAATATATACCTATACACACTATGCATTAAATTTAGGTACCTCCATATGATTTTAATTTCTTAAAAAATACCAAATAACCATCGATATGATATTACATTGGTACTCGTTTTTCCTTGTCCTAGAACATATTAAAAGGTATGCTTAGCTAGGGACTACTTAGTAATCTGTGGCTTGGGTCTAGATAGCACTGTGTCGGTGTAATATGTTCAAGAATATTACATTAAAAAGAAAAGTAGGTATTTTGTAAGGTGAAATGAACTTGTTGGCTTTCAACAACAACATTCCGTTCCTTCTAGTAGTATTTCAAAATAGTTACTCGTGAAATCCTGTGCCATCCTGATGATCTATGCGAGCGGTGCTGACGATCGCTTGTAGAACCACAGTCAGCATAACGACAGCCGCCACGGCCTAGTATGAAAAATGTACGGGGAAATGTTATGTATCTAGAATTGAATAGATAGCGGAATAAACAATAAATATGGGGGGTACGTACCCAATACGCACTCCAATATGTATTGGTGGGGTGGTCGGTAAGAAATATTGTTTGTTAATAAAGTAATTAATCTATCAGGGGTTTAGGGGTTATTTATTTACTCCATACACATAAACAGGCAGGTTTCTAATGCCGGTAAATAAGAGTTAAGAAGCAAATGAGCTAGTGTGAACATTATCACAGATTTAACAGTTACATTTACCGAACAGAATAACTCTCGCAACACATGAATAGATTTTTTTGTTGGAACTTGTTTATTTTTATAAGTTCTCATTGTTTGTGGGGCTACGATGCAAACTGCCATAATGCTCATTCCCTACAGGGGACAATTATTTGTGTCACTTACAAATCATCTTTCATTGGGTGTACTTTGTACTTGTACTATGTTATGTACTACTCAAATTATTGTGTAATGTTTCAGGGTTCATGTATGTACATTGTACATGTGTGTACCTATGTGAGTTTAATACCACCACCATAACTTCTAAATGCCTAAACAGATTTGGATGTAGGTCACTGACCTCTATTATGCACTTGTTTCAGTCAGTCATGTCAGCAATTTATCATTAGAATCCTTAACTATATCATCCCGGGTGACAGCGGCTAAAAATTTTTTGAAAAAAAAAAAGAAAATGGCGTTTGTATGGCGCCATTTTCAAATGTAAAAAAGATCTTTAAATCGTTTTTGACAGGCCAATAGTGTTTTTTTATTAGTTACTTGTTTAAGTATTTAAAGTCGTCCCCGCACCCTGTTGTTCCAATTTTTTAAATACCATTCCCAGAAAATCTACTTACAAATTCGTGAAATTTGATCTTCCCTAGTTGATGATACTGTGTCGCTAGCAGCGTGCCAATATACTGTTCCTCTTCTTCTGTCATTTGTAATGCTATTTCATTTTGATGTCTGAAAAAGATATTACCTACTTTCGTAAATTTTAAATATATTGCAAAATTTTAAAGCGATATGGAATCTTATGACTATCATTCCTACTAAAGCTATAACCACAGATAAGATAATACTCCATAGGGAATTATTCCTCTTAATAAATCTCTTTATAAAAAAGACAACTCCCGTATTAGGAATTACTCCTGTGTCGCGGGGGACTTTACAAACATACAAACAACGGACACAAAGAACACCCAGACTCAAGTGGGAATCGAACCCACGACCTGTAGGATAGCAGTCAGAGTCACTAACCACTAGGCTAACAAGCCAGTCAAATTCCTCGTAGATACACTTTCCTCGTAGATACACTTTAGGTACTGTGTTCCAATTAAACTAGTAAGTAGCAAGGCGATATTTTGAATTACTGTTAAAATAATAACCTTATTCTCCTTCCTTTTTTTTACCCCATTTATCAACAGTGGAGGCTAAATAGTTACATAGCGTGGATGCCAAATATTTGGTAAAGGGACAGAAAGATCCTTGTCACACGGTTATGGACTATAGTTCCGCCTTGAAGTTGACCTTGTCAACTTAAAACGATAACCTAGAAGTGGCTTCGAGTCGATTCGTTTGTAGGAAGGTACCGGTAGGTACTCATGTTTATATCTGACTTACCTAAACATTCCTAAGAAGTAGAAATTCATCCAGACATATAACAAAGTTTCCATCACCAGCACTCCTGGCAAGTTCAACAGCATGAAATGAGGAAACTCTATTTTCGGCCCAACTGGAAATATCCTTGAAAGAAAATGCACACTTCTATAATCTGCTCTGATTTTGATGAATTTCGTGGTGTATCTGGGATTCTGGTTACAGTGCTCGGGGCCGAATAGGCGATGACAGGCCTAAATGGAAGGCTCTGCTGTACAAAACCTCTGCTGTAGACTGTTGATTGACGACCTAACGTTATAGCTTCCATCTTACCTTCCCTTCCTCTTTATAGACAAGAATCTCATTAAAGTATTGAGAGGTGTTTCTTTTTAACTAGAGTTGGACAAAGGGAGGCGTGTCAACTTATTGTGCATTTGCCAACAATATCGTCTTTATGTATATTTTGATTCATTGCTATATTTAACGCTATCCTATATATTGTATATCTATATAGATATGCCTTTTATTGTATCTGTTCAAGGTCATCTTCGTGACAAAAGATTTTTAAATTGTGTTTAACAAAGAGAAATTGGACTCACATTTCACAATAAATCTTGAATATTTGGTTTGTCTGAGTTCCCATTAACGTAGCCATGTCACCTGTAACATTTATTTATGTAACTACTAGCAAACCACCCCGACTTCGCACGGATAGCAGAGACATCTTCAACAATCACCAACATATTTCAATCAATTTACACAAAATCTTAACAAGTTATACACCTAAACCTTCCTCATGAATCACTCTGTCTGTTTGTGAAAACCGCATGAAAATCCGTTCAGTATTTTTTCAGTTTATCGTGAACAGACAGGTGTGCGTTACCCCAGCTGGAAAGTAGGTCCTAGAGGGATATCAGTGGAACGTATAATTAGTGCCTAGTGTGCTGTAAATATGCGCCGCATAAAAAAATTGTGCCTCTTGTCGTTTTAGAAATAAACGGAAAAAACGATTCCTGCTGGGGTAACGTTCTTCCAGCAGGAAAATTCTGAACTAATTAACGCAAAGAGAAATTTTGTGGATGGGCAGAGAGCTTATATTTGTGCTAAAATGTGGGCCGAAAATATAATTTGTGCGTCTTCAGGTTTTAAAGATATTCGTTTTCTTGCTGGGGTAACGTTTTGCAGAATCGTGTATCTCAAAAACCATTGTATGTGCGCCTGTAGAATAAACTATACACGAGTAGCTCTTAATTTGTGCTAATTTGTGACAGAATAATATTTAAGAAAATATTTATAATTGTCAAGTAATCGTGCTTTTTTGAATACAGAAAAAATATCACAGCACCTAAATGAGAAAACGTAGAAGATCGCTGAAAAGGGTATTCAGTCCTTCTTGACGCCTATAATCACCATAATAAGTTTCAAAAGTGTACATACATGCGTTATTAAATAATATTAGTAAAAGTCAGAACGACAGCGTCAGAACTTTGACGTCAACATACAAAAAACTGGCTTAACCCAAGATGTGCAGGTGTACACCAAAAATTTGTGCCTTTAATCAAAAATATATAATGAAAATATCCAGCTTATATAGTATAATAGGCATATAAGTAGATATAAACAAAAATCAAAACATTAAAAAATTACTGGTTATCCGACCAAATTCGAAAGGCTACAAAAAAGCGACCGGTTGAAATGTGTTGTGCCTGAGTACACTGAAGTAGAAAAGAAGTAAAATAATAAACTTTTTATTGGATTATATTCTAATGGCTGTTTCCGTGATTTTGTACATGATTAAGCACATTATAAAAGGTAGCCTAAGTGCTACTCCAAGGTATAAGCTATCTTCATTCCAAATTCGGTTAAAATACATTCAGTATTTTGTATGTTAACGAAGGACATACATCCAGACACTGCGTTTATAATATTAGTAGAAAAAAGTGCTATAAAGCCCAAGAATTTGATTACCGGTTGTTTTAAAAATTGTTTATAAGTAGTTCAATGTGTGATTAATAATACAAAAAAGAGCCTACAGATAGAGTTTATAAATAAAAAACCAATTCATACAACTGTAAAAAAAGACAAAATATCTAGATACCTACATTGATTTAAGCCGTAGTAGGTTGGATAAGTCAATATTAAGTTTTTCATCATTAATAGAAGATTCCGTTTTTCGCCTCGCCTCGTCGCGTCTCAAGGAGTCGGTAAGTCTAGCTTGGAAAAAATGAGACAGCTGGTAAGCGTACGGTATTAGTGGGACAGAGACAGATACAAAAACGTTTAAAGGGCGTTTTAGTTATTGCTTGCAATGATAAACACTGTAAACAGTTGCAGTTTTGACGCCAAGGACACTGTAGTCACGCGGTTGCACTGTTATTGTTTGTTTACTTACAAAAAATTTAAGTTGATTGAAAGTGGCGTAATCCATTATCCATATTCAGACATTTAATGTCGGGTTACGATGATGGCACGATCTGGTAAGTATTTAATGGCATTGTTTTGACTTATTTAAAAGTACTTGTTTGAAATAAATATCTAACTTTTAAGCATAACTTACTAGCTGTGCCCGCGACTTCCTCCGCGTGAAATAGTGTCTTAGGGTAGATTTTTTTATTATTTAGGCTAATTGATGATACTTCCATACAACTTTTCATCCCCACCTTTCAACCTCTTACATCCCTTTTTTCGCATTAAAAAGTAGCCTATGTCCTTTCTCAGGCTCTAGACAATCTGTGTACCAAATTTAATTTAAATCGGTTCAGTAGTTTTGGCGTGAAAGAGCGACAGACAGACAGAGTTACTTTCGCATTTATAATATTAAGTAAGGATTGTAAGTTAAATATTGGTCGTGATTCTATGACACACTGAACTATAATCTGACTTAATTTCATCATATGAAATCAACCCTGTCTTCTTCGTAACAAGATCTATTTGTTACTTTCATCTATTCACTGCACCACTAAATTTCTCTAAAACCTGTCAGCGTAAACTCAACTTTTTTGCCACGCAGCGAGAGTCCCCATTCATCAGTGCCACGCAGCAAGAGTCCCCTTTTTTTTAAAATGCCGTATATAAACTTGTTCAAAACGAACTAAGTTGACATTTTAATCGGCACCTATGAAAACGCCTACTAAAAACACAGACAGGCCTATGTCACTCGATGTACTTGCGTGCGCTAAATAGTATTAGGTCCGCCTGCGGACCTAATACGCAGTCTCGCGCAGTGGGTTGTCGACTGCATCCCACTCACACGCTTTTATTTGAAGTATTTGTGTTCTAATATTTATAGGTAGGTAATTTGATCTGTGATTTGATGCCATAATTACTCTAAGAATCAAAATTAAGAGAATAAAAATAATAATTTCC
The DNA here is from genome assembly GCA_949752705.1 of Callimorpha dominula. Lineage (NCBI taxonomy): Eukaryota > Metazoa > Arthropoda > Insecta > Lepidoptera > Erebidae > Callimorpha > Callimorpha dominula. Next base: position 9,495,792 of record OX457009.1, on the reverse strand, counting down.
ACATCAACAAGCTCTTTTATTTGACATGGTCACAAGATGCGTTTAATATTTTTTTTAATCAGCCCGCAAAAGTAGGTCATATAAATGCCAACAAACGTTTGAACGCGACTGTACGAACAACAGCTTAGGCATATAACGTTCACTAAAGGAGGTCATCGATATGTATGAATCCGTCGCTTTTTTTTAGCCATTCGAATTTGGTCGGATAACCAGTAACTTTTAATGTTTTGATTTTTGTTTATATCTACTTATATGCGAAACATACAAGCTGGATATTTTCATTATATATTTTTGATTGAAGGCACAAATTTTTGGTTAACACCTACACATCTTGGGTTAAGCCAGTTTTTTGTATGTTGACGTCAAAGTTCTGACGCTGTCGTTCTGACTTTTACTAATATTATTTAATAACGCATGTATGTACACTTTTGAAACTTATTATGGTGATTATAGGCGTCAAGAAGGACTGAATACCGTTTTCAGCGATCTTCTACGTTTTCTCATTTAGGTGCTGTGATATTTTTTCTGTATTCAAAAAAGCGCGATTACTTGACAATTATAAATATTTTCTTAAATATTATTCTGTCACAAATTAAGAGCTACTCTTATATGTTTCTTCTACAGGTGCACATACAATGGTTTTTGAGATACACGATTCTGCAAAACGTTACCCCAGCAAGAAAACGAACTATTTCTGGTACATACAATAGCTTGTTATAATATATATTATGTAGTTGAACCCTGAGGATTAGTGACACGACAGTCGAAAGCTTCAATTATCACCAATCTTCAACCTGAAGCCAGAATCGCTTTGTTCTGACGTTTGTTCTAAGGAATTGTTAGCTTCACTGACTTTACCACTGTTAGCCTTATGTTTGTTAGCATCATACATTTAGTTCCAAGAGCTAGTAGTAGGCAAGTAAGTATAAAATTAAATTTACCTATTGATGATGAATACGCAATGCCGAGGAAGTAAAATATTGTAAATTCAGACGGTCTCGGAACACTGCAACAATAAACATAAAATTACCTATATTAGGTATTGGTAGGATACATGCCGTTCTTGGTCAATAGAATTAGAACCACTCTGAAGGGAGAATGCTGTTTTCGTTATTTTTAAATTTGTCAAACATTGTTTAAAAAATTTAGTTTCTGCACTTCTTCTTTAAATAATCCATAAGTATTCCAATTTTTTTTTTACATTTTCTTGTTATACTTACACAGAATTCTCTTCACGTAGGTAGGTAATATATCTTATATACCTAATTACAGTAAATACTCACTTTTGTTCATGTCGGTTTGATTTTTGTCGAGCTTTTCCGATAGTCTCATAAATTTCTAGTATTCCCATCTGTAACATTCACAACTTATATTAGGGATGATTCCCACTGCAAAATCGTCTTGGTTAATGATTACAAACAAGTTTCATCCTAAATCCAAAGTTAGAGGTCGTTTACAAGTCATTTCCTTTATTTCTTGACCAACAAAAAGTACTTGTAGTTACTCCCTTTGCTAGAATAAGCTGTAGGTAGATATAGAAGTGAATGAACGTGCTTTATGTCCCACTGTCTGTGCTCCGCAGTTTTATCTGCTTTAATGGTCACTGCTGCATCTTGGGATGGTACTCCGACGACATATTGCATAGCCACGGCCGAGCTGACTCTCGGCAGTGCCTGTGTGCGAAACCTATAAAGCGCCTCTTTTTTTTTGTCATCGTGTTTCGCCTTGAAATTTTTTTTTTTAATTTTCATCGCAAATGTGTTCTCTCGTTTTATATTATTTGAGTTTATAGATTAAAAGATAAAACGCAAGTTAAATTATTCACACACATATTACATACTTAGATTCAGTTTAAATAAAATACTAATATGGATATAACTGATGGATTCATTCATCCGGCGCCCCTATTGCCCTGGCGCCTGTGTGCGCCGCACACTTTGCACATATGGGCGGCTCGGCCCTGTGCATAGCCTACTCATTAAACTCCAAACTTTCACACACAAAAATAACCTCAAGTAATCTTCAACAAAATCTTTAAAATAGCAGCTCGCAGCTTCGCCCAGTTTATCTATACTGAATCTATCTATTACTGAAGCTATCTATTACTGAATCTATCTATTACTGAAGCTATCTATTACTGAATCTATCTATTACTGAAGCTATCTATTACGGAATTCAAAATTGGAACTTACAAAATTCCAACCCGTATTTTACCAATTTAGGAGTTAAAAATTAAACAAAATCCTTTAGCAGCGGATATGTACCTTTACCTATGAGCAATCTACCTACCAAATTTCAAGTTTGTAGCATTTATACTTTCTGATGTTTCGTGATTAATCACTGAGTGGTATTTCACTTTAAATATATAGATATTGCCTATAGATAAAAATAGTATCTAAACCCCGCAGATCAGTCTTCTAATGACCTTTGTCTAACGTCCGACGATCTTTTTTTCTGTAAAAATATGTTAAAATATAAGAATGTGTCAGCTACAGTTGACCTTATATATTTAAGCAATAATGTAACCTAAAGCCATTAAATTTATATAAAATTAATTAAATTTTGATAACGTAAATACCTACTTAAAATGATATTAAGATTAATATTTAGAAATATTATTTGTTCATTGATTAATAACTTTTTAATGTATTTTGATAACTACATTCACATATAATAATAATATAATAGTTTAATAACTTGACACAACTCACAAACGGCCGTCTGACTCCACACTAAGCAGAGCCTGTACTATGGTAACCAGAAGGCTGACAAACATACTTACCTATATACCTATATATTTCTAAATACATACATATTATAGATAAATTACACCCAGACACAGAACAAATTAAAAGCCCCCGTCGGAATCCGTCCGAAACTAGTCGGGCATCCCCGAAATGTACACGTGAGTAAAACCGTATATATACCATATATAAACCAATAAGAACAAATGATTATTTGTCCTAGATGGGAATCGAAGCCACGACCTCTGGCTCAGCAGTCAGGTTCTTACTATTTACAAAAAAAATTATAAAGTACCAAAGTACCTAACTTCGTTAAACACTTTGTGAAGGGACCGACCGACACAGCTGACCTAACTCCACTTCATATATACTACTACTACTAATTCACTACTTTTTGAGGGTTGTCTATTGTTTACCCGAAGATTATATACCATAATTTGATGATATTCCCGAATTTCATTAGCCCGAATGTTTTGTTTGCCCTAAAAGACATATGGCATACTTTTAATTGCCCGAAACTTAGATACCATAAGATACGAGTGCCAGACGTATTGTTTTTTGACATTTCTCAAATGGCACCTAACCAAACTACTTCTGGGTGGTTTATAAAGAAATAACCACGAAGGGGATGGCGGGGTCGTTTGAGCGAACGAATAGACCCCGCCATCCCCTTTTTTTTTTTTTTTTTGTGCCTGTGGAAACCCCCTCGGGCCGTCACCAAACCGGGGTTTTCGGTGGGGCAGTGTGTCGGAATCGAACTGACTAAAACCACACGGTGTGCCGTACTGCGCCTTAAGTAGGAGGGATCCGGGAACAGCTTTTATTAAGACATCCGGACCCCTTCTAACCTAACCTATCCGAGTCGGGGTGCCCTAAAGTCCCGATTGCATCCAGTTGGCATGTGATAATTACGGCTTACAATGATTATGACAAATGAGGTTATGGTAAGTGACTTTATGGGAAACAAAGCTTCTAGCACGTGACTAATATAGCAAATAAGAGTAGGGCAAATGAATATTACGTCATATAATACCATGACCATGTTGTGGTCTCCTATAATTAAGGAAGCACAAGACATAAAATTTTATTCACTGTAAAACTAGCATGTTAAGTATATTTCTTGTTGGAGATCCAAATAAAATAAAATAAAAAATTAAATATCTTCAGAAAAAATTAACTTACTCTGACAATAACAATATAAAAGAAATAATTCATAAGGTACATTTTTAATTCCCATACCTTTTCAAGTTCAACGAGTATGGCTTTAACAAGAGGCATCATAAAGCCACAAGCTAACACGTTGGAGATCCACATCGAAAAGAACATTGTTGTGAAGAACAATAAAAAACTTAACCTGTAAAAAATCACATTTAACGCTTAAAAATAGTTACTTAAAGTATACATAATAAACAAAAAATTTAAAAGTGTAGGTACATGAAGGGAAATAAAAAATGTTCTTGTATTTTTTCCTTGTTAATCTGCTATCAGTACTGATATGGCCATGGGCTAATGGATTGTATGATTTAGAAGGTTATGTGTCTTGGAGTGCTTCGATAGAATACCGCCTCGCAATGCTCCAGGGCCAAAGGAGGCGGCAGCGAGCAGAGGGAGCTCTTCTCTTTGGAGAGGACTTCTTATATTCTTGGAGTTAAAGTGATTACTACAAAAAGTATTTTAAGTTCCAAAGAGAAGTTAAGAGATTGTAGCCTAGTTAACCCAATAACTGTTATCTATTTATTTTTACGTAACAACATTATCATCATAGGTCCTGTTTCCCTTATGTGTTAACTCATTTTAATGTTAAATAAATAAGTAGATATATACGTCATTGGTTGTTAGAGAAATGCCCTCAAAAACTGCTGGTTATTCTTCATATTATGGTTTTCTAAAATGTATCTTAAATTGTGTCTGTCTGCAGATTCGGGAACGTTTTCTTAAAACTCTTCCATAATATACTCGTACCTATAATGAGAACATCCGACTACAAGCAAAATTTTCAAAGCAATTCTCCTGTGGATGTTGCTGTATTCGATAGCTATTATAAGCATCATAACTCCAACACAATCTATCGTATCGTTGCCTATATACATCTGGAAAATTGGGATCGATTTCAATATTTATTTTACTAGTACCCAGTGTACGGTTTGGTATGAATATTTTTACATAATAATAATACATATGAAAATAAAATATATCACCACCGTTACGAAGTAACTATAATCTTATCGGTGACACCAGTAAAATAATCATAAACATAGAAACGCTAGACGCTAGTAGATACAACGGTTATACAAAAAACTTAGAAAGAAAGGTACAAGAAAATAAGTATACCTATATACGGGGTGTATTTGAAAAAAGGAACACTTACTTAAAACACTGAAAGGGCATGACTCTAACATGCACTTACAATAAGATTTTTTTTTTTAATAACTATCCGTTTACAAGTTACAAAATAAAAAAATATGTACGATTTAAAATCTTTAACGTAACACGTTCCACCTGCTTTTATGAGAAACGGAGATTAAAATACCTGAGAATTTAAAAAAAAAATTCTTAGTGATTGAAGTAAGTGTTCCTTTCTCAAATACATCTTGTATAGCATCAAGTCATTTTTAAATTACTTATATTTTTTTGCATATTATTATAATATAGTATTAATCAGTTGTGCATTGCATGACATTAGATAATTTGATTTTGACTTTTTACTCTGTTTGAAACTAGTTAAATTATAAACAAAAAAGCTATTTAAGTATTGTTGAATATAGGTAGGTATAAATATCTAACATAATTGTACTTATAAAGGTATAAATAAAAGAACAATTATGTTAGACATAATATTATGGTCTAACATAGAAAAAGTTAGGGAAAAATTGCTCTTCTTACAGTCGAAATTCTTGATGTTTTTAAGAGATAAATCTACCTGACACAGTATCTAAATATCACGCACAATCTTAGATTTTAGCCTTTTTTACATATCTTGAAGTAATCGCAAACATTTTATCGCCTCACGGGGATTCCCTGCCAAATATGACAAATACGGAATACAAAGGCACAGAGAGCTCTTTGCTATGTAGTAGAAATAACCGCGGATTTTTGATTACAGGGTAATAGATACTTACTTCTCTTATGAAACTTCTATCTATGCCCCCAAGGACTGAGGATATAGCTATAGAGGCTATAGCTACGACAGCAGGGTGTAATACATCGGCAGCCCAATATACAATCATTAATAAGAATATGTAGAAACTTGTGTAGGCCTGGAAACATAAAAGGTTTATATAAATACTATTAATGTAGTAATTTTGTAATAACTTCATTGAAATAAATTCCCATTTTCTACGCCTATGACTAACGATATCCTTATAATACAACCGGGACATCCCGGAACTTCGAGACTTCTCACAATATAATTAGAATCGAGTTGGTTCATTTTGGCGAGATGTATCAAGAGAAAAGACAATTTTAATAAAAATGAACATTTGTTGAACACTAGCCGTTTCCTGAAGTTCCACCTGCTTTTATGTCATGCAAAAAACAGTTTGATTCCATATTCCATATGTAGACTGATAGTTCCAGAGATTAAGCAGATAGATGGCGCTGTCAATGACAGAGTGCGGGAAGTATTCAATTTTATTATATATGAATTTTAAAAATAAACATTTCTACTATCCAATATCAACCGAAAATCGTGTCTCCACCCGAAAAACTCGGGGCCCCAAACCACTAAATTTACAGAAAGTCCCGGGACTTTGAGACACAAGAGGTCCCGGGACCCAAACCCTAGTGACATTGTATGAGGATAATAATAGTAATGACATCAGTTTATCCGCTGCTTTAAAATATATGATCACACGCAAAATATAAACTGAGTTAAAAGTTTTAAGTATACAAAGCTCCGTTTTTCAAACACTATGTACATATAACGAAACTTTGGTAAAAAAGTAATAAAAAGATTGACATCTCCAAAGTAAAACTAATTCATTGTAAATTTAATTATTTATTGGCGTAAATAACTTTATTTTTACAGGTTTCAACAGGAGAACTTCTAAACAAAGAGCTATTTATTTTTTTAAGCTTCGCGTTCTCCGAATGTGTGGTGAGGGCAGCTGTGTGTGTGTGAATGAATAGGTACGCTTTAGTTTCACGAATCGATTGTTCGTTGATTAGCGTGCATTAAACAATTCACAGCCCAGTTTGATTCTTAGAAGAAGTACTAGAAACTTCCTATTTTCCTATTTCCAGGAAAGTTCCAATATGTATCTTCCCTATCGGTTTGAGCTTTAAAATCAAAATTCGCTCAGTGAGATGTATGTTTTGGTTTAAGAAGGTTTCTTGAAAGGACTACTTATATTAAAAAACAAATGTAATTATAAAAGTACTTACATTATTATTCTTAATGAAAGTTATAGGTAATAATATAATGGGTACGAGAACTATAATTATAGATCTCCAATATAATTTGTAGAATATTTTAAAACGATCTCTTCGTGTTATTATTACAAGATTTGTCTCTCTGTAGAATAATATTAAATATAGTTAATTGATATTAAGACAAGGTTATAATCATAAAAAAAAATCTCATTAGTCTTGGTCAAATGAAATAATAAAATCAACTTGCATTGCTGTGTTTAGTTTGTACGACGGCCGGAGCCTACACTTTTTTAATAGAGATACCTAATTTACTTATTTCAATTATTTCCAATACACACAAAAATAAGGAAGTGGCTAGTAAATTAACGCAACCCAAATGTCATGATACAAAATAATGAGAAAATTTTATAATATGTTACACATCGCTGTCTAGACCCTGATTTTGCAGAGCGAGTATTAAGGGTTCTTAGAACCCTTAAAAAAATATCAATCACGAATAGACGTACATAGAGATTATAATATGTTACACATCGCCATCTATACCCTCATTTTGCAGAGCTTGTATAAAGGGTTCTTAGAACCCTTAAAGAAATATCAATTACGAATAGACATACATAGAGATTATAATATGTTACACATCGCTATCTAGACCCTCATTTTGCAGAGCTTGTATTAAGGGTTCTTAGAACCCTTAAAAAATATCAATCACGAATAGACATACATAGAGACATTTTTTTTTTGTAAAAACATACTTACATGTTTTACATAAACACCCAGACCATTGCAAATATTTGCACTTAATGGGAATGGAAGCTCTGACCCTTAGCATGGCAGTCATCGCCGCGCCACAGAGGTCGTCAAGAATGAAAATGAAAGTAGTCAAGGGACAATAAATGTTACTGTACTATAAGCATAAGTTATTATGAGTGTGACACGAGCGCTTGCTATATGGCAATTCTTCTTATTTTGATTCTATCGTGGTATTCGTGGTGTTAGCTAGTAGGGCCATTATTTTACAACATACCTACTCTTATGTACATAATATGTAACGATTTAAATCTTTAGAAAACATATTATACCTATTCTGCCTTTAGCCCACTGTAGTTAAGTACGTAGCTCAGTGACGGCTTAATTCAACATTCTTACTTACGATGAGTCAGAATCCATCATTAGTCTCAATACTGTCCTTAAATAAGTTAACCCATCCTTACAATAATCTTTTTAATGCGTATTATACGTATTAGCAAGTCATGGGTAAAAGGTGAATCTATAAATAATCTCGATGGTTTGAGTAACAAAAAGTGAAGTGATAATGTCCATAAGTCAAGACAAGACAGTTTAATAAACCCCATTCAATTATTAGGTATATCAACATTCCAAAACAAAACGTATACATTACGTTCAGTAAAATATAATATTCTACTAAAAATATATTGGTAGAATTCAGCTACGATGTGGCAACATTGTTATTGACCTCTTAATTAAAATTGCTGAAATTATTTTTCTTTAGTTGTCAAATTACAGCGATTGTGTCTGGTCGTGTGTCGAACTTTTAAACATATTCGTTTAAAATTACGATAAATATCAATTTAATTTAAGGTAAATCATGTCTGTCGAATTAGAATTTGATTATGCTGAAACAACAGCGGCTATGGACAAATTTTCTCAAGAGGATATCAATGAATTGCGTTATTGGACCCAGAAATTGGATAAATCAAAATATGTGCCAAAGGATTTAACAGATAAGCAATTAGTGTTATTTTATAATGCATGTTACGGGGATATGGAGAAGACCAAAGCCTGTATCGAGAAGTATTATAACAACAGAAAGAACGGGCCAGAAATATTCGATCATCGCATTCTGAAAACAGAAGAATTGAGATCTGCAGCAGAAGTTCTGTAAGTACATAACTACTTGGTTTTAAATCTTAACCATAATATATTTCGCCAAAAGATTCTCTAAATACATAAATTCTTATGTAAATAAAAATATAGTTAGATCCGAAACTCCTGACCAACAATGAGTGATTCTAATTCTTTTATTATTAGTAATTATTATTATTATATGTTGAATATACAGTTTTTCTTCTGCATAATATACCTAAAACTACAGATTTTATTGCACGTACCTTTCATATAATAATTAATCAAACAAAATAATTATTTATTAATCCTTCCTCTTAAAATTTGACAATTTAAAATTAATAATATACAATATATACTTTTCAGGATGTACTGCATGTCCAATTCTGTACTCCTAACAATGTGTAAAAAAATTGTGATTATTAGTTGAGTAGATATGAAAGGGTAACAAATAATATAAAATTTTAATAAGTTAGTAGTCTTAGTAAGTTAATACAAAAAATACAATACAAATAATACAAAAAATTAAGAATAACATTTCATATTTTCTGCTTTAATATATTAATTTTAATGTTTATTTCTTTCTTGTTGTTGTTTGACATAATTTGTAAATCTGCAATACCTATCTATTATTAGCTTAAAAAAAAGACACTTGCCCTCTTATTTAAAAATTTTTCAGGTCATAATAGTTACATATTTACTTCCTTGAATTGTTTGTAAAGACACACTAACTTATAAACACTCATAACAGTATTCCACTGACCCCTTGCCGTTCCGATTGAAATCGCCCATAACTCTACCTTAAAATGCAACAGTAAAGTACATAATATGGTGTTTTGTTGTTAGTGCATTTAGGAAGATCCACATGACATTATCCTTCTTGTTTGTAGGCCTAAATATCACAAAATATAGCTAAAACTGGAAAATGAACTAGTATGTAGGTTTATCAATACTCAATACAAATAAATAAAATTGAAGTGTCTGTTTGTAATACCAAAATAATAGTTTTTTTTTTTAAGATCATACAGTTATTTGCACGATACCTATGCCTAAAAATCAGTTTTTAAGTTTTTGTCTGTCTGTCTGTTTGTTTTGGCTAATCTCTGGAACGGGTGGACCGGTTTCCACGGGACTTTCACTGGCAGATAGCTGGTGTTATAAGGTGTAACTTAGGCTACTTTTGTTTTGGAAAAAGAATTAGAGTTCTTAGGGAATTAGGGATATGTACACGCGAGCGTACCGCGGGGGAACTGCTCGTAATTTATAAAGACAAACTGTTGCCTGTGACTTTCCATTTGAAAATTCAAATTTATGTTACGGAAATCGATTTTCTGAGTTAAATTTTCTTAATTTTACATTCCATAAGAACCTACAAAATAAAAAAAAAGTTAAAAAAAAGATAATTAAATTGGTTAAGTCATTCTCAAGTTATGACGTGACTAAGGGAAATAGGAATTCATTTTTATACATATAGATAGTTCTAATCAATTAAAAGTAATATTGTAGTTGCTAGGACACAATACTAAATCGAGCATAACTTGTATTATGGTTGTGGAATGCAGATAAACATACCTAGATAATTTTCTTTTTGATACACAAGATAGATCCAGACCATCTGAACAGTGCGTTCATGGTATATAAATATTTTCACTTGGGGCAAACAAACTTGCATGCCCTGCCCAAAGGTTGAAAAAAAAAACAGTTGAATGCTTGATTATTGCACCATTTATACCTTTGTAAGTGAAGTAGCAGTAATTTTTTTTACTTTATTTAGTTATGTTACATACAAAAACAATGAGCACATGTAATTATTATTTACATCTTGTTAAGGTTATTTTAAAGACAATAAAATATTCTGTCGTTGATTTAATATAAGGTTTAACAGTGTAAGTAAATTTATTATTATTCTCTTTATTCATCTTTTACCATATAAATTACATTTTTAAATATGTACATAAAAAAATATATATTTAAAAATATAAAAAATAGTAGACCACCGACATCGGCTACATGGACCAAGATACCGGTGGTTAGGGCTCCAAAGACAGGAACCTCCTCACTATACGGGCCGTGTCGAGAAGAACTGCCTTCTGCATCAGTCCCTTGATCCAACCGTCTAACGCGAGCTTCTTAAGGTGTTGATCGAGGCTCTTGGCTATTAATCCATGAGCAGATATAACAATCGGAACAATGATCGCCGATTCGACATTCCACATATCGACAATCTCGTGAGACAAATCCAAATATTTGATTTGTTTATCTTTTTCAATTTTCACGAGATTCTCGTCATGAGGAACAGCGATATCGATGATCATTGCACGGCGCTCTAATCGATCTATCATCACTATATCAGGTTTATTCGCAACAATAGTTCTGTCAGTGATGATAGGTCGATCCCAATACAATGTGGCTCGACCATTTTCAAGAACTGGGTCGGGCACATACCTGTAATATGGCACCTCTGAATTCACAAAGTTGTATTTAAGGGCTAGCTGTTGATGTACAATCCTGGCCACTTGGTTGTGTCTGTGCAAATATTCACCATTGGCAAGACAAGAACAACCAGAAATAATATGCCTGATAGATTCACCGGGGCGGTGGCACGCCCGACAGATGTCAACCGTACCATCTTTCAGGATATATTTCCAATAGTTATTTGTCATAACAACTTCGTCCATAATTGCAAAGACAAAACCTTCGGTTTCTCCGAAGAGATCACCGAACCGTAGCCAAGATGTGGACGCTTTTAAGTCTATATCAGGCCCATTTAGGGCCCGATAAAAACGACCATGAAGTGCTTTGCCCTTCCATACCTCCCTGCGCTCATTAGTACTAAGAACTACAGGTTTGCGCCAGTTCTCTTTAGCCAGAGCGAGCGGAGTGAGTCCGTTGTCCACTGCAACCACATTACAATGCACACCCACATCAGTATGAAGAAAATATTCTCTAAGGTTGTATATCTCACGATTGTGTAAGGTCTTAATGTTTAAAAGTCCACGACCCCCAAACTTTCGTGGGATATACAACCTCATTACCGATGAACGTGGGTGGTGCATTCGAAATGCAGTAAGCAGTGTACGGACTCTCCTGTCAAGGGCATCTAGTTCCGTCTGAGTCCATCTAAGTATACCAAAGGAATACATCAGAACCGGCATGACCCAACCGTTGCAGGCACGTATTTTGTTACCCCCTGATAAAAGACTTTTTAGCACTTTTTTCAGGCGGTCAAAAAAGCGCTCCTGCAGCGCTTGTTTCATAGTAGGTTCAGGTATTCCCAATGACTGTGATATACCTAGATACTTGTAGGTTTCGGTGGCAGACAGAGATCTGAGTTTTGTTGAATCGGAAAGTTCGACTCCTTCAGATTCCACTATCACACCTTTCTTTACATGCATGACTGCACACTTGTCCACACCAAATTCCATCCTGATAGAGTTACTAAAGTTTTCAGTTACCTTCAGTAACGCTATCAATTGCAAATTAGTGGGGGCTAGTAGTTTCAAATCATCCATATATAGAAGGTGAGATATAACTAGATCACCTTTCTGCAACCTATAGCCTAGCCCTGAACCCTCTAACAGAGTACTGAGAGGGTTCAAAGCCAGGCAGAACCACAAGGGACTCAGACTATCACCTTGAAATATGCCCCGCTCAATCTTTATTGGTACATTGCTTGCCTCAATCTGCCGACATCCTGGATAGCGAAGTACCGTCCTCCATTGCCTCATACATGACTTCAAGAAAGTGCAAAGAGTTGTATGAATTTTATACAACTCTAGCACCTTCAAAAGCCACGTATGTGGAACCGAGTCATAGGCCTTCTTATAGTCTATCCAACATGTCGACAGATTCTTACGGTTACGACGTACCTGTTGGCTAATTGCCATATCCATGATAAGGAGCTCTTTAGTACCACGGGTCCCGCTTCTACATCCATTCTGAGAAATAGAAATGATCGAATTTTTATTTAAATGTAAAGTAATTTTGAGTCTCAGAATGGAAGTTAGAAGCTTATACACGGTTGGTAGGCATGTGATAGGTCTATAATTTTTGGGATCCGTGGCATTACCGGATTTGTAGAGTAAGTGGGTAATGCCAGTGGTCATAAAATGGGGTAATAACCCTGAATCTAAAGCTGATTGGAATTGAGATGCCAAACGAGCGTGTGAGCTTCGGAACCACTTAAGCCAAAAGTTGTGCAGTCCGTCTGGTCCAGCTGATGTCCAATTTGGTAATGAACGGACTGCACTACTTACGTCCTCTGTGGTTATGGCAATAGGTTCCATTTTTTGTATACGCTCACATGACCGCTTAACATCTCGTATCCAATCACCTTCTGTATGAGTGACAGGCACCGACCAGATGTTACGCCAAAATGTATTTGTAACATCTTCATCCGGTAAGTGCCCATCACTCATACATTTTCGGTACACCCACCTCTCATTTCTTTGGAATATACGATTCTGATTATACCTATCAATTCGTTTTTTGTAACGTCGCATCCTATTTGCCCACGCATATACTTTTTGCTTTAGAAAGTCTATGCGCTCTGTGACACATGACATGTATTGTTGAGGACTGATGTCAGTCCCCAAAAATGCCTGTTTCACAAAGCGCATCACCTTTGGCCGCGTATTGCCCAATCGAAAGTTAATTAGCTTACTGATGAGCGTCCTAGCCTCAGCAATACGACGCTCAATTCTACACTGCCAGGCTGGCACAGTAGACTTGGGTCGAGTAGTAGTGGTATTTACGAAAAAATGAACTCCCGCTACTCGACATACTGCGACAGCCGCGCAGTAGAGAATAGAGTGTGTATCACTAAGATCTTCGCTATTGTCTAAATAGTCAGACAATAGCGAATCCAGGGCACACACCAGCGCTATATTTCTTTTATGCATAGGCAAACGGGATAAACGTGGTCTAATTTGATAATTTACAGACCTGTATTCCAGAATCGCATCTTCCAAAGCACTCCTTAGTCTCTCATTGTATTGGGTACTCAGGGATATAGCCTCACTCTCCACAACTTCATCAAGAGGTAGTAACTGTGGCATCTCGTTAGTCACCAAACTCACAGTTTGCGATGAAGAAGGGACAATAAAGCTATCCCGTACGTCAGAGCGTATCCTGTCAAGTACGGTATTATTCAGCAGGTGGCAACGCTGTATAGCCCGTACCTGATCCGACAGTCGTTGTGCTGATACGTTGACGGCTGGTTCAAGCTCCTGAAACAGAGACACCAAACGAACACGGTACGCAGTAAGATCAGTTCCCAACTCTGTAGCCCGATAATATGCCCGCATGACGTTTTCATTAATTGAATTAGTCCATTTCATGCGGCGCACATCACCACCGGCAGCGGGGGCCCTATTGGAGGTCAGTGGTCCTCAGGGTCCCAAGCAGGTCGGTGGCCGGGTTCTCCCCTGCCGGCGCACGGGTGTTGGCGACGTCGGCGGGGAAAAATACTCGTCGCTAGAGCTTGAGCTCGACGTCTTATTGCTTGCCGCTGTCTTCGAAGGGTGTAGTGGCGGCTGTGAGGCGGAGCTGTGCGACGAGTCCGGGGTTATCCGTTGTGCATTTCTGTTTCTGGCTTGATTTCTTGTTAGCATTTCTATTGTGTTCCATGGTATTGTATTTTATGACATCTGTCAATCTCTTCTAAAATTTTTGTTTTATATTTTTTCATATTGTTGCTGTGGTTTTTCTTATATTTCTTAGTAAAAATCTGTTTCCAAAACATATATTTTATGTATTTATTCCGATTTTGATAGTTTATTTGAAATTAAAAATATATAATATGTTTTGTAAGAAAATGTGACGCTAACAGGTAAGTGTTGCCAGATTATTATTATTATTATTTAAATTGTGGAGCACCCGGGGGTTAAACCTCGGAATTTTTTTTTCATGTGGAAAACCCCACGGGTCGTCACCTCACCGGAGCTAACTGTGAAGTGGTATGTCGGAATCGAACAGTCCATATTTGAGTATACGCATACTATATATAATAAAATTTCAAAATATTTTTTTTGTATATGTCGTGCCCCGATCGAGATATGCCTAGGCATATCATGATACCCCGGCATATCGTGATTTGTCTGTCTAATACCCGCCAAATCGTTCAAAACTTAACATTTCACGATTTGCCCGGCCATGTTTTGGGTAAATCTATTCTGTAGGGTGACTATTATCTTGAAAATAAATATTATTTTACAAAATAAAACAGTAACTTAACCTAACATAGTATAATGTATCCTATTCGTCGCTCGCACTACGTATGAGCGGGATTTCTAGAACTATTAATACATTGAATTTCATCTCAATAGACATAGAAGAACTTAATTCAAAGATACCTGAGTGCATTGAATAAAGGTCGTAGGGACCTTGAACAGTAGCAAAAAGTTGAGAGAAGAAAGGCAGTTCAATGTGTAATAGGTACCTACCTATACCTACAGTTTTATTATTAACGGAATTTTTACACACAACACTTAAAACTTTTACAACACTCAAAAATATATGTATAAAGACGTGCTCTGTAGATGTGGATAATAGGGAATATGCATGTATTTTTTTTCCATCTTATATTGACTGGTTCCATGATTCTACCCTAATAAAAAATATAAATAACCTTGGCAATGTTCAAATTAATTTTTAAAATAACATTGAAAACATCGATAAAATTTAATCTGTTTGAACGCCGCCATATTTAGCGGGCCTTGGATGACGTCACGTTCCACGCTCAGTGTTTGTTTCATAAACTTACCTGAAGTGTTACAGTAATTTTTTACCGATTTCCAGTTGTAATTACTATTTATTGTAATTAATAGACGATGGATAAAGTTAAAAAACCATTTTATAGGTATTGCCTGGTCCCTAAGTGTAAAAACACTATAAGAAGTACACCCAATACAGTATTTTTTCCTGTACAAAATAATAATGTAAAATAAGAAAACAATGGTGTACATTACTGAGAAGAGATGCAGTATCTTCAATATCGTGTTTATATTGTTGTGAAGATCACTTTAATGTAAGCATATTACAATTTAATTGCTAGTATACTGTGAAGTAGTCAGCAGTAATTTATGTTTGTTTTATATATCAAGCAGAAGGCAACTTGCTTGTCTACTTAAACTAGGTAACAAAAGTCCAATAAAACTTCATGAATATAACTAACAATACATATCTTACCTATCTTTTAGATTATAATATAACAAGTATTATAATAATTACCTTGCGGCTTTCACTCCTTTAACCTCAGCGGACGTAAAATCTGGATTTGATGCAAAATATATAGTCATCATGAATGCACCGCACCTATTTTCGGTAGATTGTCCGATTGTGCTTTGACAAAACTACATTCAGTCATTGTCCTAGATGATTTCTAATATCACTAGAAAGCTTAAATTGCACTAGCTAAGAGCAAAAACCACAGGAACACCTATCTTTCTCCGTAACACTACGAATATAGGCGCCGATAAATGACAGAACGTGGAATGTCACGTCATGTTTTGTTTCGACCAATGGTGAAGCGTTTTGCAAAGTTGAATTTCGCGGCCTTATTTGGCATATTTAAATTAATATTTTTTGTAATTAAACACGAACTAAATAAGAAAATAATTGTTTAGGCATAATATCTGGACAATAAAGATTCAAGGGAAAATTAATCAAGTAAATTTAAACAACATGCATATTCCCTATTAACGGTAAAAATTGTATGATTTTATATAAAAAAGTGACGGAAGTTTTATTGAAGACTATTTTTTCCTGTTGAACATTAGATTTTTATTTCTTCGTTTCGTAAGCAATCCCATTAAAATCGGTCGTTAATTATTAGATGATCAATTAAATAATACATAAATATATGATTAAAGGTTAATCCAAGTACCTAAACAAAATAATGACCAAAAGGAAATAAATAAGTAATTCCAGTAATTGATTTATTGTGTTCTATTTTGTGTTTGAACAATAGCTAGGTAAACCGTGCGGAGAAACAGTAGCGTGACCAATGAGCATAGCTGCGTAAAAGCTGTGGAAAAAAATTATTGAAATGTTTTTTTTTATACTACGTCAGTTGCAAACAAGCGTGCGTCCCGACTGACGCTTATGGACGCTTGCAACTCTAGGAGAGTTGCTTGCGCGGCGTTGCCAAACACTTAAAAACCTGTAAACTCCAGCTTGCAAAACCCCCATTGTCCCCCACACTGTAGTCCTTCGGAAACGGGAAAACCTCGGCAGGGAGCTCGTTCCATAGCCATAGCAGAAATACCTCCAGGACCGTACCATTTGGCATTCGTTTGTCATCGTTCCTTCTCTACATTTCGTATTTTTCAACTTTTCTGTCAACTGTGTATTTGGGTTCCTTTTTTATGGGTTTTGATCGGAGACTTGGTCTCCTCAGAAAAGGCAGCAGTTTGCTGCGCTATCATTTACTGGTAATAACAATAACTACAAAATTTTTAACAAGGCTATTTGAAAAAAAATACAAAAGGGGTGGAGGGAGCTAAAGGGTTAAGTTTGCTGCCGCATTAATGCCGGATTGCTCGCCAGGTCTACTATACGGAGAATCACTAGTTCATAAACAAATCTTATATGGATATGCAGAATACACTACACATTAAGCAAGCACCACACGCTAGCAGAAAAAACAGCACTACTCTAGCAGAACAGTTAGGCTAGCACAGCCTAACCGGTGTCTTCTTTAGCGTGGAAGCATTAACCTAATTAGTCGCTTAAATTCAAACAAAAATACACGGTAAATCCTTTAAAAAAATTGAGCGAAATTGAGTACTTTTTTAAAGTTGGTTGACAGCCATCCCTCTGATCAAAGGAACCTACTGAAGCTCCTTTATGACGTTTATTAACTACTTTGCGTGACCAAAACTTTCCTTAGGACTGCCGTCATGCAATTTAACCTGGATCATTTCGAAGTAACAATATGTCATAAAATCATCCTTTCATGCAATAGCAATTATTACGATAGCCCTCTGTTAAACACAATATGACGTCATTGGAACTAATGGACTGTAGAAGTCACATTGGGATTACCTAATGGCAGTGGCGGATTTACACATTTGCCGCCTGTAGGCTAGTTAAATTTTGCCGCCCCTACCTCCTCTTCGATTACAACTTTTTTTTTGTCAATGATTTGTGCACTAACTACTGGTGTAATTAGTACACAAATCATTTTTTCCATAATTAGTATGATTGTGAATTAGGAGATCGATGTCTCAGTTTCAAAATTTTTTATACAAGCTTAAGATTTAGTTAATATTGATTGTTTTTTTTATGGTACCTTTATTTCTGAACTCTAGGACTCGGATTGCTCAACTCTAGGACCCGTTTGACCAACGACCATGCCAGGCCACGTCAGTACTTTAACAACATTTTTTTTACACCAATCGACACGAGTCCGTTTTTGTTCTGAGGTGAGTTCATGAGAAATCCAGCGGCAGCAAAGTTTTCTAACTTTTAAATGTTGATGTAAAATTTTTTGCATTTAGCTCATACCAATGCCCTCGAATCTCCTCATAGGTGAATACGCCCGTTTTCTTCAATTAGTTGCCTGACAGTAGCCACATTTTCCTCAGTGATCGGAGTTGAGGGCCGACCTTCACGAATTTCATCATGGAGAGAAACACGGCCACGATCAAATTCTGTGTAGAAACGCCTTACAGTGCTCAAACGAGGTGCTTTCCTCCCAAAAGTATTTTGAAGACGAGCAGTGCAGTCTTGTGGAGTCAATGAACTTTAAAAATCATCGCCCTAAAATCTTTCCGCGTTAATCCATTTTTACTACAGACGACGAACTTCAACTTGTGATAAAAAACAATTGACACGCAATTTCCCAAGGGTGTTGGTGAATAGTTTGGAGGTAAAATTCCCTTGTCTAACTCCACGCTGCAAGTTTATCTGATTTGTCCTTTGGTCTTGGAGCTGTACGGTCATCGTGTTGGTGTCATTTAAGCTTTTCAGCATCTCGATATATCGCCAGTCGACACGTCGTCTTTGCAGAGTATCCAAAACTGCCCAGGTCTGGATGGAGTCGAAGGCTTTCTTGTAATCCAAAGCCGTACACAGCCGCTAAAAATACTTCTCGGTCTTTTGCACCATCTGTCGGACAGTATGGTACGGTACGGTACGGTTCACGGTGCCGCAACACCTAGGTGTTAAACCTTGTTAGAGGACGGAACTAAACTCTTCAGCCGGTCATAATCGAGCAGTCAGGGCGGCAGCATGGGACCATTTCTTTCCGACTGACGCAGGATCTTTTCGGGCACGGCTGCTTCGAGAAGTATCCGCACTCAGTCGCTAGGAGAGATTTGAGTTCCACCTGTCACCACTGCGACTGCAGTGAGGACTCGTTCCGCCTGGGCGACGCAGCGTCGGGCCCTCACTGCAGTCATCGGAGGCGATCTCTAGCTACCGACCGTCATACGTTCCATGGCCGGTAGCGGCAAGAATTTTACCACGGTCGCGACCTTCTGTGAGGACGTCATCTCGCAGAAGGAGACGGCGAAACGGGTCTGGGAGGACGATCTCTATTCGGACCTAATTCGCCGCTGGTGAACCGGGCGGCGGAGGCGCGCTGTTCTGACTGGTTCTCCCCTTCACCCGCTTTAGTAAGAGATGTTAAGGTTTTTACCCAGAGGTGGTGCCCGCGCTTTTGCGGGCAGGCGCTAGGGGGGGTCCGGATGTCTTAATAAAAGCTGTTCCCGGATCCCTGTTATATAAGGTGCAGTACGGCACGGATAGTGGGATTAGGTCGCTATGTATAAAATTCCCATTTTTGTTATTTATGATTGAAAACTACGTTACCCACCATATGTAACAGACCTGGCTCGAATTGGTTTCTTTTTTTTCCCAATTTTAATAAATTAAAAGCACGTTGAAATCTGATGAGGCGATAAAACACCTATACCTTACATAATAATAAATTAATACTAGTTAAATTCTGGCCACGCGTTATTGTGACTAAGTAATTTGCACATAAAAATATAGCGACTATAAATTGACATACAAACTATCCTATCTCTCAAGTTGGACAAAACTGCACACAGTGTGCAAAATTGCATTAAAATCGATTCATTCGTTTCGGGAGTTCATCGCGAACAAACAATTTTTTTTTATATGTAAATATAGATATAGTTCCCGCGCGGCTTCGCTCGCGTGTACATATTTATATATTTTGCGTGGAATCCTAATTCTTTTTCCAAAATAAAGCCTAGCTCTGTCCTCAGAAGACGTTGAACTTCTTTTTTAGTCTGAGACGTTGAAGTACGATTTCTTAACACGCTGCTTACAATAAATCTGTCGTCCCCAGCTGTGATTACTTTTTTCTACCTTGCCATTTGCGTCTTGTATACTCTCCTGTCACATTTCGAAAAATAACAGACTTGGAAACTCGCAACATATGAGCCACTTGATTGTAAGTGTAACCGTGTTTGATTAAAGTTACTACTTTAGACACTTGAGCCACGTTCCGAGATGATTTGATTACATGTCGCCTCCGGGTTCTTTAGTTATGAAATTGACTTCATTTAAAAAATTTGGGCCATTTTTATTTTTTGTTAGTAGGTGGTACATGGTAGTATGTATGGAGGTACATATAGGTAATAAATCTTGACGCAAAAACAAAATCTATACAGGTCGGTACTAGGTACATAAAGTTAAAATGTCTGCGTCAAAATATTTAACAAGCAGAGAAACTAGAAAATACTCCATCCAAAATCATAAAGATATATTTGACTCTATATTTTGTGTTGTCGAATAGTGTATCTGCACACAGGTAGTAGAACACAAACTGTGTACAAAACAGGCCATTCGATGCGATAATATTGACAAGAGCTAACTTTATAGATTATAGTTCTTTTTTGGCCTGACATTAACGACTTAATAAATTACAGAACACTCTATGAAAAGATTAAATAAGATTCAATACCTAACAATTTTATTTAAATAGGTGATTCTGATCGAAGATAACAACTATCTGTGTACATACAAACATACATTAAATCTAATAGATTGTGGAACTGGACGTAACAAGTCTTTTTAACCCCCAACTAATTTGTTGAAATCCGGCATTGTCACTTCAATCTTTTAAATGGTTTGTAAGTAACACCAAGACACTAATTTTTTGTGAAAAAAATAATCAAATCTGACGGTTACAAGTTTACAAGTACTTGTGATTAATATAATCACGATTGCTTTAAATCGTAATATTTTACCTAATAGCAAAACTATTTGATAAGAACTTAATTTATTCTATTTGGATCGGACCCTACGGGGTCTCTATCAAAGGGCCTCACCCGTCCTCCCGCGTCGGTAGTCTTTTACCATCTGGTGACCCGTCTGCTCGTTTGCCCTCTATACTATAAAAAAAAATATATATATATATATATATATATTGCTTATGACCTTGTTTATGAATAAACAAGGCGATAAGTGGTGATGATTGAAATAGTGAAAATTAATTGTAATATTATGTATTATATATTAATTTTCTATTATAATATATTATATATATAATAATTGTATATTATATATTAATTTTCACTATTTCAATCATCACCACATATCGCTTTGTTTATTCGCTGATCCCTCAACTAGAACTCTCCTAATACCGCAATGCACTGCCTAATTAATATACTCTGAACGTTATTTCGTAGGGAGATCGTGACATTTCCCAAAACTCGAAACCTCTCCGGAATCTTCTAATATAATGTGGGACATTCTATAAATAGACTATTAGTTCCGTTCGTTGTCAAAAGATGGCATGCATCTCAATTTAGGTAATAAATCATAACCCTTTATGACTTCATCTAATCGTCAATAGATGGCACCGTGCGCCTCTATTTAGTTCCGTATCAGTAGTTTTAATTTCATTATTATGTTTCTGTCTATTTGGCTCAGCGGTTAATGCTGTCGATAATTTATATATTTGTTGTAGATAAACTGTTGAAGTATTACCTTCAGGGGCCAATAATATAGGCTGGTTATAAATATTTTATATGTAGAACATTGAACAGTGTTGCTTTCCTTGTTTACCGTTTTACTAAAGTCGCGTGTGCCTGCTGTTTCTTTAAATTATTATACCTACTTCTTACGCTTTTACAATGTTATTATTGCACTCTGTAAATACACTATAATATAAACTCTTACAACTGAAGAAGTATAATTTCTTTGGTTGAATTTTTAAGTATAGTTACACAAGTTGGGAGTGGATTTGAAACGAAATAAAATTATAATTATGTAATGAATAGTATGGAATAGTAATTTGAGTATGGGCCCTTGGTCAGTTGGTTATTACCACACCCAACTACATACATACCTACATAGAGTTTCATAGGTCACTGGTGTTGCGAATATTTAGTCCACTTGCCCT
Organism: Callimorpha dominula; assembly: GCA_949752705.1. Classification (NCBI taxonomy): domain Eukaryota; kingdom Metazoa; phylum Arthropoda; class Insecta; order Lepidoptera; family Erebidae; genus Callimorpha; species Callimorpha dominula. The sequence continues at coordinate 9,473,433 of OX457009.1, read as the reverse complement.
TAGAAACGGGACTCTTGTGTATCTTGTTCAGAAATGAATTAGCATCGGTTAATTACGTAATTTACACAAGGCATTGCTACGCATTACACGAGCATGATGATGAATTTTAGGGCTAATAAATTTCCACAACATTTTAGATAATGCTAATTGCATTAATTTCAATTAGTAGTATGTACCTGCCTATTGCAATCGTGTTAATTCCTTTCTGGCGAGGTTGTTTACGACCAAGTCTGTCAAGTACTGACTAATCACAATAATCCTACTAATGTTATAAACGTCAAATTTTGTGAGGATGTATGGATGTATGGACGTGTGGATGTACGGATGTTTGTTACTCTTTCACGCCAAAACTACTGAACCGATTGCGATGAAACTTGGTATGTAGATAGCTGAAGACCTGGATTAACATATAGGCTACTTTTTATACCGATATTCCCACGGGATCAGGACTTACGGGGGTGAAACCGCGGGGTGCTGCTAGTTCACTATAATTTGAAACAAGTTGAAATAAATACCAAATACATAAGTCTGCGGTCCCTTGAAGTTTTGTCAAGTTTCTAAGTCAACGCATCAAAATATATGGCCTTAGACTTATGCCTTAGATTTGACAAAATTTGAACATTTCGCAGGTAAATCAAAACCTATAGGGCACTTCCCATTGACTTAGAACCATGAAATTTGGTAAAAAGCACAAGTAAAAGATAAAATCTAGATAGAAAATCGTAAAAAGCAAGACCTTATCTAAATACAAAAGTTGATCCAAAACTATAGAGCCGTTTCCGAGATACACGAAATAAATTTATACATATACAGGTTGTTACAGAAAGGTTTCAAACTTTTGAAGCGTTATGTGTAGTCGATAAAAATCTCCATTTTTATCGACTACACATAGGAGTAGGAGCACCTTTCTAAACAACTTATTATAAATTTTAATTACACTGATTTTGTTATTTTATTTTTTATACAGACATTTTCAGAACGTTCTATCAACATTCTTAGTTTTAAATACAATTACTACATACATTCATGTCAGCCCTCTATCGTACGAAATATTAGCTTTATCGGTCCATTTGCAAGTTTAATTTGTCAGTTCCAAAATAAAATCACAAACTTTCCTAAAATTGTTAGCGCTTTAGATTATTATATACTTACGACCCTAAAATATGTCCAGACCTTTCTTTAACACCCTGTACATGTACTTTTCGTTTAAAGTTGCATCATATATTCGTCTATATAAAATACGGTTTTGATGTCAGTTTTGCTACGATCAAAACTGTGATTGACGAATAACCTACCGTCTAATGCAGTGGTTGACGTTTGCATGATAAGATTTCAATGTCGATATTATTAATTTAATCAATCGCCAACAAACATCCTTCAATCATGAGTAATCATGACTTTTGGTAATGATTGACGTTTTCATGAGCGTCTAATGGAGGCATAAGAAAAATTCGCGAACGCAGGTAAATTAAATTTGAAATACTTAAAGTTTACGTATAGGAGAAGTGCATATTTTTTTAAACAAATAGTAACAAATTAAAAAATTACGTACATAGGTACGGCTACATCAAGCTACACGTGTCCAGCCTGTCATCACTTAAATTGCCGACGCCGGACAAAAACTAAAAAAAATCCGGACACATGGGTGAAATCGAGATTCTTCCCGGACACCTTAAAAAAACGCCGATTCCATTTAAATTCATCTATCAATTATAATTGTCTCTTGGCACAAAGTGTCCGGGTTTTACCCAGACACTTTTTGAAAACCCCACCCGGACGCTCCCCGGACGCCCTCTAAACTAAGACAAATCCCTGGAAACCCGGACGGATGGCAGCCCTATCCAGTGTATATGTTTGTTGACCTGTCATCGTACGCAAGTCTATACAATGACTGGTCAATTGATACTGGACAATGTCGTAAACCAAAAATTAATTATGGTTGAAATTTGACAACCAGGCGAAGTTTTTAACCTTTACGATTCAAACGTAATTCCGGAAAAAACATGGCCCCTCTTTATTGTTTATACTTCAGATTATCTTCAGGGGTTGTATGTTTTTACATTATAAGTATTTAGGTTTTGTTCAGTCAAGCTTTTATTAGCTTGTTTTGGTCACATAACACTGTGGACTGTTTATTAATGCTAAAACTCCCTTCCTTAGAATAAAATAAAATAATTACTAGAGGGTATAATAATGCCAAAGAGGTTACGTTTTTGCGCAACTGCAAGGGTTCAAGAGTGTTGGTGACCTCAGGGACTCCCAATAATACGGATAGCACGCCGCTGCAAACTGTCGAGAGCCTCAAGAAGGTACTGTGCAGAGCCATCCCAGAGATGAGAACAGTACTCCACGCAGGAACGGATCTGTATCTTATACAAAAGACATCGCTGCTCTGGCGTGAAAACCCGCCTCACCCTGTTCAGGACACCGAGTTTCCGATAGGCCGTTTTTATAACGCTCTCGATGTAGTTTTTATTATTCAGTTTACAGCGGACATCCATTCCGAATATGTTGAGATTGTCCTGCAGTGTCCGCTTGCCTATGTTGGCATTGAACTCGACCAGGTTCTCGCAACCCCATTTAGAGATGCGATTCAGGTCCTGGTCAAGTTCAGTGACAAGTTGCCGTCTTTTGTCATTGATTTCAGCCTGCCTAACCGCAGGATGTCCGTGATACCGCCCGTGCTGTGTGCTGATCTGCAAAGCCATGTATGTTGCCGATGGACAACATATCATTTATAATTTATAAAAAAGTTCAGCCGACCCTTAGGGTTACTATTGGTTAAATTTTGCTGGGATTCAATATGAATGAAATAGTATACTTAATGGAAAATAAAACTCATTGCGCCGACCCCAAATTAATTTTGGAAAAACGGGAGAAGGGGATGACGGTGCGATTATTTTAATTCCTTATTCGATCGAAAGTACAGTCTTTTAAAATGAAAGTACATATGTCGACCGTCAGTAATTATCACTATATATGATGGCTGATGGTTTACTTTAATGAGATATTTAGGTAAATGGCAAACTCGCATAAAGAAAGCTTACTATGTGTCTATTTGTCTAATCACTATGTGGGAAAGCGATTTTAATAGTGTAGGCCGACGATCGGTGGTTTCCCAACGTTCTATGGCGGTTACAGAGTAAAAGAGTGGTCGTATGACGTAGATATAAATTTGTAGTACATCGCTAAGTAAGGTTTGCTTGAGACTGTTTATAATGGTATCGCTTCTTTAGGTTATATGACGAAGTATGTGGGACGATGTCTAGACGGGTCCATCTAGATGTATATTAATTAATGTTCTTGTTACGATTTGGCTAGATTCAGCTCTATGTATTTTCATTCATAGGTATATATTATTAGCAATGTTTCGCAATTCTAAAAAAATGACACCCTGTATAGGATTGTGTACGACACCTAATTATTATTTATAGTTAGACTGTGCAGATATCAAGGTCAAAGTAAGGACTTAAATTTTTGCAGAATTTTCACGAGTATATAAGTAATTAATTTCTTTGTAATGTGCTAACCTATTCGATTACTAATTAGCCACGAGCTAAGCCCTCAAGTGTAACATAAAATGTAAGAATATTGTATAAAAATTTAAGTAGTAGATTCCGAATTTGGTACTGCCACCGTTATTACTTTGCGCTGACATAGAGGTCTCGAATCGATTTAATCTACATATTAATACATGCCCTTGTGTCCCTTTTTAATCATATTGCGTTACGTTTGCTTGATATTTGGCATTTTATATGACTAAAGAGTTCAGTTAGCTACATATGAAAATAAGTTTCGAAAATACGAGTAATTAAATAAAATAAACCACTGTCTTTGTTTACGATAATACTGCCAACGTCAAACAAAAAAACATAGTCTAATATGGGTAATAGCGTAGTAGTCCGTAGTTAAACAGTTTTACAGACCGAGATTGTTGGCAAAGAAATTTCAAATTTTGCCAACAAATAAATACTGACAGATTGACGCGATGAATTTCAAGCTGTGAATTTTGTGTCATTTTGCCGTAACTAATCTTATCTTACTCATATTATAAAGGTTTGTGAAGATGGATGAATGTTTGTTTGCTATTCTTTCACGCAAAAACGGCTCTGGACAGATCTGGATGACATTTAGCACAGAGATAGATTATAATCTGGAATAGCACGTAGGGATAGATTTGACCAAACTTTCCACGCAAACGAAGACGCGGGCAGCAGCTACTATTATAAATGTGAACGTGAGTTAATTTGTTTGCTACGCTGTCACGCCTTAATTGCTCAACCGATCACCATGAAATTTTGCAAACACGTTGTCAGGGGTAGAGAAAAGGATATATCTATATGTATCTTTCATCCCGAAAAAAGTATCGGGAAGGATAGAAAAATAACTTAACGCGAGCGAAGCGGCTGAAAAAAGGCCGCTTTCAATAGTCTGGGAGTCAGCAACCTTTTGAGTCGCAAGAGTCTTCAGAGGAATTTACAAAAAAATTTTTTTTTTGCCTCACGTACAAAATATTTTGAGACAGTGGGGGACACTTGGAGTTGTTGAGTTGTTGCGGATAAAATATTGTTCGCCGTAAAAAGTATTGATGACCTCTTTTTTGTTTTTTTAGGCCTCGTATACAAAATATTTTGGGACACCTTGGAGTTGTTGCGGATAAACCAATGTTGTTCGCCGTAAAAATAATTGATGACCTTTCTTTTTTTAGGCCTCATATACGAAATATTTTGGGACACCCCATACTTGGAGTTGTTACGGATACAAATATGAATTAAAATGTTGTTCGTCGTAAAAAGAATTGATGACCTTTTCTTTTTAGATAAAAATGTGAAACAAAATCAAAATTTTGTTAAAAAATAATATGTGCGTATGAAACTTTACATCCAAAGAGCCGCGTGTGGCTCGCGATCCGCAGGTTGCCGACCCCTGGTCTGGGGTATAATTAAAATAAAACAAATAACTATCATTTTAAATTTTTTGTATTACATATGCATTTGTGTTTTATATATTAATTTGCATTTGAAACAATCTTCCGGCTAAAAAACTTTTATAAAAGGATTTATAATGTCTGGCAATTTTACAAAATATTATATTTTTGTATTGTAAATGACAAATGCATGTACACATATTTCGGATGTAACATACTGCCATTAATAAAATCTGTAGAAAACTTAAATAAGCTGAAGAATATTATTCATCCCATGAGCCAAACTCTGGAAAACTGCTTATTTTAGCAATTTTCAAACTCTTGCTACTAGGGGTACATTTTTCTAAAATGCAGACCCAACTCCGAATAAAATGATATTTCCAAGGACGCATTTCGTTCTAAAAGCTTTACTGAAAGCGAGCCGAGTCGCAGGTGTAGGCTTATAATGTTCCTGGCAATTCAGCGTTAAAGGTCGCAACGGGATAATAAGGCCTGAAAAATATTAACATGTAACCACATAAAATGTAAAAAGTAATATTAACTGAGAAAAGATATTAACTAAAATAATTTTGAGTTTATGTACCCGCAGTATAGTTATAATAATAATAACTTGTGACTTCTCACACACGGCTTTGAAACTAGGCAGAGCCTTTACTATGTATAGTTTAGATTGTAAGTTTAAGAGTGCGTTCAGATGACGGGCGTTGGCCGCGCGTCTAACGCGCGTTGGGTTTTTGTATAGTGTTCACATGGTGAGCGTTTCTCGGGCGTTAAACGCGCGTCGCAATTCAGTTCGAGTCTTGTATTCGTTAAAATTGGCCTTAATAACATAAAATTATAAAATATTAACAAATGAAGAACTATTTTAACATTTAGGCCCCAGTACGTGATCTATAAGTAAACTTACATATAAATAAAAGTCAAAATACTACTAAGATAAGTTACTTTGGAAATAACATTAGTTTAAGCATGTGTGACGTAATGAGCTTTAGTGATGTGTCGACGCGACGCGACTGTATGAATATATGATGGCGGTATATAATATAATTATATGACTTTATTTATGAGTAGTTTCCTACTCTCCTGAGAAACAGATTAAGTTTGTTTAACAGATTGAGTAATAAGTATAGTCACAGCTACATATAGCTTTAAACAAATATTGTTGGTTTAAGGCTATATTATGCAGTTTCTGTTCCTTACGACAGATTTCAATGTATAATAATTGTTCAGAAATAGGTTTATATTTTTTTTATTTTAAGATCAATTATGTATTTTATTTACCTTTTTTTTTGTGCGTGTGGAAACCCCCTCGGGCCGTCACCCCACCGGGGTTTTCGGTGGGGCGGTGTGTCGGTATCGAACCGACTAAAACCACACGGTGTGCCGTACTGCGCCTTAAGTAGGAGGGATCCGGGAACAGCTTTTATGTATTTTATTTACCTAGCTTAACCAAATGAAATTGTGTGTGCCATTTGCCCCACACTCCTCTGATTGATAGCGCCAGAAGGGCTTTGACCAATGCAATGAGCGTACCTTACCGTTTTCTGCCTAGCTAAAGCTCTGTTTATCTCTGTCTAACAAGCGGTAAGTCGTACACACTGAAAGAGCTGATGTATTGTTATACACCTTTAGTAAAGTTTTGCTATCTATAGTTAATATGTCATTGTTAAAAAAATAGAAAAGGTCGGATTCTTGAAATATAGCTAAGAACAGTCTCGATCAAGTCACTTTTCAAACAAAAAGTCTACATCATAATCGGTCCATCAGTTTAGGAGTTACAGACAGACACAATACACATGTTAAGCTTATAACACCCCTATTTATTCTGTTCGGGTTTAAAAAGCTGATGTTACTATTAGCGAGTAATATGTATAAACATGGTTTTAGCCAAAAAAAACCCGAACCTAAATGATCTAATTTTCAGCTTCCTTTTGATGCTTTGCAGGCCGAGAAACGTATACCAATTATTGTAGTAATATCTTGCTACTGGAACCGACCAGTCTGATATAGCAACAGGGAATTGCATAATAATTGCGATTGAAGAGAACGTTGTACATATTTTGGTGTCTGCAGTAGGTATAGTGCAATGCCGCACAAGGACATACAGCGCATAAAAATACTTTTGTACTTATAGATCATAATTATTAGCATAATATTTCAAACACAACTGACGTATCCGAATAAAAAAACTGCATTGCTACTTTTATTATCTTAATTTTAATCAGTTTTAATTTTCCTGATTCAAATCCAATTGAAATAATCATAAAGTATATACGTACGTGATATCCCAACGGAATATATAACAGATAGATTACGATAAACCAGGGCCCAGTCAATAATAAATTACTATTATATAAACTGTTTTTAGTTGACATAAATACGAACTACTCATTTCCAACACCAGTGGTGTAACTCGTGCGTCCTCAACGTTGTGAACATTGGAGTTTTGATGGCCCTTATGATGAATCTTAAAAATAATAATTACTCTCCATTCTATTAAAGCTTATTTCTATTATAGTCTCTTACGCAAGTAATAAATACTTCTGTTGAGCAGATATGTCACTTAGACCCGATACTATTATATCCAAACACAAATAAAAACAAATGCACACTAAAAAAAGGATTCAAAATATGAAGCTTTGGTGAGTTTTGTATAATATGGTCACAACAACTGGTTGTTCGCTTGTAAATAATTCTCTAATTCTCTCTTGTTTACCGCTACACATAATAATTATATTATGTACGTGGGTCACACTGAATGTTTTTAGAATAGGCCAGTAAGAAAAGCAGCCGAGGAAAAAAATATTTAAATTTCGAATATTCTCTCTTTGGGAATCTGTAGATGTTTAATGTCATTTGTTTTTACAAATTAGCGGCAATTTAAAAAGTGTCTGTCGTGCTGCGTGCATCGAAACGGATTTTGTCTAGAAAAAATTTTTGCTCAATGATTTATTACAACTTGCGTTGCAGTACCTAACAACAATGTTACGATAGACTTCGATTGGCATTTCTTTACGAAGCCCCATCTCGTGCCACTGGTTACAACTGGTTCAATGAGTTTAAACGTGGTCGAAGCAAACTCACAGATAATTCTCGAGAAGGACGTCCTTCTACAGCGACTTCTGATGATAACGTGAGTGCTGTGCGGCTAATGATAGAAGCTGATAGAAGGGTGAAATATATACAGATTCGGACAGCTTTAGGCATTGGTATGAGTCAAGTACAAAAAGTCTTACATGAACATTTAGGCGTCAGAAAGCTATGTACTAGATGGATACCTCATAATTTGACGGAAGGTAAAAAACGCCGTCGTTTGGATTGGTGCTTTTAAATATCCTAATGAAACGTCATACTATGCCAAATGTTTGGTGACTATATGATGTAGGCACCGAAATTGCCATCGAGAGATCATGGGTTCGGACACCTCCTAGTACGTAAATCCAAGTGGACTCGCTTTAATAGACCTTAGATCTAGAAGATGTCGTTTTTTAATCTTACTCTCTAAAAGTGCTCACCTCTGAGGTCATAGATCCAATAGTGCCGGTGGCCAGAAGCTATTGATTATTCCGCCATTTCTTCCACTTCCCGTCTAAGCAAATTAAGAAACTGTTAACAGAAACGTAAATCTGACGAATATTGAGAATGACGCCTAGAAATCAATATAAACGCTTTTACTGTTCATATTCTTTGACTGCCTTGACTTTTGTGCGCCCGCCCGAAATGTGGCAAAAAACATTTATGTCATCCAATAGCGATGATTATGAAGACTTAATGGCTCTTGTGAATTTGTAACTATACAACCATTTCTGTATATTAACATTTTTCGTTATTAAAATTTGTCTCCTGACACTACTATCTTTATGTTTTATAGCTGGCCATTACCTTAGTTACCTATAATTTAAAATGCACATAATATAATAATGTTCGCCCACAAGAAAAGCACTAATGAAAACATTGAATTTAAACTAGTTTGTTGTAAGAATTCCGCATACTATTCTTTCACAACCAATGTCTGAGATGTCAAAACAGTTGTGTATCAGCGGTTTAATGTGTTCACAGTGACATGTATGTTGTCGCCACATCAAAAACTCTTATTTATTTTATTAAAAACTAGCAACCCGCATGGGTAGCATAGACATCTTCAACAATCATTATCATATTTCAACGAATATACACAAAACCTTAACAAATAATATACCTTAAACCTTCTTCATAAATCGCTCTATTTATTTGTGAAAACCGTATGAAAATCCGTCCAGTAGTTTTTGAGATTATCGCGAACAGACAGACAGACGGACGCGGCGTGGGACTCTGTTTTATAATGTGTAGTGATGTAGTGATAGGGGCAAACTATAATAGGTGATATAACAGTTCAATATTGAATAAAAATTTGTAAATAGACATTATTACGACTATTTATACCGATAACCTAATGCTATTGGTCGGTTGATAAATATTGATGAATAGTGGGGTTATAAAAGGCCATGCTAACATTATTAGTTGTTAACAATCAATTGAGTAGAGGTTCGAATAACATAGCAGATACTGTTATTTAATGATTTTGATAGTTTATAGCAATAGTTGTGAAACTGTATTTAACATGTAGTTTGGGACTTATGAAGTGTTGTAGAGGATACATTGGGGTTAAAATGTCTGTATAGACAAAGAAAAACCAATCGATACTAGAGACAACACAAAATAACTAGTCTTCGACCGCGTGGTCAAAATTCAATAAATCATTATTAAAAATTTGAAAAAACATGTATGAAATTGCTTGTTTCGTACGTTTTTTATCAGTCTCATACATTCATGCATTTTAATAGGGAGTATGCATGTTGTTTAAATTTACTTGATTAATTTTCCCTTGAATCTTTATTGTCCAGATATTATGCCTAAACAATTATTTTCTTATTTAGTTCGTGTTTAATTGCAAAAAAAAAATAATTAAAATATGCAAAATAAGGGCGCGAAATTCAACTTTGCAAAACGCTTCACCATTGGTCGAAACAAAACATGACGTGACATTCCACGTTCTGTCATTTATCGGCGTCTATATTCGTAATGTTACGGAGAAAGATAGGTGTTCCTGTGGTTTTTGCTCTTAGCTAGTGCAATTTAAGCATTTTAGTGATATTAGAAATCATCTAGGACAATGGCTATGTAGTTTTGTCAAAGCACAATCGGACAATCTACCGAAAATAGGTGCATTTATGATGACTATATATTTTGCATCAAATCCAGATTTTACGTCCGCTGAGGTTAAAGGAGTGAAAGCCGCAAGGTAATTATTATAATACTTGTTATATTATAATCTAGAGGATATTTAAGATATGTATAGTTTGTTATATTCATGAAGTTTCATTGGGCTTTTGTTACCTAGTTTAAGTAGACAAGCAAGTTGCCTTCTGCTTGATATTTAAAACAAACATAAATTACTGCTGACTACTTCACAGTATACTAGCAATTAAATTGTAATATGCTTACATTCAAGTGATCTTCACAACAATATAAACACGATATTGAAGATACTTCATCTCTTCTTGTACACCATTGTTTTCGTATTTTACATTATTATTTTGTACAGCAAAAAATACTGTATTAGGTGTACTTCTGACAGTGTTTTTATACTTAGGGACAAGGCAATACCTATAAAATGGTTTTTTAACTTTATCCATCGTCTATTAATTACAATAAATAGTAATTACAACTGGAAATCGGTAAAAAGTTACTGTAACACTTCAAGTAAGTTTATGAAACAAACACTGAGCGTGGGACGTGGAAGTCATCCAAGGCCCGCGAAATATGGCGGCGTTCAAACAGATCAAATTTTATCTATGTTTTCAATGTTATTTTAAAAATTAATTTGAACATTGCCAAGGTTATTTATATTTTTTATTAGGGTAGAATGATGGAACAAGTCAATATAAGATAAAAAAAAAAATACATGCATATTCCCTATTGTGAGACCATGCAATTTATAACACTAAAGCACCTCGAAGGTAGGATAAAACAATATTTTTTCATTAATAACGCTAAAGCTCATCAATAACTACTTAAAGAAATAAAGAAAATCTGATGACGGTTAGAGAAGAAAATAATTCCTCACTCTTTTGTCTTTGCCTTAGGGGCTTGTGGGCTAAGTGGTAACCGAGTAGGTTAGCACATTACAAGGTTAAGTAATACTAGCCAGGTCAGTCTTAGGATGGGTGACCATTCTTAACACATTGAGACACCTCCGTGCCGGTCCCGGTTGCCATACGAACGTCTGTGGCATTCGTTACTCGCAGTTAGAGCCCTAAAAAGTCTGACAAACTGGTCTAACTACAGAACTTCGATATCACGTAGCACTTGGGTTGTGGAAGGAAGTCTGATGGCAGTCGCTTCACGTAAAATATCATGTTATGCAGTCACAAATCCGCCTGAGTTTAACTGTCACATAAACGTTTGCTTTGTTGTTTATATTTTGTCTTGAATATCTGGTTTCTATTAATTAGGTTGGAGTAGACGATAGACATCCGAAATACTCGTATGTAGAATAAGTGATACTGTGTCTTTAAAGACCTCGTTCGTTACCGCTGAAATTAAACTCGCCCACATGAAACTTGTTAATCCAGGATTCAAGCTATCTGTATTCCAAATTTCATACAAATTTGTGTAGCGGTTATAGCGTATTTGTGCGTATCGTGCGTAAAAACAAACATCTTTATCATAAACTCAAGGTTGCGCTTGCTTTTTCGATAATTCGAGTCTTGTTAAACAGTTGTTTTACATGATAAATCTGCTACATTGCCTTTAATCCTTCACGAGCTGTTGAGATTTTAGTTGTAAATACGTAAACATCACCGGAGTTTAAACATTAGCTTAAACAAACTGTATGTAAATGTAAAGTTACACCCCAAAAGTTTGTACATTTTTTGTGTTGGTATATACTTGATTTATTTTAGTTCAGAAGCAAGGTTTGTTATACCACTTAGATGGTAAATCACGAGCCTGGTGGCAAATGGCAACCATAGCCAATTATTCAAATGCGCAATTGCTCACAAAGTGAAATGTTTTGAATGCCCTATTTTATTGCGGTAATCGACGAGTCGAACTCATTACTGGAGTGTTAAAAAACTCTATTAATATTAAAAATAGGGGGCAAACTATAATAGATGATAAAAAAGTTCACTATTTAATAAAAATTAGTTAAAAGACATTATTATGACTATTTATACGCGTAGCGCCATGCCATTGGTCGGCCTCCACTAGTTTAAATCGATATCACAGTAAGCCCTCCCGATTCGCAACCATGTAAAAAACCATAAGATGTTAATAAAAAACAACGCTTATCATACCACCCGGGTAAGGGTGTACGATAAGGGTACCCTTATTGCCGATGCCGACCCTAGCTGCTCACCATGGCTCTGGCAATCTTACTTCATAGCGGAACACAACCCTGCGAAGCCATTAGCTTTTGGACACGATTATTTGTGTGATGGCATTAAGTCTTTCGTCAGAAGCGTTTTTTTATTATCTTCTCCAGCACGAAATACGAGTATTACAATTAATTTTATTAGAATTGACAGTGTATATTCTCACCTTACTATTATTGTTTTAAGAGCCTAGTGCCACCTCGACCATTTCTGGTCTTTTGTGGTGCACTTCTACTTTACAGTTCCCTGCTCAGACTTATGGCTTCGAGAAACCTCCAAATCTTATCAGCAGTGATTGTTTGTATTTCCTGTGGTTGCATGACGTGCAACCCTAGGTTAATACTTCGGTGCCGCATTAGTGGGCCACATAAAATATGCATTGCAGTCTCTTCTGTCTACTGACAGGATCTGCATATTGTGTTCTCGCCCAATTTAAGGTTGAACATATGTTTGTTCAGTTTGCAGTTGTTGTTGTTTTGTATCTTTTGAGCTCCAGAAGTTCTTTGGATACTTTATTATTATAGCCCTTGATTAAGGCTTTCGAGTGTTTTAGACCAGTCGTGGTCTTCCATCGCTTAATAGCCAATGATGTATATTGGGCGTTTATGATAGAATACGCTCGCTGTTTGCTGTATTCTCACCTTAAGGAACTCTTGAGATCCAGCTCACAGTTAGAATTGTGGCGTTTAAAGTTAGTTTGGTTTTAACCTTTTGATAGTTTCATATTCCAAATAAAATGTTTGCCAGACTGTCATCAGGTCGTTTAGTTACCGAGAATCTCCCCTCGAACGCTGTAGACACAAGTGTTGTTTAAAGCTAAGTAGCTGAAACACGTCACAATTGTCCATGTACTTTCAAGAGACAAAAGATCAAAGATCAAGGCATTGCGTGGATGTCGTCACTACGTTAAACAAATACAATGTTTTGCTTTAAAAGACACGTTCAGGGGTGTCACTTAATAGAAAATGGCTAATAAACCAAAAATTATTTTATACTATTAAAAAATATAATAAATGAAACAGGTAATTAAATAATTATATAAAGAAATTAAAAATTAACTTACGGTTATTTGAGTTTTTTACTGCAATCATGTTTCTTTGTAGTTATATTTTTAGTTCTTTTGTGTCATCTTGACGGTAGGTATATAAAATAATAAAACCGGCCAAGTGCGAGTCAAACGCACGCATGGAGAAGGTTCCGTACGATGAAAATGTATCTACCATATCCTAAAAACACATTTGTGTGTACAAACTTAGTTGTACACACAATAATGAGAGATTTTGTGTGTCATGTTATTTTAAGACCATAGAATTCTTATAGCTTTTCCTGTAATGTATAGATAGTAAGGTATTTTCATATAAGGCTCAGTAGATTCGGGGATATTTAACGGTGGGGAGAGGTGGAGAGGAGAGGATCTATTGATACTTTCACAATTATTATATTGACATATATATTGTTTGAGAACGTAACTGTGCTAGAGTTTGTAAAATAAACTTTAAAACGGGTTGTTAGGAAAAATATAAAGACCATCTATTTTCATTTGAATATACTAATTTTAACTAGATTCTACACTTGAGTCTTTGTAATATTATTGATAAACGTGATTAATATAATTTACTAAACAAGTTTAGTATTTGTAGCTAAAATTAACTAGTTAGGCACTTTATTTAAATCGATTGAAACTTTCCCTCAAGTAAAATCGATTGTTATTTTTAATTGAATCACAGTTTTGAATTTTCATCATCAATTGATTTTTTATAAAACTGTCAAAAGAATAGAGTATAAGTAAGTTTTTCCATTCTTTTCATTTTTATTTTTGCCTTCTTAAACTAATTAGTGCAGATACTTTCTCTTAGTTTAGCCTCTTTACGCTTAAGTAATTTATTAGTATATATTTATTAGTATTGCCACAATAAACTGTCCTGTATATCTTTGGTGACCCTGTTTAAGTCGAATGCCGGTCAGCTGTTCTGCCCATGACCGATATTCTACAGTAAAGCAGAAAACAATGGTGTTCAAAGCCTTGAAGTAAAAACTTAATAAAGTATAAAAACGTATGGCGTTTAAAGTGTTAGAAAGAAAAAGTAATATTGAAACAATTCTCTCTCTACAATCCTCCTCACCGGGATCATCTTGAAATTGGAATAAATATCCCAATTTCAAGATGATCCCGGTATTAAATAAGTCATTTTTAAATTCCCGATTCTCGGACGTATGTGTGTCCAAATTAACACATGCGTTTGACATCAGTTCAGTTTGCTTATCACAGTCATTGTTCCCTATAATATCTGAAGCATTTGTATTGGTTATAAACAATAGTATAATGTCGATGGCTAAAGATATGCGGTATCAAGATGGGCGGTCTATTGTGCCTGTGAGTGTATATGGAAGTAATGAAATGTATAAGGAATTTTGCACACATAACAATATTAACGTTTTAACCCACATGACGCCAATGTCACCCTTGCAGCCCAATATCTGCTATGTACCAATGCTTAAGTGAAACCGGCTTAATGCTTATTTACTGCTCATTGCACCATTTTGAATACTTTTTCCTCAATTAAAGCATCTTAGTCATCGAATGCCGACTTGACATTAATTGATAAACCTGATTATACAAAGTGGAGAAATTCCCTAAAAACTGATTCCGCTGGGCGAATGTTGTCCTGGCGGAACTTTTTTAATCCATAGACTTAGAAGAAAAAAAATGTGTCCAAAAATTAGTGTGTATTTGTGTATTGTGTATGTAACATTCTAAAATTTACAGTATAATACCGACATCATTGATACTTGGCAACATGTTGCAGACACTTACAAGGATTGTATAAACGTGAAAATCTAGACCCCAAAGTGCATACTTTACGAACTAAGACCTAATAAGCGTATTTTACGTTTATATTTTTATCTTATAAACCCTACGATTTTTCTAAATCTGTTTTTTAAACAAATATAAACAAATTCAAAACAACGTCTGTAAAAATCTACAGCTCTCTATATAAGCGCTTTAAATGAAAACTAGCTAATGGCCAAACGTTCGCGTAGCGGAAACTTGAATTTCTCCGAAGTTTATGCATGCACTAATTTTATTCATACATACACAATTACACACAAATACACACTAATTTTTGGACAAATTTTTTTCCTTCTAAGCCCATGGATTAAAAAAAGTTCCGCCAGGACAACGTTCGCCCAGCGAAATCAGTTTTTAGCAAATTTCTCCACAATGGCTGCATGCACAATTTTTTTTTTACCATACACAATTACACGACGCCATACACTAAATATCTGCATAATTAAAATCTTTAAATTCAACAATATTCCGCTGCGCGAACGCACACCTCTACTCTATTATCGTTTTCGCAAATCTTCAAATCGTAATATAAGCATAGACTAGAATATTTATTTATTTGCACAGAAAGTAGTTACATGAATGATGGTGTTGACATAAGTTTTGATACTTGTACAATTTGCCATAGGTTAGGCATGCAAAAATAGAATGTTAAATTACAAATTAAAGTCAAATTATCACTTAAACAGACACATGAACACAGAATAGGAGGTAGCTGTAATGGTGTAATGTAAAATAGTGGGCAGCCCTAGTATATACATAAATATTTACAGTTTTTGTCGTGCGTTTACATAACCGACAGTTCTACTGTTTTCTGATGTACTATAAATATCTTCTACATGGATTATGAAACTATCTAAGCTAGACTTGAGTCTGTCGTGTTTGTTATATTCTTTCTGACCTCATTTACCCTATATTCCTAGAATTTATGTCATATTTTTACAGTTAGAATAACAACTATAATTGGTTTTATAATAACTTCTTAAGTGCTTGTAAGAGAGGATTCACGTTTTGTCAAGAAAAACAGACAAGCACGAGTAGAGTCGTATCCAAAGGGTTCCATTCTTTAGCTGTGATAATAAAATTAAGATATCAAAACTTTATAGCCGTAGCAGCCCTACGCTACACTATAGTTAGATTTACAGAGTAATACAGACATACCTACAGGTGGTAAGTAGTAATGTCGTAATGACTATATCTTGATTAGGAAACTCATTTACACGACAAAAACATTACCCTCCTTTTACTACAATAGGTTGAAAAAAAAATTCCATTACACACGACAATGATCATGCTGTTTGCTAAAATGGCGACTAAACAATATTGACTACGCGATTGTTCTGTTTACAAAGAAAGTTAATCAACAATAGCTTTAGTAAGCATGTTTATAGGGCGTGAAGTAATCACTAAAACTGAGTGTCATTCCCATTGTATCAACATAACATTAATAGCATCAATAGTCATCAGTTACTTCTAGTGATGTGCCGGATATCCGAGGAAGAAAAAAAAAAGATCCGTATCCGTGCCCTTATCCGTTACTTTTTGTCCGATCTTGAACAGATCTTTTACATTATTAAACTTTATTATGTGTATGAAATTATAAATTTATTTTATTATCTTATGTAATTATCAATTTATTTTGCTAAAATTAAATATTTTAATATATAATGTAGTGAATTACTAATAATTTTTTAACAGTTGTAAGGTACTATTTGACTATCTTTATAACGAGAATAAACCCGAAATCTTTGTGAAATGTGTATTAAATTAATAATTATTTCATCAGACATTCGCAGTCAAAGTCAAAACATGTCGTTTTATTAGTCCTCACGCGTATCGGCATCAACTAAGCAAAAAGCTTGGGGTCCTTTGTCCGTATTTGCGTATCCAGACACTAATAATTCGTATCCGTATTCGCGGATGTACAATTTTAACGATCCGGCACTTCACCGGTTACTACCAAAACGTGTAATTCCCGGAACCACTGTAGGTACTTATGGATATCTATACCTATATAGACAAAGACAAAACAGGTCAGCTCCATTTTCCCCGCTGTTTGTCAACAAATTTTCTGTTTTTGTTTAGTTGCTATAAGCGAGCTTTAGTGTTATGAATAAAAAAAATATGGAGAGGATTATGGTCGAATTTTGACCAGTGGTCGAATACTAGTACACTTAAATGTGTAATAACCTGGTATCTGTGTACTAAGTAGGATACAATACTAGGTAATTGATGGTAGGTGGTAATATGAAACACACAAAAGATGTTTTAATGGCAATAAATCAAAAGAAAATAGGTATACTAAGGAAGGGTATCTTTGCTAAGACTGAGTTCAGGACATCCCTGAATTAAAGTTATTGGACCGTGTCGCCCGATTGATTCGGCCTTTTACCCGGCACTAATAAGGAACATGCAAATGTAATATTTAGGAAAATTGTGTTGTTAAAATGTTATGATAATATAAAGGAAAGGTCTCTGCAACGTTTTTATTTTATTTAACATTGTTTTTTACAGTAATTACGAATTAAAATAACGTGTCAGGAAACGTATTTTAATACACCAATCAGCTTCAAGATAAAGAGTGACGTCACACTTGTATTATCGTCATAGATAAAATAAGAATAGTAAATAGGAAATATCGTCACGTGACTTGAATCTAAATGTTTCTCAAATAGGTACCCCGGCACTCCGTTCCTAACAAATTATAATAGCCATATCGATTTAAAATAATAATAAGAAAATTGTAATTATTTTTCTTATTCAACATCAACATGTTTTTCTTTCAATGTTTTATGTGGAATGAGTTTGAGTGTGTATTAACATGACATTTAAATCACGTTTGTCTTCCCCGAAAGACCGACAGATGTGATGTTAACCTACAGACCTACTCTAAGCGTTTAAAACCAGTTTATCACTATAAGTACATTCATATTATCAATTATCATCTGATCTCTTTTTGTTTCTTTCCATATCTTGCCAATCCGAATCCGCAAACATAAAAAGAAATATGAACCTCTTTTTCTCTCTTTGTTTCTTTTTCCCATATAAATAAAGGTATAGATTTCATGTCTGCAATTCAGTCAATGTTCGTTACTGTAACCCTTTATACCATGTCACTGGTTTTGTTCTTAAAAAAGGAAATCAAAATAAAAAATACGTAAATCCAAAAATGATGAAACATTCACGTCAATGTGCATTTGTTTGTAACGTTTTTTTAATTACTATTTTTTCTTAATATATTTTGAACCGTATGTTATTAAATAATATGACATTTGAAATTGTTCTATAAGCTCAGTAGATTTAGTTCGTTCTGAAAAATGTCTCAGACAATAGCAGAATGATGTAGTCGCCGAAATTCGTCTGTATACCAAGTTAATTACCTACCTCTACATCTGTTGAGCGTACGTACAAAACATCATAATAATAAAGTTAGTAAATTATAATAATCATGTTGGTACGGATCATTAATTGTATTCATTGTTTCCAGAGAGTTCTCCGTGCTCCCAGGCAAGTCATGCGAAGGCTACGACATTATTTACCATCGACTTCACGACACAGAACCTTCCAAGTACAACCTGGAAAATGGCTGCAAGCTCCTATTCATGACAGTTGGTAAGTTTGATCTAACGTATGTATAATTCACGCACCACAAGAGGCTTGTGCACAAGAGCTCCTCATTTAAAGTTTGTGCGTACATGGAAAGGAAACTGAAAATTTAATATAATACTAAATCATTCTAACTATACGTAATCTACTTTTTAGGGTTCCGTACCTCAAAAGGTAAAAAAGGAACCACTTGTCCGTCTACCTGTCTGTCTGTCAGTCCGTGTGTCACCACCGATTTTGTCAGGAACGGGTGGAGCTAGCAAGTTGAAATTTACACCAGATACTGAGGTCTATAGTCCCCATTAGGTGTATAAAAATCAAGGTCCTGTTAATTTTAAACTATTTTTCGGAATTTTTTCTTTACTTGTGCTGTAAGACTTTGCTTTTAACCAAATTAATTCTAGGTCAACCGGAAGTACCCTATAGATTTTGGGTCGAAAACCTATAGGGTACTCCCATTTATTTAGAATCATGAAATTTGGTAAAAAGCAAGTCTGACAGCACAAGTGAAAGAAAAAATCCGAAAGTCGTTAATTTGTTGTTATATCACATAAAAAAAAGTTTTTGGGATTACAAACTAATATTTTGCGGTTGGATTGTTTACTTTGTGGTACATCGCAACCGCAAAGTTAAGTTTGTTTTTCGAAAAAGACGGGCAAAAGTCTGAGAATTGATTTCCGAGATGGAAGTTTACAAGTTTGTTTTCATACGGAACCCTCGGTGCGCTAGTCAAACTCGCTCTTGTCCGGTTTTTTTAAAAATAATTATAATCCTTGTTTATTTAAGGTATTCGGATATATACAATTAGTTTTGTCACATTACAAATCTACGAACATACAGTTGTGTCAAGCGGGTTCACACTTGAGCTAGAGTAAACAATAATAATTTGTAAAGAGTACATCAACTCCGCCATTTTTGTGACATAATAACTTGCGTTCCGTTGTGTGTTAGGATTGTCATCTAGGTATATATTTGATAAAATGTTTTTAGTTTTACTTAATTACATAAGTGACAAGTCTTAAAATATAAAATACTATTTATTATTTAGTAAACACAATACAAATAAATAAAATTGCAGTGTCTGTTTGTAATATCAAAATAATAATTTTTTTAGGCTCATGTCATACATGTTATTTGCACGATATCTTTGCACCTACCTTATAACAGTTCTACATCACCCCAAGGTTGAATGGTAGAGAATGCCTGGCATTAAGTCCGCCTTTGTACAAATGTGGATAAAGGTTTTAAATAAATAAAAATCAGTCTTTTTTAATTTTTGTCTGTCTGTCTGTTTGTTCTGGCCAAACTCCGGAATGGGTCTTTCACTGGCAGATAGCTGGTGTAACTTAGACTACTTTTATTTAGGAAAAAGAATTAGGGTTCCGCGCAACATATACAAATATGTACACGCGAGCGAAGCCGCGCGGGAACTGCTAGTAGGATATAAGTAAGCCTAGTTATATTGGACAGAGATGTTTTGCTTTAGGTGAAGATATGTTAGTATTAATGGGTAATGGGTAATTACCCATAGTTAAGTTTTACATACACTTACACTTTTCTTTTCAAATCAATCAAAATCATTTATTTCTATTAAACCAGTTACATGTATTTTTGAATTGTCAAGAGTAGAAGTCAGTCAGTATAAGTCAGTCGTGAAGCTAGTTGCCTAATATCCAATACGTAGATCCTAAGACAAGAAATTCCAAAGAACAGGCAAGAAACTCCAACCCCAAACAACTCAACAAGAACTCCGTTCGAACTGCCTCTATTACAAAATCTAGGCTGCACGTAGCGGTTTAAGTCGTCACGTCATGGTAACAACCACTGCATCGAAAGATGTTGATACTAGGGATGAAACGGATATCTGGCCACTATCCGGCCTGTATTTTCTATCCGGTCGGATACCGGACAGTGAGTAAGTAGTAATTTATTTAAATCATATAACATATATAGTCGTTTTATTTTCATTTACAAATCACATTAATAGCTATTATAGTACATACTATAGTATGTACACCTACTGTAGTAAGGCAAATTATGGTTTATAATATTAACTACCAATTTCTATTAAATAAAATTGTATTGTGTTTAATCGTTCAATAAATTCCAAACATGGCCAACATGACAATATTGTTTTAGTGGCCTCTCCAATTGCAGGTTGGACATTGGACATACTGGTTTGCCACCCTGGCTTCTTCGAGCTATTGCAACCTCCCGTTTCTCATTCCGAGACTTGCGGTATCCTTTTTCCTTACCCTAATTTACCTTTTTCCTTTGTCTCGTCTGAAAACGATTACATTTCCAAGAAGGTTTGGCGGCGACCAGCCATAAAAGAAACCAGCTAAAATGCTTTGCAATCTTACTCATTGTGCAAATCTCAAATAAGTCAGGGTGCTTTGTTTTAAGATATTTGCAGTTTCATAATTAATACACACTTATTCTCTCTACAAAATAATTCTTTATGGTGTGAGCAGTGCAGAAGTTTATATGTATTCAACATTATTGATTACGGTGATCACGACATCACTTCTTTTATATTCATTATACGTAAAGCTTACATTGAGTAGGTACTAACAAATAATAAAATTATTTCTAAAACTAATACTAGGCACTAAAACATAAATTACAAAATTTTGAGATAAGATAAGAATAAATCCTAATACAAGATCATATTATGATTATGACACATCCATAGTATTACAAGTATAGTAGCATAAAAAAATCCTTAAACCTTTCATACAAAGACCACCCTAGACACCGATATGGCACTTGCACAGTCTGAGTTTATGTTGACTTAGATCTTTAAGTTATTCTTAGCGTTTCTTCTCAAGGCTAGTTATAGCAAATGCCGGCACCATCATCCTTTACAAAACTAATCGACATGTAACAGATCTACTTAGAAATAAATTCATTTATCGTCACGACCGTGATCAATTCCCACTGACTTCAAGTAAAAATCTATGTCATATGAAATTATGGTATTTTCCTGATCGTGAGACTAATTACTTATTGTTTTTATTTGCCACCTCATTAAAGCAATTGCGTGTCGTAAGCTGAGCGAAATACATCCAACTGTTTCCTCATCTCTAGTGTTTTAGCCGGCCGGTGTTAGACATTTACTTCTGCTCATCCCAAGACATTTTTATAAATCCTAACAGAACCGTCCTCGAGCTCTTTTTGCTCACAATCAATCAACAACCCTCACGTAGTATGTCTTAATAATGTTGCGTCGATTAGTTACATTGGCTTGAGGAGTTGAAAGACTTTCTAATTAAACATACGAGGTCCTCATGCATGGTAAATCAGAAGTTCCTTGACAGTTTCTACTATTTCAAGAAAGCAACTTGACATTACTTTCTACATCCAGGAAAGGCAATAGACATTTTTGGCCAGGTATCCGGCGGCCGGATATCCGGCTATCTTGTCTCAAGGTTGGCCGGATATCAGGCCAAACAGCTAACTGTGTCATTTCGAGTTGATACCCACATATGAGAACTGTTTATGTGTTCCACTCATCATCCATTATCTACGATTTATAAGGCTTTAACCAAAAAGAAGTTTGTCTGTAGCATGAAATGACTGATAGGGGTGTCGTATTGGTCGTATTGGTTTTGTACCAGTTGTCGAGTTTTCCAAAAATTTCTTTACAGGAGGTCTAGTTATGATCCCAAATACCCAAAACAACCGCCAGTTAAAAAGTATATATATATGTATGTAAGTATATATGTATGTATGCACCTCAATTTTACCGGCACGATAGAGGTCGCAATTATGCACCGATTGCTTTCAAACTTGGACGACAAATCAACAGGTCAAAAATGAAGGTTAAGTTCGTGAAACGTTCAAAAATCACTTTTTTCAGCATAACTTTTTTATGATAATTTTTTGGACCGTTTAACATTAATAGCATGCCCATAGTAATTACGAACATTTTTTAATATGAACGCTAAATGATTCCATCCTTAACTTGGGGAGGGGGGGGAAACCAAAATTTGTTGGAAAAAAATTCGTAGCTCCGAAACTGTACACTGAAAGCTAATTTTTTTTTCTGTACAATGTAGACTAAAAAGTTTTTAATGCGACTTATATTTTTGGAGATAAAAATTCAAAAAACACGAAATCAACCTCTGCGGGCCTGCTGCGGGACCGGATTTTTTTATTTTACTCTACAAAGTAGACTAAAAAAGTGTTTAATGCGACTTATATTTTAAAAGATAAAAATTAAAAAATCACGAAATCTACCTCTGCGGGCTTACTGCGAGACCGGATTTTTTTTATTAGGAAGCTAGACAAACGGGTCGTGTCTAAATTAGTTCTATAATGTGTAAACTAATAAAAAGGTTTTATGTTAACGCATTGACGATTTCCGAGTAATAAATTCAATAGCAGACATAGAGACTTTACGTAATGTTCAAGGGTAAAGATACAACAAACCGGTTTAATTCATGTTGAACTTGACATCAGTACACAAACGCACTGTAAATGCAGTGTATTTATATAATTTCTAAATTGTAAGAAACGGTCTCACAACCACTGATATAAACTATAAAAATCACTAACTAACAGTAACTGCCAAGTTGTTCGTACCTCTGTTTGCACTCAAGTCCCTCGTTCTAAACATATTCCTACCCTTTTATAATCAGACAATTTGTTATTATTTATCTATCGACCAATAGTATTGCGTTACCGGTATAACCAGTCAAAATAATATCTATTAACTTATTTTTATTAAATAGTGAACTGTGTTATCATCTATTATAGTTTGGCCCTATTTTTAATAAAATAAATAAGAGTTTTTGATGTGGCGACAACAAAATATTTAATGCATTTCAACATATTTTCCTGCCAGGTACATTACCGTCAATAACCTTCAATATATTTTTTAATCAAACATTGGTTGTAGGTACATATTTTTTTAGGATTCGTAACTAATATTTATATTGACGGGTTTACCGTGCAGTGTTAGCTTTCTAATATGGTGCCGAAGTTTTAGAAGAGCATAACAATGCCTCAGTTGAAGAATTTTACACTCAAACAAATTCAACTCATGAAAATATCACCTATCATTTGTAATAATATGCTAAGTATTGTAGAGTTATTAGTGAAATAACGTAATGTTGTCTGCCAAGAATACGACTCGCCTGATAGAAAGCCGTCACGTTAGCCTATGGTTAACAAACTGTAAAATCCCTTCTTATTATAGTCATTTAAGAAAACCATAGTTGCGACGATAAAAAGTAATCGTATACCATACTTGTGAACACAAACAGTTACACGAGGATTAACAACACAAAGAACTGAGAAATTCGTTGACTAAAAGATGTAGTGTAATTGAAATGATAAACAATAAAACGTGAGTTCTTATATAGTTATTTGTAGAGAAATAATACTAGGGATTCTATAGCTCATAAATGATAATAGTAGAACAAGATTTTGGAGATTTAAAAGAATGGGATAAAGAATTTGAAACATTTTCAATATACTCCATTCGACTCTAACTCAGTGGTTCGTCCCAAGACCGTTCGTCCCAATGGGACGAATTTCTCAATTTTGTTGTATGTATTCAACTTATTATTTATTTAACATCGATTGCATTGTCGACGGTATAAAACGTTAGATTTGGTAATGATAAAATCAACAGGGCGAATTACTGAATTTTTTATTATTTCGTCTTTCGTTCGATTGCGATGAACGGTCGTGGGTCGAACCACTGAATTAGTTCTCCATTCTTGTAGACAAGTCGGTAACATATATACTTATTGTTATTATATACTAATATATTTTATTGTATATTTTCATATGGCTAGTATTTAACTGTAAATCAAAAAATCTTCCACTTTCATATAAAAAAGGATAAGATTAGGATTGGGCCTAATCAAAATACCGATTGCACACCAATATGTAATAGTTGTCCAAAATATAATTATTTTAGCCACATTTTGAGTTCGTAATCGCATCGCTATTAATTGAAGAGCAGAACTGTTTTATGAACGCATATCTGATAATAACTATCCCACAATAAACTTAACTGTAATTCATTGTTGTTAAAACAAAGCTAACTCAAGACATCGAGTGTGTTGTTGTGATTTTAAAATAGAATTCGATTCTGGCATTTTTCGTTTCGGTTGTACCTAAGCCTAGCCTATAAATATGTGTGATGTTATTTTTTCCTTTGTATGCCCTGGTTAATTTGATGTACAATCAGTATATTATTTGATATGAAAATAATGTTTTCGTGCTTACGTACGTAATTGATGTAAATAAATTGACGGGTGACAAATTTTTGATGTGCATTTAAAAATAAGTCTTTTCATATGCCTAAAATTCTTCGGAAAGCGAATTTCAGCTAGTTATCTACCTAACTTTGATTTATTTACAACATAATATGTAAATGACTATTGTTATAATTATGTGAATAAACCTAAGTATTGTGCTGTCTATTTAACCACTCCATGTCTATTTTGCATATTATGAATAAAATAAAAATAAAGGTAAAACAATGTACGAGTAAATAAAGACACATAATGTACATTGTCAATACGATACGTCAATACGATATATGTATACATATAAAAAGTATAATGAAGTTTATAGATCTACTGTGACGACAAAAAAACCGGTCAAGTGCAAGGTTGACTAGCGCAGCGAGGGTTCCTTAAGCAAATAAATAAACTTGTATGTATATTCTCGAAGATTTTTGTCACTTTTTTCCGAATGTCAACGCGAGAGCTTGCTTCGGCACGTATGGGCCGGCTGGACCGGAGTGATACCATGACCGCACAGGAAACCGACCTCACAGCAATGCTTGTGTTGTATTTCGGCAAGTGAGTGAGGTTACCAGAGGCCCTAACCCACATCCCCCCCTTCCCATACTCCCACCTTCCTCAAAGACCAGCAATGCACTTGTGACTCTTGAGTTGCAGGTGTCTATGGGCGACGGTAATCACATAAAATCAGGTGACCCGTCTGCTCAGTTGCCCTATGGTACCTTAGCAGTTTTCGTATTTCTTTTCTCTGCTTGTACTGCCAGACCTTGCTTCTTACCAATTTTCAGGATTCTCGGTCAACTAGAAGTACCTACCCTAAAGGTTTCGATTTACAAAATGTTCAAATTGGTTAAAATTTAAGGCTTAAATGGCCGTATCTTTTAATTGCGTTGACTTAGAAACTTGATTTTTTTTACACCTTCAATTGACCGCAGTCATAAATATTTGATTGTTATTTAAACTTCATGCTTACAGACAGACAGACGGACAACAAAGTGTTCCGCTAAGGGTTCCTGTTTTGATTTTGAGGAACGGAACCCTAAAAAACATAATAATTTCACAGGTGTGCACAATGGCAATAATAATAGGTACCTGTATGACCTGTATCTACTAATGTCAAACAATACACCGTTCAAAGTTACTGAAGTTGTGTTTCAACTAATTACCTACGTAAGCAGGGCAAAATAATGTTTAAAGTCAAAAGAAAAATGATTCTATATGAATTCTATAACACATGGTCTTTAGATCTTTCTAATTATAATAAGACTAAACTCATACGTATTCCTTATTAGCCTTGTTTCTACCCCTATAATTATTATTTAACAACATACCTAGCTTGACATTTTATATAAACAAAGTTAAATTACAAAATGATAATAGAATTAGCCTCAGGCTACATACTGTTCATATTTAAATTCAAATAGTCTGCAAAGATTCTTTTTGGTTGAATTTTTTCCAAACCGTGTTTATGTTAATACATTGCCTCGGGTAAAAAACAGTACAACTCAAATTAGACTATTTTCAGAATATTCAGATAAGTATTTCTTTTTAAATTCCCGATTTTTTTTAACCAAGTACTTACTAATGAAATAACTATATATAACAAAATAACATATTTAACTTTGTACCATTATATTGGAAATGATATGAGTTTTTAACGAATTATTTCGTTATGTTATCATTTTCGAGAGTACTTATAAGTTTACAATAAGTCATCATCTAACGTTTAACGTTAGTCTATGAAAACTTACGTGTATTTATGGAATGAACACTGGAAACAATTAAGATAATTTTTCTCCCTGTCCTTTTATTAATCTGAATCTTTGAAAACTGAAATTAAGTGTCGGCTTCTTCGGTTTTCCGACGATTTCATGACACGCTGGATCTCGATCTTAAGCTCAGAAATTGGTTCATGTTTAATCGCATAAAACCAAGATTTCACAAAACTACAAAGTGAGAAACAGCACAGCATTAAATCGCATAATCTTGGTGGCCAGCTGACATTAGAATTTTGTGTGATAATTTTGTCTAGAAATCGTTGCTGCAATAAATCGATTATTTCATGCAGGTGGTCCTGCTGAAACCACATGTCGCACTTAGCGGTATTTGACCCAAAAGCCTAGTGAAAATTATTTTTACTACATTTTCTTATACTTTAGTGCATATAGATAACTAGCAAAAATAATTTATAAAAAAATAAAACATTTTTTAGAAGTTTTATTATTGCAAATGCCATAACCATTTACTAAATCAATTTATATGGAAAACAATACAAAAAATATTCTAAAGAGGCCTTATCTGAAGTGTCATCGGCCATTTCATCAATAATATATTGTCAGCTCGGCGTCAGCTTTGACTTGTTGGATATGATGATGCGTCATCTTTCCAAGGCAGCAGCATTTCAAAAGCTGCTGGGGTAAAAGACTTAGACTTGTGCCAGTAGATAATATTGTTCCAAACCTTAAAATGCAATTTTGATCTAATCTGTTACTGTACTGTGTATTAATAAACTTAATAGTTATCAAAAGAAAGAACGCTGGGACTGGTTGGGAAATATAACAAATTTACTTGTGTTATTATAGCAAAGATAGAAGAATAAATAATTTAAGTGTAGTTTTGAAAACCCAACTTTTTGGGCATATTGTTTAAAATAACTCTAAAAAAGTAAGCTATATTAATAAAACATATCTGGTTTATTAGCATCCATTAAGAAAACTTTTAGATTCACTTATTTCTATTAAAAAAAAAACAAAATGTCGAATATGTTTTTCGTAACAAACCTTATAAAAAAAACAAAGAACTGATTAAAGTCACTGATTGAATGACTGGCAGATAATATTAAACGAAGCGATCCTGATTGGAATTGTAATAAAAAAAAGGAGTTTATGTTGGTGCAATATAAAAAAAAGAGCATAATTTGACTTATTCGCTTTTTCACTAGACGCACTGAATATTCCAACAAAGGACCATTTACAGAAACTGTAGAAATGTGTCACAGTCACAGCTATGTTGCCAGGACAAACGAGATATTAATTCTTCGTTAATAATCATAAAAAAAAAATTAACTAGGGTGTTTAGCTTTTTCGTTGTGCGTCAATATAGAAGGGCCCATATCAACTAGGTACGTTTTTTAAGAGGCCAACTATTAGAACATCCTGGTTTTGGCAAACTTTGTTTTCTAAGGGTATACAAAGATAATCGTGACCTTACATTGACTCTTGATTCATTATGAGAAGTGGACTTCGACTTAATTCGCATACTTGCCTGACAAGGCGAACTATTAAGAGAGGCGTCTCACAATAAATACTTTACCTACTTTGATGATCTCTTGGGAATATTGTAAAGCTCGTGTTCACTGAAAGTAAAACGGCTAGCCTAGCCACTTTCTAGTGTGACAATAGTATTATGGAAGATAATTTAAAAAAAAGAAATATCAGGATCAATAATATATACTACTCGAAACAAAATAAAGGCCACTAAGTTTTTTTGCTGTATCACGAAAACAGTAAAGTTAATAAATTGTTTAACTGTAACTACAAAATAATGTTATTGCTTACAATCTTATTTTTATATTTCAAACTTTATAATGAAATTAGCCAATTTAAATGGAAAACATGAACAAAAGAAAATCAATGCAAAATGAAACAAAAGCTTGTCACTTTTTATTCTCTTTGTTAGTAACGAGTATGTCCTCCTCTCTTAGCAATGCACTACATACTCCGGATCAAATTCCTCACGTTTTCATCTGTAATTTCCTCCCAGGCACGTTTTAAAACGTCAATCAGCTGCTGCTGGTTGTAGACCCCTCGTTCATTCTCTCTGACCCTTCGTTGTAATTGGTCCCACATATGGTCAATTGGAATTGGTCCGGACTGTTAGTTAGATCTCAGGTTTACCGTGTAAGCTAATCCCACCCCAAATCATTACGTTGGGACTCCGAAACGGTTGACTCTAACCGTACCAGGCATTCAGGCAACACTGCTGGTCTCTTGCATTTTGAATAGCTCTGCGAGAAAAACCTAACCCCAGGCCACGTCGCACTGTGAACGACATTAGTAACGCGAAATGTTACTTAATCAATGTAAATTCATTAGATAAGCGATACACGTTAAGAAGAAATCGAAGCAAAACATTAAAACAGTATCCAATTTAAAGTTTCTTCAAGAGATGGCCAGTATGTACTTTTCAAATTAGGAACACGAACTCAAGCACGAAAGAGATCAGACACCAAAGAGTTCGTAATAATAATTTAATACTACTCATCAGTTACTTTCAGTTCACTAAAGCGCACTTAAATAAGCTAGTCGCCCTTATTCTGTTTTGAGTAGTATACTTTTATGGAAAAGATTCACCCAACAGTAAATAGGATATTTTAGAGGTTCCTTTAAGTGAATTAGGGTCTACAGAGCAAATAATCTTTATACTGTTAGTGGAAACTTGTCTATAGACGAATATAGGCTACAGTAATTGCGTACTTCTTGCGGCTTATTTTCTAGTCTTTAATCAGTATTTACATTATATTTACATTATTTATATTATATTTATATACATTTTTTTTTAAAGAATACTAGCAACGTGGGTCACACATTACTAGTATTCTTGTTATTCATGAAACATATTTGGATATTTCCCATATATCAATACTGAGTCAGTCAATACGGAGCTACCTTGCGTGTAAACCGCATGTAAAAAAACTCCTGTTCGATCTTTAAATGTGTTATATAGTAAAGAGAGCAGGTTCCATTAACGTAGTCCTAGTCCGCTAAAAAGAAAACTAGGACAAGTGTGAGTTTGACTTGACCGAGGGTTTGTCAGCAAACAAACTTGTATGTAGATAGTAATACGTCTATCTCGGGAATCGATGCTCGATGATATTTGGTCGTTTTTTTTCTAAAGACAAACTCAGCTTTGCAGTTCTAAAAATACTCTCCCATATATCAATTTCAATCAATTTTTCAACCGCAATATATAAACAATTCGCAGGTAAATCAAAACCTGACAGACAAACGCACAACAAAGTGATCCTATAAGGATTCCCCTTTGAGGAACGGAACCCTAAAAATACCCACTTAAAAGAGGCGTTTTATAAATTTACTACATTTTACAGAAATTCTGCCATTCTGATTAAAATAGTCAAGTTAAATAGGTTACACTTACGACAGTTCGTGATGACAAAATATGGCCTGACTGATGATTGTGTAGGTAGGTATTTATTGAATCCATATTGACATAGTTGTTTACAGATATTGAAACGTCACAGTATTATCGACTAAGTTCAGCTAGTTCAGTAAAGTTCAAAAGGATTTTCTTTAGAAAAAACCTAATTACTTTTACATTTGGAAGTAGTATAGACTTTCTCATCGTGATAGGTTTCTACAAAAATACGTTTTTATAAGTTTTTCCGTCGCCATCGCGTCGGTGTCGTCTCTTTGACCCTGTATAGCCAAGATGGTTAATTGTTATATACCTTAAAATGGCTATCATTGTTGTCATTATGTCATCAGTAGACGTAAAAGAGATGCCAAAAAGACCGACGAGATATTAATTTGTATTATATTAATGCTATACAAATATATACGTCTATTTCGAAGTATACATTAACCTATAAGTTAAATAGTTATTAACTTTCAGGGAATAGGAGAATAACGGCATTCTCTGATGGATTTTGTAAGGTCACACCTACTTTTTAACTTTCACAAGTCCGTTTTCAACCAAAACAATGATTTTAAAAGAGGAAGATATTGAATGACGTAGTATGTTTTGTTTTTGAAAATAGTGATTCCTGCTGATTTAAATCTCGTCACTGCTTTAAGGGAGCGGGAAATGAAGGAGTCAGTTAAGCGGGTAGGAGTAACTCGGAGGCATATTCGAATCTTCAGCAGCAAACAGGAAGGGCCAGGATAGCTGAACCGCACTTCTATGCGCCTATGCGATTGCGACCATGAACCCTCATAGCAGCAGGTTGCTGGTTTCCTTCCGTACGCATAAAAAGAAAAGAGACGACTATACGCTAACCTTGACATTTAAATGAAAACTGGTCAATGATAATTTCGAATAAATTATGCGGAAAGCCTTCTCATATTATATGTACTGTTGTAGCAATCTAAACCAACGTAAGTAGTGTAAATTATTTTATAATATAATTAAAAATAAATGATACCATTTGCTTTACATGAGTTTAAAAGTACTTAGACTAAAAACATTAATTACAAAAAGCATACTATAGTGTAAAAGAGTATCTGGAAGACAAGTGTGTCCAATATCAGTTTAATAGTTAATATTGTGTAATTTTAAGTTGTGTGGTGCTAATTGTTACTTATTAATTATTTGTTGTGTATGAACCTATTTAATAATTACTAATTGTGATCATTAACCTTTTTAATATAATTTAATAAAATTTTGACGTATTTGCATTCCTTGAATGTGGCTGCTCATAATTATAAGTATGTAACACTTTAATGTATATACCCATATTCGCAAATAAATATATGATTATGATTATTACGAAGTTTTTTCTACATTTTCATACCAGATTTTCAGTTCAGTTGCGTTAGTGTGAAATCTTATGTTACACCATGACTAAACAAAGCTCAGAACCAAACATTTATTTGTTGCGGGGGTGGACCTTAGTACTGAGTATTGACTGGGAGTAATCTGTTAGGTATAACGAGGGGGGCCCATAGTTTCTATTAAGCGGCACTGTGTGACTGACTACAGTAAAGAGTCTCCCAATGGATAGGACGAATCGAGACGTTAGGTCGTAACAGTTGTTTTATCGCGATCTTCTGCGAGGAGAACAACAGGAAAACTTCCAGGCGGGACCGTTTCACTCGCGCTCTCATGCGTACGCTAAGAGTGGCCCTGCGTGTGTATGAGATGAGTTTTATTTGCGGGTGAAAACTTGCAAAGATACGGCATTAAAATTTAAAAACACTAGCATGATCATATTATTATTTGTAATATTAATTAAGTAGGTATTTTTCATTCATTTTGTTTCATTTCCAGGATATTCTATAGATTGAGAATAAATTTTACACTCACTATCAGATGCGAACCGGTCTAGTTCCGGCGGACCGGTTCAACAAGACGCAATCACTCACTTAGATATTTAAGGTCACCTCCTTTCAAGGACATGATCAATTTTCAATGACTGGCCTGTTGGTCTAGTGGTTAGTGACCCTGACTGCTAAGCCAGAGGTCGTGGGTTCGAATCCCACTCACGACAAATAATTGTGCGATGACCACAATAATTTATTCTGTGTCTGGGTGTAATTTATCTATAATATGTATGTATTTAGAAATATATAAGTATGTTTATCAGCAGTCTGGTTACCATTGTAGTAGTAGTGCCTAGTTTGGGATCAGACGGCCGTGTGTGAGATGTGTAAAGTTATTATTATTATTAATTTTATTTAAGATTTGTAATATACACATTAACATATATATACATACTTAATTCAGTTTAGCGTTACACTAATTTGTCCGCCGCACAATACGCAACTCATTAGAGACACAACCCTTATAGAAGAATCGCTATGATCTTAGGGTAGACCTATTCTAATCAAAACAGTTCTGTCGGTAACGAACGTCGAAAATAGCGTCGTTGACATTCAAGAAGTTGCGTAGTCAAATAGTCTATCCAACAGAGCGAAGGCCAACTGAAAAAATAAACTAACATGAACGTTCATTCCACTTTTCAGGACACATGCTTACCATATTCACTTTTTTTGGAGGGGTAAAATTAGTTTTTGTTATCCCAGTGAGGGGGGGAGGGGGGCGGGCAAAAGTTCATTTTGTCCAGGGAGAGGCAAATCAAAAATGTTACTCAACATTACCTTAGTACTTCGTAACCTTGCTAAAGCCAGGGGGGCCGCTGCCCAACCCCCTCCCCCCCCCCCCCCCCCCAAGTACCCCCATGTCTACATTGCAAGACATCTACTACACTTGTTTCGTTACAGTTACAGGAGTTTGTGTTTCTTCTACACTGGATCTACATCTTGGAACAAGCAACTAGCTTCACGACTGACTGATGCCGCGTTCCAATAAACAAAAAACGATTAGTTTTGCTTACAGACGGTAAATTTTCGTTGAGTTTTCAACGAATTTTCTTGTTTATTGGAACGGGGCATTAGTCAGCCTGATAACTTCTCCTGACAATTCAAAAATACCTATAATGGGTTCAATTGAAATAAATGATTTTGATTGATTTTGACAGGAGTGTCATGCTATTCATTAGAAAATTAAGTAATAAATTTATGTAGTCTGAAATAGTGGAGACATAATTCCGATCAGTTTCAAACTTTATTTTGGTGTAATTCATGTTTTCCTGTAATATTGCGTCCGTATTATTTAATTCCTTTTTTTTTGACGCTAGTTCAAGTATCGCTAATTTTGTTTCTGATACTCATCTCGCTCGATTTCTATATCGTGTTTATACTAAGTAGCTTATAAGGCATAACGTTTCCTTCCCTTCACAACTGCTATCCTTATAACCGCCTGAAGCCCTATAATTATGTTGCGCCTGGCGAACTAAACCTGTCAAAGGACCGTAACGGAGAATCAAGTAATTCCCGATCTTAAAAGTTTATGTATTTTTGAGAGTTCGTAAAATAATATTAAAAAAATATACTTGTAATGTGTGGCTACGTGTTCTACGGTAAGTTGTGGCATATAAATACTCATCGAAAGCAAATTGATAATATGTATACTTTAGTGTACATAGAACGTGAGTATGCCTCGCCAAATTTATTGAATCGTTTACTACGCGAAATGCGTAGTGTCTAATTATACTTTCACATCTATATTATTATTATAAATGTGAAAGTTGTTTGTTGGATGGTTCTTCCTTAAAGAAGGGCTTGATCATCAATTTTATTTCTTTAATAAATGCCAACAGAGCTGAAAGTTTTACTTTACATCTTTAAGTAAGTACATTTAAAAAAACCGGCCAAGTGCTAGTCGGACTCGCGCACCGAGGGTTCCGTAAAATATTTTTATTATATGATAACTAAAAATTTACGGTTTTCGCAATTTTTCCTTTATCTGTGCTTTAAGACGCTGCTTCGTACCAAATTTCAATATTCTGAGTTCACGGGAAGTACCCTGTAGGTTTTGATTCCCTTGCGAGTGACGAAAATTTGCGGCATAAACGGCTATATCTTTTGATTGCGTTGGCTTAGAAGTTTAATTTTTACAGCTCTAAGAGACAGTAGACCTGAGTATTTGATATAAATTTCAGCTTCATACCTCTACGCGTTCCTGAGAAAAAGTGTCTTGACAGACAGACAGGCGTTCGGACGGTCGGAAAACAAAGTGATCTTATAAGGGTTCCGTTTTTCCCTTTCGAGGTATGGAACCCTAAAAAGAGCGAGGCCACATCTTACATGTCAAATCTTTTGGTCACAATTGACAATGAATATTCCATTACGACATTAAACACATATGATATTAAGTAAGTTGTGTTTATTTACAGGAATTGGCGAAAGAAGTATATGATATGTATACACTTATCCTTTATATTGTCTTTAACTGGTTTTTTGGCTTTTAATCTCGTCAACATCTTAAAAATAAGCACTAGAGCGACTAAAACTAGGATTTAAGGAATAGCAATACTAGGACTAGATACTGACCCAACCAAGTTGCCCAGAGTTCGAATAGACAATGTCAATTTTACTTCTCTTGACACAGACTACAAACTCAGTCAGTCCGAATAGCTTGGTATAGTACCTACAATAAATATCTTATACAGTAAATTGTCTGCATTATACCTCCTATTAAGGCAGTAATCAGATTGTCTAGTCATTGTAAAATGCCGCTATGACTAGCGCAGTGTATTGATTCCATGGCATCCAAATATTACGTCATCGCACCGGTCGTGTGAACCTACTTTGTAGCTCTTACTGTCTTTCATGTACTTAAACTTTAATAAAATTGCTATTTTATGAGATTTATGAGTTTATGGAGAGCAAATTGTAGACCATGCAGGTATTCTGGATATTTATAATGTGTAGTCGGCCTGCCATCTGTTGGTAGAAATTAAAGGTAAGGCATGGTTTCCCAGGTACCCTAAGCGGTTACCAATTGTCATTAACCACACATGTAAACCACTCGGCTCACTACACTACTTATCAGAAATAGACGAATCCGGAAGCGGAAGAATTATCTATCTATCGACTGGCTTGTTGGTCTAGTGGTTAGTGATCCTGACTGCTAAGCCAGAGGTCGTGGTTTTGAATCCCACCCAGGACAAATAATTTCGTGATCAGCATGATCATTTGTTCTGTGTCTGGGTGTAATTTATGTATAATATGTATATTTTGTTTATCAGCAGTCTGGTTACCATAGTACATGGGTACAGCTTAGTTTGGGATCAGACGGCCGTATGTGAGATGTGTGAAGGTATTATTATTAAGTATATCTACTACACTAAGTAATGATTTTAGTAATTACTAGACTTCTCTAATGTGAAGGTACTTCCCCAGTCGGGCGGATGCTATTCGAGCTAATGCTTCTGCTTCTGTAATAGGTTTCTCAGCACATTTCTTTAAATCCTATTCGAGAAATGTGTCAAAGCAACCTGTCGTTTTCAAACTAGCGCTCATAGAAACTGGCGGTCATTAACACTACCACAGAATACATAATAGTACTAGTACAGAAGAACCTCTTCGCAATACCATTTAAATAAATAGCGACTCTTGCTCCTACACAATAAGGTGCAATTCAGATCGCACACCGCTAATTCCAAATGGCTTATATTAACCTAAAACTTGCCTCTCTTTCTATCGCATAACTCTTATCTGTTCTGATGCCGTTAAGGTTGTCTTCTGTAAGAAGAATTAATCTAAATATTTAATACACAGTTATGTGCCTATTACTTTACTTCTGTGAACAAATGAAGTTATAAATAAACCTAGACTAGGTATTTACCTACTTAGTAGTACCTACGTAGATGTAACTTATATTAAAAAAAACTATTTTATTTCGCAATCTCTGCATAGATACTTTAATCTCTAAGAAGATAGGCATTTGCCATAACGTTAGTGTGTACCTTGGAATGAAACTATCTCTTAGGTGTTTAACTAGGTAGGTATATGCAAATCAAATCGCGGAACCCTCCTCCTTATAACACCAGCTATTTGCCAGTGAAAGTCATATGGAAATCGGTCCACCCGTTGCGGAGATTAGCCGAACAAATAGACAGACAGACAGACAAAATTGTTGTAGTCCTAAACTTATCAAAGCTAAACTTGACTAAGTTACTCCCTATAACACCAGCAATTTGTCAGTGAAAGTCCCGTGGAAATCGGTATACCCGTTCAGTAGAGTAGCCGAAACAAA
The DNA here is from genome assembly GCA_949752705.1 of Callimorpha dominula. Classification (NCBI taxonomy): domain Eukaryota; kingdom Metazoa; phylum Arthropoda; class Insecta; order Lepidoptera; family Erebidae; genus Callimorpha; species Callimorpha dominula. The sequence goes on along the minus strand of OX457009.1, from coordinate 9,437,034 downwards.
CAGACAGACAGACAAAAATGTGAAAAATATTTTTTGGTATAAGTACCGTGTAAACATTCAGATGCATTTAGTAAAAAACTGTCATTATGTCATTACAAACGGACACTTTACACTTTATTTATTTACTAGCAGTTCCCGCGCGGTTTCGCTCGCGTGTACATATTTATATATTTTGCGCGGAACCTTAATCCTTTTTTCAAAATCACAGTAGCATAAGTTACTCCTTTTAACATCAGCTATCTGACAGTGAAAGTCCCGTGGAAATCGGTTCACCTGTTCTGGGGATTAGCCGAAACAAACAGACAGACAGACAAAAATTGTAAAACATGTTGTTTTGGTATATGTACCGTATATACATCCAAATGCACTTAGTAAAAAGCGGTTATTTTAATATTACAAACAGACACTCCAATTTTATTTATTTCTATAGAGTATAGATAGAAGATGTGTATCAGTTGTTGTGGTCCTAACAAATAAATATACTTATCATAGCTAAACTTGACCTTGTAAACAGAACTTGTAAATATCTAACTATACTGATTATCATTAATAATATAATCTAACTACGTAAATACGGGAAACGTAATTCGTAAGCGACGAACGGACGAAGCGACGTAGCGCGTGAGTGAGTATCGAAGTAACGTGCTACCCGGCCGGCGCGTGGCAGCCCACTGAATTTCGCTCGACTCGTCGCCGCTTCTAGGTACCTGTAACTTCATACCTACTGACCGGAGTGGGCCTAGCCTGACACTACCTAATATATATTACATTCTAACCAATGAACACAAATTTTAAAAATATATATAATGATACTTAATAATAGTCTTTAATATCAGTGGTATATATATGACATTATTGTCGTGACAATTTTTGAATACCTATTTAGTGGAGGTTCATTGACTTCAAAAATCGCCATCATTTCAGGTATTTTAGTGTGCCATTGTTATTACATGCCTTAACATTAGTTCTTAAATATACAAATGTATATTTATACAAGGCCTAATATCTATTACACCTAAATATATCTTCTAATATGTAAACTCGCACGAGGAGTTTTTACCTATAAAAACCTGGCCTAACAGGTATTTATATTTTAATACATGTAAGTTAAAAGATTACAAAAAGATACGTCTTAGGTAATTTACAAAAAGTAAAACAATGTCATAAAAACTATTTACAAAAAGGAAAATAATGTTATATCATTGTGAAATTGGTTTTTGATTACAATGATTTGATACTATATTGTTGATGTTTGAACAAACAAAAAAATCGTATCCGTGAAAAAGTACCTAGTCTTTACAGGGACGGAAGTCAGTTTTTCATATTTTAAACCGACTTCAAAAAAGGAGGAGGTTCTATGTTCCCCTTGTATATGTGTATATATATATATTTTATATAATTATGTTCACCGATTACTGAAAGACGCCTGGACCGATTAGGAAAATTCGTCTTTTGTTTGAAAGGGTATACTTCCCACGTGGTCCCATGGTTATCAGGTCAGGATCTGATTATGGGATTCTGGAGAAATCGAGGGAACTCTTCAAATTTTATAGGCACACTTGAAGCGATTTGGGTATTTTGCGGCGCATTGAAGTCGGTGATACTTATTTAAAAGATCACTATATTTCATACTTTCTTTATTTTATTTTACAATACAGTAGTGGTTTTTTTAATTGGTTTATTAAGAATTAATAACACTTAGTCACGTTGTACTATAAATCGCTAACTTGTTTTTTTTTACAGACTTATGTTTAACGAAGCGTGGTCCCCAACCTGGTTACATGTTCCTGTTCGATATGCGAGGTGTTAAATTTGGACATCTTACCCGAGTTAGCTTATCGTAAGTATTTTGAATTTTATATTCTATGACTGTGTAAAAAGAGATGGTAAAGTCTGTAACTCTGTATTTTAACTTGTGTCGTTTACTTCTCATGTCTCTATTACATGCAGGTATATATATTATGTTATAGACCAAGTGATTAATGTATTATTGATGCTGTATTAATAATGTCTCCCACTTTTTGCGCACAGTAATAAAAATATTTCTTTTATTAATATAATCTCTAGTACAAAAAATTAAAGATCATCATATAAACTTGTAAGAGCCCTTACGGCTCCTTAATCCGGCTCTGTAGTAAATTACGTTCTTATCTGACGTGTCCTACCTATAAATTACCTTCCTGCCAAATTTCAGGTTTAGTTGAAAAAACCAAGAATGCGATGCGAGAGCCTTTAGACTTCTCTAGTTCGAAGAAAAAAAATCCCGTAAACTACCTTCTTGCCCAATTTCAGGTCTCTAGTATCAAAAAAAACATGGATTTTCATTTGGAATTGCGACAGCCGTTACGTCTCCTTAATCCAGCCCTGTCGCAAAATCTGTTCAAAATTGACGTGTGAAACCAATAAGCTTAGCTTGCTAAGCTGATTGTGATTATATTTCGTGATTATTCAGCAAGTGAGCAATATAGTGTAGCAATATTCATAATGGCCAGACAATGTGACAATTACATAACCCGATTTTACTTGTGTACATTTTGCCCGGGCATTATAAATAGTGCGTAATGTTTAATCACGTGGCCTATAACATATGCAACGAGATTTATAGTCGTTTTGGAACCGAATCGAATCGATTTAATAATTATTAGTGGTACATATAAAAATAAAAAGCAATAGAACTGGTTATTATAAAAAACTTAGAATTCAAATAATATTTTTCATTCGTTCGACTTTAATAATTAATAATTTACGTTATTCAAAATGTAAATTGGTATTTATAATACCCTCTACTTATAACTTGTCGCCTTATATGTCCTGTCAGTCCTGTCCTTTTATATGAGGGGTTATGGCCAGACTGTAGTCTGCCACGTCGGTCTGGTGGTGACTGGAAAACTCTGAGCTATGCAGGTCGCTCACGATGTTTTCCTTCACTGGCGTTCGTCGGTGTGAGATGCTAATTATTTACAGTGGACTATTCCTCTTTGAGCGATTTTTATTAGCATAATATAATTTTAATATATTTTATTACTCATAGAACTTCTAGAACTGTCAGTACAAATATTTATATTTCCATAGCTTCCAAAAGGATAGACAAAGGTAATATAAGTGTGTGAATCTCAGTCTATTATTAAAAAAAATATTTTAAGATTTGTTTAAGCAACATTAAATGAAATCAACAAAGGTTAGAGAAATCATATTTATAAAAATATTTAAATTCAAAATTTATAAAAAGATTTTTATATTTTCCTTTTAATTTGAAGATATGGACATGGATGTTGGGCTACGAAACATGTATTTTACAACTGTGGCTTGTTATTAATTTGTCATTGTCAATAACTGCTCAATTGTATGATTTAGTTATTATTTACAGACCACGTGGTTCGGTACTGGTTGCATCGAACTAAGCTCATCTTTCCCCTGGGCGTAATCCATCACGTGATTCTTTAGGAACTTTTATTTTTATATATTTATTAGCTGTTCCCCGTACCATCACCTGCGATTTTAAATAGCCGCTAAACTTCTTTCTTTCTCAAGAGTTAGAGAGCGAGAGGCTATCAAATGCATTTTTTTTTAATCTGACTTACAAATTTTCAGAAGAAAAAAACCTTTTTCAAAAAACTTATTTTTTTTCAAAATCCATTTTTTTTAAGCTACATCAATTATATTATTTATCGGCTACATATAACGCTCCTAAGATTTGACCACACATTTCTGTAACACCCTGTCGGTACCTTATAATTCTGTTATTTTGTAACTCTCTAGTATGCTACCATTACTTTGTAACATTATTTTGTGGATAACGGTGCTGGTTGCGTGATTAATTAAGATAATATTTTACAAACAAGGAAAATTTTGTAACTTTTGCGCAATTGTTTGTTGTCCGGAATAAAAGAAAATAAAAAATAAATAAAACTATATTAGTATTAACATTGTACGTTCATACGACCATGCGTGCTGATGTGAAGCTTTAGCGAGGTTCGATGCATATAATATAAAAACAACCTAAACCTGTTGAGAATCACTCGTAAAGTTTCATAATCTAATCATCGATAATACCTAATATATGGTAAGGTAGTATATGAAAAAAAATGGTTGTATTTTCAGGACACTCCGTAAATTCTTCTCATACGTGCAAGAAGCGATGCCGGTACGCATGAGAGCTATACACGTATTGAACACAGAACCAGTTTTAGACAAATTAATGTTACTCATCAAACCGTTCATGGACAAGAAATTCTACGACATGGTAAGTTCTAGTAACAGTTTATATGATAATGATGTACCTACTCATAATATCAGTTTGATATTTATGTTTAAGGGCTCTGCCTACTACACCGTTGTACATCATAATCGTCAAAATATTACTATCATACATCCTATTAATATTATAAACGTGACAGTTTGTGAAAAACTACTGAACCGATTGGGACGAAACTTGGTATATAGATAGCTGGATACCTGGATTAAGTAGGTTACTTTTTATCCCGGTATTCCCACGGCATCGGGCCTTACGCAGGTGAAACCGTGGGACAACCTAATAACAGATACAAATACTCACGCTTGCACCTATCCTCGAAGAGGTGGGCAGAGAAATATTAAACACCCGCATTTTAGCAACTATATTTTGTATTTATTTAAGACTATACGGTTTTACTCCTGTTTGTATTTCGGGGATGCCCGACTAGTTTCGGACCCTTTCTCAAGAAGTGAAGCGTCCTGCCGCGACAGTGTTAGGCGTCACCGTCACCGTCACCTGAGTAAAACCGTATAGTTTTTAATAAATATGAATACCACTCACGAAAGATTTTATTATAACTAAATTTTGGTCCCACTCATTACGGGTAGTTGGAGCCCTAAAAAGTCTGACAACCTGGTCTTACTACAGAACTTCGATATCGCCTAGTAGGTACTTGGGTTGTGGAGGTCTGATGGCAGTCGCTTCACGTAAAATATCAAAGTTCGGCCGTATCGTAGTTCGACTGAAAGCCGACACAAACTTAGTTGCGAAAAGGCGGGGAGGATGATGATTTTGGGCCTACTCATGTAATAGGAGGCGAGCCTATTGCCGTCAACGGAATATACTGAAAGGGAAAGTTATGTAAAATGGGAAGACAAAGTAAGGAAATGGATATTGCTTATAAGGATGAATATCTAATTCATCCTTATAAGTTATCCTTGGTAGTGAAAGTAAAAAAAAAAAATCTGAGTGAGTGTTGTAACAAGATGCTATGTCATGTCATATATATATCATACGATATTTGGAGTAAGGAATGTTAGGCAAATTAAAATAATAAATCGCGGTAATTTCGCTGCTACGTTTACGACATTTGCAGAAAATTACATCGAAGTCAATCTAATTTTTGTGATTGATAATATTGTTACGAATAACCCGCCATCTATTGGCGACTGGGGAAGTCGTATAGAGCTACAAAATAAAGATACACGCCATCTCTCTAATCCCGAACCTCAGCTCGTAACAATATGATGGATTTCCATGCATTATTTAGAACGTAACATTCTTTAGAAATAATCGCCTATTCTAAAAAAAAAATGCATTCGGTGAATGCTTTTGCTAGTGTAGTACGTTGCACTGGCCGTGGTCACAGGCTGACTGGCTCAGTCATGCACGTCCTCCGGGATTAATTCGAACCAGTAGTTCCTGAGATTAGCGCCGTCAACCAAACAAACAAACTCTTCAGCTGTATAATATTAACATAGATATAATTTTATAAACCTAATACTTCTTTTTAGTTATTGACAACAGAATAAAGAATATTTGAACATACAAATACAAAGACAAAAACGTGTATCTAATTCTCACATCCACAACTCATTTTGCTTTATTATAGTCATTAACTTGTAACAAGATCTTCTAAAATAAAACTAAATACATTATATGTAATTAAACTTATTTTTAATGTATTAAACATTGCCTATAACAATCATATTACATTAGACCTGGATATAGTAGTATATCCAGGTCTAATGTAATATAATTGTTATATAGAGATATAGCTATTTTTTCATTGTTATTTTTTATCCCAAATCTTCATAAAACAAAGAAAGGTTCTCACCATTTGGCAGTCGCTACAGCTTTTTTAAACACGTAAACGCACTTGTAACTCAAGAGTCACAAGTGCGTTGCCGCCCTTTAAGGTCAGAATAGGGGAAGAGCGGGGGGTCCATGGCCGGTAGCGACAGGAATTTTACCGCGGTCGCTACCTTCTGTGAAGACGTCATCTCGCAGAAGGAGGCGGCGGAACGGGTCCGGGAGGACGAACTCCACTCGGACTTAATTCGCCGCCGGCGAACCGGGCGGCGGAGGCGCGCTTTCCAGCGCCTCTTGCCGCCCTAAGTGTGGCCGCGGGTGGTCGGGACGGGTTTTCCCTTCCACCCGCTATAGTGGCCCCCCGCGAGGAGGCGGCGTCCGCGTGTGCCTGGATGTCGCCTAATTGAGAGGTTGTTACCCGAAGATGGTGCCCGCGCTTTTGCGGGCAGGCGCTAGGGGGGGTCCGGATGTCTTAATAAAAGCTGTTCCCGGATCCCTCCTAATTTAGGCGCAGTACGGCACACCGTGTGGTTTTAGTCGGTTCGATTCCGACACATCGCCCCACCGAAAACCCCGGTGGGGTGACGGCCCGAGGGGGTTTCCACACGCACAAAAAAAAAAAAGGGGGGGAAGAGCGGGAATACGGGAGAGGGGGATTAGAAGGAAGGAGAGGCGGAAGAGGGGAAGAAAGGGAATAAGAGAGAAGGAAGGGTTAGGGCCTGTAACCTCACTCACACGGCGAAAAGCAATGCAAGCATTGTTTCACAGCCGGTTTTCTGTGAGGCCATGGTATCGAGCGGAGTCGAGCCGGCCCATACGTGCCGAAGCATGGCTCTCCCACGTAAAAATACTTATTATAATTGATTAATATTTATAAATCTATTAAAAAATATTTCTGTGTATACTTATAATCATAATAATTATTGAAACGTTTCAAAAGTACATATAAAGGTATATATTTTTCCACTGTTAAAACATGTTGTCAGTCCAACCATTTAAATTGATAGTCTAATATAGTATAATTATTGCCATATACATTGAAAACGTCTTAGTAATTTGAAAATACCGTAACATAGCATGTTACGGTATTTTAAAATTACTAATGCCGCGTTCCTATAATCAAGAAACGATACGTTTTGCTTACGGACGGTAAAATTTCGTTGAAGTTTCTGTTCGTAAGCAAAACGAATCGTTTCTTAATTATAGGAAGGCGGCATAAGACGTTTTCCGAAATATAAAACACTAGCTGTGCCCCGCGGTTTCAGATGCCATGGGAATATCGGGATAAAAAGTAGCCTTTCAGCCGTCCAGGTCTCCAGCTATCTACATACAAAGTATCATCGCAATCGGTTATATATGTTCTTACGGCAGGTAGCAGACTTACCTACGACGGTAGTTTCCAATCAGGCGAGGTCGGAAGGGGAGGGTCACAGGGGACATAACCCCCCAATCAAATGCTGAAGGAAATTTTCACAACTTGTTTGTCGAGGCACAAGAGCTAGCTGGAAAACTGGGTAGGTATATTTATTACGAGGCCTCGTACTCTACGCGATAATTATCAAGGAACTAACGAGGAATATTTCGGAGGACTGTATATATTCAGCTAATAGATAGCATAATGACTGGCCGGATACAGGACCGACTTTCTGCGGATACGATGAACCTGTTCGGATTAAGCATTTTTATGCCAAAATTTGAATATACAGAAAAAGATCTTCTTAATGTGAAAAAAGTATCAGAATATTATTCCCATTTCTTGAGTGTTCCTGCTGCCACTGTCGTAACAGAGTATTAGCATGGAATTTCAAAGTGGAAACGGGCACTCGAACGGGCGGGCGCGTGTGGTGTCTACAATCGAAGTTTGCGACGATGATCTCTACCCAAATATAAAGACTTTGCTGAAATGTTTGGCAAATCTTCCTATAAGCGGTGTGACATCAGAGAGATAATTTTCTAGGTACGCTAAGGCGTGTAAAAACTTGGTTGAGAGCAAACATGTTATAGAAGAAACATGTTATGGATTCGAAGAGAGGCCGACAGGTTTAGCTCTTCTAAATATTCATCGTTCAAAATAGCCCCCCCCCCCCCCCAGACGTCTCAAATATCATAAAAATAGAAAACTTCCATTTGTTGTATAATGTGTGCAATAAAATTGTGTATTGTGCAAAAAAGGCTACATACTGTATTATTTTATTAGTGACCCCCTCCAAAATTTCAGGCTGCGACCGCGCCTGTTTCCAATAACCCATCTATCCGAGATAAATCTGATAAATCTCCTACTGGGGGATGGCATGTTCTACCGAAGTTATCAACCTATCGTCGAGAGGACAGGTAGCCTACCTAGAGAAAGGACCCCACATACAAGTTTCAAGTTTTTCTCCGATAGACGGAGCTAACTTTAGTAACATTTGCTTTCTCTCAGCATCGGCCGTTTTTAATTAATAGTTGAAGTAGGAAAAAATCTTTTAATAATGGAATATTGTAGTAGTGATGATAGATAGCGATATGGAATTATTTCTAAAGATATCCACAGAGAAACAGTTTATACGAAAAGATCTTTGGATGGCATTCATGTACAGTACAGTTACATTATACATGTAGACACCCTTAGATTATATATAGGTCCAGATGCCTAATCCGCGCCCCAAAACTGAAGCCTAAAAATACAGCGACTAATACAAATACAAGCGACTCACTCGTCATACGCGAGCGAACGTTCGCCGCTGAAGTAAGTCTAGAGCCGCTATTTATATAATATTCAAAAATGCCTGGTTGTGCAGTTACATCCTGTAAAATTTATACAAAAAAAAAATCATAAGTGTCCGAACATCACATTTCACTTCTAAGTATTCTATTTCCTAATGTATTTATAAACAATAGAACAAAATTTCAAATTAATAAAATTGCGGACGCCATTATTAGAGATGTTGCCAGGGACGTGAATTTCATTTACCCATAACGCATTCTAGCAGTATGTATAATGTTCTTTGCCAAACTTGTTATTTATAGAAAGACTAGAAATATGCTTACTGTTAATGTTCGCGAAACTGGAATCCTTAAAATATTCTTAATTTCTAAGCTCTAGCGCCCGGAGTTTAATGTGTCCGTCAAACGATACTTTGGCTATAGGATTGTACTCGTATTATAATTTATTATTACTACTCCTAACGAACACAGCTATAGAGCACTTATTACTTGGTATATCTTCAGGATTTGGAGTTCCCATTTTATTGGGATAAACAAGACTTATAATCAATTACTAGGTTTTATTTACACACTATTACTTACACTAAAATTAACACAAAACACAATACAAATCAATACAGGTAATCGAACAATCCCTTACGGTTACAGTCCGTAAAGCGGCCTAAGCCACCCCAAACACAAAGTGTATTGCTTGCTATTAGCTAGCCAATACAGCTATGTTAATATACAGCAGCGCTGTACCAAATAAACCGACAGTTTTGTCGGGAGCAAGGAGCTCTTTATTGAGTCGAATCCGAGGATCGACTGACTGTAGCATTTTTTTTTTTTTTTGATTGGCTTTAGTTGTAAGCCGTGTGGCTGTATACAACTTTACGCGGACTTTACGGTGAGCCTAGTGCTCTCAACCGTATACTACATTTATAGCAACGGCCTAAGGGCACCCCTGAGGGGGGTTAGGACCTCGGCTTAGGTTGTTGCTTGAGACTAAGAGCTAGATGGTGCCGGCGTTTCCTATGACTAACCTTGAGAAGAAACGCCGAAACAAACTCAAGGGTCTAAGTCTACCTATGATGACTGTAGCACCGAGTGCACGCTCTTTTATAGGACGATGCTCCCACCTTGCAACCCCTCCACGACAACTCACGTGTTTACTTGATACAAAACACTAAAATGTGCTAAATCTAACAAGACTTACATTATACAGTAATGAAATATTACAAGAATAATTGTCGTAATGAATGTTTCACAAAGTAAATCATTTAGAATCAAACAAACATGTCATCAATTGTTTTGAACAAAACCATTGGTTATAAATATCGGAATAAGCTGCCAAAATTAATTAGTGTGTACACAGAGTATTCAATAAATTGTATTCCGATTTATTAGACAATAATTGATAGTAAAATCTCTTAAGTTAATAAAAAATACAAAACATAACAAATTCTCTTGACTACCCACAATCTTAATTGACAACCAACTCCGACATATAAATATATATATTAGGGTGGGCCAAAAAAAACTTGATTTCTTTTTCATTAGTTACCATTAAAATATTGTTCAAGATGACCCGTGAAAACAGCAGCTCTTAATATTACTATTAAGAGGTGCCGCTTCGTGATTTTTGATTTCCCATTTAAATAACGTGATATTTTTTTTTAATTAAAATTTTATCGCGTTCCAACGAATTGACAAGTTGTAAAAATGAATACATATTCTTCTAGGAATTTTTTTTTTTATTTTTTTTTTTATCGTGTGGAAACCCCCACGGGTCATCACCTCACCGGGGCTGGCGATGAAGTAGTATGTCGGAATCGAACCGACTAAAACCACACGGTGTTCCGACATAAGTGGGTCTATTGCAAGGGACTCGGGTATACCCTAGGAAGGAAGTCCCCGAGAACCCCGGCAGACCTTGGCCGCCTGTTAAATAATAGGCAGCCACACCAAAATGTACGGGATGCCTCGTCCCCCTTCCATCAGAGGCGCGCGCGGAACACATCGCTCCACTATCTCAGGCCTGCTTCTGCTAGGGTAACGGGTAGCCTCACCCGTTACCCCCAGGCCAAATTAAACTATCTACGAAAAAGGTCAGACATGATTTTTCGCTAAGTTAGCTCATTTAAAATTTTGCAATTACGTACTTGGAAGTATGATAAAAACTATAAATTCTACTATGTTGAACCAAATTGTTAATTTAATTACTATTTTCATATTTTACCGCAAAAATCGATCGAGTTATCGATCTGAGCGCCACCTTTATGGCATTATTCAGATCTAAATAGTACTTAAAGTTACGTCAATCTCTCCAACTGGGTTTACTGAAATTTAACCTTGAATAACTTTTAAACGAGCTGACTTAGCGAAAAATCATATCCGACCTTTTTAGTAGATCGGTTAATTTCCTACAAGAATATGTATTGATTTTTACAACTTGTCAATTCGTTGGAAAGTGACCAAATTTCAAACAAAAAAAAATTATATATATATATATATAAATCCAAGTATTGTTGTAAATATGTCTTTAAATTTACATGGTTTGAGCGGCTGAATTAAAATGCAATATTATTGGGATACAATGCCCCGGTTTCCTGATACATAGAGTATATAAATAGTTCCTACTAAGTAGCTTTATTTGTATTTTGCATTTCTCTTTTTAACTAAACGATTAAATAAAAAAAAGTTAAATAAACGAATACTTGTAAAACATTTAAATACATTTAAAATGTCTTTATTTAATATTACTTACATCAAAAAAAAAATTATGTTTCATAAAAAAGTCCCTAAATTTTGGGGTAACCTCTATGCACTGGTAGTAAAACCGTCACGCACACAAGCGCAGATATTGTATGTTGACACTCGCGTTGGGCGGGATTCACTCACACAGCTCCAAAAAGGGCTTGAAAGTAAACGGTGACATTTGTACTGGTCACGGTATCTGGACCTATATATAATCTAAGTAGACACCTGATGGGTTTGGCTATTGCTGCCATCCGTCCGGGTTTCTTCTAGTTTAGAGGGCGTTCCGGGAGCGTCCGGACGGGGTTTTCCAAAAGTGACTGGGTAAAGCCGGATTAAAATGGAATCGGCAAGGTGTCTGGGAAAGAACATCAATTTCACCCATGTGTCCGGGATTTTTTTAAGTTTTTGTGATTTAAGTAATTGCAGGCCTAGGTTTGGCACTATGTAATATCAGGAATGTTTGCAGAGGCAAGATTAAACTCGTTCATGGCCCGAGTTGGTATGTCTAATAATAGCATAATTAAGGAACCGGCTGACAGGTTGTGTAGCAGTTCTATGTATAAAAAAATGGTTAGAGATATCTGTATAAGCAAAATGTAAGAAGCTTAAGTTGCTTGGGGATAATAGGAATTTTATATTTAAATACTTTATTTTTTAAACTTGCTTTTTCATCGCTAGCGATGAAGATATTTTTATATCCTTCGGAAACAGTTTTTTTTCCTGGATGACATTCCTTTGGGTGGATGGATGACATTTGGGTGGATTGACATTGGATTGACATTGAATGACAGTCCTTTGGGGCTATCCATAAAAATTTTTGACCCCCTCCCCCCGTCCTTGTTACAGGTGGTCACATTGGTCACATTTGTTGGACCCCCCTCCCTAGTGTGACGTAACATATTTTTCAATTTTACACCCAGAACTGAAAAGAGCAGACCTACATTTTTTTTAAATAAAAGTGTAGTAGTAACGTGTCTAGTCTTTAGTTTAATGTAATGTTTTGTGTTTAAATCTTTACATTATGACGTGTGACGTCACGAAGCTTATTAACCCCACCCCTTGTTTACGTATGACGTAGTTTATGGATGGCCCCTTTTTTTAGCCCTGACAAAGTGTATGCAAAATTTCATGATGATAGGTTGAGAACCTACAGAATATGTGCATATTGAAATAGTTTTTATGGAGCGAATAATGAGGGCATTTATTAGGCATTTAAATGTATAAAAGTCATCGTACTACTAAAGTGACTAATCACTTGCTGCCTATTTTATTTATGTACACGCACATTACTTTGTAAATACCTACGTACGAGTATAATGTCAGGTACCTATAATGTGTATATAATTCACGGCTGTTTCTTACCATTCATTTCATGACTTTGTGATTTCTTAACCTTGTCATATTCGACGATGGAAAACGAGTTGATCGTATAATCAAGCCTTATAAATAAATATTAGAGCTCTGTGCTCTGAGGGTCTGTGTCAAGGCTGTACCGTACCTACCTTTAATCGTTGAGTAGTCGCATAAATAGTCGCTACATGATTTTGTAAAAAAAAACATATTAACCGTTACAAATTATAGTGTAAGTAGGTGGTATGCATATTTATAAGCGTTTATACGATTATAAGAATTTCTATCTTCTGATTTATGAATTTAATCGACTTTAGTTTTAAAAACCAATCTCTTTTAACACGCGTTTTTGCTGTATCTATCTATGTTACGGAATCTTTCTCTCAAAAAAAAAAAAATTTTCAACACAAGAAAATTTTCTCATATTTAGATAATACAAGACTAAAAAATAAGATAATTAATTGTAGTTTACAATAACTAAAAACATTCTTTTGTAGCAAAACGAACTAGAAAATTAAAAAACAAAAACGAAAGAAGGTTTGTGCTATATTATACAATACAATACAATATTCTTTATTGTACACCATTTTTTTTTTTTTTTTAAATAAAGAAAAGTTACAACATAAATGAAAAACATTGAATAATGGTACAATTGGTATAATTTAATAAAATCTAATAAGTTTCAAATAAGCATTAAGTTATTGACGAAATAATGTGAAAGATTAGATCTAACTATGGAAGTTTGCGGCGCTTTGCAAGTCTCCACACGTTATACTGAATATGGAATATGCAAGTTTTACAAGTAACAGTCGCTAAGCTTCTTAAAATATTTTCTGCATACATTCATAGGTATAGTCAAGCCAATATTTTAGTTCTTCACAATCGAAAGCAGATAAATTTTCGTGGACCCCTCATGCTTATGAATTGTGCACCCTCATTTTTATGTTACGCCAACGTAGACCCCCGTCGAGTCTCCCGTGGAGCCCTGGGGTAGACCACCTGGACCACTTTGGGAACTAAGGGCCTAGATGCTAGTCTAACTAATTTAAGTTTAAGTCATAACCGGTCAGAGGCCTATGTTGACTGAAACAGGATTTTTAAGTCAATTACGATTGAAGGGTTTACATCCTCAAGTTCTCTTCGAGGTACTATATTAGTGGACTTCTACATAATACTTATTCGCGCCTCTATGCAGTGTGCGCCACTTCGTCACAGGTTCTTGTTAAGTATTGGTTATTAACTTGTTCATTGTTAATTGAATGCATTACCTTTACAATTTCAGCTCAAATTCCATAACAAAAATGAGGATTTAGAGAAGTTTTACGAAACAGTCGTACCCCGATCGTGTTTACCTCCCGACTACGGTGGCACACTTCCAGACACGCAGACCCTCCACAAGAAATGCATGCAGCAACTTCAAGCCTTGGAGCCTTACTTCAAAGCTGAAGAGGAGCAGCGGATCGCGGCTTTACCAGACAAGAAGCGAGAGAAGGCTATGGAGCGAGCCTTCAAGAACTTGGATATCGACTAGTAAGACTAGTTCATTGCTCCTATTGACCTTTAGAATTCTGGTATTTTTATGAAAGAAGTTTATTTAAAAAATAAAAAAAATGCTATTGACTACAAGCCAATTTCAGTCTAAGACTTAGCATAATTTACCGATTGTATTTTCATACAAAAGTTTTCTTTTTTCATTATATTGCCAGTTTAGTTTTTTGTTGTAATGGTTACAAAAAGAAGTACACTTTGCATTTTGGTTTTGCTTTTAATAAATATGTAGATATATGTCTATGGTCATGTTTACCAACAACTGGTAAATAAAACTTGAAATATGACCACAAAAAGTCAATTATAATACTATATTTTAATAGAGAAACATAAGAAGGAAAAAATATAAAGTCATATATATTATATATATTACGTAAAAAAATTGAAAAAACCAGATTAAGCAAATTGTTCAAACGTCATTGAATCTTGTAGATTTATATCGTCATTAAAGTGTATTTTTTTTCGTTTGTCGCCCAAAATGTTATACAAATGTGTATAAAAATTTATTGTATTACAATTTGCGATAACATTATTATGTGTAGGAGTATATATATACTGACATTGCCTATGATGCAAATAGCGGGTTTAAAATTTTGATTAAATAATTATTGTTCAAAGTTATTCCTATAAAAAATTGGTACTTATTTTGTTATAAAAATGGTGTAAATTTTCTAGTAATAATGTTTAATATATAATAAATAAGTTATGTGTCTAGAAACATCAGCATTCAATGTTATGTCGGTACTATAAAAATATGAGAATAGTGGTTAGTGCTTAAATTTTAGTACCCACTTACACTAAAGAACGCTAATGGAACTAAATGAATCTATATAATCCCCGAAAGGGCCGACAGAGACATATTAGGCCACCCACGTCATAATGGGCAAGCGAGCTGGTGGTAGCTCGCTCGAGACATCCAGCTCGAGCAGGACAGTGTCGCATACCTGTAACTCGAACTGGCTGTTGCCGGGAATACCGAGCCCTCTAAGGACCCATCCATAAATACGTCACACGAATTTCATAATTTTTGACCCTTGTCACAGGTGGTCACATTTGTCTAACCCCCTGGTGTGACGTCACATATTTTGCAACTTGACACCCAGAACTGAAAAGAGCAGTTCTAAAATATTGTTTTAAAGAAGCCTTTGCCCTCCCCACCCCTTATCACACAATGTCACACTACGTTGACCCCCCTAACCGAATGTTTCTGGGATAACATTCCTAAATTGAAATCTTGTTAAAGTTGGTGTTAGATAGGCATTAAAATAAAAACTGATTTTCACTGTAATGAACTCGTAATTATATTTATTAAACATATCCAGTTGTACTCACGTGTGTATTTAGAGGATACTCAACTATTTTTGGACTCGTTGCGAGTGTCGCGGCTGGTCGCTACACACCTTGATAAGGGCCGAACCTAGTCGGGCATCCCCGAAATACACACGTGAGTCAAACCGTATATCTTTAACAAAGAAAAGGCATTCCTTATTTAATAAAATGGCGTAATCTCGCTTGCTTCAAAACCTTCTTAAGTTTGCGATTGGTGATAAATAGATTGGTGAGACAAATAATCATTACACTCTGTGTATAATATCTGTTAATGACAGACAGTTTCAAATGATTGTTGACATTAAAAATATATATTTTATGGTTTAAAAGCAATAATAATTAATGTCAAGTAAATAAATAAATTATTACAAAACAAGTAGTAATAATTTATTGATTTACCTAAAGTAGGAATTATTTATTACCTACATGTTATTTACTAACTTTTAAACTCTCGCTTTCCATGATGTAATTATGTATTTACACGGGAACGTCCGGCCAATCAGAGGTATGTAATGAATATTTCGTGGTCGCGCTAATACTCGTGTAAATACATAATTATACATTATTTACTTAACAGTAGTTAACACATTTACTTTACATTCAAACATTAGTTTGCATATATTATTATTCTAGAAGAAGTAAGTAAAATATTTGATATTTATACTGAAAAGAATCATTAGTTTATCAATTTGGTGTGTTGGCTTTTTCAAGCCTAGATTAATCTCTACATGTAATCAAAACTAATACATATTAATATAGTTTTGCTAATTGTTCGAGTCACTCTCTAAACATACCTAGTTATTGAATTTAAATGAGTTTAAGGTCAGGAACATTGAAAGGTTAATTAACCGTCAAACGCAATTTATATAATATTCATAATTGGTGATTCTGATTGAATAGGTAAATTGAAAGACTTAACTAAATTAACGTTATAAAATAAGCATGGCGATAATGCAAAGACAAAAGGTTACTAAGCGATATGGAGGCTATTTTACACAAAAAAATGGAGGAAGCTCAATAAAACTTATTATTATTAAAAAAAATGTATAATGTAGATCATCATGTCTTTAATTTAATATTTTCTTATACTTAGTGCATTTTTCCCCAATTTTTATGGGAGAAAATAAAAAAAACTGTCAGTGGTAGGACTGCACGTCAGAAGTGAACTTACTTATACATATCTATAAACACTTTACATCTGTATACATATATGTATCTGAGCGTGACGGTCACGCGAGCTCAGTGCTTTTCCCCATAGCAAAAGTGGCTATCGTGCCTAAAGAAGTTTTCACTTCAATACTATTCTGGGATATTATTGCAAACGATCTAAGCATGCCTTGTATTAATGGTTATATACCACGGATAATCATATGTACTTAGATACTTTTTCTCTAAATACACATTATACATATATAGAAACACCCAGACCAACCCTAATATACATATTCTTTCATACAAATGTTTGCACTGAGCGTGAAACGAACCTGCGACCTCTTTACAGACAGTTACTGTTATTTAGAACGTACGAACGTACAATTGGCATATCACAAACAACACACATTACAAACAGTTAAACGAGGCAATAATTTTCCTGTATGGCCTTCATCTCGCTTAGCCTTTTTGCCTTTCCAACGTCGATATCTACTTACAGCAATCCCCAAACTTATTCGCCAGGCTGAACTTAGCCGCGAGCCGGTGCGCAGAATGCAAAAATAAGGTGATCAATTAATTATAGCTATTTAATTAATCTATTTAGGAATTTTGATCTACATCGAAGTTATATTTGGGTGAGTAATTTTCCACTCATTTGACATGCACGAGATGGCGGTTGCGGGTTGCGCCAACTTCAGGCCGGCCAATAAGTTTGAAGAATAACTGCTATTACTACCTCGTTAAATCAATCATGTATTAGATAGATAGATGATGTATTTATTTATAGTTTGACATAAAATAGATCTGATTTCAAATATTATTATTGTATATGTCTAGATGGAGTGTCATCCACCAAAAAGTAAAATATACAAAGTAGAATAAATATCTGTAATTAAAAAAAAATGTAATCTCGACTAAGTGTCGCTTGAGAAAAAACTTTAACAAATCGCTATTCAAAATCTGATTTTCGCTTTTAAAATGACGTGATGCTTTATCTAGACATGTATATATTCAAAAATAAGTAGTTGGTTTAAAGGCCTTAGGAGCTGATTGATATGACAATATGTGATGTTCCATGACAAATATATTTTGCATATTGCTTCGATGTCTTCCTTACTCGCTGGTCGGCAGCTCGTCTCCTCCCATGACGTAGATAACTATAGAGCTTATATTATTCTGAATGGAAGGAAAGCTCATCTGCTGCCGAATGTTAGGCTTTACGTGTAAAAGTTGTCTTGTACCAAGCCAGGTCCACTCCGTAGTGTCGGTATAAATGTACATGACGGGGTAGATCAATCCTGTCAAAATTCAGTTGGTTGCCCCGCGCCGAACGGGCCATACGTAAGTTCGATGTTCACTCACGCGCTGCGTCGTGTCATCCTTTCGTATCTAGTCGTCGCAGTATCGTCAGAACAGAATAAGAGTTACGCGATAGAAAGAGCAACTTTTAGGTGAATATAACTGTAGGTAATTAGCGCTGCATCCTGAATTGCGACTTTAATGTGTCGGAACAAGAGTTGCTATTCATTTAAATGATTTGGAAGAGTGAGTCTTCTGTAGGGACCGGTACTATTATGTATTCTGTGCTCGTACAAACATCATCTGTGCGAAGAAGAAAAGTGAAGATCAAGCGCTTTATTGTAACAGTTTAAATAACTCCTTTATTATCGATGTAAAGTTTTCGTCACTAATATTAGTCATATAGGGTGGCGGTAAGTTAGCTACTTTTATAATATTACGTGCACGGTAGCCTAGATTTATCTATGTACTTACTTCCTTTTAAAATGTTGTGATATGGTGGGTGTTACGAAAATGGAATTTGTTTTACTGATTCAAAGTCAGTCTGATTCAGAGTCGAAAATTGTGATTTAGACTAGAAATATATTTTTATGCAAACTTATGCTGTTTTATTTGTGCAGAACCAAACTTCTAAAAGTCAGTATAATTGGGTGGAAGTTTTTTAAACGGCTGAACCAGTGCTGCCGAGAGT
This sequence comes from Callimorpha dominula, assembly GCA_949752705.1. Classification (NCBI taxonomy): domain Eukaryota; kingdom Metazoa; phylum Arthropoda; class Insecta; order Lepidoptera; family Erebidae; genus Callimorpha; species Callimorpha dominula. Next base: position 9,418,174 of record OX457009.1, on the reverse strand, counting down.
GCCTAAGGTACAAATGGCTACAATACATATGAGTAATTTATGTGAAAATATTCTCTCGCAAAAAAATATATACCTACTCAAAGCGAAGCCGTAAATGCCCTTGTTATAATAGGTATTATGTTGAAGTTAAGATTTTTGCCACTGATGTCCCTCACGTAACTATTGTTCCCGCTAAATCTACTAATGTTGCTGGGTACAGGTATGGTGAACTTACATCACACAGAAAAGTCAATCAGAGTAAAATAGTGATTACTTACGGTATAGAACTTTGACAATTAAATTTTTTAATAATGACCTGCAGAGTACTATAAAGTAAAAAATAACAGCGGCTAACTGAATGTTTTATGAGTTAATACGATACATAATCGGTTCAATAAGTCAGTTAACCTACATGGGTAAGTTATAAGGTAATTGAAAAATAGTTTATAGCAACACTGTTAAAGAGTCTCCGATGAATCAAACAGTTTTGATACTTTATTTACATAAATAAATAATCTCATTTTAATAATTGAAAACTGCACATTTTAATCAAAAAGGGGGGAATGACTATGTGGGTTCGACCGGGTGATGCGTCAGGACCGTGAGAGGTGGTGATCCTCTGCTTACCCTGTGAAGAAGCCGGCATAAAAAAAGCTGTATCCCTCATGACATAACTAGTTATGCATACATAGTTGGTCCATGACGAAAACGAGGTTTTATTTGTAATATACAGTACATCAATGTTTCGTTACGTAGTATGTTCGTAAGTAGTTCTTACGAATCTTAGTCGAAGTCTGAATCCAAAAACTCTATTCCAGACATTTCACTAGAACTTGTTAGTTGTACCTACGCTTTCACAATCCCTGATACAGTACAGACTCTTTCGCAGTCATTTAATTCTTAAAAAGAACATCTGGTCCACTGTCTCCTAGTCTCCTTTGAAAACCTCTAGGGACGTCATTTCACTTAAATGACAAATGACAGCAGGGTGGATTTTTTAAACGCGGTCTCTATCTACATAAATACACTATACACACAAATGCATATATGTACACTAATACGCGGTCATGCCAGTATCCCCGAAAGGGTAGAGAGAGGCGTATTGAACTCCCACATTTTGTACCTAGTTCCACTCACTTAGGGCAATCACTGGTCGTCAACCCGGCGCCTTGGAAATTAAAGATGGAAAACTGTACATTGAAAGGAAAAGTGAAGTAAGAAGGGGCCGCAATAGAACTAATAGAAGGAAAGGGATATTGCTTATACGGATGGATTAGGGAGTGCAAGCAATAGCTCCAGCAAGTCAGGGCCGCATATCTGTAACTCGAAATTTCTATATAATATCCTACTAGTATTTTAAACGTAAAAGTTTGTGAGGACGTTAAGTTCGTCCTTTCCTTTAAGTTTTCACTTTTGTCGGCAGTCCCATCACTACCTATTTTTTTTGTATTCGAAATACGCGAGCCGTTTTCGCCTTGAATAGACTGGAAAAATCATTTTGACACAGAATGTTTGTTACGCTTTCACGCAAAACTAATGAACCGATTGCGTTGAAACTTGGTATGTAGATAGCTGGAAACCTGGATTAACACAAAGGCTACATTTTATCCCGATATTCACACGGCACAGGGACTTACGCGGGTGAAACCGCGGGGCACAGTTAGTAATTCATAAACTAAAATATTATTGCTGTTGAAATAGATCGGCAAATGTTTTGTGTAGGTCAGCGCCTCTGAACGTCAAGCAAGGAAACTACATTTAGTTTCCTACTTCGCCTACAGAGGCGTTGATTAAGTGTAAAAAATTTATAATTATTATAGCTATAATGTATAACTATGAGAACAGGATAAATAATACAAACGTTTATTACAAAATTTAAAATTTTGCAATTACGTACTTGGAAGTATGATAAAAACTAAAAATTCTACTATGTTGAACCTAATTGTTAATTTTTATTACTATTTTCATATTTTACCGCTAAAATCGATCGAGTTATCGATCTGAGCGCCACCTTTATTTCATTATTCAGATGTAAACAATACTTAAAGTTACGTCAATCTCTCCAACTGGGTTTACTGAAATTTAACCTTTAATAACTTTTAAACGAGCTGACTTAGCGATAAATCATATCTGAGCTTTTTCGTAGATCGGTTAAATTTCCTACAAGAATGTGTATTGATTTTTACAACTTGTCAATTCGTTGGAACGTGACCCAATTTCAAACAAAAAAAAAATTATATATATATCCAAGTATTGTTGTAAATATGTCTTATAATTAAATTTACATGGTTTGAGTGGCTGAATTAAAATGCAATAATATTGGGATACAATGCCCCGGTTTCCTGATACATTGAGTTTATTTTTATTTTACATTTGTCTTTTTAGCTAAACGAATAAATAAAAAATAAATAAATAAACGAATACTTGCAACACATTTAAAATGTCTTTATTTAATATTACTTACATCAAAAAAAAAAATTATTATGTTTCATAAAAAGTCCCTAAATTTTGGGGTAACATCTATGCACTGGTAGTAAAACCGTCTCAACACAAGCGCAGATATTGTATGTTGACACTCGCGTTGGGCGGGATTCACTCACACAGCTCCAAAAAGTGGCTTCAAAGTAAACGGTGACTTTTGTACTGGTCACGGTATCTGGACCTACATATATAATCTAAGACCCCTAACATAATATCACAGATTACTAAGTAGTTATTAAGTAACTATAAGTAACTAATACCGTAACTACTTAGTCTGTGATAATACCATAAACATTAATACTGATATTTGACATTTAACCAGGGTTGCCAGCAGGTGATACTCATTTACTACTTTATAATGGTCTCAAATAATTATACAATTTATTTTGAAAAAATAATTTAATATTTGAAGTATAAATTATTTTTTTTCCTTTACCTTTTTGTAATTACCTTCAAACAAGGAATTATTAAAAAAGACACTGGACAAAAAGTTAGTACAAACTTAATAAGTTATTTATTAAAATACCTTAAATTGTATCACGGAAAAATATGGTAACCTAAAATAACACTTTTAAATGTAATTGTATCAGGTGAAGATGGCCCTTTTAACAAATTATAAAAATTTGTTCCTGAGTTGCCTGGACATGATATATAATCTATTTATTTTAGTGACATTTAAATATAAAGTTAACAAAAACCTTTTTTTTTTCTTTATATTGCATTGCATTTTGAAAGATGTGGTAATGACAAAAATAGGGGACACTTGGCACTCTAGTTAAAGCAATGGGACGTCAAATTCGCATCGGAGAGGCAACCGGATGGCGAGTGGTAATCTGGGTCCTAAAGCGATACTGGATCCTTCGTACCGTCTGACTAGACGGGGCCTAGAGTAGGGGGGAGGGCAAACTGACAACTGGCAACCTGATGAAAATGCGGTTGCATTGAAGTTTAAGTTATACGGAATTTATTTTTATTTTTTTTTGGCATCTGAAATACGCGAGCCGTTTTCGCCTTGAATATACTAGAAAAGGAATTTTGACACAGAATTTTGGATTAAATAAAAGGTGATTTGGTAGTAAGCAGTAGTAAAAATTTTAATAATGGCTACTCAATGTAAAAATGTTACATAGAGATGTGCAAGCCGAAAAAATTACGTATACTAATAATACTTTAAGTACTGTCGATTACAATCTGACATAACTACATCTACCGATTATAATCATAAAACCCATTAAAATACTGACGCTTAATGCAAAATATCGAAGAACCTGAAGTTTTGTTACAAGTTAAATATTATCTAAATAGTAGTAGTATGTTAAATTGGTTAATATCTGTATTCGTAACCTTTCATTCACTTGCCATAGTTGCCATACAAAACAAGCACTATACAAATATCGAAGGATCGTGGAAGATGAAAAACACAAAAAACAAAAAGTATCGATAACTTGATTTATCGATATTTTCTATCAAGAGCCCTACTATAAGTGTCAAGTCATAACGGTCAGTGAACACCTGTCGGTTTTTTGTTTACGATTTTCAAACGGAAAGTTATGAATGAAAAAGATTGTTCTTTGTTATAAAGTTAATAATAAATTGGAAATTAGTGTGATTTTAGTGTGCAGTACACATATTTTCTTAATGCACGATACAAAAATTAAGGAAAATCAAGGTACGATTACTTTCTATTTCCACCACATTTACATTTCATAAAAATATATACGTATGTTTTTATAGTTATGTATATTAACTATAGCCTGATGTATTAATTTAGATCGTTTGAAAGATTTTCCACTTAGATCCATTATAGTACTGGGATATTAGCATTAGTTATTTGTTATGAAACATTACTATAATGAACTCTTTAACCATTTTCAGCTAGTAATGGAATCAATAGACAACAACCAATTTGAGCTGAAACCTGTAAAGAACAAACGAAAGATAGCAGCGCCTTGCCCAAACGCATACCTCAACCCAGCGCTGGATCTCCTTGTGAACGAAGACCCTATGTGTAACACGGCCATGGAAATAGTTCCAAATAAGAAACGGAAACGTACAAGAAGTTGCGGTGATATCACAACATTTGAGAATTGTGCATTAGATTTAGGCGTAAGTAAGGCCCATGTTAATGAATTCTTAGCCCGTGAGCTAGACAATGTAAAAAAGAATGTCCGGCATAACACTGTAGAGGAAACTCCTACAAATATGGAATTTAATGAACCAGTTTTTAGTAATTTGGCTAGTATAAAGCCTGTAAATTCAGTGAACTCTTCTGTTAATCTGTCACAAAGAATTCAACCAGTTAGTCTACCACAAAACATAATACAGGATATGAACTGTACTGCAACTATTGTCCAAAGCAATAGCACAATGGATATTTCTATGTCCAATGAAGATATAGAGTCAGGCATATCAGTATTAGAACAAAAATGTTTAAATGATAACATAAATGTCTTATCACCAATAACCAACATTCAGCAAAATGTCACTAACCAAGTATTTATCAATAACATGAATAATTCCAGTAATTTGAATCTCAGTTTCATAGACAGACTTGCTTTAGAATCACCTAACTTGTCAAACCAGTCCTTGTTCTATGATGATGATTTGAATGAGAGTAACATTATGGAAATTAAAACTATAACAATTATTACTAAGAAGAAAAGGGTTTGTAATAATAAAAATACAAATCCATTTTTAGATCCTAACTTAGTTAACACTGTTCAAAACATAACTAGCCAAAATCCATTTTTAAACTTAGATGCAACAAAACCAGAGTTAGAATATAATGATGAGGTTCTGAAGAGACCTCCCATAGCTCCTGTGCTGTGTGAAAAAGTACTAGAACCCCGTCGATTATTTGGAGACACGAATAGCACCATATCAACTGTAAATGAATCACTGGATAGTCATCATGAATATGAGAATGTAGATAATTATAGATCTGAGAGCCCGTTGTATGAAAATATTGAAGAATTGAATGATTTCAACAAACAAAGCAGGATTCTAGGTCATGATGTTTCACATTTCAGTGCAATAGACATCATGAACTTAAATAAAAACTCTCAACAAGATTGTTCTAATGAATCCAATGATAGTAAAAATACTAAATCTAAAAGTTCATTTCTGAAAGTTGGTAATAAACTGTCTAAAAAAGTTTTTAAAACATTAAAGAAGACATTCAAAGGCGACAAATCTGAGAATAATATCAGTTCTAACCCTTATGAAGTGCCAAGAAAACCTCTTAAGCAGACAACTGTACCTAAAGAAACAGGTATAGAAAATCCAGCATTAAATTTAGACAATTCTGATGAGATTGAGATTGAAGAAATTAATGATGAACATCAATATGAAACTGTCAAAACATTAAGAAATACACACCTTAATATGAATATCACTCCACTGAAGGAACGCAGTGATAATGCAGACATATCTCATAATAAAACAAATACTCCAGGAAAGAAAGTCCGGTTTGATTCCACTCTGAACCAAGAGAAGGTTATTACAGGAAACAGCTTTGACTATGATATACAAAGTCCTGGGTTTGATGTCAAATTGGACAAGTATCATGATGAGTTAGAAAACTGTATAAATGAGAGAAAGTTTTTGCAGCAGAATATGTGAAAATGTTATTGTTAATATTTATTTAATTGTATATTTTGAAAACAGTTAGATGTATAGTTAGTATGTATTTAATTTAGTATTTATGATTACTTACAAGTCATTTCTAATAATATTCGAAATATAAGTATTATTTTGAATGTTTTACCCGACATTCAAAGAATGCTTTAATTATGTTTAAAATGTTTCCAAAGACTGCCAAATAAAAAAATTCAATCCTGAGGCTTTCAAAAATACTTTATCACAATGTTTTGCCCTCAGTCACAAAACACATAATAGTACACATAATATAACGTGCGTTCCCGCCGGCGTGCGGCAGCCCACTGAAGTCACTGAACGGCATGATAAGTCGACTCAGCCGTGTACTTGTAGCTTTATACCTACACTGCAGACTCGGCTTGGCCTACCTCAGTGTACAAACATGTTTGGCCTTAAATAGTTCCTCTTTTATGTTTTTAGTGTGTTCTACTTTAAATGTTATGTAGCCCGTAGTATTTGTGTAAGCATTTAAATATTTTTTCTACTTGTATGTAATACTGAGAATTGTACTGAAAAATTATGCATTCAGCATTGTGATTTTATAGCCTTGCCAGTAAGATTATTTTTAGAAGTTAGCTAAAATAAGTGCATTTTATTTATATATTACAGTATTTAATCATGTCCAAAGTCATATTTATGTTATTAATATTTATGTGATCGTTGGGTGTGGAGTTAATTGACAAAAGGAAAATCACCAAATAGCATTTAAAAAAAAAGCTATGGTTTGTTAGGTATACTGTTTTATTCGTTTTTAACAGAAAATATTAATTAGGAGGAAATGTCTTGTCGTAAACAACTAATAACGCTAAAACTCATTTCCTCTTTCCAACATATTTCGTTTTAGCAACACATCAAAGATAGTCTTTTTATATCAGTTGAATTGCTTAAAAAAATACTAGTTTAAGTGTGCCTTTATGAGTTCAAATACCCTCTCTGGTATAAGTAAACTCAGTTTTAGTTATAATCATTTATTTTTAAATTATTCTGTAATTTACCTATAGTAGGTACTTATTACTTTATTATTAACCAAAATCTTACCAAATAAAGTCGGATCTAAATACTTTTACTTCAGAATTTTTACTTGTCGTCGTTTTGGCCATTGGTGACCGAGGCCTCCTCGAGCCGGGGACATTTTGCCCGTTCTGCCACCCTATTGTTACGCCACTGTTTCAAACAATACTTTTCCTTGTCCCAGGTGTTTTTATTTCCAAACATATTTATCAAAAGAAACGTGGCTCCTTCCGAGTTTCGGAAAGAATATTTCTATACTAAATCGCTCGGCTACTACAATTGCCCTTTGCAAGCGCAGTTTGTCAGTCGATTCACCGAGAAATAGTTCGCTCGCGTTTCTTCGAAAGGAAAAAAGGCTTGGCTTGCCATGATATACTGTTTCCATTTTCCAGAAATCATGGCCAGCATCTGTGTTACAGTTCTTTTTTTTATGGGATAGGGGGCAAACGAGCACACGGGTAACCTGATAAGTGACTACCGCCGCCCATGGACACTTGCAACTCAAGAGTCACAAGTGCGTTGCTGCCCTTTAAGGTGGCAGTAGGGGAAGGAGGGAGAGGGGTTCGGGCCTCTCGTAACCTCGCTCACTAGACGAAACACAACGCATTACTTCACGGTCGGTTTTCTGTGAGGTCGAGCCAGCAGCCCATACGTGCCGAACCATGGCTCTCCCACTTATAAATTTTTATAATCTTAGGTCCCATCAGTAAAATTGTAAGCTCCCAAAATAGTAACAAATTGCATGCGATTTCGGGGAGTAATGATCCAAAGTTCTGTTGCAGAATTGACCACAGAACTATATGTCTCCATCACTCCTTACTATTTAATATAAGTATGATAGGGTTTAGGCCTCTTCACCAAAGCAGATTTTAAAAGAGTGGCTTTATAGAATGTGTGGACTCTGCTGCCTTCAGGTTGCTGGTTTATACGACCTATTTAACAAACGAGCATTGAAGCTGCTATAAAACATGCTGAAGTTCTAACAAATGCATAAATAAGCTATATAAAGCTACAAAATGCATGTTTCTTTCCCCTTTAATTTGATTTGTTGGTGTGCGTAAAAAGCCTATTACACAGCAGGTATATACGTAAGGACTGCTGTGCCCGTAATGAACATGCAACCTTGGTGCAACGTGCATTCGCATCCATTGGATAATCGCTTCACGTGGTCGCCTATATGTGGCTCACTCATGAAGTAATAGGGCTATTAGGGTAATTGTTATCAGAGTAGAAATAGACTCAATACTAGGATTAAAAGCTAGGAAATGACAAAGTATGAATTGTAGTCATTCAATTTAGTTAATAATCTGATCAAGAGAACGCTCTGTTTATGAGGAAATTTTGAATTGTTCATGTGAAAACTGTGTAGTCACTTATTTAGTTAAACTTCCTATGTTGCTTTTCAGTTCTGAGTATGTCATGCTCGCCTAGAAGTTCTGCCGATAGTGGCGTAGATGTCGGGTCGTTCGGTTCCCTTCAATATGGTTGATCTGTACGATGGCTGGCGTGTGCGTCATGCTCGTGAACGGGTGTCGTTGATCGGGGCTGGTCATCTCCGGACTGTTATTACTTAAATATGTATAGTAGTAACTAGCGCGTCTATTTATATTTTAGAATAATAGGTACGTTACATTGTCCTCACATTTCATTTACGCTTATAAGCAATGTAACCAGAAATTTGTAAAAACATTTTGAAAAAGAGTGTCCTTAGAGTTTCTTGCCTGTTCTTCTCCATAGGATCTACGTATTGGAACAGGCAACTAGCTTCACGACTGACTTAGTTTGACTGACTCCTACTCCTGACAATTCAAAAATACCTATTATTGGTTCAATTGAAATAAATGGTTTTGATTTGATTAGATTTGAGGAGTTGGTTAACCTACTAATCAATGCTACTAAACTTATGGACAGATATCAGTTAACCTGGTTGGACGGTTAGCGAATTGGATCATATTTCCAGGTAATTTAATTAAATATTTAAAACTAGTTAGGTACCATCCCAGTATTACAAAAACAATTGTGATGAAGCACCCCATTAAAAATGTAAAAAAAACAAAATTATAATATTAACCTATGTAAATAAACAAATGAAAGTAGAAGTTAGTTTCGTAATAAAAAAAAAAATCTTTTTTGTAGGTATAGCTAGAAAAGTTAGTGAAAGCTAGGTTTGATGAAGTGTATTTAGCGACTTAATACTTTTAAAATACACTAGCAACCCGCGCCGTCTTCGCACGGCTAGTAGACATCTTCAGCAGTCATCATTATATTTAAACCAATTTACACAAAACGTTAACAAATTATACACCCAAACCTTCCTCATGAATCACTCAACTCCTGTCTGTCTATTAGTGAAAACTATCGCAAACAGACCGACAGACAGATGCGGCGGGGGACTTTGTTTTATAATATGTAGTGATGAGTTACATTTATCTATTTGTAGCTGTTTAGTAAGTGCTTACGTGCATGCCTGGGTACGTAGATTCTGCTATCATCAAGATCAAAGAAGTGGAACTTCTGAATGTACGGTATTATTTAATCTGTCTTAGGATAAACAATTACGTCATGAGCGTAGATTTCTAGGTCACTGAACAGATACCAATAACATAAATTAACAGAACAACGTCTACAAATTAGGCTCGAAAGTCACCTTTACAAACTATGTTAATTTATTATTATGTCATCTACATATAACAGACTAATGTTGATGAAATTAGTAGGTATTGTGAAAGCTACTCCGCTCATGAAACGGCCTCTTTGCTAATTCGTCCAACAATCGATAAAAAAGGTAGGTAGTTTACTTTTTCATAACTATGTAACTAAGATTTGCTCGACCTCTTTCTTGTTTGACCCGCTTGTGGCACCGGAACTGGAGAAACTGCGCCGCAGTTAAAATAGTTATTCAATAAAGCTAAAAGGAGGAACACTGAGTGCTGGAGAAGCTTGTGTAGCAACATAAACAACAATCAGGCAAACAGAGTCGAAAACAAGTGCGGTGAACGAGAGTACAACTTTGGCCTTTTGAAAAAACCTGATGGAACTTATACCAAAACAGATTCAGAGACATCAAAACTGTTAATGACAACTCATTTCCTGAAATGGATAAAAGGAGATAACGATTCACATGGGAACGGCGCCGCCAATGAGCTGGCAAGGATGTGATCTAGAACATTGGTTGCGGGTCCAACTACACTGCTGCCACTTCTCTTCAACCAAATTTGCTCTTACGTAAGACAACGGATTCGTGAAGGGCACAACCGCGCGCCGTTGGGCCAACATACCTGGCTGCAGGCTATCCAAGTCGCACCACGTTTAACTTGGAGACTGCTCAGTCTCAACCGACTCGATATTGGAACAGTTGTAGGAACTATTATGGGCCACCTGGCCTTAAATCGGCATCTATTCTTGATCTATTCACTACCGATGCGACAGACACCCCTCCATGCAGAGCCTGTTTCAACGGGGGTGAAACAGCAGTCACGTTATCCTGAAGTGCAAAGGAGTGGCCATACAACAGGCAAGTATCCTCGCGGGTGCGACGTTGCTCCTAGAAGTCTGTGAGCTCTGGCGGATCTGCATGCATAATGGAGTCTAAATGCGGAACACGAGCCCTCTACCAATACCAATTGGGAATAGGAAAAAAAATGTGTAATTTTTTTATTTTCTTTTTATTTAATTTATTCCTCTCATAACTTACAGTAGGTTATATGGGGTATGTAGGGTAATATCCCAAAATAAGTGTTACTCTACGCCTATGGTACTGACATCGAAATGTCGAAATGACATTAATAATTCAAAGATAGGTCCTTCAAAGATTACTATTCATTATATAACCTTCATTTTGCTTATTTTTTTTTTGACCAGTACCTTAAATTTACCAATGAATTTCCACAAAACCTTCATCAAAACCTATTTGCTGGGTTCAATGAACATCTATCAGGATATAATGTCTTCGATTTCTCTTTTCATAATGTAGGTCACTACGATTTTGGCAACCGGGCTCAACACTTGATTAAACACCAACAATTTATTGTCTTTCTCCAATTTACCATAGTTTGGTTTAAGTTAAATATGTCTGTCTATTACCATTAATGTCATACTTCATTGCGTTACCTGAAATAAATTATTTATGTTCCAGGTATAAAAATAAAAATTTAGTATTCAAACGAAATACTTAGTCAAATCCTGTTTACACCAGTCTGTCACTAGTGTGTGTTATAAACGTAGACTTGTAGTCTAATAAGAATGAAAGAAAACACACAGCGACAAAAAATTGTTTTGTAGCTGTGTGAAAACTCACACAGAGTAGATACCTATTGTTACGAGCCGGGATTCGAGATTACGTTAATACCCCGATTTAACTACGAAAAAGACATAATTTATTTAAATTGATCGAAATAAACACAATCCACCGATTCTTTTTTTTTTATGGTATAGGGGGCAAACGAGCAGATGGGTCACCTGATGGTAAATATACACCTGTAACTCACCACCCATACGCACCTGTAACTCAAGAGTCACAAGTGCGTTGCCGCCCTTTAAGGTGGGAGTAGGAGAGGCGGGGGAGGGGAGGAAGAATGGGAAGGGGGAGAGGGGAAGGACGGGAATAGAGGAGAGGGAAGGGTTAGGGCATCCGGTAACGTCACTCACGCGGCAAAATGCAATGAAAGCATTGTTTCACTACCGGTTTTCTGTGAGGTCGTGGTATCGAGCGGAGTCGAGCCGGCCCATACATGCCGAAGCATGGCTCTCCCACGTCAAATATTCTCACTGATATTTGCTATACTGTTGCTATTTTTAGCACTTGTTTACTCGTATTGCAGTATGAATTCACACCGGATGTCGGCGCCGGATCTCATAGAAAGTTCTAGAAGGTTCGTACCCGAAAAATCTCGTAATAACAGGACCAACGCAATAGCCTTCTGGAAAGTCCTAGAACATCCTGGAATGTTCGAACGTGTTCTTTGAACATTCGATTATTTCCGCTACTCGTTAACAGATGACGCCACGCGTTTCAATTTAGGCGACCTTAACAATATTATACAGAGCAAATGCATATGCTGGGAAAATATGTTACATACATACCTACAGGGCATTCCCATTTATTATTATATTATACTACGCATTACTTCGAAGTTTTCTGTGTTCACTGAATACTACCTACGCAAACCCGAGAAAAGCTCCTGTTTACATCGGGTGGGCAATATTAGAAATTTTCACTTCATTGGCCACCTTCAATTTGTGAGCATATATTATTTTCTATATTGTACCTGAGTATGTAAGGATTGTGAACGGACAACCAACTAAATTTAATGCTTTTTGATGAAAACTTTTACCTACATGTTGTCATGGTAATTTACTCACAGGACGTTTAAAACGGAACATGGCGTTCTCCGAAGACTTCTACTGTGAACGGTCTATGATTATCATCGGTCCATCTAATTGGCTATTAATAATTAAGTGGTTTAGCTATCGTAATCAATGTAGGTATATCATGATGAAACATAGTATGCATACTATGAGGAAAATTATTCTGCATTTTAGGAGTTAATATTAATACTTGAAGAGTACCTAGTGGTCGGAGTTGGTAATTCATAAAAAAATTATTGCTTTGTTTCATTTCATTCTTATTTGTAACATAAATCAAGCTATTATATTCCAGTACTAGCAGTTCAACATACGAACCCTGAAGATGCCGTGGCTGCGTTTGAAAAAGGGGTTGAAAGTGATCCCTAAAGGAGAATGGGCTCACTGCTTTAGTAAATGATTCCATCGCATGCGTCGGTGTTTAGAAAGGACCGGAGACTACTTCGAAATGCAATAAAAGTATTAACAGGTTTCTATATCATTCTGTTTTTTATTTTCTTTTATTTTTCTTTATTTTAAAAGGTTTAATAAAAAAAATAAATAAAGACGGAACTTATACACCTATTGCTCTTTTAAGTTATCGTAACGGCATTTCACTAGACTTTTTCTTCTATTTACACATTATTATTTGATATTAAACCAAAATAATACACTGCCGAGTATATGGATGCCGTGCATACCGCACAACAACTTTTTGACTTGTTAGAAAGAACGTGGGCGGCCATTCCTCAAAGTGATTTTGATGAACGGATTTTAAGCATAAGTGATTCATGTCAATGGTGGAAACACAGATTTTTTTTTTTATCTTTACAATAAAAATTAAAAATCCTCATTTTTTGTTAATTTCCCACAATTTGCAAAAAAATAATTTTTCCTAATTTTTTTATTACAGGTTGTTTACTTAAACATTAGGAATTATAGTAAGAAGTCAGTCTATCTGGAAGACTAGATTTGGTAAATATTAATTGGATAATTTTTTATACTTAAAAATGTACTTGATCCCTAGACACTTGAGATGTGTGTATATTACTAGCTTTTGCCTGCGGCTCCGCCTTCGTGGCCCTCGTTTGTCACGGTGAATAGTACCTATCCTACTTGTTAATCATGGTCATAATCTATCTGTGTGCCAAATTTCATAGAAATCCGTTCAGTAGTTTTTGCGTTAATAATTCTCACAAACTTTCAGGTTTATAATACTAGCTGCTGCCCGTGAATTCGTTGGCGTGGACATTTTGGTGAAATCTATCCGGCAGGAAACGTAATTTTTTTTCGGGATAAAAAGAAGCCTATGTGCTATACCAGTACCTACCAGATTTTAAATTATCTTTGTGCCAAATTTGATTCAGATCCGTTCAGCTGTTTTTGCGTGAAAGAGTAACAAACATCCATCCATCCTTGTAAACTTTCGCCTTTCTGATATTAGTAAGGTAAGAAAAATACGACAGCCTGGGTGTTTCTCAGGTTTTTTAATGTAATTTCCCCAAACGTGTATGTAGCTTCTATATATCTACTATGTAGTCTATGCCACTGTTTAGTTTCAACACGATCTTGCATCTGATGGACGAACGTCCATGGCGTTTCCTTAAGACTTACCTATTGCTGTGTATAAATAATGTTACAGATCCAGATTAAGTATACAGCCCCCTGATAGCAAGCAGTTACAGGCACGCATAACTGCTGGCAGAATCAGAATTCTAGGGTAGGGAATCTACTTTCCTGTAGAAATATAACACTACCCTCGAAGTCTTGGCTAACCGCGGTGTACAAAAGACCGCGAGTCCGAAGCTGTGTCTCCATGCTGCATTCAGGCTCAGCTTCCTCTCCTTTATATAAAAATATTACTTACACGTGTAACATGTTACACGCTTCTTCCAAATTTACACCTACGTCAATAACCTCTTATCTTAAACACTAATAGAAACCTAATGTGCTCAATGAACAATTGTTAACATTAAATTTATCTAAACATTTGTGCAATTGTTTCAGTCGACCTCTGACACGAGTAATAGAAGAATTAAAGATACAATCAGTTGTTTGTTTGGAGGAGCACACCAAGATTTATATTTTTATACTGTGGCACATCCACATCTAACAAAATATAATTCAGCGCCATCTAACGAAGACAAGCCAAACTACTTAGTAACTACTGATTCTGTATCGCAGAATGAAAGTCCTCTCGGCGATTAGTCAGCTACCGTTAGGGGTTGGGCCACAGTGCGCCATGCATGACAAACTCGCCTGGTCGGGGGGTACTTCTTTTGAGTTGGAGTGACACAACACCCGTTTCCTCGCAATACTATTCAGAAGGTGAATAAGCCAGGCCTCTTTATGATACGCGATAATCAGTGCTATTACACACGTTGAAGCTAATATACATTTATGATGATAACCAAATATAAGAAAGAAAGAAAGAAAAATCATTTATTTCGGCACGACGGCAAGCTTTCTATAAAAGAAATACAAAATTAATTAAAAACTATTACCGGTGCGGCTGGATCTGAAATCCTGTAAGGTTAAAATTGCAAAGTTAGAGCAACAGCCTGTGCAAATGTTTAGTGCAGGAATGGTTCTGCAATATAAGTACGTAAACGATGAAGAAGTATAAACCACAGGCCATATCCCCGCTAGATGCGACGTGCGACGTCGTATACTATAAGATTTAATGACAGCCGTAGTAGGGTGGCGGGCGGTACCTAACGTATCGCCAGTGGCGTAGCTAGGTAACGTAGGTTCCGTATTCGTCGTGTTCCGAATTCGACGTACTCCAGATTTGTCGTACTCCATTTAAGCAAGTACGCAATTTAATAAAAATAGTGGTTTAGTCACAATTCTAGTAGAAACCTGATAACTTCTGGTTTATTTATATTCCGAATGTGGGACAAATGTTCACTAGTTCAATTTATAGTTTGTAAGTCAGAGTCCGAGGGGCCCCCTGAGCTTGGGGGCCCCGGGGCACTGCCCCTTATAGCCCTCCGATAGCTACGCCACTGCGTATCGCTTAAAACGGACTTCCAATCGAGAAGTCGCAGTTTCGAACCCCACCTCCTGCTACGGACGTGATCCATTATGTATTTTGTTTTCGATCAAGAAAACCTCTTCGGATCTTTCGCCAAGAGTCTAGTACTCTCAGTAATAATAGGAGAAATATAGATTAATAAATAAGATTATGTCGCATTATTTTAATTAAATTACGAGTTAAATTACCTGTGCGGCTGTAATCAAGTAACTATGTATTAGACTTTCTAAAACGATTATCAAGTTTGTAGTTCTTTTTTTCCTGGGTGTTGTACTCACAAGTTTACCGATTTATTTTTTATTTTTAGGGCCTTAATGACGTATAAAATTTATACGTAAATCTTCGCTCCCCTTTCCATTTATACGAACTATTTGCAGAATGAACGCAAATAGTAATTATCTAGTTGACTATGTTTGTCGAGTACACAGTGTGTTGTGGTCCACGTCCAATCAACTGAACAAATATTTCATTATGTTGAAACTCACACAAAGGCATCATACCTATACCAACCACCTACTTAACGTCATATAGCTCCGTACCAAGGAGTAAATAACAAAGATAGGAAAGCTATACATCGCACAACGGGTACGTTGTATCTTGTCGCCCTTTTCCTGTCATGCTGATGGCATTCGCGTGCGTTCCGTGGCCAATATTTGTTCCTCGTGCGACCTGCGTGATAGGGAAAATATAATTATATTATTAAATGATAGGATGCTTGCGGCCTGCACGCGGACGAGATCTGCATTTGGGGCAATGTGCATCACAGGAAATGGCCCTTATTCTGTTAAGAGAAAAATATATTATATCATACATTATATACCTACAACTTTTTTATTACGATTTTTTTTCTTTATTAGTTAAATATCGTATAAATTATATAATGAGCTTTAGTTCAGGGGATGTTTTCAAACAAATTCTTTTTGACCATTACTGATGGAGCCGGAGGCAATCTCTAGGATGCTATCTGCTGACTTTACAACTATCTGATTTAAATTACTTCGGGGCTGCTAGCACCATAGATAAACGGTATTCGATGTATCTCTATATTTCGTTACTAAAACTTTTTACATTAACGTAAATAAAGTATGTACTTTAAAAGTAAACCTGCTAATGGTTTAATAAGTAAAATATTAGTCCAAGAAAAATAGCTGTATTTCTGTCAACTTTACTTAGATTTAAGTAGGTCAAGATTTAAGAAGGATTTAGTCTCCTGTGTTTGTGTTACGTGTCGTATAATATAATCATTTCTTGAGTATGATATGCGTTAATAAACGTCTGTCAAATTAGCGCAGGTGCGCGAGTTTACATATTTTGTAAACTATCACCTATGCCAGGTCACAAGTGATAGTCACAAGGATGCACATTAATCATTGTAATATTCCCTCTGTAAATACCATCTATACCACCAATAATATTAGCTGTGATAAAAGGTCAATGCACTGAAGCAAAATTCCCCATATGTTTTAAAAGTGGCAAAATAAAGTTCAAATAGCTATTCATAAATCTCATTCTGGAAATGCTAATCATTATAATTTAAGAAGAAAAGCCGTTGAGATTAACGTAGGTGATTATGTTTGAAGCGCACTTATTATCAGAGCGACAAAGAGAACAAATTTTCAAAGACACTTGCACCTAAACTCATAAAATGCCATATATGCAAGGTAACAATATTGGAGCCACGGACATAAAAGATATAAAACTTACAAGCTATAAAATTACAATTTGAAACCTAGAACCTTACACAAAAGTATACATATTTAGTATAACTACACTATATTAACCAAAAATGTATGTGTGTAGATAGACACGAGTATTTGATTACAGTACTGTAACCAAAGCATAATAATAATATGCTAAATAATTAGACTATGAATAAGTAAAAGTATACTTATTGAAGTGAAGGGCGGTACAAACTAACATATAACTAACTAATTTTGAGTATTTTGCAAGCTAGAGCAATATGCTCTGTTCGTGAGGTGCTAACATAATTCTAAAATGTTACTGGCAATTTTGTTAAATGAAGTAAGAATGAAAGAAGTAAGAGAAGAAGACTTGTATGAATGTTGTTATGATTTTTTGAGTAAGATATTTGTTAGTTTGTTTTAACGGATTTTCCTTAGGTAAAATCCTACCCAAAAAGAGGAGGTACATAACAATACAATGTAATAAAACGAAACGCATTGAACCACAGAACATATATACTCTCTACCGCATTGAACGATCTGAACTACGAATGAGAGGACACGGCTAGGTCAGTTCCCGGCTCATTACTTCTCGAGGCGGCACTACGAGTTGCGACCGCTGCATAAAAATAATATATGTAATCTTTTACATTTCATACAATAGAAACTAATTACAAACTAAGTATGTAACAAGTGTGCTGTTCTTCAAACTTGGGGTCAGTGCACCTACCAAGATTAATATACTGCAGAGTATAAGCGCACTTAACCTACCGAAATTATTCGATTCTGCTGCAATACCGGATTACCGGAAATTATTTTGAATGACTCGGATCTTACATACCACAACCAAGAGCTTCAACCAAAAAGGGAAGTGGGGCGATAGGATCTACAGAAGTGACCTCAACATGTTATTCGGACCCTCTTTTTTTTTGTGCGTGTGGAAACCACACCCAACCAGGGTTTTCGGTGGGGCGGTGTGTCGGAATCGAACCGACTAACACCACAAGGTGTGTCGTACTGCGCCTGAAATAGGAGCGATCCGGGAACAGCTTTTATATGTTACTCGAACCCTATTCTAATCTTACTACTAATAGAAGAAAATGTAAAAGCATATATTACATTTTTTAAATATCTATCTTTACATTCAGAGTTCTGTTTTTATCTCCCGACACAAAAAGGATATGTGTTATTAGTTTAACGTGAGTATCTGTGGCTGTCTGTGGCATCATCGCTCCTAAATGAGTGGATTGACTTTGATTTAATTTTTTTGAAAGAGAGAGAGAAATGTGACTTGATCAAGAGTGTTCTCAGTAATAATTCTAGAAAATCTGTAAAGCCGTTCAAAGATCATCAGCTCTTTTCTAATCGTTGAAGGGGTTCTTGAGTCGGGGAGGGGGGGCTTTTATATTAAATTTTAATTTATGCTTGTTAACAAGATGTTAGCGTGCAATAAAATTTGAACTAATAGCGTGTTTGGCATTTAACCTACTAGCAATGAGGATTAATAAATGAAAGACACCGCTTTGTGTGCTTTAAGTGTTTGTTACTATCAAAGATTATATCGTAGAATACCGTAAGTACGTAGATACTACGATCTACGACGTACGCTTGATAACAAATTCTAGGTTTATGCATACAACTTTGTATGAGTTTGAAGGTTTTTGCTCTTAAAAAAGATTCTTACTTATGTACCCATCTGGTTGACTGTGATACAAAAGCGGTAATGAGTACGTAAGCCATTAAAAAAACCGTCTAAATTTTACAAACCTAAATAATGCCACTGCAAAGTTCTTTTGAATCGAAAACTTATTTTCTGTAGTGCACTTTTGCTATGGGAAAAAAGCACTGAACTCGTTACCGTCACGCTAATAATACATATATAGATCCACTAGAGGGCGCTAATCTAAAACATTGAGTTTTGTCAGCTCCTTATTAATTAATCTTTAAAAAATGTGTTTTCTCTTCTGACATGCAGTGCTACGACTGACAGTTTTTTTTATTTCCCAATTTCGCTTTGGCACACTTTAGCTTAACATTTTTTTTAAATACAAATGAGGTCTGCTATGTGATGTAGGTCTAGCTTTTGCACGGAAGGGCTTAAAAAATTAAATCTACTAAATATCACAATTCTGAGTGTTATCCGTTTGTGAAAAGGGTTCACCCATTTTTATATTGTTTTTTGAATTCTACTATTTTTGTATCTGATAAAAACATACTCCTATAGGAAGTGTGTTGTGTGATTTCAAGTCGTTATGTACAACATTTCAGTAGTTGTGTTGTAAGGAAACACTCAGGCATTTTATACTTAATAGAATGTAAAACGGAATGACCTCGGCCAAGAATTGAAAGAATATCTTATTACTACATCCCACGGTTATTAAATAAACAGCATATAATTTAATTTTTAATATTTTTATTTAATTTCGACTTTTCGGATCAAAATCGGTTCATAAATAACGGAGAGAGGGCTGAACATACATAAAAAAAAAAAATATATATATATATATATATACGGTCGAATTGAGAACCTCTTTTTTTTTCGCCGCTTATAAATATAAGTATAAGTAAAATATTTATTGTTCTTTTACTAATGATTGGAATAGGTACTTTTAACATTGTTTGTTTTGGTTGTGAATTGTGGTATTTTCGTAATGACAACAGCTAAAGATTAAAGGAAGTCAGAGATATTATATATATACCTATTTCAACGGGATGCGTGAAAAATGGTCTTGACAGACAGACAGACGGACAACAAAGTGATCAAGTAAGGGTTCTTTCTCCTTTTGAGGAACGGAACCCTAAAAAAAGAAAAAAGAGGATGTAATGTAGGGACTGATTCTTCAAGCGCTGGACAAGGTCGTAGGACATATTCAGGAGATATAACATTAACTAAATTGTTTATAATGGATAGAATTTACGCCTACTATCATTTGAAACCCTCAATACTTACCTACTGCCTACTTTAGAGCTGCTTACATCATACACATAACAGTCTGAATATATAATAAGGATAGCTACCCTCGGCTGACCTGTTTAGAAAGGTTGTCGACCGCCCGGGTCAGAACTGCTCAGAGTAATAACCCCTATATATTTCCCATAGCGGTTTAGGCCGTTTACAAATGAAAGATAGATGTGTTATGTTATGTAAGATATTTTGTATTAATATGTTTTTGTTTATACGTACAAGAAAGTATGTATGCACGTTCAAATGCGCTGTGATTACCTGAAATGACTTATAGGGTACGCATCAGTTCATGATATAATGATAATATTAGCGCAACGTCTGCTATAGACACTATCTTAGTGCTCGGTACGGGTCTGTATCTAGACTGTGGTCTACGGTCACAGTCCACGATATATCTAATATATATAATTACTAGCTGCGCCCCGCGGTTTCACCCGTGTAAGTCCCGATCCCATGGAAATATCGGGATAAGAAGCCAATAGCCTATGTGTTAATCCAGGTCTCCAGCTATCTACATACCAAGTTTCATCACAATCGGTTCAGTAGTTTTGGCGTGAAAGAGTAACAAACATCCATCCATCCAAACTTTCACATTTATAATATTAGTGGGATAGTGGGATTAAGATGTAGGTTATATTTAATTCTTGTATACGTGTAATCTGGTAATAGCCATTCTCTACATAGATGAGGGCAAGAGTCGTTCGTAAAGTATTAAAAAGCTTGAAGTTAAATCGGTAGTTTTGTCGTCAAGTTTTAGTAGTAATGTAAGGACATTAAAAAGCTCGTGATCAACTCTAAAGAACTTAAAGCAAATTCTAGAGAACGGAAGCATTGCAATTTCAGAAAAGATGGCACTGCCTCCATGTCCAGTGTTGTGGATATGATGCTCACATGGGAGAATTATTTGTATGATTCACAGATAATTTATTGATAAATAATACTGCAAAACCCTGGGGATATTCATTACCATGACTGCGGAACTTTCTTCCGACCGCTACACAGATTTCGCTTGCATAGTCAGTCTTACTTCCAATACTAGACTTTACTGATGCCAGTGATCTTGATCTGACAGAGGATAAGTTTGAACGCCTTCAACGGAATACCTTGTTCAGCCCCCTCACTCCCTCTTATCTCAGGGACCGTTTTATGTTCCTATGTGAGTATGTGACACACATTCGAGGAATTTGCAGTTGCAAGTTTTCTGCAAATTTCAGTGCATTCTATAAATTCGACGATAGGGATATCGTCGAATTTTATTTATCATTAATTTAAATGTCTAAGCTCGTCTGATAGAGAGTGGTAGTGCATTCCAAAGGCGTGCTCCTTCAACAGCAAACAAAAAATGTTACAATCAATGTTTAAATTGTAAATTTTTTTATACATAATTATAATGTATGTCATGTATATATATGTATGTCATGTATTTTATGCAATCCATTCACATCTGTGAAGATCTTCTTTATAATTTTGATACGAAAACCACCAACGCAAATCATTACACTCTTGTCACTCCAAAGGTTGTCTGGATGACATTGATTTTTGCGATAGCCACCCATTGTGCAATTATGTATCTGTTTTTTTTTACTTATAAGAGAGCGTCGGTGAGTGTGCGTCGGTAATTGAGCGTCGGTATGAAGGCATCGGTAAGTAGGCGTCGATAAGAGAGCGTCGGTAAGTTTGCGTCGGTAAGTGTGCGTCGGTAAGAGGGTGTCGGTAAGTGTGCGTCGGTAGGAAGGCGTCGGTAAGTAGGAGTCGGTAATTGGGCGTCGGTACGAGGGCGTCGGTAAGTGGGCATTAGTGGTGTGGCGTCGGTAAGAAGGCGTCGTTAATTTGGCATCGCTAAGTTTGCGTCGGTAAATTTGCGTCGGTAAGTGTGCGTCGGTAAGGGCGCGTCAGTAAAAGAGCGTCTGTAAGAAGGTGTCGGTAAGGTTGCGTCGGTAATAGGGCGTTTGAAAGTGGGCGTCAGTAAGCGGGCGTCGGTAAGATAGCGTCGGTAAGTTTGCGTCGGTAAGTTTGAGTCGGTAATTTTGCGTCGGTAAGATGGGTTGATAAGAGGGCGTCGGTAAGTTTGCGCCGGTAAGTGTGCGTCGGTAAGAGAGCGTCGGTAAGAGAGCGTCGCTCGGTAAGAGGGCGTCGGTAAGTTTGCGTCGGTAAGAGGGCGTCAGTAAGTTTGCATCGGTAAGCCCTCTTACCGACGCTCTCTTACCGATGCAAATATCTTTGATAATTTATTCCAACGCTTGAAATTTCAATGTGTTCAATTTCCTATCAAGTAAGCTCGAAAAATATGCGAAAAGCTTGCAATTATTCGCATAAAGCTGAAAATTGGTATGAATTGATAAATTCACTACTATTTAGTATTGCGTTACCGGTATAACCAGTCAAAACAATGTCTATTAACTTATTTTTATCAATTTATATATAGCGTTATTATCTATTATAGTTTGTCTGAAATAAATAAGAGTTTTTGATGTGGCGACAACATTATTAACACTAGTGGTGCCGATTCTATTGTACACTCGACTAAACTAAAACCTGACTTAATATCTTCATATGAAATCAACCTAGTGTTCTTCGTAATAAGGTCTATTTGTTACTAGCATCTATTTCTCAGCGCCGCTAAATTTCACTAAAACCCGTCAACGTATTCAACTCAACTTTATTTCCACGCAGCGAGAGTCTTCATTTATTCAAACACTGTATAATTGCCGTATATAAACTTGTTCAAAACGAACAAGGATGACGTGTTTTTAATCTACACCTACGAAGACGCTTACTAAAAACACAGAGGAAAAGAGATGGCATTCAACGGATAGCGGCTCTCGCTACGTGGTATTAAAGTTTATTTAAGCGTATCAGACTTTAGTCGACAAATAATTTGCTTATTTCGATAGCGACATACCTTGTTACTATGTTACCTACTTGTTTCAATTTGAAATAAGACCTTGTTTCTAAGTGTACAAGGTTTACTTCTTATATGAAGAAAATTTTGTGAATTTTAATTTAGCGAGTGAAGTAACAGAATTGGGGCCACTGTCCAAATTAACTTTATTGCACCATAAATACATAGCTGAGGACATTAAAAAATTTAGAACAACTGATGAAAATGTGGGTTAATTTTTTTTTAAC
Organism: Callimorpha dominula; assembly: GCA_949752705.1. Lineage (NCBI taxonomy): Eukaryota > Metazoa > Arthropoda > Insecta > Lepidoptera > Erebidae > Callimorpha > Callimorpha dominula. The sequence goes on along the minus strand of OX457009.1, from coordinate 9,394,890 downwards.
ACTGTAGGATACGACGGAGAACTAAATTAAAACAGTTATATTCTCTAGTGTTAAACAAATAATATATCTTTTAGATTATAGTCTTATTTATTTATAAAAAATATAACAATGTGAGGGTAAGTATGATTTTTTGTTATTTTGGTTACCATACTTTGAGTTCAATAATAAATAAAACTATGATGGATTCGACGACTTCGATATATTTATTCGAGAAATACAGTCTTTTTATCTTATTTAACGCATCAACAAGGAACAAAAATGAGTAGAAACAATTAAAAATACAATTTTCTCTCTGGTTTGTTACCATAGGTTCTAAATAAACAATTGTTTTTTTTGTGCTCAGAATGTATAATGACCGATAACATATCAAGAACACGATCAGTGGACGTTAAATAATCAATATTTAAACCAAAACTAGGTATATTCGTACACAAAAAGAATTTCACGTGAAAATCATTAAAATTGAAAAAAATTGGGGACAGTAACAAAACCGACGGTAACAAATTGTTAAGCTCAGTTTACATGGTCCTACATAGCAATTTAAAAAAAAATTACTTTTGTAAATTACAACATAGTACCTATTCATTAAACATCTAGCTTAAATCTTAAATTAATTCTGTATGAATGACATCCATAATTAGGAACACTGCAAGTGATCAAATAAAGAACGACATACTGAAACAAAAAAAAGAAAATCGATTGTCAAGCTAATAATTGTTGGCGCCATGAAAAAAAACTTAAAAAAATCGTCATCAAAAACTCTTCTTTATTGTATTAAAAATAGGGGCAAACTATAATAGATAATAAAACAGTTCACTATTAAATAAAAAAGACATTATTATGACTAGTTATACCGGTAACGCAATGCTATTGGTCGGTTATTAAGTATTGATGAATAGTGGGGTTATAAAAAGCCATGCCAACATTATAAGATGTTAACAATAACTTGAGTGCGGATGGAGGTTCGAACAACATAGCAGTTACTGTTAGTGAATTGATAGTTTATAGCAATAGTTGTGAAACTGTTCTTAACGTAATGGTTCTTAATTTCTTGTCTTTGCCAATTTTGCAGATAAAATAAAATGAACTCTTCATTATTAAAATCCTTACCATAGGTAATGAAACCAAATTATGCTCCTAAATTTCGTTCAACTTTATTCACGTTAAATGCATTTATTTTATAAAGACTACTTATTTAAAATGAATTCAGTATTAATTAATAGTATGTTTGTTACTGTTATTGCATAGCTTCTTTACTTTGATGATGTATTATATAAATAACCAAACTGTTGTTTATATACGAGTTTCAATTTCAAATTTTTTAAATCTTATTTTATTTGATTTTGATAAGTTTTCACATTATTTTTTATTTTTTTCGTTTTTATTTATTGTAATTTACAATAAATTGTAAATAGATTCAAAAAAAATATTTGTTTCAACATAATTTTTTTAAAGGTACTTATAAAAACACATTATTGAAGTAAAGAGGCGATATATACTTAGCCGTAATGACGTCATTACTAACAATGTTTTCATATTCGTCAAGCAAACACTGAAAGGTTGATATGATAAATATTAGTCAATGGGTAGTTAGAATTACTTAGCATATAATTTAAGTTAAATATTGACAATACGTGACAACGAATAAGCATGTAACTGTTCTTGTTAAGAAAGAATAAGACAATTAAATTTTAATATGAATACGAACTGCGCTATTACATATTCGCACGGCACGACCCGATACGGCACGTCAGGGCCGGGTGGTTGGAATTCCGTGCCGCATGCTCCTATGACACCGTACGGATGAGATATGAAGAAACTTTTTTTTACTATTGAAAATGGCGCCTTACTTAATGATTTTTTTCGTTCAGAGAATCGTTGTGATTTGAAATTCGATGAAACAGAAGCATCACGATAAAGTTCTTACGATAAAGTTCCTATAATCTTTATTTTTGCCTGCGTACTATATGTCAATGTCAACGTGATTTGTGTTGATTTTACTTTTTATTATTTCTCTTTCTCTCGTAGGCTACTTTTCTGAAGTTTCACTTCTGCCGTGTGTGAATTGCACACACACTCTCTTTTTTTTTATTATAGCTACTGTCACTCGGGATGATGCATGTAAGATACCTTATACATCCAAATCTGTTCAGGCAATTAGAAGTTATGGTGGAATAAAGAAACTCGAATGCGTATACATACGTGAACTCTTAAAACGTAACACTCCTTTTTTGGGCAATCGTGTAAAAAAAACATATTTATAGGATCGCATCGTTATACTTGTGCGATGCTAACTAAAAACTCCTGTAAAAATTGTAAACAACCTAACGGTGTTTATTTTCACTGGGCGTTCGGGAGCCGGTCGGTCGGGACACGGACGCCAGATGTCCTGACTTTATGGTCCTGACCTACGGTGCCAAGAATTGTCATTTCCTGATTATGTTTCGCATTAACACTGAACGACTTATAATGAGTATCCGCTGGTATTTTTCAGATAGTTTAACACGTTTTATTTGACATAATTTATTAGTATTTTTTAAATTGTTTCAGGTAATAATTATTATTATCAGAATTGATTATTTACGAATGATAGCTTACGGACGGTAAAATGTTTGTTGAAATTCAACGAAATTTTACCGTCCGTAAGCAAAACGAATCGTTAGTCGATTATAGGAACGCGGCATCAGTCAATATACTAACTAATATCTAAATACCGTTATTATGGTGGCGACTCGCATTGATTTTCTGTTTCACGTTAACGTAAAATTATTAGGGTAGGTACCTAATATACCTATGTAGTCTTTATAGATACACTTGCAACAACATTGCTGTCACTTGTGCAATGGTAGCATCGCACCAGTGACAGCAATGTTGTAGCAAGTGTATATAAGCACTCCGGATCCCTCCTATTTTAGGCGCAGTACGGCACACCGTGTGGTTTTAGTCGGTTCGATTCCGTTACACCGCCGCACTGAAAACCCCGGTGAGGTGCCGGCCCGAGGGGGTTTCTACACGCACATTAAAAAAGTGAATATAAGCACCGTTATATCCTTACCGTAGGGTGGGTCATGTGTTTGGTTATATAAAACTAAGATTAAGTAAAAAGATCTGCCTTTAACAATCTAGTTGCGAGTTCCAAGGCGTGGAGATCACACGAAAGAAAGTTCGAAATTTCGCTCGAATCTCGACAAGATAAGAGATTAAGATGAATTGTCTTGTTTATTGAGTTCTCTTTATTTATTATGTTATCTCTGTGATTACCCCCCATTATGTTGCTAATGATAAACCTATGACCTGTTAGTGACGCCCGCCGCTATCTTCTGCGCCTAATAAATGATGAACAGAACAGAGCTTGCAGTGCGTCGTGTTTACGTTATTTCTAGGGGAACTTATTCAGGCGTTTAATTAAAGCACAAAAAGTAAATATTAATTAACATATTCGTATTTATCTTATGTATCCAATGAGGAAAAACAGTTTTAATAATAAAACGATACGTCACATTCTTAAAATCAATGATTTTTAATTTTTAACCTCGATTATAATTATTTATAATACTTCCTTCTACGAAACATATCAATTAGTAAGGTGATATTTATAACTACTTAATTTAGATTTTAATTTAATAAATTCAATAATTACATTAACTACATAACCTTACGACTTCAAAGTCTTGAAATAAAAAACATAATGATAAAAATAGGAAAATTGTCAGTGCCAAAATCACAGTGAAGGAGATACATAATAATGTCACAACGCAGGGTACCACGTGAGTTCATTTGGCTTTGATGATGACGTCGAATTATGTATTGTGTGCCGTCGATCAGGTTATTATTTCCCTAACAAAATAGATTGGTAATGTATCTACTAAACACGTTATTCATGTAGACCGTTTATTCTTTAACTATAAATATTTACATATAAGTATTTGTACTACGGTGCTAACGACATATTCTCAAATAGGCTTGTCTTTGTTTATTATTTATTAATTGAAATTAAATAAATTTACACGCTTCACATGATGAGATATCTTTATTTTACTACATAAATTTATGTTTATTTAAAAAATATATATTTATCAAAACGTTATCACAGTTATCTGGCATATCTGGGCAGAACCATGAATATATCTGGTCCTCATCTGAAAAAAAAAGAAACGTCACTTTTCCCGCGCTCGGTGAGGCGTCGCACGTCCCTGTACGCATGCCTCTCCGCCTCTCCCAGTATTGAATGGACACGCTCGCATCACAGACGGGCGGACTAAGCAGAATGCTACACTTATCGATCTAGTGTAATACTGAAATTAAATAAACATGTGGCAGTGATTTTATAATCTAGGAATAAACACAGTGCCTTCCGGGAGTGTTGTACATCGCTATATAACTCAGGTAAGTAAAATAGGTCATTATCGATTAATCGACGAAATTAAATTGTATACAAGTGAGATGTTTTTGTTCGAATTTTTCTGCGTTCTTCATTAGTAGGGTTAATGATGGTTCGAGGAAGGTTTTGGAGGTTCAATAAATTATTGTTTACGGAAGGAATTCGGTATCGCTTGTGTGCGGTACCTGGTACAATGGTTTACGGTTTTTACGGTATTCGGTAGCTTTTCGCTCGCGTCATAGGTGCAGTATCAATCATTTTGCGGTTTATAAAGCCGTAGATTTCATTAATTCGTTAGTTGTTTGTGATTTACGGTAGCAGTAGGTATTAAATAGTAATAAAAATAACTAATCATGTTTACCTTTAATAATATATTGTGACGATTAATGTTTAATTTTGACTACGTTTTATAATTCAAAAAATGTTTTTATATAATTCATAGCCTAGGTCATTATGATAACAACATGTTATGATCATTTAATGTAAGTGCGATGCTTCATTTATTTATAAACATGATTGCGATATTGTATTGCCAAAGGCATAATATACTAGTATATGTATTTAGGATAATGTAATGTTAAACTATTTACAAAAATTAGGTAGGTAAACCGTTGTTATTTTAATTTCTTATACCTATAATATTTTCCTGTTTACAAATTATAAAGGCCGTGTTTTGTTTTTCTGGCTTCAATTTGTGTCTATGAGTTTTACCGAGTTAAAAAAAACAATGTTTTCTTATTAAACTCCATAGAGTCCTATAGTTTATAAGTTATAACTTCAGAGAGCTCTAACACGTTTTACCGACTCTAGACTATTAAATATGATTATAGAACACACAAGTAAATTCTTTGAACAAGCACATGGCAAAAGTTTTGCACTAAAAACAGCCTTGTTAATATGTCCAAAGTACATTAATTAATACAGAAAAATATCTATGTCCTTTCGATGGATGGCAGTTGGGCTAGGTGACAAAATTATTCAGTGCATAACTCAATCATTTCTCTTATAGAATACCATCCGTTTTCTGCAGGTCTACCTGCGTTTATGGTCACTGCTTCACTCCAAGGTGTCGTAGCGTGATATTCCTAATCTATCTAATACAAAAAATATATATATATTCAAATCTGACTAGAGCCAGAGATGAGCGCAGCGCGTTTAATTAAACAAATAAACAATTCAGCTTTATTATAATACTAGCTCACCAGCGCAACTTTGCCTGCGTTACATAAGAGACAGATAAATTTGCCCCGGTTTTGCAACATTTTTCATTGATGTTTGGCTCCTATTCGTCGTAGCTTGATGTTTATATAGCCTATAGCCTTCTTCGATAAATGGGCTATCCAACACTAAAAGATTTTTTCAATCCGAACCAGTAGTTCCTGAGATTAGCGCGTTCAACCAAACAAATAAACTCTTCAGCTTTATAATATTAGTACATATATATTTCTCGCTATCCAGACTTGCACTATGCTGCCTTTTCAATACATATATGGATTATTACTTTTTATTTTTCACTTTTGTGTTTTTGACTTAAAATCTTATATATATATATATATATATATATATATAAAAAAATCTTGTGTCACGATGTATGTTGCCAATAAACTCCAAAACTACTGAACCGATTTCAATCAAATTTCACATGTACCCGTATTTTGGTCTAACTTACTGGATAGGATAGTTATCATCTCAATTATTCGCTTATGTCGTTAATGTAAACGAATAAAATGTATCAATTAATTGTTTCTTAAGCAAGTGTTTATTTACTGTTTAGTTTTATGAAGTTCTCATTGATGGCGGTGCACGTTGATTCATCGATAAAATTCTTCAATATTATTTGCCATCTAGGTTGCAAATACACCCAATAGATGGCGCTGTGTTCTGTTTGTTAGAATATAAATTCTATTACTTTATTTGACGTAATATTTATTTATGTTCACGATATAACCGTATTATTTTAATGGTTTGTGACTGATATTTTTATAATTATACTGCGTATTATGTTACAATATTATTACCATTAATAATAAAAAAAAAATTGTACTATTTTTGTTAGAGAATTATTAAAGTCTTGGCGCCAAATTTTAATCAAAGTTTCGAGATCTGGCCATCTAATTCTATCGAGTCGCCATCTCTGGTTTGAATGTCCAAAGTAATTATAATAAGCACCCCACGCATTTTGTACAACAATATGAATATTTCAATTGAGTACTCCAGTTTTATTTTCAATTTAGCTAATTCGATTTTACCGGAAGGGTTTTATTTCCTTAGTTGCGATTAGAGAAATAAAATATGGCGGTACGAAGTTCGCCGGGTCAGCTAGTAAGTTTATATAAAATTTGATAGTTTATGTAAATAAGCTCAATACTTAAGACTTAAGGTTTATTTATTTTTTGCTTTTTAGTTCTTTTCGTCGGTTTAATTTTTTGTCAAAAGATTTTTATCTGTGTTTATAAACGTAACACCAGTCACTCGCACATTGACAACCTTGTCGCCTCTAGAAAGAGATACAAGGACGTTACCACATTAATATTATCTATCCAGTATTGTGACTCGGTGTTGTCCTTGAAATAATATTCTACAGCCGCGCGGTACGTAAACACGCGAAAGGGTTGCCCGTCTACAGTATTTTAATTTCATCTACCTACTTGAGTTGCTTTCTAGTTTTGTGATTGTAAATATTATAATTTTAATTTAAAAAAAGAAATAGAAAGTGTTCAACAAAAATACATGTTGTGTTTTTTTATTCGTAGATTTAAGAGTTTCTTTCTAGTTTTGTGATTGTAAATACATATTGTAATAAGTATATTTTTCATATAAAAAAAAAGAAACTTGTTGTGAATGAAATAGGAAGTGTTCAGTAAAAATACATCTTGTGTTTTTTGATTAGTAGATTAAATAAAAAAAAAACACATTCATTTTAGGACTGAAAACTATTTGAGCTTCCACTGAGACGTACGAAAACTTTTATTGTTAAAATTATCAGTATAACAAATACATTGCCATATTAAGTAAGTACTTGTACTTATTTCAAAAAGCATCACACCGTTCGTTCGTCACTCGCTTTCCGATTCTTTGTATGAAGATAGAATACTGTATAGATATTATTACCGTGACGTTACTTTAAAAAAATAGAACATTCTCTTCTATAGTAAATCTTATATAATATGATATAATACTTATTGATTGGTTTCTCTTTTGGTAAAAGAAATACGCGAGCCCAATACATTAGGTATTATACTTTCCTTACAATAATTTCTTGCATACTGGGTGCTATTTTTTATCAGTCTTGCTATTTTTACTACACCTGTCATGAGATGACACTGGCTCGTTGCTTTTCCACTTCCCATGGAGTTGTGGCGAGCCTCCTCAATAGCACCATAACAAACGTAATCTCTCGCGTTAAAATTAGTATGGTTGGTACGTTGAAAAGGCTGCACGCTTTTAGATAAAATTTACTACACAGATAGATTGTATTCGCGATTAGCACATAGGTACAGGAGAACCGACATCCTTGCGGACGGAGTCTCAATAGGGATTGCTCCCGAGAATTCCTGGTACCCATTTTCCCCGGCAATATCCGGTATTCTTTTCTTTCTATCTAGTACCGGTACATACTTGTAACATTAAAATACCTACTGAAAATCAAAAGAAGAATGTAAGTAGATGCTTCCACAGCATTATTTATTACTGGTAGAGGCTAAAACTTATCTGCCTAACGTGGTACCTGGTGTTGTATTGGATATTACTTACACCACATATACCTTTTATATGTATAGAGCACTATTATTGTTTTAAATATGAGTTTTTCCTTTAACATAGCTCAATATATAGCATAATAAATTAATAGATTAAAATCAATGACTTACACTCTATCTGTCATACTTTCCTAGAACCTAATTATCTTTTAATGAAATTAAGTACAAGCACGACTTAATAATAGGTACGTTACGATTACTTACGATAAAGGTTACCGTATAAATAGACCACTTATATATAGGTTACTATTTATTCATGGGGACTATGAATAAATAGTTAAATGAATATCGACCTAGAGACTACCCTTTATTACCTTCGACACTAATAGAAAGTAATAATTTTATATGCGGTTGCTTTGACATGTAGTTAGCTATTGCTTTTTAATTAACTTTATTGAATGACGCAATAAAAGACATACTTTGTTTAATCATCGTTACAGTTAGTAGAACAAAGTAAAGACTTCGGTAGTTCAAGAACAGTTAGTTAGTTCCCAAGAACTCTTCTAAAAAAACAGTTTTGTAATGAAAATTGATATCCCATACTAGATATCGCTTGAGACTTAGGGATTGCAGTACCGGGACTAAGAAATATACTCTACGATCCTCCCTTTGTGTTGGAGCGACATGTCACCCGTTCATCTAATGTGGTGACCCCGACGTGATTGTAAGTCGCCACATGTTTTTGCTGTATGTGGAAGTCGCCACACCAGACTGAAGCCAGTACCGGCTTTTATCTTATCTGTGGTACAGGGAGTACCGGGAAAAATCGGGAAATTCGGTACCCAACACAAATATTGAATGGTTATTTCCGTTAATAAAAATGATAGGCTAATTTGTACCAGTTTTAATCAGATTTGAGTTGTTGACAATAATGTCAACAGTTATAAACAAAATACTCATTTTTAACAAAAAATAATTACGGTATCAAGTCTACATAATCAGTTTTAAAAGTAAATGCAAAAACAGGCTTTGTTCTTGTTTTAATAAAAATGTGAACCGTTACCAATTATGGAAAAAGTGTCCCACATATGAGACATACCAAAAAAATGTCTATATTTCGAAAAAATTATCCAAGTACCGTCATCTAGTATAGAAAAGATTAACAACGATGTATTTGAGTGTCGAATTTAGTAAAAAAAATGTTGGTTAGATGTATCTGAATAAACATTTATTTATGTTTTCTTCAAATCAATTTTCAGTGTTGAAATAATTAGTAGAGGTAAGTTCATGTTTAGATTTGTCATTTTACTTGTAATCTTGTAATTTCACTGATAAATAGTACATAGATTAACAATTTTTTTTGTATGTGACAGATATGGCACACCATGCATTCAGTTTCCTCAAAATACACGTTTTGCAGCAATTGTTTGCAGATGAGGCATAGGAATAGTTTGACTACTGAAGAAATTCAACACTTTCTTGAAATTCCATCCGGTAGTGAAGATGAACTGGAACTGTCTGATGACGATAGTGATGACGACTTGATACGAATCCAGGATTTGGTGATGACAGAAGTGGAGGAGTGACCTGAAGTACTTCAGGATGATTACTTCGAAGAAAATGTGAGCATACTTAGTCCACACTCAAGCAGTAGTATGTTAGTTACGTCTAACTCAGCCAATGTTACTCTTCAGCCTAGTACTTCTGGACAAGCAAATCCTAGATCAAGAATAGCACGAGCTCACCCAACACCTGTAACCTCTTTTGTCCCACCTACCCCACAGCCTGTCAATCCAAAGCCAAAGAAAAGAGAATATATATGGAGGAAGATGGAGTTTCAGCAACCGGATACAACATTTACTGGCGTTGACAGATTGGAACAACCATACACTGATTTTGATACATCCTCACAGTACTTTTTGTACTTTTTTGACGACGATTTACTCAATCACATTGTCGAAGAGTCTACTAAATATAGCATTCAAAAGAATCCTTCAAAGCCAGTTACAGTTACAAAGATGGAGCTCAAAAATTTTTTAGGCATCTGTCTCTTGTTAGGACTGGTGCCACAACCAAATATCCGCATGTCATGGCATTCCGAATTAGGTATTCCACTCATAATTGATACTATGACACTCACTGATTTTGAAAAACTACGAAGTGTCATACAGTTCAACGGTAACGTAAGTTTTAAATCAAGAGGAGAGCCAGGACATGACAGACTTTTCCGTATTAGACCCTTTTTGGAAACATTGAAAAAGTAATGCCAAGCTGTCCCGAAAAGAGAAACTCTTTGAGTTGATGAGCAAACGTGCGCCACCAAAGCCTGCGACTTTCTGCGTCAGTATCTCCCAAACAAACCTCACAAATGGGGGTACAAGTTGTTGGTGTTGTGTGATGATGAAGGTTTCGCATATGACTTTGAAATTTACTCCGGCACAGAAAATGATCCTGAATGGAGGCTGTCTGATGAATGTGACTTAGGAGCGAGTAGTGACATTGTCGTACGTCTATGTAAATACTTTGATTGTAAATGTTCTTATACGAAGACTAAATTAGCTTTTGAAAAACGTTTAATTAAAATTAAAACGAATTAATTAAAATGTGTTTATTTCATTCATACCTTTTTATATTACATAGAACAGATTCACATTATAATGCGTGATGTGTCACATGTGGGTCATACACAAAAACATACGTGATTACGTTTCTATTGAGTGACGATTTTTTTTTATATTTTTTTGAGAAATGGCATCATATTTGCTAGATAATGTATATTTTTTAAACCGAAAAGAAAAATCATGCACTGTAGGGTTAAACAAAACAGTTATTATTATTAATCATCCAAGGAAACACACTTTAAACAAAAGACAATCAAAACTTAGTTTTCAATTAATCTTTAAAACAGCCGAACTTTAACTAAAAAAATTTAATACTTTAAACTACTAAAAACTTTAATTCAAATCGGTTCATTAGTTTAGGAGTTCATCGCGAACAAACAACGTGGAACGAAATTTTTATACATATAGATTTATTATAAAGCTGAAGAGTTAACTAAGAGGTAGCTATTAATCAGATTTTAAATTCTTTTTGTATTGGAGAGAGAAACATTGAGGAAGGTTAAAGGCTATGTAACATCACGCTACGACCTTTAGGAGTGGAGCAGTGACCATAATCGCAGGTGAAGCTGCTGGGAGCGGCTAGTGGTACAATATAATTACTTTTAGTCATTTGATATCTGTCCACACCACACCGAACTTCAATTAACACGCAATGGTTCATTTCATATGTATTTACGATCATAACAAATGCCCGAAACGTGTTAATGGGGTTAATAAATGTTAATGACCATAGGTCTAGGGCAATATGTATAAAATTTAGTGTGCAGAAATATTCAAGCTTCAATGTAATGCCCTTATTATCACGATTTCAGCATAGTTTTAAAGAAATCTACAAGGCTTTTTACAATCCTAAAAAAGTACTTAAAGAATTTTTTTTGTATTGCCTGATATTTCTTAACCTATTTCAGAATTATTGAAGCAAATGAAGTAACCATAAAATGTAAACAAATTACTAAATTATTAAAATATTTAGTAGTTATAAATAGTAGTTCTCAATAAAGAATACCGAAAAAGGCAAATGCCTACAGAAGGAAATGGACTTCGGCGTATACTATTTAATGTTCTTTGCAAACCTAATTGGGAAGAGACGAACTAGCTTCCCTTGTTCTAATTAGAAAATCATTCTGGTCTAAATTCTGATTTAGAAGAAATCTTTGAATTAATTGTGTTCTAGAACCTAAAGGAGTAAATGGAGCCTTATTTAATTTTAGTCTGCTTGTGGTTTTAATTAACACAGTTAATATTTGGAGAATTAGAAATTAAAGAAAAATGGGAATCTCAGCTAGTAACGCAGTAGACTAGTAGACAAGACCAACAGGAGTACTTTCTTAGGAGAAGTACCTAGCCTAACACAAAAACCAAGGTGTGAGAAAGAGATAAAATAAACCGGACCGTGAAACCGGTTTGAAAAAATTTACTCTCCAATAGTCTCCTGTCAAAATAGTGGCTACGTACCCGTAGGACCTCCAAATTTGGACCTCATCTACAAATATGACCCTTTGGACCTCCCTGTACCGTTTGGACCTTCTAACTTGGATTTTGCCTATTCTTTAGTGCCCATTGGACCCTCTATGAAACAACGTGTCCCGTTGGACCTCATTTATACATCTTCGTATTAAAATCCAAAATACAATCGTGCACAAAAGTGAGACACTTGATCAAAAATAAAACACTATACAATTAATCAATATTTTTAAACAAAAATATGAAAACAAACAGCCTTTAATTACAAACAAAATCACCTTTTCCAATCGGATCACGTATTTTTCTAATTTTACTGACCTTTAATTGTAAGCTAATGCAAAAGACACTGTTTTTTTTGGTGCTAATTTTGCTAGCCTGCGATCCCTCTAGTCCTCGCCCCGCCCCCCTCTGACTAATCGCTGCACCCTGGAGCGCGAGAAAAGGTCTAGCTTAGACGCGAGTTTACCTAGCGTATGTCCAAAAATGTTTGATAAAGTTAGACTGTCTTTTATAAGTATAAAACCTAAGTGTTATTGATGTTTGTACATGAAGGACGACGTAGTACTATGTGTTACTAGTGTGCCTCTATTTGCTTATGGTATTTCACCAAATTTTTAGAATTCTGATTAACAATTTTCAACATAATTGTACCTTTTCTAACTAGATAACATTGAAAGAATACCAAATGAACACATATTTTTTTGAAGGTCCAAACGGTTCTAAAAAGAGGTCCAACGGGTCCTTTTTTTGGTAGTTTTAATTGTTTAGATCCAAAGAGGTCCAATGGGCACTAGACTATTATATTTTGAGGAGGGTCCAAAGGGACCTAAAAATGCGGTCGAACGGGTACGTAGCGGTACGTAGCCAAAATAGTATCTCGTTTTAATTTTAGTGTTATTGTCGTAATCTTTCTATATTTTAACGGATAAATATAAAAAATAATACTGGTGTCGTGTTCTGTGTTACATTGTGGTGTAACATACATCAAAAATCCAAATAAAGAAACATTTCACAGGCAAATACTAGAAGTTCAATACTACTTTCAAGGTGTTTATTTTTATATATTGTTTATATTGTGTTGAATATATACACAAAATTATTTTTTTAGCAATTAATTTATGCAGTAGGTAAACACTCTGTTTTTGAGATATTAAAGATATTAAAAAAACTGTGTTTGATAATAAAATCTTGTATAGGTAAGGTACGTACGTACTACACTACACAATAGTATTTTTGAAAAACTGATAAAAAATATTGCACTTTGAATAAAAATAAACATTCATTGGATCAGGATCCTTTGTGTAACGACCGATATTAAATCATTAAATATATATTTCAATAAGGCTGAGATATAAAGCATCACTAAAAATGTGTTAAAAGAAACATATAATAGATTAGATTATTATATAAATAAAATTATTCTATTTAGGGGCAATAACATTTACGCATATCCCCGATTAAACTTACTCTGTCATAAATAGATCACTAATTCTTTATATATTACATCCTCTAATATATCTACTAATGTGAAGTTGAAGACGAAGGAGGCAGCTCAAGCTACGGTTTTTTTTGCCACCTGGAGATACGTAGTCACCATCCTTCAAATACCCATTTTAATAAAAACTTATCATTATGACAACAGAGGATACCATTTAAATCAATTTATTGCTTGGTACATCAACGACGGACACAATAATATAATATATAAATTAATTCACAAATTGGCTCCTTCAATGTTGTTTAGCTTTCGATGGAACGTGATAACATTGAGTAGGTATTGCTTTAGTTAGACTTCTAGGCAATATTTAACTAGCCTACTGTATCTAATTATAATTCATTGTTGCTGATTCTGTTGTACATTTCACCAAACTAAAGTTTGTGTAAAATCTTATGTTAGTCAAAGGATTTTAAAGACCAAAATAAGATTTACTGTTACGTAATATATTATTTTATTATAAACTTTATCCCGCGCGAGGAATCAGCGCAGGTCTTCCGAAAATGTCAAGTGTTTTATAATTATACAAGTTAAATAACAAAAACGTAAAAAATGGACATCTATTCGTCCATCTGTGCGAGTGAATTTATTTGATTCTGACATTACAAATGTCAATTGATACTGTATTTTATTGTATGTATACGATTGCTGGAATGATGTTTAGCGTTCGTTTAACGGTACGAAGACTACTTAAGATTCAAGATATACAATGGAATACCAATAGAATAGAAGAATCATGGACTACGTAGATGTAGCATAAAACATTTTCAGATTTTTTAGTCCAAAAAAGTTTTGTAACAGCAGAATAGGCACCATTGTCTATCATTATAATATGGACAAAATAGAAACACGAAATCTTTAGTTGAATCGGTTTAGACTGCACGTACAGCCTATTCTTGGTATTTCTCATGAATAATGTAGTGTACCGTGACGTAAGTCGAAAGAAAACTATATAAATACTGTATTGAGGTTTATTTCGGTCCGTAATTATTAACTTTGCATAAAACCTATCTAAATCGTTGTTTGTACCTAATTTAGTATTCTACTAATAGTTATTTTTTCTAAAATCTTTGAAGTTATAAGCGGAAATACAGCCGCCAGTAATATTTTTTATTATAAATGTATATGTTAACATTTCTTTTAAATGTGTCGGGATTAAAACCATATTGCGTTGACTTCAAACAATAAGGAAAAGGGCAGGAAGACGATTATTATGCAGTAGCTTTGGCGGTTCTCAATTCAGTCGTTAACCGTCTCTTATCGTAAGTACGGAGACCTCTTAAAGTTAAATGCATGATGTATTAAGGGTGAACAAGATGGCTCTCATTTCTTTTTCTACTTCAAAAGCAATTTGGACTCAGACTTTTTATTCCCTCGCTTTTGTGTACTATGCTCGAGTTAGTGCACAACAGGTTTCTGCTCAAATTTGTGCTCTCTGGTAGAGAAGACAACTTTAGAACACCGCGGTTTGCATAGGTACTATGCCTGAGGTAGCACACAAGTTTCTACTCAAATTGGAGCTCTCTGCCGGAGAAGGCAAGACAGACAGAAGACAACTCCACTCTATAGAACACCGCGCTTAACTTGCACTGCCAACGTTGTTTGGTGTATATTTATGTTGGCGAGTTGAGTAATTGCCATGTTGGAGATCGTGAATTCACACAGAGAGAACATCTTTGGTGTAGCGACTGTTGAATTATCACGATGGCCATTTTGCTTTGTATGAAATAAAAAATGATTTTTATTTATAATAATAATAACTTGTGACACCTTACACACGGCCCTCTGATCCTAAACAAGGCTAGTTATTTATACAGGTTGTTACAGTAAGGTGAAGCTAAACCAACAATTTGGTGGCTATATATAACGCTCTTAAAATTTGACCACACCTAGGAAGGTGGTCAAATTTTAGGAGCGTGTTACAGGAGTAACAACCTGTATATTACTTAATACATATTATAGATGATTGATTCTTTGATAATAAATGTTCAATATTTGGCATCAATTTAGTAAGATTTAATCTCAAATTTCCTCGCTTAGTGATACCCAATTTACAGATACAAAACCTCTGTCCGAGTCAAGTTTGTCAAGTTTTTAAGTTGTTTACCGGATTAATAGAAAGTCAAAATTAAAATCACGACCTGCTTAAATGGCCCCCTGTTTACGTCTTACGGACCCCAACTATTTGTTTCACTCACATAGACCCCTTGCAGGTCGTCATTGACCCCTGTGGTCGATGTAGACCACTTTGGGTATCACTGCTCTAGACTCTATACCAACTTGTCCGTCAAAACACGTATTCAGCGTATTCTTTGCATAAAAGTTATTAAGACGAATTTATAATTTAGAAAATATAATTTGAAATATTATATCCTAACTTTAAACTTTCGAGTTCCATTATATACTTAATTATGTATTTATACGGGAATTAAAGTGATCGCGTTAATTCCCGTATAAATATATAATTAAGTATGTAATATCACAGATAAGATTATAGTTACTTCGTAAGTAATATTATATTTTCTAAATTGTAGAGATTTTATGTCATCAATGTGTTGGTATGATTTTACAATATCTTAATATAAAGCTGTATCAAATGTTTTAGCTTAGGCGTCCATTAGACGCTCATGCAAACGTCAATTATTACCAAAAATCACGATTGACGGATGTCCTTTGGTGATTGATGAAATAATATCGACATTAAACCGTCAATCACTGAATTAGACGATATTTTATTCGTCAATCAGCGTTTTGATTGTGGCAAAACTGATAGCAAAACCTACCGTGTAATGGGCGTCTTAAACAATCTTAATGTTTAAATGGTAGGTATAGCAACTATGCGAGAAGAGTAGGTAACATAACAAAACTAACAAAATTCCAAATGTTTCTGAAGAAAACGTTGCACATGTAGGTAAAAGCTAAAAAACCATCGAGCAGGTTATTTTTTCCTTAAAGCACCCAAGTAGTTTTAGTGAACTCCTTGGTAGTCTATAATAATAATACCTAATACATACCTATATATTAATCTATCAGTGGACAACAGCCGTGACCTTTCAAGGAAGCCTTGCGATTTCTAAGGCTGCTTCATGCTTATTCATTGGTACGTAGCACGACTACCCACTACATACTTATTATTTCTTCAGTTAATTGATAGGTCGCATTACCTCAAAAAGGTAAAGTAAAGAAACTACCTGTATTTTGTATATTGAAAAAAACCGCAAATGCAATAAAAATATTATATTCTAAAATATGCATTTTACACTCAACCGTCCGGACAAGTGCAAGGCTGACTCGCGCACCGAGGGTTCCGTAAGTAAACAAACTTGTATTTCTCGAAGACTTTTGTCCGTCTTTTTCGACAGACTTAACTTAACTTTGCCGTTGTACGACCAAGTCAACAATCTAACCGCAAAATATATGTGATGAAACAACAAATTAACGGCTTTTGGATTTTCCCCTTTATTTGTGCTGTCAGACCTTGCTTTTTACCAAATTTTATGATTCTAGGTGAATGGGAAGTACCCTATAGGTTTTGATTTACCTGCGAAAAGTTAAAATTTGTTAAAATCTAAGGCTTAATGGCCCTATCTTTTTATTGCGTTGACTTAGAAGCTTGATTTTTTTACAGCTTCCAGGGACCACTGACTCGAGTATTTGGTGTTAATTTCAACTTGATGCCTTCTTGGTTTCCTGAGGAAAAGGTGTTGACAGACAGACAGATATAACAACAAATTAACGACTTTTGGATTTTTTCCTTTATTTGTGCTGTAAGGCCTTGCTTCTTACCAAATTTCATGATTGTATGTCTATGGGAAGTACTCCATAGGTTTTGATTTACCTGGGAAATGTCCAAATTTGGTCAAATATAAGGCTTAAGTGGACATTTCTTTTGATTGCGTTGTCTTAGAAGCTTTTTTATAGCTTCATGGGACCGCAGACGTATGTATTCGGTATTAATTTCAACTTGATGCGTCTACGCGTTCCTGAGGAAAACGGTCTTGACTGACAAACAGAGAGACAGACAACAAAGTGATCCTATAAGGGTTCCTTTTTTCCTTTTGAGGAACGGCACCCTAAAAATTGGACTAAAAACTTTTCTAAGTGCTTCAACATCGATATCTGTTTAACAGAACACATAAAACAGAATAAATATAACAAATTATTCTATTACATTTTTTATGAGTATGAATAACCTCAACGAATTACAGGTGACTGATATAAGACAAACAAAGAAACACCACATCTGTTTGCTATTGACTTACAAAGATAACATATCATTCCAGACGAACAAAGATGTCTGACATTGAAATAAATGCAGTTGTTTTTGCTATAAAATGTTTCAGGCAAAATATTTGAATGTGCGGTCTAAAGAATTTTTATTATTATCTTCGGACGTAAATATCGATCGTTGAAAGGAAGGGCGCCAGTCCATTGACGTGTTTCGATGCCGAAATTAAATCGGAACGAATGGTTACTAATAAACAATTAATGTAGATAAACAAAATATTACGTAAGGTGTCAAATAGGCAATGTTATTTCATTTGCAATTATTTTGCGCTTCGAGTAATCGTTCCTTAAGTTGACGCACACGACTTCCAACCATATTAGATACGCGTATATTTTTTGTCAATCGTCAACTACGTACAGGGGTTGAGATGTATGGAAATGTAAATGGAAGGGAAAAAATACAAGACAAGGAAAACTGGATTCAACTAAGTTTTAGGTGAAACATCACAGCTAACTTTATCCGGACAAAGAAAGTTCAAAGTATAATACACGTTAAAAAGTCTATACGCGGCCATTGGCGCGCGGGTACATGGATCGGATATGTTATGCTCTTTCATAGTTAATGTGATAGACCGACTGACAATGATCTTCGACATAAATGCCATTTTGTTTTACTGTTTCCCTTACAGAGTGTCTGATTAGTGTATTTAAAATGTAATAATTGCCATTGTAAATGTATATTTTTTAATATTTTTTCTTCATTGTACTCATTTTCGTGAAAATTGTAAAATAAAGTGTCGTTTACGGTCAGTTATTTGGTACAATTGACACTGATAGCCCCCTATCCAACATATGTGTCAAAATAATGACCAAAACAATCTATGGAAACTCTGGCAATGATTTCGGCCAAATCTAGCTGAAGACGTAGTCTTTTTCAGTATTACTGTTAGTAGCCCAATTATATTGAGCCCTTGAGCTACTGCTACTAGTTGGCACAAATGATTATTATTACTTATTTTCATTATTGTGTTTATTGTTTTCTGGTCTTTTGTAGTGCACTCTTGCTTTATTATTTACTTCCCAAACTTACGGCCTCGAGAAACCTCCAGATTCCAGTAGTGATTGACACATTAGTGGGCCTCAAAAACATAGCATATACATTGCAGTTTTATCTGCCTCCCGACAGAATCTGCATATTGTGTTCTCGCCCAACTTTCGGTTGAACATAATAATATGTTTGTTCAGTTTGCAGTGTTCGGTGAGGTTCCGTGTTATTACACAGGTTTTGTATCTTTTGAGCTCCAGAAGTTCTTTTAATACTTTGTTATCATACCACGACTGGTCTACGACACTCGAAAGCCTTAATAAAGGATTAAGGCTTTCGAGTGTCGTTGACCAGTCGTGGTCTTCCATCTCTTAATAGCTATTGAAGTGTACTGGCACAAGTGATGTTTAATGTTGCTGCAAGGAAGCGTACGCAGAGTAAGTATAATAACCGCTTGCCACCAGGTGTATCGATATCTATGTGTTCATTCAGGATATAATTTGTATGTGTTGTAAATTTCATCCAAATTCTTCAGCCCTTACACTGTAATTGAGTAACAAACATACATACGTATGTAATTATGTATGTATTACCTTACACGCACGTGAACAAAGTTTCGTATTTATAAAATAGAATATTGGTAGGTTTTAATTCACCACTCCACCGACAAGGTTGAAAGTATTTCAAGGCAGTGTGTCTTCATTTGATTCTCTCGGGAAGTCGGTCAGCAATATTATTCTTTAATTCCGCAGCTATGTTGTATATTTGAATTATAAACAACATGCGTACTTGTGGCTTCCTGTCGAGTTCTCAAATTATCCATCTTGAACTCACACTAAAACGGGATTAAATTTAATAATTCATACTGTTTACAGGATGTCGGATAGACATTTATATTAAAAAATTAAAATATGTACACGCCTATCTCGTGTACCTACCATATACACAAATTGATTTTAATAAAATACTTCAGTGTTGTACTCGTGATTTTAGTTATCATTTTTAATAATTTCTACCGTCCGGGGCAGAACACAGAATTGTAGTTTAAGTTTAAAAAAGATTGTGTTACAATATTATATAATTTATGGTAACTTAAGTATCTTTTTTACCATTGAACGACTAATATATTTGTGCATAACGGCTCACTCACGGCTACTGGACCAAATGCAATACACCAATCAAAAAAATTGAGCCGCTAAAATGTTTCGTAATGTTATTCAGATGATAGCCTTATTTGTGTCTCATACATAACATTATGAAGTTTATTACTTAAGTTACAATTGCGGTACTAAACTACTACTAAAACTATCACAAAGATATTTGCAGATTTTGTTGTGAATTTAAGCACGATGTGGATAATTGTATTGTGTATAAAGAGTTTGAGCATAATATCGTTAGCATAAAAATAAGGCTCGAATTTAGTAAAAGCGTACACAAAGAAAATAAAAAACCATTTACAAGCAGATAAAAATGTTGAGTGTGGGTCAGCAGTAGTATAATCGTGATTGCCTGCTACATTATAACTTATACATCAAATAATTTGTAGCAATTGATTAGGCTATCGATCAATAGCAAGGCAATTAGCCGTGACCTTCACCTTGATTATGTGTATTAAGTAGCATTCTGGTCCGATGTAATCTATACCAGTTACGGGGCTTAGACGTCTTTAAGTAGATTTTTACGATTTTACCGTGCTGTGGCCGAGAGGTGAGACCATGATACTTTCAACATTGTTTAAAACTGCTATTACATTGTTAATTGTGAAGGTATTTTTTAAATTTATTCCTCATGGTCCATCTTTTTAATCATTAAGTACCAGTACCTCAAAGCAATTAGTACTATCATGATAAACCCAGTAGAGCCAGCGTATTTGCAATCGGGCGAAAACTTTTCTGTTTCATTACTAATGACGTAATTATTATAGGACATGTGTTTAAACGTTTTGAGTTCGTTTGGTTTGTTTATTTTAACAATTAAAAAAAAATATTTGTGCAAAGCATTGAGATAAATAGTACATTTATATCGATGGTGCAAATTGTCTAACCAGGCCGGAGTTCGAATGATTTTAGTCACTAGGGAAAGAATGAAGAAGGTGAAATTGGTATGAGGGGCTAAGGCGTGTTTTTGTTACTTGAATTGTTTTCAAAGATTAGATCACCATCTTTAAGTTACATTATTCTGACGAGTTATACAAATAGCTACATTTCTTATAGTCTCGTGCATCGCTAGACTTTATTATGCATAACTATTAGATCATTAATAGGTTCATATAATAGATAGTCTTAACACCATCACAACCATCAGTGAATATAATCGGCTAATCGCTGTTCTAGGGGATTATCTAAGAAACGTAGTTAATTAAAAGAAATAGGTTAATGTTGGCCGTAGGCGATAAGCCAGCGATCGTTTGTCGTTATGTTACTTTATTCTGTTCGAACGATACTTTATTATGTTATAAATTATAATTCATTTCTTGCTACTAGGATTTCCTAAATGTTAATGTAGATGACATATAATACTGTCTAGGTTGTACGTAGGTATTCCTTAAACGTTACCTTAATAAACTTACTACTTGTTCGGGTTTGTGTTAAGCATTATGTATTATATACACATACACAACAAATAGTGACGTAATTGGTCACTGAACGCGTTCCAGATGAGGTACATATTAAAAACTATTATACTATGCCATTCAAATAAGAATAGGACTGACCTTGCGCCATATTGTAATGTCATAGCTGTCAATTCGAACAAATTAAGTAGGATATGCAAAACAGATATTTTCGAAACACTCAATTTATTTACAAAAAAACACGAAAATTTGGATCAGATTTTTTTTCTATTTAAATTATGTGGAAAAGGTAAAGGTATCCAGTATATAATAAGTTGACCTGTCGTGTTAGGAAATATACAAAGACTGTTCAAGTTATACTGGTCAATAAAATAAACAAAAACATTCAAAACTTAATAAATAATCATCGAACATTGACCAACACGATATCTCTAGTTATTTTTTAAATTATGAAATCAATACTACAGCTAAAAAAGTTAAGTAATAAAATGTTAATGTTATGCAAATTAGTTTTGTGTGCAAACTGTACTTTCTATGTGACAGTTGACAGATTAAGGTCATTGACGTTCCTATTCATATTTGAAACGCATTGTAAATGCATAATCTAAATCCAAATTCATTAGCATTGTTTACTTTTTTAAAATAATATTTGAACGCTTGCCATTTTTTTCGAATAATTTGTTCAATGTGTTCTCGGACGCATAATTTAATAAAACTGAAGCCGGGTGTGCTCAGATGGCGCTTTTCCCTAGCGAAGTCAAATTAAGGCAATTAATATAATGAATATTATAGAGTAGGTCCTTCATAGAATATGATCGAAGATAGATTACATTTCGTAACAGTACTTACATTGTGCAAGTTATAGTCCTCATTAGGTTAAGTAAAGATTATCTCTAAAACTTTTTCTAAACTGGCCAGACTTATATTAATAAAATATATTTTCTTGTTTTGTTCTAGAACCTCTACTGATTGACATTGATTGTAATCTTGACGATGTACGAGGGGCAACCCTAGCATTGCAAGCGTATGTATGTACATGCCATGTGAGTTACAGTCATCACCACCTTAATGTTAAAAAAAAATATTTATAAGGTTACTCACTGGCCATATGAATTATCAAAGATATATTTAAAAGCAAAATACTTCGAAAATTATATAGGTATTTTTTTGATCATCGTAAATTATAAAACTAAGAAACCGCCTGAAATTTGCCTGCCGAAGTCATATCTTTACTCTTCCTGCTCAAACAACCTTGATAATAAAAACTAATAAATATAAAACAACATCTCAATTGAGATACAAAGGTCATCTCAACTGACTCCAAACACATGTGTTCACTAACAAAATACTGCGATGTAAAAACAGTCGATAGTAAATATGAGCTTTTTATAACTACACTGCGTAGTAGAACGACTCATTTTAATACCGGTAGCTGTGTGTCTGTCTTTGTCTTGTGTGTCTTTTCTAGTCTTGTCTAAATGTCTAAATGTCTTTTCTAAAAATGATTAGGTACACCATTACTCAATCATACAATAATAATTATACTAAATATATATAATCACTTATAAATAGGAAGTATTTAGAAGTGACTATTAGTATTATTATTTTATATTACGCACGAAATGTTGGGACATCGATATCGAAATTAGAATTTTAAATGTGTTTAACGATATTCAGTGTTTTTTAAAGATTTCCCTGATTTAGTAACCAAAATAAATGTTTTTCTTAAGACATTCTACGAAGTACGTACGATCATACTTTCTTGTGATGCTCAAATTCAAAAACACCTAACATCTTTCTGGGTATATGCCGCTTATAGTCTTAAAACAATGTCTTCTGTTTTTTGAATTTAACGCAAAGTAACACTCGACAGTTATAAACGCTGTGGAGGAACTATTTAGAAAAATATCAACCAGAAGTATTTTAATAATATATTTCACGTAATAAAAAATCAGAGATCACTTCTATAAAAAATATTGCAAGTCAAATAAAGCTTATGAAAACAAGAGTGTCACGACTTTGTTGGTCATAGACCTGTTTTATTACGGTGGAGCATATTTTTTATTTTTTTTTATCTTGAATAGTATTAAAACGCTGCATTGCATTCTAAATTACAAAAAAAAATACAACCTAATTTTACCTCTTGATTTTTACTCCCGCTTGAAGTTTATCAAAACGACCAAAATGAGCGATATATAAAACTTTTTATATTTATTTTATTTTTATCTTTACTTACAATACTCTAAATACCAGTAATTTATATAAAAAAGGTCAATTTACTGATAAAACGTAATATGTACAACCTTGGAATAAATATGATGTCAATGTGAAGAAAATGAACAAAAATCTATCTGTAGGTATCTGTGTAAATTGCGTTGTTATCTATCTATAAACTTAACGGATTTGACTACTGTGACTTGTGAGATAAAGTGAATATTCAATGCGTTTAGGATTATATCGACATAATGTCGAAAATATTTTTTTTACACATTCTGAAAGCCTATTATTTGCAATGCTTTACTATAACTGGCAATGTATAAAGGAATTGAGATAAAGGCGAATAGCTTAGGTTTTGGATTTTTTCTTATTTCAATTTTATGTATTTAAAGTTCCTACTTTAAACTTTGTGGACAATGAGTATATTGCTATGATTGTATGGATTATGCCACCAGTTACGTGACTTCCAATGTAAAGGAAAAAACAAAAAAAAACGAAAGACGAAGAAGAAGACGTGGTTGCAATAAACTCTCACGTTATGATAGAGCTGTAACCGTATACAGAAGTAGTAAGGCGATGTCTAAAGATGTTCAGTGAAGTTCTCCCATTCTGGTTGGTAAAAAAGCCAAAGACACATTTATTAGTTTTAAAGTTAAATCGGGCGCAAATATGCAATATTTTGTTAGGAATAAAAAAGTCCCTAAGTTACACAAAAGAAACAGAACAATTTACCTAATTTCTTACGATTTTGCCATATTTTGGATGAGAATAATATGTCAAAATTCTTGCTTTCCTAAATAAAGGTCCATAAATTAATTGTTTTAGTAGTTCTTATTTTATATTATAGTCTTTAACTTACTCTACGTACCTACTCTAAAATATAATAGGAATTTATATTTTATAACATTTTGTACCAGTTTAAAGATATACCAAATTTTATAAAAAAATAATATCTTTTCCAAAAGAAAAAAGTATATTTACATGTAACTTCGCCAAATGTAACATTTTGCAGGTATTCGATTCGAGTTTGACAATTTTTTTTTCTCCATAAATAGACGCTTCAACCTTACTGTTTATAGCTACGTTAGTATATTAAGTTTATGGTTAATAGCATCTGTAGTTTATTGTACTTTTACCCATTTAAGCCCGCTATGCCCAAATGAGGACACCTAAAGAAGTACCGTTAACTTTTTATCTTTTTGCTTTTTATTGTTTCGTCACAATATTGCTCAACACTATTTGAGACATACATGCAGTGAAAATTTGCATCCAACAGCTTCTGTGATGCCAATTTTGCAGAATGGTGGAGTAGGTACCTGACCTAGGTGGAGGTGACGCAGGTATATCATTTGTCATAAACATGCATGTTTGAAATGCAAAAAGCGTGTGAAAACATTTTGCATTAAAAGAAAATGTTTTGAAAATTTACACACCGTTTTAGCCCATTGTCCCCATTTGAGGACGGCTTTCTTTCCGATGAAGTAAAATATTTTTTTTAGTTTCTTTAGGTTTTTGTTATAATAATATTAGTTTCTTCCAATTAATAAAGAAATTTTGTTATTTCCACTGTAAATTTGTATGTCCAAATGGGTTAAATATAAATTGATCAATTAATGTATAAAACATCTACTATAAATGTGTTTAGTTGCAATTAGACGTGCTTATACAACGAGGTTTGAAGGAAATTGTAACCAATAATGTTTGGTGTTCCATAAAAATATATCCTTAATATAACATTGTTTACATGTAATAATTATACTATACATGAACTATTGTCAATATTCGTGACGTACTGGAATGTTTTGCTTTCGTATTGCGTAGTAGTTTCGTATCTATTTTTCTGTCGCCATTATCCTCAACATGTTTACCCAAAATCCGAACATATTCCGAACATTTTGACGATATCATCAGATTATTTTCATTTTCTTCACGATAGACTGAAAGCCACTAGAGTGAAATCAAATTTGAGCGATGTCTGCCGTCCGTTCCAGTAAGTACTTGTGTGGCTGGAAACGTGCGCAGCAGTAAGAGATCGAGGTAGGCGTCTCATGACCTATCGGACTGCCTATGAGGTGTAAAGAAAAAACCCACCTAAAAACTACAAAGGAAAGCTTTCTTATGTAAAAAATCGATAGTATTAAATAACTCATGCTCCCCAGTCCAACTGTCCCTTACGTGGGCGTAAACTGTATAACTAAATGTGTAAATAATCCATATCATGGACGAAAGACAAAGTTTTATCATCCACGACTCGCCTAATCTAAAAGTAGAACTGTTCCCCTATGAAAGTGTTTGTTGTTTTTGTGAGCAAATATGTAGATATTACGTAGTGAAGATCTCGGCTTCTTTCTTCTAGTGTGTGGTGCTGCGGGTAGGTCACGTATTGCGATCATTGCTTTTATTTCTCTTCTGAACAAAAAACTTTAAAATTCCTATGTAATAAAATTATATAGGTTTACTGCTAAATATCTTCTCTGTTAATATTAGACAGTAAGTTGGGTCTTGGTAATTGAAAATACTCGTAACAGGTGCTGTGTAAGAGTGGATTTTTGTTGTAGCAACCGCAACAATACGCAAACCGCTTCACTAACCATCCAATTATTTCTTTTTACCTTAGTAGCTGGCCCAGCAGTGTTATATGGTCAAAAATAGTAAAAATATCAATAACATTGTGGTCGCTTTAATTCCTTAGTAGAACATACATAAATTACTAGCGCCAGTACCGCAGGAGTCGGCCGAGGCGTATCAAACACCCAAATTTTGCCCACTATAATTATTTCGCACACCTAGATCTAAAGAGGTATTAATTCAAGAAAACACTTTGTTCAGAAAAGGATAAATATTAATTAAATATTTGTTTTATATGCAGTGCAGTTGAATGCATCTGGCTGTCCTTAAGTGAAAAGTTTATTTACCGTTTAAGAGCATTTGATTTTTATTTATACTTATAGATTAACCGCTATTTACTATTACTGTTAGGTTCCGTGCCCAAAGGGTGTCAATGCCAACGGAACTCTATTACTAAGCTTCCAATTCGTCCTTTCTGTCTCTCATGTGCCGTAACAGGTAGCGAGTTGAAAATTTTACAGAATGTGTATTTCTATTGTGGCTATAATAACGAATACTAAAAATTAACGAATAATAAAAAAAATCTCGTGGGAGAACCATGCTTCGGTACGTATGGGCTGGCTCGACCGGGGTGATACTACGGCCACACAGAAAACCGGCAGTGAAGCAATGATAGCATTGTATTTCGCCGAGTGAGTGAGGTTACCGGAAGCCCTAATCCTTCGCCCCCCCTTTCCTCCCGCTCTTCCACCTAACCCCTACTCCTGCTTTAAAGGCTGGCCACGCATTTTTGACTCTTGAACTGCAGGTGCCCATGGGCGATGGTAGTCATTTACCATCAGGTGACCCGTCTGCTCGTTTGCCCTCTAAAAGTAAAGATGGCCATACTTGAATCGTGATTTTTGTTCAATCTTGTCCTATGGTACTCTTCGTGTGAATCCGACCCCCACTTTCTCAATTTTTGACACGCTTTTATAAGCTTTACTAGTACCACAAAGAAGTTCAAGACTTTCAAGAAGAACGAATCTTGGAAGTCAATTTTAATTTACCCTACTTGGTCGAATCGAAATAAAACTTTTTGTGTATTGTATGTAACTTGGATTACAATACTGTAATTTGGCGCATTGAAGCTGATCTGAAGACCAAGATAGTGGAATTCTTCAGTGGCTACTAGTAAATCCCTAGAGTTTGGGCTCGAATTATTCGTTTTAACCAGTCCAAAATATCGGGTTTGATAACTATGGTCTGATGATGAAGCATTGAGTTCGCCGCCCAAAGCATGATTTTTTTAGTTTTGCTAACATTTACCTTAGTATACTGTATTCTAAACTAATCCTCATTCTATTCTAAACATAAGTCACTCAGAATATCTTATCTCATAAACAATAGCTTTATGTGAAAAATATTTAGAAAGTCATTTTTTTATGGTATACGGGGCAAACGAGCAGACGGGTCAATGCTATTATGTACTGCTTCTCAATAATAGCATAGACTTGCCATACTCTTCCTATGATAGTCGCGATGTTTTTTCAAGGTTGAGCAGTAACAAGGAACTGTTGTTTTATCTTGTTTGTTAAATTGAAACGCAAAGGTGATTAAGTTTGTATTACATATTATATTGTACTGTTTACCTAAGGTCCGCACGGAATAGGTCCGCTATATTTAATGACCCCTGTACGAAATATTGACAATCAATTCAATTTCCCTCAGGTACAGTACAACTATTTGATTTGATTTCACATTCGCATTTTTAGGGTTCCGTTTAAAAAAAAAAAAGAGAACCCTTATAGGATCACTTTGCTGTCCGTCTGTCTGTCAAGATAATTTTTCTCAGGAACCCGTGGACCCATCAAGGTGAAATTAATACCAAATACATAAGTCTGCGGTACCTTGAAGCTGTAAAAAAATGAAGCTTCTAAGTCAACGCTATCAAAAGATATGGCCGCTTAAGCCTTAGATTTGACCAAATTTGATCCTTTCGTAGGTAAATCAAAACCTTTGAAGCGGCAAGTCTCTTAGCCGGCACTCCGCCGTGGGACTTGGAAGCGAAAGCCCTTGCGTCCTCATACCAATGGCGCAAGGAGGCGCTTGACCGTGGCCTGAGGCTTTTGCCCTGTGAAATCAGGGCCCAAAAGTTCCAGGTCCACCAGGTCCTCATGGCTGAGTGGAAAGAGCGACTTGGGCAACCGAGCGCGGGGCACGCCACAATTCTGGCGGTAAGGCCCGTCATGGAGGAATGGCTAGAGAGGCGTTATGGCAGCCTCTCTTACCGGATGACGCAGGTACTTACTGGGCACGGCTGCTTCGGGAAGTACCTGTGTCGCATAGGCCGGGAGCCAACGCCTGAGTGTCATCACTGCGGGGGCTGTCCCGAAGATACTGCACTCCACACCCTAGTGGAGTGTCCAGCGTGGGTCCAACAGCGCGATGACCTTGAGACAGCTCTGGGTGTGGGAAGCCTCTCGCTAGAGACCATGGTGCTAGCTATGGTACAAAGCGAGAGTGCGTGGGTCTCTGCCGCCTTATTTTGCGAGGAAGTGATGTACGCCAAAGAGGCGGCGGAAAGGGAACGGGAGAGGACTAGCACTCTCCCGTCACGCAGATGACGCACCAGGCGCCGTAGGGCACTTAATGACCTACGGCCTCCATGAGCGCTGGCCTTAAGGCGCTGGGAAGGTTAACCCGGCGCCGAAAGAGAAGCAAATAGGCCCGAGACGATGGCGTGACGTGTTCCGCGCGCGCCTTTCTAAATTGAAGGGGGACACGGCTCCTACTCATGACTGCGAGACTACCTGCTTTGTGGACAGGTGGTCAAGTCTGTCGGGGGCTCAGGGAGTTCCTTCCTAGGTTATACCTGAGCCCCCGGCCATAGACACCCGTGACGGAACACCCGTGACGGAACACCGTGTGGTTTTAGTCGGTTCGATTCCGACATAGCCACTTCGCCGAGTGCTCGGCGAGGTGGTACCCGAGGGGGTTTCCACACGTAAAAAAAAAAAAAAAAAAGGTAAATCAAAACCTATAGGATATTTGCCATTGACCTAGAATCATAAAATTTGGTAAGAAGCAAGGTCTCACAGCACAAGTAAAGGTTAATTTGTTTTAATATTACATAAAAAAATAGTTTTTTTTTTTTAATTATATTTTGCTGTTGGATTATTGACTTTGTCGTAGATCGCAATCGTAAAGTTAAGTTTGTCTTTCGAAAAAGTAAAGGCAAAAGTCTTCGAGAATTGATTTCCGAGATGGACGTACTATCTACATACAAGTTTGCTTGCTTACGGAACCCTCGGTGCGCGAGTCAGACTCGCACTTGTCAGATTTTTTAAATTAGTTCGGATGCCTTTGAATAGGTGGTTTGACTTATTACTTAAAGTGTTATACCACAGTATAATGTATACAGTACTGTGACAGTTATTAATATATAATTATTTCAAGGAGGCCGAGTCACAATACTATACAGTATTGTGACTCGGCCTCCTTGAAATAATTACCTACAGCCGGACGGTACGCAAACACGCGATAGGGCTGCCCATAATTTCATCTACCTTGCTTGAGTTATAGGAATTTTGTATCCAATTATACAAATTGGCAGCCCGGGTACCGAGTGTATACCGAACTCAAGGCGTGGCGATCCGACCGTTTGTATGAAGATACAATACTGTATATACATTATACTATGGTTATACTGTAGGTATTTTGTAATACCTACAGTACTTATTTGAATATAATTTTTCTAACTTTAAACGATTAGACGCATATTCCATTATGTTATCCTCTAGTAGATTCTCCAACCAAGTTACATGAATGTCTGCAATTAATTTCGGCCTAATGTTGTAAGTTTTTGGAGATAGACAGATGGCGGGCAGTGGAACACATTCGATCTAAAAGTAATTTTCGACTAATGGTTTAGTTATCTGTAGTTTCCAGTTAAAGGTCATCTCAAGTAATCAACTTTAGAACGAAACGGAGGCAACTCCGCCGAATTGATATGTTCTTTAAAATAAGAATTTTGCTAAAAAGAGATTATCATGAAGAATATTTACCTTCGCTCGCTTTTTTAACTAGTGTTTATTACTTAAACATCGATAAAACTTATACTCTAAAGATAGAGCTTATTAATGGTAATTAACCTTAAATGTCTGCTGGCTTAACTAATATTATAAATGTGAATGTCACTTTACTTGTTTGGTACGCCTTAAGTAGGTAGGTACTCAATTGATCATCATTAAATTTTGCAAACACGTTGTCAATGATACAGAAAAGGGCATAGGGTACCATTTATCCAAAAAAGTACCGCTCCAAAGATAGGAAAATAATTTTCAATCGAGCGAAGTCGCAGCAAAATATAAATCTATTAATGCCCTTCATTACTATTTAAAATTAATAAAATAATGGAACAATTGATCGTCTCTCTATCTATCACTATCCAAAAAAACTGTAACAATAGAGACAAACACATAGCTACTCAATTCATGGCGTACAATACACCCATTATTAGGTCAAACCTCACCCTCATTGCCCAAAGAAGACTGTTTCACTGTTACGACTATGTTACGACATATGTGAATATAAAAAAGTTATGCGACCTATTTACTGCTACATTACGTGTTTTGAATCCACAAATGACATTTTACAATATACATCTATTAGTTTCATCTTATAGCCAAATCATCTGCATCAATGTACATACATTTTGTATGTATACACGCATAGCTACACGCGATACACCAACTTAACTACGCGTGCAAATAAAACACGCGAACGCAAGCCATTCGAAATCGCAATCTTAATATCATGTCAACTTTGTTAGGACAGAAAGTCATAATAAATACCAAGGACGTACATCTCCACGAAAAAGAATCACGAAAGTATTATAAAAACGTCGTTTAAAGGTAATCGTGCATAGTACATTTGCCAAATTTTATGCGCATCTTTATTTAAGCGGTGATTCGGAACAATTGGATCGATCACTCGGGCACGCCAACACGATAACTTACTTTTTGTTAGAGTTTCGAAGAAGGTGCATGGTTTGCAAGTAGTCACTCGTGTCAGCACGCGGCTGCCGCTCGTCTCGAGCCACACTAACACGTGCTTTCGATACAATTGATTCGCGATAGCTTCCCGCGCTCGTAAAACTGGCAGGTGTCCACAGGGAAGCTCGCGATATTCCCTTGCGGGCGAAAAGTGTTTGTCTAGCGGAAAGACCACGGTCTAAGTATGTTCGTTCCGTTTATAGTGCTGATCCTAACCGAGTACGTTTTACAGATAAACAATTTTATCGAAGTCGGCCACCGTCTGCAGCCGATATCAAACGCCGGCAAAATTCTGTGGCTCATGTAGTAGTTAAAAAACAAAATAAAAAAATTTTAGAAAAAGTTCCATTTGCGGTTTCCGTACAAACTTTATCGCTACCTATGAAGTACGCAGACGAACCGAATTGTAGTCGTTCAATCTCCAAACCTTCTCAGAACCAAAACAATCGACGGATCGATGTTAACAAGACTAAGCGTTGTAATCCTCCTAAACAGGTCAGCGTCAACAAGAGGCTGTGTCACACCAAGGGCTGCGGGAAAGAGACACAGAACAAACTGTTGGTGCAGATCAGCGAAGCCGAGCAAGTGTCTGACTTTGAAAGGATTCTTAATTCTAATGCAATACTGTGTGAGCGAGGGCGCGGACACGTGTGGCATGGATGTGTCGCCGCACAGAAACGATCAGCATCTGTGTTGCCAAGGCCTCGTTCTGCCTACTCCCTCTACGCCGTAAGCCAGGCCTACCATTACCTGTTCCGTCAGCACGAGGAGTCTCTCGAACCGCTGATTGAACAATATCGCAAGGCCAACGCCGGTGAAAACAAAACCCAACCTAGTATATTAGAAAACAACTGGTACGAGAACCTTCGAAATTTAAGCGAGTTTTATGAAGATGACCAACTATTAAAAAAAGAAGTTAATGATATAACAGATCGTGTATTCTCTGAAGAAATTAAGTCTGGAGAAGAATCACAACGGACTAATAGAAACAACAGGAACTTTAACGTGAATTTAGCTGGTTTGATTGGCTTACATCTCACCGGAGAGGGCATATCTCCGAGTCGTGAGTATCAGCCGTCACCCGACCTAGACAAGGCCAACATAGAACACGAGGAGGAATGGCTCGAATCGATTATGAGCGTAAACTCCGATGACCGCCACCCTCGGAACGATAACAACGTGGACTGCTTAGCACAAAATTTGGAGTCAGTTAAAATTAATAGTGAGGCAAAAGTGCCCACAATAACGTTTAGCAATTGTTGCGACGGGTACGCGAGAAGTGACCTACCGAACAATAACGACGAACATTTGGCCGTGCCCGCCATTGAAAGCATTGATGAGACACGTCCGCCGATGATGTGATAACGTTCATTTCAATTGACAATTACACAAAGAAGTAATCAACCACAATGATCGCTTTAGAAGCGGAACAATCCATTGCGACAGAGGAGCTTATGCCTAAACCGGATCCTGTCACAACCCATCCTCAGAGAACACTAACAAGATCAAGTGCCGTTAGTCAAAAATCTGTAGAAATAATAGTGCACCCAGAGGGCTCCAACAATCCGCTGCATAGATCGAAATTAGCTCCTACGAGGTCGTCATCAGAGACGCAATCCACGGGAAAAAAAACGCTAAATTTGAGAAAAACCAAAAACTCATCAATAGAATCAACAATGAGCTTACCTAATCAGAAATCATTAGAAAAGAAACATGGTGGTTTGAGGCATCAGAAAGCTGTAGTAGGTGCACATTCTGACATAACTTTAAGCACTCAGCCTTCCATAACGGACGATAGAAAAGCACTGAGGGAGGCGCTGTACCAGGGTATCTTTCACAGGCACAGGAGAACGATATTTGCGGTGGGCTCGTTCTTGAGGATGCTGAGAAGCAAAACGTCCAACTACGATTCCATAAGGTCGGACTCCGACGAGATATAGCACCCATAGATCGTCTAAGTGTATTTTTTTAGTAAAAAGTGGTGCCACAGACTGATTGTGCTTTGTAAGGAGAGAAAAATGTTATAAATAGTTTATAAGAAAATTGTGTTTGTATTTAAAATGTTCCTAATTAGTTGTGACTGAGTTTTTTGTTGACCCCGCTTGGAGAAGCAGTAGTATACGTATATAATGGTTGTTATTGCGTGTTTGAAACGCGTTGAACTGGAATAACATTGGTTTCATTACGTGACATGTCATTCAAATGTTAATATATTGTTTGGTGTTGTTAGAATAGCTGTAGGTCTTTATTGTTCACAATATGTATGGTAAACAGATAAGTAATACTTACCAAGTAATTGTTAACTTAAAATGAATGGTCAAATAATTATTTGCAGATCTATTCGTAGCGCTTATCGCTTTAAAGTTATAGTTGCGATGTCTTGTAATGGTTTTTGTCCATGAGGAACATGTACTCCTTACAGTTCAAAGTCGATCATTTTTCTACCCACCCTTACTTTGAATCTTTTAGAGTCTTCAGTGTTGTTTTTCTATAAGTTTCGCTGACTTACGAAAATCCATATTTTTCTTAATGTTATACATATACTCATATGCGTCAAATAGATAGATATCGTGTTTTTTTTGTCAATTTGACCATCATACACAAGAAATTGTTCTATGGAATAATTATGTATTCAGAAAACGTTCATTAGAAAAACGTCTTAAGTCTGCATAATTTTATTAAATAAAACATCAAATAACATCCAAAAGGATATACGCCCTTAATAGTAATGTAAAATACTATAATATTTGGGCTGATTAAAATAAATTAATTAAATATAATTTATCCGTTACGTTCGAGTACACAGAAGTAGACAAAAGTTTTACACAGGCTTTATTCTATTATAAAACAAAGTTTGTGAAACTTGATTGAACTTTCATATGAAACGTGTCATATCTGCAAGACAGCCGTACATAATTTCGACAAGTTAGAACATATGGGTTCATGTATTGAGATAAGCAGGCATAAAATCTGTCACAAGTGTTGATGGTTGTTGAAGTCAGCAAAAATCAAAATGTAACAGGGTACATATAAATGCTTTTAAATAGTTGACAGTTTGATATGGGATTATCATATTGTATGTGCACGTTCAAGGGCACTCGCCATCAGATCACCTTGACTTTTTTAGCTTCGTAAATTATATGAAAATACATTTTCGTCAAAGTCAGAGCACTGTAATTTGAAGACTGAAATGTATTTTACGACAGCGTAAATACCAGCTTCTAAAAGCTTACAAACTTTTAACGAACAAATAGCTTTAGCCATGTCTTGATTATTTGGCTGTCAATTTCTGCTGCATGTCTTTAGCATGGTT
Source organism: Callimorpha dominula (assembly GCA_949752705.1). Classification (NCBI taxonomy): domain Eukaryota; kingdom Metazoa; phylum Arthropoda; class Insecta; order Lepidoptera; family Erebidae; genus Callimorpha; species Callimorpha dominula. The sequence continues at coordinate 9,360,253 of OX457009.1, read as the reverse complement.
TAGTAGCTTACTTCAGCTAAAGTTTATCCTTGCAGGTTTCTATTCTATATAACATCTTGGGTTTTAAAGATATCTTCCATACTTAATTATTTTGGAATTATTCCTATGTGCTGAACAGAAGTACAAACCGCGGACCCAAGTACACGCAGAATCATTCGTACCAGCTACCAGCTATATCATACAACTAATTCTTCTGCGGGGGTCGAATTCACAACACTGCTGACAATTGGCAAGATGACCACTAAAAAAACTCCGCCATTTAAATACGACATTGTATTTTATGATATGTTAGATCACAATAAATATTCAGTCAATCTATTTCAATTTAAAACAATGAAGGTAATGTTATTTCATGGTCAAAATGTTATTAAATGTAAGTAATGCGTATTTTAAAGGACTATTTGAATTACGAACAGACAAAGATCATCAATAATGTTTAACATTTATATTAAAATCAATACAAGCTATCTTTCATATATATATATATGAACATATAGGTATACGTCTACAAACGAGGAATAAAAATGCAATACTCTGGAAAATATGACTATGACAATCTAGCTGCAATGGCAAACCCTCACGGTGTACATCAATTGTTCAAATGTTGATTGATTGGCAGACAATATTCATCATTGTCAGCCATTCACTCGCTGACGAGGCAATAATGTTATGACTAGTAACTGGCATGATGAATTATTTATTACTGTAGTAATTCGTAATACAAGGAGCAAGGTAGATACAAGCTCGTCGCCTGTTTTCCGACGAATAAATTCTTCCATTTGGTCTGTTCCATTTTTAAATATTCTATTTAAAATTAAAATGTTACGCTTCTAAACGAATAGAGAGCTTAACATTTAGAGGATTCATACCTATTTATAATAAATAATGTTTAGTTTCTTATTTTGTTTTGCAATGGTTGTTAGTGATATTAATACGTAGACGTTAGTGGCGGAACAATGGATTGTTGAATACACATTTTTGGAACATTTTATGCACTTTTTTATATATTTGTACATCCGAAATTTTGTACAACATGTTGTTGTGAAATGTAGAAAATTTATTAAACTATATACCTACGTTTATCAATGGTGCAAGGTGTTTGGAGGAATCAATTATTTCTGTATTTACCTATATGTATTTATTGTAGTGTTCAATTGCGCACATCACTATTCTGTTACATGTATGCAATATGATGTGCGGGATTTTTCATATTTTATCGACTATGAGGGCATCGATACACACCACAGAATATCACTAAAGTCAGCACTGAATATCACCAGCATTTACAAATATGCATGTTTGACCTACTCATTTGCTTTCGTCATCCCCAAGACAATTCACTTCGACCGCTTACACATAAATACTGAATGAAATCCATATCAATCCTTACCAAAGATTTGACAAGGTTCTTCATTTAGAATTTATTTCGATGGATAAACACCATATATACCATACCATACTACTACTATATATTTATTATGTTATCCGAGATTTATTTGTAGTTGTTATACTAATATATTTCGTCACAAGAATGTAAATTAAAATAGAAAGTATTTTTCCGTTAATCGTCTACATGTGAAAACATAAAGGTTCAAAGGATTTTTACCGTTAACAGAGGAATATCTTAAATATATTGAACAATGTTTACACGGATTGCGAAAAGGATTTCTATTTCTCAGTAGTAATTTGAAAGCCTCCAGAGGGAGTGCTTTGAAGTGGAATTGGGACGTCCACTTCTAAGGAATTGTTCCGCGATCCTCTATTATCCATACTCATCGTACGGTATCCATTTTAAGCCGATATTCATAGTAGATATATTTTTAATAAATCGTAAGACTTTTCTAGAAACCTTTTTTGAGACACTTTGGTTCTTTGCCCCAATTTTTTACTTTACTTACTTTCATTGTTATATTTTATATTAACCACGGAAAAATCGTAATAATTCATAATTTTATAAACTATGGCATCGGGAAGTCCAAAGAACCCTTAATCCGTTCTTTCACATCAAACCAAGCTTTGGGTCATTGCTTCGATAATTTGGAAACACAATAAATATTTTTGTATATCTTACATATCCACACAAAAAATATTTATTTAAAAAATAAATATTTATTTAAAAAATAAATATTTTTTGTGTAGGTACGTACGTAGAAGACACGTGCTAGTTTCTTTCGGTAGGTACTGTACCTGATTTCTTTGTGAGGAAAAAATTAGAATTAGAGATTACTATATTAGAAAAAAAGTGGTTACAAGAAGTACACCTGCGTGCCATCGATGGTGGGTATATACATAGAACATGAGCTTTGTAATTTTATTACGATAAATAGCTTTTTTACACGATGATACAGTTAGTTTAATTTTAAAATTATATTGTTTTAAGGTAATGAAATATTTTTGGGCAGAATAGCTTTTATACAGTTTGGGCTACGTTGGGAAGACAGGTTAGATAAACACATTTATATTGCTAATTAAAATAATACCCTATTTGGGAAATTTATTATTTTAAAATGTTATTTTAGACCTTATTTGCAAAATATAAGCTATTCAATTTAGTTTTAATCTTGTTATAGCATATACTTATTTTTCTAATTTGTATAATTAAGTTAGTAAGTATTATAAATTTTATTATTTGCGGTTTCCATTGAATATTCATGACAAATACAGTAAAAAGAAATTGTAAATATTGTCTGTAAAAATATAATTTAACAGTTTAAAGTAAAAAAAAAACATCGTTGATAAATTGAATCACTTACAATTGAGTATTTTACTCTATGAATATAGTGATGGAAAATTATATTAGTAAGATAGTTTAGGCAATAGGCAATTGGGAAATGTTATTTTCAGTTAGAAAAAGTTATAAATAATTTCACAATCCTCATATTTTCGATCTGTTCTGCAAATATGCAAAACGCAAGCCGCTATGACATGTCAGTAAAAAAACTAAGTAAATTGTATATTTTCGAATATTTTATTCCTTCTATGTATTTTACTTAATTATTTATTATTATTATAAATTGTTTTAAAGGCAGAAAGTACAAATCCACTGAGAATAATCTCTTATATGGTACATTTTCTGGTTGTTTACTGCCTTAGGATCAAATTAAAACACTTTTCAAAAAAGGATGTAATACCCCCTAACATTAAATTATATTTTTCCAGATACAGTACTAATATTAAAATTGAAATTAATATATAATTTTTATTTACATTATTGTTTAAAATGTAAATAAGTTAGGTAGGATGTATCTAATGATGTTAAATTAAGTTTGTAAAATAGATTATAATTTTTAAAATGTTAATTAATTTCGTTATTATTTTGTAAATTAGAATTAATTACATTCCGTAATGCAGTTTACTTATTGTAGAAAAGATAATAACGTAAATTAATCTGTCCGTTGCAAGTACAGTAAATAAATAAGACTGCGTAAAAATTATGAAAAAAAATGTTAGCCAATAAAACTTTGTGTTGTCTTCTGTAACATTTTTCATTATGTAATTACAGTACTGGTATTACACATGCTGGTTGTTTTAATATCTGCGAGGAGTGACTAGCGATAATAACCCTGAATGAAAACAATTAAGTAAGTATAAAAAACTAGGGGAGGAGGTACTAGCCTTGTATTCTACATCCATAGTTTAGTAATATTATACCAGCTATTGTACGCGACTTCGTTCGTGTGGAAATTCAAATCGTACATTTTTATGGGATAAAAAGTAATCGTGTTCTTCCCCAGGATATAATTTATCCCCTTGCTAAATGTCGTTACGATCCGTTCAGCCGTTTAGTGTGAAAAGGTAACATACAAACAACCGTAATCCCACTATCCCACTAACATTAGAAATGTGAGGATGGATTGATCGAGGGATGGATGGATGGTTGTTACTTTTTCACGCCAAAACTACTGAACTGATTGCGATGAAACTTGGTATGTAGATAGCTGGAGACCTGGATTAACATATAGCCTACTTTTTATCCCGATATTCCCACGGGATCGGGACTTACGCGGGTGAAACCGCGGGGCGTTGCTAGTTTATAATATTTGTATGGGTGCGAATGTGAGTTTATTTGTTAAGGTTTCACGCCTAACTACTCAACGGATCGTCATGAAATTGTGCATTCACCTCGCCAGGAGTACAGAAAATGAAATAATACCTTTCATCAAGAAAAATTACTAATCCCGTGTGACGCCTGAATTGATTGACAAGATCTACATTATCGGCAGGCAAATGCTTGTAACTATAAGTAAGTCCCTTCGTAAGAGGACACATGATTAAAAACAATATTTTTTAGTTGCAAGCAAACGACCCGCCAGGTGGTAAATAACAATAACTTGAGACATCTCACACACTGCCGCCTGATTCCAAACTAGGCAGAGCCTGTACTATGATAATCAGACTGCTGTTATACATACTTGTATATTTCTAAATAAGTTCATATTACAGATAAATTACACCTAGACACAGAACAAATGATCTAGTAACACCACCACAAATCCTATAATCCTATAGAGCTCCGGCTGCTCTACTCAGCAGCCGCTAAAACAGGCAGAATTGTAAGTAGAACGGTCTAAACACGGGGTTCTCAAATTCAAGCCATGCCCTACCTCTTCCAATTTTACTAGAAGATTTTCAAAACAGAGCTCACTGAGCTCAGAGCCTTCGTAGAGCGTAGAGCCTGATGGACTAGAATCATTCATATTTTTTTCATATTACAGGCTTTTCATGCCAGACTATTACCGAAGACCTAAACAGGAGGGCAAGGGAGTGTGATTATCTTGTGATTGGTGCCCATTGGACCTCTTGAAGGAACGACACAGGAAAGGAAAGACTATTATGTTTATTTCAGCTGTACATTAATGTCATAAAGCTGAAGAGCTTGGTTCCTAGGACGCGCTAAACTAAAGTTCTATTTTTTTAGTTAGAATTACACTTTTAATAAAACATTATTTATAACTATCAGATGATATTGTAAATTTCAGCTACGATTTCAAATATCCCTACAGAATTTGAAGCTTCAAACATGTAATTGACTGCTGACGTCCATTCCAAGTGTCAACCATTGCTTCACTGGACATCGCTTGAGGAGCAGGTAGGACACAACGGTTTTGGTTCACTTAGAACTGTTCGAATGTGAATAGATATATCTACAGCCTACAGAAGATCATAGTTAATAAAATTAAAAGAAAAAAATCTTTTTAACTTTTTAGTATTATTTTATATTTTAATAACTTTACAAATTAATTAGTTACAACCGTACAACCACCACTCACCACCCATCAAAAACGGTCCACCCATTAAGACGAATCAAACTCGACGCGGTTGTGTCGCTTAATTACTGAGTTCCTGTGGCCACCTTCCAGCTCCACCACCAGACCCTGGTTACCATCTAGCACCAAAGTACTTGTCAAAACGAGTCAAACGAGCCGAAACTCGATGGGGTTGCGTCATTTCATTACAGAGTTCCTATGACCATCTTTCAACTCCATCATCAGACCCTGGTTACCATTGAAAGACAAACTACTCGTCAAGAAGATACAAATGAGCCCAAACTTGATAAGGTTGTGTCGTTTCATTGCGAAGTTCCTTTGGCCACCTTTCAGCTCCATCATCAGATCAGCACCATGTCATCATAATATTGCATTGTCACGCGATTTACACATGTATACAAAATTTCAGCTCAATCGGTAACCGGGAAGTGGATCAACTTTAATTTTCAAGATTTGATGACAAACATCGGGACAAGTGAAACTAAATAAAAACTTGTAAAAAGCCCTACATTAACATCTCATTTTTTATTTACAACTTTGGTTAACAAACAAACGCTTGACAAGCAAGCAAACCACTTATGCTGGCGATGCTTCTTTGGAACAGTGGGTGTAGTTATTTATGTATAGGGAAGCCATATAGCATAGTATTAATAAATAAAAAAGTTTTATTATATAGTAAGTTGGCTGTCAAGTCAAATCAGTGTTATTATTATGTCAAAACGATGAGTTCTGTAAAAACCTTGCTAGTTCTTTGCCTATGTACAAACTTGTATGTAATAACAACTGTAGGCGTTAATCACTTCGATTATCAAATTATAGTAAAAGCTCTGCTTAATTCGGGACTAGATAGCGACGTGTTGTATGGATATTGTTATTATTATTTACTTTTATTGTTTGGTTTAACAGTTCAAAAATAAAAACAACCTTGAAAATAGTAACAAATCTAATTTCTCAGTCTTGTTCAATAATATGCTGCTTGCTAAATACCTAATTTATTTTAATTATAGGACACCATCCTGTTATAGATCCTCACTAGATAATGACAATGTAATAATACATACAAAGGAAAATAACAACAGAGGAAAATTTCGATGACATTATACGCATTATATGTGTTCATCATAATGGTTGTAGGGCTTTTTCTAGAACAGTTTATCTAATAGTATCTTGATATTTATTTGGTAAACAAAACAACAACTTATTTGTTTAATAACTCAAGGCTAAGTAACCTGCTCTTTGACGATACATTACTAATGTCGTGCAAAGATGCAATTATTGTCTCAATTGCTACAGGAAAGTTATTTTGACTATAATTTGTGACAACTTACCCTTGTCAAGGACGTGAATGTAGAGATGTATTAAAAATATTCGATACTATAAAAAAATATCTATTCGATTCGTTCTCGCTAGAGACATCTCACACACTGCCTAAAGTTTATGAAATAAGTACATAAAGTATACATATATTCAGCAGAGTGTAGATAAACTGAACGGAACTGAAAATATAATAACCTTAAGAAATTGTAAATACAACAAAGACGATAATGAATAAAAAATCAATTATAGAAACATGCAAAAGACGGTATAACATTGATTTATGAACATTGAAAAGTAAATTGTACTTTCTTTTATTCAGTCACGTAACCTTAGCGTCCATCGCTCGCTTGCCGACGTAGTAATTGGTAATCTAATCGTCTTTTAAAACAACATGACAAATGCGGCTTCAAACTTGGTGGATAAGATAAGGTTAAACATAAAAGAAAAATATATTTGTTGTAGATTCATACGGAGGTCAACACAAGGAGATTTGAATATAAACTGGTAAAGTGTGACTCGGCTTTACGGGAATAAACGTAAGTATGTTTGTTTCTTGTGCAAGTTTGAAGACAAATGACAAAATATTGAACGCCACTTAATCATGAGAAGTCGCTCTTTAATAAATATTGTAACCTCACTGACACTACGTTTAAAGGTAGTGATAGAACAAGATTACTTATCATTATGTTATGAGCCTCTAAACTATCACAAACAAACAAAGTCAATCCGACCATACGGGCCGGGCCAACCGTCCCGTATTCTGTAATGGCGGATGTAATCCCGCTTTGCAATAAATAGTAAAATAGTCCCGTCCCGCAAAGCGCGAGGATGCAAGCCGCATGTCCGGGATTTGAAAAGTGCAAGAGAAAGATAAAGAGTTAAATTTTATAGGCCTATGAAGTAATGCTATTAGAACAAGGTCAAAGTGCGGCGAGCGTTTATGTAACTGAAATGTTTTGATTTTAAATTAGTACACACCGTGACATAAAGTTGACAACAGTTCTTATTGTTTCTTTTGCTTTAAGTAATATACAATTTAATCAGTTGACAGTTCTTTGAGTTCTACCAATGCCGCAGACAGTAAAAAAAAAAAATTTGTAAAAGAATTTCCATTTTGGCAAATGTGTATCTTCGGAAGTACAGTGTAACAAATGTTTTCTGTTAGCAGAAATGGCATTTGACCTCGGAGAAGCATAAATACGCACTGACCGATACAAGTTCGTCGGCATCACTTAAAACTTACTTCCAACCTGAAAAATATGGTGACAAAGAAGCAGAGCTGGCAAACACCGAAGTTTGGTAGGCTTTCCATACGGTAGGTATGTCACAATTAAAGTTTTCGATCGTTGGAATGTACTTCTAACTGCATTCGAAAAGTTGTTAATGAGAACTTTAACAACGTGATGTCCCATTTGTCCCAAATCATAAATATTTCTTATAACTATATTTATTATTTTTATTTTGATATTTCCAACGCTAGTGAGGTACTTTCACCCTACAACCGGCATTAACATCAAAGTACTAGATCTCATGAATGTACCTTGAAACCGAAACCGCAAAACTGTAATACTTGAAAAGTACAAACTTAAAGATAAAGAGACTGGATTTTGTGCAGATAACACCAACCCAAATTTTGGCGGGGTTGCACGTGGAGGTCAATGTAACGTTTTCAGAAAACTTTAAGAGGGTTTACAAAAACCAATAATTGGAGTGGGCTGCGCAGCGCATATCGTACACAACGCTATTCAAACCGCAGCAGATCTATTACCGGTGGACGTAGAACAAATAGTTACGAAGATTTATTCGAACTTTTTTATGTACACCGTGCATGTAAAATATCTTAAACATTTTTGCGAAGAAGCAGAGCTGTAATTTAAAAGAATGTTGGGATACAATAAAACAAGATAGCTAGCACTTGCGCCTGCAGTTAAGAGAATTTTACAAATGTATTCACCCTTGAAATCATACTTTTTATCACAAGAAAAATACGAAACTGTACTTCATATTTTTTTTTCTAATTAATGTTTAGAGAGCTGTGGTTTAAATTTATCCAAGTACAATTATCAATATAACGATTCTGTGAAAATGATGGAAGGAGACAAGCCTTAGCTTATAGAAGTTTCCCACTTATTTGTGGATTTAAAAAACAAATAAACCGCTTTGAAAATGATTATATTCCTCGGACAATAAGAAATAAGTTAACAAAGCTTGTTAAGAGTGGTCATATCAACAAAAAATATTTTATGGGGCATATTCGTACATAACTTTTATCATAATTGCATCCAGTACGTACTCGCAAAAGTACCTATGCATCGATACAATGGATTCAACTTTATATATACTTGGATAGAATTAAAACAAAGCTTGAAATGGGCCAATGTGCAGCAGACGTACCAGCAGTTGTTAGTGCAAATATCTAACGCAGCTACCACTTTAAACAAAGAAAACTTGTTCGACGAAGTAAGTTACGTATCAAATGATGTAAACAATTATGTCTTAAAGGGCTGGGAAGAAATAAGGTACAGTACAGAACAAATATGGATGGAATATCAATAAAAAAAACTGCTGGGCTATTGTCCAGTACCTGCTCTGCTTATCGGGAGAACGCGCCTACCGTAAGAGCATTTTCATTAATGAGTGCACTACGCACATCCAAAAAATTACCCTCCGTTCGTATTCCCCCCCTTTTATGTCCCGCATCCAATTGGCCGTCTTATCCCCCTGTCCTTATTCCTTAAATGTCCCGCATTGCATTTCCAAAAAGTTGGTCGCCTTCATACCTGGGAAGGGATACTGAATCAGACGCATTCAATCTGGATGCGCTTTGATGTGGCTAGAGGTGGGCAAATTTATGTAAAAAAAACAAATATGTACTTAAAAAATAACAATATTTTTAACTGATTGTAGCCTGGGTAACTTTATTAACGTGAATATGAGTTTGTTTACCTGTTTGTTACGCCTAAATGCCTTAAAGACTCTACCGATCATCATGAAAATTTGCATACACATTTCCAGGGTTACAGAACAGGACACAGGGTAGCTTACATCCAAAAAAAAAACATTGTTTCCGAGGGATACCTGAATTGATTGGCAAAATCTACATTAACGAGATCGAAACCGCAGGCAAAAAGCCGTTTATAAAATTTAAGGCATTTTCATTTATATATATATATATATATTATTTTATTATGGACTCTTATCCCGCGCAAAGAATCAACGCAGGAATTCCGCCAATAACAAGTGTTTTATAATTATACAAGTTAAATAACAAAAACGTAAAAAAATGGACGTCTATTCGTCCATCTTGAAAAAAACCTTCCCTATATTCATTTAATTATGATCACAATTCATCGGCTCATGTCACGTTCACGCTTATGTCATGTCAGACAGGGAAAGATTGACTACACAAAGTTGGTAACAATGAGGTCGCGTAGTGCATGGCGCGGACTGCTTGCAAATATATATTATTAATAGATTATTAAATATAGATTATTAATAATAACAACGCTAAGCAAACCATACATGTACATTGTTTAATCAAATTCTACCAATCAGTAAACACCCAATTAACCCAGGGGAGGAAATGAATGCGGGTTTTACTGGTTTTAAATCCAGGTGTCGGATTTACACATGCCTTACTTGTAAATACCCCGAGGAAGATTTGTAAAATTAAACCCAATTATTTATATTCCAGTCAGTTATTGTACACAAACCACAAAGTTGCAATTATTCCCAGGTCTTACTTTGTTTATAACTCAAGGCCACTCTTTCATCACTTATCAAGTATTAGTGCTTTTATTAGTTTCAGCCCAGCCCTAGCTTTTAAGGAATTGTTGAACTAAATTATGAAGCTATGCAATTTCCTGCTTGTGTCGATCAATATGTTCCATCTATATCATAGACATAATCATCTGTACATTACTGAAAACCAATAGTGTTGAGCTTAATATAATAAGTGGCCTTAACAGCTTTATCAATAATATTGGAGTATAGCGGCACAGTGAAACCAAATATCAAAGTATCGACCTCGACGCAATTATTAGTTTAAAAAAAGGACTCTTAATGAATAAAAAAATAATTCTTAGTACTAGTTCAACGACACTTAATGTTAATCAAATTTTTTTGCTGAGCAGCAGATTCGCCAAGTCGGGCTCCAAGCCGGACAGTGCCAGGGAATAGGTTTATCAGCACGATAATATCACCACTTGTTTTTTTATCGTGTGTACCGTCCTCGGGGCCACCGGGGCTTGTCCACCGGGACAAACTTGTGCAAAGTACTCGGGTAAAACCTAGCAAGGAAGTCCCGGACGAACCCCGGCAGACCTTGACCGCCTCTTATACAATAATTTCTTCCGGTTTAGAGAGGTGCGCGCGGAACACGTCGCACCGCCGTCTCAGGCCTGCTTCTGCTGATAGTGTCACCACTGGAGTTTTGACTTGTGAGAATTTAGCTATTAGAATTTATTTATATTTAATTTATAAGCTTATTATCAAGGGATCTTGATCTCGTCTTGTTTATTCAATCAGAGAGAAATAAAATTTTAAGAAATATATTAATTTTTTTAAACAATGTTTTTGGATTAGTAACAATAATCCGATCCGATCCACAATGAACAGCCCCGTAAAATATCGCATAGACACAGAAACGTATAAAATAGTGTTACAAATTACCCGCGCCATCTATTGACGACTGTGGGAAGTAACTCTCGTAACAATAGTTTACAATAAAGTAAGTAATTATATTGTGTACGTACTGGGCGTTCCCGGCCATTTATATAAGAGCTATTGAAAGCTGCTGTATATAGACCATTGTTAGGTGTGGCTCGAGGCATGACCTCTTAATGAATTCCAAGTCATACACATTAACGATAGCCTTGACTGCGGACATAGAAAACAAAATTTGCTCACATGTCGTATTAGAATGAGTTTGAGACTTTTGTTTTGTAGAGTTCAAAATTACGGAGAGGCCACCGATTTCTACTAAAACTGGAGTTGTTCGACTGAGAAAGCAACTCAATTTTACAGAAGTCCACGATTTACTTGAATTACCAATAGAATGAGGTGATTAGGGATCAAGAGGTGAATAGGGATAAAACGAGGAAAAGATTTTGACGGTCACTGTTATTCATTCCTAGTTCGTTTCAATATCTCCTATATTTTGTATAATAGTAGAATATTGAAATGATTTATAACAAAACTGAATAGGTTTGTCATTGGCAGCAACATATAAAAAAATACATTTGAAAAAAACAAAATACATTACGGTAATAAATATAACCATATTTCTTTATAAAAGTGTCTTAACATTGTTCATGAACTTCGGATCTATCCCTATTCCCCCCATTTTAGGTACCAGAGACTTTATAAGCACTGGTAAACGCTTGTCAGAAGGCGGTCCGTGTGCTTGTTTGTAGTGTAAACTAAAATAGATGAATGATTGTAATGCCGATAAATCCCCATAAGTAAAGACAAAATGCCGAGGGATTTGATGATCGCCTATTCCTGATCGTCTCAAACTGATCAGTCATGTACGATCATCAAATCCCTCGGCATTTTGTGTCCGTGTGCTTGTTGGTCCAATTAAACTAAGAAAAAAGATAAGCGATCGAGACTACGATCTGTGATCAAAATCCTCTCGTCTACCCGTCGTGAGAGTCAGTTCGCGGGGACGACGGGTGCACGAGGTATCAAATCCCACGGCATTTTACGTAGAAGGCAACAACCAAATCCACGACGCCACCACAAGCAAATATGACATTTTAGTGAATCTGAATCTTTTTTGGGCGATTTCAGTACATTATGCACATATACATTATACACACTTCGACGCCTAGACACGCTTTGTCATATTAAAAAATGGAAAAAATCTGAAAACCTTTTGACCTAAATAGATCGACACAAATTACAGTTATGTCACTTCGTAATAGGTACAAGCTTCTGGTGAGCATAGGGGGGAAAACTATGTGAAAACTCAAATAAGTAAATGAAGATAAAATGAAATAAGAAAATGAATATAAAATTACATTTTAACATAATTTTTAAAGGTTTTAAAAGTCTTATTTTATTAACTTTTATTAATTAGCATCAATCTGCAAAACAACAACAAAAATCACCCGGTTAAGGCCTGTAAGTTGCGGGGTAATAATAGACCAAGATCCCAGAGCCGCCAGACCTTACTTATATACCTATATAATATGCTAGCTGTGCCAGCGACGTTCGCATTTATGTTGGAAAATGGCAATATGTTGCTTATAATAGGCGATGCACCTCTTCATAGGAAGTGGTGCAATCCTCCAGCCAGGGTTTTTATAGTGTGTTTACGGTGAAACAACCTGGAGCTTAAAAAAAAGATATTTGGAAACCACAGTGTCTAATGAGTTGTCCGTCGGTACTGCGACGTTTTGCCTCCAATGGTCCGCCCAGCGCCAGTCCTCGGGTGGCAAGCGGGCTCCGTCTCCGTGTATGGGCGATGTCCAGACACACCCCCTAAAGAACATACATCTCGTCACATCCACCGGCGGCCATTCTTAGGGCCCGCACGTGAGTGCGGGTGCAACAATTCCGCCTGGAAGTTTTTCTACCGGATCCACCCCCCAACCTCCTTACCCTAGATGTTCTCATCGTAGAACAACTGTCACGAATCTAAATATTTTCAATGTACAGAATTATACTTATGTATACTTGTATTCGCCGGGATGGGCGCGCATACTCCCGGCGATATTGTAAATGGATTTGGGGGATTTTTGGCTCCCAGGATTTGTCGTTTGCTTACAAATAGCGTCAAAATAGTTCTCTAAACATCAGATATAAAAATCAAGACTCAGACTATAAGTAACCGTACGTTTTTTTCGAACTTTAAAGCGTTAGGCGTAAATAACTGCAAACGGAAACTGTCACGCAATATTGATAATATCTTTTTAATGATATTGTGTTCTAAATATATAAAAGAGGGGCTCGTGGCTAAGTGGTAACCGAGTAGGTTAACACATTACAAAGTAAATAATACTAGCCAGGTCAGATCTAGGATGGGTGACCATTCTTAACACATTGAGACCCCTCCGTGCCTCGGAGAGTACGTTAAACCGTCGGTCCCGGGTGCCATACAAACATCTGTGGCATTCGTTACCGGTAGTTGGAGCCCTAAAAAGTCCGAAACCTGGTCTAAATACAGAACTTCGATATCGCCTAGTACTTGGGTTGTGGAGGTCTGATGGCTGTCGCTTCACGTAAAATATCAAAGTTCGGCCGTATCCTTGTTAGATTGAAAGTTGACCATAACTTAGTTGGGAAAAGGCGCGGAGGATGATGGTGTTCTAAATATATTAAAATCAACACTAACATTTAAGAAAAAATTTCAATTCAAGAAAAATGGTCAATGATTTTATGCAACTTTAGCACCTGGGTATCTGAAAACTGGCCGCCGGCCCAAGCTAGCAGGTATACATACCTTCAGAGTCTAATAGAACTACTCCATATAACACATTTTGTTCGTGAGAAAATAAGTAAGATCTGGCGGCTCTGGGATCTTACTCTATAAGTTCCTAGGTATTTGAAACAGGTCAATCTAAGAAAATCAGATCAGATTGTTAATTTTCAGTAACTAATTACGTTTGCAGGCAGTTACATTTGAATTTGAAAGTCGTTTGAGCTTAGAATTTATAAATATGAAATGGCTTTCTTTACCGGAAAAACATTCATCTCCATATACCTAATATTCCAAATACACTTCAGCGCAGAACTCAACAAGTACATTTGTCCATCATAAATAGAAATCACAACTTTCTCTTAAGGATGTACAAATCGGAACTAAAGTCGGAAACATTTTAAAGTTGCAATTCAAATTATTTAACCTACTATAGCATTAGAGTATCGAAAGTTTAAATTACATTCTTAATTAATTTTAATTACACTGAGTTTTGGAACAAGTTACTGTGTGCTTGAGTGTAATTTGACTTTTGTATATGTGATTTGCTAAGTATTGAAAAAAATATTGTTTTGACCAATTTAGAATTCTTTCAATCTACAAATTGACCTATTATCGTTAAGAATACTTATATTTACGGTCAACATTTTCTGTAAAACCATCACATTATAGGAGATGATCGCCGCCGACGCCGCAACCTGGTGTTGCGTTTGTATTGGAACTGTAATCATGAACACATTTAATTTCAAGTAGGTGATGCCTAAAATGATTGTATATTGAGTACGTCTTTCTAGACGTACTCAATATGGCTTCTGCCTAGGAGCCATATAGAGTCCTAAGTTTAAAGACATATCTTCACGTCATATCTTAACTGGATTGCGAGGAATTATACACGAAGTCACTTTACGTAGGTGTAATCTACGCTAATATTGAAATTTTCTGTAAGTTTGTATGTGTGAAGGATCCCATTCGGAACCAATGCACCTATTCGAATGATGTACCTAGGTATTATATTTATAAATAATGACTTTAAAAATGACTATTGGTCACTAGTTTAGGATAATATTAGATAAGACTATTTTAACGCTTTATTTAATGTTGCCATGAAGATACTGTTATTTTGTCGTGGTTTTCAATCCTTGGATGAAAATCTCTTTTAGTTTTGGGCACTATAGTTTTGAGATCACGGATGAAACTGTAACTACCTTCAGTGTGGGAGAAAAGATGTTTTAGTACTCACCAGCTGCACTTGTATAGTAAACAAACAAGGGCCCACCGCATACCATTAAGATTCTTCAACTACTTGCACTAAACCAACTAGACTCCAAACTATGGGGATTAAACCTCTCAGGTCACCATACCTAGCAACCTGAGCGTAAGGAAACTTAATCTAATTTTTTACTCGACTGCCCAAAACAGGAGTGTAGTGTTTTCAGAGATTTTTATTGCACCATAACTTCTAAATGATTTGGATGTATAGTTCATTAGAATTCTGATATCACCCCGAGTGACACAGTGACGGCTGTATGCCGCCATTTTTAATTACTTGGGAACTTCTGTATCCATGTACTCAGTCGCACTTTAGATAATTGGTAAAAAAATGGTGAGTTAAAATATTTTGTAATGTTTTCATAAAGCTCGTCTCGAAAAAAATTGCCTACCTTTTGGCGCAATAATTTATAAAAATACATCTATTGTGGAAAAAGTTCAACACTATTATTTACTTTTTACCTCTTAAGGTTCACTACTTGTTCGTCTGGATTCCAATTTCTGTATGCATCCGAATGGAACAAAAAATACACAGATTACTGTGTATTTTTTGTTCATTCCAGTTCCACTTTTTTCCATAGAAGTCTAGATATTTAGGAAAATACATCTGGCAGCACTACTCGCAGCATTTGTCTCAGTGGAACGATTCACTATCCGTGTACTCTTTGCAGAATGGTAATTGTTTATCATAAGATAAGGGTTAAATAAAAGATATAAAATAAAATAATCTGTGTTTATTTGACGTAACATCGTTAACTATGTCCAAGCGATATTGGCGTACACATATATATAATACCTACACAACAATATAATTATTTTTTTTACTCTATCATCCAAATACAAAACCTTTGGTTATTAGCTTATTAGAAAATTTACATTACAATTGGTGTTTCTACCTCTGAGTATTTACTTATATCTTATCTGTTGAACCAATGAATAAAGTGATCAATGATAGCCATTTTAACACATAATATTAGACATTTTATTTTACAAAAATAAAATTTTAAAACTTGATAGTCTTGGTCATTTGTTTCTTCTTTCAGTTTATATATTGTGTATTACATCGTTGATTCATCGAAGAAAAAAAAAATATTTTTTCTGTGGTGAATTTACTTGTTTATCGATTTCATATCAAGAATATTCAAGTTCACAGACAAACTTTTGCTACAACGGAGGATATAACTAATGTTTTTATTTATTATAAACAACCATTCACCAAACATGTGAGGGCTGTCTTGACAAATTTTAGATATAGGTAAGTAGTTGCTGAACACTATATGAAAAAAATATACGATATAATTCGGAAAATAAGTAAAATGATATAACGGTTCCTGATATGACGGTTATCTTAAATCAAACATTTGTATGTTCCACAAGGTTGTTTGACTGAAAGCAAGGCTTTACCGAAGTCCATTTTAAACGGTAAGGACTAGACTGTCACGTTTAGCAAGCATTTATTTATACTTAAAAAGTTAATACAACGAAATTAAACTAGGATACAACAACTTAATGATTATCACATTATGAAGAAAGTCATCCACGATGAATATTTACATGGCTTAAGGCACAAATTATAACATGGCTTTAAGCCTCTATAATGTATGGATAGTAAAACCAAGCGACGGGATGGCCAAAGTATCTGAATATCTATTAACACGAGATGAATCACGGAAAACTATTTATTGAAAAGAAAGTAGAGTCTTGATTTACGTCAGATAGAAAACACAAAGTTATGTCCCTATTTCTGTTGATATGTGGAACCCATTGAATCGTCTATCAAATAATTATAATATAGAATAAATACTTCAAGTACTACATTTTAAATATTTTTAAACAACCAGTTTTAAGTTTTGCGTTCATCACTTTTGCTTACCCATCACTTGTTTCCGTAATGCTGGGACTCATGTACGAGTAGGTACACGTAGTTGGTCCCCAAGTGAATGCTGTTGATAAAGCTATAAATCTAATTTTTACATCACACTGAATTATTACTTTGTATTTCACTAAAATCCACGTAAGAAGTGCTCTATGACCGTTAGGGCTTCTAACCAGAATCTTAAACTCGTTTTTAGTTACAGTTCGGTATTACATTTCGTGCAATGGGACCACAAATATATACAAATAGAAACTATATTTTAGTTTTATTATTTTTAATATAATAATATTTGAATATATTATTCTTTATTTCTAGCCTCGGACAGTCTTTCCGTACAATATTGTTTGACAATCACAACTCTCATTCAGTACTGAATTGCAGGTAAATTAAAAAAAGTAACCTTTTTTTGCTGTAGTGTTTTTGACTGTCAGTGAGTTTTGCTCTATATGATAAATGAAGTTCAAGATCGATCGATACACGTATCTGAAGTCTCGTAAAATATTAAATCAATCATATTTCACATGGGTGTTGTCATTTATATAAAAATATGGCTTTGCAGATACCTTAGTCACAAATTAAATAGATTATCACATTTAAAATACATTAGCCATTTATAAATTCACTGACAGTCAAATTACTCATTTAATAAATTTTGCAATTAACAGAGATCAGACTAAATATCTAAACGCTTCATCACGATATCATACCATCGTCTATATATATACAAAATAGAACATTTTCTACAATATGTAGTATAGCACACATTTCGTACACTTATATAACAAACTAGCGAGCTTCTTTATACATTAACATGACCCTTTGGAATGATTGGTTACTGTACAATATAATATTCACTTTAATTTTTTTGCAATACGTATTTATTTTGATGTGATAATATACGCGTACCAAATCCATGTCACAATATCAATTGTGATAGTTTTTTGAGATAGTTTACATTAGTAAACTATCTGTGACTAAATATTTACATATCCCGTAATTGAAATGCTTCTAGTAGAAGCATTTCAATTAAGGCCTGACTATGCCTTTTATTTCGCTGACTGGACGTTGCGGTACCTATATAACTGAATATGTTGGTATTTTCAAAACAATAACCAATATTGGGGCTCATACCACGACCCGTAGCTTGTTTCTTTAAAGTCACGCTTTCTTCTTTCCTTTTCCGTTTTCTGCGAATATTTCATTGAAGTCTGTAAGAAGTATTTCAACGACGTTGTTTTGTTGTATACAGTCGACTGCAATGTTATGTGCTTGCTCAGGTGGAGCCATTAGAAGCGTGGGACCAAACACGATCGCTAAGTTTGCAATATGCATTCTGTTTTGGTCGCTGTACGTTGTCACTCTAAAACAAAAAGAGATGAAGTTTTATTACAATATGATTGAGAAATAGTAATCAAATTTTATCAACGTGTATAGTACTTAATATGAATAAATGTTACATAATATGTTTATTTTATCAAAGCGCGTTGATTAAAGTTGTTAACTGTTCTATTTATACAATTCCTATTGTACAGCTATCACTTCTTATACAGGCAATAGCCGGGATTGCAAGATTTGAGCGATGAACGATTTTTATTTAGATGTTTAACGTAATATTAGTCAACTTTACAACTATGTCAAGATTCCAAATATTTACTTAACAGTTATTAATTATCCATCCCATACATTAGAATTTGTTTAATAGTACATGTATAATAGTACTTACCTAAGCAAGTGTTCCAATACGTATTTAAGTGTATCCCTGTTGCACGGTCGTAGAGCCTGAATTATACTTTGGAACTCTTTGGTTCTCGCCTCCTTGGGCTTTATTGCTGTAATAACAATAACACATTGATTATTCTTTTATATCTGTAAAGTTTACATTATTAATATCGTGATAAAGATATAATAATGATATACAGAGTTATTACGATATTGCGTTACTTTCATACATATTATAAGGAAAATCAGTTTATAACAAATGAATGCATCAATCGTGATGTTTTGATGGAATAATGAGTCAACAACGTCATATTAATATTGTTTAATAGCCGACGAGATTATGGTAACCATATCATTGGTTATATATATTATATTAACGTTTATCAATAAAATGCTACCACATCGTCACACAACATCATCCATAACAATTCTATCTGCCCTCGCTACACCTTGACTAGCTAGAAAGAAGTTATTGTGAGCACCGCCCGACTTAGAAAACGCATTGCTACTCTGCTTAGTAACATGAAAATCTTACGATGGATGATCTAATTTGCCAGCTACAGTCGAAAAATCACTAACTTTACCGATGCTTTTGCAACGTGTAACAGAATAATGTGGTTATATTTTAGGATGTACCTTATGAATAGTTGAGTTAGCATGAAAAAAAAACGTGTGCGTCTCGGGACGCCCGACAGAATTGATAACTAAAACGCCAGATAGACTGGCGCCATAACGCGTTACGTAACGAAGCGGTTTACCCTCCTATAAGAAGTTATCATTTCAAAAAACGTGTGCGTCTCGGGACGCCCGACAGAAGTGATATTTTAAACGCCAGACAGACTGACGCCGTAACGCGTTACGTAACAAAGCGGTTTACCCTCCCATAAGAAGTTATCACTTCAAAAGAATGTTGAAATAAATTTGTTTAGAAAATGCTTTTCCTAGTGTGGGTGAACATTTCTAAACATTATTTTCTCAATTATTATGTCAATGTTTTATTTAAATGTTTACTTTATTCTCGAGGTCTACTATAACAGCTTGTATCCTTGTGCTCCGAAAACTAAGCGGTACGTATCACTGTAAGTACTGAACTGGTCGGTACTGCGTGGGAGTAAGTACTGAAGCTCATATGCATTGCTTTTAATTTATTAGCATATATGTCAGATCGTCAAGTTTGGTACTCCATTACGGTTGATAAAAGAAACTCAACAAGGCCCTATAAAGTCATTCATTGATAAAACATGCAAAATATTTTCTATGATTTTTAAACAGTGTTTTCATCATAAAGGAATACTTACAGCAAGCCGCAAGGATCTTGTCGAACAGATGGTAGGGTATGAGAGGTTCTTTCAGTTCGCGGAAGAACAGCTTCAACGAGCCGGTCAACACGTGGATGTCTGGGTTGTTTTCTATGACTGTCATCTTATTCTGGTCCACCTATAATACGGTATAATGTTTATAACATGTGTATAAATGAATAAATTATTTATTTTGTGAATAGTGCAGAAAGATCTTATCAGACACTTTTACACGTCAATCAGTTTATTATGTATCGTCTTTGCTGTAAGACATGGTTTATATACATACTAGATGATAACCCAGCTTCGCTCGGGTTAAATGTGACTCATAGTCATAATACACAATCTTTTACAAAATGTAGGTAGATATAAGTGTTAACGAACTCAAGATGGCATCCGAGTGGCCAATATGGCGACTGCCATTTGCACCCTTAGAATTTAAAAAATACTCGACAATCCGAATTTTGCGGATATATATTATGTTGTCGACTCAAAATCATTATTTTTATGTTTTATTATTCAGGTAAGGTTTCAATCGAGTTTACCGTACCCCTTGACCGAATTATTAATATAGATAGATATCTAAAGTTCTAATCTTGAAATGTTGAGTTTTTACACGTTTTTGTTAAAGTAAAGGCGATGAACCGTTTTAAGGAAATATTTTAGCGATTGGCTATTCCATAAAAATCCGGTCAATCGGAAGATCAGGCGTTAGACACGAATTTAATATACTTATATTTCATTTATGTATTGACTCATCTCACCTCTAGCCTAATTTTCTGCACTTGGCTAAGGTTCCCACTGGCTCGATATAACCCATCAGTGGCCATATTTTCTGGACAGCGCTCGATCTCTTTGATGCACATCACTACGAACTCCGGTACACGAGGAGTGTTGGGTGATGCTGGTGGGCATACATGCTCCAGATTTCTTCCGAATACTGGCTCATCTGAAAAATATCGAAAGTTAAAAAAAAATCAAGATTATTTTTTTTAACAAACCTGACCTCAACCATTTCACTCTGGAGTTTTACGATTATCTTTCATTTCATATCATAAAAAAATTGTTATTAATGATAGTTATTATTCAGTGCACCGTAGCTGACTACGTCAGGAGAGACGTCATCGCACGCCTGATACGAGGAATTTAAGATTAATATTATTATATGCGATCAACTCACTATTAACTACCACTTCACTCAATACCGAAGAATGTTCATTATTCAGAAATTAGGTTTTTTTATAAACTGCCTCTATAACTATTAAGTATATTTTTACTTTATTTTATCGCTCATGAATTATTTTTAACAAATTACATTACTATGGTTCTGGTCTGAAATTAAAAAGTTACCCAGTATTTTTTAATGCCAATTACAAAAACTACATAGTTAATATGACTAGAAGAATGTAAATATTTACAAAAATAAAAAAAAAAATAAGACACTCTTTAAATTGTATATCTGATAACATAAAAAATAATTAAAAAGTATTACATAGATACGATAAAAATTTGCCAGTGTGGAGGCCCCCCGATTGTCTCTATTTTAGAATGTATGAACAATATTCAAAATACTTATAATTATACAAACCCAAGTAAGTAGTAGATTATAAGCCTTAATATATTAACTATGGCTGAAGGTAAAGCAATGGTTAGCATAAGGTAAAAGAAAACCCTATCCATCATCAGATAATTAGAGTGATATATAAAATGTTTCCAGCAAAGTGAGACGAGGTAATCTGTTTTTTGTCTCATTCAAAGTGCAGGTTTTTTATTGACAAAGAAGTTTAATCATCGAGAATTTATACCGTTTATATTCTTTTACAAGTTTGTGCACAAAAGACTCGTGATTAACCACGCTAATCTTGTTTCTATTAGTATATATTCTAAGGTTGATACGATTGACATTGACTATTGGCAGTGATAGCTCTTATGACAGCAACGAATAAATTATTCAATATTGTGTGTGTTCCGAAATGCACTTCGACCACTGTAAGGTGTGACGTAAATTTTGTATACTGCGAAGCCGTTCCTTTATAGTTAGCTATACTGGTTACTGTTTAAAACGGAACGCAGTCCAGTATACTGTCAGTTGTCAATTAAAGTCAATTCGCATAATAAAAGTGTCAGTGTGACAGCACTGAGAGCACCTTACCTCGAAAACTCCAGTGCTCACAGGCGTTTATGACGTCATATATTTCCCTACGATACGGCGGCAGTATACTGTCAGTCCATAACGGAACGAATTTCTCCACAGTACGAGCACTGAACAGTGCTCGCAGTGTATATCGAAACATACCCATTATCACCTAAAATGTCATCTAGTACTCTTAAAAAAACAGATAAGTTTACAAATCACATTAATTTTGTAGAAATGATTTTAAAAATTATTTTTATAAAATTTGACAATGAAGAACGCGCAGACAGTAAGAAGATAGCTATTTTACGAAGTTTCTTCTCAAGCCTGCGCTACCGATATTTGTAATGATTACAGTACCGATATTTGTATTAACAAATATCGGTATATTCTACTGGTATGAAGATTATGTGTCGATCCTTATACAGAGAGACATGTACGCAAAGGGATAAATACAGAGATTCATTTTTTTTATTCCCCATAGAGAGATCGATTTGTGATATCCTAATTTTTTACAGTGCAATATAACACGCACGAGCGGCATGTTGAGCGGGTTGAGAAAAAAATGTGTAATATTATGTAAATATAATATCTGGTAATACTGGAAAATTGATTAGGCTTAAGTGTAGGTATAAAAATAAAACACCAAAACTATTTACAAGCAAAATATTATAATACACGTATGTGAGATAACAAATTTACAAGAATATATACATGTTATACAAAACTCCAAAAGCACTTACCTGTTCGTTACAATAAAAAGCACCTGCAGTTTTATATATAACACAATGTCAAGCTTAAATTTCACAAAGCAATTATTACTTATGATGCCAATCGAAAATTATTTCACACAAAATATATTTCTCTTTTAATGGGTTAACGTGTTCACGCTTTGTTCTATCATCTCCATGTACTCGTATGTCTGGTACACGTTGTGTTCACAGATAATTAAATTTTAAGTTTTAGTAGTACACAGTAATCAAACCTCACTTGTCCAAATCTTCTGTTAGTTTAACACCAGTCAATTCACCAAACCAACTAAAACTACACTAATGCTACATCTATGTTCAGCTCTACTCCGCTATAGTGCTACGCACACCATCAAAGATCAAATTCCGAACCTTTGTAAATCCCTTTATTGATCAGGTGCTCCTTGGGCGGCCTTTTTGCGAAGAACTTCCTTAACCTACTCCTCACATGGGATTTCTGTATAGCATCAGTCGAATCACTCAGATCTTCATTGCTGCTGTCTGCTGCAGGAAAATTTACAACATTAATAATAGAATACGAGAGATAGAAAAGATAAGAAGAACTGAAATGTTAAAGCGGAAAGGGCAAGACTGCTTTTGTGCGTACCGTACAAAAGCAGTCCGTAGGTCTAACAACATTTTTAACAGAACTGAAAATTAGTATTGTTGATAATGTTGTTATATAGATGTTGAATGGAATTTAAGACTAAGAATATTGGCTGTTAGGCTGCACTTCAACACCAAGTCAAATTTGACAATATCATCAGTTAGTTTTTTTTTTTCTTAAAATAAATAAAATATTGCCAAATTTGTATAAATCAAGTAACCAAAGGCCATTCAGTTAAATTCATCTAGCTGGCAATAAAATGTTGTCAACCAGTTAACATTTACGGTAAAATTAAAAACAGACGAAATTCGGTTGTTGCTATAAATAAAATTAAATTATTATTTTGCAAATAAATTAAAGTAGATATTAAATGAAAACCAATATGTCGTCCATTTTTCTTTTCATCGTCAATGTAGTGGATAGTACTTTTAGACACTACCCTATACCATAGCAAGATAGTTTGAATGAAAGCCATAACCAGATAGACAAAATATTTGTGGATTAGAGCTTAATAAACATTTTAAGTGTTATTTGGTACACATAAAATATAGTTAATACAAATATAATATGTTAATGTACCTACCTAAAATATTTTCAGATAAATGGTATATACATATGTATTGACTTCGTGTTTAGAAGTAATGAAGTTTATATTTAAAAACAGATGAGTTTTTGTTAGATAAATAGCCTGTGGTAAATAGACTGTATGTCTAGTACAGTTAAATTACCACTAAAGTAAAATAGTTAAGTTAAATTTTATGTACGATAAATATTTTGCAATATAAATCGCATTGAATTAAATGTTTATGAAGATTATAATAAATATTACTTTGATATTTGAAACATTGAGGCAGGCACACAAGTTAAAGAAAAAGGCAATTTGGACGTACACAATGTTTTGATTTGGGATAAAAAGTATAGTGCAGTTATTTACCTTTGTCGCCTGAATCCAGGTTTCACACTGTACTGCACTAAAGCAACTAGCGCAAGAAAAAAATTAATATTTGTATTTAACATTTCGCGAATAAAAGTTATTATATATATTATGCCAGTAGTAGATAAAACAACGTCGACATCCGGACAAAGATAAAAGATAACTTATCATACGTGTATAGATAGGATAAAATTATATCTTCACTTTGTTAATTGGCCTGTGATTAAGCTACGTGGACTCGTGTACTTTCTAGGCAACATAGATAGGCCTGTGCACTGAATAGGATATAGCTCAAATACAAAATCTAAAACCACAATTAGTCTATATAGGCTAATTATGGTATTCGATTTTAAGGGTTTTATTTTTGGTATGGTAATGTTACTATAGTTCGTATTAAACACTTTACACAGGACTTACGAGACACAAAAATACTATTTTATTAGCCGTCTAAAATTAGCTAACAATTATTCAAGAACAAAGGATTGTCTATAAAGACTATTAAATGAATCACGCTTCGTTTCCACACTTGACAAAAGATGAACGCACTCGTATCAAAATACTGTTTGATGCTGCTACCCATTGTCCTGATTGTCTTTAGGTAACTTCTGACCACACCCGCTAAGCTAAACTGACTGCGCCATTGTTAGTACAAACCTCAAAACAATTAAATGAACAGCACAGATGACAATAGACCATCATGTGATGTCACAACAGACTATCATCGAGGTAGCATTGGTGTCTATGAGCTTCAAAACTCAAATTTTATTAGTGGACTTTTATCAGACTGTCTTACAGTCTGATAAAAGTCAAGATATTGATAAACTACTTAGGTTAAAGTAATAACAAAAAGACAATACGCTTGGCATAAATTCAATAGTGTTTCTTTACCAGTGCTACAAAAATTTGATAAAAAGCTATTGTATAATCCACAAAAATATTACGTTTATGACGCAAATCATGAAGTGACCCAAATATACTTCTTTTGGTCTTATGCGTCTTTTCTGTTGGACTTTTCTTTGGACCTGTAGCCAGATCTCCGGTTATCCAATGACTTGACACAGCGTCTATGATTTGGCATTCCATTCCAATTCACTTATTTGTCTATTTATGCACGATCATATCAGTTATATTTCAAACACTAGATCGTATTTCACTATTTCATCGATTGTCTTGTTAAGCACTTGTATATCATTGAAACTTGTTCTGAGGCACATACACTTTACAGGATATCATAAGTTTTTTCTTTTTTTTTATACGGATGTCAATGCTTCAACGTTGTTGAATACTGTGTGCTTCGCGTATCAATGATTGGCTGTTATCAGTTATAAAAGATATCAGTAATGAGTTAGTCTGCGACCACTTGCAAATATACGGTGATATAAATGTTATAATGATTATTTGAATGAAATAGAATTACTATTAATTAATTAAATGCGTACTAGGAAATAACAAATTAAGAAAAAACTACAGAGTCTATTAGTTCACACAAGTACGATATAAGAAACATTTAGTTTTGCGGCCACATTAAATGTACACTAACGAAGCACTGATACCTATTTTATCATGATTTAGTCCGGCTAAGAATAACAGCGAATGTTTGGTTTGAAACTCCAGGTGATAAGATAAGTCCAACGCTACTCTGAATTACCAATTCTTGGTTGCTAAAATGCCTGATTTTAGTTTAGATTCTTTATCAAAAAATCTATCAGGCCACAAATGAAATAGTTGATTTAAGTGTTTCGTAAAACAATTATATACCAAGGAAATTAATTTTTAAAGCACTATCGTAATATTTTTTTTCGCAAAACCATAATGATGCTCATTCTGTTTTCATATTGCACATGTATAAAGTTGATAAAATACAAAAACGAAATATTGTTATTTCGTTCTATATTTTATATTATTTTTTTGTAGATGACATTAGCGGTCTACTCACCACTTTTACATTGACACCCTTTCTTTTGCGAGGGACTGTGTATCAGTTTTTATGTTTGTTTACCTTCCTTTGATATAGAAAATTGATTATGTGGTATATCACAATTCATTTTTTTAAGCCAGGTAGTGCACAAGGGATGCATACAGACGTAAACTACGGCTCACGAAATACATCAATCCTTACTAGATTGTCTGATATTTCGGTAGCTGTAGTTTAACTTAATATGTAATACATAAAAATCAATTTTGTTTTTTTCGTTTGTATTTTATGCGCTACCGTGCTGATCATCCGATCATCACATTGATTTATAAATCAACTAGCAATCCCCCGGCTTGGCACGGGTAGCAGAGACATCTTCAACAATCATCAACATATTTCAATCAATTTACACAAAATCTTAGCAAATGATACATCTAAACCTTCCTCATGAATCACTCTGTCTATAGGTGAAAATCCGTTCAGTAGTTTTTCAGTTCATCGCGAATAGACAGACAGACGCGGCGGGGGACTTTGTTTTATAATCTCTCTCCTCTCCCAGGTAATCCTCTGTAGATACAGAACTTGGTGACCATTTACATCTCAATTATTTTGTTGGCGTAGTCGATAACCACGTATATTCTTAATATTGAACTTAGCTCCCATTTTTACATATATGTTTCTGATGGAATTACTTTTACGCGAGAGAAGCTATGGGACAAAGCTAGTTATAATTGCAAATGTGTGTTTGTTTGTTACTCTTTCACGCCTTAACTACTTAACCGATTTTTATAAAATACTTTGCGATCTGCATAACTGTTTCATACCTGAATTGAATGACAAAATCTACATTCAAATGAAGAAATATAATAAACAAAAAGTATATTACACAAATATATTTATTGTTTCTAACAATATTTATATTTGTCTCCTTGTCATCTTTAAGTTTTACTCATAAATAATTTAATCAAACTAGGTCAGCGTCATTGGTCATATATATATATATATATATATATATATATATATATATATATATATATATATATATATATATATATATATATATATATATAGATATATATATAAGTACTCGAAAATAGTTTTGCCGTGTAATATCACAAAAATCGTCTATACCTTAATTCCTTTTCTTCACTGAGGGAGACAAGATGTATTAAGGAATGTAATACTTATAATGTATTAGTCAATTACGTCATCAGAGATAAGAAGTGATTATGAGATTTCCTTTGAAGATTTTCTTATATACAACCTCGGTTAATATAAACTTTAAGTAATTATCTAAACAAGTGGGTATTCAACCTGACTAACAAATATTCTAGGAATGAGATGTTAAGGGAAATTGAGTAGGAATACCGCTAGATAGAATTCGCGTAAATATTTAATTCATAGCTGTGGCTCATCCAAACAATTCTAATTATATCCAAAATAAATTGATGACGGCGCAAAGCAGAAAGAAAACCTTTTTGAAAAACCAGAAACTAATATTTAGTTTAGCGGATTAAATTGAAATTGAATTATTAATTTGAGCCATTGTCGTTCTTTGCCGATATAATCAACAGTTATACAATTAAATTCAATCAATCTATCAAATCACAAATTTAAGTTCATAGAAGTATACTTTTAGTGATCATTCAAGATCTTATTCAAAACCATACTTTCTTTGATGTCCTTGCAATTAATTTTAATTTTTTGGTCACAACAATAATACCAATTATAATAGCACTAGAGCTTTATTGCTGAGATTAATCTCTCCAGCATATCATCTCAGGAACAAGATAGGAGGAAAAATTTCGCATGTCTCAGTACTAATGGTAGATAGTAACCAACCAATCATTGATTAACCATTTTAAGAAACTAGCTCCATGCTCAATTGTTTTCCCCTCCCACACTGAGAACATCTGAAAGACCGTGAATTATTCAAAATTCTTTATGTGTACTTAGAAACGTACATAAGAAACTCAGTCAGTCAGTGTTGTAGGTTTATATATAACCGTAAACCAGAACGCGCGAAACAAACAGGAAACAGACACATAGGTATATTGCGTCTGACATAATAATATCTATTGATAATAATTACGCAATGTAATCAGGATAGCGGTGGTTACAAGGATTCTAACAAAAACTATTTGAAAGTCAAAGTCATCCGCAGTTCATTCGATGTGTGTTGAGATGTTATCTATTAGAGTAAGGAAATGAAATGAGATGTGAGATTGAGGTATGCGACCTTGACCTGCTAGAGCTATTGCTTACACTCCCAATTAACCCATATGAGCAATATCTGAATCCACCCATATGAGCAATAGCTCATTCCTTCCCTTACTACATACCTTTCCCTTTCAATATAATTCATATTTTCCTACCTTTAATTTCCATAACACCTGATTGACTGCAATAGGCTTGCCCCAACAAATTTTAGTTAGCAAAATTTGAGTGTTTAATGAATGCGCCTCTGCACCCCTTCGGGGATACAGGGGTGAGTTAATGTATGTAGCAAGCTTGACACTAGATGTGTTTCATTGTTGTAAACTTCGTTAAAATATAGGTTTATTATAAATGTACATACAAAAACAAATTGACCGCAGATAAGGTTATAGACGTATGTTTACAACTGACATATCTGTCTATAATATGTCAGTTTTCCTACGATTTTTTTCTTTACAAGAAGGTATCTACCTACATATTGGTAACAACTGGTAACAACACATTATTACATTAGTACTTCAAGTTCAAGGACGTTAGTCTTTATAAACTACATTCCGAAGTAAAATTTTGATTGGGAGGAAAAAAGCTTAGTTCTTTAGACTACAGGGAAAGTGTTGAAATAAACAATATGTTTTGAAACACGATTATAATTTTAATATAATTGCCAGTATTAATTTAATTCTTGTACTTATACTACAACATATAAATATATAGAATTTTATAATATTAGAAGAATGTGTTCGTTTTTTTTTTTGCAATTGAATTTGTATTTTAATGGTACGATTCGGCCGTGTAAGATTTACAAATAATTTTATACACAATCATTTCACTCTTTTATGTTTTTTTGAAGTGAAAACTTCTTTAGCGGAGTTGTGCACTTTTTGATGGGTAAAAACTGTTAAACTCGTAACCCTGATGTCCGAATGTCCTCTGTCCTCGGATGAAAGTTGATTTTTCTGAGAGATAAACTTTTTAATGTAAAATAATTGTAATAGTTCTGAAGTGTTAAATTTTTTATGTAATATAAATTGTCATGTTTGTGTACGATAGCGCAATAGATAAATATTGTA
Organism: Callimorpha dominula; assembly: GCA_949752705.1. NCBI lineage: Eukaryota > Metazoa > Arthropoda > Insecta > Lepidoptera > Erebidae > Callimorpha > Callimorpha dominula. The sequence goes on along the minus strand of OX457009.1, from coordinate 9,330,458 downwards.
TTTAACCACAAAAATTATAGTACTTTTATACAGATAAATAAAGCGATTCGTGCGAAAATATTCCCTAACCACTCGAAAATATTAAAAAATGCACCACGTTAATGTTCAAGTTTTCACTTCTGCCGGCATTCCCAGAGTGCAACCCGTTTTTTTTTAATTCATGGAAGATCATTTAAAGAAGCTTTTCAAGTGTTATTTTGCACAGTAGGTAACACGTAATATTAGTTTGTTATCTATGTAGGCGTTAGTTAAGCTATCGGCGAACAATGCACAGTATTTCATTAAAAATTTTAAACAAAGAATAAAATTAATATCTTACACAAACTCTGATATTGATCTGAAATACAACCACATAATATAGTCATTTTAAATTAATACAGTAGATTTTTATTCTATTGTCTTTCATCACATACCACTTTTTATCTGACTCAACTGTAGTTCATTTTATATCATTTATTTTATTAAGAATAGTTCACAGTTATCACAAGTCACTAAAACACGAACTAGACGTGGTAAGTGTATAATATTGTTACTTATCATGGGGAAAATTGGCATAACGCAACTAACCCCGGTGGCAGTTCGTCACTGAATGAGGAAAATTTGAATAACTGTATAGATTTACCGTGAAGCTTGTCCATACTGTACGTGAATCACGCATCACAATTAATTGGTTAGAAAACTTTTATGTATTTACTTTAGGATTTTAGTAAACGTTTTTGCTTAATATAACTTTGATATTTTCAATAATTTCGGGGATGCCCGACTAGTTTCGGAACTGTCAATATGACGCCTGACACCATCGCGGCCAGGACGCTAGGACACTGCGCTCCTTGACAACCTTGTTTATTAAATACATGACATAGTGCTGTGTAATAATGTGTCAGAATATATATTACATATTATTAAATCTCCCCGAATAAATGAATGAAAAAGAAATGGATAAAAAAAATATGCATTTACTGTAAAGAGATTAAAGAAAAACTCTTCAGATATTTCAGTATATCTGATAAAGAGGGCGTTTTGACTGATACCTAGTATAATAGTTGGTACCGTCACGGGTTCGTATGCCGCCTTGACAATTGGCTTTTCCAAAGAAATATTTAAAAAAAAGCTATGGAAGTCACGTCACGTCTTTGGCAAGTCGGTTGGTTAGGGTAACGGTCCAGTTAGAAACTATACCGGATTCAAAGCCACCCTGAGACCGAAGGATGAGGATGAAAGGAAGCTTGTTTGTAACAGCGCAGTGGCTGATATTGATTGACTCACATTGCCCACAGTGAAATTCACAGTATATATTATAACCTACTAATATTATAAATGTGAAAGTTTGTGAGGATGTATGGATGTTTGTTACTCTTTCATGCGAAAACTACTGAACCGATTGCGATGAATCTTGGTATGTAGATAGCTGGAGACCTGGATTAACATATAGGTTACTTTTTACCCCGATATTCCCACGGGATCGGGACTTACGTGGGTGAAACCGCGGGGCGCTGCTAGTGTATAATAAATGAACGAATGGATGAATGAATGGAAGTATGAGTGAATGTAAGAGTTAATTATTTATTGTTGTAAATAGATATTTTCAGAAACTTTTAGTTTCACTTGAATTTTAACATAAATTGATTCTGATAAAAATATATGGTGCCGACATTTTCTATGACTAGGCTTGAGGAGTAACGCCGAAAGAAACTTATTAATTGATAACCTGTAGTGTGGTGGTTGAGCATTCGCCTGAGTCTTGTATGTATAAAGCTATCTCGTTTTGTATTTGTCTGGATTTTTCTATGAGTAATATGTATATATTTACAAAAATATGTATACATATATATGTATACATACATGTATTATATTCACGCCTTATTCCCGTCCAGGGCAGGCAGAGGCCGATAGAACATTCTGACATACAGCTCGCGTCTCTGCCACATTTATTAGACCTTTTATACACACCTGTCTGGTTACGGGTGCTTTTAACTTGGCGTTCTTCAGTATACTGCGGGTCTGGTCTTTCAGGGCTTACCCCCATCGACTCGCCCACTCATAGGAACCATAAAAATATCTTTGGCTGTTTGCCGATCCTTTTGATATGCATGACAAGTTTTGCTTAATTTCGTTTTAGATAGCATTTAATAGTCTATCCCAGAATATTATAAGTATTTATTACGTGGGGTGGATGTAGTTAGATGGTGATATCTGTAACTCGAGTACCGATTCAGATGGGCAGTGGATCTTGGTAAACTACCCAATAGTTGCTAATAAATTGTCTAAATATATTTAGTTGCTGTTATTGAGAAGTTTTATCAAATTTCCTTGTTTTTATCTATTTTAAAATTCATATCATTTTATATTAAGAAGCTTTTATGACTTCGATCAAGATTAGACTAGATTAAGGATCAGGAGCAAAAATTCGAAGAGAAAGTGTCATTGTTAGCACACATCCATACAATAATATTAGTCAAAACTAGTTTAAAACATCAACAACCTAACTTTTAATAAATCTGTTATAAAGTGGTTAAGCATTTTAAAGTTATTTTTATATAAGTACTAAAATGTGTCTATTCTAAAATAATACTTAACACTTGAGCAGTAAGGCTTGGCTTCACATTGGTTTCGATTGGAACACACTGATTTAAAATTAGAGCACAAAATTGTGCTCTTATCTCTCGGGCCGTTTTTAAAGCGCTAATCGAAAATATAGTGTATTCTTGATCGAAGTTTCATGAATTATAATGAATTATAACTAGAGCTACTCAATAAAGTTTTTGAATGCGATCTAACTCGCTCCCACTCTTTTGATTGGAGTACTGGATCCGCTAATTATGTTATTATATAGTAAGTATTATAAATTCGATTACAGTGTATTACCGTATTACCGTTCCCAATTTTTTTGATGGGTTTAAATAGCTAAAACCTAAAATTAAAATAAATAAAATGTCCACTTTACCTTTCTGTTTGTTCCTGTTAGAATGTCGTGTGGCCGGTGGTGTGCGGCCCAGGCTTTCAATGTCCGTGTTGCTGCTCCCGTAAGCCAAGGGGGGAGAATCACCTTTCAATCGTGGATACTGCCACAAAAGAAAAATATTACAAATATAATTGTAAATTTGAGCATAGGCACAAAAAATGTGATATGTCCTCCATGGAATGCAGAAAAACATTGATTTTTGTAACTTTAGGTAATGATATTCTTACAAAAAAAAAAAAAAGAAATTAAATAAAAAGGGGCTTAGCGATGTTACTGTAACAAAATAATACGCCTGTGTGTAGCACAGGAAAATTATATTTTAAATTAATAAAAATAATACGTTACGTTATTAGGACTTACGTGGGTAACACTGAAAGTTTTTAGAATAGGGCAGTAAGAAAAGCAACCGATGATTTTTTTAAATTTCGTATTAGAAACTCTTTGGAAATCTGTAGATGTTTAATGATTTCATATGCCATTTGTTTTTACAAATTGGCGGTAATTTAAAAAGTGTCTGTCGTGCATCGAAATGGATTTGACTAGAGAAAATTTTCGCTCAATGATTTATTACGACTTTCGTTGCGGTCTTACTCAACGACAATGTTACGAATAGTTACGATAGACTTCGATTGGTATTTCATTACGAAGCCCCATCTAGTTAAAGGTGGTCGAAACAAACTCACTGATGATTCTCGAGAAGGACGTCCCTCTACGGCGACTACTGAAGATAACGTGAGTTCTGTGCGGTTAATGATAGAAACTGATAGAAGAGTGACATATAAACAGATTCGGGCAGCTTTAGGCGTTGGTTTGAGTCAAGTACAAAAAGTCCTACATGAACATTTAGGCGTCAGAAAGCTTTGTAGTAGATGGATACTTCATAATTTGACGAAAGATCAAAAACGCCGTCGTTTGAATTGGTGCCGCTCAATGCTTGAAAAGTATGACGGAGGTGCCTCGAATGCCGTATATGACATCGTCACAGGTGATGAAAGCTGAATATATTGTTACGAACCAGAAACCAAAAGACATTCTGCGCATTGAATGTTTTCATTCGAAGATTTGCCGACAAAAGTACAGAAAGGCGTCAAGGGAAAAAGATAATTGCCTCATTCTTTGGTCGGGCGGGTCATTTCGTAACAATAATTCTAGAGGATAAAAAGACTATTACTGCAGATTGGTATGTCAGTCATTGTCTATCAGTTGTCTTGGAAAATGTTACCAGCAACGCCTAAGAAGCAGGATCCTCCTCCACCACGATAACGCTCCAGCTCACTCCGCTAGACGTACTATTGAATATTTGTCTATCGAAGGTGTGGAGCTAGTGAGTCATCCTCCTAACAGTCCCGACCTGGCACCTAGTAACTTTTATTTATTTAAAAAAATAAAAAATTAACTTAGAGGAATTCATTTTATGAACCCTGAAGATGACGTGGCTGTGTTTGAAAAAGGCGTGGAAGAGATCCCTAAAGAAGAGTGGGCTCACTGCTTCAGTTAATGGTTCCATCGCATGCGACGGTGGAAGGAACGGAGAATACTTCGAATAACAATATAAATATTAACAGGCTTCTACATCATTCCGTTTTTTATTTTCTAAAAACTTTTAGTGTGACCCCCCCCCCGGTATGGTTAAAGTTGAAACAAATTAAATTTTGAATTGAACTTCCTAATAAATCAATTTGAAAGGAAGTCAGCAAGGCGTTAAGTGGCCCCGGCTAGAGGTACGATAGTATGAAAATATACAGCGTGGGTTGCTACTAGTGACAAACTCTACAAATTGTTTTTCTTTTTGCTTTTTTAAACGTCTTAATTAAAAAATCAACAACAAAAACAAACTTAATCAACTAGAAAATTAAAATTAGTTGATTTTTACTATTATTCTGAAGAGTATTTTTTGTTATTTATTTTTAAATATCAATTCTTTATAAAAATTATGTTTCAAAGTTTGCGAAGGTTTAGTTCGAAGATTCTGTAAAACTTATACAGTTAAATGAGAGTGTGTTAAAAAATGTATCTTACCAGGTTATAGATGACTTTCTTGATTTTTTCTAGCCATTTCTTGCCCCCTTGCTCCGTGTCATCTTGTATCAGGTACTGATCGCAACCCACGAACAACAAGATCGAGCGCTGATATCTGAACACATTATGTATATATTAGTTTTACTTTTTCTATTCTACTTCATTAATATAAACTTAAATAAATAGAAGACAATAATATCCTCGTATATTTTAAACTTGTATAATATCAAACTAACTAATAACTAACAAATTTAAATAACTAGCAATTAGCACAATTAGAAGTCACAATTCTCACTATTGCCACTATTTCATTTTCATTAATATTATTTGAGTTTTTTGAGTGTTTGTGTAGGTGTGTTTTGTTGTTTATACATTCCAATTTATGTTTTGTGTGTATTTAAATATATTACTTATATTTAACATATTTTACTTATGCTTATTTAGGTGAATCGTTCTTTTGCCTTTGTATATAAATTTATATTACGCCGTCCTTTACATTTAATCGATGATACATTTCATGTCGAGTATTCCTTGCAAGACACTATACCACATAATATATTACTAAGTAGTTAAATCAGATCAGTAGATAAATGACTCCTTCCAAAAACATTATACCTTCCGTTTTAATTGCCTACTCTTTCCGAACTTCAAAATGTGTGTTACTGCCTTCAATATTTTTTTATAAAAATATTATGTAAATTAAGTACATAACGCTTATTTTCCATTTCCATTTTAATATACAAAAATTTTAGTATACAAAAATCCTTCATGTGTTTTATTTTTATGCAAATATTAATAAACTTCTTGCTTTTTCTAAAATTTCGATTATTAAACTGTATGGTGGAAAATATTCTAAATCTTACAAAAAGTTTTGATGAATAATTTGAGGGAAACAATATAGGGTTAAAAGATTCATTTTTAAAATTTACAAAAATAGCGCTGCTAGGCTTTTTTCTATGAATTTTATCAAATTACGCTATGAATTTTACAGTATTGAATGAATTTATCAATACGATCTCGAATTAAATTTTTGTACTTTAAAAATAAAAGCGTGTGCGCGCGATGCAGCTGTCAGCAACCCACTGTACGAGACTACAAGACGTATAAGGTCCGCCGGCGGACGAGCGGCCGGTCGGTATTTAGGGCGCGCAAGTACATCATCCATTAGTTTTCTTGTCGACAGTTGCTTAAGAACGAACTGAGCCAGGCCTTGTAAAATTAAACTTCATTTGATTATACTATATTTTATTACCATTCGTAGATATGATACTGCATACGTAGTATTTTGTTCAAAATATATGATTTTTATAAAATATTAAACGTGGGTAGTATAATTTATCAAATGAGTTTTTTAAGTATTTTTCACAGTATATATACATACACTTTACTATTACTACTATTCTATTCTTTGCTCACCTTCTGGTATATTTCTGTGGACACTCATCGGCGTGTGCGTTGCGCAGGGGCAACACAAGCTCTGGCAAAGGAGCGGAGGGTGATGGAGGAGTGCCAGGAGGTCTTGATACTTTCTGTAATTAATATCATCCATTTAGATTTAGAGATAAAAAATGGAATGTTCTTGTCATAATGTTTTTTAAAAAAAGTGGGTGTTACGAAAATGTGGAGAAACGTGCTAAACCATTTTTTTCAAGAGTACCTACTGAGTTTGCTTCGCCTCTAAGTGATAAAAATGTAAATTTGAATAATAATGAAAGAGTAAATTCTAAAATAAAAAAGAAATTATAGGTTGGTTTATACAAAATCTCAAAATCATACAAAAAGTAAGACAATAAAAAAATACTGATAAGTATAACGTCACTTACTGGATTATAATAGGTCCTCTGGTCTTTGTAGAAAAGTAGAGCAGTAGGTGTGAGAACCATGTAGCAATCAATCCAGTTCTTCTTCGTCTTCTTGGCGCCCTCCAGGTACTTGGTGCGTTTTATATGACCCTCTTGAATTACCTGGGGGAACTATAAACTAAATAGTTTTGAATGTTATTTGACACAGTTTTATTTTTTGTTGAGCTTATGGTAAACTAGTTTTATAATTAACTATAATTAACTATACCAATTCAACACACCTAAACGATGCCACACTTTATTAAAATGACAATGCCCTTGACCCCATTAAATAAAAAAATACAGAATTCAAATTAATTAATACAGAATTGAAATAAAAAAGACAGAATTCAAATAAAAACGACAAAACCCCTTCCTTTAACTCGAATAAATTTCAACTCGATAAAAATCAATCAGTCCTGTAAAATCTAGCATATAGAAGAAATCTTAAAAATGGTTGGATTATTCCCTCATTGTTGGGACATTAAAACTATACAATTAACAGGAACAAAGTACAACCAGATTCAGAAGACACAATAATCAAATCATTGCCAGTGTTCAATTATTTCGTAGGACTGCCTTATGCATGCAATGTGACTAAGAATTAATGTTTGCGTTTTGAATTTTCATTCATCCGGTTTTGGTAAATGTTTTTTTTTATTCTGAGGTCGGCCTAGAATTAATTTTTGCTGGACTAGAATGATTTGGGCATACGCAGGATTGGGCCCAATATACTTAACCCTTACTGTAATTTGAATTCTTTGACCTAGTTTGAACCGGTGCCTAAAATTAGAGTTTTTTTTCTAATTCATCCACTTCAGGAATTTCTACAGGTTTTAATGGTCAGGCGTATTTTTCTTTTCATTTCACTCTCCTACCCTATACCATGAAATCATTTACGTTACACAAAGGACAATTTAGAGTGGGTGAAAATGAAAATGTTAAATATGTACCTACATTTTCTTAAAATTGTATCCTTGTAGGTAATTTCCTTCTTGACTAGGCTGTAGGTTAAATATCCGGATGACTGTTCCAACTGTCATTGTTCTGTTTTTAGTGCGGATTACCTCATCTGGTCAGGTATTAGTATTAATTTTATTTGGATATATATAGATACCAAACTAACGTAAAGTACATAAGTATCTAAGCAGTACTCTCCAAACATATTGGTCGGCCTGAAATTGGCGCAACCGCCATCTCTCCATGGTACAATCGAGTGGAAAATTACTAGCCCAAATGTGACTTCGGTGTTAATATAGTATTAGATCAAAGTTCCTAAACAGATTAATTAATTACCTATAATTAATTAACTACCTTAATTTTGCATTCTGCGCACCGGCTGACGGCTAACTTCAGCGAGGCCAATAAGTTTGGGGATTGCTGTACATGGGTATAATACGTTTGTATGTATGTACAGCATTGCCATTCAACATGGCAACGCTGCAAGCTTTTTGGGTACGTTACCAGTCGGCGTTGATACGGAGGAATTTTATAACGCATGCATGTAAATACTTAGTCAGTTTTTATTTTTTATCTCATTTTTGTTAGCCTAGATGTATGTGAACTTTTTTAAACGATTATCTTAGCAATGAGTTAAATAAAAACTGTATTTTTCATTAAAACAAAAATATAAAACATAATATCTTTGTATAATTATATTAAACGAATATTTATTTATAAACGCTGATGAATATTGTATAATTTACAAAACAACATTTGTTTGTTTTTTTTTTTTTGTAAAGAATACTAGTAATACATTACTAGTATTCTTGTTAACCCCTCCAGCTAAGCTAAATGCTTGTGCTAGGAGTGGGTCAACGTCGGTAGTGCTCTGGGTGGAGTTCGAACCCGTAACCAATTGATCACAAGTCCTTAGCCATTACGCTACCGGCGCTTAAGCTGCTCTAGCTTTGGTAAGGAAGAATGTGGATACATAATGTTTGTAACTCCTCTAAGTACTTCCGATTACATTCGGCGGGTTCCAGTACAGTTGCTCTTTGAATTGCCGAATAAAATGCTTAGTATATTCCTGAATCTGATTTGATAATTGTCTGTTCACAGATGTGAAAATGTGGGTAGGATTAGGCCCGTTCATTCGTATGAGCAGTAGCGGTTGCTTCGTATGAGCAGTAGCGGTTGCAAGCGAAGGCGCGAACATTTTTTTTTATCACTCGCTGTCGCTCTGGGCACTACCCAGATAGCGTGTCCAGATAAGCCATCTCTGGACACGCTATCGTATCACGGGCAGCGTTCCCGACCGACATGGAGGACGATCTTGCATCACCAGTCGTAGACAGTTTCGGTATGAGGCCGGATACAAGACGTACTCGAGTTTGAAGGACCTCTAGACGTAAAGAATGTTAAAACTTTTATCAGGAAGTTCATCCTTCCTGATAAAAGTTTTAACATTCTTTACGTCTAGAGGTCCTTCAAACTGGTTTGGTTCAAGCTGGTTTGGGGGAACGATAATGGTTTGCGCCGGTTTTTGGATCGGTGGAAGAACCGATCTCATTTGGATCAGGGGCAACCTCAATGCTCAGATTTACGCGGGGAGGATTGTTTCAGACGTGATCATCCCCTTGCGAAGCCGGTTAGGTGACTCGTTTCGACTAATGCACGACAATGCACGTACACACTCGGCTAAAGTCGTAACACGCACTTTTGCCAATACTCGCATCAACGTTCTGCCGTGGCCTGCTCAATCCCGAGACCTCAACCAAATTAAGCACGCATGAGATATGATCCAAAGAAGAGCACTGCAGAGTATGGATGCAACAAGTTTTTGACCTGTTAGAAAGAATGTGGGCAGCCATTCCTGGAAGGGATTTTGGTGAACTGATTTTAAGTATTCTAAATTGTGATTGTGTGATTCGTGTCAATTGTGGTAATTTTTTATAGTTAAAAATGTACTTGATACCTAGACTCTTTTGATGTGTGTATATGTACCTAGTCAAGAGTGTAGGTATGAACATTAAAAAGATAAATGATTCTAACCTCAGTAGGATGTTGCATCGTGAACCTCGGTGCCGGGACAGGAGATCTCACCCGATGCTTGGGTGCCACCATGGATCTTGACTTTCTGTTCCTAGCGTACCCTTGCTCCCGGTCTCGTAACTCGACGTCGATACTGTCGCCAGAAGAGGACGCTGGAAGCTGTAGGAGGGACGGTCGGCGGGGATCTATGAGCAGGTTTTCTGACGATCCACCTGAAAGATTGGATTATACCTTTATAAATTATTATTTATAACTAAGGCAATTGGTATAGCGGTGAATAATTATTATTCGTATTCACTAACATAAGTCTCTAAGTATCGGTAAACGTATAGAGTAGAGAATTTCTATGCATAAAAAAAAAATTATGTTATGCACAACTGCAGACGTAAAAACATTCATGATTGGTATTCATATTTATTAAATACATACGGTTCTACTTAAGTGTTTATTTCAGGGATACTTACCCGACTAGTTTCAGGGCACCATCGCGGCAGGACGGTCCACTCCTTGAAAGTGGGCCCCCGTCGGGTCCGAAACTAGTCGAGCCTCCCCAAATACACACGTTAATAAAATCGTATTTCTTTAATTAATAAAATGGAGACTTATCCATACAATGTTTGCACAACAAGCTTTTTCATACTTTTTGATCTTATACTATAATATTATAAAGCTGAAGAGTGTTTGTTTGGTTGAGCGGGCTAATCTTGTATAGCCCATTTATCGAAGAAGGCTATAGGCTATATAGCATTACGCTACGACCAATAGGAGCGGAGCAGTGACCATAAACGCAGGTGAACCTGCGGGGACGGCTAGTGTTATTATAAATATGCTGCTGATGTTGCATATAGAAAGAAAGAAAGTACTACTAAGCGCCCAAAGTATCGAGTAGATAACATTCCCTAGGTACGTACGTAGGTATGTACTTTGATCGCTTACAACTACACGGGAGCCACGATTTGTCTTTGTGGTCTAAAAAAACTTATATTGGTACTCACCGAGTCGTTTGTGGATTCTCATAACGGGTGGGCTGTCGGAGCTCGCTTTGTTGTAACCGATATTGAACTCTGGGCGACATCGCTCCGATGTGGGGCTCCAATTGTTTAGTGGGTCGTACTCGTGGCTCTTTAGGGAACCTTGCTCTGGTATGCTCTCCTGGAAAATTGCAGAAAATTGCAAGTTTGTTTGTTATAGGTAGTTATGAGACAGACAGTTAGGTGCACAGCGTTTCTGCAAATCGGATTCCGTTACAATTGTATTATCAGGGCTAGGAATAAAAACAAATTAACATAGGGAACTATAATTATGTTAACGGGAATTAACGCGATCACGTATTTACAAAACACCTTTAATTTCCGTTAACATAACTATATTATGATGGAACTAACTAACTAACTATATTAGTATGTACCTATAACATTAGGAATTATCACTGATCGTGGCGAAGATAATAATTCATGTCAGTCATACAAAAACAACACAATGAGAACCGTTTAAACCTAAAAAAAAACGTGTGCGTTTCGGGACGCCCGACAGAAGTGATAACTTAAACGCCAGACAGACTGGTGCCGTAACGCGTTACGCAACGAAACGGTATACCGGAGGGTATACCGTTTCGTTACGTAACGCGTTAGAATCGCATAAGAACTAAGGACAGCGTTGACACTTGAAAATTCTATGCCTTAATCTCATTTAGGAAAGACTTGTAACAAATTCATTCCATTTTTAAAATAATATGATCAGAGTATCACTATATCTATTCAAAGTAAAGATCTAGTTATTGTCATAATCAAGATTAAGTGGCAATAGGCAGGCTGCCATGTAGTCCTAAGAACCGAGAACCGTTGAGGGAAGAACATTATTGCCATTACCATGTAGAAAAGTCTTGTTGTCACACGCAACATATATTTTATATGAGATTAAACTTATGGAAAGCTTATGTTATGTAGAAACCATGTGCTTTATTTGCGCTCTGTAAAATATTTTTACTCCGAAAGTAATCCACGATACCAAAAGTTTGATAGGAGAACGCATCCAAGTATTTTCAAGGAAAAAATCTAATATAGGTACTGTATGGCTAACTATAGGTTATGTACGGCAGATCTAAATGCCAAACTATTGGTAATGATCAATATACACTTGAAAATGTTCTGGGTTTTCACAACAATTTCAGATAAGATCTCTTTTTTATTTTAAAAATACAACTTAGTTAAGTTTGCACACCCGTACATTTTCGGTATATTTGATATTTTCTTTTCGCCATGTACCGTCATATACTACACTAATAGTGTCCATATTCTGCAAGTAAACTGACGTGTCCCTATTCTGATGTTTATCCGATGCGCATAAAAGCTGATCTGACGTCAGGAAATTCGAAGGTATTACCTATTTCATGGCGTTAATTCACGTATCTATACATAGTTATAATATACGATGGAATGCGAAAGTTAGTATAACCACAGATAAGAAAATAGTTACTTCGTAACAGATACATCACTCCCATACAAAACTCAAAATACCTACGTTATAATAGCCTACAAAATTTAAATAATAATAGCTGGCGTTAGCTGCGACCAGAAATATATCTTATTTACGCTTTTCGAAAGTTGAGAACGCCTTGCCCACCGCGCGACCTCCGTCTGTGCGTGTAGCCGAACTGCCGGACACTCTAGGGTTGTACCAAGTACACAAATAATGAAATCAATTATTTATTTGGGGTATGTCCCGATATACACTGCGAGCACTGTTCAATGCTCTTACTAGGGATAATTTCGTTCCGATATGGACTGACAGTATACTGACGCAGTATCCTAGGGAAGTATATGACGTCATTAATCGTCGCCATTTTTGTACTGTGAGCACTGGCGTTTTCGAGGAAAGGTGCTCTCAGTGCTTTGATCATGTGATCAACTACAATTTTTTTCCAGTTAAATAATAAACAATTATTTGTCAAAAAATGTTCATCACTTTTACCGTACATAGCCCCATTTAAATAATTCGGTTATAAAGTTATTATGCATTCGGTTACTTAAAAAACAATATTTTCTTTTAATAAAAAGTAAACTTACTTTTATTATGCGAGTAATTGTCAATTGACAATTGACTTGAATATAAAAATTTTAAATATAATTACATTCAAACAATTTTTTTTTTGTTGAACAGATAACTTGTACAATATATGATATATGATAATTATTTTCACGTCAAAACAGCGCCAAAAAACATAGATGGCAGTATACTGGACTGTGTTCCGTATTAAACAGTAACCAGTAAAGCTAATTATAAAGGAACGGCTTCGCAGTATACTAAATTGACGTCAGTTCTTATAGTGCTCGCAGTGCATATCGGAACACACACTTGATAATAAAACTTATAGGTGTTAAGTTTATATAATGATAAATAAAATTATTTTCCCTATGAAATTTACATCTTTAATTTTTATAGGTAATTAAAATATCCTTAAACCTTCGATAGTAACATAAAATGTTGATGCTGTAGACTTATACATCACTATCACTACATCACTACATTTTACACCGCCGCGTTTGTCTGTCTATCTATTCACGATAAACTCAAAAACTACTCAACGGATTTTCATGCGGTTTTCATCAATAGATAGAGCTATTTATGAGGAAGGTTTAAGTATGTATTTTGTTAAGGTTTTGAGTAAATTGGTTGAAATATGATTATGATTGTTGAAGATGTCTCTGCTACCCGTGCGAAGCTGGGTCGGGTTGCTAGTAATGGCTGTTGCGTAGACTAGAGAAAGATACTCTTATAATTTAATACTTTTGTAATACATATTATGTTACACAAAAGTATTAAATAACAAAAAACTACCTACTCAAATGAAAACCTCAATCCGTGGCGCTCTCAATATGTTTTACATTTCAGTAGCTCTTATTATTATTTTCACTATATTTCTAACTATATTACATATTGTGTGAGAGAAGCAGCCGTCAGTTCGCCTTGCCTACAAGTTACAACATAGGAATACGCTGGCAGTCCACACCTACTAAGTTCGTCACCTTTCGTAGAAATTACGGGTTTATTATTGACGGTTTAATAGACTACATTTATTACCACATCACTCTGGCCAATCACTCAAAACCTGTATCAGTTTAAATTTTTTGTATAGTCAATTTCTACGGGTATTTAGTTTAAGCAATGTATGTAAGGTTCGTAATCAAATAAGGAAAACTTGTTCGTTACGTTGGGTACACATTCGGCAAGTACTTTATAACCGAATCTGCGATACATTTAGTTTTGTATCATAGTAAATAGGTGTCATGTGTCTTTAACAAATATATAATTTTATTTTGTAATTTTTCATAAATTTTATGTTAAATGATGATTTAAATTAAACCCCATAAGCACACTAACGGTAGGAAAAAAATAGTGAACTCAAATGAAAGTGTCAGAAAATAGCTCAAATTTAGCGCCGACTCAAAATTAGTTTATATAAAATTTAATAGTCTATGTAAATAAGCTCAATACTTAATTAAGGTTTATTTATTTTTTGCTTTTTAGTTCTTTTCGTCGGTTTAATTTTTTGTTAAAAAGATTTTTAATACAGCAGAACTATAATAATGGTGCGTACCTACCTCGTAAATAGAGCGATTGGTTATTTTTCATAAAGTTTCCTGTACGCCTGTATCACAACTGCAAATTGTGTATGACTGTTAGTTACTACTATAGTCTTGGTGTTTAATGATCTTTTAAAAGGTTTTTCAATAATATTCTGTCGTTAAAGTGGCTTCCTGCGTAAGGGGGATGAGACAGAGGGAGTCTGGGGTGGTAGAGTCAAAGCATGATCAGTATGATCACTGAACATCGATATTGTGTTGGTATATAATTATACCTTTAAAGACACTAAAGACGGGTTCTTGGGACTTGAACGGACTTAAATTAACTAAATACATATATGTCCAGACTCTGGAACCTACATATACCTAATTTTAACCAGATTTAGTTAAAAAAAAATTATAAATATAAAATCAATATAAAAACTTTTTTATACTGCCCACGTGGCAAACAACCATACGACCAGCCATATGGTAAGCAGTTACTATAGACATCAAGTCTCTAGGGCGTTGCCAACAGTATCAGGTACACATGGAGCTTTAACGACCCTGTTCAACAGTGATTTTCTGTAGCATGAGACTTCACATGTTAGGCAGCTCAGATTCGAGTAGAAATCTACTCTGGCCTACCTACTGTAATTTGTACAAATATTAAATTTAAATTTTAATATATACAAAATGAATAAGGTACTTTAGCTATAAGGGCACCTTTTCAATTATGGTACCGCAATTGTAATAGGCGCACTATGCATTAGTGATAGCGCAAAATTTGCAATAATCATAGTGTTCACTTTAAGCCCGTGGCAACCTGTTAGTCCATAGACAACTCCTCAACACATAATTGAAATCATCATAATTGACTGTGGTTTTCTATTTATAAATATGTCATTACAATCATTACCTCTCGCACCCATGTCTTGCCTCGTTTCAATCGAAAAACATTCATAATTCAAACTTATCACAAACTTTTTAAAACAAATTGGAACACTTAGCACTTCGTTCTACATATTTTATAGGTTAAATATTATGCACAAACAGGTTCAATAATTTAATATTTAAAGGGAAAATGTGTATAATTCGTGTTGTATTCATAACGGGTGACACACTGACTGAAGTTGTGTCATTTGTAGCGATATTGTTTAGTGAGGAGCGTTTGTCGGTGGTATATATCGACATTTTCCGCATTACAATGAATAAAACTATTGCATGTCTATGGATGTGAAGAATGTTTCGTTAATACATTGTTATTGAATACCTACTTCCTTTTTTGGTTGTAAACCTACTACTAATATTTATATGTGGTCCAAGGATTTTATTTTAAATGATGTGTCCATTGCTATTTATTTGTCATATTACCGTACATTATCAGCAAGCTGTTGAGTGCTCTCTTAAATAAATGGTTTTTTTTTGGGGTTGTTTGTTTTTTTTTTTAAGAGTTGTGGTACAGTTTTACTAGTGACTTTAGAATGGAGGGAAGAAAGATACGGATTTCAAAATCTTGATACGTGATAATAGTTATTTATTCGTTACTACAGTAGTAACATTACTGTACAGTATTGTTAGTGTTACAGTAACCTAAAAATATGACAGAGATCATCCAAAAAATATACAGTTCGTATTTCGTAAAATCGTAATCTAATTTTGAACAAACGAATAATAATATTGCTATAAGATAAAACGATTCTCAGAATAATTTATTCTTTGAATTGGGGTGCAAAACATCATAAAGATTTCGTAAAGGCTTATTATCTTTATATGGTAGGGTTGAACTTTTACGCAATTTTTAAATACCTATATACCTTTAGAAAATCGTCTCAATACTACAATTAAAAAAATATGAAAAGTCAATGAAAACAGTTTCAACGACAATGAAATTCGTCATTATTCTACGTAATGAAATAGTAGTGATTAAAACGTTGTAATTGGTTTGAGGTGTTAAGCAGTGTAGTCACTGCCTTGTTTTAGTTGCAATAAGGACCGACGATTAACTATTTAGATCATCTCATCGGTCCTTAGGTCCCAAAAACCAAATTTTGTTTTCTGTTGTCTGTAGGTATATACCCTTTTACTGGGGACAAGATTCGAACATGGCTGGCCTGTTGGTCTGGTGGTTAGTGACCCTGACTGCTAAACCAGAGGTCGTGGGTTCGATTCCCACCCAGGGCAAATAATTGTGTAATGAGCACGATCATTTGTTCTGTGTCTGGGTGTTATTTATCTATAATATGTATGTATTTAGAAATATATAAGTATGTTTATCAGCAGTCTGGTTACCATAGTACAGGCTCTGTCTAGTTTGGAATAAGACGGCCGTGTGTGAGATGTGCGGAGTTGTTACTATTGCTATAAATGGCGTATACTCTGGCAATTTCGATCGCGTGGACATTGTTGTGCCAGGACTTTAACAAAAATATCGTAGTTATATATTTAATTTTGAACATACCTACTATAATTATCATGAAAACACAAGTTCCGGAGAACGGAACAAACATTGTCACATCACTAATTCGTTATCTGCTGTCGGTCGTCGATTCGATGTTAGGAAGTTTATTGTTATCTCGCTTTATTGCACTACACTGATTACAAATGTAGTTTGTACTCTGTACACAGGGCCCTAGTACTAATAAAACTTGATTGACTGTGCGCGTCCCACAAGTGTGACAATGAAGGAAACATCCTACTTGCATTTCCTACTTCGTATTAAACTGTTTAAACAGTTGAAGAGACGGAAGGCATGTGATTTCGCCAATAGATTTATACTGCAATTCATTTTGTATTTATTGCTTAAATATTTCTACCTTATTTTTTGTTTAAAGTCCTTACGTGTGTAATAAAATATGCTCGTGATATCCTACGAGGGCGGCACTGAAAATTTCGGGAATCAAGGAAGTGACACAACATTACTATTTAAATATGTATTTATTGCTTTTCGAAGTATTCTCCGCGAAATTTGACACATTTTTCCATACGATGGAACCAATCATTGAAGCAACCATTCCATTCGGAAGTTGGGGTCTCCAAATGGCCGTTTTGTAGGCGTCCACAGCTTCTTCAGTTGATGAAAATCTCTGACCACGCAATTTATTCTTTATTTTAGGGAAAGTATACAAATCATTACGGCTTAGGTCGGGGCTGTACGGCGGATGGTCTAATAATTCTATGTTTTCTTGCTTTAAAAACTCTTCTGTTTTGTGCGCGGTGTGAGAACTCGCATTGTCGTGATGGAGGATGATGCGGCGGTTGCAGTTCTCTTCACGGAGTTCCGAAACGACCTATGGCAAACAAATGCTAGCATACCATTCTGTATTAAACGTTCTTTGTCTCTCAAGAGAAATAGTCGCAACATGGCCGGTTTTGGAGACAAACGTGGCCACCATTTTTTTTGCAACACTCCGTGAACGAACAATTTTTGTTGGCTTTAACTCATTTTCGAACACCCAAACTCGTGACTGGCTTTTTGTTTCGGGTTCGTACGCGTATATTCAGGATTCGTCACCTGATACGATGTTGTATACAGAATTTGAGGATCCTGCGTGGAATCTTTCGAGAGTTCTGACGCACCAAGTAACGCGAGCCGCTTTTTGCTCTTGCGACAACAGAGCGAATGCGGTATCCATCGGGAAAACAACTTTTTTACACCTAATTGTTCATGCAAGATTATTTGTATTTGACTCATTTGGCCAATGTCTAAAGTTGCCTGAATTTCGCGGTATGACACATGTCGATCTTCCTCGATCAGCTTACGCACAGCATCAACGTTTTCTTGGGTGACTGCAGTTTTTGGACGACCTTGGCGGGGATCATCACTGAGCTTGACACGTCCACGTTGAAATTCAGCAAACCAGCGATAAATTGTGGTTTTGGATGGGGCTTCATCACCAAATGCAGAAATCATCCGGTCAACACACTGTTTTTGCGTTATATCACTTCAAAAGTCATAATAAATCATCGCTCTTGAATTTTCTCGAGTCAATTCCATTTTCTCAACGACTAAATAAGTTTGACAAAACCTTGTGATAAGACCGAGAATCTTTTTTAAATAAATAAATGGTATTCGATTTTTAAAACCAAGGAGTTTTCAATTAAAAAGATTTTAATATGACAAAAACAGTGGAAATATTCCATTCCCGATACTTTTAGTGCAGCCTATGTAATATTATAAACGCTAAAGTTTGTAAGTATGGATGGATGGATATTTGTTACTCTTTCACTTAAAAACTACTGAACCGATTGCGATTAAACTTGGTATGTAGGTAGCTAGAGACCTGGATTAACATATAGGCTACTTTTTATCCCGATATTCCTACGGAATCAGGACTTACGCGGGTGAAACCGCGGGGCGCTGCTAGTATGTTATACTATGGAGAATATAAGTGGCGGTAGTCTTATTACTAAATGTTGTTCTTGCCCTCCGTTTCAGTGATTTAAGTAAGTGTTCCTTTTTGAAACACCCTGTATAGTCAGTATTAAATGTTTGTCCTACTAATATTATAAACGTGAAAGTTTGTGAGGATGTATGAATGTATGGATGTTTGTTACTCTTTCACGCAAAAACTACTGAACCGATTACGATGAAACTTGGAATGTAGATAGCTGAAAACCTGGATTAACACATATGCTACTTTTTATACCGATATTTGAACGGCATCGGGACTTAGGGCCTGCTTAGGGCCAGTCACATTAATAAAATTTGTAAACACACCCAGAGATAGCGTTTTTTTTCCTATGTAATTTCAATGGTCGTCCTATGTAAGAATCGTCATGGAGGCATGCATAGGAGGTAGCATGTCGCTCTATCACTTCACATGACGTACTTAATTTCGGGGTGTGGATGCTTTAGGAAGTACTTGTATTGCATAGGTCGGAAGCCAACGCCCGAATGCTGTACTAGCGGATGCAGATGCACTTGACTACCTTTGGCCTCCAAAAGCCAACTTTAGCAGAAGTAGGACTAAGTTGATGACGGGACGAGTTAAGCGCGCCTCTAGTCATGACTATATTCTAAATATGTATAGAGAGTTATGTTCGGTTTGACACTGAAAAAAAAATTGGTAACATTGGTGGTCTACACCTAAGAGATCATTGATTCCAACTCCCTATGACCTGTAGTGTCTTGAATGAGGCAATGCCCGTCGGAGTTCCATAAACGTAAAACAAGGATACGGTGAAGGTCATGAAATATTCAATACATTCGAACTGCAAAACTATAGACTTTCGCATTCTGAATCCAAACCCATTTCCGCAAAGAAACAGTAACTTACCACTCTCATAAAAATGTCAGCATCAATGAATGTCATCAGGTATCCCTAGCCATAAAACCAAGTACGGAAGACAATGTAGCATAATTTGTTTGCAGTAAACCTTCATGCATTCATATAACGGTTACATCAACGTAGTCAAAACAAGAACAAGAATTCAGTTTTACTAGTGTACCTGACATAAATACTTACTAAATATGTAGCAATGGTCCAGTAAAACACGTTACATTAACTTTAAACTCCTTTTATTTTAATAGAAAGTGATTACCAAGGATTGTTTTGTTGTGTTCAAGCTAGTTTCACAACTAAAACTATGCCCGGTACATAGAATGGTACGTTGATGTTGATGGAATGTCCGAATCTGTCCGAAAAGTCCGCACAAAAAACAAGATCACATTTTTTTAAATTATTCCCTTTTTTTCTGGTTAATTCAACTATTTATTGGCAATACATAACGCTCGTAAAATATGACCACAACACTCTGTAACGCGTTGTGTAAGCAATATTATTATTTAAAACTATTATCTCTCATTAGTATGTGAAAGGAGTAAGGACACGTCATTAGTTCCGTTTGAATTACTAAATAGTACACCTTATGTAAATTTCAGTGAAATACTGTGCATTACTTATTTTATTTACAATCTATGATCACGATCACATGATTCTATTGCGAAGTTTTTGCGTCACGTGTTTGATAATGTTGATAGGCTTGCCGGTTAAATCTAATCACAGTGATACATTAGTTATCTCTACAAATAAGTGATCTTATAATTGTTCACGTTTTTAACTAGCACATTACATACTTAGATTATCATGAGACAATTATGTGCATTCTAATTTAAAACCATCTGCCATTATGGACTATAATCATTATCATAATTATGATAATGATTCTGTGAGACATTAGTTCGATGTGCCAATAGAATGATTTTATTTTTTATTGGTATTTTTCAAGAGAGTAAACTTCATTATTAATTGGCTAAGAATACAAAAGATGGTGCCACCTAAATCAAACTGCAGCGGAATAAAATTTTGCTGAAGTGTTCCCATTTGTAAGATTGGGTTTATAGATATATTTATCTATCTAAAGAGCTATATACATATATGTAAATAAAGGGTTTTGTAGTGATTTGTGTATCTAAGATACCCTATGAAAAGTTACCTATAGGTACATATAAAACCTTTAAACACGAACATCTCTGTATTTTAAATGAAACGGCTATTTATATTTAAGTACGAAGGTATTTCCATCTCTACGCAAATACATCAGTATAGAAGCAATTGTGGGTCGTTTTCATTAAAAGCTAAAGTTCATTTGAATTTGGCGAATGAATTGTTGCCGTTCAATCGAAACATTGACATGAAGGGCGCGCCGGATGCATGCTATTGGACCAAGAATACGACGCCATATTAGACGAGCCCGCGATACAGATGCACCACAGAAGATCAAGTTAAACTAAAAATAATTATAATCGACTAACGCATAACGCAGCAACATACTATACGACTCTAGTCAAGCTTTTAATAATTCAAAAAGTTTAGCAAAAGAAGCAAAATGATGATGCTAAAATTGAAAGAGTATTGTATTTTATCATTCCGGTAAAAAAGCCTAAATCAGATTAATATAAACATTAAAACTATATTACTGTCCTGTAAGTATATACTAATAGTCGAAGGAATGTCTGAATTTTAATCCGAAAATGACCTCATAAAAATCTATGTAACGAAAATTGATAAATAAGACTTTGTTTAAAATGTGCATCTTTATGATGATGGGCTTTTTAGGCTAACCCATTTATTTAATTGAAATATGACAACACATTTCTGTAGATAGTCCGGTCAAAATTATAGATGGGTAATCACCCAGGTTTTTACCCAGTCGTGTGTTTTAGCCCGGGTGATTAGCCATCTCTAGTTAAAATAGACATTCAGGGTTATAATAATTCGCATCGAGCTGAAAATTGGTACGAATATTGGGATCACCATTAAAAATGAAATGTGATAAGTCCCCATCGATCCGACATATGCAAAAAAAAGTTAGTCAAGGCCAAAGTTATCAAATATGGGTGTTTTGCATTTTTAGCTGAATAAGATATCAGAAATAGTAATTCTTAGGAAAAAGTAAAAGGACATTTTTAAGGTTCCGCACCCGAAGGGTAACCACCGGCACCCTATTACTAATCCTCCGCTGTCCGTCCGTCTCATGATCCGTAATAGGTGGACAGTTTAAATTTTCACAGAATGTGTATTTCTGTGGTCACTATAACAAAAAATAATAAGAATAAAAATTAAAGGGGAGCCCCCTCCCCTACCTACTAGAAACGTGTTTGTTTTTTTTTTGTTCAATAATAGCAATAAGTAGACGCTTGAAACGCTCACAGAGTTTGTATTATATAGTATTACATTTTGTACGATAGTGCGGAACCCTTCATGCGCGAGTCCGACTCGCATTAGTTTTTTATAGATAATTGCATGATCTACCATTTTTGTCTGGCCTAGTTTATGATAAATCCTATCGTTTGTGGGATCGATGGGGCTTTTCACGTTTCATTTATAATGGTGGTCTCAACATTCGTACCAATTTTCAGCTCTATGCGAATTATTGTAACCTTAAGATTTTTTTTTAGGTATTTTGACCGGACTAACAAAATTGTGTAAGTGCATAATATTGTTATATTATGTATTCGTAATAATTCGTAAAAAAATACAAAAAGTCAGGAGCAAAGAAATCAGACAGAAAACAAAGATAACGGATGCAGATCACACAAGCTCTAAAATTGAAATGGCAGTGGGCAGGTCACGTATCGAGATACACAGCAGGTGGACGATCAATACTACAAGGTGGAAAGGGCCAATCGGCAAAAGACCCCGGGAGATCGAAAAGAAAATGAGCTGACGATATAACCGAATTAATAGGAAAAGACTGGCAAACTATCGGCAAGGACGGAGATGAGTGGAAAGGACTGAAGGAGGCCTTCACCCGAGGATATCCAAATAGCAAAAACTAACTCTTAGTAACATTTAGACAATAAGCAAAACACTAGTAACTAACTAGACACTATCAAACAAATACCAACACTATGTATTCGTAATATTTTCCGGCTATATTTTAAGACTAGGTACGAAGTTGACATATATTATTAATTGAAATTCTTCGACAAGTGTGATCCTATTCGTAGTTAACTCGCATAATACAATTAAAATGTTATTCTTCTATAATGAAAATGACTATAGAATCTACAAATCTAGCTGTTGCCACAACTTTTCTTGCATCTCATATCGTACAAGTCTCCTAAGTCCCTGCGAATATATGTACTAACCTTAGAGTCCGTTGTCCATAAACTGTCAGCTATAAATAATTGATTACAACCCTAATTTACATGACAAGTAATGCGCATATAAACAAGAGGTAAATAAATTTACTGTCAATGTAAATTAATCCTCATTTCATTCAAGTTTTCTCTACAGAACTTTATTACACTGAGGTCAATGCTTCTGTAAACCAGACAAATACAATACAGCAAACAGCTATGATAGAGACATTTAACTCAACTCAGGAAATAAGATTAGGAATGCTTCTGTTCTTTTTTATTTTGAAGTACTTTAAGGTAAACAATGAAAAGGTAGTCAAACGTTTTGGTCGTAAAAAGTACCTAGTTTGACGAAAATTTATTTGCTTTCTTTTATTAAAAGCCCTTCGCATTTACTAGTCCGTACTGTTTTTAAAGATTTGCCAGAACAAAACCGAATAAAATCTAAAGGAAAACTTTGCAGGAGATAGGTCATTCGAGATCTCTGTCAACGTCAAACGTTGCAAATGTAACTCTTTTAAAACAAAAAAAAAACGCGGTTTCAGAACGGGAAGTAATATTTTCAGCTGGTCTCAGGCGTCTTACTGTCTGTACAGACTTGTTCTTCTGTTATTTGCATGCCTACGCCTCCACCGCCATATTAGAACGGGTGAACAACACATTGTGTGCGCACGCGCATAAATTAACATCACGACAAGCAGTAATCGGACAAATTAACACATCGCTATGGGTCGGTCGTCCGCTTCTCTGACTCATGCCTGGATTTTAGACTACCAGTGTTATTTTGTTTCATTAAGGAAAACATTCATTTAAATAATGTAACCTTAGTATCCTCGTAAGACAAAATTTAGTACAGCGCCCTCTGTTTGTTATTCTTGGAATTTATGAAAGATTAATTGTTTGATTTCCATAATGTTGTTATTTCATATTGTCATCTTTACATCTATCCAGTTCATTTGCTTTTTATTTATGGTTTATTTTCATTACTGTAACATACATAATAAACTACATAAATAAATATTTTTATTATATAATATAGCTACGACGAAAAAATATTTATTTTTTACCTACTATGTTTTATGAACTACACAATTATTATGCTATAATTTAGTAGCTTATAACCCTTAATCCCTAGAACCAGCCGTAACGTAATTATTTATCATGTTTGATAAAAAATCAAGTAATATGATTTACGATATCAAAATACGAGTGACAAAATACTATTTACTACAGGGGAACTCCCTTTCAACAGGGGAAATTCCTAACTGCGAATTTCTACGAAACATACAACACGTATATCTGAATCTCGCTCTCTCATGATTACACTGTACAAACGGACAAGTGCGAGTCTGTTCCGTAAGCAAACAAACTTGTATGTAGATAGTACGTCCATCTTGGGAATCAAAAGGAAGACAAACATAATTTTGCGATTGCGAATCTTTCTTCTTACCAAATTTCATAATTCTAGGTCAATGAGAAGTACCCTATATGTTTTAATTTACCTGCGAAATGTTAAAATTTGTTGAAATCTAAGGCTTAATAGCCGTATCTTATGATTCGGTTGACTTGATTGCATTTGATTTGATTGAAGCTTGATTTTTTTACAGCTTCAAGGGACCGCTGACTTCTATATTTTGTATTAATTTCAACTTGATGCGTCCACGGGTTCCTGCGAAAAAGGGTCTTGACCGACAGACGGACAACAAAGTGATTCTATAAGGGTTCCTATTTTTCCTTTTGAGGAACGGAACCCTAAAAATGCAGAAATGCAGAAGAAGGAAAGCATTTTCAAGTTTTATATGCTTCTCCCTTCCTCTTGAACTCATTTTTAATCCCCGAGGCAAATAGGAGGGTGTACCTGTGTGCCCATGGATCTGTGTGTATGTCTGTGGCATCCTAGCTCCTAAAAGATAGGTAGATTTGTTTAAAAGATGACTTAATCGAGAATATACTTTTCTAATCATTGGGATTTTTGAGTCGGGGCTATTTAATTTTGTTTATGCTTGTTAGGTATCAGTTGATTTGCGCACCCACCTTTATATACGTATAGTAAACCTGTGCCATCGAAAGCACTAGGTTTAAACATTCCAAAACAATGAAAATTAATGGTTATACATATAAATACATATTTTGTTAGACCACGTAACGTAATGTATCAGCGTCAAAATATGAATATTGAGAAAAAGCAAGGCACCGTACACTGCGGTACACATATTAATTTTTAAGTTTAAATCATGTCCAAGTCCTATCTTATTCATGGTAGTTGCTGTATTCACATGATTTTCATATCACGTATCGATCCTCTTCGAGGACATCATGCTCGTTTTCCCTTTTTCTACTTACTGCCCCTTCGACCACAGATAAAAAAACAGTATGTACAATTTTTATAGTATAGTGTAATCATAGCATAGCTATAGAAACTTGTTGGCCGTGGGTTCAATTTGTTTTGTAGTTCGTCAATATTCGAGTATTTCAATTAATGTTTTATTTACCGGCTAGATAGGTATAAACATTACTTTTATCAAACGTGCTAGTTTAATTTATATATGTTTAAGTATTATCAATGTCCCTATTTTGAATGACGCACTAATGTCATTGTTTTTAACTACATGCATGACTAAATTTACTTAATAAAATAAAATTGTTTAGCTAGCTTTTATATACTAGAAGTTTTTATATGTACATATAACACGAATCATGTATATATCTAGTGTTTTTTTAATTGATTAAAGTTACTTTTAAATTAGTAAACTATATTTAGGTACAACCCTCAATTATATTTGATAACATCCGTACAAAGGTTGTCTGGAAGAAATCACCGTGTGTGATAAGACCGCGGATTGTTATACCTTAACATTTCTAACTAGTTTTGCACTATTTACTACTTAAAGGTGTAGGGCGTACAATAAAGAGAAATAAAAAAAAAGTTTTGTTATTGAAGGTAGAGTCCGGGCATTCTTAATACTAGATTAATCTTAGTTTAGATTCTAGGGGTTCGCTGGTTAATTGAAACGCAAATCCGTCTGTTAGAGTTTTAAACTTCATTTAAAATTACATTTAAAATATCGTCGTCATTTTGTTTACATTTCTACATTTACGGAAGGTAAGAAAGACAAAACTGAACTCATAGATTGGATCGTCTACTTTATGTAATTAAATGCCATATTCCTATGGCAGCAGAGTAGCCTGCAATAAAAGTTTGTAAAGTCTTACCTCGGTATAGTTAGATCCTAACGTCTGCTGCCGAGGCCGTGGTGGTCTGCACTGTGTAATACGAGGGATGACAAGTGGTGGTCGCTGGTCTCTGGTGTATACAGCACATTCTTCCGGAGTAATCCACTGTTGAAGAAAGAGAAAATTGTCATTAAATGTGTCAAATTTATCTTGCACTACATTCTATTGCAGTCTAAATCCTACTAATATTATAAACGTGAAAGTTTCTGAGGATGTATGGATGTTTGTTGCTCTTTCACGCAAAAACCACTGAACCCATTGCGAGGAAACTTGGTATGTAGATAGCTGGACACCTGGATTAACATAGGCTACCTTGGTAACATTGGTTATCCCGATATTCCCCAGTCATAGGGACTTACGCGGGTGAAACCGCAGGGCGCAGCTAGTAGCACATAAACTCCACCCACCCCGGCATTGCTGCTTCCACGTCAGTTAATTGGCGAAATTCACTGACAGCGTTTTCATGCTGCTTTGTTTGTTGTTACTTAATAATCAAAATACAGTGACATGTGTCTTTAATAACGACGAAAGTTTTTATGTTAATTAAATACAAAAACGGTCCAAGCGTTGAGCCTAGCGGTACTCCCATCTTGACCACAGATCCCGGATGTTGTTCAATATTACTAATACGTGATGTTTTACACATTACTAATATTTTTCGAAATAAGAAAACTGCTAGACGCTTGACCCTCTGACTACAGGGAAGTAAACAGTGCAATACAGTAACAATTATAAATTCACAGACTTGGTTATTGTGTAATATTTTTTTGTTAATATTTAGGCATGAAATTCATTACTGAAGAAAACTCAAGTCGTAGGTATATCAAACTAATAGAAAGTGCGCGTGGGAATTAAAAGAGTGGCAGGATTAATGATGGTAAATAAGTCCGCCAGATGCTTTGCAGTTACCCGTGCCTACGAACACATACGAGTACACATCCAAAACTGTAATTTGTGCCACGGTGAGGGGAATGTAAACTCAAAACGGAAAAACAACACTAGCGCCTTCGTTATTCGTGATTGTACTAGCCATGTCGCATGCCATTTTTATGATCTCTAGTGTAGGACTTAGTCTGTAATGAAAATCTGCTGTGCCTCGATTTCTTTCCTTAAGAGATTTACCTATATAACTTTCTTAACGTGTTCCCTGCACGAGTGGTTTTGAACCTATGTATCCTTTAAATATTGCCATCACCCATATATTTTAAATTTCCTAAGTCTACCAATAGAGATGCGAGGGTCGATTGGGAACCATTACTTTTGATTACTTTTTTCTTTAAAATATAAATACGTACCCCGCCCTTTAAAATGTTTTTTTTTTATTATTTGTTTGATTAAAATAGGGTGCGAGACGACGTGCAACCATTCTGAAAAAGAAAAAGTCCCTAAGTGCCTATCAGTCCTGTGCACACTTGATCTTAAGTCGACTTAGTCAAGCAAGCACTTCTGACTTCGAAAGTCTATTCAAACGCCCCAGACAATAGCCTAGGGTTCAATTATAAAATGTTTTAAATACACAATGGAATGCGTATCAACATAATCATCACAGATTAATTTACCTAAAAAAAATTGCAACATATTTACATAGTACAAGTACCTATTACATAAATGTATAAATCTTTCATCAATGGATGAAATACAATGATTTCCTTTCACGATCAAGTTTCAGTGATACAGTGTTTCTTGTTACACATCCTGTAAGACGCCGCATTGAGCTTTAAGAATAACTACTGTGGCTTAATGTCTGCTATGCAATTTGTAATATTTATAGAGGATGCTGGTACAATTATATAATTATGTTTCAGTCACTTTCAGTGCACTTACAGGCTCTGTATACTTCCTTTAAACAGTTAACCAACACATAGAAGAAAGAATTTAAAATGACTTATGTCACCTAAAACTCATGTATGTACTTGATATCTTTTGAAGCATAAGAAACAAAAAAAAAGTAATGTTTTTGTAACACTTCTATGAGTTTACTTTCATGTGGGGTTTTCTAAATGCTTTCTGGGCTATTTTAGTTACTTACAAAGTGTTGTAGGTAACTTGTATGATATGTGTTTACTACTCTTATCAGATTTGTTTTTAACTTCCCCGATCTCGTTTGTGCCTATAAATCTGCCACTTTACGCTGGACTACAAAACACACAGTCTTCACTATATGTGGTGAGAATGTAGACTACCAGTGTTTATTATTGGTATGCTAAAGCGAATAGTTTAAACAATTATTTAGTTAATAGCATACAGATGTTGTAAGATTCCTACAAAAATGTGTTAACATGGATTCGCTGTAGTTTTAGCATCATTTGTTTTAGCATGATTATTGTAATGGCTCCGACACACCACTGCCTTGCCGAGGGATACGAGGGATACTAGGTGTTTAATATCAAATAGGAACGCTTCGAAGAGAAGCAATAGATAACCTACTCCGAATGGTTAATTGTGAAGGGGATAACAATATAACGTCTTCCGGGAGAGCTTTTCCTATGGAGGAACTTTTCTTTTTAAAGTATAAGCTTTGAAAGATGATGATATCTGAATGGCATTACCATATAAAAAAATGGTTTAGGTACTTTTTATGAAAGTTGCAGGATTAGTGATAACAAAAAAAGAATTTTAGAAAATACATTTATCTACTTTGACGTTATAAGAATATGATTCTAAAGCAGTTGTCTAAAAGGCGCCCCAAATGTTCAACTATCAACACGACTTGTACTTATAGATGGGTAATCACCCGGGTATTTGCCCCTTCGTGGGTTTTCACCCGGGTGATCCCATCTCTACTTGTACTCCGTTTGTTTGGTACGAGTTAGTTTTTTGACTTATAACATACATCGCAAGCATTTTCTATGCAGTATACCTAATAACAAAAGATCGTTACAGTAATTACCGGACATGCTTTACATACGTAACAATTCTGACATTTACAACACTCAAAAAGGCATCAGAAAATGTTATGTAACAATATAACGGTATGATACTTACCATCGATCATATCGTTATAGACAATTTTAAATGTATTACGAGTGTATTAGAGATTGTCATATTGTTAGCAATTTCTAATGCTTCCGTAATCGATGATTGTGTGTTTTGAGACGTTGTCTATGATATAATATTGTGAAGATTGTGTAGTGATTGTAACCTAGAGCATTTAAAAAGTTAGATACATCGGCTGCTATCATTATGATGTAGTTAACACTTTTTTAGACATGTTTTACGTCATATCAAGAGCTTTTTTAGATTCGATTTCACCAAAGTCTAAACAGTTATAGGCTACTTAATAGATAATCTGTAGTACAGGAACAGAGGTTGATTTTAAGTTTGCGTTACTCGCCACCGCTGCTGGTTTGATTGATTGAATTAGGTTTAATTTTGATATTTCAGATATCAGCAGGTCGTGACATAAAGTCACTATATTTTGATTTTTTTTTTATAATTCCTTCTTTTCCGCCTTCGTTTTTGTAAAGGGTGGTATGAAACCTGACACGTATTTTAAAATTTTTATTAAACCAGGCAACTGTTTAAACCAAACCTTTTTAATTGTTTGCAGTTTTGTGGTTTTTAGTGTTCCGTTCCTCAAAAGGAAAAAGGGGACCCTTATAGGCTCACTTTGTTTTAAATAGCATCTGTATGAGCTGTAAGTTGATTATGGAATGGTCAGTCTGTTGTCATGTTGAAACAAGTTGCGGTTTTTGATGAATCATAAAAATATCATAGTCTATTGACTAGGAGACTTAGGTACTTTATACTTTTGTCAGCCAAGACTAGAAAAAGTAAACAGCCAGGTTCTTCTAACAAAAAGTAAGAAGTCTTCTAACAAAATTTTTAGTAACAATAGGACAGCCATTGTAGTGCATACCGATTTCTAAGTGTGGTAAAAAATGTCTCTGTTCAGCTATTATCAGTCAGTAGGTACCTTTTTTTTGTAATATTGCGTTTTTACAGGAAATAAAATAAGCAGTTGAACTTAAAATGCAAAACTGTATCTGAATCTATATACAAAATTTCATCAAAATCGTTAGAGCCGTTTCCGAGATACCCGAAGTATAAATACATACATCCAAGAATTGCTCGTTTAAAGTAATAAGATAAATTATGCTAGGCTTAGAGTAATAGAAGTCAGAAATAAATATGCATAGCAGCTTCAGGAGTAATTCATTCGTGATCGTTTCATCGAGGTACCTAATTTATTCTTTATACTATCTGTGTTTACTCTAT
Source organism: Callimorpha dominula (assembly GCA_949752705.1). Taxonomy (NCBI): domain Eukaryota; kingdom Metazoa; phylum Arthropoda; class Insecta; order Lepidoptera; family Erebidae; genus Callimorpha; species Callimorpha dominula. The sequence goes on along the minus strand of OX457009.1, from coordinate 9,300,041 downwards.
TGTATTCTTTTTGTTTTTCAAAGACTAAAGTAAGATTTTTATATAGTGGTAGTACAAAGAATATGTGTGCAATAGAACTTTATAATAAAAGCATTCAATGATGCGCATACAAAATACTATGTAACAAAACGGCCCATAAACGAAAGAATATACTTACTCACATTACCAATTACTTTTGTTTTTTTATAATAGACTCGTATTTAGCTGGTATCACCTGATGTTACCTAGGAATACGCACTCTTGCCTAAACATATGTCTATTCTATATTTTTATTCGACTATGTCACACATTTACATTAATATTAATCAAATCAAATCAATGTATTCATTACCGAATCATTACCGAAATAATACTCAAAAACATTAAGGTAAGCCAATTCATTAACTCTGACACAAGGGTGATGATTGCTTACATCCGGTCATAAATGAAATCCCAGGGTATTTCCATCTTTTTGAACCTTATGTTCCGAAATAAGAATGTCGACGCCTACTGCCAGTGACTCACAGTTAGAATCATGAATGAGATGATGTCTTCAAACCTGTTATTGCAGTCTCCTTGACCTTGGACAACTGTGTGTACGTTTCTATTTACTATTAAGATCTCATAAACCGAAAGAGCGCTGCTGTGTACGTAGTACTTACGGTAATGAAAATGTCGAGCACATAGCCTACTTTTTATCCCGAACAAATGTACAGTTCCTGTTGTATAGACTCACACATACCTAAACATCAAAATTTGGAACGAAGTCGCGGGCCACAGATAGTAGAATATAATTTGTACTTTGCGAAATCCGTCATACCTAACTGTATAGTTGATTGAGATACATACACTTGTATGTCTATTTTTTTACAATGGCTATAAAAAAGTTTGTTTTAATCACTTCTTTTAAATACTACTACGTTGATGATTTGAGCTCAATGGCGTACATTAGGAGAGACCTATGTCCAGCAGTGGAAGATGAAGTTTATGATTGACAAACACACGGCTCGTCCAATGACAATCGTTGGTACCAATGACATGTAGGTGTTAAAATGTGTGAAGGATTAAAATGCAGAAACTAAGGTTCGCGGAATTGCAATTAGAGAAGAAATCTGCTAAGCCCTGCCTTTGTCTCATTTCGATTCATGTTTATTCTTGCACCATATTATGTTAATAACAGGTATTCATTTGTTAATACGTTAGTTTGTATTTAGGAATAACTTTATATAAGAAATTTAAAATGGACAATCAGTTTAGGATTAAGTGCGCTAACATTTTACAATCAACGTATCCGATTTGTAGGTTTATTATTCGGTCAGATTTTAATATTTATACTTTTTATATGCTTTACATAAAACATTGACTTCAGGCGTGTGTGTGCATGTGCACAATGATAACCTCGGCATACATTTAATAGGCAGGGGAATTAATCTCTTAATACGCATTCAAGTCACGTGTTGTTATCGTTTTAAATGTGTGTTCTTTGAACTAAAGAAATGTTCATTTGATACTAAATGTAACTCCGATAGTATATGTTACTTTACAGATGTAAAAGGAATTTTATTATTTGCAATCAATACAATCAATGCGTATATTTAAACTTGACTTTGCCTCCTGTTTCACAAGCTTTTAGGGTATTAATCGCTCCGCTTCTTAGGTTCGTACAGTGCTTCTAAATACCTAATTTTCAACAAGATTTGGGCTATCAAACCCGAAAAGATTTTTTTTAAATTCGAATATAAGTTCCCGAGATTAGTGCGTTTAACAAAAAACATATTATACGTACCTATACATAAATTTACGTTTTGTTATATACTAGCAACCAATGACATATTAAGTACCTATATAAACATCTTAGCTAGCAACACGCCCCGGCTTCGCACGGGTAGCAGAGCATATACTGTTTTTTTTCCGACATCTTCTACAATCATAATCATATTTCAGCTATTTTACATAAAACCTTAATAAAATTATACACATAAACCATCTCCGTAAATCTATTCGTCTATTGGTGAAAACCGTGTTAAAATTAGTTGCGTAGTTTAAAAGATCTAAGCCTATAGGGGAACAAACGGCGAAAAGCGAATTTGTTTTATACTATGTAAAGATATAATATACAAATATACATAATTATATAATCTAGCTGAATAAAAATAACTTCCTGTGTATTTGCAACATGCAGCCGGGTCCTGATGATTATACCCAAAAAAAAATATCACTTAATTTTAGTAGAGACGCCGCGCTGTAACACTGATTCATATTTTTATAAACAAGATTTCCATATATTTTGCGATGGTGATTCATTATTAGGTGAAGAGAATGCAAAAGCAAAAAGCTGCACAGGTCAGGTTTATATGATGATGAGTTATCATTGGTACGGAAATTCTATACAATTACAGTTCATATTTATATACTAATTATTTTTTTTAAAATAAAAGAAGCTTTGGTTATTCCTTATAACACCAGCTATCTGCCAGTGAAAGTCCCGTGAAAATCAGTCCACCCGTTCCAGAGATTAGCCGGAAGAAACAAAGAAACAAACAGACAAAAATTTAAAAAACTGATTTTTAGGCATAGGCCTAGGCCTTTTTTGTCTGTAGCTATGTATCGTGCAAATAACTGTATGAGTTTTAAAAACTTTTATTCAAAATAAAAGTTTATTAGTCATAACAAACAGACACTTACATTTTATTTATTTGTATTGAAGTCATGTGACTTCAATGTCATGTCAAAGGTCAATAAAAGAAATAAAAAAATTCAATGAATTATGGTGAAACTTCGATCACCAGGCAAATCTTTACTATTTTTTATAAGGATACAGCGCGGGTACTCATCCGTGTGAAAAATAATTGCACCTCCGAAGACAAAGAAGAGTTTTTTATTCTTGGCTATCAAAATAGTTACACAAAGTTCAGTTGACATTAAGAGATTGTGTTTGCAATAAAGGACCCTGACTTTAATAGATAACTAACCTTAGTCGTTGAATTAACAATGTCAAACGGGAGCCATTTCATGCGAAGGAAAACATTTGTTATATCGGAGGTACTCGTAAATAATTATTATCACTCGTTATCATACAATAGTACAGTATACGAGAATGTGTCATTGTAGTGTTTAATTTACTACTACTATTAAGGAAGAAGATGCTCTCAGTTATTAAACCCTTGAAATGTGTTGAGTAGGGACTGCCTGTCTGTATATGAGAGCGGGGTTAGAGCGAGAATGTAGAGGGTGTTGACTTCCCGTGTTGCGGACTGTGCCAGTTCATTAAACTGAGCGAAGATGCGCGCGAAACCGAAGTGCTTTGCACTGCCTCTTCAGTACCTACGATTCCTAGCTTTGCATAATATCTAGTATATCTACATCCTGCATACATATGTAGGAATTTAATTTCTACTACTCAAATCTATGACCACTGAGATTGCGGTGCAGAGTTAGATTATGTAAAATACTACTGGTCAAGAATTTCTTATTCTACGAGTAGTAATACATCAACAGAGGACTATTTTGCTTACATAATGCACATTAAGATTGTCAAAACTCTGAAAAGATAGCAAGAAAATTCCATCGATTTTAAATTTTATGGGGTCAGCAATGTACCAATTGTTTTTGTCGGTTGTTTGGAATGTTTGTTTTTCTATAACATAAGTAGTTCGCATACTGTAATCGTGCCAAAGGTTCTAAACGTTTTGGGATTATTATGCGGTTCCCTCATTAGAGATCGCCACTCGTGCAAAGTTTCCTAAACAAGAAACATTGATGAAGCTATTTCAAAACAAGCTGCCCCGATTTTAGCAGGGCTTTTGCGTTTCCTTACCTCTGTAGAGATTTAGTATGAACTTACCTACCTATTTTACTGCACTTTCTAAAAATCTACACCTATAACATTTACATATTGATATTCAAAAGATAATATCCTCCTGAATTCGATCAGATCATCAATTGTTATTTAAAATTAGACGGTGAACGACGTTTTTTAGTAACGGAAGAGGTTATTTTGCCATAAACATAATTTCCACTCTGGCCTATTTATTATTATTATAGTTATCGGTAATGTTAATAGTAATTACTAATCACCTGTTGCCTCAAGGTGTGCCCATTCTTTTCACTCGCATGTTCGGTACGCAATGTACGTGTATTGTTTGTATATAATCATTATAATCATGAAGTGGGCATGCGATTACGATTTAAGAAAAAGTATTTTGTTAGAGATCAATTAACTTAACGTCGACAGTTTTAGGGGCAATCCGAATGTACATATCATTATACATAGTACATAACTATGTTCTCAGGATGTCACTCATCACATTGAAAAAGTAGGTACTTTATGTTACGTAAATTTAAGAATAAATAAGTTAGATGAAGATAATTTCTAGGAATAGAGTAAATAATCCCAGCAATCGAAAATATATGTATAGACTGTTTGACTGGTAACCAGGAGAATATGTTATTTTATAATATAACTTTACAGCCTAGTGCCAAGTTAGACTGACAAGACAACCTACTTATAGATAAATAATATCAACATAATCTCCAATCACATTTAAAGGTTTCTTCTGTTCTCATCTCGTGAAAATCAATATAGAATTAATACTGCTAAAAATACCTTTTGTTTGTTGTATTTACATTTTACAAATCAATAACAGGATATATAAAATACAAGCGGAAGGATGACACGCAAATGTTATCGGTGTGATCTGGAATTAAAGGATGTTGATTCTTAAAAAAGAAAATTATACACGAGTTTACAGTGATCATTTCACAACTATTTGTTTCCGTTAGATCTGTATCGTAACTATTTGCTTGTATACATTTTGATTTTGATTACAATAAAAAATCGTATGTATGTGTCTCGTATCGTTTATCCAATTGATATTGTACAGATTTTTTGCACTTCTGTGTAAGTTACTGACACAAAAATTACTAAAAGAGACATTGCAAAGTATTTTTATTTAAAAAATACTATATACATAATTTCAAAAAATATTTAGAATTATTAAGTTTTTTAGCCACTTGACTAATTCAGAAACAAAAAAACAGTAAACAACTTATGCAGAATGTAACAAGTAGCAATACATATACAAAAGTAAATAACCCCCGTAAGTCGCGCACTTTTACAGTTATTTACTAGGTAGTTATTACCTTTCACTCTCTGTAGACTTTCCACTCTTTTAATACCCCTTAATGGCACGATATCAAGAGTTGAATCACCTTATTGACCTTACAAGTCAAAGCGAATGGGGCACTCAATGAGTTCTTCATCTCTTTCCCACACGTGCGTGGACGTATCACCGAAACGGGACAAGCAATGTCAATGAGAGTCAATTAAACCATAATACTTAATTGGATTCGCTGTACGATACCATTTTTGTAATGTATGTATTCATGGAATGATTACATATGGATGTGTAGCTATAAAAAGGCGATTCGTTGATGAAAATTATGTATTGTTGTTCGACGGCAATAACTGTGGGTACTGACTGAGAAGCTAATTAAATACATAACACACGATGCCGAGATGTCACTTCAGCCTCTGCGCCACTTGTGGAATCAGTTGATGATGGCTCACCGTGTGGTTATAATCAAGACAATTCCTACACAACACTCCATCGAAAACCCCGGTTGTTAAGACGGCCCTTAAGAACTTTCACACGCACTATAATAAAATATTAACTTAAAACATCGTTTCCTTTAAATAGAGATTAAAATCTGGATACTAGTGCGTTAACGGTGTAAACTTAAAGAATACATACTTACATATATTGTGCGAATCACATTTAGGTAGATTTCGAAGAAAAGTATACCTATTGGTTTTGTACCAGTTGTCGAGTTTTCCAAAAAAATCTTCACAGGAGGTCTAGTTATGATCCCTAGACATCAAAACAACCGCCAGTTAAAAAGTTTCACTTAGTAGTACCTAATATGTACATATTTCATAGGCATAGTAATGGGTCCTCTTACTAAACGTGTTACGACTATAAAAGGACAAACATAAATCAAATTCAGCATTGCTCTGTGAATGTCAAGGGATATGAAATCACTCAGAAGCAAGCAACCAAGCATTTAAACAAACCATCACACTTTAAGTTTATCTTAGCAGAAAGTGGTTACAAATAGGCTGTCAAGTTATGACACCTACTATCACAATACACTTAACATTTCCAGAAACCAGGCACTCACCAAAACAAATAGAGGATATCAAAACAGTATGACAAACGGATATTGAAATTATTTTGTTAGTAGACATTGTACTGATGACAGAGTTATTACATAGTGATGTAGTTATGGCTTCCTTGATTCATATTACGTTCCACAATGATGGATTGTTCTTGACTGAATATGTCGATGGATTCTGTGTATTAGTGTTGTCTATGTAAAAGCTTCTGAAGTTATTTTTACCAAAAAAGATAAACTCTTCTTTTGAGCTATTTATTTTATTTATCACTTTCGCTTCTCTGTCAAACTCGATAAACTTATTCAATTAATTATGCTATTTTATTTTTCACCACGGGTCATCACCTCACCGGAGCTAACGGTGAAGTTGCATGTCGGAATCGAACGGACTTTTAGTCCACACAGTGTTCCGTCTATTGGAAGGGCCCCGGGTATACTCTAAGAAGAAAGGCTCCGGGAAACCTTGGCCACCTGTTGATCAGCACAACGTGGAGTAGGTACCCCCCGTACTCCACAGTATGGCCGCCTGCTGATCCTACCTTGCTCCAATCGTGCAATCCAGTTGAGAGAGGCGCGCGCAACTAATTATACTGGAGGACGTTATAGGAATTAGCTTTGGCTAAGAACTATGACCACTTCAAATTTCATAACTATCAACATGGATACAAAAGTATTTGAATCAACGCTTTACCATTGAATGTTGCAGAATTGCAAATTCGGTATTAATATGGCAGTAATGAGTTGTGCTATATTTTGCATAACGTACATAAGTTATATTATTTATTTATTCAAGAGGTGTGTTCTGGATAAACAAATATAATTACGTTGTTTCTTTCAATTATAGTTTAAGTTATCCTTGTACGTTTATTTACCTACATTACTATAAATAAATTATCTATCATGGGTTTTCCTTTGGATATATGTTAACAACATGACTTTATATTGTTACCCTTTTATACTAAATGCTTCTATTAGGCTCACCAGACAAAATGTGGTAAATTAGTGGTAAAACTGTAAAATTTGTAAACTGTCACTATCGATATCAGTCCCATCGATGGCTTGGTATAAATCCAGGATACAGTTTATCTCTGAATTCATCCATTTTTATTCATCAGCTTAACAAACATGTAATCATCTACACAAATTAAACAACATTAGTAGGATCAGAATTATATGTACAGCACGTTATGCGTAGATAGTTGAATAAAAAACCCCAAGTCAATTTGTTAAATTTTTTATAACCAGTGTCCCAGTTTAACTAATAGATTATAGGCATATTTATTTCCTTAATTAAATAAAGAATCGCATGAATCACAAAGGAATATTTCAACGACATCATAAATTATCTATTTTACGTCGAAATGATGATGTCATTCGTGCACTTAGATCATTTTGTGGCGCCTTATGATGTCTCAGTTGGATCCGGATGTGTAGTGAGTAAGGTGCCACCCCTGCCGCGGTTTTCCTAATTTCGTATAAGTTCAGTTTGTTTCACTTTATCAACTTCCATGTTTCCATTTGATTTGTTGTCTACTCTATCATTCGTCATTTTCTTTCACACAGACCATCCATTTTTTTATTGGTAGTCCTCTTCTCTTGTACTTGTCAATCCCATACATAAAACTCTTTTCACCACATTTTGCTCATCCCTCCGCATCACATGTTCATACCATGATAACCTATTGCTCCTCAACTTTTCATTTACTGGCGCTACTAACTTATTACGTAGATATATGATAAGATATGTATATGAATTGGTGTTCGAAGTTTCACCATAAGCCATTAAATTTTTAATTGTTTTATTATATTTCATTGACCTATTAGAAATATAAATCGAGCTTATTATGCCCAGGATAAGATGAACTATTATTGTTTATACAGACTTTTATTATTTATATGTGTAAGTACCGTACAAATTACACACCTTCCATTATGTAACCTTTCAAATCTTTGTATTATCATAGATTACCTATTTAATTTGAGTACGCGACTCTCCTGATGGTAGGAGCTCCCGATCTAAGTAGAGTCAGAAACACAGCATTACTCGTATAGTACCTAGTGGTTAACCGCGGTTTCCTGTCGAGTGAAGCTACTTCCTATGTATGGTGGTTCTAATTCCTGCGGCTATTATGTATGCCCTACCTACTTTTAATCACGGGAACCATACCTACGACGGTGGATAAAATATGCCCCCTAAGCATATTTTCACACGTTGTCATCGCCTTCCTACTCTGGCAGCCATCTTTCATACCACGTGAAATAATAAACAAAATTCCCATGATCAAAAATTACTCGCATGTAAGCTTCTGCCTTGGTTACACAACTGCCTTTTGTTTAGGAAACTGTTACGATGCTAAGAACAAATTATATTATTTACGAGGTCACAATAGAACTGCTGACTTTATATTATAATTAAAGAGTGACTGAGAACATGCGTAGAATAGGAAGTGTTTCCTATTCTTTTTTTTTTTTATGTTTTAGGGGGCAAACGAGCAGACGGGTCACATTATAGTAAATGACTACCGCCGCCCATGGGCACCTGTAACTCAAGAGTCACAAGTGCGTTGCCGCCCTTTAAGGTGGGAGTAGGGGAAGAGGGGGAGGGGGCAGAGAGTGGGAATAGGGGAGAGGGGGGTTACAGGGGAATAAAGGACGGGAATAGTCGAGAGGGAAGGGTTAGGGCCTCCGGTAATTGCAAGTTTCACTGCCGGTTTTCTGTGAGGCCGTGCTATCGAGCGGAGTCGAGCCGGCCCATACGTGCCGAAGCATGGAATTATTCCCATTTGGAATGCAAAGTTCAGTAGAATCTGCAAAACGATTTGTCTTATGATGGGATCAAACCCATAAAAGTAGTCGAAGAGCACCTCTCAAGGGGACCACTTAAACTACTTTGTCATCGGTGTATCTACGACACATCGAAAATCTTACATAAGTAAATTAAATAATAAGACGTATTCAAGGTTCATCAATTCAGCTTCAAGTAATCCGGTACAGAGTTCCGGTTCTAATGAAGTCGATGATTGTGAAAGCCCTCAATATACAACTACTATTTTACTCATGTCCTGATGACTCCCATCACCGTCACAGTCATAGTCTCAGCCGTAGGCCTGAACCTAATCTAAGGCCTTCCAAAAGAAGCAGTCGTACCACGTTATAGTTTCCATTCCGTCAGTTGAGGATCTTATAATATATTACTAGCTTCACCTTCGGGTACAATAGACTTGTTTACATTACTGTACCAAAAGAGCAATAACCTACATACATCTTATATTACTGACCTTAGATACTACTACTTGTCAAACTCGTGAATAACTCGATAACATTTACGAGGTTGTGTTTATGTTTCCTTACAAGTAGTTGTCGAGGTTTTAAGAGCGTCCAATAGTCTGGAACACGTAAGTGTCGACTGTCGAGTTGATATCGGTATCAAATTCAAATTAAATATCTTTATTTCATAAATTGTTCAACAATTATTCGAAATCGTCAACAAAAAAATAATTAGAATAAATAACTATAAATCCACACACACAGAGTCATCGCAACAATAGGTTGCTTTGTCATGTGTAAAATTATTTAAAAATGGAGAACAGGTAAAACCTGGTATCTGCCTGTATTGATTTCCAAGTGGTAGAGCTTTGGTGGAGCGAAATCGTACAAACAAACATAAACATAGCCTTGTAAAATCATCTGAATTGCTTAGAGCAACTAAGCAGGTAGAGTTAATAACAAAGAAAAACTAATTCGGCTGCAGGAAAATGCTCAAAATCGAACCTTGGTTTGTTACATCACAGGCGAAGGCTCGCCAATCGAATCTTGGATTGTTGTTGACATTACAGTCGGATGTTCTCGGTGAAGCACCCCTTAACTGGAAAACACCTGCAATGCAGCATTTGTAATTTTAAAATGAAACGTTTTCACGGCGTTTGAATTTCCCAAAATAACTATATTTTTCAAGTAAAAAGAAATACTATTATTCTGCCATAAAAAGATAGCAACCCTAAAAACAATACAAACTGACGGCCACTCCTAACATTAAATATTTGGAGAAGTAAACATGAACACTAGTAACGTGTGACAACATTACTACTCATCTTTTAAAAAAATGGTGCATAAATCATGTGAATTATTGCTATCCAACATCGTCTTCCATTCGAGTTACCGAAGTATTGTAGTTTGTTTGCTTAAACAATACAGGAAGTTAGGGCGTTGCTGCACGGCACAGAGAAGACGTGTTCTGTACAAAGATGTATCTGTCTAGCACGTAGGCAAATAAGTGGAAGGGAAAAGGGAATGTTTTATATGGCTCTTTGTTTCCGTTGCATTTAGTTATGATACTTTACGATAAAACTGTTATAACAAATTAGATGATTAGGTGCCTGAAGAAAAGTTAGTGAGGCTTTGTGTTGAAGACGAAATATGCTTTTGGTATTGGTGTATTTTAATGGCACTGCCATTTTATATTCGCAATTGAAATCGATTTCAATACCTCAGATTTAAGGCGGTTGAAACTAAGGGCCACACTGGCTTTTGTTATACCAGGACATTTCATAAATCATTACATAAATTTTTTGAATTTTTCATTCGTGTCATAATAAAGTTTTATATTATTAGAATTATGAACAAAGTGGAGCTCACGTTATATAATGATTCTGTTAAATAATAAATTAAATATAATGTTAGATATAAAGTCGTTACTTAAACAGAAATAAGGTCGTTCAAACAATGTCATGTTTATCATTTAAAATAAATTGTAAATAAAATTAGTGTTTATCAGTTACAATAGCTGTATTTGTACTTTGTAGTCTTTTGCCAGCTTCTCACTAAATAGGTATTTAAATCTAAACTAATATTATAAAGAGGAAACATTTGTGTTTTTGTATGTATGTTTGTAATGTTTTCACACAAAAACTACTGGACTGATTGCGATCTTGGACTGGTGATACTGGACTTGGTATGCTGGAGACCTGGATTAACGCATGGGCTACTTTTTATCCCGACAATCCCACGGGATCTGGACTTACGCGGGTGAAACCGCGAGGCGCTGCTAGTATTATTTAAAACTAGGTAATGTAGCGACACGCACATGAGTTGAATATTTAGTACATTGGGCTCTCTAGAATGTCTCATGGTGAATTCATGCTTATTTATTTATTTATTTCTCTTTATTGTATACCTTTAAGTAGTTAAAAGTGCAAAACAAGTTACAAATGTTAAGGTATAACAAACGGCGGTCTTATCACACACGATGGTTTCTTCCAGACAACCTTTGTACGGATATTGTCAAATATAATTGAGGGTAGTCTGTGGTGTACTAATATAATGCTTATGGTGTAAATAATAGGGAATATGCATGTTGTTTAAATTTACTTGATTAATTTTCCCTTGAATCTTTATTGTCCACATATTATGCCTAAACAATTATTTTCTTATTTAGTTCGTCTTTAATTGCAAAAAATATTAATTAAAATATGCAAAATAAGGGAGCGAAATTCAACTTTGCAAAACGCTTCACTATTGGTCGAAACAAAACATGACGTCAAAGTCCCCGTCCTGTCATTTATTGGCGCCTATATTCGTAGTGTTACGGAGAAAGATAGGTGTTTCTGTGGTTTTTGCCCTTAGCTAGTGCAATTTAAGCATTCTAGTGATATTAGAAATTATCTAGGACGATGACTGAAGGTAGTTTTGTCAAAGAACAATCGGACAATCTACCGAAAATAGATGCATTCATGATGACTACATATTTTGCATCAAATCCAGATTTTACGTCTGCTGAGGTCAAAGGAGTGAAATCCGCAAGGTAATTATTATAATACTTGTTATATTATAATCTAAAGGATAGGTAAGATATGTATAGTTAGTTATATTCATGAAGTTTTATTGGACTTTTGTTACCTATTTTAAGTAGACAAGCAAGTTGCCTTCTGCTTGATATTTAAAACCAACATAAATGACCTACTGCTGACTAATTCACAATATACTAGCAATTAAATTGTAATATGCTTACATTAAAGTGATCTTCACAACAATATAAACACGATATTGCAGATACTTCATCTCTTCTCATTAATTTACACCATTGTTTTCGTATTTTACATTATTATTTTGTAGAGGAAAAAATACTGTATTGGGTGTACTTCTTATAGTGTTTTTACACTTAGGGACAAGGCAATACTTATAAAACGTTTTTTAAACTTCATCCATCGTCTATTAATTACAATACATAGTAATTACAACTGAAAATCGGTATAAAATTACTGTAACACTTCAAGTAAGTATACTAAGTTTATGAAACAAACATTGAGCGTGATATCTGACGTCATCCAAGGCCCGCGAAATATGGCGGCGTTCAAACAGATCAAATTTTATCGATGTTTTCAATGTTATTTTAAAAATTAATTTGAACATTGCCAAGGTTATTTATATTTTTTATTAGAGTAGAATGATGGAACAAGTCAATAAAAGATAAAAAAAAAAAATACCCCTCAATTACGATATACATGTTTTCACGATAAAGGTCCGAAGCGCAGTGTATTAGCAGATATCCAAGTGAACGTTAACATCCACCAATGGTAGTAATGAATATCATATCTTTATGGTTTTCATGTCGATCCCATTTTAACAGATTCAGTAAACTATTTCAGACAAAGGTCAATATTGGTGATTGTCATAGTGTGTCAGTGTCATACTCTGGATCCTAAAATGCACCAATTTCTGTACCACGGTCTTTTGAACCACGGTTCGTTAGACACCATCAGTTAGCTTGACCTTTTTTGTGTTAGAGGAACATCAGATAGCAATACTCCACAGTACTTAATAAATCAATATTGTCTCCTTAGAAAAAACGGGCCAATAGTTTTTAGATTTTTTTAACTTCTCCTCATAGAGTATGTAGAAATATGTAGATAGCGTGATGCATGTGGAAAGCACATTATTACAACACCGCTAATTGTTTACAGACTTACTAATGATCGCCTTTGAAACTATACTGTGCTCGGAAGCTAGGATGTAATTAAGTAATCATAGTATACCATTAGAGAAAAGAAACTAGGTACTTTGTTTACATGCGTTGTTGAGATTACAGACAGAATGCGGCATAATGTTGGATAACAATTATCTGAAGTATGAGAACCGTTTTCGAACGATCTCGGTGGGAATATTTACCAATACGCGCTTCGTGCCGAATTTACGAAAAACAGTAAGTCATGATCATTTTTATATATGGTCTAAAAGATGTGTAAATCAGGGCTTTATCGCGATAATATTTATTTATAAAGAACGATATCTATCTGTTATCCCGACACTTTGAGTTACAACGTTGAAACATCGTGTCGGGTACTAGGTATATTAATATTCATGTTATAATAATTGGCAATTTGAACAATTATGTAGTAACAAATACATTGTAAGTGTATTACGTAAATTGACATGAATTCAAAACAGTTTTTATGATGAAACCTTCTAACGAATCAAAAATTAGGTCTACATTTGGCTCGTAAGAAGTAATTGTGTCGTAACCGGTAACTGCAGCAATGGTCTGACACATCGTACATTTTCTTTTATATTGAAACGTATCATAATAACAAATATATGGTGTTTCTATTTTAAAATATTGCTCATTTTTGTTTTAAAATTATGTTTTAAGTGAAGGGGAGGAGACTTACCTCCTCTCCATTGTAGGCCCTAGTCTACAACGCATAATAGACAACGGGCTTACACCACTGATATTGCGAATGTTTATAGGCATCGGTAACCGCTTACTTGTTTGCCTATCTATTCGTAAAAAAAATCTATATATAAAAATGAATCCCTATTTCCCTTGGTCACGGCATCACGCGTGAACTGCTGGACCGATTTTGCATTTTTTTTTGAAAGAAAATATAAAAAAGTTGCTCGGAAAATTAGAAAATTTAACGACCATATTAACTTTTATAATGTTAGGTACCTTAGCGCTTTTGACATGACTGTCAGTCAATATTCAAAGTTAAGACAGGACAACGTCTGACGGTTCAGCTAGTGTTATATAATAATATAATAATAATATATATAACCTTCTTAAAGAATATATTAAAAGAAGCGGTTGCCCAGAAATGAAATAGAAACTCTTTTTCTCAAAGTAAATCTTAATTCATTGTTCTGCATAACTACGGAACTTGGAAAATGATTCATAAGCATTTATGTGCCGTGCCATCAGTCCATTGTGGTATAAATGGTGAGAAATTAATTGTTTAACTAAGTATTAATATGGTATGAAAGTGGGATTACTTTGACGATTTTTTAGAGAATATTCTTTATAATGACTAATTTTAATATTATTTTAATTTCAAACCGACATTTAATATTTTAATTTCTTTAGCGTTTACAACTTCTTAAATGGTATAATATATTAAATGTTATTAGAGTTAATAGATTTGTCAACTATAAGACAAGTGTAAACATTTGATCACGCACGTTTGTATAACTTGTACACACATAAGGCTTAGTTATGCGCTAGTTGTTTTTTGTTAGTCAAGCAACTAAAATATACAGAGGTATGTAACACGTAATGATTATGATTTACCCGTTTAATACCAAAAAGCAATATTTGTTTCTTACGTTTTTTAAGTAATTCGACGTCATTTAACGAACGCAAAACAACAACAACTTAAGAAACAACTTTTCAAAAAGATTATTATTATTACTGAATACAAACAATAACAGAAATAAATCATTAAAAAAAATAAATCGTTTTTTCTTTCTTTCTTTCTTTCAAATATATATAATTTTTGCTTCGGTTTTTATTCATCAATACAAATAAATAATCATCAATAGATACAAATAAAAACAATTGAAGTCTCTGTAATGCCAAAATAATAGTTTTTTAAGCTCATAAAGTTATTTGCACGATACCGATATGCTTAAAAAACTGTTTTTTTTTGTCTGTTTGTTCCGGCTAATCTCCGGAACGAGTAGGCCGATTTCCGGGACTATCACTGGCAGATAGCTCGTGTTATAGGAGTATCTTAGGCTACTTTAATTTTGGAAAAAGAATGAGAGTTCCGCACAAAATATATATATATACACACGAGCGAAGCGGGGGGAATAGCTAGTATGTATATCATATAAATCAAACCAATATGTATGCTACCATAGTCCTTAATAACTCATAAGTGTATCGTAAAGGGAAAACCCGTGACAAATAAGGAAGCTACATTATTAACACTATATTATAACGTACAAAGAAACATTAACATATTACTTAAGACTGACACTTAGTATTCAAATGCAATTGTGAAGTCTAACTATGATAAGGTAACGGTCACACTGAAGGCGATGAACGATACGGATTTGACTTAAGAGCACGCTCTATTCAGCTACTTAAGTGGGATTTCTCACAATTTAGAATCGTACGGGGAACCTGAACCTAAAAAATATTTAACATTGCAACAATTAACAAGGGCAATTTAACAAAATCTTCCTTTGTAGACCTAGACCCGTTCAATTTAGCAACATCTTTGTGTGAAAAGTGGTTAATTTTGCCACTTTACGTTCACTTAAATAACGTAATATATTTATAACATACCTAGAAAAATACAAACCATTATGCATTCTTGTGTTACATGCAGCTAATGGATTCCATTAATATATTACAAATTTTAAACGCTTACTGTATCACCTCGTCCTTACAATATAAGGATGCAAAATGCAAATTATACTTCGCACCTCATCCATATATAGGATACATTAGTTCTTAGCTCCTTGCACGGCGTCCGTCAGTCTGCATGACGGCCTACGTGATTGTCGGCAGACCTTTACACCACACATTGTGTTCGAAAGGATTGACTTTCTTATAGAATGTAAGGATTAGATTTTGTATAATAGGAATATGGGACAACCCTATTTGACCACAGTATAAATCAGTGTGCATATACGTTCAAGAAAACCTGCAATGCTAATCCAGCATATAATTTCGAGACGCTGAAGACTTTTTAATATAACAATCATTTCTCTTTCTAGACTACAATGTGCTTATTACACTTAAATAAGTACTTCAATCGAAGTTTCGTTTGAATTGTCACCGGCATTTTAAAATATAAAAAAAAACTTTAAAGTTATATATTTGAGTCACTGCGTATGTAATAAACAAAAACAAAGTGCATTCTCAGAAGGAGCTCAAACGGCGAACTCTTGCGCAATGGAAGCAAATAAAAACCCAATTCTTGAAATCGGTAATCAGTTGGAGAGATCATCTGCGCATGTGCATAACAAATGTCCAATAAAGATGCGCTTTTGACAAGGATTAATTATGGCAGGATATTTTTATTTTCTATATTTGAGCTGCCAAAATGACTCTGCCCCGCCTGATGGAAAGCACAAGCAGAATCCAAGAGTGGTGGTCACCATCCTCACTGCGAACAGGGACAGTGTAGCATGGTGACCAGCACTATGGCGGCCTAGTGAGATGCTTTTTCACGCCAAGCTTAAAGGAGCCGGGATCATAGTGGGACGGAAACACGTGCGCTGGTAGTGAGTTCCAGGGTTTAACTGATCGGCACAGGAAGGAAGACCCGAATCGATGGGTGCGAGAGCGCATGTCTTCCACTCTGAAGGGGTGACTTCCAAGGCCGGCACGTGTTGTCCTGTAGAGGAAGGGAGAAGGGGGGACCAGTTGGAAGAGCTCTTCAGAACACTCCCCATGATAAAGGCGATAGAGGACTGCTATAGAGGTGATATCTATATCAAGACTTTTTGATTATTGTGCGACATTTTGCACACAACATCTTTTCTGTCTGCATTTCAAAATAGACTTAAATATGACAAAGTTGTCTCTTGAAAACTGGCCACCTCTGGTACATATTCGTTTTATCACTATATTTTACCTATACCAATCTATAATATTTATGATGAACATCATCATTTCTCTTAGGATTGCTTCATACATTATTTGGTCGAAAACGCTTTCCGGAAAATGTACAAGTGAAGAGGTTTTCTGAGTTATTAATTATGTGATTATGGATGTAGTGCCCCTACATCCATCCCTAGTAATAGCAAACGGGTCAAAAAAAAATATTTCACTAACAATAAGCACTATTATCAACCTTCTTGAGAGTTCTGAGAGTTCTTTATAATGTTTATGGAAAACTCTGAAAAATGCAGATTTTCTTCATGATATTTCTGTTCACTGTTTAAGCAATTTAGCGAGCTAGTGGGTAGATAGACCATTTATTGACAAAACAAGCATATAAACGGAGCAGTAGTCATTATCGTAATCGAGTCTGTTAAGCTATGCGCAACTTGTATTTCAACCGATATGTATAATCTAAATTGAATGCAGAACAAACAAATAAAGTAACGATATAGGTTTTTTAAAGAGTTCGGATCCGACACCGATGCGACTGGTCGCTGTGCCCCTTGATAAATCCCCTATCGGGCATCTCCGAAATCACGAATGTTTAATCGACGATCATACATCATTAGCGTCGGTTGAGAACCCTTCAGTATTTGTCAAGCATGGACAATCACGCCTGATAGCTCTGAAATACAATTTGTATGAACGTGTAATGGTCTAGAACAAAGATACATTTGTGACGTTGCTATGTATATTTTAGTAGTTACGTACGTGGCTAAGTGTATACTGCTAGTTAATGCATAATCAACTTTTATAAAAATTTCCTGAAATACTATCATGGAATATTAATAAACAATCGTGACCTCTCAATTCGAGCTATATAAAATATATATATTAATGAATCTTTGTATATGACAAATATTATTATAGTGATAAAATAAAACATTGTGTGATGAAACATTTACAAGCTTCGCAAATAGTAGGTATGTAGAACATTTAAAAGTAGTAAACTACTGAGGGAAATCTACTACTGGCACTCTGGGCATCGGGTCCCTACTTTTCTGTTGCAGTCAGTACGAGTATTGTACCGTAGCAGAAGCGGCCCATTCGGCAGCGGATGCATTTGTAACACGATTAGAGACCTCTTGGCGTGTCTGTAACCCTGACAGACAGAACAGGACAGACGGACAGGTTTAGAGGCTCGGTGCTGGCTATTCACTTACCGGATCAGAAAAGGTGTCGTCCCAATGTATCTATCTTGTTTCTAGAGAGTGATATTTGCTTACATCAAATGATCCACAAGTAGAGGTTGACAGGACAAGAAGGAGTCGGGTGTGGAGTTGGAGCCACCATTTTAGTCAATTGGACTTCAACATAATATCGGCGTGCCTTCGGTGGAGTATTTAACAGGTTAATAGTAATCTTCAATCTAATACAATTTTCTTTTACATAATTTACATCGTATGCTTTTTTGCCTACAAAAAGCAAGCAGAAGCATTGATATCAAATATTCAATTAGTTTATTTAAAATCGATGTTTACGGTTGCTTAGAAAAACAAGTTGCTTAGAAAACAAAACAAACAAAAAGTCATTATGACTTTATTACAAGGAATTATCTATGTTTTATATAGCATGACTAATTGTATTTATGTTAATAAAAGTATTACATTAAAAAGACAGTGCTCTTTGATTTTGTGTGTCATATTTTATAAAATTATGACGCATCGGTCTGCGGTTATGATAACGCGGGACAAACAACATCCATTCAACTTGTATCTATTACAATGTGTATTTACTACGATTCAGGTACCGAAATGAGCACACAACCTATGACGTCACATCAAATATGTATTTAAAACTACATAATTTATTTGAAAAGAAATTAGATTTTAAGCTAAAATGAGCTCGTTAAAAACAGAGATAGTCAATACATAGATGATTAAATAATAAAAGGCTGTTCGTTTAGCGTGAAAAACAATATGCCAGTGTTAATGAGTGTTGTCTGGTCCGGTAGTCAACAGATTTATCAACCCTTTTGAACGACAAAATTACGATGCATCGTAACGCTAAATGAACAATTAAACTATTAGTTTTGAACATCCATATTTTTAATAGAAATGTCATAGCCATTGGATACTCACATTATCCTTGTGATAGTTTTGTATTTTGGAAATAAGGTATAGAGTTAAAAACATTTTTGTAAGACAGATTTATGTACAGAAAATATAGTTTAAATTGGAATTTCTTTGTTTGAAAATAATACCTATGTAAACGTTACTGTAGGGCAAGGATGCCTTTGTAGGTTTCATATGAAAACCAGTAAAAAAATCTCAAACTTTTGTTAGTCAGGTTCTGTTTCTACGTACTTTCGGTGTTTCTAAGTTTACTGTGTTCAGCCATTTATGTTGCTGGCTGTATAGAGCATGGTACATTACAAACATCAGCATACGGTCCCTGCCAGATGCCAGCGCGACCTAAATGCAAGATAAGTGGTGTAGATATTCCGTGAACTGTTTATTGTAACACTAGTTGAGAGTCTGGCTTTGGTGTTCATTGAATCGAGATTGGACAACTGTCACTGCCACACAAAGTGTAGTTGGCAAATTAGAGAAAAAACACGAAGTAACTTTATGGTTATTGAGTGTAAGGGTGCATTTTGCCTCTTTTGGGAAAACATATCTAAAACTTTATTAAAAAAAATATACTACCGTTTTGTCAATAGAACTTTATAAATAAAAAATAAAACAGTACAAAGTGAAACCGGTGAAAAAAGCAAAGTGTGTGTGTGTGTGTGCAATTCACACACGGTAGAAGTGACACTTCAGAAAAGTAGCCTACAAGAGAATAAGAAATGAAAAGTAAAATCAACACAAAGAATTTACTAATGTTAATAAATTTAATTTTAGATAATTTCTATAAAAGTTATTCGTCAAATTACTTTATTTTTATTTTATTCAATAGGTACAGATACAGACAACAGATCAAGATATACAAAGAATAGCCTCAATAATAAACAATAAGCAAACCTGAAGTCCAGTTACAACTTTCAAAATAAACAATACTTCGTTTTCAATATAGGTTAAGGTTGGATTTAAATGTAACGTTTGATTACAACGTTACATTTAAATCCAACCTTAACCTATATTAAAAACGAAGTATTGTTTGTCAATCAAGTAAAGATGAAATATGGAGAAAAAACAACTAAAATAAATTTAATACGCAAATGCATAAAATTACACCACGTTGACGTTGACATTGACATATTTTCTGAAGGCGCAGGCGCAAAGACAAAGATTATAGGAACTTTATCGTGGGAACTTTATCGTGATCATTTTCGTTTCATCGAAACGATAGATTACAAAGAAGTTTCACTTCAAAAAGTATAGCCTTTTTTTGATAAATAGCCTTCATCAAAAGACAGAGATCCTTAAAGCTCGTGCAAAAAGCATCTACTGTATCGTTTTAATTATAGGTGGTCCATATCCTCGTAAGACCTCATTAGACTACATTAGGCGCTCAAAGAGTTGTTTCTGCTAAATGACCGCAAATAGTTGTTACAATGTTCTAAGTTCTTCTAATAATGTAACAAATACCAACAAAGCTTAAGATGTTAGTTACTTTTCATGAAATGTGTACCTAAGTACCTAGATTGCAAGACAAGGTTTTATTGCCTGAAAAGTCGTTGAATATAGTCGTATGTTATTGCAATTTTGCAAAACCTAACACAGAATAATTAAAGCAGAATACAAAGGTCAACAATTAAATGTGTAAAAAAAAAAGTATTTTGTAATAATTTTGATTGTTTAATTTTTTTCAGCGGCTTTATGTAGATTCTCTGTTGCTCTACCTTCTGCAGATACTATAATTTAAATAAAAGTAACTCTATCTGCCTATCTTTCTGTTACGTTTTCACGCCTAAACTGGACAGACGGGATCTTGGAGAACGACATAGGCAACTTTTTTATCCAATGAAACTGGAAACTGTATATAAAAATATATAATATAATAATTTAAATAACAAACATATAGTAGTCAAAAATTGCATAATACAATGTCAAACTACTGTACAGCTACTGTATAAGTCTTTATAGACGATATTTCGCAACAATTACGTACAAAACGGTGCATGTATATACACATTAGTAGTCAATGGCTGTCCAAAGACTTCCTGTCCTTGGGCGCACATGACCAATCATCCGGAACGTTGCGGTATACAACTACCAATTACCGCTTGACAGATTTATGACACTGGTGACGGAGAAGTTTCAATTAGATTTATAGATTGGTGAGTTTTGAACGACAATCACTACCTGACAGCAATATTTCAAATAATATTTTTGTCTAGTAACAAGCCCCAGCTTTGCACGGGTAGCAATACAAACAAAAAAAACATCTGTTGATCCGATCGATACCAAACTTCACAAGTTAGCCAATTTCTGAAGACTGACTGAAAATTCCATCAAAATCACTCAAGCCGTTTTGAAGTCCATGATAAAAATCGATGTGTGTATGTTACACATCGATTTTTTATGTAAACCATAAGTTATATTTCAGGTACAACCTTGCAAAAATTAAAAAACTCAGTTGAAGTAAAGTAAGTTAATGGATGTGTGGTGTGACTAGGATGGACAAGGTGAGAAATGAATATATTAGAGGAAGCTAAGAGGAAGGAAAGTAGCAGCAGTGGATGAAAAGTTGAGGAGCAACAGGTTATCCTGGTATGACCATGTGATGCAGAGGGATGTGGTGAAGAGAGTTTTATGTGTGGAAGTTGACGGGTACAAGAAAAGAGGACGACCAAAGAAAAAATGGATGGACTGTGTGCGCCGAGTCCAAATAAAATTGGGAAAAGTATTGGCAGATGATGATTATGGGTTAAATTAAGCTTAACTGAAAAAATAAAAATAGTAACAGAAGTAACGCTTTTATCCGTCTGGTAGTTCTGTTAGCAAGCCGATATTGAATGGATAAGATTAAAGTTAAAATGTATTACATACAATACATACCATACATTACCATACATACATTGACTGGCCTGTTCGTCTAGTGATCCTGACTGCTAAGCAAGAGGTCGTAGGTTCGATTCCCACCAAGGACAAATAATTGTGCGATGAGCACGATCATTTGTTCTGTGTCTGAGTATAATTTTACTAAAATATGACTAGTAATATATAAGTATGTTTATCAGCAGTCTGGTTACCATAGTACAAGCTCTGCCTAGTTTGGGACCAGACGGCCGTGTGTAAGGTGTCTCAAGTTATTATAATTATGTGTGTTGTCTTGAAAATTTTTCAAAAAGACCAAACTAAAATAGAAAACACACAAGTTTATGTATGTAATAAACTAAAAAGTTAATAACGAATGCGTCGAATTTCCAATGCACATTTTACAATGCACAAAAAAACATATAAGTATCTCATAGCCTCTTCATCTAGACTAAGTAAAGCCGTTTAGCTAACACGATACATACATTAACAAACACATAATTTATGTTAATTCTACACAAGAAATTGCAATAGTAGTAGGTACCTACCTATTTATCGACCATCGACTCGTATACACCATACACGATTTTTTCATATTTTTCTGCGTTTCTAGCGAAGTGTACACTCGACTGAACATTTTCTATCTGATCAACATTGTAAATGACTTCAAATCGTTGGTCAGAGGCCTTTAATGAGTTATACGTTGACTCCTAATGACATTGACGGCAATACCCGCATGATTTAACGTAAGATAAGGGCCACGATCGTATTTTTTATCATTTTATTCAATGAAATGAGGACCACGTCGATTATTTTTATGGGTTTCCTTGTTAGATTAAGATACTTGATTTAAATTTGATGCTCCGCTACGACATAATGAGAACGTTTTTACCTTAGTAAAAGACTTTAGGGAATAATCCTTACAATAAAACATGTAGTGTTCAAAATGCAAATGGTAGGTAGTAGTACAGTATAATTACCAAGGCCGTTGGAGAATATGTAGATAACTTTGCACATTATTTTACTTCTTCGATTAGACACATAGTTACATAAATGCATATCACGCCTGTATCAGGAAAGGGGTGGGCAGAGGCAAATTAAACACCCACATTTTGCCAAATACAATTTAGTCTCACTAACGTAATAGGGGGTAAGCCTGTTGCCGTCAAGGGGCTATCCATTAATCACGTTATGTTTATTAGCAACTTTTAAATCCCCCCCCCCCCTCCCCCTGGTGATATATGGTGTGATTTTAGACTAACCCCCCCCCCCCCCCCCTAGCCAAAATCACGTGTATTTTTTTATTGCCAAATATATTTAAAAAATTCAGAATTTTACCGTTAAAAACAGATATAATAGCTCGTTTACGAAAAAATAAATACACGTGATAACTCACTACACCCCCTTTCGAGCCTCACGTGATTAATGGATAATCCCAACCGGGCACTTTGGGTATTAAAGGGAAGCGCGAGCCCATTATCGAAAGCTAAAGTATCTTTAAAACCCTGCTCTTTCACGCCAAAACTACTCAACCTATTGCGATGAAACTTGGTATGTAGATAGCTGGGGACCTGGATTAACATAGACTATACATTTTATCCCGATACTCCCACGGGATCGGGACCTCCACGGGTGAAACCGCGGGGCGCTGCTAGTTACCTATATGATAACTACCGACGCATGTGTATGATCGTCACAGGTTAATACATATAACGTTAAACAAGTTATTAATTAAAAAAAATTAAAAACAACAACAAAGATTAGAAAAAAAAACCGGGCCCGCATATTTCGTGTTTTTAAATTTTTTTGAAAATCCGCCCCCCAGTGAAAACTCGACAACTGGTACAAAATCAATAGGTAGACTTTTCTTCGAAATCTACCTAAAAGAAGTAGAAAGTAGTATTTCACGCAGTATGTATGTTTTCAATAAATTATAATTACTACAATAAAACACGTTAATATTTGCTATTGAACATCGCAACATAACGCATACGGTAAAAAATTTGCTAACGTATAGGGCATGTTAATCTATGTCACAATCTGCCGATTTCAAAGAGGCATTAAAATTCGGTCGTTCTTGCTTTATTTAAGTAATAAGTAAGAAGGCTTGCGTGCATTGCGATATGTAACCGCTCTAGTAGTCAACAAGGCTTATGATAATTCAATTATCTATTTGTTGCGAAATTCGTAATGGTTATTAAGTAACCTGTTTTGGTTAGTAGCTTTTGTCAAGTATACAACTAAGAGCGTAAAATCTGGTCTTATATGTTAGTTAATAAATAGGTTTAGGTTCTTTATCAATCTAACTGTCCATAATTTCACTGTGTGGTATATTCTCTTTAGGTAAACGCCATTTTATACGCAAGTACAGAATACATAATAGTACAGGTACAAAAGTCTCACTCCGCCAAATCATGTAAATAAATAGCGACTCTTTGTCTGACGCAATAAAGTCGCAATTCAGGTAGCACAGCACTAATTACCCACAGTTATATAAGTTTGTTTCTCTTTCTATTCGTAACTCTTAGTCTTATCTGTTCTGACGATTCCCCGAAGTTAGGGTTGTCTTTTTTAAGAATTAATTAATCTGAATATTTAAGTACTCGTAAGTTATATGCCTATTAATCTATTTTTACTAATAAGTAAGTACTTATAACTCGATAGTCTTGAAACGAACGGATGTCGTGTGTGAGCATCGAAATAACGTGCGGCCCGGCAGACGCGCGGCAGCCCACTGAATTTGGATTAGTCGACCCCTTGTACTTGTAGCTTTATAACTACACTGGAGAGTGGACCTGCCCTGAAGTAATATCAGTGGTACCTACTTTTGCGTTACACCCCCCACGTTCCTTACACACGCCAGTACTAAAGTACTGACGTGTTTAAGAAAACGTAAACATCAATTGTCAGACTACCACCGTAGTCTTTTACGAGTATAAGTACATCTGTTGCCATACCTCGTACACAACAATACTACTGTCTATTGCCTACTAAAAAGATAAAGAAAACATACATCAAAACAATAGAGTTGCATAATAATGTGCTAATAAAACCAAACAATCTATGACACACCCGTACTCAATAATAGGAATATGGAACAACAATATCAAAGATTACTCACAAAACGACATTTTTAACTACCAATAACAATTTTCCCGGAAAGCACGCTATGAAGACATTTCTACGAACGTTTCAGGTAAATTAGTTCCGATAATCACAAACTACAATATCCTTTCTATTAGTAAAAGCATTTTTAATTTAATAATAATAATAATAATAATAATAATAATACTCTTTATTGTACACCAGGTATTGAAAAAAAAAAACAAAAAACTTACAACTATAGACAGGTTTGTACAGTTGGCGGCCTTATCGCACAAGGCAATCTCTTCCAGGCAACCATGGGATGGAGAGAATACGTCAAAGGGAGTTAAGGGGCAGTGTCTGGTGCATAATGATAAAAATAGCATGTCACAGATACATATAAGATACATAAATACAACATAAGAGTATATTAAATGTAATAATATAGTAAACGCATACCTTATAAATAAAATAGTAGAGGCGTAGATAGGGTTTCCTCGTGTAACGGAAGTAGGTAGGATTGGAAAGGGGCAATAATACGGCTAGTTTCCTTGCAGGTAGTGAGCTTTGACCATTTTTTTGAAAACTGGTAACGACTGTGCTCGTCTGATACCAACCGGCAGGGAATTCCACAATCGGACAGCTTGAATGGAAAATGATTTGTCCGAAGATCTCAAGGATTTTGAGTGTGTTTCACAGACGTAAGCAAAACGTTCTTTTAGATACGACGGAGTATACGGGTTAAACATGATGTTGTACAAAATGGAAAGAATGTGGGCATTCCGGGAATTTAATGTTTCCTTGTGTTTATTAAGCTAATTAGGCTCACTGGTGTAACTTTACTGAACTTTCAATTATAGATAGATAAATTTTGTATTAAAAAAAGGGTCCAGTGGCATAAGTTAGTTTCGGTTAGGGTCATGAAGTCTGGGGCTCGAAATTGGGCAAAGTGTTAGGGAGTTTCCTGTTAAAAAAAATCAGGGAGAAGAAAATGAGCACAGATTTCTGCTTAAATCTTAGTACCTACGTTGAAAGTACTTTCTTAATAATGCATTTTTTATCCAAAAGTGTCAAACTAACTTTTAAAACCTGGTAATAAATCTCAAAACAAAAGCAAAAAAATTGAGTTTCGAGGGGGTTTAAATATTATTAAAATGCAAGCGAAAAGACTCACAAAGCGTCTAAAGTCTAAACTAATATTAAGCAGAGGAAATATTACTTTCTTTGTTGTCGATAAACTCTGAAACTACTGATCCGAATTGAATCATTCTTTCACTATTGAAACATTACTTTAACCAATAGTAACAATATATTCTATTTCAGTAATAGATATTAGCTAACGCGGGTGAGCGACGTTCACATCAAGTTTGTAATAATCTGAGCAACTGGGTACATAGCATCTCAATACAGAAAGAACCCCAGCAGTGACATGATTCCCAGACTATTAACACAACATGATCGAAACCACTAATAACGAACGATATAGCTGGACATAATAAAATTATATGCTCTTTCATAAGCGATATTTATTACGGACATTGCGGTATGATCTGCAGGTTAAACACACAGATTCAAAATTTTATTCCATTTTTAACAACTCGATTGATCAGTATTCCAAAACGGATGACAAAAATGTTTCCATAACAACAACTATATGCGATCATCCAAGTAGTAATGATTCAATGATCACATTGATCACTCATCCGATGATCGCGGACGCATATTTCTCAACCATGCAGATCAATAAAACTGTCATCACACAGATCAGTATAAAATACTGTTAACTAGGATTGAATTTATTTAAATTAAGGATGTAAACTTCTTAACAAAGGGCATAAAATTGTGTTGGCATGATATTTCCAATGGACGGTGGTTGTATTGGTTTTGTATATGATAAAATAGGCGAAGGTAATGCAAGAAGAACGTGGTGTGTGCGATTACTAATTCTTACGGTAGGCATAATAATTATGTTAAATACGAAGACATGAATGTTTGATAGTGGGACGTGTATTACCGTTTTATATGAGGATGATGGATTTTTAAATCACATAACGTCACTCTATAAAATAAAATTAAAAAGTAATTATAGTCTAGATAAGCGTGCCTGACGGACCGCGGCCCATCGGTTATGTTGGGATTTGGGAAGTTATACTAATGGGGGCAAGAACTTCTATTGCGTAACGCATAATCAGTATAACTGCATATTTGGGTGTGTCTTCGCTAGATGACATAACGTTGAAGTACGTTTTTGTTGTATGAGGTACTCATCAAAATTTCAATAAGTAGGTACCAAAAAGTCAAGGATGTTAATCAGTTTAAAATTTCTTCGTGACCTTTGATGTCCAGAGCGTACACAGTACACTGGAGAACTTGTGCTTAATATCGGTCCACTTTATCGTAAACACCTTCATCTCAGTTGTCAATACATTGCGTACACAATTATTGCAAGACGCTATTACGTATACATATGCATTATGAATGTTCGGTATGTAATCAGAAGAGGTAAACAAACTCTGTACCGATATGTGTGCGTACTTCTACTAATTAAAAACACGTGCAACAAACGAATGTTTGTTTGACGGTAATGCACTAACCAGAACAGATATAGTATCCAGTTATACGCATTGTCTGTGACCTATTTTACGGTTTTCGTTAATTACTGTGAGGCTTATACGTATCGGCAGAACATGCACTTAACAAATATGCATTATATATATTCTTTATTTACTCATTTTTGGATTATTTAATTGGCCAGTATAACTTGAACCAACTTTAGAAAGTTATAAAGGTAGGTAGGCTTAAGGTATAAAGTATAATAGTGAAAAGTGTTAAAAGCTTGCTTAGGTATCAATAAGGAGACCTAACCCTTTGAATTTAATCATAATGTGATTGTGTTCGATGAGACTTTATCATATTTTAATCAGTTTATTAAACTACGTACGTCCAACGAACGAAACGAAAGATTACATCTTCGGAAATGAAGAGTTTCTCCATTCTTATGAATTTTAAGTGCATGTAGGAATTATCCCAGGAGTTATGACTTTATACTTATTTTAAAACAGCTTCATAATTGTTATTTTCTTTTAACTTATTATTAATTCATTTCAGAACGGAATCTTCGTTTTTCTCGAAAGTAATCCAGACCAGGTTGTTGGCTGTCGTCACAGGGTGACCACTAGTACAATACCTATTCCGTGATCGCGTTCTCCGAATACACAATTAATACGTATATGCCGAATACGTAATATGTAGTTCTATTCACTATTATATAACAAACTTCGGTTTTCTTTGATGATTAATTTATATAAAACAATAGCAGTACCAGTCAACCATGATAATGTGTAACGTGATGGGCTATGACATCACTATTCAACAAGACTTGCGCCCGCGCCGCCACACATTTAATTAAAAGCTGCAACATCTGTGCTATAGTATATACGTATACTGTGTCTGTGCTATTTGCCGCCACTAATTAAATATGTTTCAAGAAACTATTCTACTTTAGTTTTTTAGTAAACATTGAGCAGTAATATTGACGAACATCAGTAATGTCTTACTTGTTAGATATAAAAAGAAACAATCTCACTATCCCACTATATAATAATATTATAAATGTGAAAGTTTGGATGGATGTTTGTTATTCTTTCACGCAAAAACTACTGAGCCGATTGCGATAAAACTTGGTGTGTAGATAGCTGGAGACCTGGATTAACATATAGGCTTTTTTATCTCGATATTCCCACGGGATCAGGACTTACGCTGGTGAAAGCGCGGGGCGCTGCTAGGTTGAAGTAAAAGGTGTAGCAGCAGTGGAGTCTGTCGAAAACGTGAATAGATCATTTTAAGTTCTGGCAGTGTGCTTCAGCAGCATTCTAGTTTAAGGTTTGCTTACATGAAGTATATACATATAGGTTAGGGGGTCATGAATCTTACACGTATTTAGTATATGGGAACCATTAAGTAGTACGTGTAAATATAAGCTTTCTTGGGTGTGCTCTTTAATATCGTGACGCGTCTTTAATATCTTTAATATTGTGTCATAAGTACTTCAATAATCATTCATTTATATCGGTATTTTCCATAATGTACTGAAGATACTTAGACGTACTATTGTACCACTGTTAGCATTAATACTTAATCAATTTATAAAGCGTACCTAGGTAATTATCGTAACAAATGACTTTAATACCATTTGGACTCATACTTATATAGGTGTGTAATTATCACAAATAAATTAATAAATTTATTACTACGACATTTCTAGCAGTGAATCCATACAGTATAAAATCTATACTAATATTATAAAGCTGAAGAGTTTGTTTGTTTGGTTGAACGCGCTAATCTCAGGAACTACCGGTTCGAATTGAAAAATTATTTTAGTGTTGGATAGCCTATTTATCGAGGAAGGCTATATGCTATATAACATCATGCTACAACCAATAAGAGCGGAGCATTAATGAAATATGTTGCAAAAACGGGGAAAATTTACAAACGCGGACGAAGTTGCGCGGGTAAGCTAGTCATCTATAGGTAGTCACTTAAATTAAACTTGTTTATTGATCGGTGATCATCAAAAGATGTGAAAACGAACTCTTTCATCGTATCAGATGTTTTCTAGAGAGCTAGAGATGTAAGAGGGTTATGGATGGATGGAACTATGAATGTCTAGCCAGATATTCATTTTCGCGACCTTGCTTCTACTCGCTTAGTTATTTAGTTAATCTATTCGAGAGCAATATTGTATCAACATCAACGGCAAACGCCTTTCCCTTTGAGATAACCATTTAACATAAAAGAGCAAGTGAGAAAAAATATAAATAAATCTTCAACTTAGCAAGAGGACTTGTATTTTTAATTTTTTTTTTTAATAATTGTTAAATTAGCAAATTTAAATCTTAACTAGCTCTTTGTTGTCTAAGCAGGAATTTTTTCGAGTGTTGAAGTAGGCGAGTACCCATTGTTCGTGCAGTGCTAGTGCAGAATATGCTACGTTACATAGCATCTAATTTCATACCTTTATATATTAAAACCTAGTAGTTCCCGCGTAGCTTCGCTCGTGTGTACATATTTATATATTTTGCGTGGAACCCTAATTCTTTTTCCAAAAAAAAAGTAGCCTAAGTTACTCCTTATAACACCAGCTATCATCTGCCAGTGAAATCCCGTCGAAATCGGTACACCCGTTCCGGAGATTATCCAAACAAACAGACAGAGAGCCAAACATTAAAAAAACTGACTTTTAGGCATAGGTATTGTGCTAATAACTGTATGAGCTTAAAAACAAACTATTATTTTGACATTACAAACATACACTTCAATTTTATTTATTTGTACAAACAGACACATCAATTTTATTTATTTGTGTTGATGATGTATTGATAATGATAATGTATATTGATTATAGGTATTGATAAACATCTAAAAATATTTCCAACAAGCAGTACAATCGATTTAAATCAGAGACAAATCATCTTAGTGCATCTATCAAATGCTTAACAAATGAAAGGGGAGGTAGGATAGGAGTCCCAGGACTTCGTTCATATACCTATATAGCTCCGGTACGGTAAACCTGAAGCACAGGCTACATAATATACAATAATGTCACAGTTGAAGTCGATAATTCAGCTTTGGCTCAGTGTAAAACAAATGCAATGTAGATAGAAATGTTGTATTCCTTGTCAAGTGTCAGCTAAATCCCGTTGCACTTAAAATTCTTTTAACTACTTAAACCTTCCCTTTTTAAGTTATGCCATTGACAAATAAAAGATAACTTATCGCAGTCAACAAAACCATAGACTACATGGATCCCGGGACTTTTCATGATGACCCATTTCTGTACTACACCTCTCATAATTTGAACGTTTTCGTGTTATACGTACATATATACATTTTATTTCTATTTATTTAATTTCTATTTTCATATTCGGATTTTTTGTTTTTGTCGCAAGGTATATATATTGTTTATTTTTTTGACCGACTCGCAGATTAAAAACCGTATTAAATTAAAAAATGCAAGAGATTAGTTATGCTATATAATATTTTGATAAAAAGTGTTATAATTTAGGATTTAAAATGTTTCAATGTAGAATAGTGGCTAGCTAAAAGTTGTTTCAACCTCTCTATAGATTTATGAGATTTGAATATAATTTTCATTAGATATTTAAGATTAATAATAGTTAATAACGTCATCGTGAATATCTTAGTGATTTTATTGGCATTTGACAAAAAAAGTGGTTCTAGAACTTAAACGTTACATTACGGCATTGCTATAGTAATGTGATTTAAAGTACCTAATTAACGTAATGAGGTGTGTATTAAATAATACACTGACATGTCATTAAGTGGAAATAGCTATAACTTAATTGGTAAACATGACGCATTCTTAATACAGTGTGACGTTTCGAACTATCAAAAGTACACATAGAAGTTCCTGTTTTCTGTTGACTAGGCGTTATATTATTTTACTACAAAATCTGCTAGAATACAATGACCAAATAAATTATTTATTTGACTATCATTAAAAATGGTAATGAAGAAGATAAATGTCATGTGTTTTAAATATGTTTTTGACGTACAAACGTAATAATTTAATAAGATTCCAATATTTCTTTAGTCAAAAACTACAGGTACAGGGAAGTAGTTATTCAAATCAGAGATAAATTAAGTGATTCAAAGCACCATCAGTAAACATCACTGCAATTATTTATTATTAGACAGAATTATTTGATAGTAAAAAGTTTCAACTATAAAATAAATATAAACACAAGTTTTTGAACAGCCTTTAGACTTTAGTCTCTCTCACTCTTACCTATTGAATACTTTCATTTACGAATTCTAGATTCGAATTTCGAAGAAGCAAGTTTATGAAGTTGAACTTATTCCTAGACGACACTAGTCCGGAGAAAAAATTAATAGTCTATTGACATAAATATCTTTTTTAATAATAAATATTTTATGCACCACCTACGTCAAAACTTATTGTTTTATGAAGTTGTGACGTGAGGGGTGATGAATTTCGATACACGTATATGTTTCTATATAGACATTGATAAATATAATAATAAACATACCTACGAATTCAATGTCATTTTTAAACGGTTTATTATTTGCTTACCTAAATCACAACAATAATTAACCATAGTTTTTCGTATTCTACTTAAAACTTTTAGTATTAATTTAATGACTAAGGTATGAGGCGTACGGCCTCATTTACATTCCAAATAAGTGCATTGAATAGCGAACCAGGACATTTAATTTGGATTCAAGGATAGCCTTTCTAAGTGTCTACCGTTAGTCATTTATACAATCATTAATGAATAAGCACTTACTTCATCCTCTTCATCGTCATTGTAGAACGGGTCCAGGAGCATATTCTTCCAGTAAATCACATCAGCTGATATCGCGTAAGCATCATGGTCCCTTAAATTCGCATACAAAGGACTCTCCCTCCCCACACCTTCGGAACTAGCACTTATAGAAACACTCTCCACTTCAACACTACCACCACTAGAGCATCCTTCATCAGTGTAACTATACCCATAGTCGATTTCTTCGTAGATATTTTCGTCAGTAATCGCGTCTCGCACTGGCTCGTAGCCGTCGTCCGTCGGCTTGTCTGGCGTCATAGCTACTGAACCACTGTCAACACACCTGTCCTTACATTCTCCCACTTCGTGCAGTGAGTACACTGAATACGAATCAGGTATAAAGTCGCTAGCCGTATCGAAAGAAAGACGCGATATTGTTGCATGGTGCTGCGATAAAATTCCCCTTAATATTTCGTCGGAATTATGAAACCCTGTCGATTGTACCCACACCTTAGCGTAAGGGTTAGTTTCATTATCGTCCGCGCTGCATTCCTTGTAGCTCCAGCACGTACTCACAGAATCACTTTCCGATACACTGTCTTGATTATTCGATTCCATATCCGATATTGTACTACTGCAAATCGATTTTAAATGAGTCCGTCGTGGCGGGAGAGGAGTACCATCCCCGTGATCGAATATCGTGTTTACGTCGTTCACTTTGACATTGTTTATATTAACTGGGGTACTGGTAACAAACGAAATGTCGGATTTGGTAGATTTACAATCACTTACACTGTTACTGATCTCTTTTTCTTCCGCCATACGTTCTAAACACTCGTCGAAGATATTAAGAATGCTAAGTGACACCTCCTTTTCTGATGGCACCAAGTTGCGCTGGTACTCATCCAGCTGATAGATCTCCTTGCCAAGTTGCGACAGTATTTCGTCGAACTTGCTCTCAGGAGTTTCCGGTTCCTCCTCAAGTGGCGGGATTGTGATCGGTGGGGGGTCGTATTCTTCAATCGCCTGCCGAATCGTCGTGAGCCATTCGATAACCGGCTGCGCCGTCTCAGCGCGCAGTGTAACTGCGACTGCGTTCGGAATCCAACTTGCTACTTCACACATTTTGCTCGGCGTTCACGATAACCGGTGTATGAATCAACACGCGGGATTCCGCGAAACTAAGCTTTGACGTCTCCACAGCAGGACTGTAGAGCGCTCGCAAGATATCGACGACATTTGCACTCGACCGCGATCGCTTATCATTATTTTCCTAATTATATTCGACGACGGCATATTTGACCTTTATGATAGCAGACTATTTTTGCCCATATTTATTTTAAAGTTTAAAACTCTACTACATTAATTAGGCAATAATAAAAAAATAGTTGTATAACCTTTTCAAAATAAATATCACATTAAAAACTTAAACGAAAATATTTTGGTAATTTTTGACAGATCGTATTCGCGCGCTTTTTTAAATATATTGTTTTAATGTTGTAACGGAAGCGTCCGCACGCGGCACGTCCACACCGATAGTGGTGCCTCGTCCGGCAATTAATTCGATGCGTTCATTCTGCGCCTGAGTCTGTGTGACCGATATTCTATGTTATTTCTGTGGCGGGCCGAGCATGTGGCGCAACCGTACTAAAACTAAATGCAATGTGCATTAGATAAGACAGATCAGACTCGACGACGTACGTCTTTATTGTTATATATTCAACTTGTATCGACAATAGAGTTATGTGTTTCCGCTCACAAGCAAAACAAGATTGTTTACTCCATAAACATCAACAGTGGGTTTACGCCATTGTTTAATATTTTCCTGTACCTTATTATGTTAGGTACATGTGTTTCCATTTTATATTAACATATAACATAGGACATTTAATATATAACACAATGTATGTGTTATTATTTAGGCATAGAAAAACAATTAAACAATGGGCTAAACATTTATGGAATTATTAGATTTTATTGATTTTCAGGAAATTTAAGTGCGTCACATGCTTCGTTATTTTAACTTTAAGTTTAATTAATAACCGATAATGAAATAGTAACAGGCATATTTTTTCCTTCTTTGTCCCCACAGATTTTAATTGTATTTAGAAATAGATACACGCACATTATTCGCAATATAACAGAGCATCAAAAGGTTTTATGGACAATAATTTTCCTCAAAATCTACTTCTAATGTGGTCGAACGAAGTAGGAGGGCTACAATTCGTCATAAATATTGAGACATTCTACAAAATAAATGATGGGTGACTTATTTAATGATTTTTATGATCAGTTTAGCTACTGCCTACTCAATCTATTACAGTCTACCTACTTTGGCTGCATGTTATTTTGACGATAAAAACTAGTACTTACATGAATACCAATCTTCTGCTGCTTTCTAGTGAGAAAACTTGCATCCAATCTTGGGCCTGCCCCACACAATAATAGCTAAGTAATAATAATACAGGTCAATCGATTGCTATACTCCTCTTTCATATACAGGGTGTATTTGAAAATAGAACACTTACTTAAATTACTGAAAGGGTATGACTCTAGCATGCAGTTACAATAAAAAAAAAAAAAAAACGGTTTAATGTTGTGACCGTTTGAATTTCCAGGTATTTTTACCTCGTTTTTCATAAAAGCAGGTGGAACGTGTAAAGTGATTTTAAGTCGTACGTATTTTTTTATTTCGGAATTCTTTACTCAGTTTTTGAGAAAATCCATAAAACTAACTTCAAAAAATTGCGAAGTAAATTTTTTTTTTATTGTAACTGCATGCTAGAGTTATACTCTTTCAGTTTTTTAAGTAAGTGTTCTATTTTCAAATACATATATACAGGATATATATCGGTTATACATTCGGCTTTATTTATATAAGGATTTAACTGGGTTCAAAGTAAGTATATTTTATTAAGTAATCATTTTGCAAGACCTTATCAATAAAACTTTCTGAGACCTTATCAATGGTGATTCACAGTTTTCATAATCAGATTGCGTGAGTTCAATGACGTCTTAAGGGTGTTGCGATTACGTAGAGTTAACCAATATTTCCAATAAAATAATATATCTACATATATTATGAGTATACACCTACGTATATGGTAATTTACCTTTAAAAAAAAATGTCGTTCATAAGTGACAACAACGGCAAACCTTATTCGTTTGTTTTTTTTTACGTTCGTTATCGTCTGAATAAGGGTTTTAGGGACAGGTAAATGTAATTAGTTTGGCATGAGGTACGGCACTGTAGATATCTGATTGTTTTAAAAACCTTTGACAGTTTCACTGGAGAAGCAACCCTATGCTTTTTTTTTTATTGAAAACAGTCTTTATCTCTTGACTATCTGTCGTAACTATTGCAGTTAGTCATATTGTGATGGCAGTTATTCTACTTGAAATGTATTAGATAAATGTCAACACATTTACGTGTTTTATCTTCATGGAATCTAGAGGACTATGCGTCAGGCCTCAATAACTAACTAACATACGTAATTAGATCATGACCATGACATTAAAGGCAATAAAGGACAATAGCGGATGATGTATATCATTCGCTATTTATTTTTATGTCCTTCGCTTATCGTTATTATTACACATATACGTAGCGGAAATAAGGTACCAGCCAGAAGATTTATCGTCAAAATCGTCGTTTTTTTTAATTTGGTTTAGTATAGTCTAGACTCTAGACCATTGTTTCCCAATTAGTGGTACAATTAGTGGTAGAGAGAGAGAGTAAATTGTTAACTCCAATCGTGCGTCGGAGCTGACACACACTTTTTTCATTTAATAAGGGGTACGCGAGTTTCAGGTCTTTTTTGAAGTGGTACGTAGGAAAACCTAATTGGGAACCACTGCTCTAGACTATGTAATGAAACAAAAACAAAAACAACTAAAATAGAAAAACTCTTCAAATATTACCTAATACATTGTTGTCGTTCTTCTACGTCTTAATCAATTGATTGAATCCTAGTACCACAATGTGATAGAAGCTACTGCAGTTATGGCCTCGAACTATCCATTATGGGAGTGTAAAACGAAACGACAATATCGAGGATACATTGTACAAAGTTGTTTGAATTTATGGCAGTGGTACCTGTACCTACGCTTCGTTTTGTGGTTAATTATCATAGAAATGTATTTTAGTACTTAATTACTTAGATTTTTTTTAGATTTTTTTTACCCAAAAAAAATCTAAGTAATTAAGTACTAAAATACATTTCTTTGTTGGGCAGATTTGCTATGGGGAAAAAGCACTTAACTCGCGTGACCGTCACGCCCAGATACAAACATATTTACAGAAGCGTGTGTGCTTTACTTCTGACGTGCACGACTGACAATTGTATTTTTTGTGCATAAATGCTATTTAGCTAACGACTTAGTTGGCAATAGATTTTTATAAATTATATATTTTATATTATACATTATTTCTAATAAGTAAACGATTAGGTATTAAACATAATTAGTATACTTACAAAGAAATCGTATCGTTGTCGGTAAATTCATATTTAAATGTATTTTAGATTAACGGGAAAATTTTCCGAAACCATTTTCTTCAATTTGTGATAACTTTGTAAATCGAAATCAAAAATCGATATTTTTTTTCATCATACATTATTGACTTTTATTTCAATCTTTATAGTTTGTGTCATTCTTTGGGTGATGCTTTTTTTAACTTTCTTATGGCTGAGAAAGATGATGATAAAGGGTTATATTACACTAACGTAGGTATTTACACTATTTACCTAGTTATTTTTTTGTATAGTCAAATAGCAATGAGATGATTTGCATTCTAAATTGTTTTCGTTAAAATCCGTTATGTTAACTAGATATTTCCCGCGACGTCCCTCGTGTAAAATTATTTTATACATCACAAAAACTTTACTTTTTCGGGATAAAAGGTACGTCCATTTCTGTACCCCTGACAACGTCTATATGCTAAAATTCATGATAATCGGTAATAGTAGTTGAGCCGTGAAATCGTATCTTTTGCATTTATAATATTAGTTAGGATTAGGAGTTTACTCACTGTGTCTGATGGATCCCGAAATACACTTTTTTATGAAAACACTAAAGCTGAATGAACAAAGTTAACTTAACATTACAAAGCTCATTCATGTGGTATATCAATCTCAGATTAGGCACACAAAAACTAACTTTATCAGCTTTATACAAAGTTGTAAATCACGTGAGAAGATTTGTGAGTGTGAATGGCTACTGTTTCTGGAGTTAGCACATGCGCGTTAAGATGCAGTAGGTGCTGACCAGCTTGCTTTTCGAAAATAGAATGCGGCTTTCTATTGTTTAGAACTAGTCTTGTTTGATTTTTTTAAAGCCATTTGTCGAAAAAACGCTATACTATATATAATAAAATAATATGGATTTGATTTGAAAATGATCTACATAATATAGAAGTTTGTAGGTTTTATCACAAGTTATTATGCTTTAAAAATGTACCTATGAGCCAGTAAGATGTTTCAACTAATATATACCTAAATGTCGATTAGTTTTTTACTTTTTTAGGACTACGGAGTACGTATAATTAACCGACAGGATATTTGTGAAACAGTAACATGTTCAATATAGATTCAGAGTACGTGACAAAGGAATCACAATAATATGTTTACAATGTCATATTTACTTAGAAACTGATAATTTGACACTCACGAAGAGACATTAAACAAAACACTTTAGTCATTGCCGTACTGTAGTAGGGCAATGACTAAAGTAATTAAATTAAGGTGACTTTAAAAGACCAAGACCAGTGTAATTTATAGACTATTTTAAAAAAAGAACAACCTGGGCACCACATTGTCTAGTGTCCTTGTTAACTCCTTTATTTAAGGTTAACCGAGTCCACTCAGGTTGTGGTACGTCAGTTGTGTACTGAATGGGACTAGGGTTTAAACCTGCAAACTCTTGTTCGCTAATCACACGCATTTACGTTGTACCATACAATACATAATAGTACCAGTATATACTTAGATAATTTAAGACGATAAGAATATAGTGATAAAAATTTGATAAGATTAATTATTTTAGAAAATTAGTGAATGCTAACTGCGAATTTCATTAGTTTTGCCCCCCTCCCTCCCATTTTCACAGGTGTTCACATTTGTGGGACCTCCCTCCCTGGTGTGACGACACATATTTTAAATTTCTTATACCTAGAACTGAAAAGAGCAGTTCTAAATATATTTTTTTATAAAAGTGTAGTAACTTGTCTAGTCTTTCGTTTACAGGGAATGTTTGGTGCTTAATACTTTAGATTTTGACAAGTGACGTCACGAAGCTTATGACCGCCCCCCCCCATCCCTTGTCACACAATGTCACACTTCGTTGACGCCCCTCCCCCTCTTAACGTGTGAAGTAATTTATAGATGGCCTCTCATGATAACTTCAAACTCATCATAGTCTATCTTTTCTTACGTATGACGTAATGAACACCATTGTTTGTACTTGCGGGGTACTTGCAAAAGTATTGTAAATCTTTGTAGAAGCCTATGCTCAATAGTGGATGGTGATAGTAATATAATTCTAACGGTATAGGTTACGAGCAGTGTTCATAGTACAGGGGCGACTTGTTCTTACCAAGAATACTGCCATAAAGTAATAAAAGCTAATTAAGGTATTTACTAGAAAGTGTAGGAAGGAAAGGGAACTGCACAACAGATTACTTAGACTGCACTAATAAGGAACAGATTAGCGATTACTTTTTTCACCATATTATTTAATAATTAGCGGTTGGGAATAATTATCTTTTAAAAAAAGTATCACCGACTTCAATGTGCTTTTTATTAGAAAGTCAAATAATGTATTTTGTTTAAATATAATATGGGTAGGCCAACTAAACGCACTGCTCCCATGAAACAGCGATGTTTCAGAGCAAACGAAAACATCATCGATGTATGTAATTTTTAGATATTTAGCAATTTTTAAAAAATCGCTCGTCTGTCGAAATTTACATGGGAAGTATACCCTTTGAAACAAAAATATAATTTTCCAAATTGGTTCAGGCGCCTTCGAGTAATCGGTGAACATACATAAAAATAAAAGATTGCGACGAATTGAAAACCTCCTCCCTTTTTGAAGTCGGTTAAAAAGAGTATCTATGTAAAAAGTTTAAAATCTTAGAATATATTTTTCTCTTTACCGAAAATCTCAACACCGTCTATAAAATCAATTATTTGAATAATATTCATATTTAGAACATTTGTTGTTTTAAACTGGATGGTCCAGGCCAAAGATTTAAGACAAGGGTCGCTGGCATTATTAGCTCTTGTTTGTTTTCAAATCTGAATGTTTGGGTTAGTCCTCGCTTCATAGAAGTCATGGCCAATGTCAGATGTAATATCAGTCAGGTAGCTAAACATTACCTATTCATCATCATCATTTCAGGCATAACACGTCCACTTCTGGGCATAGGCCTCCCTCAATGAAACATTTGGTAAGAAGCAAGGACTGACAGCACAAGTAAAGGAAAAAATCGGAAAGTCGTTAATTTGATAAATTTTACTAACTTTTAAACTTTCGCGTTCCAGTATATAATATTATTTACGTATTTACGGGAATTAATTTGATGAATTTGTCGTACATCGATGTATGGGAAAGTATTTTTAGAATCGCAAAGTTAAGTCTTTCGGAATAGAAGGGCAAAAATCTAGGTAAGACTCTCACTTATCACTCGGTTTTTTTTTTATTTTGTATTTTTTTTATGGGGTTTTATAGGTAAGAAAGACCATCTATTCATTATAGACGATTGAGCAAAAAATAATTTTGGATTAACATAAACATACACATAGCGTAATGGCTACGGCTTCGAACCCCACCCAGTGCACTACCGACGTGAACCTACTCCTAACACAAGCATTTAGCTTAGCTGGAGGGGTTAACAAGAAAAATATATCAGACACGATGACCTAAAAATGTAACGGTCTCTTCACTGTTTTAGGTGCAGATGTGAGGCTCAAAAAACTACATTAATTGGACTATATTGGGTACAATTAGTGTTACAGGAGTTTAAATTGTCTGAATTGGTGCCTCTGGGTGACTAAGTCCAACAGCTGTCGGATCTCGTCTACACTTTACAGATAATGTTATCGCCGACGAATATGTTTAAGTATAAAGTTTATTTTGTTTATTCCCGTGGATCCTTTAATCCAAAAAAAAAAATACCACCGTTCGAAAAAACATCTTAGGATACCGAATAAACATCTTGAGTCACTTTTTAACATTTATCTACAATGTAATGTATAACACAAAGTAACTTATATTACTATAGTCATTTTAATTTAACTTCGCATGTAATTAAATTAGTGAAAAACTTGGAAGTAGATTAATTTTTCGTTGCGTTTATACTTTTCCGCCTAGCCCCGAACCGCCGTACTTCGTCCCAAATGAACAAAAATATTATCCTACAGATATTATAGACGTGAAAGTTTGTGAGGATGTTAAATGTTTGTTCTACATACTAAGTTTCATCGCAATCGGTTCAGTAGTTTTTGCGTGAAAGAGTAACCAACATCCATCCATCCAAAGTTTTATATTAATTTAGTGGGATACATACATTCATACACTCACTCCAATCCCCTATGCCCATGGGCGGATCCGGAGGGAGGGGCAAGGGAGGGCACCTGTCCCCCCTGGCTTTAGCAAACTTACGTAATACTAAGGTAATTTTGAGTCAAAATTTTGATTTGCCCCCCTGGAGCGGCAAAAACAAATTTTGCCGCCTCCTGGAACTAAAAAAACTAATTTTGCTCTCCCCTAAAAGCTCGGTATGCCCATGGCTATGCCTATTGCCTATATGAGGCGTATTAAAAACTCACATTTTGCCAGCAATAGTTTGGACACACTCACGTAATAGGGGGCAAGCCAAATGCCGTCAACCGGGCACTTCATCACTGCATATTATAAAACAAAGCCCCTCACCGCGTCTGTCTGTCTGGACGCGATAAACTGAAACACTACTGAACGGATTTTCATGCGGTTTTCACCAATAAACAGAGTGATTCATGAGGAAGGTTTAGGTGTATAATTTGTTAACGTTGTCTAAATTGGTTGAAATAAGATGATGATTGTTGAAGATGTCTCTGCTACCCGTGCGAAGCCGGGGTTGGTTGCTAGTTACGAATAAAATATAGGAAACATTTGTAACGTATCGAAAAGTAAGAAGTGAAGGAAATTTTAGGAAAGAGATATTAATTTTACGAATCTTGAGAAATCTATAATAACCCTTTGAGGTAACCCATACTATAATATCTATTTGACCAAACCATAACAGGGCAGGTTAAGCGTCGGAAAACTTAACCTCGATAGTTATTTCAAAATTCAAATGGGAGGTTTTGACTTTTTTAAAACACTAAACATATCATGTATCTAAAAGGCAGGCGCGAGACGTGATAGGACCCCTGACCGCAAACCCGCATGCATTAAAATAAAAGATAACACAATCGCAAATGGAACTGGCCCCAGGTCAATGTACTAGCGGACTTGTAATTATTTATTTTTTTTACCTTTAAGACAGTAAATGAGCTAACAGCTCATCTGATTGCAGTCTGCTAGTCGTCTGTACCATTTGTAAAATTTAGAAATATCATCAAATCAATCAAAGAAAAAAGTTCAGTATCATTTTTTCCTTTTCCTCCACCGCTTTTCTCTAGCAGTTTTGGTCATCAATAAAAAAAAGTACTTGGGAGACCAAGCTTTTTTTAAAATGGTATTTATTTTTTTGTAAAATTGCATCTATGCGGTTGAACTAAAAATGCAAAACTCTATCTGTATAAAAAGTTTCATCAAAATCGTTGGAGCCGTTTCCTAGATACAGATTATATATATATACAAGAGATTGTATATACAAGAATTCGTCGTTTAAAGGTATTAGATAGATAGATTGGAAACATTTTTCATTTCGTTTGATGGAGCTTTTATAGTTGTCAATAATTTAATAAATTACAGTGGAGTTTCAACTTCTGGGCGCCTACTAATAATAGTAATAAGCCATAATAGGTATATACTTATAGTATATACACATATGTAAACTGTGTAGTATATAAGGATTATTCAGTAATCCAAGGCGATGGCTTTTTATAGCGGCCCATTAATGTATCAATTCGATAGATCGTAAACATTATGTGTTACGTGTGTAAGAGCCCCCATAAACTTAGACAAATATCATAAATGCTAAGTGCATTTCGGATTTTAATGTACATATTTAGATTACGTATTGTGGAGTCGATTTCATTGAAAATTTTGTTTTTAAACTCTTAACATATTCGATTTTCTCTCGAAGAAATTGGACCACTGCTCACTGCTCATACTGCAAAACCGTTGTATGTGTGTGTTGTAAAAATTTGTTAGGTATATTTGAGAAACCATATCATTTTTCACGAACTTCAAAAACGGAGGTTTTGTATTCGATCCG
Source organism: Callimorpha dominula (assembly GCA_949752705.1). Taxonomy (NCBI): domain Eukaryota; kingdom Metazoa; phylum Arthropoda; class Insecta; order Lepidoptera; family Erebidae; genus Callimorpha; species Callimorpha dominula. The sequence goes on along the minus strand of OX457009.1, from coordinate 9,257,261 downwards.
TGTGTATGTACGTTTTTATGTCCGCGATTTTCTTAAAATGGAATAGACAATTTTTTATGATTGCTAATTTTTACAGAGATTGATATGTGTACCAAATTTCAACGTAATCGGTCCAGTACTTAAGACACTACTGAATTAAGACAGCTAAATAAAGAAAAGACCAATCAATCGCATTAAGCGAACTTAACCCTCATATAATCTCAGGTAGTAGAAGTTTTATCACACGTCTGGGCGAACTTATTTTCGGCCCTTCTTTCTAAATGAGAGATAATTTTAATCTTGTCGGTTATTATCGTCGTTAAACATAGCTGACATTTTAGTAATTGGTTTTTCACTAGGCCCAATAAAAGCATACTTTTATCTTTTAATATATCAAATTAGTTTTCGTACGTCTTCTTTTGTGAAGATTACCTAATCTTGAAAACGAGGATCTGAGTGACAAGTCGTAAGAAAATGGAGTCGATTTGGAATAGGTAACAAATTAATCAGACGCAAATAGAAGCGGTAGCAAATTTGAATAAGCTAAAGGACTTAAGGTTTAAAAAAGGAACACTTATTGAAATTACTTAAAGAAATCCAAAATAAAAAAAATATGTACGATTTAAAATCTTTAACTTTACACGTTCCACCGTTTGCCCACGTTTCTTTTATGAGAAACGGAGTTAAAAATACCTCAAAATTCAAACGGTCATAACTTGTAAACGGAAAGTTTTTTTTTCAAAAACTCTTATTGTGACTGCATGCTAGAATCATTCATTCGTCATTCATTTCAGTGATTTAAATAAGTAAATTCTACTCCAAAAAACTTTGCTTACAATTATAAGGTTAGGTAACTGGTTAAAAGTTGTTTAGCAGCTAAAAGCTAGCCTATGTCGGAAGCCTTTATTACCGAGCCGCTTAAATCATATGCTATACTTATGGTATATTTGATCGAAACCTCATTAAAGCTCTAAAAAAAAAGCTGTATTTTAGTGCAGAGTGACATACGAGTATACCTTTGCACAAAAATAGATGTCGTTAGGACTTCAAAATTGCCACTCCGTTATCACTGTTTATAATATTTAAGTTTTAAACCCCGACGTAAACGAGGGGTGTTATAAGTCTGTGTGTTTGTGGCGTCATAGCTCCTAAACGGATGGACCGATTTTTATTTGAAAGATGACTTGATCGAGAGTGTTCTTAGATATAATTCAAGAAAATCTGTTCAGCCGTTCGAAGATCATCAGATCTTTTCTGTTCGTTAAAGGAATTTTTGAGTCGGGGTATTTTAAATTTTTAACGTGTTTTTTGTTATGGATACTATTACGATATTTGACTGGCCAGTCAAAACAATTTGTCTTTATAAACGTCGAAAGGAAAAGTTCAAAACTTGTGCAAAATAAAAATCTTTGACGTTATTAATTATACCACAGATTACTAAGTAGTTACTAATTATATTCGTACTTAGTTATCGTCAAATCCTTAACTTTTAACGGTTAATACAAATAAAAAAATATATAAACTTAAAAATATTAACATTTACAATACAATTTAACATAACATCACATTAAATCTAGATCCGACCTCGTTTAATAATACATACATTATCGTATTCATATAAATGCTATAAGAAAGTGATTCGAGTATATATGTGAAACAGAACACGGTAATTAACAGTGCGTAAGTGTGCATAGACATATTATTCAGATATATAAATATGCATGTACAACTAGGAACTCCATGCCTATTATTATTTCCATGCACCGTTGTTACGGGAAGCAAGCATTAGTTGATGACCATATGATAAGGAACTTTTTGTGCTAATGTATTAAATAGACTGTGTTATTAAGTATCAAGATTCATTGAATATACAGTCAATGACCACAAAGAAAAAAGACTAGTCATTGAGTTAAAAAGACAATAGCTGGTAGTTTTGAGTTTGTTTGAACTGTTTTTTCGCTGAGTTAAACATCGCACTACAATCGTAACAAGTAATTTTTTTTTAAATGTTTGCTAATTTTCTTTCGTTCCGGCTTCACACGGATAGCAGACCATATATCGAACACCTAGATCGAAAAGGAGCCCATTTTTTCATTTTTCAAAAAGGCGAACTACTTACTGTGCACTACAGGAGTTTTAAGATATTGTTGGAATCTTGTAATCATGTTTTGGGGCGGAAAATTTGATTGTTGTAGTTATTTCCCTATTGCAACAGTGTATGCATATTTATTTTATTATTTTAAGTTGAGTTCGTGTTCGTGCATTTAACGTCTAGCGACGAGTAGTGGTGATATTTTTAAATTTGGTTAATTGGTCGGTAGGTATTGAGAAAGGGATTCGATGGTGTGCATTCCCTTTAGATCTAGGTGTGCTATATTGCTTTTTCCCGACATCTTCAACAATCATCGTTATATTTCAGTTATTTTAAACAAAACCTTAATTAATTATACACATAAACCTTTTTCATAAATCACTCCGTATATTGGTGAAAACCGTATTAAAGATATAATAGGCAGAAAGACGCGGCGGGGAGATTTTGTTTTGTACTATGTAGTGATGGTGATAGGTGATTTGTAATTTTACAGTATTGGTATAGCGCATCTGACTGGGAAAACCATAGTTTTATCTTTCCGTTTATTCCTCAACTAGCTGTGTCCTGCTCGCTAGCGATTTATATTATACCTATCTGAAAAATCTCGTTCACGTGCTGGGGAATAGCTTAGAATAGTGGTTGACTGATTGCTACTATGCTCCTATAGATCGTAGAGTGATCTTATATAGCCTTTAACGATCGATCAGATCAGAGTGAGTAGATCTGGAGGTCAGTGATTTCAAACAACCAAACAATCAGCTTTATATATTAGTGTTGGTGGTTAGTTGCTTATGGAAATATTAAAAGGGTGACCTGCTTATCTGTTTCAATCGGTGTCGGAGTTCTATTTAAACGTTTCATAACAAATTAGTTTCACCCGCATCTATGTCATAATAAAACGTTATAATAAACAGTATTAATAATGTCTACATTGACTGTTATAGGGGCGCGAAAACGTATAATTTATTCACCGTCTATAAATAAGAACTGGTAGAGGTAATGTAAGTCATTTAATTATGTAAAATATTATTTGAAAAAAGGAGACCAAAATGTAGCGTAAATGGCCAATGGTAGAGAGTCAATTAAATTTAAATTAAATTTGACGATTTTGAGGGTCTTGTGGTTAGTGATCCTGACTTCTACGCCTGAGGTCATGGGTTCGATTCCCACCCAGGACAAGTAATTGTGTGATAAGCACGATCATTTGTTATGTGTCTGGGTGTAATTTATCTATAATATGCATGTATTTAGTAATATATAAGTTTCTATATATATAACTCAATAAAAACAAAATCTAGAAAAGTTATAATAAACCATGCAACAAACTTCTACAAAAACTTATACAGGAAACAAAATAACACTGAAATGAAAGCGCAAACAACTCACATGAACGCGACTGACTGCATCAGACAAATTGAAGACTCCGAAGTTTACGAACATATAAAAAAGTTGAAGGCTGAGAAGAATCCCGGACCAGATGGATTATGCAATGAGGCTCTTAAAATAGGAGCACCTATTTTAACACGCCATTTCGCGCAATTGTTTAATATGATACTAGACGAGGAAAAAGTACCAAAACAATGGTGTACATCAGACATAATTCTACTCTTCAAGAAAGGAAGATCTTTGGATCTATACAAAAAGTACGAGCAGAGTTAAATTAGAAACTAGAGGACACGAAATAAACATAGAACGAAGAGTTAGACAAGAAGATCCTCTATCCCCGAAGCTGTTTATAGCAGTACTTGAAAATATTTTTCAAAAACTAGACGGGAAAAACAGGGGAGTGTACATAAACGGACACTATTTAAACCATCTGAGGTTCGCTGATGATATTCTTATACTTGCTGAAACTGCCAAAGACCTAGAGGAAATGATGAGATCACTGGACTGCGAAAGCTCCAAAATCGGCCTAGAAATTAATGTAAATAAAACTAAGATATTAACCAACAATCGTGAACGCCTGATAGTGATAGAAGGTAACAATATAGAATACGTCAGCGAATACATCTACTTGGGGAAGCAAATCTCATTTAAAACGTCAAGTAACGAAGAAGAAGTCACAAGAAGAATCAACGCAACTTGGAAAAAATTCTGGGCATTAAGAGACATCCTAAAAGGGAACTACAGCTTGCACATGAAAAGGACAATATTTGATACATGCCTATTATCCTGTTTGTTGTATGGTTGCCAAACTTGGATATTTACAAATAAAATAAAACAAAAAATCAAATGCAGTTAAACAGCAATGGAAAGGAGCATGTTGAAAATTAGAAGAATACACAAAATTAAGAGCGAAAACATTCGTCAAAAAACTAAACTCACCGATGCTCTCAGGCACGCACTCTTACTTAAGTGGAGATGGGCCGGACTCATCTCACAATACCCAGACAGAAGATGGACCATTGAAGCCACACGATGGAAAGGACCAATGGGGAAAAGGAATGTTGGTCGACAATTAAGACGGTGGGCTGATGACATAACACGTCGCGGAAATGACTATAAAGTCAGGCAAGGACAGGGAGTTATGGAAAAGGATGGAGGAGGCCTTTACCCAAACAGGGATCCAAATCTCATAAATAATACTAACATTAATTATAAGTAACCTTTCTTAAATTTAATTTAATTTCATTAATTTAACAAACATTGTAATATACCTATATCGAAAGTGAGATTTGGAATAAATGGCTTTATTGTTATTATTAAGTTTCTTTATCAGTGGTCCGGTTACCATAGTACAGGCTCTGCCTAATTTGGGATCAGATGGCCGCGTGTCAAGGTGTCTCAAGTTTTTACTATTATTTAAAAAAAAAATTAAACTACGTTAGCATAATTAAGCAGACATTGAATTTATACCACGATTACAATATTAACTATTATAATCGTCAATTTTTTTTTTTAACGCAGCACACTTCATTTCGTTTACAATTGCTAAGTTCATAACATTCTCTTGTCGGTTTTTGAACTATTATTCACTGCTTCCAATTGGACACTTTTTGAGTTTGATATCGATATACGACGATCCCGTTTTGAATCTACTCTTCATATTTTTTATAGACTGATGTAACCGAAGCTACTTTTAAAATGTCTATGGTACCGTAGTCAAGGCAAAGAACCTATTCTTTCGTTTTGTCTATACCTACCAATGAATCGATGCAAATTAACCACAGACAAATACTTAATAACAATATGTAAATTTAGTGCATGTGACTCATGAATAAAATCGAATGATTTTTCATACTTATTAACTTATGTATTGAGGTTGACTATTGAATGTGCAGTCTGTTGAAAACGAACAAAACCAAGATTCATTTTTGCAGCATTATAATGATTACTTGAGCAGTCACATGGTCAATAGTAAATACATTACCGATATTTAAAGGACGTGGGGTATGACCTGCTGACTTACCTGAAAAAAAAAACAAATGTCATAAATTATTACGTTTACAGAAGTAAATAACTATACTCATATAATATAAACATGCTTTATGTTACATTTTAACTAAACAGAACATTTATTTACATTACATTGAAATAAACCCAATAATCTTGTATTAGATATTATAGTTATTCATATTCCTTTTGCGTTGTTGTGATGATGTTCCTATACTTAAATACAAGGATAAAAATAACGACATCAAAAGACTGTTAATTTTTTTTTAGAGGAGTTAACTGATACTGATGACTTAAACTTGCAGAAAATTTAGCCAAGTTTTAAATTAATGGATTTTTCGATCTGTATTTGTTAGTATGAGGTATGAGTTATTAAAATTTACGTGTGTGATACTGATCACGTTTGTCCTTTTCTTCCATACATTATTATATTTATCTTGCCACCGTTTTAGACAGTGAGATAGTTAATTATTTAATACTGATCTAAGTACGAATTTAACGGGTTACATTTATGATGAGTATCTTCGAATATTTCCAAGAAACATTATTTTAGTTGATCAGCGTTATCGACAGGGGCGCTGTCTGGTTAGAAAAGTCTACGATATTCACACGTGAAACGCTAAAAACTCACACTAGAAATATAAAATTCATTAATCATGTTAATGTAGATCCACATTACAATTGTATATGGCTTTAAGTAAAGCACGTGTCAAACATTAAGTAAGTAGGTATACCATTTTGACTACATTTGCCGGGTTCTAAAAGACTACTAACATCGACTGTTATAACGAATTTCCATTCAGTTTGGTATGTATTTGAAACTTAGGTACTGCGAATTACGAAGCGATAAACCTATTTGCGGATATTTTAAAAGTTATCGCAATTTACTTCCTCAATTAGTTTTGGGTAGACAAAGCGTTATTTAAAAACAACATACCTAACGCCATCTAGCGAAAATAACTTCAACGAGATTGTACCGATGGGCGCAAAAATTTATAATGATCAATAATAACTATTGCTCCGTGATAATAACTAAGTGACAAATTGTCTTACAACATTATTATTCTCTAACTGCGCTCCGTGGTTTCACCCGCGTAAGCCCCGATGCCGTAGAAATATCGGGATAAAAAGTAGCCTATGTGTTAATCCAGGTCTCTAGCTATCTACATACCAAGTTTCATCGCAATCGGTTTAGTAGTTTTTGTTTGAAAGGGAAACAAACATCCATACATCCTCACAAACTTTCACATTTATAATATTAGTACGATTCGTTACTAAAGTAGTACTAAGTAGGTTTAAGGAATTATATTAATTTTTAAAAATTATAAGTCAAACTGAAATGCATAGATTTTCCGTTTTCATTACAATTATGTAACAATAAGTATACAATATACTCTTCTGTTAAGTCGTCTATCAAACCTGCCTTTTTGATACAAACATGAGGAAGCTGAATTTTTATATAGATATGATTTTAAAGAGCTGAACAATGTGTTTTTTTAACTCGCTAATATCAGCATATAACTAACTACGATTTTAAACATTTTTATTGTGATAGATAAAGCCCATTTATTGAGGAACGTTCTAGTAGAAAATAATACAATTCCGTTGCTTTCTCAAACCTAAGGTTAAACAATGCACAGAACAGTAAAGTAGATGTGCGTAAAACATATATACGAATATACTGTACCTGTACGTTTAAGCATTGATAGTTTTTATCGTAGTCATTAAAAGAAAAACACAGTCATTATAGGAAAAACACAATGTATGCATTTTTTTATTTAGCATACCAATTATGTGCGTATAATTATTGAGGCAAAAAGCTCTGTGGGTGTTACATAAATTATGGAGCGTAATTAAAACGAATATACAATTTAGTTATTATCCTTCTTCGTATGCTCTAGTAGTAACTGTCGCGAACACACCATAGATAATTAATAATATTGATTTTTAAACTATTTCGTTCCATGATACTTATTTAAATACATAGAGAGGAATGTACTGTACGTTACGTACGTACCGCCTGACATTTCGACCAGTTCACACTGGCAGCCTGGCACTTGCAATCTGGTATTTCACACCTCTTGATCGCGTTAATTCCTCTACAAATGATTTTATAATATAGTGAAAATATTTCTAGGTAAGTATCTTTCTGTCTCCAACGACCCTACACTAAGTGTGAGTCGTCTTCTGTTTTTGGAAGTGGTTTGAAGATTAGGCAGGTTTGATTCGAGCAAAAAACTGCTGTACAGAACGTTCTTCAGCCTCTGAAACTTCCATAAATATCTTTAAAAATTACATTAATTTTTCCTCACACAAATATAATGAAAAAGTAAACGTTTAGTCTATATACCAACATACAAACCGACATTCAAGTAAAAGAGAGGCAGGTGCTGTGAGAACACACTAGTACCAACTAGTTTAAGTATTTTATGAATCAACATCTACCTATTTAATCCATACTATCATAACACCATTACCGATGAATCTATCCCAGTCAGTTATCTATTTGTGTTCCAAAAATATGTCTATTAATAGTCCACGTCCGTTCTTGGGCACGTGTTAATAAAATTTATGGCTTATAAGCTCCATACAACATGGGAATCGATCGCTAAGGCCAATATAAGGATGTGGTGACGCGGAACTATTTGGGTGGTCAACACTTAAAATCCTAATAATATTATTAACGTGAAAGTTTGTGAGGATGAATGGATGTTTGTTGCTCTTTCACGCTAAAACTACTGAACCAATTGCGATGAAACTTGGTTTGTAGATAGCTGGATACCTGGCTATTTTTTATCCCGATGTTCCCACAGTATCGGGACATACGCGGGTGAAACCGCGGGGCGCTGCTTGTTATTTATAAATTCTTTAATTTTATAAAATAAAATCAAATTTATGGTTAAGAAACGATTTTACTGAAAAATAAATAGCCAATAATGGCTCTAGAAGCCCCTTCTCAAGAATAACTTAAAAAAAATACGTTATTCTGTTGCATCCGAACTTTATCTATCCTACGTTCTATGAGCTACTTAAATAGAATGATTATATTAAAACACATTTATGTTAAATGCTAAATTGAAGGCTGTATATTTACAATAAACTAATGATAATAAAATATTAAACAAGAACAGTAGTCAATATAAAATATCATTAGGTAGAAGTTATCATGTTAGGGAAATTTGTGTCGTAGCGTCATCTAGCGGCCATGACTCGAACTACGTGAACACTTGTTAGTTTACACCATTCAATCAGGTCAACGCACTTTTAGTTTAAAGTTTTGCCACTAGATGTCAGTAATAAAGTAAATTCGCAGTTGGTTTCTGATCTCAGCTTAATTGACTGAATGTCAGTTTTTTGTTTTTATTTACGAATATGGGTGTACATTTATTTATTTATTTACGAATATGGGTGTACATTTGCAGAGCTTTAAAGTTAATAGATTTTCTGTACTTTTACCATTAGGCATACAACGAAATAACAAATAATTCAATAAGAAATTTATAAAAACTTACATTAAAAAGTATGAGGTTTTTGTTAAGAATGTCATATTTTGTTAAATATAAAACTATAACATTAGTTTCATATCAAAAGTGCGAATATTTTAGGGAAAAAATAATTAATAATTCAGTCAATCCATACATATTTTATCTACGAAAAAAACCCAGGAGGTTCTAAATTCAACGGGTATATTTGTTTTTTTTTTATTATGTATGACCTCGGATAACTTTTTTGCAGGGTAGTCCGATTTCGATTATTCTTTTATTTTTCGTTAGAATATTGTTATTCGATAGGGTATGACTTCGAAACTGGTCCCGTTTAAATTTGAGAGAAATTCAACCCAAAAAGTAGAAAAATAGAAATGAATGACTGTTCAGCTACTGATTTTCATCTGTGATTAAGTAAGTTAGATAAGGTTTAAGTAAGAAAAATATCAATTATTATATTCTAGCCACAAAAAATAAAAATTTAAAGTCTGGTAGAGATCGCTTTTAGCGATAAGACCGCCCATTGTACTCTAGCTTGTAAGTTATTTATTTTCAACTGTTTTTTATTAATGGTGTACAATAAACATTATTCTATCTATGTATCTATCTTTTTTACAAAAAGAAGTAGGTATATGTATGAGTAGTAGATATAAGTAGGTATATAATGTTTTTATATACAGGGTATACATTGTATACATATATGTACTTAATATTATGCTACTACCAACTGACAGCTGTCAGCCTGTTTATTCATCATCATCATCATCAGCTTTTCATTGTCCGCTGCTGGACATAAACCTCTCCTAATTTACGCCACTGAGCTCGATCGTCAGCTCTCCTCGTAATCATTTTCTTTTATTTCTAGGTTATAATTATATACTAAAATCACAAACAAAAAACAATAAGCTTTAAGTCATTACTATCGCTACTTATTTTTAAGAGTTATCTACTTTGAAATGCGGAAACTAAATTATAATAACCAAAAAGAACATTATACAACCATTTCAGCCATATAGATAGAAATAATAAAAACCTATTATATCTAGACTCTGCCCCTATCCAAACGTATTTGAAACTTTTATATCAGACTCGGTTATAGTTTGAGATAGATATTTATATTCGAGATCCGACGGTTTCGGTTACGGAGCTCAATAACAGGCGAGGAGGGTAGGTTTTCAACGCAGAAGGGACAACACTGGTGTTGCGAGTCGCATCATCGAAGCCTTACATTCAGGTGCACCATATAGCACCTAGCAGGTTTAAAATAAATTCACTCTTTAAACCAAAATTGTTAAATTGCAGAATAACTTTCAGGCGAGCGGTATACTTGTTAGTCACCTTAGTGGTAACACAACAATCTAAAAATGTTATAGCACATTCAGTGTTACTAATAAAGCTTAAAAAAAAGTCACTCAATTGTCTTTGATATGTGCCGGAAGTGTCAGGGTGGTCTTCCCCCATTCTATTCAAATCCGCGCTACTCTATGATAATATCTGATTGATTGATTCCAATTTGGGTACGCTACAGAGAAATTATTCAGCAAACATTATAATACAATACAAATTGCATATTACACATTGAATATCAACAGAGACAATAGCATACCTACGAATTATTAATAGATTATGGAGAGTAGAGATGAAGCTAGAAACACGATGTTTTAATAAAAGCTGTTCCCGGATCACTCCTAGTTGAGGCGCAGTATCTACATGAGGTTTTGGTCCGACACACCTCCCTAGCAAAAACCCTGGCGGAGCGCCACCGTCCACAGGCACAAAAAGACAAAAGAAAAAGGAGCACCATCTGCTAGATGGTTGTCGCAGAAAGCACTATATCAATAAATATATCAAGAATCGTACTGAATGGCGCTAGTATAGGCAAAGGGTGACCATGACCACCAGGTGACCCGTCTGCTTGTTTGCCCCCTATAATATATAAAAAAAGGGTAAGATATGAACTTAGCTGTTACAGGTACAAAGTTACAGAATGGTATGGTAAAATTTTAGCGTCATATAGTGAAACTCCGTAAATAACTTCAAGCACTCAAAGTCCAATATCAAATACCTAAAGAAATTTTACTCCGACACTTTGACACTAACAATTTTAGGAAAAATCGTCATTACTAAAACCGAAATCTTATTTTGAAAGTTACAAATTGAACTTGTAAATTGATCGAAAAAAACTAATATTTTGTAAGAGAGTGGGCTGTCAAGAATGAAAGTACAGGCTAGAAAAGGCTATTGAAAAAAAGTTCCATATAAAAAATTCAAGCAAAATCAACTATTTTTCAGGTACGCATACCGCTCCTAAAATTTGAGAACACCTTTCTGTAACAGTCTGTAAACAGAGTGAAGTGAAGTAAAATCTTTTTTTTTTACCGGCTAGTGTAGTTGATGAAAAGATGAACGATCAATTTAATGCTTATTTTGAAAAGTTCGCGATTACTATGTGGAAGTTTTTCCGACCTTGTGAATAGCCTCTACCTAGCAGCGTCTCACTAAACACAGAATTTTGACGGATACTTTTTCATACAGAGGATAGAGCTCAAATAAACCTACAACATTAAAACTTAAAAAGAGGCAACTACAAACGTTTTAACCTTCAATTTAATGTCTTAGTACCTACCACTACTAAACATGATGTAATAAATTAGTTGGAAAAAGGTATTCGAGCGATTTTGTTACCGACATTTTTGTTTCTTTTTACACTTCGTCGAACATACACCGAGGTTGACGTAAATGCGGAAGGAGGTTTAGGAGGTATATGGGTAATCACCAAACAATTAAAACTATAGTATAGTAGGTACACAGCCATTATATGATTGTAATAATATTAGGTAAGTGCGACCCCAAATAAATTTGGATAAAAAAACGATAAAATCATACAGGAATTTATATCAATAAAAACATATAAATAAATAAAATTAGAGTGTCTTACATACAAAGAAATACAATTAAAGTGTCTGTTTATAATGTCAAAATAATAGTTTTTTTAAGCTCATACAGTTTTTCGCACGATACCTAAAAATCAGTTTTTAAAATTTTTGTTTGTCCGGAACGGGTGGACCGATATCCACGGGACTTTCACTGGCAAATAGCTGGTGACTTAGACTACTTTTATTTTGGAATATTTAGTTATTTTAAACGCGTAGTTGGTGCAAGACACTACGGTGTGTTCGGATATAAAAATCGCTAATCCTGAAGATCCTGGTCAGGATAATGAACCTGAAATGAACCTGGTCAGAACACACAAACTATTTAAATTATTGTATTGTCATCGGTCCTTGATTATCTGTCGTTTTAAAGGGGGTGAAAATCACGTTCAAAGATTCCGTTACATACATACCAAGCTAATAAAAGCGTGTTAATAACCTATAGTCCTATATCAGGTGTGCAAATTGTGTATCTGTGTGCTCATATATATATATATATATACACTCATACGTATTTATACACAGATACATACAGAATATATACATAATTACTGTTCAATTATACACTTTCGTATTTGGAATAAAATCGGCCCCATGCGTGTGCATGCCACTCAGGAAATGTGCAACGAAAAGGGTTTCGTATTTCACAACACCTTCTAAGTAATTTTCAATGGAATTTGTACGACGTTTTGCTTTTTACTTTTCCTAGTATATTTTATAAGTTCGTCGACTATTACTCGTTGACTTGTAAAGCCTCTTTAGCAGTGATGACTGATACACCCGCACACATAAGTGTACACCGCACATGTAAGTAAGCTAAAGTATATGTGATTCTAATAGATCTATATTTTATGTTCTTTTTGTGAGGAGAAATAAATAAATAAATAAATAATAATATAAATGTATATATACAAGGTGTATTTGACAATTGAACACTTAATTAAATCACTAAAAGGGTATGACTCTAGCATGCAGTTACAAAAAGAGTTTTTGAAAAAACTATCCGTTTACAAGTTATGATCGTTTGAATTTCCAGGTAGTATTACGTTCGGGTTCGTTCAGGTAGTTATCCGTTTTTTGATTGGTTTCATTGTCATACAGCCTGTATACAGCGTGTAAGTATCCGGCAGAAATTTCCAATGATTTTCCACTCAGAATGATGGTCTGAATTTACACTATTTCAGGATTCGGTGCGGTGTCACTTATACCCTGTACAAGATACTAGCTGACCCGCGCAACTTCGTCCGCGTTTGTAAATTTTCTCCGTTTTGCAACATTTTTCATTGATGCTCCACTCCTATTGGTTATAGCGTGATGTTATATAGTCTATAGCCTTCTTCGATAAATTAGCTATCCAACACTAAAATATTTTTTCAATTCAAACCAGTAGTTCCTGAGATTAGCGCGGTCAACCAAAAAAAAACTCTTCAGCTTTATAAAATTAGTATAGAAGTATAGATTGCGATAGGTACGTTAAGGAAAAGTTTTTTAAGATTTTATTTTACCACTTTGTCGGCGTGATAAATGTGTATGCTCGTGCCAAATTACAGTTTAGGACATGGCGAACTAAAAGGGTTCTTTGTTGACTACAGAACCCTAAAAAATACTGGTGTTGTAACACTGTTAACAGAAGTTTTGAAAGCCAAAAAATATTATTAAATTTCGTTTTCAAATCTATAGTTCTCCTTAACTCAGTAAAATAATAACTAAAATCATCACTACGGTTTTTATTTCCAATAGTTGCAAAATTGTTTCTAGGCGCTCTAAAATTGTAATCCCACTGGATCTAAGGTAAAAAAATCACTTTAACGATCTTTATATATAAAAATAACGTGTCACTTTGTTTGTCCGCGATGAACTCATATTCCTACTAAAGCACCAATTTTAATAAAATTTTGCACAGTTTCGTCTAACTTGAGAGATAGGATAGTTTTTATCACCATTTATGGTCACAATATTTTTTTTATTGAAAATCACTTTAGCCGTGAAAGACTGAACAATGACAGAATACTACTCAACAGTAAATCGTTCCGTATCGCGCGCTTCCAACCCGTAATTTATGAAATAACTGTTGCGCAAGACTCGTTCCTAATTGATCTATCAATGTTGATTTATTTGATAAGTGATGCACGCAGAGACTGCAGAGTCTTCATTGCATTAAAGAATATACATTGCACTAAAGATAATACTGGAAATCGTTTGAAATCGGAAATGTATATTTTTTTATTCCCCATTTTCTTCTATATCTTCTTAAGTTTTGATCCCAGCAAAAAATGTATACTATCTTTTTTGTAGAGAATTTAAACCACATTTTTAGTATTACATACCTCTGAATTGCCTGACGTTTCGACCAGGTTGCACTGGCCGTGGTCACAGGCCGTGCAATTCGTTTTCGTGATCGCGTTAATTCCCGTGAATACGTAGTTAATATGATATCATAGAACGCGAAAGTTTAAAAGTTAGTATAAGTATGTTGTTTAATTAATACACCTTTCCCTACAACTGTGCCAAAATTGCCTGTTACACGTGTTATTTCCCCTATTATTCTTTCGTTGACTGGGCCACAGATAAGATAATAGTTACTTCGTAATGTTCGTTTGTGTGCCTGTTGAGCAGTGCAAGGCACGTCTCGACGCGTACTGCACGCTGGCGATCATTGAGTTCGTGGGGCACCCATTTGTTAAGCTATTTTACCTTGCCAATTTGACGCAAATGAACCAATATTGTTTTGACGCTAACATCGAAACCTGCTGCTAATTCAGCCGTATATTGAGTATCACGAGGTTCTACAATCGACTTTAATTCATCATTGTCGACCAAAGTATTCGGACGACCACGACGTTCATTTTTCAGGTCGAAGTTTCCAGAACGAAAGCGGGCAAACCAATAACTGGCGGTGCGTTGGTTTGTTGATGTTGCGTGCCGCTTGTGCCGCGTTGCTGCCACGACGGTACTCATATTCCATAATTACTCGAATTTTTAACGTATCCATGACAAAAAAGATTAAAATACAATGAAAACATAACACTAATCAATAAACAAACGACTACTTTTGAAAAAAGAAATCCATGATTTTAAAATAAAATTAATTTGAAATTAGAATTCTTAGCCAAAAAAAAATATTATGATTTGAAATAGCCAGTACTGCAGAACGGCAATTTCATAGGTAAACCCCTATTATACTTCTACCTACGTGATAATTCTACTATCTCTCTCCCAACAAAACAAAATGACCTTCTAACCAAAACCCGTTAGCCTTGAAGATGCTTTCCAATTGGCTGCACCACAAGGATGTCACAGGGTCACACCGATATCGTACACTTGCTTGTTAAATATTCATATGTGGGTTATTAATTAAACGTTTTAAGGATATCGATTTTGTGTTTGAACAGAGTTTTTATCGCTTATATTCAGGTGGACAAGACTTTTAATAAGGCCGTGAAGTTTTTTTTATTTCTTTTTAGTTCTGTTGAAAACCCCTAATACATGAATAAAGCTGATATTTTTTAATTATAATCTCTGTTTTCTCTCCTAATTTCTTTTTAATGACCTTGTTCTTGCTGTAGTCGGTCGACTCTGGCGAAATTTTGTAGACTCAAGCGTTCATAGGCTACGGTAAACGCTTACAATCAGGCGGGCCGTATGCTTGTTTGCCACCGTTGTAGTATAAAAAAAAGACGTATCCTCCAAACACAATGTGCTATAGATCTGTTTTAGTTATATTGTGATTTTTCATTGGTGCAACGTGTGCAAAGCTTACAATTTCAGGAGAGTTTGTAGGTTTTATTACAGATACATATTATATTAAATTAATTACTGGTAAAGCTAATATTTCGTAATAGAGAACGCTGATATAAATAAAACAGGAAACCTTGGAGAAATCAGATCCAGAGCTTTTCAGGCCGACTCCACTATTTAACTTCAAGAAAACTACTATTATGTCCTTTAAACAGAGAACCAAACATATTACACCTCGCGTAATGAACGAGGCTAAAACTATCTAGAAACAGACCATACAAAATTCTTGGCTAACAAATTTGCTTGATATGCTTTATATAACCTGTAAAAAGTAGATTTAAAGCCCACTAGAAGCGTGTGAGAGCTATCTGCGGAAGAATCAAGAGCAAGTGATTCTACCTGGAAGTGCTAATTGTGGCTTGTATATTTTGGAATTCGTCTTATTTATCAAGAACAACTTTTATTTATTTGAAACACTCAAACACTCGACAAATTAACACCATTTTCAATAATAATTTTCTGGGGTTGGCGCCCAAAATGTATAAGATATTATGATTATATTACCCAAGAGTATAACAACAATTAATGATATCCATGAATTTAAAAATCCCTTTATACGATACGATTTACTAGTTAATAAAGCTCAATTAATCAATATCGGAAAGACAAATTATAAATTTAAGTGAGGTTTCGTACGTCCGATTTATTTATCACTACATAATAAAAACAAAGGCCCCGTCTATGTGTCTGTTCCCAATAAACTCAAAAACTACTGAACCGATTTTCATGCTGTTGTCACCAATAGATAGAGCGATTCATGAGGAAGGTTTAAGTATATAATTTGTTAAGGTTTTGTATAAATTGGTTGAAATATGATGATGATTGTTGATGATGTCTCTGCTACCCGTGCGAAGCCGGGGCGGGTTGCTAGTCAGGTATTAAATAATCAATATCATATCAATACTGTATTAGTTTCCACATATAAGTCACGCTTACACATTTAACTTAATTATACTTATTATTCAAATCAAGAGGTTATTTTTTTGTATAAAATAGTAATTTGATTGGTGACTTTCATTGTCTTGATAAAAAAATAATTCATTTCATTCATTCATTTAATCAACATAATTATGTAACATTTTGAATTTCATACTACGTAAGAAATTGAAATTGAAAAATTTAACAGGTTATATAGGCAGAAAAGGAAATTTAACGTGACAAACGGTCTTAAAAATAAACACGCATTATTGGTTGCTATATACCACTGCATAAGTTTATTTTCTTCTTCTCAGTTACTATTTTCTTAATAAACGATGTACTTTGATAATGAAGATGTGCATATGGTTGTAAAAAAGAGGCCTAGACTGATACAGATTGTAGTATCTTGCAACCAAAAGCTAGGGATCGCATCTCGCTGAAGCACTTAAGTACAACCATTTTGTAAAAAATATAATTAGTGTGGTGACACATGTGATAGAATCTTGTATCCTCTATCTGACATTAGCTAGACCTAGATATTATGTAACTATATTAACTGGTGTAATCGTGTTAATGAATAAGTCTCCGTTATCGATTTTACATTAGCACTGTACATTGTATACACCTGTATCATAACGTAGGTATATGTAAAAGGCGCGTGTCTTGTTTTCGTCAGCTGCGTTACACGATCGAAAAGATAAATTCATACCTTATATCTCAGCTATTTAGATACATACAATGTTTATTAAAACAAGGAGGGATTACCATTGTAGTGCAGACAGCGCTTTTTACGTGAAACTGTATCATGAAATGTCGTATTTCTTCTTCTTTTGTTGTATAAGTGATGCTTCCTCTGTGCCGACTAAATCCCTAAACCCATCGGTGAAATTTTGCAAGAGAGGATACCTTGGCCCTAAAGCAAAACGTAATGTTACCCACAATATGTAAATTATGTACAGTTCCCACAACTACGACTCAAATGTAATATAACGCGCTTTGGACGCGGAAAACGCTGCATCTGACTAATATTCTACCGACGTGGGACTGTCCCAGGTAAATGTTTATGGAGGGTACCATCTAAGCATGGGGCACACTGACAACACCGACAGCGCGGATGAATTTACATGACATGTTGTATTACTCCTTCGGAGCGATAGACATAGCACCCTGGCAACAAGGCTCTTCGCGAATACGAGGACCTCTGTATGAAATAAGAAATCCTCAACAGGAGCAATTTTACTGCTTTAAGTACATAAACTATAAAAGAGGTAATTGAATATCAGAGCGAGTTTTGTGCTGTCCCATATCAGTGCAGTCAGATCAGGCTGACTGATCAAACAGAACATGTTGAGTTCAGTAATAAATTATACCACTCCTGGTATTTCTTCATTGAAATTTTGCAAAAGAGGATTCCTGAGACGTAAAACAGAACGTCTAATTACATAACGCGCGATTCGATTTTGGAAGAGACGCTGCTGCTGCATCTGACTAATTCTACCGACGTGGGACTGTCCTAGCTAGGGGGGAGGGGAGGTTAGGGCCTCCGCTGACGTCACTCCCTCGGCGAAACACAAAACATTGCTTCACGCCGGTTTTCTGTGAGGCCGTGGTATCACTCCGGTCAAACCGTGTCTAAGCATGACACTCCTACTTAGAAAATAATACGGTGCAAGTTATTATTATATTCTTTAATAGTATAAAACACATGGTTTTGAATAACGACTAGGGATATATTATACGCAATTATATATTTATACGGAAATTAACGCGATCCCGATGGGCAACAATAGGTTCAACAATTTCTCTTTCCTCTAACACTAGTTCAAATAATAATAATACTTCAACATACATTTTATTTTTAATTCGCATTATAATGTAGTAGCCATCTACTTGGTAAGGCGCCAAGCCGTCTGTCCCAAATACGTGGCGTTTTATTTCTACCCTAACCACTTATCTACGTGAACCAATTAAAACTCAATTTAATGCAACACAAAATTCAGTCGATTATCGCCTGGCAATGTTCTCTACTCTAATATTCTCACACAACAAACGAAAAAGTACTTTATACTTAGAGTATAACGTTTCTATTATTTTGCATATATTTACAAAATAGCAAAACTATACCACAAACTAAAATGAGTTTTGCCTGTCATGAAATATGATTCAAACTCAATTCCGGTGTGGGACAAAGTTAAAATAGTTTTGACATTTCAAAATTAGTGTCGCGCAACCGAAAATATCTGTGGAAATCGGATAGTTCACTCGATCGAAAATACCAGGAGTGGTAAAATTTATTATTGAACTGAATTTGTTCTGTTTGATCAGTCAGTCTGATCTGACTGCTCTGATTCATTACTTCTTTTATAGTGTAATTAGTCCCTAAAGTATAGGATTAGGTAGTATCCGTGTATGTAGCACCGCTGTGGCTCCGGTATGCTAAGATTAGCAACAGTAATAGCGAAACGTTAAACTGCTTTAGAACTCACAAAAAATTCGTAAGCACGGGATACCGCTTACCATCAGGTCTGCTATATACTTGTGCCCTAACTTAATTGCATGAAAAAGCGATAAACGTAGAATGCTAATCCGAAGCAGGACAAGTTCTAAATCGAGTGCAGTGTTTTTTTTTTTATGAGCTAGGGGGCAAACGAGCAGGCGGGTCACCTGATGGTATGTGACCACCGCCACCCATGGACACCTGCAATCGCAAGTGTCACAAGTGCGTTGCCGACCTTTAAGCTGGGAGCAGGGAAAGGAGGGAAGGGCGAGGAAGCGGAGGGGGGTTAGGGCCTCCGGTCACATCACTCACTCAGCGAAATATAACGAAGCATTGCTTCATGCCGGTTTTCTGTGAGGTTGTGGTATCACTCTGACCCATGCGTGCCGGAAGCATGGCTCTCCCGCGAAAGCATCTAGAAAGACACATGGAGGATAAGAGTTTCAAATAGATATGACATCTGTTACCATAAACAATTTAGAATTCGAGAAGCTAAACTTCAAAGCGAACTCCAATCAAGTTCCAATCAACTTTAGACATGCTACGCATAATGGATTACCAGTCAAACATAAACATGTATTCTAAAACTGCAGATAATGACATTCAAGTTTATCTGCGCCCACGCAGCCACAAACAGACACACAGGCTGGGAACTGGGACGCAGATAGCTTTGCATTGATTTGCTACACCGCCGCGAGTCATTCAATGTAGATTAACAAAAATGGCGATCATTGCACGTGAGTACTGACAATTATATTTATCGGATTTGTTAGTTATAAATATAGTTACCGGGTTTGTCCGTTACATTTCACTTTTTGTACAAAAAGTAAGCATCTAACCATAAAATATATTATCATTTATCACAGTGTTTAAACAGTGACAAGTAGTTAAATTCTCTTAAAGAAAGTGGACACTTTGCAGTACTTGGTAGGTCAATATTTCGATAAAAGATGGGCCCATACTGTCAGGTGGGCCCATCTTTTTAAGAGTACTTTAAAAATGTAAGTTATAAAAAAAGGGTGGGTGTGTGCAATTCACACACGGCAGAAGTGAAACTTCAGAAAAGTAGCCTACGGGAGAATGAGAAATAAAATATTAAAACAACACAAATATTTTACTAATGTTAGTAAATCTAATTTGACATAATTTATTTAAAAAATATTGGTCAATTTGTTTTATTTTCATTTTATTCAATAGGTACAGATACAGACAACAGATCAAGATATACAAATAATGGCCCATAACAATAAACAGTAAGCAAACCTGAAGTCCAATAATAACCTGAAAACAATACTTCGTTTTTGTGTGGGTGCAACAGTGTGGGTGTTAATTAATAGATTTTTTATAGTATATATATATATCGATAATGCATTAATGTTCTGCGCTCTCAGTATTTTAATAAAATGAGTGGGTACGTAGAAACATGTAGGTACCTAAGTACTTGTTTTGTCAAAATGATACATGTTATATTATAACTTTCTCTTTCACCCTCAGGCCGACGATTTTATTTATTTATTTATTCATAATTTTTTTTTCTTTAAATGAAATGTATCTGAATATAACAAATGAATAGTGATAGAAATACTAAGTTAAATATGACGTTAATTGTGTTTTAAGTCATGATATGAAATTTTTTAAGGAAATGTCTTAAAAAGAAAAATTAAAAAGAATAGTTATGGCATCGTTATATTTTTATCCATACTTATTTCCACGGAACTACAGAATATAATATCAGATAGTACAGAACTTGCCGTGTTGATTAAAAAAACAGCCTCTCCCGGTCTGTCAGAGCATTTTTGAAGTGAAAACTTCTTTAGGCACGGGCACTTTTGGTATAGGGAAAAAGCACTTAACTCGCGTGACCGTCTCGCTCAGATACAACTTACAGACACACATCTGTATACATATGTACATGTATACAGATGTGTGGCTGTAAGTTGTGTTTTCACCTCTGACGTGCAGTCGTACGACTGACAGTTTTTGAAATGAAAACTTCTTTAGGCACGTTGTGCACTTTTGCTATGGGGAAAAAGCACTGAACTGCACCGTCACGCTAGTAATACATATATAGATCCACTAGAGGGCGCTAATCTAAACATTGAGTTCTGTCAGCTCCTTATTAATTAATGTAACCAACCTGCTAATGTGACGTTTTAAGTTCGTCGTTTCTTTTAAGTTTTGACTTCTGTCGACAGTCCCATGACTGCCTTTTTTTATGGTATAGGGGGGGCAAACGAGCAGATCGGTCACGTGATGGTAAGTGAAAACAAAAATAATTTCCACAATGCAAAAGTAAATAAATTAGAATAAGTAACGAAATTGATAACATTTATTTTATCACGTTCTGATTTGGCTGTAAAAGAATAAAATATAAGGTCCTTCTATACTATTATTTTTTTACTTGTATTTCAACATATATTATATTAATCCATGTTCGTATTAAGATATTTTGAAGGCCTACTTTTTTTTTACCTACTTCATAAACATTATAAACGTCACATAAAAGAACAATAAATTATGAAATATATTGCAATAAATAAAATAATGAGTTTGGCTTTGTATTTGTTTGACAAAAAACAAGGTTGTATAACGTAAGCAAAAATAAACAAACTAATTAATGCGTTTACTACTTCTACCACAAAATGGCATTAGGCATATTGTATTTACTTCATAACGCTACCATTAGGTATAATAAAAAAAACTATTTTAATTATAACTTTAATTAGGTACTTAACAAAAA
Organism: Callimorpha dominula; assembly: GCA_949752705.1. Classification (NCBI taxonomy): domain Eukaryota; kingdom Metazoa; phylum Arthropoda; class Insecta; order Lepidoptera; family Erebidae; genus Callimorpha; species Callimorpha dominula. Next base: position 9,235,426 of record OX457009.1, on the reverse strand, counting down.
AGCGTGAGGTTGCTTTCTATTTCTTATAGTTCATAAATCGTAATATTGCAAATTAGTTTTATTTGAAAGTCGCATTAAACCAGAAAGAGTGAGCATAGATAAGCCATTCATAAATCCATAAAGGAGGTAAAAACATTTACGCCCACAACATCTGTTCAGTATTCTCTGCGAAAATTTATAAAATTCGACAACAGGAGATTAAGCCTCTTTTGAGGAAGCCTAATCGCAGCTGGGCTAGAACCGCAACTGGAGAAAACAGTCAGCAGCATCAACAATGTTCTGCTCTAATACGACGGACCGACGGTCGGGCTATCAGAAACGGATTTAGATGAGATAGGTACTCAATCAACCGCTTCATATTAAAAACTCCATATGAATTTACAGAATTTTTTATGTAGTTTGTACTTTGTAATGGGATTTTTGAGATTTGATATGTAATATATCTACAAGTTGTCTTATAAAGGAACAGTAGAGGTAATAGTTAATGGCGATTATTCCATTCCAATCCACTAAGATAAGCCTAACACTCTAACCCGGACATTGCAATCTACTAAGCAATACGAGGTATGTAAAAAGAGTTAATTCTTCTAAATGTCTGACATTGAAGTATATATCGACAATGCTCAACGCATTCTTTGCATGCTTTTAGCACAGTAATATATTATACATAGTAGAATATATAACATTAGTAGAAAGAATTAAATAATAACGAAAAAGCTTTCACTCAACATTGGTTTCATGACTGGTGAGAATTTGCCCATGGTCCTTTAAAACAACAATGAATATCTTTATAATAATTATTAAACCCAAAAATATAACGAAAGGTTTACTGAAACTGCCAAATTTTGTGAAATGTTTTTCTGGTACAGAGCTGAATGAAAAAAACCCACGTGTAACTTCATTTAAACTGAGGGTAGTACACTCACAAAGTATCACTTAAACTGAAACTGACATGCGAAATATGACTTTTGTGCATATTTATTCAGAATTGATATTAAGGAGACCAAAAGTAAATGTTCCTTTACTAGAACTGGCTAGAGTGTCCACATGGCCCACGCGGCGACCGCTAATGTCCCACTGACCTTTACAACTCGAACTGTCTATTTATAGTACCAGCATAATTAATATGTTTTGATGTGAATAAAGTACCTCGTTTTTTTGTAGGAAATGCTAAAAACGGTAAGAGCGCTATATCCCGCCCCTCTACACCCCGCTTCGCTCCACGCTTCTCTGTATTGTACCGTACGTCAAACTGGTCGATTCCTGCAAGTCTTTTCTTCGCCTCGGTCGTCGACACCTTAATTGAATGCACCTGTAACGAGCTTTACAAAACTCTGTCATAGAAACAAAATAAGTTATTCTATACATTTTTCCTTGCGCTGGATATCACCAGTGCAAAATCTTTTATGGACTTTTACTTCTTAACGTTATAAGGTCGAAAGGCCACGATGACCGTATCATGCTTTCAATTCAATTGAGTTATATTTGAAGAAACATATATGTAGTTTCTCCATATTTAAACTCAAAACTCAACATTACACTTGCGTTATAAAATACAATAAGCAAAGCCGGTGACAATCGTATTACATTGACCCTGCGCCCGACTGGCTCCGTCGCTAGTATAACAATACTGTACGTACTTTCAAATTGCTAGTTAGTTCCTTTTGCGTTAAGCTACTTCCATGTATCATCAGTAACATTCATGTACATTGTGATCAGACGAAATATAAATATAACTAAATATCTACATCTAAAACTGTACAGAAAGTCATTTGTCACTAAAAACCAATTGAATTAGGTGTTACAAAGCGGAAATGTAATATTAAAGAGAATGATGTTAATTGTAATTATAATTAAGATGGTAACCCGCCACTTACACACTGGCGTCCCTGCTGGCAACAGCTAAGAAGATTACCCTTAACGAATTGCGATGGGCAGGGGCGCAAAGCCAAAGACCATCAACTAAGGGTTTGTTTACCAGGTGTGATTTGGCAGCAAATTTATTTGGTGCAGTCGCAACACCCATTACTTGACTTCGTACAATTTTCCCTCAATTTAACACTCAGACGTTTTCTCTGGCAACTGTTTAAATTGTGGGATGATCATCCCGGCACAATCTTCTAAAGAGAATATATGTATGGATTTCTTGAAAAATATGTCGACAACGCGCATATGATAGCCCTTTTTGAAAGCTAAGTTATGGTCATTCCTTAGTATCAGGCAAGCCAAATACTTATTTACTATGAAGGTAATAAAAAGACTAGATTTCTATTTATAATTCAACTAACGAATTCCTAGATCCTCGGCATCAAAACTAAAGCGCATAAAACGACGGTGAAAGTCGTCCAATGTTGTCGGATATTAATTAAAACCTGTCTGTTAGTATGTGTGTGTATTTAGTTACATGGCTATAACGGTATGGCATTGGCCATGATAACGGTGGAAGCGCCAGGCAAACAGGTTTGAGCAAGGTGCAATGTTAGTGAAGTACACCTACTTGATTATGTATACATGTCTATTATACAATTTACGATCATTCAAACTTCACAAATATCTTAGATATCTTTGTCTTTTGTCCAGGACAAAAAGAAGAGAACAGGAGACATTTGAAATGCGATTTTAGAAACAGCAGACATTTGAAAACATAGGCATTCGAATGCCCGCATAGTCTGTAGACCGCTAACAAAATGTCGATTGGCAGTTGTTTTTGTTTTAGACAAGTGGCTGTTTATATCCTGGCGTTGCTATGCCTGGCTATTAACATTTAGAGTGGCAATACTGAAAGTCCTTTATGAATGATAGTAGAATACGGAGAATTTCAACCACCCTCTCAGTGCTCACACTTTTATATTGTCAAGCTCTTTGCAAAGCGTTTTTGCTCAAAATAGCATTTTTTAAATGTAAATTGTACATAAATTAGGAATATTTAATACTTTAAATGATAACTAGCTTACTACCTACCAATATTTCTGGTCCCTGTACTCTTTTATGTAAGTTGTCTGGTATTTTTCTAATCGAAATTAATTCACTTCAGTAAGTTAGTAGATGTATTTTGAAGCGAATTTAAATTCACTTCTAATTTATTTCAAAAGTGAGTTTAAATTCATATAATACACCTTTTCGAAACTCCTGGCGTTTAGTTCTGACCCGCAATGAATCTACATTGCGGGTTCCAAGACAATTTAATTATGATAATAAATACAACTTGAGCGTCAAGTTCGTCGTTTTTTTATGACCCAATCTGGTGTCTATTCAATTATGATCCCGCTTATTCCCGTATTGAGTACTAGTAATGTTAATCGAACATTGGTGCCGATTCTATTGTACACTCGACTAAACTAAAACCTGACTTAATTTCTTCATATGAAATCAACCTAGTGTTCTTCGTAATAAGGTCTATTTGTTACTAGCATCTATTTCTCAGCGCCGCTAAATTTCAATAAAACCTGTCAACGTATACTCAACTTTATTTCCACGCAGCGAGTCTTCATTTATTCAAACGCTGTATAATTGCCGTGTAAAAACTTGTTCAAAACGAACAAGGATGACGTGTTTTTAATCTACACCTACGAAGACGCTTACTAAAAACAGAGCAAAAGAGATGGCATTCAACGGATAGCGGCTCTCGCTACGTGGTATTAAAGTTTATTTAAGCGTATCAGACTATTATAGTCGACAAATAAATTGCTTATTTCGATAGCGACATATGTTACCTACTTGTTTCAATTTGAAATAAGACCTTGTTTCTAAGTGTGCAAGGTTTACTTCTTATATGAAGAAAATTTAGTGTATTTTAATTTAGCGAGTGAAGTAACAGAATTGGGGCCATTGTTATCAATAAATCAGTCATCTTCGTTATTATAAGAATAAGCGCATGAAAAAATGTTTAAAACAAAATTTGTAGAGAATTTTATACTCTACAATTTTGTAATAGAAGTTAGAATTAGAAAACGATTTTTGTGACCTTTGAATTGGAATGAATATCTTAGGATGCGGAACTGAGATTTTTTGGTACTTTTGAGACAACATTTAGAAGGCCAAAATTAATAATTCAATAGATCGTCCCACGGCTGTTTCGTCCCAAAGAGACGAAACATAGAAAATGAAAATTTACAAATTTTCATTCAATGTTTTGTCCCATTGGCTTGTTTTCTTAATTTTTAAACAAAACCTCTGCATCAAGAAGTAGTGTCGGCAAAAATACTGGACATATTATAATTTTATTTTATTAATTTAACTACGTCTACAAATTTGACATCAAAAATAAACTAAACGAATAGTAACTTTATTTCTTTGCCGGATAAAAAAAAAATAATTCTGTTATCATTTGTACTAACGCCAAATCCGTAACATCTTTCTATGAGAATGAGTTTTTTCCAAGGCCACCTCATTTGAGTAAGTAGCTTTAAATCATCTCTGTTCACTGAGTTATTATTACTAGCGTATATAATATCTCGGTGTCTTTAGTAATGAATAGGAAGTCCAAGTTGACCGGCATTGTAACTGGAGAATAAAGATATTCTATAAAGAACAAAAAAATTGCGTCTGGGGACGCCCGACAGAAGTGATAACTTAAACGCCAAACTGACTGGCGCCGTAACGAAGCGGTTTACCCTCCCATAAGAAGTTATCACTTTAATAATATTTATAATAATAATTAAGTAGTATTTAATATTAAAATAAGTAAATATAATTAATATGAATTAGTGTGAATGCATATTTTCTTGCTATTACAGCACTTAGGTATAGTGATTTTTTCGCTTTTACTTCGCATTTATATCAATATTGTCTTTTTATTTAGCATTTACTGCACTTTTATACTGTGATAAAATCACCTGTTGTAATAAATATTATAATCCAATAACTGGCCACTCAATTATAAATATAAGACTTTCATGCTGTCACTGCCTTTTTATTGTGAACTGTAACAGCTTGTTATCCAGTAGCAAAGTAGCGTTTGAGTATTCAACTGTTATTTATCTAACACGATTTTGCAATCATTATTGTGACTGGCGTGTTTACTCAAAGTAATCTGCATTAAAACATGCAAATATAATTAAAAGTAGATCATCTCTGTTTCGTAATTTTTTTTATGGGACAGAGGGCAAACGAGCAGGCGGGTCACCTGATGGTAAGTGACCACTGCCGCCCATAGGCACCTGTAACTCAAGAGTCACAATTGCGTTGCCAGCCTTTAAGGTGGGAGTAGGGGAAGAGGGGGAGAGGAGGGAGGGAGGGGACAGGGAGGAGTTAGGGCCTCACTCGCTCGGGGTAATACAACAAAATCATTGCTTGACTGCCGGTTTTCTGTGAGGCATAGTATCACTCCGGTCGAACTGGCCCATACGTCCCGAAGCATGGCTCTCCCACAAAATTACTAGGAGCTATTGCTTACACTCCTCAACCCATCTTTTCCTTCCATTGCCTCGCCTTCTTGCTCACCTTTGCCTTTCAGTATACTCTCAATGATCCCATCTTTAATTCCAAAAATATTCGATTGGTGGCAATATATTTGCCTCCTTTTACGTGAGTGTTAGTTGGACCAAATTGGGAAATGCAAGTCTCGCAACGCAGTTCTTCTACCGAGTGTGAGTTACTCCTACCTAAGTTGTGAATCTTATTGCCACCCAATTAGTTTTTTTTTTATTTACTAATTTTTAACGCGCGAAGACGAGGCAGGAACCCACCTTAATGGAGCGCGATAAGTCACATACACTGAGTTTCTGTTACGGCCAAAGTTTCAGATGATTTTCGTCCTACATGTGCTCGAAAATGGCCTACGCACGCCTATAACCGAAACTTTGGCCAAAAGTGTAACCAAACCTTTCGGTCGGTCACTAAATTTTATATATAACTAGCCGTAACCCTACGTTTATGGTCACTGCTCCGCTCGTCAGGGTCGAAGCATGATGTTAAAAACAAATAAAAAATCTCTTCAGCTCATCAAAAATCTATTACATTAGTATAGATAATATCATTATCTATATAATCTATTCTATATTCTGACTTAAATTTTCATAGTAATGTGTTCGACACATATGTTTACACAAACATGAACAGGGTCGCACATTTGTGCTTAAACTGTAAAATAAATAAATTTCTTAAGGGACCTTAGTAAGTACTTGAACTCTTCACAAAGTTTTTTACTTCTTTATCAGCAACATCGTCCAAGAGCAACATCCATCCACCTTTATTCTCAAGAGGGTTTTCTTATTGCAAAACAATTTTACGTGTTTATATCCATTTTTACATCTATTTATTGGACATAAATAGCTAACAACCGTGGCCTGATTATATAATCTTGATCGCATAATTATAGCTAACTGTCTATTGTTTTCTGACGTTTCTACGTGATAATGCCTCGCTTTCAAATGTGCCAATACTAGGGATAATTACAACTGAAGTTGTCGTGACTACGTTGTATTAAAGCATGTTGTAGTTTACCTAACAATTGTTTTCTGAAGGGCTTGTTTCACCACAGATAAGTACAAATTAAACTTTCCGTTACGGCATTTGCGAGCCTTTTGAAGTAGAACTACTGTGTGATTGAATAAACATAGAGAGGTTTGTAACAGGATGTTACTAGAAAAACAAAGAGATATCTGATGTGTACTAATGGAAGTATATAATTTTGAACTGTCATTTCTGGGCAAAAAAAAAAGATGCAATCGCGGATTTTTTATTTGTTTTTTTTATGCAATAAAGTCGGCAAACGAGCACACGGTCCGGGCCTTTTCGAAAGATTAGCTCCTTAACATTAACAATGACCTTTACAGCTACAGCCATATACTAAGGAACGCTTCATATTTGAATGAAGTTGTCTAAACCTTCAGCACTGAGAAATAATTTTAAAAACCCTCAATGGTTCTGTTTCATCTTCATACTTTTATAATGGACTGAGGAATACAGATTGATTTTGGATGTTCTAAAAGCCTAAAAAAAATGTTCACTAACCAACAATAGCATAGATAATTTACAATTTACTCAATTTCTATAATAACCTTCCAGCTATTGTTTTCTAAAACGAAAAAAAAACTAATGAATAACGTTGACACAAGATTGGCAACGAACCCGTGATAATGTGATACTAATTCAAACTACCTAAGTCATGCCATTATAAGAAGATATTATTTCCCAACCCCTGTAACACTCCATTTTTTAACAAAAAAAAAAAATTTGCGCAACATAATAAAGAATTATCGCTAAACAAAAATAACTGTCAGTCGTAGGACTGCACGTCAGAAAAAGAAAACACATATAAACACACATCTATATGTCATCATGACAATAGGTCAATTGAGCGTGACGGTCACGCGAGTTCAGTGCTTTTTGCCCATACCAAAAGTGCCCAACGTGCCTAAAGAAGATTTCACTTTAAAAAAAATACAAAACAATTGAAAATCTCCTAATTTTTTGTAAGTCTATCCTAAAGAAGGTATTCAAAAATTATCAGCTGATGAAAGTGCTAGCAATAACATTTTAAAACGATACATTTATGTCGGAATAAAAGGTTAACAGTGAAATAAGATTACTTCGGCGGCCAATAATCTCATTACTTGTTAATTCAATTGCTATTAACGAGGCCAAGAAACCGTTATTGCTTTCGCATAGATGTAATAATAGGCTAAAGGTCGTTTGAACTCGCATTCGTTAATAGAAAACGGTGACCGCTGGTGATGACTTTGTGAAAATGCGAAAATTAAATTAAATGTTTTGAAAGTTTTAATGGAATTTCTCCCTCCATCTCAAAATATTGTTGGACGTGTTCAGTTCCAGTGGGCATAAGTATTAGAGATTGAATTCTTAATTTAAAAACAAGTCTGAACTTTGAATTAAAATGTTGAGTCTATTTAAAATTCGAACATATTACTGAAATAATACGTATTACACTTTTTTTTTCTATATTTCGATCTTTACAATATATACAGACTATGCTATTAAGTAGGTATTATGATTACTTTATAATGGGCTAATCAACTGACCTTGAATTCAATGAACCATGACTTGCACCAGCCTATCTAACATCAAGTTATCTGTGTTTACATTATACCTGTTCAGACAAAACAGCGGCTTATCCAGCCTACAACTCTCGACTGTTTTCAAGATAAAGTTGCAAGGTCAATATACATAATACAGAGAACTGTTAACCATTAAAAAAAAGGATTTCCTGTAGCCACCACAGACTGGAAATCCCAGTGGTAAACGGTGGTAGATGGGCCTCAAAGTTGGAGTCTTTGCGCGAAGAACACTTTAGTAGTTTTTGGGAGAAACTTAAATTGAGTAGTGGATGTGGTTCTCTGCGTTAAATTTTTTATGACATATGATACTTCTGCTCATGGGCTATGAATAAAATTTGACGCGATCGACGTTTAGTTTCATCGCTTGTCTACGCGCCACAACGTAACATGTATTTTTCTAATAGCAGCACGTGCCGCATAATAATTGCCTAATCGTTACGGATGCTACACATTCTGTATATGAATATAGAATGTGAATATATATAGAATGTGTAGCATGAAGATAAAAGCATCTTCTTTTCTTCTTTATCATCTTTGATAGAATATACTCGGCTAAATTGGTGGTATGTATGTGAGAACTATATCCTACTAATATTATAAACATGATGTCAAACGTCATGTATGTACATACATGGATGTTTGTTACACTTTCACGCCAAAACTAATGAACCGATTGCGATGAAACTTGGTATGTAGAAAGCTGGAGACCTGGATTAACATTTAGGCTAGGGAACGGGACTTACGCGGGTGAAACCGCGGGGCGCTACTAGTGGTTATATAAACCTTAGTCTTACCACCGTCGAGTTGGAACCCGCCCGGCTTTCTGATGTGCGTATTTCCTACGCAGGAACTCTCTCTCAATCACTTCCCGGTCCTCGCTTCAATGTAACACTTACACGACCGCGTGATCTTAACCTATAGAAAAGTAGGTTTTAGTACTAACAATTAAGGAAGAACTAACCTCACAAGTAACCACAAATATGTATTCATAGCTATGAGTATGCACTTGCGTTATAGCAATAGAAAAATGACCTTTTTTAATCGCGATTACATGGTTTACGCAGCACTGACGAAAGCTAATTTTAACACTATTCTTGTCTGCCTTTTCAGAATTACTTATTAAAACCACGATCTAGATAGGTTGAAGATGAGTCTTGCATTTGAAATGGAGAAAGTGATAATCGATCTGTCTTTTATAAAAGGTATTTAAGCGTGAACCATTAACTTTTCCGATTTTCACTATTAGCTTTAAATCGCCTCCTGGTTAAGGGTTAGTTACAGCCACATAATAAAACCCTAATGTTGAAAGCAATGGATGCAACTGAGCTTCCAAAAACGCTTGTCACATTGAACTGAAATTTTTTATTTAGTATATTGACTATATTTATATCTGAAAATATACTAAGGGCTGATAGGCAGGACTATTAATCAAAACCCTTTCCTTCCCACGGGCACAGGGTTGGGTGCGACAGAAATAAATTGTCCCAAAATATACGTACATTCTAATATCACGTATGTCACGGTACCGTATACTCAAGACAAGTATTTGATTTCTTTTCAGGGGTGCTATACCTTCTTTGTGACGCCCAGTAATTTTTGCGCTGCTCATGAACTTGATAAATGTTGGAAATGAACACAGGTGAGTAAATGAGACTGTTCACCATAAACGGTTCTCGGTTTTATTTTTTTTAAATATAATTCTAAATAACATGGCAATCTTGTACACCTCTAAATTAATTCGATCATTTTGTTAATAATTGTCTTATGCACTGACGTTATTATACGATTCATGACTTGAATACACATAAAAAAAGAAATAGAATAAATAACTCAATAATTGGTTGAGAATCATATTCTTTCATTTGATTTATACTTATTTCAATGAAGGTACCGCTTGAAGCATCGCATCGTGAAAATTGCTGATACTTCGTGATCTTGTATTTTCTTTCTAACGGTTTAAAGCAAATTAAATATTTTTATGAAGTCTTTAAATTGATCATTACACGCTTTATAATAGCTTGACCTGTAATCTATCTATCTATGTAACGGAATCTTTCAATGTTTTTTTCCTAAAACGTCAAGACGATTAGCCTGAAAATTGCACACGTACCCTAGACCGATGACCATACAAAACTTAGCAATAAATTTGTTATTATAGATTAAGAAATTAAAAAAAAAACCCGCATTGTGTTTAATTTTCATTATTATTAGAAATATATAATAAGCTTCAAACAAGAGTTATTAACAAAAAAAATAATTAAACTGTAAAAAACCGTCACAGGTCCCATGTGAATTAAGCCATCCATTGGGTTATCTTTGCCCCGAGGGGGTCAGGAGACTCTTTATGAACGCTTCTTAAAAGAAGATTGCACAATGCATAATTATGCCATGACTAAGGTTTCTTTATTATGTCGATTAAAAAGTACAATCATCGGGGTGACATTTTCTTTATAGAAAAAACCCCGTAAATAATCATTATAGCCGAATTTACTTATTATCAGTGACACTTCTCTTTGATTTTGTGTGGAGAATGTGGTATTACATTAACGTTTTTAACACACTTATTTTACAGCTCAACGTGTATGTATTATGTTACGGAATCGTCCAACGTTATTTTCACTAACTTAAAAACATCTTATTGACTTCAAAGATTGCACACGTGTCAAGGAACGATGACAGTACAATAACATTATAACATTATGATCGCCAGAAAAGAAAAAAAAAGGATTACCAGACTAATAAAAATTACCACTTTTTAGTTATAATCGTTATAAAAGCGTGGTATTTTTAGTTTGATTTAATTATATTTGATTTATTTCGATTATACCACTTGAGTCGAGAACTCGAGACCCTTGTGCTCTTTTGATTCGTAATACTTTAAGTACCTGCCTATTTATTTTGACAGTGCATTATTTATTGAATTTGTATGACATAACTTTTTAGGCAAGCTCTCTCCCATTCACAAATTAGTTCCATCGCTAAGCTCTTCTGTGTGATCAATATTTAAAATTAAAACATTTATTTTATATTTTTTAGCAAAGTATAATACATGTATGACAATAAAAAATAGATAAAGTAATTTTTATCACTTACTGTAATGTCGTAAATATTCCTTAAAATATTTACATCAGAACTGGTGTACTTACCTGTAAAGAACACAGAACATAATATTATTAATGACTACTACACATAATCAATCCCCAGTTATTATAATTTATAACACACACAGAATAATGTGGTTCTCAAGAACAGCTTGGTTTTGATACCGGCTACCAGGATACCAGCTGTTAGTGAGTAGTTTCCCTAAAGTGCCCGAGAGATTAACCAATGATAGTAGTACTATTATGTAGTCTGTGCCAATGACAACACTGACGATCGGCAACCGCTTACCTTGACTCGCGGACTATGATTGTTTGCATATTTAGTAGTGTAAAAAAGGTCCGCTAATTTTTTTTAAACTAAACTATTTTAATTTGTTTTCCCCCCTCGGATGTCGGACCTTATTTTTATTATCATGACAAAAAATCATCCTTGACGCATATTTTAAAAAGAACTGTAATAAGTATACCTAAGTGCATATTATAAGACAAAGATCACACACAAAAAAAAACCTGAAGTACAAATAAGTTCAATAAACCTGTGCCTATCCCTTGGAAGTGACACAAGCGTGATGTTAAATCACGTACATCACTGAACACCAATGTATAATTACTTATCATAATAATTCATTATTAAGCCCGCCCTTACAGATCTATTTTTGGCAACACAGCCATCCGGGGGTGGCATGGGTGCACCCGACACCCCTCCTTCGATGTAAGGGTGGATGCTGCAGTGTGCGCCAAGGTTGGCCCGACCTTGACATTTTGCGAGGGTCAGAGGAAATCCCTCCGCAGATGCTCTACTGTTTCTAGATTTAGATATCATTGAGATCGGTTCGAAATTTTTTGGTGTTGTTTTATAGAACAATAATAATTAAGACGTCTTATTTCTTTCTATTTTATTTTTTTTTCATGACAATAAGGTTGACATTTATAGAATTGTATTATTATTTTTATATACTTACACCTGCATATCGTTAAGGTATAGTCAGCGATCAATTATCACAAAAAACTTGCCAATGCATTATATCATTTACGTGTGTATTTTAACTGTCTAAAAAAAAAAATTGTTAAGCGTAATTCTACAGTCGTTTTAATCATTATCTTCCTTTCACAATTTTTTTTTAACTTGATATATGCTGTAGGCCGCAGATGGCCTTGACAACCTTACACGGGCTTTCAGTCAGCGCTGAGGGCTCTCAACCGGTAAATTCATGACTCGTCCTTATAGATTAATTTATTTTAACCATAGGAAAGTACCATTTCATACCTACTCAAAGGAGATTTTTTATTTATAGATTGTTTTATGTTGGGCGTACTTTGGGCCCCCTTAATTCGTATGTTTGTAATGTATCCTGTGTCACAGGAATATTTATCTTATGTGGATATTATAATATCAATATCTTTTCGCTCTTGTTTACTGAAATAGGCCTTTATGTACTTATTAATAAAATTTGCCAGCAGTTGTTGTTCAGTCACCTTCGAAAAAAGTAATATTGAATAAGTGTATAATTATAGGCAATGCTACTGCGGCGGCGCTGCTAGTTTACAATAAATAAAAACGATTAAGGTGTGTTTAGGACATCCGGATGGAACAATATCCTTTCCCTACATATAAATATACTTAATGGAATAAATAAATTGTATCAAAATATAGTAAGTTTCCAACCAACATCAAAGTACAGTATAATAGTATCGCGCGGAATCCACAGATGGCGTAAATAAAATAAGAAAAGTACATTTTCATCAGATTTTAGAGCGTCAGATTATAGATGCTCAGTGGGGTCCTCGTTATCGCATCATTAGAAAGGACTGTTGATGACCCTTCACCCTACAAAAGAACTTGGAGCGAACATTAATAGCTTGGAGTGGTATTTCTATTAGTATGGTCACAGATAACATAATAGTATGGTTGATGAAACCACCGTTGTTAAGAGAGTGGATAGGCATAAGTCTTACCATCAGCATTTTAAGCCTTGCCATCAGCATTTGCGCCTTTTTTTCTACTTTTTTAACATACAACATTATGGAACAAACCGGGGTTATTCATTTTGAAATTTCTAACTACTGGCCTTTGTCTGTCCCAGATAATGTTTGTTGGTTAAAATCGCAATAATCGTGGCACGTGTAGCTGTAAGATTAACTTTTAAAACATTGCGGCATCGTACATTATCTAATAGAAAGTTGAGGTTTTAGGCACAGTGTATTTTAATGTCAAAGATATAATTACTTTTATAAAATATTCGAGGTGTCTAGGTCAGCTGACTGCAACGTCAGGCAATTGTAATTTCGATGTGTAAATGATTGTATATTTGCATATTGGTGTGGGTGTTTTTTATAACATATACGTAAGTATTAAAAAATATGTACTTATTTAAGTAGTCAATATGAATGAGTACTTAGATACATATTTAAAATGTAAATGCTCTTTTTTTAAGTAAATGGTATATTTATCACATATATCGCTTCTACCATCACATAATGTGATCCAAATTTTTTGAACTCCCAAAAATTATTACCACACACACAAAAGTTATAAATTTGGTATCACTGTGCGAGGGGCTTTACAACTATAAAATTTACTCTAAAACTACATTCAGACTAACTTCTACCTGCGGAGCACACAAATAAGTTGTACTGTGCAGAGATCAAAGCTACAGATTCGTCAAAGGAAATGGCATTTAAACACACAATTACAGACGCTTCGTAAATAAACCTAACCTAACAAAAACTCAACAGAGGCCATTGTAATCCAAAATCGCAATGTTTTTTCCCCGGTCCACAGGCGCAGTCATTGACACACTAGGAAGCTACCGTAAGGTCAACACACTCATTTAACTGATTATCGACACGTTACTCATCGTTACACCACCTTACAACACTGATGCTAACTAAACTACCTAAATAATATATTTATTTAAGTACTATCTCTTTCTAACAGTGGCTTTAGAAAAGAGACAACATGATTTAGAATCTACATATTAATTTCAAGCACAGCAGAATCGTGACGGTAAAAAAAAGGCAAGGATGAGATCCTAATAAACATCGCACTAAACTATTTGATATCGGACTCACCATCTCTTTCTAACAGCTGATTAAGAAAAGGGACAACATGAAATGAGCTGGGTATCAGTATCGTGACGGTGAAGAAAATGTTAAGAATGAATATTTTTTGAGGGGGAGACAACACGGGGTTATTTTGGGTAATTTGCAAGATGAAGATAACCAGGGCACTGGTCTGATGAGAAATCTAAGATATTTTCGTAAATTCCATAAATGTCAGCATACTTACACTTATTAGTTTACTTACATTATCATCAATGTTTGAGGCTCTATTTGGCAGTGGTATTTATTCAAAACAAGTATCACAGAAGTAACTAAGTCTCAGTTTAGAGATGAGAAGAAGAAATATCATTACAAGTATTCAATAAAAAGATAAGTAAGTAGGTATGTGAATTGTTAAAAAAAGCGGTCGCTCACATTCTTTTCTTAGTCAAGGTGTTTCTAATCGCAATGTGCTGACGTAGGTACAAAACATTATTTACGCACTCATACATATAAATGCCACTAAGCGTTTACTGCGACTTGCCTTTGTGTTAGAACGAACATCTGCACGGTTACACCTGACAGGCCCGACCGAATGAACAGTCAATACACAACTAGAGAACGTAAAACATAACATAATTATATGCAGTACGATTAAGCTACCACCTTGGAACCTAAATGACCGCACACTGTACTGTTCCAGAGGAATTTCCTGCCATGAACGCTTCGGCTGTCGAATGAGCTTTCTGCCGAGGTGTACCCGAGGGACTACAGTATGGGGTTCTTCAAGAAAGAAGTCTATAGGTTTTTAAAGGGTCGACAACGCGCATGCGAGTCCTACAACTCTACGCCCATAGTTAGAGTGGGTTATCTTTGGTAAATATACATTCTACAAACAAAATAAAAAGATAAAAGAATTGATACGCAATTTCCGAAATTTTACTCTGGTTTTACTCTAAGGTTTTACTGAAACTAGACCTTTAGAATAATATTTTTTAACGTCAGCAGTTAAATAGACATTATTTTATAACTTGCCGAGATAACTTCTTAGGCGTCCATTAGACGCTCATGCAAACATCAATCATTCCCAAAAGTCATGATTGACGGATGTTCGTTGGTGATTGATGACATAATATCGACATTAAAATCTCATCATGCAATCGTCAATCACTGCATGAGACGATAGGTTCTGTTCGATCACCGTTTTGATTGTGGCAAAACTTGGGCGTCTTAGGTTTAATAATACAGCTATATACAGGCATCCGACAATTTGAGCGTTCTTTCGTTTATTTGAATTAAAGTCCACTTTTTTTTATTTATTGACTACAAATACATGTTTTATTTTGTTTTAGGAACTCGCTCTAAAATAAATAGCTCTAAATCCTGACAAGTATTTTAGGCAACCTATACAAGGGACAGTCCTGATGTTTGGTAAAAAATGGCTTTTATTTGCGAAGTAAGTAAATAACATTAATAAAATGTACCAGTCCACTATGTACTAAAATATTCTTTTATACGAATCATTGTCAAAGAAGATACATCGTCCACGAACTTAGTAGCATACTTAAAATCTATTACAAAAGAATAGATTTTAGTATATTTTCTGCATGTATTAGTAAATTTTCATTCTATCTTGTTGCATAGTGGTTTAAATAAACAATTATTTTGAGATAATTTGCATGAAAGCATCAAGAAACACATAGGTACTTGGTAAAAATTTTAACCCCCGACGCAGTGCGGTTTTTTGTTTCAAAGGTGACATGATCGAGAGTGTTCTTAAATATAATTCAAGAAAATCTGTTCAGGCGTTCGAAGATCATCAGCCCTTTTCTAATCGTTGAAGGGATTTTCGAGTCGGGGGTATTTTCAATTTATAATTATTGAGTAGTTAGAGTTACTGTTAATATACTTAACATCAGCTAAGTGCCATACAGCTCACGATACTACGTCCTAAAAATCTTTAATAAAATCAATATTTAACCCTTATCACTACATATTATAAAACAAAGTCCCCCGCCGCGTCTGTCTGTCTGTCTCTCTGTCTGTTCGCGATAAACTGAAAATCTACTAAACGGATTTTCATGCGGTTTTCACTAATAGACAGAGTGATTCATGAGGAAGGTTTAGGTGTATGATGGTGGGTTGCTAGTGTTAAAATAAAACACTGAGATTCTATGAAACGTTGCTTAACATGTACATATCAATTCGATATTGTTAAGTGTTACTATGATTTCTATGAAACCTAATCCCAAAACTTGAAACTTTGAGATACATTTTAATTAAACATCAGTATATTTTTTGAGAATATCCTGCAACCTTTAAATGAAACTATATCATAATTAATCTATCCCTTACGCCGATGGTTGATGGCAATGGGGACAACGAGAATAAAATTGGCAACTTCTCTTTGTCCCCATTGATAGTTCAGGGTAATGGGGACATCGGGAATACACCGTTGTAAACACTCAAACACTCGTATAACAAAGACGTAAAGCATAATGTTATACTTTTCGTCTTTGTTATATATATACTACGACTACCCTTTTCTACTACGAAGGTTACAACATCAAAACAAGGTTCGATAAATCGAAAACAAAGCGAATTTCGTAGTAGTTTAACTATTACCGTGCATTTTCAAGATCACTGCATATATTATATAAGCAACCGGTCGCCGGTTCGACTCCGGTTACTCCCAAGGTTTCAATATTCAATACTTTGCCTGTACTTTTTGCTGTTGCTAACAGATTGTTAACAGTTATATGCATTCAACCATGGCGGGCTACTTTTACGGATGTAACTATTCTTTGCTATTGTACTACCTACTTATTTCTGTGCTTTTGGTCAAGTATTAGTCATATTATTTTACAAATAATAAAAACGCGAACGTTAATGAGAATTCATGGATGGGTGTTTGTTACTGTGACTCAAAATAAGTATAAATAAAATTTTATAGTTTATGTAAATAAGCTCAATACATAAGGTTTATTTATTTTTTGCTTTTTAGTTCTTTTCGTCGGTTTAATTTTTTGTTAAAAAGATTTTTTTTTCATCATCAGCTCAGGTACATGATGTGATGATTTTTAAACGCCAATACCTGATAAAGTAATGAAAAGTAAACAGAAACACTATTCGTTCCTACAATTGTCAATTTTATTAGGATCCCATCAGATCCTGACCTCCTTGACATGGGACCACCCTTGAGGTGATACCCTACCTAACAAAAAAGAAATAATCAAAATCGGTTCATAAATAACGGAAGGGCTGAAAATACATAAAAAAAAAAAATATTATACGGTCGAGTTGAGAACCTCCTTTTTTTTCGTGGGTTAAAATTAAATTTTATATACTATAAAAACTCGTAAAGTAATTGTTTTTTTTCGTCCGTTGCTATCTATCTAACTCCGAGCTCAACATGGTAGAGTAATTCATTTGACGCTAACAAAACCGAAACCTGAACAAGGACTATTAATAAATCGCATAGTAAGCGTCTATCTAATTTATGTTAAATTCTAATAAAATTAGCCTTTAATTTTAATTAAATAACTCTTTCTATAGTAACTTTATCTAAAAGTCCAGTGTGCTACTAGCATCGTGACCTAATATTTTACATTTTCACATCTGTGTAATTTGACTGGGCTTTTATGTTAAAAAAGAAAAACCTATACCACAGATAAGATAATAGTTAATTCGTAACTGTATTAAAATAAAAACATAAAAACATATAATGTAACGAAACGTCTTTGGAGAAATTTAACAACAAAACGCTGACGCAATGTAACTGGAAACAACAGATGTATTATTATAACCCAAAATAAAAATGAATTATCATTACAAGTCATTGACATACGATTATAGTTTCTGTTACAAAGACAACGATGTCAAAATCACGTGTGGGTTTTTAGCCAGGAATAGCGCATTATCACTACTGGTCGTTGTGAAATGATGTTCAAGTAATAATTTTATGTTCGTCACGCGTGCTAGACAATTATCTCAATACCTGCTTCTCATATGGTACGACACACGTTAATTTAACATTCATTAACATTATAACTTACATAATATTATGTAACTTTAACCACCCCGTGCATGACATCTACTGGTGCAGAGGCTGTAGAGCGTTAATTGATCTCGAGGACTTGATTTATGTCCGCGTATATTATTGTTTTTTTTTTTACTAAAAACCCTAAACGCAAGAAGCCGTTTATTAGAACAAAAACATCTGGGATATACAGATGTACCTACTCAAGTGGCGGCTGTACCAGTATGTTTGTTTGCCACCTTAGTGACTACAAAAAACCTATTGAGTTATGAAATGATAAGTGAATCACATAAACCTTCACAAAAATCCACACATTGCTTTCCGGTTACTGAGTCACTTAATTTACTATTTTATTACAGTTTTATTTCCAATCAAGAAACATTTACATAAATCCTTGAGTCAGCGATATAAATGGGCATGTAACATGAAAGTAATATTGTAATAAATGTAAAAAATAATGCGTCCATTGTAGATAATTCACAGAGGTGCTATATAGACCGCGGGATCCTAAAGACCGAGTGAATGGACGGCCTCCAAGATTCGAATACTCGTTGCATGTCGGCACAACTAGGTTGTATCTACAGAAAATATTAAGGCAAATTACTTGCTTCCGACTGCTTTAGTGGTAATATAAAAAATAAAACAAATGATGAACCCTTGTTAAAGCACGTAAACAAATGTGTATTTTTTTTTTAATTGTGATAAAATCTGTATTTTAAATACATCAACGCAAAATTATGAGATTAATGCCTCCATACTAGCAACAAAATAATTATAATTATTATTTATTTCTTTGCGAATATGGGTATATACATACACCTACATTAAAGTGTTAATTAAAAATGTATAAATAATTGAAACTAAATATTAAACATCACCTTTTAAAACAGTCAAGAGTGTTGTCCTCACCCATTTTTATACACACCTTACACATCATTTTTAGGGTACGGCCCAAAGGGTAAAACCGGGACCCTATTACTAAGACTCCACTGTCCGTCTGTCTGTCTGTCACCAGGCTGTATCTCATGAACCGTGATAGCTAGACAGTTGAAATTTTCACAGGATGTGTATTTTTTGTTGCCGCTATTACAACAAATAAAAAACGTATGATGTACGATGGTGCGGAACCATTCCGCGCGAGTCCAACTCGCACTTGGCCAGTTTTTTATTCATTAATGGTCAGTTATTTTAATTTTAAATGTATATTGTATGCACATGTAATAAGGATATGCGGGGGTTATTGAAAATATAATTAAAAATCAGGCCTACAGGCACGGTATAGATAAGCAACAGATAACGTTTACTAAAATGTACTCCTGTAGTGATTTACTGAAAAATATACCAAAACTCTACCCATGGCACTAGTAAACTTACAGACTAATTCGTAGAACAGTAAACTAAGTATATTGTTACCTGCAAAGAACTGAAATGCTGTTTGAGGAACCCTACTAGAAACAGGTCGCCTTTTTCTCATCCTCGTTCGACTTAAAACTTCTACCCATGTACAAAACTTAATTATTCATATGTGGGTACCTCACACTACAATAAGCCGAAGTGTTGGTGGCTTTTGGAGTTCGGATAAGAAACGACCCCGTGGAAAAATATCGCATAAGCCCCCCATTACGCGAAGATTACTATAGGTTCGGAAGCGGCGATGCACTGATAGCGTAGAATACAATATTTGCTAAATAGTGCACCAAAAATTGACTCATTTATTGACAAAGCTAGAATATTTCATACGTCTTAATTTTAGACAGACTGCAAATGCATGAAGAACTATCTATTTTAAGAACAGTGGTGTAATTTGAATTCTGAAATTCGTAATTCGTACTTTCTGGACAGGTGATAGACCATAGAAATACATACCTAATTAACTTAGCATCAATGTAGCTTTTGAATTTTTGTGAAATAACCCTTAATTCGTTACCTAATTAGAGTTGTCTTTAATACAAAGGCCTTGAATTCCCAAAAACAGTCACGTTTCACCCGTCGCGCGTCGTCGGTCTCACTCAGATCGTGATGTGTATTAGCGGATGAAAAATGTAGTCATTGAAAATTGCGTTTTTATCAAATATTTTAACACATAGGTAGAAGAAATAAAATATTGTTTTAGCCAAATCATTATAGTAATAACAATATTTGTATATAAATTTTCACGTCATATCCTCCACGATTTAGGAATAAATCTTGAATTCCCGACAATTTAATAATCTCGAAGTCGAAAACAATAGAGCTCCATTCTTAGTATCTTCTAAAATATAGTAAATAATTTTTTTTTTTTTTAGGTTAGTGACCCTGACTGCTATGCGTGGGTTCGATTCCCACCCGAGTCTGGGTGTTCATTTTGTCCGTTGCTTGTATTTTTGTTAAGTCCCTCGCGACACATGAGTAATTCCTAATGCGGGAGTTGTCTTTTAAAAAGAGAAAAGTAAAAAAAAAATACCTCGCCTTAATTTAGTGATAAAATATGGGGAACTAAGTGTTTTAAATATTTCATGAGTACGACGGGCGCCATAACATAATATCACATACAATATCAACTAATTTATACATTACAATACATTTACGGGAGTTTCATTAGGTACCTTTATAGTCGGTGGATCGCACAACCATTAATAAAGTGAAATAAAAGCAATGTAAGAAGTCCCATCTCACCCAATAAAAGAACTATCAAAGTAATGCCTTTCAAAGCTTTTACTCAAATATAAAAACTTTTGCTACAAAGATACCCCTGAGAAATAAGAGCATTTTGTTTCAGTCGTCAATTTGCGAGAAGAAAAGAACTTCGTTATTTAAATCGAAATAGGCAGAAAAAGAAAAGAAGAACAAACAGATAGAGAATTGCTAGATTTCAAACTATTTTTCTCACTGGCTGTGTCAAGCGATGTCACCTGAATTCATTTTCTAGGCCTAAACCAGGCCTTGCAACACAAAACTAAGTTTTCTCACTGAACAAAACATTTAAACCCTTCAGCATTACAATATATATATCCAAATCAATATATCCAGGTACTAATCATTAAATTAGACTAGTAATTTTAGATTCAATGGAAAACAAAATGATAATCGCCAGATGTGTTATTTTCTTTTCATGCAACATAATTAAATACTGATTAAACAACATGCACAGTTGGGGGTTAATTTTAATTGCTATAAATACAAAACCGATTGTCTTTTTCGTGTTGACAAAAATTACAATGTTCGTTTAAAACGATTTTGGTGTACTTTGATCTTCTATAACACTATTTATAATTAATTTTAAGACTAGAAAATGGTTATAGTTTCGGTACCTTTTTTCGCGAATCCGTAGAGCTGAGCTATGTAAAAGTAAATCTTACCCACTCACAAAGAAAGTAAAAGAAACCATTACATTGTATACTTTCTTTACAATTGCATATTACTTACTAAAAAATGTACAACAAGTAAACAAATAAATGAGCAACACTTGTAAAGGCGACCTAACTTTCTTAACATAAATAAAGTGAAAGTATTTCCTTTTATTTTAATTTAATGTTAATTATATTTTTGTAATGAGATTGTACAATGTACATACCTTACACGGTACACCAAATGTTGCGCATTCAGCATCCTATAACATTTTAACACCCGGTAAAATTGTTTATTTACGTACAAGTAACAAATTCGCCACTGCTGGAGTCTCGAGCTATCCGCCTGAGCATTTCTTACATAGAACCGCATTCTACATGACCTCGCCTCGTTTTGTACAGTTTTAACGTTTTGTTGGGTTATAATTTGGTGAGTATACCTAGGTGCATGTAACTAAGTAAATGGTAATTATTGTTACCAGTAAAAATAGTATACTAGTATTTTAAAAACACCGTCTAAAAATAGTAAAAATGTGTGTTAACCTGATCTTAGGCGAATGTTAGGCCCGTTGAAGACAGTCATAATATACATAATAAATTATCTTACGATGTAATACTTCGTGTTACACGTTGTGAACATATTTTCTGTCCGATTTTCCGAAAACGCAGACTATTTTTCTGACAATCCATTCCTTTTTATTAATATTTTATGTATATTCCCGATCCAGTGTCGGTATCAGGCGGGAATAAATTTAACACAATACATATCTTACGATGAATAAATTAAACTGTTTCGAACTTTCCAAATCAAAATTAATAGCCACCGTTAGTTACTCTGGTAATTAAATATAATATAGGTATAGTAAAGTATAGTTACTATACTATACTATACCTATATTATATTTATATAACTATACTATGGTATATTATATTTATAGTATACTATATTCTTCTCACAAAGACGAAATCGCGGACACCAGCAAGAAATTATAAAATATCAGAAATCACCCATCGTATATCAGTATGTTAGATTTCTAATTAGAACCGTGTTAGTTTATTCTACGAATAGAGGAAGTCGACTATTTTATGAATACACATTTGGTACAGGAAAAGATTACCGTAATGAGTACTTAATTATATCAATAAAACAATAACCGCTACGTTGCACTTTAATTACTAAAACGTATACGCATTCTTAAGGAAATTAGTTTTTTTTATATAAGACCAAGAACTATATAAATCTCGCCACTTCTGGATTGATGGGATCTTACGTTATTGCTACTTAGAGATATGATTAAGTTTAAGGACATTGCAAGCAAGTATACTTAATGTTTATATACCCAAAGGGTAAAACGGGAGCCTATTACTAAGACTCCGCTGTCAGTCCGTCTGTCTGTCCGCATGTCACCAGGCTGTATCTCATGAACCGTGATATTTGACAGTGGAAATTTTCACAGATAATGTATTTCTGTTGTCGCCATAACAAAAAAAAAACTAAAAACAGAACAAAATAAATATTTAAGAGAGCTCCCATACAACAGACATAATTTTTAGCCGTTTTAATAGATAATGGTACGGAACACTTCGTACGCGAGGGCGACTCGCACTTGGTAATTGCTGATTCTTTGTATCTATTCGTAATATTATAATATTCCTCAAAGCGTTCGTGAATTACCTTTACGACAATTTAGAATTAAATAAGTTGTGGCTAATTCAGAAAAGTTTCTGTTTAAGGATTTTACTTTTTTTATTTTTTTTTTAATCACAAACTTGCAGACTGAAAATTTAAAGGTAAAATTGTTTTAGGTAGATTTTCGAAAAACAGTCTACCTATTGGTTTTGTACCAGTAGTCGAGTTTTTAAAAATTTCTTTACAAGAGGTCTAGTTATGATCCCAAAACAACCGCCAATTAAAAAGTATATATATGAATATATGTATGTATGCATATATGTATGTATGAATATATGAATGTATGAATATATGTATGTATGAATATTTGTATGTATGAATATAGGTATGTATGAATATATGTGTGTATGTTTATATTTATGTACCTCAATTTTACCGGCACGATAGAGGTCGCAATTATGCACCGATTGCTTTCAAACTTGGACGACAAGTCACAGAGTAAAAATGAAGGTTAAGTTCGTGAATGGTGAATATTCTCCCAAAGGGGGGGACTAGGGGCAGATTTTCAAAAATAAGTTTTTTCACCATAACTTTGGACCGATTAACATTAATAGCATGCCCATAGTAAATACGAACATTTTTTTATGTGAACCCTAAATGATTCCATCCTTAACTCTGGGAGGGGGGAAAACCAAAATTTGTTGGAAAAAAATTCGTAGCTCCGAAACTGTAAACTGAAAGCTAATTTTTTTCCTCTAAAATGTAGACTAAGAAGTTTTTAATGCGACTTATATTTTTGGAGTTAAAAATAAATAAAACATGAAATCTACCTCTGCGGGCCTGCTGCGGGACCGGATTTTTTTATGTCATTATAACCTATAGAAATTAAACATCATTGACATAATTTTGATATTATATTGTTCTTTATTTCATTCTCTTTAGTAAATTTATTTTATTATTACATTTAAGTTCAATTGTATCTTGCCTACAAATTATATTATTTAAGTAATGTTATATGTTTTAGCTTATACCATATTTTTGCTTGCATCAATTTGTACTGATGCAAGCAAAAATATGGTCTTTTCAATATTTGCATGGCTTAACCAAGGCGGAACATGAGCTTATTACAATATGACATAAAGCCCTTTGTTACTCTGTTACCGCAAATAAAGTTTCATTTTATTTTATTTCAATATTAGCAGCGCCTCGCGGTTTCACCCGCGTAAGTCCCGATCCCGTGGGAATATCGGGATAAAAGGTATGCGTTAATCCAGGTCTCTACATACTAAGTTTCATCGCAATCGGTTCAGTGGTTATTGCGTGAAAGACTGACAAACAAACGTCCATCCATCCATCCATCCATCCATCCAAACTTTTACATTTATAATATTGGTGGGACGAGTGGACGTGTGTGAATATGTGGATACATTTCACACTACATTTAAATACAAATTAATATCAATCCAGTTTTATACAAACCACGCCCTGACAATTATCGAACAGGGTTCATTAATGTTTTTACGGGAATTAGCGCGAGTATGGCTTCGGTATTAGGTTTATCTTTGAACTGCCTAACGTTTATGGATGGCGACGATAAACTCTCCGAAATGTATGGGTTATGATTTTTCTAATTATGAAAGTTTATTACCATACTCATTTAATTTAATAAAGAGATCTTCTAACAGATGGAGTTAGATTCGATTCGAAATCTTCTGCTTGAACCTTAACTTTTTTGTAGCGAAAACTTCTTTACTTTGGGCACTTTTGGGATGGAAAAAAAGCACGGAACTCGCGTGACCGTCACGCTCAGATGATATATATATACAGATGTGTGTACATATGTCAGTCCTACGACTGACAGTTTTTTTTATCTACATTGTACAATCATGTTCTTTCAGCCTTTTGATTATAAAATTATGTTAACGATAATATTAACGCGTCTATGGTTTAGGTGCACACTTAACTGAAACATAAGGCAGTTTATGTTAAAATTTATAACAAGAAAAAATTAGAAACTGTGTTTACGGAAGTGCTCTAAAAAAATATTGTATCCAAAAGAAGGTAAACCATAAAATATCCACCTATCCCTGTCGCACAATTTTAAACAAAGAAGTGTGAGAGAGACGTTCAATTTACTTTAACAGCTGAACAAATATTGTGGAAGTCGTTTGTGGCGTGAAAGTAAACACGTTGGTTAGATTTTATAGCGACAGAGGCACAGGCGCCCAAGCAGACAGCCTTTGTTTGACGTAAATTACCTGACACATCACTTTTTTTTTAAAGATTACGTTTCATGTTACTAGTAGTACATTTAGTTTATTTATTATCTTTTGTTTGTTATGAAACTGGTAAGTCTCAAAATTTAAATACAATCCAATTTTAAGACATTTACTGTATAAATAAATTAGACCTAATATAACTAATTAGAAAATATATGTTTAAAAAATTTACTAAAGTAATTTTAAAATAAAAATATATCACAACATAATACTAGATGTCATAATAGCATTTAAAGATTAATGAATATATGTCATAATGTATTTGGTAATATAAACTAATTACACACATTTATGTAATGTTCTATTACAAAACAAAAAATAATATAACATTTAAAAAATAATTATGTGCGTGTGTTAGAATCATAGACTTTAGAGAATTCTTTTCGACTGGCCTGTTGGTCAAGAAGTACCACAGCGCTGTGTCACACTGGAAGGGAATAAAAGTCTTTGTGCCATGACTGCGCTAGGATACTACACTCCACTCGTGGATTGCTGTAAATAAAAAAAATTAAGACTCCAACCTTCCTACGTAGTTACCTGCGTAACAGGCGCCAGGTCTGCCAGAAATTAAAACGGTCATGTTCAAATTGATGTTTACAAACAAACATTGGACCTGTGACCCCCCCCCCCCCTTCCCTTTTAACGAGTTTCGAGGCTTCAATTAGAGTACAAATCTGGTTCCGACTGGGGAAGCATCTCACACAACCGACCATCGTTAGATACTAGTTTAGAGAGTTGAGTCACCAGAAACTCTAGAAAGATGCTTCTCGCCTGGTGTTGCAAGTACATCACAGGGGCTATGTTCTTTTGACAATTTTGTTAGGTATACTAATAATCATAATTTAGTAAAATTAAATAAAAACGAGCTTAATGGCGAACCGAATTAAAAAAGAGTTCCACTATTCACATCTTGGCTACATCTTCAGACTATCGTTATGAAGCCCAATCAGTTGGACTTGACAAAACGAATCATATTAGCCCAAACTCGAGGGTTTTTAACTAATGGCCAAGAGAAGACTAGAACTAGTAGCCATCCAGCTCCAAAATGTCAAATCATAGTATTGTCATCCAAACTATATATACATACTGGCCTGTTGGTCTAGTGGTTAGTGACCCTGACTCTTGAGCAAGAGGTCATGGGTTCGACTCCCACCCAGGACAAATTATTGTGTGATGAGCATGACCATTTGTTCTGTGTCTGGGTGTAATTTATCTATAATATGTATGTATTTAGAAATATATAAGTATGTTTATCAGCAGCTTGGTTACCATAGTACAGGCTCTACCTAGTTTGGAATCAGACGGCCGTGTGTGAGATGTGTGAAGTTATTATTATTATTATTATTAATTATCTGTGTCCATGGTTATAAATAACTAAAAATATTAACTTTAATTAAAGATTTTGAAGAAACATTTTTTACTTTGTAGTTCATAAGGATTTTATTGTACGTATAACTATTTTATATTGTATTTAATTTTCATTCAAATTCATTTAAAATCCCTCTTCACGTGTGTGCAATATTCCAAATTTATTCGCAAGTAACTTAAAATTACAAGGAAAGTTCTCGTGGTAGGTCTAATCGTTGTAGCGCGTGTAGAAAATCATTTTATATCCAGTTTATTTAGCTGCATGATCTGATTGTATAAATCGTTGGCCAATCAAGCCGGAACAATGGACAATGACCGTCTGGTACCTCGGCGTACGTATATGTATTGGGAGCTATAGCCAAATCTTGCTAATTTCTTTAGCCGGCAACCGTGAATCTATGTAAAAACCATCGTACGATGCAAGAAATTCTTTATTTATGACTTGACTTAACATTTTTAAGTCATCCCTCGGGAACATAACTTTTTTTCTAGATGAAGGGTACCCTATTTTAAGTGCCTAGTGCTACCTCGACCATTTCTGGTCTTTTGTAGCGCACTCTTGCTTTAGAGTTCAATGCTCAGACTTATGGCTTTGAGAAACCTCCAGATCCTATCAGCAGTGATTGTTTGTATTTCCTTCGGTTGCACGATGCGCAACCCTAGGTTAATACTTCGGTACCGCATTACTGGGCCCTAAAAGCATAGAATATGCATTGTAATTTCTTCTGCCTTCGACAGAATCTGCATATTATTCTCTCTCTCGCCCAACTTTAGGTTGAAAATATGTTTGTTCAGTTTGCAGTGTTCGGTGAGGATTTTTGTTACTGCACAGGTTTTGTATCTTTTGAGTTCCAGAAGTTCTTTTCATACTTTGTTATCATAGCCCTTTATTAAGGCTTTCAAGTGTCTTGTCTTGTCTAGGTACCCTATATTCTTCTCTGTTCCTTACTTCTGACAATGTATGCAAAATGTCATGATAATCGGTTTAGAATTTAGGCGTGAAAACGTAACTAACAAATAAACGAACATAGGATAGTATCGTTATGAAAAAGTCGTATAGACTTTTTATAGCTCAAGGTCAACGTATAACTAGTCTTTAGATATTTGTAAAGATTTCCTTACACTAAAAACATGGAAAAACTATCTTTAAATCACATATATAAATAACTATCCCACCTATACTAGTACTTACCTAATTGCAGTTGATGATCGTGTATACAGCTTGTCGTGATTTCCGTAAAAAACAAATCAGTTTTTAACCGATTAATTAGAAGTATAACATACGACTACTTTAACACCTTGTTTGGAGTATGAGAGGCCAGTGGCCGCCTGTTCTCCTGATACTGACACCTAGTAATTCGGAAGACGGATGTGGCGCAGCGATAGAGCATTCGAATTCGTCAGAGGTCGCGAGTTCGATTCCCGTAATATGTCCCAAAATATTTATCCTACTAATATTATAAACGTGAAAGTTCGTGAGGATGTATGGATGTTCGTTACTCTTTCACGCAAAAACTAATGAACCGATTGCGATGAAACTTGGTATGTAGATAGCTGGAGACCTGGATTAACACATAGGCTACTTTTTATCCCGATGTTCCCACGACATTGGGACTTACGCGGGTGAAACCGCGGGGCGCAGCTAATGATAATAATAACTTGAGACACCTCACACACGGCCGTCTGATTCCGGTCCTATTACTATTTTATTACGATTCCACGGTTATAATATTAGTAGTGTTACAAACTTGTAGAACCTGAGATTAGTACATAAAAAATACAAAATTGTTATATTAATGTACTAGTACTCGTAGATATGATTTACCATATTTAGTAGCATGTGAGAGATAACAAGTGAGCTATATTTTATCAATTACTATACATATGTATGACTCCAAAGCAAATACTTTCCTTTACAAAGACGTTCAAATAACATGAATTCTCAGTGCATATGGGAACAAGCTAATTGCAAAATGATACGTCACATGAGAACCGAATACAATACACGATCAACGGTATGTCTGTCAGATAATACGCTCGTTAGACAACCATCCCTCAACCATTGTTCGTTTCAGAACTTTGTGTAACGGGAACTTAAATTACTTAGATAATGGTGCCGATTCTATTGTACACTCGACTAAACTAAAACCTGACTTAATTTCTTCATATGAAATCAACCTAGTGTTCTTCGTACTAAAGTCTATTTGTTACTAGTTCTCAGCGCCGCTAAATTTCAATAAAACCTGTCAACGTATACTCAACTTTATTTCCACGCAGCGAGAGTCTTCATTTATTCAAACGCTGCATAATTGCCGTATAAAAACTTGTTCAAAACGAACAAGGATGACGTGTTTTTATTCTACACCTACGAAGACGCTTACTAAAAACAACGAACAAGGATGACGTGTTTTTATTCTACACCTACGAAGACGCTTACTAAAAACACAGTGTAAAAAAGATGGCATTCAACGGATAGCGGCTCTCGCTACATGGTATTAAAGTTTATTTAAGCGTATCAGACTTTAGTCGACAAATAAATTGCTTATTTCGATAGCGACATATGTTACCTACTTGTTTCAATTTGAAATAAGACCTTGTTTCTAAGTATGCAAGGTTTACTTCTCATATGAAGAAAATTTAGTGAATTTTAATTTAGCGAGTGAAGTAACAGAATTGGGGCCATTGTAGTACAGTTTATATATTGAAAGTATATTAACATTCCTTGAGTAGGTAGATTTTTAATCTGTTTGAATTGAAGCCTGCACTCGACAGAAGCACTTGCCCAGTGTTTCTGATGGTGCTCCACACCAACACGACGGCGTAAGTGATCGTTGGTGTTGCAAACTATAGGTGTGGAAACATGACTTGAACCTTGATCGGCAACGAACGAGATAGATTGGAACCTTTTCCGGGGTCAGTGACGCTATGACGCCTTCAGGCCTGATGTTAGAGACACTAGGCTTTAGTTAGCTCGGCGGATAGTTGCCGCAGAGAAACAAAGAACCGTGTGTAACAAGAATTAAAATAACCTAGATCAATATCTAGGTTATTTTAATTAGTACAGTTAATGTATTGATAGTACAACATTCCTTGAGAAGGTAGATTTTTAAGAACACAAATTTCTGTTTGAATTGAAGCATTCGACAAGACCGCAGTTGATCTGCACTTGCCCAATTTTTCTGATGGTAATTAGGGCCGCTAGAGCTCCACACCTAGAAACACGACGACGCGAGTGATTGCTGGTGTTGCGAATAATGGATGTCGAAACTTGACTTCCTTTTGGCTCAACACGTAACCTTGATCGGCAACGAACGAGAAAGATGGATCTTCGGATTGGTAGATTGGAACCCTTTCCGGGGACAGTGACGGTATAATGCTTCTCTCAGTCACAGGCCTGATGTAAGAGACACCCTGTACCTTGAGTTCTCTCCGCGAGTCGTTGACCCAGAGAAATATAGATCTGGCTCTCTACCATCACCACTATTAATAACAATAGTGATCAATGAAAACATCAAGATTGACAGGGATGCCAGGTAAATTTTAACTGCACTGTCTTTAAGTATTTAAGAAGATAGACATATCATAAATGTACATGCAAATCATCAGTTGCGAATATTGCCAGATTATTATTTATAGCTCCCAATAAAACAGGATGCGGTATGATCGCTGATGTTATCATTCAATTTCCTATTTGCGTCAGTATACTACAGTTATAACTGCCAAATGCATAGATACAGAATTTATTTTGAGCAACCGAAAATATAGACTGCTCTGGTCATAAAAATTTCAAAAACAATGTCTCCCGCCGCGTCTGTCTGTTCGCAATAAACTTAAAAGCTACTGAACGGATTTTCATGCGGTTTTCACTAATAGATAAAGCGATTTATGAAGAAGGTTTAGGTATATAATTTGCTAAAGTTTTGTGTAAATTGGTTGAAATATGACGATTGTTGAAGAAATCTCTGCTACCCGTGCGAAGCCGGGGCGGGTTGCTAGTAAAAAATAATACATTATGATTCATTTATATACATTACATTATATTGCCTACGATTTTAGCCGTATGTGTATCAAAGAAAAGACGACATTTTTTATAAATTTTGACTAAAACATAAAATTTTTGGGGTCAAATCAATAACTTAATATGACTGTACTGTAAATGAACTTCACCTAAAACGGCTGTTACTTAAACAGTACCTAACTAATGAATTTTGTAACGCCGTTTTCACTGTTTCTAAAGGTGTCTCATTTCTTTAAAATTCATCATTTTGCTGCGGGAGAGCCTGCTTCGGCACGTATGCGCCGGCTCGACCGGAGTGATACCACGGCTTCACATAAAACCGGCAGTGAAGCAATGATTGTGTTATGTTTCGTCCAGTCAGTGAGGTTACCGGAGGATCTAACCCATAATTAATTTATTGGCCGATCATCTATTGTTAATAGGTACGTAACAAGACCTCTAACTGAGAGTGACTGTGAAATACATGTTTATATGTATATATTCTTTTGAGTTTCATAGTCATAGATATAATTAATCAGATTCAAAACTTGTGTGCAATAAAGATTTATCTATCCACATTTCAGCATTTTCAGTGACAGAAATAGCGCTGCTATTGCGACATAGCTCGATTGACCAACTCACTGAGTGAACTCAAAACATTACATCTAAATAGAAACTCAAGGACTACTTACTATATCTGTTCTACTATCTATTTCATTCATTAAAATGTGATATACAATACCTATATAAAAAGCGGCCAATTCGCGGAAAAGGTTCCGTAGTTCGTAATATGTATGATGTATTTTTTTTCTTGTGGGAAACTATATTTCAAGTATTGCGTGCCGTTATCCTGTATATACAGGATATATTTGAAAAAGGAACACTTTTTTAAATGACTGAAAGAGCATGATTAGAATCATGGTCTTTCATGCATGCAGCCACGATAACAATTTAAAAAAAAAACTATCTGATACGAGCGAGCGTTTTCAATCGATCACATTATAAATGCAAAAAAATGGGTTTTCTAAAACAAATATATGGTAGACTTCCCCCCCGCGGTTTCACCTGCGTAAGTCGCAATGCCGTGGGACTATCGCATCGGTATAAAAAGTAGCCTATGTGTTAATCCAGGTCTTAAGCCATCCACATATCAACTTATATCGCAATCGGTTCAGTAGTTTTTGCGTAAAAGAGGAACAAACATCCATCCATCCTCGCAAACTTTCACGTTTATAATATTAGTAGGAAGTAGGATTTATAAACATACGTAGAAAATAGAATTCTTAAATTTCATTACGTTTCTTACGGATAGTTACGGCTAAAACAGCAATAATTATCTTTTCTTTCCTATCACTACTTTCACATTTCACATAGATAAAGTATATAATTATCAAAATATTACGACTGAACTCTGTTAACGATTTAAAAAGATTGGTCTGAGAGTTTCTTGATAAAATCTTGCCGCGCGATTTCTACTCGTAAGCTCTGAATCTTCCAATCATCTTTTCATTTGTTAAGCTTTCATATTATAACAACAGTAAAAAACTGATTTTATTCGTAAATAGCTCCTGAAGTATGATTTAAATAGTCATTAAGGCTATTACCTCGCTCGATGACCTTGAAGATTTGATCGTTTCAGTTTATTTCAATCTGCCTATTTTGCAGACCACTGCTGAACATCGACAATAAAAGGCCTAGGTGTTATGGCGCACATTGGGAAAGGATTTTTAAGGTTATTGAGTTCTTATGTTTAAAATAATATATTTCACCTGAACTAGGTAATATAACATCTTAAAATACTGAGAAATAAAAATTGTCGTTCGTTTTTATTGTAATGTTTTTAATTTATTTTATAATGTAGAAACCAATAGTAAAAATTCATTGCTTGGTATCAACTAAAAGTGACGTCATACCATTTTATTTCATACAAAATTGTAAATCTATCTGCAAAGGTCATTTCTTATGTTAAAACATCTAGCCCATAATTCTAGCAGACATGTTTTAGTGTTCATAAAAACATTTTTATTACTTTTGGCGTTTCATATCGTATATTTCGCATATTATAATTAACTACTGCATGACTTACGTGTTCCCAAGACGCAAGAGTGAATGAATCACCATACTTTTACAGAAAAACCTGTAATGTTTCAAGAATTATGTGAAAATATATCAGTATATTTGTCGATTCTATATACATAACGAAGGCACAAAACTAAATCACAGTTCATCTATGTCACAAAGTAGATAGATAACACATTTTTTTTGTACACCAGTCTTACATCATACACATACATAGTATCATACATACATTTGTCATACAGATAATGTACAACGGGCGGCATTATTGCAAAATGCAATCTCTTCCAGGCAACCTTAGGATGGATCAATGTGTTTCGGAGAGACAGTTGTAGTTGAATGTGCATTTCAAAATTTTAATGAAATTTTTTATTACTACTAAGGTAAGCTCCTTAGATTATCTTAGTAAGGTCTCTTTTAATTTCTTTGTAAAAATATCATTAAACGACTTTGAGTTCTCCTTATGCAGCAGGTACGGTACCTGCTTACGACTTCTAAAAGACCAGTTGGTACCTGGTGCCTTTATCATGTAACCTATTATTTGAAAAGTGTCACAATCAAGTTTGAAATGGATTAATTTTCACTTTTCATTGCCTTTTCTTAGTGATTTTCGAAGTCGGTTTAACTTCTTTTTAAAAGTGTTTATTTTTTGTTTTTTATTTGCTTGTGAGTAAGGCTAGCAAGGTCCCTGAGACGGGACAGACGGACCATTGATATTGCGAGCGCTATGGACCCCGGTGACCTATTGCCATCAGGCGGATTGTATGCTGGTTAGCAATCTCTGGGCGAAAAGGCAAAATCTGATAAATTACTTTGCATACTATTCATTCACTACCAATATCGAAAGTATCAAAACAGCTGTGTATCAGCGGTTAATTTTTTTCATAGTGACTTATAGTTCGTGAATTACGTGGAGGATACAATGGGGTTGACATGTCTGTATAGACAAAAACCCCTAATCAACACTAGATTTAAAAAAAAGTAAATGTGATTAGTTGGTAACTGATTAATTCCAGCAGGTATTATTCGTTAACAAGCACGACGATAAGCTGTGTTCTAGGTCTTCTTTGCGACGATACCTACCTAAAGGTTATATAAATGCATGTATGCATTACCATACGAGTGCTACTAATGGATTACACCAGTATCTTAATTGAATTTTTATAAGTATCTTCTTATACAAACTAAGCTCGACAAATTGGTATAAAAGTACTTTAGGGGTTTATTTAAAAACCTTACGTGATATAAATATATAAGTAGTATTTTTTTTAGTAATGGGAACGTAGACACAAAGCAAATTCACTATAAATGGTCTATGGGTAAAATAACGTTTTTGTGAACTGACGAAGATATCGCATAGCGTAAGTACACAAACAAAAAAAATCTGTCTAATTTAGAACCTCTTATTTTTTCAAGTCGTTTAAATATCACTTAACCCTCATATCACTTAACTCCATTGTTAGAGACTTGTCCAATGCACAAATACAATAGAAATCAGTTAAAGGACCGCTGGAAGTTGTTTACGTTTTGCCTCAAACATGCCTTTATTTATTTAGTAGGTAGTAGTCGCTTGTTGCTAAGCCCATTGTTTACATCTACTTCATACGTAGAAATACGATACACCGGTAGTAATAGTAACAAGTTGTTTTGACTGAGCGCTTGACTTGCTTGTAGGGTCGAAGAAGAACCAGGCGGTTTCATTTCGAACAAAAAATCTGCTGTGTCATTGAACTTGAGACACTTCACACACGGCCGTCTGTTCCCAAACTAGACAGAGCCTGTACTATGGTAACCAGACTACTGATAAACATACTTATATATTACTTAATACATACATATTATACACTTATATATTATTATAGATAAATTACACCTAGCACAGAACAAATGATCGTGAGACACTACACACTAGATCAACAAGCCCGTCTAAAGTTCAAGCCAGGAAGTGCCAGACCACAAAAATCTAAATTACCTTATTTAGATTTCTGTGTGTCAGACTGATTCGTCTAAATCTTTATACGATAATATTATATCACGCTACAACTAGAGGAGTAGGAATCACAAGGGAGAACAAATAAGTTAATATAATTAAATTGTCTATTTTTTTATTTATAAACGAACCCGTATTGTAAGATTCTGTAGCAAAATTTCATCTCTATTATGAAATCCAGCCATAGCCATAGCCATAGAGATGAAATGTTGCTACAGAAACTACCAAGTTCAGTTCACTACAGGGCAGGGTTATGACTTATGTTGAGTATTGAAAAAGTTCCTATACTTATTATTACTTAATATATTCAGACATCTAAAGACCTTAATTCCAATCTTTGAAATAATGCATTTCAAAGAATGGTCCTACGTACTTCATACAATAAAAAAAATGGTTGTCTGTAAGCCGGTTTACGGACGATAATTTTACGTGATAAGGACATAAGAAAACAGTGGAAGAGAGTTAGATGCGTCATAAGCCGAACGCTTAGAGCCGATCGTGCCTCTCTATCGCTTGTTCCGCGCCCTCGCTTGCACGCGGAACGTGACAATGAGTCATGCTTTTTCATGCGTGCAGCCGGCGGCGTTCATCGACTTATAAGACGTTATCACGTCAAAAATTAATATTGGTCGTACAACAGTGTCATAAGATTTCGTATAAGCTTAATTATAAATTTCGTTCGCCAACCTGTGTCAATACATAATAATTATATAAAGGCTGTTTCAGTAAGAGTGCACTTTTTAAAATTGGAATTTTTTTTTTCATGCAAGTGGCAACTCTGAAATTTAAAAGCTGTCACCTCTGTTTATCCGATTATTAAAAATGGAGCGCTTTTCGAAAGAACAACGCGTTATAATTGTGAAAACTCATAACAAAAATGGGGAAAGTTACGCTGAAACCGCTCGCAAACTTCGCCAAATTTTCAGTCGAGAAAGTGCACCTAATGTGTCAACCATTCGAAGAGTGGTCAAAAAATATGAAGAAACTGGGTCGATTATGGGTAGTAAGAATCCTTTGCGTCAACGTACCGGTCGGTCTCTTGAAAACATTGCTGCTGTAAACGAGAGTGTCGCCGAAAACCCGAAAACATAAATTCGGCATCTTTCTCAAGAACTTCAAATTTCACGAAGCACTACGCAGCGAATTTTGACTAAAGACCTCCACCTTCATGCGTACAGTACAAGATTTAGCTAACTCAGGAGCTCAAACCAGCAGACCACGGAAAGCGCCGGCAATTCGTTCAATGGGTAATGGAGCAAAGTGAAGTCGATGCCAATTATTCGAAAAAAGTAATTATCTCCGATGAAGCGCATTTAGATATGAATGGCTTCGTGAATACACAAAATTGTCGAATTTGGGACTCAGAAAATCCTCATGCAATCCATGAGAAACAAATGCACTAATGCACACAATGATTTTGGTCAGGCGGCGTGATTGGACCTTACTTTTTTGAAAATGAGGCCGAAATTGCAGTGACTGTGAACGGCATTCGTTACAGGAATATGATAACGGACTTCTTGTGGCCTGAACTGGACGGCATGAATCTGGACAACATGTGGTTTCAGCAGGGCGGCGCAACCTGCCACACCGCGCATGGAACAATCGACTTATTGCAGCAACGATTTCCAGAACACATTATCTCACGAAATTCTGATGTCAACTGGCCACCAAGATCGTGCGATTTCACGCCGTGCGATTTTTTTCTTTGGGGTTTTGTGAAATCTCGGGTTTATGCGAATAAACCCGAAACAATTCCTGAGCTCAAATCGGAAATCCAACGCGTCATCGGTGAGATACAGCCACATCTCTGTGCAAAAGTCATGGAAAACTTCATGAAAAGAGTAATGGCCTGTCATCGGAGCCTTGGGGGTCATTTTCCGAATATTTTATTCCATACTTAATCGGAACATGTCTTCTTTACAATACAATAAAAATATCACATCTCTGTTATAAAATACTTGTTTTTATTTTAAAATGAAAAAGTGCACTCTTACTGAGACACCCGTTACAAAGAAGTATGCGGAGGTCGTTAATTAGGATTAAGTTCTAACAAGCAATCAATTGTTTTTTATTACAAGCGCACATGTATAAGGAAATCTTTTACCACAGGTTTTTACACGCTGTTCTACGAGTATTTTTATTACGTCTGCGCACGTTCCAACGGTTATGTCCAGTTATGCAATAAATCTATGCAGATTTGCTGATCTGAAGAAATGCTTACCTCAGAGTTCTTTACGCAACATCGGTTTATTGATCATTGAGTGCAGTGCTCGTAATAAGCTGAATTAATTTCATTCCTGTCAGTATTACTAACACACGTATATAAATAAAATTTTGCATTGCACGATAACAGGTGATAGCAATGGCTTAAACTAAAGACAGCAAAGATTTTTCCCTAATTTTTCAATACTTATTCGATGTCAAAACTAGAAATTCGCGTAATAATATTTATGTCAGTATTTTTATTCAAAGACACATTTTATTCCATTCACAACGGAGGATTACATTTGCAAAACAAAAGGTGAACATAGACATTTGTGAAATGTTCTATATACTAAGTAATGAGGTATGTGAAATATTGTAATGGTTGTTGATGATTAGTTTTGTAAATACAATATTTCGATTTGGAATGAAAAAGGTTTTTTATTTACATAAAAACCTATTTATACAGTTACTTGGGAATAATACCGTCTTGTTATTCCCTAATTAATATAAAATAAATGAAATCAGCAGTAGTTAAATTTAATAATATATTTGGTCAAAATCCGAAACGACTACTGTGAAGCGAAATTTTATTTA
Source organism: Callimorpha dominula (assembly GCA_949752705.1). Lineage (NCBI taxonomy): Eukaryota > Metazoa > Arthropoda > Insecta > Lepidoptera > Erebidae > Callimorpha > Callimorpha dominula. The sequence goes on along the minus strand of OX457009.1, from coordinate 9,197,761 downwards.
AATAAAAGTTAACTATTAAAACCACACATTAAATGTTTTGTATTAAATCTAAATATTTAGCTAAGATTATTGCCGTGCATTATATTATAATACTATTAGAACATTAGGGAAATTATTGTGATTATACGATAAGAATAATATATAACATTTGTTTCCATAATTCGCAGTGTTACATTTCTCATTGGTTTTTGACAAGTTTAAATAAATCTGCATGCATAACTATATTATCGAATAGATACCGACATGACTTTTTCATATCATTTTTATTTAAAGTCTTTCTTAGCTCACCGAAAGGACATGATTATTTGAGAAGTTGTTCTTTTGCTGCGCCAAGCTTGTTGAGATCTTAAAAACAAGCCTTAAATATATTATTACTAGATGAAAACCCGGCTTCACTCGGGTGAAATTTGACTCATAATAACACAATCGTAGGTGGATACGTGTGAATCGGCCTTAACGAACTCAAGATGGCATCCGAGTGGCCAATATGGCGACTGCCATTTGCACCATTAGAATTTAACAAAATACTCGACGATCCGAATTTTGCGGATGTATTATGTTGTCGACTCGAAATCATTATTATTTTTATGTTTTATTATTCAGGTAAAGTTTCAATCGAGTCTACCGTACCCCCTGACCGAATTATTAATATACATATATTTTATATTGTAGAGTATATATTTTATAGTTGACCAATTTATTGTTGGCACAAAGTTGGCGTTTAATACGATTCGGCCAACACTGCGTGATACAGTCGTGAGTGTAAGTATGTATGTATGTAATTTTACTAGATCCTCCGACATAGAGCTTTTGGTGTTTTTTTTAAAGAATACTAGTAACGTAGGTCACACATTACTAGTATTGAATGCTTGTGTTAGGAGTGGGTTCACGACGGTAGAGTACTGGGTCGGGTTTGAACCCGCAACCACTTGATCGCAAGTCCGACGCCTTAGCCATCACGCTGCCACCGCTTCAATATTTATATAATATTATAAACTCAATGATTGTATTAAGAGTGGGTTCTCGTGTTACTTCGTAAATTAGGGGCAAAGTTTATATTGCAAGGGCTGACGTGTCTCACACCCATTTTCCAATAAAGATAATATACGTCGTCGATAAATCTTGGTGTCAGCCGTCTACGTCACTTTAGCCAGCTTTAATTAATTAACCACAACAAACGCTTTCTATCCATCATCATTTAGCATTTTTACAGATTCGTACTTTTTTACATGTACTTTCTTCAACGTATAGATAGATGTAGGTAAGTTTATACGTAGATATATATCGGCTGCTTCAAATACTTAAGTAATTATGATGGATAAGGTAGAAAAAAGGAAAGAAATGCGCTGGGTGAGAAAATAATCGTGGCTGCGATACATGCGGGAGGGACCCGGCAATACCTCCAACAAACATCTGTTACACTACACCTGACAATGAAAAAAGATGAATGTAAGAAGCTGAAGGCACACCTTCATGAATGAAGTCGATCATTACGAATATTTTTGGTCGCGAACCGACAATATTTAATTAATATTTACAACACTATGCGACTACAAATTTCTTGTATACTGTTATGTTAGGAAGTTATTAATGTTTTTAATGATTCAGTAATACTATGCTGTAACCAGTACACGTGAAAGAATCCGTCTCTTCCACATTTCACTCGTCGCCGGCGGAGACATGAATATCTGCATAATACGAAAGCCAACTTTCCAATGGCGCTACAATCGCTACAGGCGGTCGTAAATAACCATTAAAGTGGGAAAGTTTCAGCCTATCATACTATTGCGTTTTATTGTCAAAACTTACGGTATTTTGTATCTACCGCGTATGGATTTAGACGTTTACTTTTGCGAAATCGAATACTAGATTAATTGAAACATTTTTGGCATGAAAAATCGCGCATTAAGGTAGATCGTTTTGTCAGTTCTAAAGAGCTAGTTCAGCGAGCTAATATGAATATTTATTTTATTAGCCGACCCGACATACGTTGTCCTGTCAAATTTCAATAAATTATAACTGTCTTCCCGAATTTTCAGTTCTTTCGGTGAAACTTTATCCGCATTATTAAAAATAATTAGAAAATAACATTACATTATATCAACCATTGCCAAGCGATGCGCTTACCACCGAACATCATATCATATTTTTTTATTGAAGATTTAAACGTGTATTAATAGATCTACCAGCATATCATGTCACGAAACAATATGAAAAAAGTTATTTTCATATGGTAATATTAATTGACACCTGTCATGTCAAATTATTGTCAATCGCTGCTGAGATTTTGTGACTTTTTTAACCGACTTAAAAACGGAGGAGGTTATCAATTCGATTGGTATTTTTTTTTATGTATGTACACCGATTACGCTGAGATTTATGATGCGATTTACGTGATTCTTCTTTAGTTTGATGCGGAATAATTGCCATTTGGTCCCATAAAAATTTACATAGTTTGACCCAGTAGTTTTAAAAATTGTTGTTCAATAAAAATGTTGAAAATGCCACTTGGATCTCAAGCGAGAAATATTGTTTTCAAAGTGTACCGTAAAATACTCGAATAAGAAAGTATAAATCAAACGCAATCCTCGATTTTAAAGCGCGTGGAACAGTTGATCGATAAGTTGGAGTAAATGATTTTCATCGTCATATAATCTTTACTTCTTTACAGGGGTTCCCAGTACCACTGTAAGGTGAATCATAGATAGAGGCAGAGCGGATGATGGTGTATTTTCTACGCCTCGTAAAAAGATGAGAGGGGGGAAAAAGAAAATCTAATTCACGAGTTTCGATTTAGGGTGGATCAGGAATAATGTTAAAGAAGCGGCGGTAACCACTTGATCGCAAGTCCGACGCCTTAGCCAGTAGGCTAAGGCGTCGGACTTGCGATCAAGTGGTTGCGGGTTCGAACCCCACCCAGTGCACTACCGGCGTAAACCCACTCCTAACACAAGCATTTTAGCTTAGCTGGAGGGGTTAACAAGAATACTAGTAATGTGTGACCCACGTAACTAGTATTATTTATTAAAAAAAAAAAAACTATATTGTACGAAAATAAATTCCTATATTAATTACTACTATTACATATCCTTTGACAAGATATTTACTTCAACGCAGAGAAACTTTGAGGTGCTTCCTAAAAAAAGTTATAGCCTGAATAACCTGATATATTTTTTTACATTTTTGGCTTTATTTGCTTGATTTGCTGTCATTGATTAAATAGATTGGTTTTGAATATGTTAAATACCAATGAAAACGGACAATTTGGATGGAACGGGAAGACATTAAACTACAAAGATCAGACACAAACATGAGGAGCGTATGAAGAAAAACCGCGGAGCTGAAGCGCATAATAAATTGGATGTGAATTATTTAGATGAGACATACATTCATGGTACAATAAAAGATAATGAAGTAAAGTAGCATGAACGTGGTACATACATACCTACCTATCTATAATATAATTAAAACGCGTGTGGTACTGTGCCACAGCTAGTAAATAATATGAAAATAAAAAATGTTCATGAACCAACTATAATGCACTAGTTATTGATAAACACTTAATACTTGCGTTAAAAAAGTTACTTTTAGACGGTTTTAACGATGTACCATATTTTTCAAGAATTTTCCGAAAGTAATATTTTTTGAAAATGTTTGTAAGAAATTAAACACATTAAACTTAGAGCACCTTTCTGTTTGAGTATGAGGATAATAAATCATTGCTACGAACTTTACAGATTGAAATCAAAGTACTTCAAGCATTGCATTTAGCCATAAAACATGGTAAAGATTCATAACGTTGCATCAGCTAATTGGATTGTCAATCACCGTGAGTCCGTGACCGACTGTTAACAAAGTATCCAGCCATGACGTCAGCAAATGCTCTGTCTTGTTACGAAAAACATACATTGTTTTTCGTAACAAGTGCATTGGCACCAAAAAGACTAGTGAGCAAATACTGAGTTTTACATTGTTTATCTATATATAATAATAATTTGACACATCTCATACACGGCCGTCTGATCCCAAACTAGGAAGAACCTGGACTATACTATATATTACTAAATACATACATATTACAGATAAATTACACCCAGACACAGAACAAATTATCGTGCTCATCACACAATTATTTGTCCTGGGTAAGAATTGAACCCACGACCTCTGGCTGACTGCTAATCAGAGTCACTAACCACTAGACCAACCGGCCAGTCAAATCATCATCTTTTGACTATATCATATCATACTATCTTTTGACATCGCTCGAAATTTTTTTTTTTTTTTCCTCGGCAACAGTTTTTTTTTTTTTGCTGAATGGTAGCCTAATGTCCTTTTCTGCAATTTGCAACGTCGCGTCGTCTATGAAAATTTTATTATGATCGGTTGAGTAGTTAAGGCGCGAAAACAAACAAAAATACAAATAAACTAACTCACATTCGTATTTATAACATTAGATACTTAGATTATACAGACTTAAATATATAATCTAAGATTAGATAGGATTCGAGCCATACCTGGCGGTTTACCGAAAAGGACATGAACCAAAATTTACGTGAGAATGTTTTTGAAATTCACGACAATGATATGGATTGAAACTTTAGGTGTGTAGTATTTTCAAATGAAAACTTTCATGAGTGGTAATTATATTAATTGAGGATAGAGGAGGAAGTCGCTTCTCCCATGTAAGAAATTATAAAAATCGTTAATAGTAATCTGGTAAGAGGACTTAAACTTAACCACTGTCGGACGTCATATTATTTAAATTAGATACGGTTATGAACAAGATCGTTTATTCTTACAATCTATACAAATATATTAATACCTACTTGAAAAGATTTTGCTCTTACGTAGGAGTGTGAATTGGGCATAATTAAAGTTTATAAGAAGCAGAATTACAGAAGGCTTAGCGGGGGAGAATTAAATTGCAATTTCAGAGTTCGTCAAATACATATTTATTTTTATACGTGAATATGTCTATTTGCAATGGTTTCGGTGTATATGTATGCTGTATGTAGGTATTGAAAAAAAATAGGCACTCATGGGACTGCCGACGGAAGTGAAAACTTAAACGAAACGACCTATCTCTCTCTCTCTCTCTCATCAGGGTCATGCCCCCCAGGCATATGGACCGACGACCCGGAGAAAGTAGCTGAGATAGACTGGATGCGAAAGGCGGAGGACCGAGTGCTATGGCGCACGTTGGGAGAGGCCTATGTCCAGCAGTAGACTAGTATAGGCTAATTGATTAATTGAAGTTCTAGCCCTCACAGTATGCTAGTATAAGATGAGGTTGAATTCCATGATTACCGAGTTATCTAGTCTACCATTTCAGTTTTGCGTTGATCATTCACTCAGAGGGATCAACTCAAAACTAAAATGGTTCATTCGTTTAAAGATCACCCTTGACGCTACAGAGTTTGAGTTTCTGTAGACTTGGATCCTTGAGTTTGTTTCAGTGTATATAAAATAAAACATTCGTAATGCCAATGTCAAAGACATATAAACTGTTTGTAACGGTATGAAGTACATTTTTGTATAATGCTCGCAGATGACATTGTGCAATGATTTATCACTACATATTATAAAACAAAGTCCCTCGCCAGTAGTTTTTTTTTATTACACATGAACTAAAGAAACTCATTCTGACTTACTTACTATAGATTTTTAGTTCTGTCGGCAATTTTATTTGAGAAGTATATGAAGTGGCCGCCCCAAACAACATTTCCTATAGAGATTTTGGAATATTTTATCTAGGTACTCTATACTCACACCCGAATTGGAGAGGCAGATATTAATATTACACGAACATCACGCCAGGTATATTTATTTTTAATAGGGTCAGGTAATAGGGTCGTAATAGGTTTAGGTAGTATACCTTACTACAATATACACATTGTATTGCCTTTAACTTCAAATATTTGTAAATTATAATATATTTTTATATCACATATAGTGATCATAAAATAAAGTAGGGCCGCGTTTGCCTGAACGTGATAAACTGCAAAGTACCGAACGGATTTTCATACAGTTTTCACCAATGAATAGAGTGATTCATGAGATTCATTCAAAGTTTGAGTATATAATTCATTACGGGTTTATATAAATTTGCCTGATCATTGATTGAATATGTCAGAAAAAAAACATGCCGACTGGGAGCTTTACTAACGTGCGCTGCGTAAACCAATTTAATTATATGAAAAAACATTGTATTACGGAGGTATTTCTCTTAAATAGATTTATTAAAATATAGCAATGCTTTATATCTTCTAAGATTGACACAATTACGAAAAAATATTTTAAGGAAATACTTTTAAACATGTCTTTAAATTTAGCTATTTTTGATGTATCTTTATTTAAATAAATTAGACCGTCGTTTTCTATATTTAATTTAGATTATAATTTCAGATCAGTAGTAAAATTTCACAAGTGTGTTTTTAATCTAACAGCATCTTCAACGCAACAGTCTGATGCGACACTGCAGGCATATATTATACTTTGCCACTACCCGTGCGAAGCTGCTACTATAATATAACTCCACACACACGCTATTAAAAATTACCATCAGAACGTAGAAAAGACTTGCAGCTAATGTGGTGTACAACTATAATTATGTTACTAGCTAGCTACAGCTACCCAGCCACGTGTAACTGTGGCGTAGTAATTTGAAATAAAAAAAAGTGTGTGTGCAACTCACACAGGCAGAAGTGAAACTTCAGAAAAACACCACGTTGAATATGACGCATTTTCTGAAGGCTTCGTAGCTAGTACGCATACGTAGGAGCAAAGACACGTGCGATACGAAGATTATAGGAAACCCTGAATACTTATATTCTATCTCATTCTCTCGCAGGCTAAATCCTATTTATGAATATGTTTGTCCCTTTTTAGTGTGACTTTTTCGTTTTATCGAATTTTCAAATCACAACTATTCTAAAGAAGTTTCACTTCAAAAATATTGTGACTTTCAATTGAGATAAAAACTATCATATGAAACTATAATGGACCAAACTATACACAGTGTGCAAAATTTAAATAAAATCGGTTCATTAGTTGAGAAGTTCATCGCCGACGAACAACGTGGTGGTATAGGCTAGCACATATATGCATTCAAATAATACAATTCAATAGCAACATCACCCTGTCAGGGCCGGCATGACCAATGAACCGAGTCGCAATCATCCACAGGATGATCTTCTAGCAAGGGCACCCCTCAATTGTCTCCATCCTGTACTTCCCCGCCGTTTCCTGCTATCAAATGACAACAACACTAGCATACAAACCTTATGTACATATATTTACGGCTCACTTTTGTTTGACAATAGATGGTTACGCGTGAATCTGTATACGGATGCAGCAACATTGGTTTGATACAGAGTTTGTTTATTATTTGAGTCGTTAATTTTTTAAATATGTCTAAGTAGAAAAACACGTTCTGTAACTGGTAACTTTATTTAAACAATTTTGTGAAAACGTCAAATATAGCTCTTTTCTTAGCAGGGCTGAATGGTTTGCAAAACACATGACAACTATTTAGAAAGGTTTTTGTATATAATATAACTTTTTTTTTTAACAGAGACATGCTTCGTGCATGGGCCGGCTCGACCGGAGTGACCGGAGTGATACCACGGCCTCACAGAAAACCGGCCTCTTCCACCCTTCCCCTTGAGTTGCAGATGCCCATGGGCGGCGGTAATCATTTACCATCATAAAAAAAAACATCATAAAGCAATATTTTGTGAAGTATTTAAATGTAAAATAGTAACCTACTCTTTAATTTAAAATTCAATGTAATTAAAGGCGTTATAAATAGTTCTAATTAAGTATATATTTTTCAGAATACAACGCAATGTTCGTGTCTTATCAACTGCCTAAGCTATTTGTACTAAGTATTTATTTCATAATAAGTGATAAAGCTAAAGTGCAGTATCGAACTAAGGTTCTTTCGCTATATAAAACTGTATTTAATGTATTCAATAAATTGTATTAAAATACTACACATTATAAAACAAAGTCCCCCGCCGCGTCTGTCTGTTCGCGATAAACTCAAAAACTACTGAGCGGATTCATGCGGTTTTCACCAATAGATAGAACGATTCATGAGGAAGGTTTAGGTATATAATTTGTTAAGTAAATATGATAATGATTGTTGAAGATGTCTCTGCTACCCGGCCGCGCGAAGCCGGGGCGGGTTGCTAGTAGTAAATATTGTAAAAACTCGAAATTAAAATTGCGCCACCTGTAAAACTTGCCCAAACTAATATATGGATAATGTTGCTGACAATGTTGCTAAATATTGATATGTATATGACTACTTTTATTATTACTTCTGTATTTATGTTTATTTATATTTATGTATATATATATTTGCATATGTGTGTAAGTATAGGTATTGTTATATATAGTACACCGTCAGCTACCAAATACTCCTGACACTAAATCCATCCAAAAGGTTGTCTGGTAGAGATCGCTTTTAGCGATAAGACCGCCCATTGTACCTAGCATTTAAATTAAATTTAAGATCTATTGTAAGTTTTTATGGTGTACAATAAAGAATATTCTATTCTATTCGAACTTTGTAAATTTTCCATGTTTTGGCAACATATTCATTAATGCTCTTATAGCCTTCCTCGATAAATGGGCTATCCAACACTAAAAAAAAATTTCAATTCGAACCAGTAGTTCCTGAGATTAGCGCGTTCAAACAAACAAACAAACTCTTCAGCTTTATTATATTAGTATAGATTAGTAGGTATACAACCAACACCAAATTACACTAGTATCGCTCAAAATCCACAGAAGGCTTAAATAAAATAAATCAACTCGCGGTCAACATTTTTCGTTGCGCTACCACTTTTTTCCGTCTCGCCGCGCCGCCCGCCACCGCCGAGCTTCTGAAGTGTAACGTGCGATAAGGAAATTCAGTCCAATAAACTGTTTCAAAATTAATGACCTATTTTGTATTTAAACACTATTGGAAGGCACACATATATCATATATAAAGTGACAAATGTAATACAAACATATATATACATTTGTCACTTTTTCTCTCATTTTATTTCTGACTCGTTTTTGTACGCGGCTACGCTTGCGTTAATGTTATGGATATTGGAAACGTATATCAGAAAGCATCCATACCTATTTGATAACGGGCTTGTTCCCAAAGCTCCAAAATTCTATTGTTCTCAAATTCCCATCAGCTCCAAAAATATGTAAATAAATAAAAATCTAAGTAATTAAATGTTTTTAAATCTCAATACATGAATTCCTTGCTCCATAGAATTATTCGGTACAGTCGGCAAAACATTATAAAAAAGTAGTATGTATTTCCTCATGAAATAAAAGAAAATGTAGATAAAGATAGTAAGTGTATTGTAAGTCAGTCAGTGTAAAAATATTTAGTTATTTACAATATTATTTATATATATTTTTTAGAGCTGGTGGTAATAAAATACTAATAGAAACTTGGAGCTCATGGAGCCGTAGGGAATGAAAATAAACACTTTTTTAAAAAAGCTTGGAGCCGTTGGGAATATATGTGTGAACTTTACATTTTTGAGAACAATAGAATTTTGGAGCTTTGGGAATAAGCCAATAACGGTCTACAAAAGCGGTAAAATGTCTCGTAATCATTCTAAATTGGCCATGCCTGGGTGCAATTTAACATTCTGTCAAAAAAAATGGTGGTTTGTTGTATTTATTTCAGTCAATATATTTAATGCAATCCCAAAAGAAATAAGAGAATTGGCAACCTTTCAAAAGGAACTTAAATTATGGCTAATTAAACTTTGCTTTTATACCCTAGAAAATTAATTCATGGACTATAAAATAAATAATAGAATGATAATTATGAGATACATGAGCATTTTTACGTGCGCATGGATTACATGAAAAGGACATCGGATTAATAAATGATTCTTTGCTGACTACCTATTGTATTTTCCTTGTGTGCCTGTTTGTTTAATTCTTATTTGTTTCTGACATTGTTATTAATTTTAATTTAATCAAAGTTTTAACTTGTTGTGTGTTTAACTCGAAATATGGGGGCAAAACATTATAATGATAAAATCTGTAAAAAACAGATTTCCAGCAAATAACTTACTTCTTCTTTACAACTTACTTCTCCTATAATATGTAATAATATAATAGGCATCATTTGTGAAGGCTAAAAAAGTAACTGTATTTTCACGAAAAAAAATCATGTTTTAAGAAAATAAATAATCAGTTTCTAAAAATTTTTTGGAGTGTTGCGTACAAATTAACTTCCTGCATTTACTAGCTATTCAAAAAGGTAAAGATGTTCTTAAAAAGCCGCCTGGTTGATTTATAAATAACACTGTTAAAAAGCCGCCTGGTTGATTTATAAATAACACTGTTAAAAAGCCGCCTGGTTGATTTATAAATAACACTGTTAAATAGCCGCCTGGTTGATTTATAAATAACACTGTTAAAAAGCCGCCTGGTTGATTTATAAATAACACTGTTAAAAAGCCGCCTGGTTGATTTATAAATAACACTGTTAAAAAGCCGCCTGGTTGATTTATAAATAACACTGTTAAAAAGCCGCCTGGTTGATTTATAAATAACACTGTTAAAAAGCCGCCTGGTTGATTTATAAATAACACTGTTAAAAAGCCGCCTGGTTGATTTATAAATAACACTGTTAAAAAGCCGCCTGGTTGATTTATAAATAACACTGTTAAAAAGCCGCCTGGTTGATTTATAAATAACACTGTTAAAAAGCCGCCTGGTTGATTTATAAATAACACTGTTAAAAAGCAGGTAACCCGTTTTGCTAGAAATTCTTAAGCCATTGATAATGTTGATGATAGGAAAGCTACAACTGTCATATGGTTTGATATGACAAAAGCTTTCGATTTTGTGTCGCATAAGATACTATTACATAAGTTCGAGCAACATGGTATTCGTCGTAATGCATTTTCGTGGTTAAAACCAGACTTAGATAATAGGAAACACAGTGTCCATAAAGAATTAGGAGCATAAATGAAGAATAGGATTTGAAAGCCATTCGATCTAACTACAAAGTGAACAATTCGGACATTCCACAAGGCAGTGTAAAATATGACCTTCCTGAATATCCAATGACTTTATTTGCAGATAACATTTCATTAATAATGAAATTTAAAACAAAAGACATTCACAAACACGACACTGACATTAATAAATTTAACAATGACATTAATATATCCATTGAATCGTATCATAAAATGTCTGAATGAAAATAATCTCAATGTTAATTTTACGAAAATTTAATACATACGGACGTAAATCTATAAATCTTGGAACTTTTTACAAAGGGATTAAGATTGAGGAAGTACCTACAACATTTTTAGGCATAATTTTAGAAAAATACATAAACGAATGTAACAAAATCTACAGACTTGTTTGTCCTGTTCCTGGTTTGCCCCAAAGAAAAATAATAATAATAACTTCACACATCTCACACACGGCCGTCTGATGCTAAACTAGACAGAGCCTGTACTATGGTAACCAGACTGCTGATAAACATACTTACAGACACAGAACAAATTATCGTGCTCATCACACAATTATTTGTCCTGGGTGGGAATCGAACACACGACCTCTGGCTTAGCAGTCAGGGTCACTAACCACTAGACCAACAGGCCAGTCAGAATATAATATAATAGAAGAAAAGCAAATAAAAAGACAGTTCTTAATGCATAAAGTGTGTAGTGTGTCTTAGTAGAGTAATTCAAAAAGCATTCATTACAAAATGTGGGTTAATGAAAACATAAAATCAAAACGTCAGGCTTTTATGGAATTGAACCTTGCATAAAAACCGAGACGTTTTGATTGTGGGAGCAAAGAACCCAACCAGAAAAGGGAAAGGGTCTAGTTATCGTACACATGAATATGTATCAGAGTTGATATTTGAATCCAAAAAAAGCACCGTTAACTATTCCGAGTTCATGAACGCGGAAAGTTATGAGAAATGGATCCAAAAAAATATGGATAAATTGCCCCAAAATGCAATGATGGTTGTGGACAATGCTCCATATCACTGTCGCAAAATATGGAGAAAACTGGAGAAAATATTCATAAGTGGCTGCCCAACAACTAAGTACTGTTGATGATAGCGAAATAAGAGTAAAATTATTGCAAAATGTAAAACTAATCAAAAATAGTTATTTATTTATTTAAAACTTCCTGCAGTTTACATTGCACGAGGCGGACTTAATGCCACATGCCACATTATCTACCAGTCAACCTTTGGACGATTCAGTGAGGGACATGGCAGGGCTATAAGAACGAAATTTCATATCATATCAAGAATATCACATTGACGAATACGCGAAAACCAAAAAAAAAAAGGAAATATTAAAGATTTAGTTATTATGGGCATGTCGCACGCAACAATACAATTTTTAAATTGCCATAAGTCAAAAGACTGTTAGTGGAGGTCATGCAAAATGTAGATGCTGAAACCTGGGAAAAATGCATTAACCATTAGTGGTACCACTAGTAGTGGGGGGGAGGCTTTTAGCCAGAAGTGGCTACTCAATAATAATAATCTACAAATTCAAATATAGTTTTTCCCTTTAATTTTTTATTTTCTATCGGTAATATAGTATAATATTTACTTATATTAGAGTTAAGAATCCCTGATTTTGTTGTCAACTCTCAGTGATCAGACTGTAGTAGGTACAGATTCATCTTAGGTTTTAAGTTGAACAGAATACCTATTCATATCTACATTATTGTCATTTATATGTTATGTGGTTGACCACAATTTATTTATAAGTTACGTACGTATCAAATAGGTACGATATCATTGTTCTACTTTGTATTGGGGTCGTCCATTAATCACCCTGGTGATACGTGGTGAGTTTTAGACTTACCCCACCCCCCGTAGCCAAAATCACGTGTATTTTCGTAGTTCCAAATATATTAAAATTATTCAGAATATTATCTTTAAATACAGATATTATAATAGCGTGTTCTAAGAAAAAATAAATACACGTGATATCTCACTACACTCCCTTCCCCCTTGTTTCGTGATTTTTTCCGAACACCCCTTTCGAGCCTCACGTGATTAATGGACAATCCCAATGCTTCAGAATTATTAATGCAAGGTTCTGCAGTAGCGGCACTACAAAGGCGAAGAATCGCAGAGAGGGCGAGAGAGCTATCGTTGAAGAGGGTGGTGATATTGTTGAAAACTTTTTACGTAACTAAATATTGTTATCATCATTCAGCCTAAGCACTTGCTGAACTACAAATCTATATAAGTAAAAATCAATGCTTGTATGTTCCTCCTCTATGCGTTCCGAAATTATTGATTAGATTGTGATGAAACTTTGGTAGGGTGTTTTGTGTTTAAAAAGGCAAAAAATGGCATTGCAGTTAGTAAATAAATAAAAATTAAATAATTAATTTTATTATGAAATCTGTGTATGTCACATAACACTTATGTACGTACGTATTCACAAATATAGTCGCTTAAGTGGAGTAGAAACTCTGCTATATCAGGCATATTATTCTCAAAGGCTACTTAAGTAATGCATCTATAGTTGCATATCAATTCATTTTTTTATCAACGACCAACGAAGACTAGGAAAGGACTCGGGGAGGAGAAGGAGAATAGGACTCACTCACCCTAAGCGGTAGTCGTGCTGAGGGACTTCACAATAAAGTATGTGCATATGTGTATGAAAAGAATTTATTATATTTAAAAAAACAGTCAGTCGTAGGACTGCACGTCAGAAGTGAAAACATAACTTCACAATATATTTGCATACACATACACACACATACACATCTGTAGATATATATATATACATAATTAGGTTAAAAACAAAAAGTAGGTAATAACACTAATAACATATAAATGTATACATAGGGTACACTGGAAGTTCTGCGCTCCTGGCCACAACGCCGCCAAAGAAGTTTTTACTTCAAAAAAACACCGAATGACCGCAAAATTCAATTTCCTTTCAAATCTTGTTATGGTCTAGCATGGCCTATTATGAAGAAATCATGTTTTGACAGGGATAAATGACGATTTGAACCACACAATTATTTATTAAACAATTAAAACAAACGTTTCCGGAGGGACTATAGGCCATTCATACCTCAAAATGTGAACAGTGAACGCAAAAACCATAGGCAATTTCGGAATAAATATTATATGACGAAATGCGTTATATAAAAACATTGGGAAGTTACCTATGTCGACAATCAAATTAAACACGCATCATAGAAAACCATTATACACTGGCGAAAGTTAAATTAAGCAAATGGCCAAGCCAAGCAAAAATAAACACATTTCATGGTAAGAGACTAACAAATGATGTATATTTTAGGATTATGTTTGAGGTAACCGCAGCGGCCACAACCTCGTAAATTCCGATCCGCTATGTATTTCTTTGTGCTAGTGTTCGCCCTAGTACCATTATTAGTACTCTAGTAATGATTACTAGTGCCCTAGCAATGATTATTATTATCCGTTGAAGGTTTGGCAGAAAACTGTTTCTATTATTTTTTGTTTGATAAACCTAAAACAGAACAAAAGAAAACCGGTCGACAATCAGAATAGAAACTTACGGAACTGCTTTGTCTTTGCCTATCTATATTCTTATCTTCTATATTAATAATTCGGTCACGGGGTACGGTAGACTCGATTGAAACCCTACCTGAATAATAAAACATAATAAAATAATGATTTTAAGTCGACAACATATAAAATTCGGATTGTCGAGTATTTTGTTAAATTCTAATCGTGCAAATGGCAGTCGCCATATTGGCCACTCGGATGCCATCTTGAGTTCGTTATGGCCGATTCACACGTATATCTTGAGTTCTTTAAGGTCGATTCACACGTATCAGTGAAGAAACAAAAATATCTACTTACATTTTCTAAAAGATTGTGTATTATGAATTTATGAGTCACATTTCACCCGAGCGTAGCCGGGTTTTCATCTAGTATATCTGATAAAACTGTTGAATGGTGAATCTTAAAACAAACGAATCTAAGTTTTCGCAGTAAAAAGCTCTTTTTTAATATCTCTAAAATAGCAAACAAAAAAGGAATTATCTAGAAGAATACTCTATAACGACAGTTCAGGTTAACCTTTACAAATAAAATTGATTTAAATGTGTTTAAAAATGTATCGAGTCACATTTTTAAACACATTTAAATCAATTCAAAACAATAAACACTATTAAAATGCATCGAGATATTTAGTAATAATAACTCAGTGTTAAAATGAGGATAGATTGATTGATTGATAGTATACCAAACAAATAATTATATTTAATTAAAACGAACTCTAGAACGATGGTATTTACCCTTTAGATAAGTCATTTATTGAAACTAAAGTTCACTGGACAACATTTAGCAACAATTGATGACAATTAAAATTAACCTAAAGTACTGGTATGAACGATAGCATTTACCTAAGGAATAAGAAACATAATTATGAGTAAATTAGGGTGTCCCAATATGCTTCATTATGTTTACATAAATAAAATAAATTACCGAGTAACGACAACATGATACTTAAAGTACTTTTGAAACACCATTAGCATAATATTGTGCATTTTGCCCTCAATTTGAGCACACTGTGGTACAAATATGTAGGTACGCTTATTAAACGGATCTGTCTTAAAAAGTTTATAAATGGTATTATTTCCACTCCAATGTTAACTTCATATTACAACAACCAATGTTAAAAATAAGTATATAAATTCGCTATAGCGATAGGTTAAATTAACCGATTCCAAAGTAAATTAACAATAATTTATTTACACAGTAATAAATACTTATGCTTACCGCGCAATAGCTCAATTATGTCTTAGTTTAATAGACATATTTATTGTATAATTTTCAACATCATTAAGATTTCTTTATTTGTTTAATAAAAGTCAACGATAAATAGAGCATGGACGCAGTTCACTTTTATAGTTTGTAAGCAAGTGTTGCTACCTCAGATAATATTGATCTGTGGTTGCTACATTAGTCACATTGAAATGTAGAATAAAATGAAATAGAATATTCTTTATTGTACACCAACGACATATTGCATAAAACAATACACTAAGTTGGTATGTAAGTAATATCGTTTGACAAAACAAAACAATTGTAGTCATCATTGCATAAAGCTAATTAAAAAGTTTTTTTATTTAAGTAAGCGTAGAGAGAATTCATAAATAAAACCAGAGGCTAGTGTGTTGACCTCCTCTTTTGCACCTGTTTCTACTCTTTTTGTTAACCGATTTTCTATTTTTTGAAGTGAAAACTTCTTTAGCGGCGTTGTGCACTTTTTGATGGGTATAAAATGTTAAACTCGCGTCAGGACATGTGACCCTGATATCCGAATGTCCTCTGTCCTCTGTCCTGTCAATAAAGAAAAGTAATACGCGACAGTTTTTAATGAAGTGCGAAAATCAGCTTAAAATCACTCAGATAAAGCTCACTTTCGCACTTCATCCAAAAACGCGCCAAGGTGTTCCTGCCTGTCAATAGGTTGGCTGGCTCACGGCCATTTATCTAATGGCGTTGATAATTTTTTTTTAAACTAGATTTAACGCCGGCTTTTATCGGAACATTTAGATATTTGTAAAATCTCAAAATAAACAATAAATTACTTTAGTATAAATAATAATATATTTATGTGCATTTTTAAATAATGAGACAATTTTTTGCCATAGTTCTTTAGGATGATAATTTTCTGCCTGGCACTCCCGGAGTGCAACCCGTTTTTTTTGTTTCGTAGCTATTGACAAGCTTTAGTGTTAACAATAAAAAAATGAAAACAGTATTTTTTAATAACGATAATAATTGTGGTAAAATTTCCACCAGTAATATAAATAGTCAATAGTCGGCGACTTTACTAATTTTACTGAGATTTACAATGATTCATTACGGTTCTACTAGTGTAGAACCGTAATGAATTTGTTGACTACAAATTTACTAATAGCCTAGATTTAAGACAGTCAAAGGTGAAAATAGACTGAACTGACTGAAGAAGAGAAACAGAATTTCGTCTCGGTAATTTGATAGACCTAGACCTCTTTTCAAGAAGAAGGGAGAGATAAGATGGAGAAAGATGATAAAATGGTGTTAAAGGCGTTTGAGGCGTTAATTCTAGATGCGAACTGTTATTGGCAACGCGGCTTTAGGAAAAGCATAATGAATATGGCAGGCTTGGTTTGTTTTTCCGTTTCATCTCTTGCAGATCAGTGCAACTTATATAGGCAAGTAATATCAACAACAGCAACAATCAATTTGAAGATAGCTCCTTGGCCTTGGCCGTTATACAGTAATAAAGAATTGAATAGAAATAGTTACGTTATTTATGTAACTATGAAATGCGTAAATAAAAAATAATTATCGAGGCGTGAATAGCATAAGTATGTAGCATAATATAATTATAGAGTATTATATTTTAAATATTATTACAAATATTTGCTTTAATCATTTTAAAATCACATTTCTTTTCTTTTGTCAAGTTAATCTATTGACATCGATCGGTCAATACGTACATGCTTTTATGTATCGTGTTGTGAAATGTGAAAATGTGAAAATTAATCTCAAGTAAGTTTTTTTAATCATAATTAAATTTGTTTCCTTTTGGAAATTATAAATTATTCTAATTTATTAAAAAGCTAATGTGCGTACATATCACTACATATTATAAAACAAAGACCCCCGGCGCGTCTGTCTGTTCGCGATAAACTCAAAAACTACTGAACGGATTTTAATGCGGTTTTTATCAATAGATTGAATTTGAAAGCGATTCATGATGAAGGTTTGGTATATAATTTGTTAAGGTTTTGTGTAAATTGGTTGAAATATGATGATGATTGTTGAAGATGTATCTGCTACCCGTGCGAAGCCAGGGCGGGTTGCTAATAGTATAATTATACATAACAGTAATACCGGATGCATTAATGTCTTTGCTATAAAAGCATTACAAGATCGCGATTCACATGTGTGATATACGTATTAATGAAACTCCTAATATTTACAATTTGTGGAGGCACAGGTGTTATGTCCCTCCTACAGAAAGGGATTACTCCGTAGTTCGGTGTGTCTTTGTCAGATGACATTGAAGTATGTTTTCGGTGTAAGTGGATGTCGCCACTAATTAAGCAACATGAATTTATTTTTTTAAATGTGTATTAATGATGTTATAGTTACTATTTGTAAAACATAACTTAATATTAAGGTTTCTTTAATCTTTAATACTTAATTTATAATAAGAATATTGCACGACACATGTAACATTTTCTTTTCTCTCTGTCAGATTTCTTTTTTTTTTGTTCTGTTCAACTTTGTGTTAATACCTACACTGTGCAACGCTAGCAATGGATTATATAAATAGGTACATATACATGTGGAAGCTTGTCATTAGAAAATGTTTAGTATAGTAAAATATAATTATGATCATAATTAGAGATCGGATAATCGGATGCATATTTACCTAAAGTTATTTTTTGGACAACAAATTATGGAAGCGGCTTCTAAGTATATTTTTATTTACGAATGCAGTTGTATTGTCGCGTCGCTACTTGCGCACAAGCAAGTATAATTTGCCGTCTCACTCGCACTCTTACAAAATGCTTACATTTCCTGGCGTTTAATAGGCCCGATTTGACACTTGTTACAACGTAATAAGGTTGTTTTTGCTTCGTCAAAAATCACTGATAATAAAAGTAGGGAAAAGCAACCATTATACGTTGTAACAGAGTAAGTGTCATTTGTGTCAAACTGGGGTTTATTACATCTCACGGAGTATAGGTACACTTAAATTTGAATTTCCTGGAATCGCGGGATTCTTTCGATAAAAAAGTGCTTTCCATAATAGCCAACATCTCAACTTTAGGTAAATATGCATCCGAATATCCGATTTCTAATCATAATTCATAACCAAATATATGTTTTTAGTCTGTAAGTTTTCTGTAAAATAAATAACTCTTTTTAATTTTAATGGAAAGAGTTAATTCTGTTTTCATAAAACAATGCAATGTGTAGCTGCGATATCTATAATCTATATTGTGTCTTTTAATTTAGTAAATGTTGTGTGTTTTTTATTTCTTACTTGGTATGGAATTAGGCGTCATATCAGAATCGCGTCATTTAATCAATATATTAATAAAAATGTGCAGCCGATCAGAGACGATTTTAATTATTATATCTTGCAAACATGGCAAATACTTATACTTACTATAATTGAAAGTTATTTAGCGATATGACCTTTAAATCTTGAATACAATGCCGCGCTAGGTTTCCTTGTAGATAATAAATTCACTACGCACCTAAATTGTATGTGTATTATTCTTGCAATGCTTTTCATTTTATGAATAAAGAAATATAACAAAACCAAGAGCGAAACGGTTCTCATGAATGGTCTGCTGAAGCGTTGAACCGCAGCACGACCGGTTTCCCATTGTATCGGATATCTGATTCGAATTTCAAGCCCTTTCTATGATATAATGCTTTTTGCATAATATACTGATAAATATTTAATCTTCACCATCACTGTAGGGTTAGGATTCAGACACGGATATACTAAATTCCTACATCCAAAGCATACAATTATAAAATTTTAAAGTCGCTGACATGTTCCCTAACCATTAACGTAGGTATGAATAGAATAAAAAAAATAGGCAGTCATGGGACTGCCGACAGAAGTGAAAACTTAAACGAAACGACCTAGTATTATTATGGATTGATGGATCTTTATAATTATGTATTATTAGCGTGACTCTTTCTCCTCTCTCTCTCTCTCTCTCTCTCTCTCTCTTTTTCTCTACGCTCTCTCTCACGCTGTACATGTAACTAGAACAAACTCGGCTCCGTCGTATGAATTTTCGACGGGGACGGACATCAGGGTCGGACATCAGTGTCTGACATCAGGGTCACGAGTCCTGGCGCGAGTTTAACATTTTTTACCCATCTAAAAGTGCACAACGACGCTAAATTGTGTCACAATGGTCTCACAACTTGATTTTGACAGTTGTGTTATTATCAAACTGCCAAAATCAAGTAATTGTGAGACCATTGTGACACAATTGAAATAGCAGACTTAGGGCCCAGGTTTTTGTGGGATCGTTAGTGGCGGGCAGATGCTAGTTCGTATAAAATATCCTAAGATCCGCATCCGCATCCGCGGATAAGAAAAAATATGCATCCACAATATCCCTGCTCTATATCTCTCTCTCTTTATACCATAGTAGGTGATGATAGCTGACTTCTTATTTCTATAAAAATAATATATTCCTGGTTTTTAAACCACCATTTCACTTTGTTGTAATATTATTACTGTTTAACTCTTCAAGTATCTAACTTGAAGAGTTAAAAAGCAATTAAAAAGCAAAACAGAAACTAATTGCTATATAAGGCGTTTTAATTTTCACTCCGGAATTTTGTCGGAGTGAAAATTAAAACGCCAGTTTACCAGTTTAAAAAATAAATAAAAAAGGACCACAGACCTTTCAGTAAGTACAAGACTTACATACATATTTTATGTTAGTGGTCTATGAAAACCACACATTAAAGTGATATTATATAACCGACACTTTTATTGTAAGAAGCAGAGACGTTATATTTCAAATACAATGGCAAAAATATAGATTGAAATCGGAACTAGAACGTAAAAGTAAGTCCGTCAGTTCAACATGGTCGACACGGGCAGTCTAAAGGTGTACAATAGCACATATATATCCAAACTAGCAGTGCCCCACGGTTTCACCCGCGTAAGTCCCAATCCAGTGGGAATATCGGAATAAAAATTAGCCTATGTATTAATCCAGGTCTCCAGCTATCTGCATACCAAGTTTCATCGCAATCGGTTTAGTAGTTTTTCCGTGAAAGAGCAGAAAACATCCATACATCATTACATCCTCACAAGCTTTCACGTTTATAATATTAGTAGGATTAAACACGATCATCTCAGATCTAGCAATACGATATGTAAAATTATTTTTGACAATCTACTTACTAAGGAAGGTTAACGACTTATAACATCACGCTGCAACTTATGGGAGAGACGCTGTGAGCAAGGTACAACAAAGTAAAATACATAATTAAATACCAACACGTATTTTACTTTGTTGAATGTACTAGTGAGGCGATAGTAGGTTTGTCATCGTACAAGTGCCATTGCGGGGAACAATCCTCCTCATTCCTTAATTAATACTCCTATCCAATACAAAAGTAATTTCTCGAATCCGACTGATGATAATTCTAGAGATTAGCGCGTTTAAACAAACAAAAACTCTAGCTATTAGTACAGTTTGTTCCAAAATTATACTATTCAGTAAGTGTTTGCGATTGTTATCGCCTATCGTCTTGCCATAGCTATGTTTAATTCTGTTAGGTACATGCTTAGTTTGGATCTTAATAGCGCTTCCAAAATGTCCTATTAGGGGTCAATCATAAAAAAAACTTGTAATTCGTGTGACGTTATTTATGGATGGCCCCTAATGTAGTATTTTCTGATCATCCTCTGCGCCTTTTCAAAACTAAGTTGGGATCGGCTTTCAGTCTAACTACTATACGGCCGAACTTTGATATTTTACGCGAAGCGACTGCCATCAGACCTCCACAACCCAAGCACTAGGCGATATCGAAGTTTTGTAGTTAGACAAGGTTGTCGGACTTTTTAGGGCTGCAACTATCCTTAACGAATGCCACAGATGTTCTTATGGCACCCGGAACCGACGCGCGACGGTTTAACGTGCTCCACGAAGCACGGAGGGGTCTCAATGTGTTCAGGATGGTCACCCATCCTAGACGGACCTCGCTAGTGTTACTTAACTTTGTAATGTGCTAACCTACTCGGTTACCACTTAGCTAAGAGTCCCTCTTTATGTGTAAAGAGTGATATGTAGTATATTCTATTATTTTTGTTCACTTTCGTAAATTTAGTGACTGTTGTATCCAAGTTACGTAACCTACAATAAATAATATACAATAAACATATAATAAAACATTTGTGTCGTTTGATGGTAAACGATTACCGGCAGTCAGGTTGGTATAATCACTCATATAACGTCAAGGCGTGACTTTCTATCTATCTATCTATCCTTCTAAGTAGGTCTATATTATGTGTAAATATGTTATGTTTTTAACCGAGGTTGATTTTAAGGTAGCATCACAAGGAGTTGAGAAGTTACGGGTGCCTACGAACTCTATCAACCCCAGCATTCTGAACTTTATTCCCCTCGTCATACAGCCGACACTGCGCTAACAACTGCGGTCTCCTACAGAATGTCGGAGTCGCCCCAATCGAGAAGCAGTTCTCCTATGCGACTCTAATTAGAGGAGATATGCGTCATCTCGTAATCGTAACATAACATTTATCTATTTACATTTATAGTTCTTAGTAAATATATAGCGCAATTATAGTGATAGCACTTCGTGGTCAGGGACAGAAGGCGTAGGAAAGGTAGATTCTTACAAGCGGATCCTGTACTTGTATGAAGCCATAGTTATATTAAAAAGTTGTAAGTGTTGGTGACCTGATCAAGTATAATGTATAATCGTATCTTTATCAACTTAGTTTTAATCATAAATATTGATTAAGCATTGAACATTAATATGCAGGTGATTAATTGCTTTCCAACCTTTTTGTAGACTACAACTGAAGACCAACCAACAAACCTTCATGAACAAACTAGGTACTTATTACCTACAAATAAAGAAGTTTCGCAAACAATAGCAAAACTTTAGACACGCGCAGAAAAACCATTAGTTGTCAGTCAAACGTAAACATCAATCTATCGTTTAATCCATTTAAAATTGCTAGTGTATAACAAAATTTAAGTGCATTCTCTAAACATACCGGCGCAAATCTCTCCTCTTCAGCATTCAAAAGATCACCAACAGAAGATGCTTTCGCCTGGTTCGCCAAATGCCTTCTGTTATTCAAAACATAGGACAACTCATCCAGGTACCTGAGCGTCAAGTTAGCCATTTTCACACAACACAATCACACTATAAAACTGATCATATACCGTCACAAGCACTACAATAGTCGGCAGTAACAATGATGAAGGAAACAGGGTTATTCACGTAAACGTTAGAGGGGAAAATGGCGTGTGCACATAACGTCCGAACAACGCCATAGCAAAGACGCAACTGAATTGACACTACACTACAGCCGCGGAGCTACGACTGCGCTCCTCAGCGGTCACATTATAAACAGACGTAGAAAGTTAATCAGCTCCGACCTTATTACAGATTTTAAGTAAACACTGTTTAACAGTTTAAGGCATTGTTGACTAATTGCTCTTAAGTCTAGAAAATGAAAACTGAATTCGTCAAGGTCAGACCACGATAACGGGTATTTTAGAAGCTCTGTTTATGTTTTAATTAAAAATTAATAGTAGGTCTTATTTAACCTTGAAGTAAAGAATTGTAAGACAAATTGGTAGCGTATATTGAAACGGCTTACAGTCAATAATTTATTAAGTAGTTCAAATACAATTCAACAGAGACAGAGTTAACTGAATAGTTTTTTGAACATTTCATATTAGTTTATGAGGCACTTCTCACTGTATATAGCAGCTGGTTATGTAATAACCTAGTACAAAAAAAATATGTTTAGGGTTCCGTTCCTCAAAAGGAAAAAATTAACCCTTATAGGATCACTTTGTTGTTGGTCTGTCTGTCCAGACCCTTTTCTAAGGAACGCGTATAACTTAAAACAACAAGCAAGGTCTTACAGCACGAGCAAAGTCCTTAATTTGTTGTTATCCTACTAATATTATAAACGTGTAAGTTATAGTGAAGATGTGTGGATGTATGGATGTTTGTTAGTCGTTCACGCAAAAACCACTGAACCGATTGCGATGAAACTTGGTATGTAGATAACTGGAGACCTGTTTATTATTATGATTACCGCATAGGCTACTTAACTTAAAAATAAAATTGTGGACTTTTCCAGAAATTTCATCAAGAGTACTTGATGAAATTTCTGGAAAAGTCCACAATTTTTAATACATTCGGTGCTGTTTACTTTGTAGGTATATGTTAGTACTAAAAGCCGAAGTACTAACTGTACTTCGGCTAGTACCTAGTTGCACCTGACCGCACCTAGTTCTAGCTGGCTAAACCTAGGTGCGGTCAATAGCAGTCACCTGATGATAAATGACTACCGCCGCCCATGGTGGGCACCTGTAACTCAACAGTCACAAGTGCGTTGCCGCCCTTTAAGGTGGGAGTAGGGGAAGAGGGGGAAGAGTTTGAAGAGAGGAGAGGGGGATTAGAGGAGCGAGAGGAGAAGAACGGGAATAGGGAAGAGGGGAGGGTTAGGGCCTCCGGTAACTCACGCGGTGAAAAGCAATGCAAACATTGTTTCACTGCCGGTTTTCTGGAAGGCCGTGGTGTCGAGCGGAGTCGAGCCTGCCCATACGTGAAGCATGGCTCTCCCATGTGACAAACCGTAGACATGGTTAAACGTATACGTTTCCTTTTTATTCACGGCTAATACCAGAAGCAGCTGGTAGCATTCGCCTAAAACTAGGTATAGCCCTCTTTCTACTGGCTACGACTAGATATAGCCAATGCCTTATGGTTAAAGCTAGATATGGCATAACACGTGAGTACTAGTGACGACACGTAGATGACTGACGCTTACCTGCCTCCTCGTGTAATCAGTTTAATTGAGGTGATTGCAATCAGCGAGCAGTGGCTCCCGGCTCACTCAATCGCCTGACTGGCGAAAGCTGTACCAAATAATTGGCCAGCCAGGTCTTCTAGGATACATACAAACCAGTTACCGTTTTTTTTCTCTTTTATCTATTTAACCGACTTCAAAAAAGGAGGAGGTTCTATGTTCTACTGTATATTTTTTTTTATGTACGTTCCCCGATTACTTAAAGAAGCCTGGATCGATTTGGAAAACTCTTCTTTTGTTTCAAAGGGTATACTTCCCAACTGGTCCCATGGTCATCAGGTCTGATGATGGGATCCTTATTTTATTTTATAGGCACAGTTGAAGCGATTTGGGTATTTTGAGGCGCATTGAAGTCTGTGATAGATAGGTAGATAAACTCTTTATTGTACAAAACATACGAAATATTACAAGACTGGATATACATAATCTTACAAACTATAAACTTTGTACAATTGACGGCCTTATCGCGATCTGCTACTTGATACTTCTTTTAAAAAATAATTTAGGATATTTTTTAATAAAAGCGAAATATAGATAGAAAGATATATTTATTTCTGAACACCCTACGCGCGTTATATCTATTGATACTCATTAGCAAATGATAAGGTGAAATAGGTAGTCACACACCGAAACTAGTATAAATTATATAAGTAGGAACTTAAGATGCAAAAGACTTGTGCACAGAGATATATACCTATTTTTTTCTTTTATTAGCAGTCCGTTTTCATATAGCAACACTCTACTTTTGTCGGCGCTGATCATAGCGCGCTACCAATTACCAATTACAGATTTTCTCATGGATACCGTTTTCAGATTTTGACCAAATTTGTATGGGACCATTCCGGAGGTACCAAAACTTTACTGATTTAATTTCGACAACGTGTGAAGGAAGAAGGATTCTCGCTTAAAAAAAGTTGTCCTATCGATTTATTTGCTGATTTCAAAACCTCTTCCTATTTTAATTTGTTTAAAAAGTAGACAGAAACTCTCTTTGTTTAGACTTACTTACCATATATGTATATAATATATATTATGGTATATAATATAATATAGATATACTAGCAACCCACTCCGGCTCCGCACGGGTAGCAGAGGCATCTTCAACAATCATCAACATATTTCAATCAATTTACACAAAATCTTAACAAATTACTATATATTAATGAAAACCGCATGAAAATCCGTTCAGAAGTTCTTCAGTTTATCGCGAACAGACAGACAGACAGACGCGGTGGGGGACTTTGTTTTATAATATGTAGTGATACTGGTTGTGTGTACCTTGATGTAGCCGTTTCCATGTCATTTTTAGGCTTCCGTACCTTGAAAGGAAAAAACGGAACCCTTATAGGATCACTTTGTTGTCCGTCCGTCCGTCTGTCTATCTGTCAAGACCCTTTTTCTCAGGAACGCATGAAGGTATCAAGCTGGAATTTATTTCAAATACTCAGGTCTACTGTCCCTTGGAGCTGTGAAAAAATTAAACTTCTAAGCCAACTCAATCAAAAGATACAGCCGTTTATACGAAAACTGTAAAATAAAATATTTTACGGAACCCTCGGTGCGCGAGTCCGACTCGCACTTGGCCGGTTTTTTAAATTTATAACACATTTCGTTTATTTTTTTTTAGGTTTCTGCACTTTTTCCATAGATAAACTTTAAGGAGTATATGCTAGTATAGTCCTTACATACTCGTACAATCATGCTGACAGTCGTCTAGCAGCACAGCGCGGTCGTTATACCTTGGTTGTTCTGTCACCGACTTGTATCGTTGAGCCATTTCTTACGCATTACGTAAACTACAAGGCAGAGGCACGTCTACATCGTAATTACAATCTATTTTTAACCGACTTTCGTCCGCGCAGTTTTATTTGACGTTATTCCATTACGCTTATGTTAAATTTCAACAATGTGTTTTTTTATGCCACTAAGATGTTAAACAAGCAACAAATGGTACTTAGATGGGACCACCTCGTTATCTTGTTAAATCGAATACAGTTTAATTAGTCAGCACACAAAGTTTCGTAGTATATTCACTTCCTACACCGCTGGATTTAGTTCACATTCGAAACAATATGTTAACATTCAGGGCCCAAGTGCGCGTTTGAACTGATCGTGGATTCGTGGTAGGTCGTAAGTGCCATGGCCCTTAGATCCTTTCACTTTTAGAAATAACCATATAACATCGCACTGTTTCGAAGTTAATGTCTTTTGAATGATGGCAACACAATTTCAAATCAGGGCAATTCTACTTTGTTGTTTAAAGTAACGGAGTATGGAATTGACTATTGATTGGGAATCTTCAATATTTTTAGAATATCAATTTTTTTTTATGAAGTTCACACTAGGCACAGCAGTTTGCCTCTTGCGACGGTCGTTCGAGTTCTATACCCAGCAGGAAAGTTCGTTTAATGAAAATTAATTGTCATGTTCTTTATTGCCGAAGAAAATCAGTTTTGAACCTACATGTTTGAAAGTTAGGGTAAAGGTGTCGAAGGCGTAGGTTCTGCCATCCTATACCAGTGGAATATGGTCTAACCACTCTCATTCTGAAACATTTAAATATCATAAGAAAAAACGCTCTCTATTTACTTCGATTGTTGATGGGATAGAGCCATCTAACTTTTGACATGAACTTTTGCGAACTAAGCAAAGTTAAAAGTTGTATAGCAAAGGAAAGTCGTCATAGCCCATCGTGCCAACTTAGAATTACTTCATCTGCCAGAGACTGTCGCTGACTCCTGTTCCGCTTTACAGATACTTTTAAGTATTTAAGCGTAAAGTAAAACACATTTAAGATCACATATTATCAGAACTTGCTACAATTTAAATTTAAAAAATAAAAACGTGCCTGTTTAAAAATATTACCTTGTGCCGAAACAATTTGTTCATAACTATAAAAAAATTAAGTGTCACAACAGAACCCGTAATAAAATTGTAATAAAAAGTATGATTGCGTTGCCTTTTTTAACTTTCAATCAGAAGTTTAATTACAATACAATTTTCACTTTAAAAAATGCTATCTGAACAAAAACTGCGGTTAGTCGCAAAATAGATGTTTCTTTTACGGTTATGGTTTTTTATTTATCTAGACGTGTTGACGGTTACCTAGTTCCATAAACTGTTACGTACAACGATGACAACAGAGATACGTGATGGCCGACAATATTGTTTCGCAACGGAGGCCACGAAAACAGCAGCGACGGGACGGGATACGAGGGCGGCACTGAAAATTTCGGGAATCAAGGAAGTGACACAACATTACTATTTAAAAATGTATTTATTGCTTTTCGAAGTATTCTTCGCGAAATTTGACACATTTTTCCATACGATGGAACCAATCATTGAAGCAACCATTCCATTCGGAAGTTGGGGTCTCCAAAATGGCCGTTTTGTAGGCGTCTACAGCTTCTTCAGGTGATGAAAAACTCTGACCACGCAATTTATTCTTTATTTTAGGGAAAGTATAGGAATCATTAGGGCTTAGGTCGGGGCTGTACGGCGGATGGTCTAATAATGTTATGTTTTCTTGCTCTAAAAACTGTTAACTTTATAAACCGTTCTTTGTCCCTCAAGAGAAATAGTCGCAACATGGCCGGTTTTGGAGACAAACGTGGCCACCATTTTTTTGCAACACTCCGTGAACGAACAATTTTTGTTGGCTTTAACTCATTTTCGAACACCCAAACTCGTGACTGGTTTTTTGTTTCGGGTTCGTACGCGTATATCCAGGATTCGTCACCTGATACGGTGTTGTATACAGCATTTGAGGATCCTGCGTGGAATCTTTCGAGAGTTCTGACGCACCAAGTAACGCGAGCCGCTTTTTGCTCTTCACAGAGCGAATGCGGTATCCATCGGGAAAACAACTTTTTTACACCTAATTGTTCATGCAAGATTATTTGTATTTGACTCATGCCAATGTCTAAAGTTGCCTGAATTTCGCGGCATGTCACATGTCGATCTTCCTCAATCAGCTTACGCACAGCATCAACGTTTTCTTGGGTGACTGCAGTTTTTGGACGACCTTGACGGGGATCATCACTGAGCTTGACACGTCCACGTTGAAATTCAGCAAACCAGCGATAAATTGTGGTTTTGGATGGGGCTTCATCACCAAATGCAGAAATCATCCGGTCAACACACTGTTTTTGCGTTAAACCACTTCGAAAGTCATAATAAATCATTGCTCTTGAATTTTCTCGAGTCAATTCCATTTTCTCAATTACTAAACAAGTTTGACAAAACCTTGTGATAAGACCGAGAATCTTTTTTTAAATAAATAAATGGTATTCGATTTTTAAAACCAAGGTGTTTTCAATTAAAAAGATTTTAATATGACAGAAACAGTGGAAATATTCCATTCCCGATACTTTTAGTGCAGCCTATGTATAGCGATTTGTTTAACTCTTATTACCTGAACCTGTGCGAGATATCAAGACAGGTATGCCTGTCTGTGGATAGTACATTTGTGTACAAGTGCCCGCAATACCATGGGTTTCACGTAAACGTTGCACTCGTAACCTTACCCATAATCTTTTAAATTATCAGTGTACTTTATTTTCTAATTGGAAGCTAGTTCATTTCTATCTATCAACTTAAAAGTGTTTCTGTTAGATCGCTCGACACAGTATATAGTTAGTTCGGCATCTCGACAAAACATCCCAACATTTACACTGTCCACATGTATGATTGTTGTGTTGTTCACCTACTAATATCATAAAAATATTTATGCGTTAGAGCCGTTTATTAGTTTGTACCTACATATTAAAATCTAGCACTTTATATGTCCATATTATCTATTGGTATTATAAATCATAAAGAATTGCTCGTATATTCTACTACCAACCCGCCCCGGGTTGCAAAGTATATTATTATATTGATTTTTTTACACAAAACCTTAATTAATTATACACCTAAACCTTCCTCATGAATCACTCCGTCTATACGAATAGACCGAATGGATTTTCATAAGGTTTTCACCAGAAAACCATATGAAAATCCATTCGGTAGTTATTAGGTTTATCGCGAACAGACAGACATACAGATACAGTGGGGGACTTTGTTTTATAATATGTAGTGATAAACGATATCTATGAAAAATAAATAGCTCATCGCTTCTCTTCGCTGCTCTCCTAGCCACATCCTCAGCTCCCGTTACTTTAAATTATCACCGTTTCAGATTGTTATCGGAAACTAATTGTTGTGCATCATATAATTGTGGCATATAAGCTTCTTATTAATTAGCAATTTTGCTATTTGCAAATGCTTGTAATAACTGAAATCTTCTTCTATCGAGGTCGGGAATTTTTGTAGCGTGTAATGGAAAATTACGTAATTGTACTCTATTGAGTCGATTTCCGCGTAAATGGAAAAAGTGTATGGAGAGGCTGATTATAGATGTGTAATTATAGAGGTGTTGTATCGACTTGATCGTGATCATGTTGGTAGTTGTTCTGTAGTTTTGAGATGTCGTTAGCGAAATATTTGTTGGAATGCAAGAGCTACGTATCTTGCATGATATCAAGTGGCAATGTGGCAAATTATTATTGATTCCAAGTTGAAATTGCAGTGCAAATAAATGGTACTTCAAACAACTGCAAATGTTACTTCAATTGTAAGCGCGTATTACCTAATCTTTTTCATCATATTTTAGGCAGTTAAACTTAGATAGAGCCTTCTTTATCTGACAAATATAATATTGTAGAACTAGGTTAAGAAGTCTTATTAATACCTATTACCTATTGGTGGGGAATGCAGGTCTCACCTTGGCTTCGTTAGTATTATATTATCAGCGGCTGCGTGGCGTCGTATACGCAGATTTTGACTCACCAATATTATCACTCACTACGCGCAATGCCAGTCAATAGGCGTACGGTTCTCCCTATCCCAATAGTCCATTAAGGGAACAGCACTTTCTCCAATATTTCACAGTAATTGTTATTGCGGAATAATATAAGACGTCTTATTCAGTGCCGGCGTATGAGTTGCAACTGGTTTTTTTTCAAACTTGACGTTTGCTTGTCAAATTTGATTAATTCAATTTTCTGTCTTCTCTCTTCAGTGCTTGCGAGAAAGGGATGGACAGAGGGTATGTCGTAGTCAGGGATTAGGTTTAGGTAGTATTGGTGAATTGGTTGTTTTTAATAGAAATTAATTGAAAGGCATTAACACCTATGTTTTATACACTGACGAAAAGAGGAAGTGTCAGAGTTTTCTGGCTTTTCATGCCACCATTTTTTAATACTGCATTTTCCATTGCACAAGGTGAGTTTGAATGCGGAAACAGAGTCCTATACCAATACCAATAAATGGTATTGGTATTGGTACAAGGCGAAAGTTATGCCATGTGGTATTATTATCTGTCGTTGGCCTATCGGATGATTTAGTGAAGGATTATGACACGAGAGGTGCATAAGAAAGAAGTTGCAACAATAAGCTGATTAGAAATCTACATTAATCATACATATATAACTTATATTACACTACATGTATATAACCATATCATATGTACATGTATACAATAAATATAATAATAAACATATCGTGGGAGAGCCATGCTTCGGCACGTATGGGCCGGCTCGACCGGAGTGATACCACGGCCTCTTGCATTGCTACCCTACTCCCAACTTAAAGGCTGGCAACGCACTTGTGACTCTTGAGTTGCAGGTGCCAATGGGCGGCGGTAGTCATTTACCATCAGGTGACACGTCTTTCTCGCCCGTTGCTCGTTTGCCCCCTATACCATAAAAAAACGATGACAGTATAATATACAATATAGGTAGTGAGTGGTTGATTGTTTAAGGTTACGGTATTTCTTTGTTTCCTTAAAAAGACAACATTGTAACAGATGTTTCCCGCAGTTTCCCCTGCGTTGATAGTCAATGCTCCGCTTCTAATGGTCGTAGCGTGATGTTACATAGCCTACAACCTACGACAATGAATACTCTATCCAATAGAAAATAATTTTTCAAATCCGACAAACAAATAAATAATAAAAAAAATACCTCTTCAGCTTTATTATGTTATTAGTAAAGATTGATAATAACATAACTCACACATTACTAGTATTCTGCATAAGTTCTTAACACCTCCAGGTAAGCGTGCCGTAAGACGTGAATGCACTCCTGACACGATTAGGAGGGGGTTCACTTCGGTAGTTTACTGAATGGGGTTGGAACCCGTAAGAAGAAGAAACTCTCAAAAGCAATCACTGATTGATTGCTTTTGAGAGTTTTCATTTCTTCTCCTATTTCTTATGCACTTTTTCTATTATCTATGATAAGCCTTTTTTTAGTACATACGCAGATATCATAAATCTTGCACCCACCCACACAGCAAAAGACAAATGGTTGAGCAACCATTTGTCGTCGAATTAATCTTTCATAATCATAATGAAAGATTCTAATACGCTATTGTTTATTCCGGGCGCCAAGTGGTGTGCGTTTCCGCTCGCTTTCACTGCGCCCGCGCCGATGCCGCAGACTAATTAAAACGTGATACGTGCGTTGCTAATATGACGATATTATATCATAGGATTATAGAAATTGCAAGTTTGTATCTTTACATACTCACGGTATATCGAGCGGCATTTATCAATCATCACATTTATTTAAGTGTCACGTGATACAGGGCAAACCGAGGACAAGTATCCAGACTATTTAGAACAGTAGATGTTGTTTAAATTTAGAAGTACTCGAAACGAAAATAGACTGTGTCTTCTTAGTTCTAGAGCCAGATCCTACAGACAATTTTAGTAGCACAGGAGTAAACCGGCAAATTTAAAAAGAAAAGGTGAACGTTAAAAGATAGTATAAAAGTTATTTAGGTACTTTTTAGAAGAACACAGCGTACCTGAAGCTAACATGCTGGTAAAAGGTGAAATGTGGAAATAGACATGCAACTTGATAAAATTAGAGTACAAATAACATTAA
This sequence comes from Callimorpha dominula, assembly GCA_949752705.1. Lineage (NCBI taxonomy): Eukaryota > Metazoa > Arthropoda > Insecta > Lepidoptera > Erebidae > Callimorpha > Callimorpha dominula. The sequence goes on along the minus strand of OX457009.1, from coordinate 9,165,165 downwards.
ATACTAAGTGCGTTACTCAAGAAACAGAGACAGATCACAGAAACATCGGATGCAGGTGTGAAAAAGACTGCCGGAACAGCATAGAAAAACAAAGAAAAAAAAAATAAGTAAAAGTTTGAAATACTTAGGCATTTACTGACTCAAATGAACATACAAAAAATATACAAGTGAATTGTAATGCAATTTATATTTTCTGGGACATAGTAAGTAGAACACAACGAAGCATAGATATGCCATGAAAGCTATGCTTCCCTTGGCGCCATGGCCATGGGTTCTAAATCTAAAATATGTTTTTTTATTATTTTTTTATTCTGAAATGGAATAGGCGTTTGTCTTCCAACTCATCTGATGGAAAGTGACTATGAAGACGAAGAACAAGATAGGTACACGCCTATCCAAGAGAAATGATTAAACGATTATCGAATAATGTCAGCATAAAAAATATTCCTTAATTGCATTCATAAACCTGGCAGTGAGCCAACTTTAGCTCCTTTCGCATCCACTTCCGTAGTTTACAGTTTGGACTATTTCTATCCACTATTGAGGCAGGTTATGACGCATTGTCGTGTCGTGTTGTGACGTCATCATTTCTCGCTCTGACGTCAGTTGTTAACTTCAAGGCTGTCGTTTAGTGGCGTGAACATGACTGATGGATTTACTCAAAATAGATATGCCAGTAGTTGTATTAAGGTATGTATACTTTGCTACGACAAATATAATAATAACATGGCAACTTTCTCTCCCATAGGATGTCCACGAAGCATTCAGGTAAGCATTTAGGAGAGGCCTGTATTCACACAGGCCTCTCCTAAAAGCTTACGTACTGATAAAATCTAACTATTTTTCGTTCCGGTGCTTAAGCACTTTGTATTTTTGACATATAACTTGTTACTGTATTCCGTAAGAAGGGTAGTGAAATGAGCGAAGCCGTTTTTGATGCATTGACGGGCAATTTGCATACCAAATCAAAGTAGTCAAACCACAGAATACATAACATAGTCAAACTAGAATGATACAGAAAAAAAGAAAGTGAAATATCTGTAATGTCAGGGGTCTGGTTTGATTCCTCAACGCAAATATTCGAATACTAATATTATTGTTGTTGTTTTAAGTGCCTAGTGCCACCTCGACCATTTCTGGTCTTTTGTGGCGCACTTCTACTTTACAGTTCACTGCTCAGACTTATGGCTTCGAGAAACCTCCAGATCTTATAAGCAGTGATTGTTTGTATTTCCTGCGGTTGCATGATGCGCAACCCTAGGTTAATACTTCGGTGCCGCATTAGTGGGCCACAAGAGCATAAAGTATGCATTGTAGTCTCTTCTGTCTCCTGACAGAATCTGCGTATTGTGTTGTCGCCCAATTTAAGGTTGAACATATGTTTGTTCAGTTTGCAGTGTCCAGTGAGGACTTTTGTTACTGCACAGGTTTTGTATCTTTTGAGCTCCAGAAGTTCCTTGGATACTTTATTATCATAGCCCTTTATTAAGGCTTTCGAGTGTCTTAGACCAGTCGTGGTCTTCCATCTCTTAATAGCCAATGATGTATATTGAGCGTTTATGATAGAGTACGCTCGCTGTTTGCTGATGCCGCAGAATGGTTCTGGGCCATGCTGTCGGTTGTCTGCACCGGCTCTGGCGAGTTCATCGGTTCATCGAATACTAATTATACTAATAACTAAAAGGATGCGTAAATTTGTCTATTTGCTATCTGATCTGGGTGTTGGATGTAAATATGATATTGAAAAAAAAAACAGTATGGATAGCACTGCAATATGTAACGAAAAATCCTTTCACAAGTTTCGGTACGGCACTTGACATAACATTACAATTAATCTGTTTTCAATAATTGTCTTTGAGATCCGATCAACTACCACGGAAAACAACTCTATTTTACGGTACACTGCTCACAAAAATCTCGATTTTGGTACATTTTATTCTTGAACACTTTGATTTACCATTGTGCGGACTGCAGTTCAATGATCGGTACACTTGTTTGACATGATTTTGACATGGGAATTTATAAGAATGATTCCTTTAAGTGTAAAATACCTATATTCGTTATATTCAAGCGTGTTAAATAGTACTAGAGATCGCGTGGTGCGATCGCCTATAGACTTACTTACCATGCCAGGTCAACGCATATACTGGACGCGTGTAATTTCATAAAGCCGTTTTCACGTAATTTTTAAAGTTGTGAGACATATTGTTTAAAAATTTTAGCTTTCTGCACTTATATACTGTAAACATTCCAAAAATTACGTTACTACGCATACGAAATTCGTTCGCGAAATTTTCTTAAAAAGGGGGGTACAAAGCATTCTCTTCCCGTATTAATATAATGATTTTTTTTTACTGGAGGTACTACATACCTCATTGTAAGTACTATAATCAAAGAGGCGATCGATTATTCACTAGTCACTACACTATACCGATATGGGCGACGAAAATCTGCGCCCAGAATTGATTTCTCTCCCTTAATATTTAATATAATTTTTAGGATTGGCAACACACGAATGATATGATATAATGATATTGCAAGTGCCCTTACACTATTAACCTGGTTACCATTAGAAAAGACGTCTGATCTCGTCCTTGTCACCTTACCAGTAACAAAATAATATCTCAGTGTCCGGAAGGTTCCAATAGCGTCAACTATTATTCTATCCTGTTTCACAGTAAATCCACTTATGGTAATAAATGATTGATGATAATTATCTAGAAATGTTTGTATGCCCGGTCATTTCTTGATCCATTTGCATGATTCAAACCCTTATTTTCTAGGTAAAATATTTAGTAATCCCCTTGCCCTTGATTTTAATACAGAAGTTTATTTTGAAATTTAAATTTTAACGTATGAGATGCATTGATCGTGATCACATTTGAAACATCACTACATCCTACTAATATGATAAACGTGAAAGTTTAAGTAAGTAAAAACAAAAAACTTTCAAGTAAAAACTACTAAACCGATTGCGATGAAACTTGGCATGTAGATAGTTGTAGACCTGGATTAACACATAGGCTACTTTTTATTCCGATATTTCCACAGGATCGCGAGTTACGCGGGTAAAACCGGGGGGCGCTGCTAGTATTATTATAAAACAAAGTCCCCCGCTGCGTCTGTCGGTCTGTTCGAAACTCAATACTAACAAATGGATTTCACCAATAGACGGAGTGATTCATGAGGAAGGTTTTGTGTAAAATGGCTGAAATATGACGATAATTGTTGAGGCTGTTGGAAAAAAACAATATAGCAAAAATATATTGTAACCTGTACGAAGCCGGGACGGGTTGCTAGTTTATATGCATATTATTTATTACACCACACTCCATAGAACATGCCGAACAAACTTGAACATAATGTAAAATTACACTTCGAATCAGGGTATGTCGAATGCCTCACAAATTAAATATAAATTATTATATTGTAAGTGTGAAGTAATTACCTTATTAAGTATTACCAACTCATCACTTGCATTTGTGTAACACAATATTGTTGTAATCCTACTAATAATATAAAAGTGTGAGGTTGAAAGTTTGTGAGGATGTATGGAGGTATGGATGTATGGATGTGTGGATGTATGGATGTATGGTTGTTTGTTACTCTTTCACGCCAAAACTACAGAACCGATGGCAATGAAACTTGGTATGCAGATAGCTGGAGACCTGGATTAACATATAGGCTACTTTTTATCCCGATATTCCCACGGGATCGGGACTTACGAGGGTGAAACCCGGAGGAGCTGCTAGTATATCATATATCAAAATATGCGGTCACTTTCGTAACAATATTCTCTTCAATTATTAATGTAGGCGTTTGAATATACATATATTGTAAGTACATTAACAAGTCACAAGGTTAAAATACTCAATTATTTACCTGCCATAAACAAGTAATCAAACAAAAACAAGATTCTTCTATGATTAAATTGTTCAAGTAAATTATGTATGTAGGTAGATTCCTATGCGCAAAATAAACTATATCCCCTAAGTCAAGCAATTTAATATTTCAAAATACTGTGAACATTGCATCTGATTTAATTATACAATTAAATTTAATTTATATTATAATCCTCAAATCAACACTAAAATTGAATGAATTGATTACATAAAGAGGTGATGTCATTCATGCCTTGCTATTTAATAAAAAATTGTACCACACCTACGGTCTTGAAGTGTATTATATAAGATACTGATTTGACTTGACAGTTAACTAACTCATTGACATAATATGACATGGCATTGTTCCCCAGACGACATCGTCTAGTATAGCAATAAGCTACAACAGAGTGACAGACTTCCCTGCTCGTACGATACCATTATGATATTTATTCTTTCACTCAAACAGAGTAATATTTATGAGGCCTCTTTGAACTATTTTCTTTGTCTTGATACGAGAAATGTTTTCAAAGCCGCCTATTAAAAAAAACAAGCAACAAATGGTTACCGGCGCTCATAAAAAATCTTGCAAAATTAGGCCTTTTATTTTCCGGATGAGGCTCAGACATATATTACGATGTATAAATAATTGTCGTTATCAGTTAAGCAACTCACAACTACTGTGTAAGGACTTATGAGAACTTTATACAGTACTTTGGACCCGCATGACAGGTAACCCGACCGATTATATTGTCCACATCCGTGGCTTTGTTGATTTTTCCGCAGCAACACATTGTAAACACTCTCATAATTCAAAGTAATACAGTCTAAAATGCTTTAATTTTTCTGCTTGCGGTTATTTAGAAGCTGGTGGGGCGACGTAATGTAAGGTAGAACGGAAGTATCAAATGTCGCAATGAGTCGATCCTTTCCTTCATTATGATATACTAAAAGATTAATACTTGAAATGCTATTGTGTAAAATTGTACCAATGTTCATGTATGAGTCATATGTCCATCCTCATTTAGATTGTGCTTTTGAACTTGACCGTAACCGTGTTTCTGGTTCACTGAGTTAATCTACCGTTAACCGGTATCAATAAAGACTGCCATAGTAGGAATTGACTCACTAGTCATACCTCGTTATAGATTGGATTTCTATTTTAAGTAGGTATCTACACACAGACAATTAATAAAACATAAATATTATGAGATCACGAAACGAGATGTAAATGATACCACTATCTCACTCCGTAAAGCTTGCTGGACCCATAAGTAGAACTTAAAAATATTTTAAACCAAGGCTTTATAGCATGAGTTACGTAGTAACTATTCGGTAATCTGTGGTATGAGTTTAATCCCTTATTATACCCGACTGGCCAGTGAGAGATTGTGCTTTAATATATATGACGTAAAACCTTATATCTTACAGCTCGTCTCTTACGTAGTATCGTGGTTTACTTGATACGCAATCAAGTAAACCACAAATTATTGCAACATTATTGCATGCGATACTAAAATACCATCTCTCGATTTGTCTTTGAATAACTACGTGCCGTGATCTAAAGAGAGTTTATCTATAATATAAGATGAATAGAGGTGATAAAAGAAGATGTCGTATGAAATTATATAAAGAGTCAACGGGCTAACACATGCGGACATTGAACACCAGGCAACGTGAAAAAAAGCAGGAAGACCGAAAAAAGATAAAATAAGATAAAACTCATCCCAAAAGATTATTTCCAGGTTAAATATCGAAATCTTTGTGAGTTCACTGTCTCTTTACTTGATTGATTGAGTGTATCAAATGACAATTGACGTAAATTACTCTAGAACATCGAACAAATGCTCGTGATCCTAGAGTACCTAATACACCACTAATCAGTCAACTGGACTCAATTCACTAACCTATAGTTATTACAGCTAGAATAACGGCTAAACGCAAAATCAGTGTTACCAGATCCGAAATTCAAATTTCGGTGTTTAAAAAGTTTGAAACTTTTCCCTACATAGATTTTTGGTATGGTAAATAAACGACATAATATGGTAATCAATACATATTATGAAACAAAGTCCCCCGCCGCGGCTGTCTCACTGTCTGTTCGCGATAAACTCAAAAACTACTAAACGGATTTTCATGCGGTTTTCACCAATAGACAGTGATTCATGAGGAAGGTGTAGGTGTAGGTATTAACGTTTTGTGTACATTGGCATTGGTTGAAATATGATGATGATTGTTGAAGATGTCTCTAACTCTCTACTACCCGTGCAGAGCCGGGGCGGGTTGCTAGTAAACTTATATACTTAAGTAAAACATTCGATGATCATCATGAGGCAAATACAATTACGAGCTTTCCCCCACTGGATGTTCTACAAAAAAAAAGAAATAAGTACTTTTATGATATGTCGAATTGATTAACATAATAAAAATGGTTAATTGGTTATTATAACAGTCAGCAATATCGTTTTAAACACGTTTCAAAATTAACCTTACATCAAGTACGATGCATAGTTATGCAGTAATATTGGTTATTCTGACAGTGTGGAATCACTGGCTAAGCTTATAATTATTAATTAATCGACGTTTACTAAATCACATAACGCATGAAGGATTTAATTTACACGTTCCGAACTATGTAAAAAACAAATTTGGAAAGAAGGAAACATTGTACTGGTATTTCTGGGAACATAAAGAAACATCGTACTTGCCCGTTGACTTTCCACTTAACAAATCACTTTCGAATTCAGTTTGCCCAGATAGATATGATATTTCCCCGTTGTTTTTGATTTATAACATAAAAAAGTTATTTCCAAATTTAAATTACGTATCGATACCAACAAATCCGTGTTCATGGCAACACTGAACTGAATAAAAACAATCGTAACAATTTGACGTAAGTACACAATTTATTATAGCGTCAAAATTACATTTGGTTCTCAAATGCAGTTTTTGTTCATCTTAACGATAGTTACCGTTAACCAAATTCGTCAGTACTCGTAAACAGCCCACTGACTGACGAGGACTGACCGAGTTACTTGATTGTTTGCCACAGATGACTTTGATGAAGTTCGTATGATACACTTGTGACAAATGTGTGTCTTTGTTTCATCTTTTCACATGACGCTTGTAAGAAAAATGAGACGCCATTGAAATGGAAAATTAGTTGGTTGAAAAAATTGCTACTTAAAGAAAATAATCTTTTCTTAGACTGATTTATTATTGCACGGTAAGGAAATCATTGAAAATGTTTATCAAGAATTTTTTATTTTACTTTTTTTGCCCTTCCTGCCTGCATTCAGTCCTAGATGAAGTGCGTGAACAAAGTAAGGGCATAGATTAGTGAGTAGTTACCAGGTAACAGACAAATCACTCCTTACAAAAATATTATTATAATTATTATAATATTATATTTCCGGACGCCGACCGCTACTTGCGAAAATGAACTTAAATGTTCGTAAACACGATTATTATTGCCTTGCCGTAGCGCACGGCCACGTAGCCGTAAGCGAGTGTAGGGTTACTTCTTCAATATATTTTTATGAAAAATTTGCTATGTAAATTAAGTACCTACTGAATGCTTATTTTTTATTTAAAATGATTTAGTATACAAGAATCCTTCATGTATTTTATTTTTATCTATAGATTAATAAATTTCTTCACTTTTCTAAAATCTTGATTATTAAACTGTATGATGGAAAATATTCTAAATCTTACAAAAAGTTTTAATAAATAGTTTGAGGGGAAAAAGAACAAATAGGGTTAAAAGAATCATTTATTAAATTTCACCAACAGTGCTGCCAGGCTTTTCTTTCTCGGATTTTATTTACTGTCATATACTGCACATATTCAACCATGTCAATTGTCACTGTGAATTTTACAGTATTTAAAGAATATATCGATACGATCTCGAATTACGTTGTGTACTTTAAAAACAAAAGTATGTCCGTGCGATGCAGCTGTCGGCAACCCAGTGCGCGTGGCGCGTGATAAGGTCCGGCGGCGGACCAGGGGCCGGTAGGTATTTAGCACGCGCAAGTACATCGAGTGACGGACATAGGCCTGGTAAGGGCAGGAATTGGAGCAATCCGACTTGGACCACGCTACAGAAAACTGCCGTTAATCAGTAGAACTATTAGTATTGTATTGTTTTAACTTATTCTTAATTCTGTGGTTTTAACCCCCGACGCAAAAAGGAGGGGTGTTATAAGTTAACGTTTGTATCTGTGTCTGTTAGTCCAAGAGTGGGGTGAAATTGGTGATGGTTATAGTTCAAACTGCGTTGTTTAGATGTTTAAAAAGGACAGCGATAATTATAACTAAGAGTGAAGGCAACGAAAGTCGAACTATGAAATTAAAAAAAAAACTGGGATAGCTTATCGCAATCATTTTACACTTCCGTATGATCACGGCGGATTTTCTCAGAACTTATATTGCACTTCTTACATCAGAGAGTGTCATTATCTTGATATGTAGCAATATTATGTATACACACAGCTATTATAGTTTACAACAAGCGCTTTCTAGATGGTATTTACTATTAATCATACTGTATGAAATCTGTAAACAACAAAATTGACAAAGCCATTAACAAAAAAACTTTTCAAAGATTTCTAAATCTTAACTTATTAGATGTGTACATCGAGATTTAATCGCGATAATATATTTTACACAATTTTTACAATGTGTGGATATTCAACTCTTGGCCTGCCATCGCTTAAATTGCCGACGCCGGACAATCTTAAAAAATCCGGACACATTGGTGAAATCGAGACTCTTTCCCGGACATCTAAAAAAAACCCGGATTCCATTTAAATTTTTAGCTTGATAACAATTTATCTAACAAGTATAATTGTCCCTTGACACAAAGTGCCCGGGTTTTACCTAGGGTTGCCAGATGGTCGGGATTCGTCTGGATTCTCCCGACATTTTACGTGATCTCCAGACTCCCGACAAATCTCAAAATCTCCAGACAAACAGCTTCTCCGAAAGTTTTCTAGGAAATAATGATTTAAAATTTAAAAAGTGACAGAAGATCGCTTCTTATAACTGACTCAGTTAACAGTTGCAAACAGCCACAGAATCATAATAGTATCAGTGATACAGCGCAGATAACGCTTCAGTAATACATGGCGTAAACAATTCGGTAGTTCAAATATTAAAAGAGAGAGACAGACGATCATGTGATTAAAGTAAACTGTAATTGCCATGTTGTTAACAATTGTGTCAAACATGCTGTTAAAGCCTTATAACCAAAGGTCTAAGCCATTTAGATAATAGTGAAGAGTTTGACGAATGCAAACAGGAAGGTATTTCAGAAGCGTAGCTGCAACTCAAGGTTTCACCCACGACAGTTCCGGTGTCCGTTCTTATAACGATATTTCGAGGAATACTTTTCTTTACGTGAAGTATAAAAAGTATACCTCAAAATATCGTTATAAAATCCGTTAAAATCTATATTTCTTAAAAATTTCAACGGACTCATAAATTTAAATGGTTTTTAAAAATTTTCTAAGCTGATCCGACCAGTTTTTGTAGTTTAAAAAAAAATGGAGCATTTTGCAATTAAGGCTAAAAAAATTAATGATTGTTAATAAATTAAAAAGTTTAAAACCGAACTCGCTGAAATTTCTAGAACTTTTTAATATCATCACAAGCTACAATTTCAAAAATTTCAGACTTCTATACTTTCCTTTCAAAGTTATAAAATGTTGAAAAAAACGCTCTTTTTTAACTTTGACCTTTATTTGTTGTTGAAGAAAAGCATTTAGCGACTTTAAATAGGTCTCATTTTGTAGGTAATTTAATAAAGAATAAAAAAGCTTAAGGTACATATAGCAAAAAACGTACTGGAAACGAGATATCACACGAAATGTAAAAAGATTTTTTTTATTAAATTGTTAAAAAAAAAAGAAATAAGGCAGTATGGGATTTAAAACATCACATTAGCAGGTTGGTGACATTAATTAATAAGGAGCTGACAGAACTCAATGTTCAGATTAGCGCCCTCTAGTGGATCTTTATAATCATGCATTATTAGCGTGACGGTCACAAGTTCAGTGCTTTTTCCCCATCGCAAAAGTGCACAAACGTGCCTAAAGAAGTTTTCACTTCAAAAATGACGCCCCACTTGTCCAGACTGCGGGTATCGAAATTCTTAATCAGCTATTTTTTTCACTATTTATCCAAAAATTAAAAAAGCGTGGTAATCTAAATGTCAATTTTTGCTCATAAAACAGCTAGATTGGCTGTCTGTATGTTGAATGTCTTTTTGTACAATTTAAAAAATAAAGTTACCATTTTATTTTTAAAAATTTATTTCTCCCGACAACAATCCCAAAATCCCGACATTTTAAAATTTTCTCCAGATATTTTGAGCTTCCGATCTGGCAACCCTAGTTTTACCGGACACTTTTGTAAAACCCCGCCCGGACGCCCTCTAAACTAGGACAATTCCGGGGATACCCGGACGGATGGCAGCTCTCTCACCACATGTGACAATGATCGGTACAATTCGGTTGAAGCGTCGGATAACTAAAAAGTTATCGTATCTCATATTATTGCGATTAAGTTGCTATTTAGTAATATGTATACTAGTAGCAAAAGATTCACATCTTAACTTATACGAATAGGTATATTGACAATAATTTAAATGCCATCATGGAAATGTGTACGAACCCCATCAGGCATGTATCTTCTAGACAGAATTGAGTTCAATGAACTAATTAATGCGTAATCATCAATTGTAATCAATCCGTTTATGCCCGGCGGCCACGCGTTGCTGTGGCCAAGTAATTTGCAATAAAAAAATATTGAGACTAAAATTGAGATGAAAACTCTCCTATACCTCAAGTTGGACCAAACTACACACAGTGTGCAGACTTTCATTAGTCAGGAGTTTATCGCGGACAAACAACGTGATACGACATTTTTATATATAACTAGCTGACCCGGCACACGTTGTTTTGTCATATTAATTATTTGTAATGAATATTTTGGTAGTCAAATAAAAAATAACTAATTTATTGTGGGGATGGGGTCTATGACTGAAAGAAGAATGGAGCGCTGTGGTCTATTGACGGCCTATAAAAATAACAAAACACCAACCATTAATTTTCTTAAATCAAGTACTTCATTAACTTAACTGACATATTTAAAGTTTAACAGTGAGAGAGCCATACTTCGGCACGTATGGGCCGTCTCGAAGAACACAGAAAACCGGCAGTGAAGCAATGCTTCGTTGTACTTCGCCAAGCGAGTGAGGTTACCGGTGGCCCTAACCCTTCCCTCTCTCTATCTTCCCCCCTATCTCTTTATCCTCTCCTACTCCCCTCCTCTCCTACTCCCACCTTAAAAGCCGGCAAGGCACTTGTGACTCTCGAATTGCAGGTGCCCATGGGCGGCGGTAGTCACTTACCATCAGGTGACCCGTCTGCTCATTAACCCCCTATTCCATAAAAGAAAAAGTTTGACATCGACTTGACGGCAATCGATTATAACAATCGCACTTTCTATTTTCACTGGGTTAAATACTTTAAAAAAATTGTACCAATGAAAGTAAAAATACTAATATCGCTATTAAAAAACAGGGGTTAATCGTAGAGGGTTGAAAATTCAGGGTTGTACGTATTTTCTAATGCTGTATCATAAAAAAGATATCTAAAAATTTAAATAAAAATTAGGGGTGGACTGACTACCCTTAACATTTAGGGGTATGAAAATTAGATGTTGTCCTATTTTCATACCTACCCAATATGCACACCAAATTTCATGAGAATCGGTAAAGCCGTTTCGGAGGAGTTAAATTACAAACACCGCGACACGAGAATTTTATAATATTAGATAATAATAATAATAACTTTACACATCTTACACTCGGCCGTCAGATCCCAAACTAGGCAGAGCCTGCACTACGATAACCAGACTGCTGATAAACATACTTATATATTTCTAAATACATACATACTTTAGATAAATTACACATATGTATGTGTTGATGATTTATCTCTCCGGTCATTCGTTTAGAATCATCCTGCTAGAACAACGTTATTCCAGTAGTATTAGTTTTTACAATTCTTTTCCAAAACGACAACATTCAATTTACGTGGGAGAGCCATGCTTCGGCACGTATGGTCCGGCTCGACTCCGCTCGATACCACGGCCTCACAGAAAACCGGCTGTGAAACAATGATTGCATTGCTTTTCGTCGCACGAGTGAGGTTACCGGAGGCCCTAACCCGACCCTCTCCCCTATTCCCGTCCTTCCCTTCTCCCCGTTCTCCTGCCTTCCCGCTCTTCCCCTATTCCCACCTTAAAGGGCGGCAAAGCACTTGTGACTCTTGAGTTAGAGGTGTCCATGGGCGGCGGTAGTCATTTACCATCAGGTGACGTTTGCCCCTATACCATAAAAAAAATAAAAAAATACCCATTTTTTTTAATATTGCGCACATTTACAGCAATTTCGCACTAATTATTCATTGAATCATTCATTCTAGAAGATACTTTCATGCTGGGATTATGTACCTACCCCATGGAAATGGGTTTTAACGTCATGTAAAGAAAACCATATATATGTAGTAATATAGTATATAGATAGCCCTTACCTTCAATTCGAAACCACAAAAGTAAATGTAATTTATTATCAATACAAATAAATAAAATTGAAGTGTCCGTTTGCAATGTCAAAATATTTTTTTTAATACAGTTATTTACACGAATTTGGAAATTCGGGGAAACCTAAAGTACATTTTAGCATAAAATTTAAACAAATTTATTGAAATTTTGACAGGACAACGTCTGTCGAGCAGATAGTTATTAATACACGTGAATACAAGCCACGAACGTCTTTATTCTGATCTATTATTTTAAATAAAAATACTTAAAAACCTTTAGTAAACGCCAAGGTGGAAAAGGAGTTTTATCCACCTCCTGACTTCATCCTCAGACCATCGTTACCATGCTCAACTTGTTGGACTCGTCAAAACGAATCATTGAGCACTCAAGGTATTTACTAGTAGCCACTGAAGAGTTCCACTATCCACCTTCTGCATTCTGATGGTCGATCATCAGATCAGCTCCAAGATGCCAAATTATAATATTGTCATGAAAACTACATATACATGGGCGACGGTAGTCACTTACCATCAGGTGACCCGTCTGCTCGTTTGCCCCCTATAATATAAAAAAAAAAAAAACATACAAAGTTTCATTTGGATACCACCATTAGAAGTGGGTTAAAATTTACTTCCATGGTTTGTTAACAGTTGAAGCTAATAAAATCGTGTTAAAAAATGTATTTAAGGCACTATACGACCTGAGGAAGGTAGCTGGGATGGACCTGATGCAGAAGGCGGTGCACCGGGTGCTATGGCGCACATTGGGAGGGGGCTACGTCCAGCGGTGGACTACAATAGGCTAATTGATGAAGATGATGGCTTTTCCTTTTTTAAAGTTGTTATATATTTTTTGCAAATTGAAATGTTACCATATTATTTAATTAACTGTATCCCTATTAAGGCATGCAAGGCAAAGGGTATGTAAATGTTGTTATCAATAAACAGTAATAAGCAGTCTAACCTTCTTCGTAAGTAATTTTTTAATGACTAGCACTTCCCGCCGTTTCACCCACGTTTATTGTCTCTGCTTTCGCTTCTTATAGTTGAAGCGTCACGTTAATGTTCCTATATCTTTCTTCAAGAATTTGGCTATCCAATGCAAAGATAATTTTTTAAATTCGAGTCCTAGTTTCACAGATTAGGGCATTCAAACGAAAAAACTTTTTAGCTTTAGTATTGATTAATGATTAATGAGTAATTGCTTGCTTTACGTGGGAGAGCCATGCTTCGGCACGTATGGGCCGGCTCGACTCCGCTCGATACCACGGCCTCACAGAAAACCGGTAGTGAAGCAATGCTAGGCCCTAACCCTTCCCTCTCCCCTATTCCCGTCCTTCCCTTCTCGCCTCTTCCCCCCTCCCCCTCTTCTCCTACTCCCACCTTAAAGGGCGGCAACGCACTTGTGACTCTTTGAGTTACAGGTGCCCATGGGCGGCGGTAGTCATTTACCATCAGGTGACCCGTCTGCTCGTTTGCCCCCTATACTATGTGGATCCTCCGATAACCACAAAAACATGTTACTAACACTTTCATTACGCATAAAATAGCGTTAAAACAGGAGCACCTCAAACACATAAGAGCATTAAACGAGGTGTCTTCATTTCTATGCAAGTCACGCTGAAGGTGGTTTGGAATAAATTGTCCTCCCGATCGCGGTGCTTAGCATTGTAATGAGCGTAGCGTAAGTAACACGAAGTAAAACCGATAAATTACATTAAAAAGATATATTTTTAGTTTCTTGAAGGTTTTGGGTTCGGGATTGTGTGTCACGAGGCCGAAGTGATGATGATGAATGATAAAATCTTTTTAACACAAAGTTAAATCGAAGTAAGAAGAAAGCAACTGAAATGCGAAAAATAAAGTTGTTAGCTAACATAAACTCCTACAGTAATGTAAATACCTAAATAATTATGAGTAGGCGCCAAGACTCCAATTTAAATGATTCATTAGCGTTTCTCTTTGCATACTGTTCTTGACATTTTAATTAGGTTTTTATTGGTAAATTTGAAGTAGATTCTGGAAAATACTTTTATTGGTCGTAGCATGATGTCATATAAGTACTAAGATGTTTTTATGCCTTCCTCGATAAATGGGCTATCCAACAATAAAGATTTGTTGGGGATCAATACTCTATGAATTTCGCCCCTCTTTCTGAAAGACAAACGTTCTAAAATAATCTCCCATACATCGGTGTACGACAAACTCAACTTTCCAATATGTAAGTTTGTAATCACAAAAAACATTTTCTTTTTATATGATATAACAACAAATTAACGACTTTTTCAAAATGTCAAATGGAAGGCTTAAATGGCCGTATCTTTTGATTGCGTTGACTTAGAAACTTGATTTTTTACAGCTCTAAGGGACCGCAGACATAAGTATTTGGTATTAGGGGAACGGAACTCAAAAATAGGAATAAAAAAAAAAAAAATTAGTTCACAAATGAAAAAAATACTTCCTCTGAACAGAAAAATCTCTGCTGCAAACTGTAGTTTTACCTATACGACCCATAGGAGCAGACCACACAAATCCAAACTTCAATGTTATAACAAAATATTTGTCATTTCCTAACAATGTTCACAGTACCTACATGACTGATAAGATTTCTAGTGCCTATTTATATTGGAATTATTTCAAACATCGTATACATAGGAATATCCTATTGTCAAATAATATGGCCTATTGAGTCATCCAAGATACTTTGTTCTGATTGGTTGCAAGCATCGGTCGTAGAAATTTTACGAAAAGGAAACAAAAAAGAAACGCGTCTTTGGGATACCCGGTTGGAACGAAGTCCCTATATATAATATATTTGATGGGTTGAATAAATTGTATGAATATATATATACTAATATTATAAAGAGGTAAAGTTTGAGAGGTAAAAGCAAATCTCCCTTGTTGTATGATTTGAGGCATGTCCATATTAACACCAACCTAAGCGGCTCGAAGGATGGGCATAATAATGGCCATCCTTCGAGCCGCCCTTTTTAACGTATATGAACGGTTCCTATACTATGCATCAATTCTGACACATCATCTGATATTGCTAACTATAATGTAGTAAAAATAATTAAGTCCACTGTCGCTTCGTTCGTCACTGGATTACCGCCCTAATCAAGTCTTAAAGCCATGATGTCGTACACGTGTGCACCCTTGCATCCCGGACGCACGTGCAGCGTACAAAACACACGAGCACGACCGTATCCTACACATTATCTTTTCGGTGAAAGTTTTACACTAAAAATATAGTTACTAGTGTTGTATGTAACACATTAAACACACATAATTGCTTGAACTTGTTAACAAGTTCTTGTTTGTTAGATACCTCAATGTAAACTCATTCGCAAGCATTTTTGCCCAGTCAAGGAACTAAAATACCTCAATTTTGGATTATCACGCGTTTCTATTTTTAGATATATAGTAAAAAATGCGCTGATTAAGAATTTCGATAGGTCACAGTCTAGACAAGTGGGGCGTCATTTGTTTTTTAACAATTTAATGAAAAAAAATGACTTTTTTTTACATTTCGTGTGATATCATGTTTACAGAACGTTTTTCGTCATATGTGTCCAAAGCTTTTTTGTTCTCCATTAAATCACCTACAAAATGAAACTTGTACAAATATTTCGGAAATTGTAACTTATGATGATATTAAAAAGTGCTATAAATTTCAGCGAGATCGGTTTTAAACTTTTTAAATTATTAACGATATTTTTTTAGTTTTAGCCTTAATTGTAAAATGCGCCATTTTTTTTTCTAAATTACTAAAACTAATCGGACCAGCTTAGAAAATTCAAAAACCCATCTAAGTTTATGAGCCCGTTGGATTTTTTAAGAAATATCGATTTCAACCGATTATATAACGATATTTTGATGTATAGCTTTTTTACTAGCTAGGTTGACTGGGTTATTTAGCGTTGTTGGATGGTGTTGTTTGCAATTAGTAAAATCAAAATTTATCTAACAGAGTACATTCAAATTTTAGACAGCTTTATTATGTTAGCTTTTAAAAACATATATATAAATATAAATATAAATATATATATATTATATAAATCGTACTAACAAATTTCCATTAGGCAATTTTCAACGCTTGCTGCTTATACACTACAGTCTTCCGAAAGTAACTCTTGAGATCAGTTTCTGCTGGCATTCCACACGAGGTTATTTTGACTTATATATGTAGTTACGGCTTTACGTAATATCTCTCTTCTGTTTAAACCAAGCTAGAGAGGGATTTTTGTTAAAACAAAATCGAACTTTCGGACGTTTTCACGCATGCGGTGATGGCTATCTACACAATCTTATCATAGTCTCAAACTTTATTTCATTCAATATTTAAAATCTGTCAGTGAGTGTGTCTTCGGAACTAGCTTAAGCCGTAATGAAACATTTTCGGTTTGGAGTAGACTACCTTAAACATCGACAAATGTCCTACCGCCGCGCTGACCTGCGCTGACGGCTGACCACTTAAATGCTACTCCATTATAAGATATCGTCAAGTACCGTTCTGTTGTGACAGTCAACAGTCAGAGACTTAAAAACGTCTTACAATTGGAACAAAGTTCCTTATCGCAAGTCATACTTTAGACGCTCGGCGGCCGGCCGGCTCGCCGGAAAAAGTGTTAGCGCAACGAAAAATGCTGACTGCTGGTTGGTTTATTTTATTTTCACGCTATCTGTGGATTCTGCGCGGTACTACTCTAACATCTTGTATACTAATTATCCGTATATTAGTTCGGGCAACTTTCACAGATGGCGCAATTTAAATTTCGAGTTTTTACAATATTTACTATATTTTGATACAATTGATTAAATCCATTAAATATATGTGCCCCAAATACCTCACGCGTTTTTGTTTTATATTACGTTTGTGTAGGTATGTGGATAGCATGGCGAAACCATTCCTAGCTAGTCGGACGGTAGTAATACACGTAGTAACTACTAATCTGTGGTAATACGAACAGTTATCTGCCTAACTAAAACAACAATAAAAGAAGAGAAGTTAACGTTTTGTGAAAAAAATGCAAGCACAGTGCACCGTATCATTTTATCACACTTGTGTTGACTGAGGTGGTCAAAGTGTTGGCGATGTTTGACTTTATATTATACGAAAAATGGCTATTGTCATTTCTTTCGAATTAAAATGTCGGTCAAGATTCGATGTAATAATCGGTTGGTATTCGTGGGTACTTAAATAAGTCGTTGTATCGGCGACAAGTATTGCTCTATTCGTGATATTGTTTCATTACTTATCCGTGACTGGTTCACACGATTTATGACGACTCTTACTTTCACCCGTCTATTGTGCCGATGTAATACTCCATACAGATAGACTCGTCGCTAATTCATTCATTTTAAATTTTATTGTGGACTAGCAGTTCCCGCGCGACTTCGCTCGCGTGTACATATCTATATAATTTGCGCGGAATCCTAATTCTTTTCCAAAATAAAATTAGCCTAAGTGACTTCTTATAACACCAGCAGTTCTGTCAGTGAAAGTCCTGTGGAAATCGGTCCACCTGTTCCGGAGATTACCCAAAACAAACAGACAGACAGACAGAAATTTAAAAAACTGATTTAGGCATAGGTATCATGCAAATAACTGCATGACCTTAAAAATAAACTATTATATTGACATTACAAACAGACACTTCAATTTTATTTAATTGTATTGATGTATTGATAGGTATCAGTTTCTTTACACTACAGTTTATTTTTCTTAAACTGTCAATGTGCCAGTGAAAACCACCATATTGAATCTATTGTCGTTCTTGTCGAACTTTGTACCCCCTCGTCTCTGCTAAAATGATTAATTACCTACATATAAAATTTTGATAATTAATCAGTTTTGTTGTTTGGCGCCGGCTCAAAATTAGTTTATATAAAATTTGATAGTTTATGTAAATAAGCTCAATACTTAAGACTAGGTTTATTCATTTTTTGCTTTTTAGTTCTTTTCGTCGGTTTAATTTTTTGTTAAAATATTTTTAGATTAACATTTATTGTTGCGCATAAAAAGACCAGTTTTGTTTTATTCGGCTAATAATTATCGAATTTTATTCGGTTTAAATCAACTGTTATATCGTATTGTTCAATCAAGTACCTAATTTGAACGTAACAAATTGCATGTTAATGTTTTTATTTGTTTTGAACGAAGGCTTTCAGGGCGTGATTGTGGTAATTTTCGAGTATTGGGTTTATTCTAAATATGGAACACTATTTAATTACTTGATATTATCAACTGAATTAGCGGAGAATAATTTGGAAGCAGGTAACAAGTCAAAATAATAAATCTTTAATCTATTAGCTAACTTTGAAAAACATTGCTTTGTAAATGTGCAGTGCTGACGAACACATAAAACATGCATGCATTGATAGGTATATATAGGTATTTGTGAGGCTTTGTGAACAAGGTTGTTGCAAGGCAGCTATAAAAGATCTTAATTATTACCTGCCCCGCGTTTTCACCAATGTAAGTCCCGGTGGCGTGGGAATATCGGGATAAAAAGTAGCCTATCTGTTAATCCAGGTCTCCAGCTATCTACAAACCAAGTTTCATCGCAATCAGCTCAGTAGTTTTTGCGTGAAAGAGCAACAAACATCCATACATCCTCACAAATTTTCAAGTTTATAATATAAGTAGGTTATATTTGCTGTCAAGCAGTCAAGTATCGTATATGAATATGTACGTCATGAAATTTATAAAGACAAAATACTGTATTTTTTGGAATGAATACCTTTTGTATTTAGTTGCATAGGTTAATTTAGGACGTAAATTAAAGTTAAAAATATTTACTGCATCTCTGTATGTATCTGACTCTAATTTATTTTCGAGTTTCACCCATGATCTATGAACGCCCTTAGAGTAATAATGTTCTGTTGCTTTAAAAATACCCTTACAGTCAAGCCACATTATATTTTCTCATTCTGAGGTGACATTTGCGTAACTAAACGACACAGTTGACACTTATGTCTTCTCTGTGAAAACAAAAGCAACAATAATTATCTCTTTGTTAGCAAATATGTGTTAAGGCACGGCTTGCTTCTAAATATAGATGTCACACTTGAAATTATTATAACATACTTGATGATAACTAAACGTTAGCTATTGGAAATATAAACGATCTCGAAACTGAATAACTATTGTATTCATACAAAGATACTAATTTTGTCTGGATCCAAGGTTATTTTGTTTGTTCAAATTCAAATTCAAAATCATTTATTCAATTAAGACACTAAGTGGCATTTATGAACGTTAAATTGAAGCTAGAGTTAAAATCATAGATCGGCACAAACAGACGCCACAGCATGTACTGGATTGTCAAGGTAAATTAGGTGAAAAACACCAAAATCTACTGCCTGTTTGTGTCGATCTATAACTTCCAGTTTCCAAAATGCGTAGGGCCTTATGAGAAGAATACTCGGTATACATTTTCCGAAATAATTCTTTGTTAGTAGGCACCTAGTGCCGATTAAACCCGTCCTCGGTAGGATGAAGAACAGAGGTACTTTCAGCACTCGGCAAAAAATCATGCTGCTCATTACCTGTATTCTACTGAAATTTTCCAGAATGATTAAGATACTTGTTTTGTTGCAACACGTGCAAAAATAATTGTGTCTCGATTATATGGCTTCAATTTAACCTCTCAAGCCTGTATGTAATAGAATAATTATGAGATGACAGTTAACATAATTATCATAACTGTTTACCCGTCACTGCTACTTTCATATTACGAACTGTTCCCGCCTTTCAACCAGTATTGTCTTCCATTTTTATACAGCTTCTAGTGTTGCGACGTGATTATCGATCTATCGAATGTAATTTTAATTAAAAAAGTCAAAATCTTTGTAGATTTTCAGTACATGATCCGGAATAAGCTAAGTACCTAATTTATTATAATATAATCTCTTTACTATTGCAGACGTAATATTTTACAGGCCAGGATTATATCATCGGATTATCTGGATTGTAGCATTATCCTAATAAAATATACTGACCCCAAAAAAACTCAATATGTATTACATACCTCTGAATTGCCTGACGACTCAACCAGGTTGCACTGGCCGTGGTTGCACAGGCTGACTGTCAGCCTGTGACCTCAGCCAGTTATATTTTATATATCGAGTTTTACGATGACAAATTTACGAAATTGAGTTTTTGGTACATTTGGATTGTACCATTTGTACCATAATGGTACAATCCATCTAATCCGATGATATAGGTAAACCTGGCCTGTAAAATATTAATTCCTGTGTAGATACATAATTATATCATGGAACGCGAAAGTTTAAAAGTTAGTATAACTCGAATGGTAGTAGATCGATCGACTTGAAATTAAAAATTATTTAGTTAATACTTCCACATCCGTTCTGATCTTTGCGTGCATCCGATCCCAGCCCATCTCATCCGCATTGATCTCGACTTTCACCTTCATCGCAACACTCGCACACGTTACCGTATTTAATAACACCACTCGAATTGTAACAAAGAAAGTGTTCGTTGTTTTCGAACAGTCATAAAAATGCAAATACTGAGTTCAATGTCTTATTATTTTATTATTAACTACTTCTCTAGAATCGCCTTTATTACGTAATTGCTTAATTATTTTAACTGTCGTAAGTTTAAGATCGGTCACGAATTTACGGTCCATATGACCTGTCAAAAAGTTTCTTATAAAATTTACAAAATATTGAAAGTAAATGGGTACCCTAACCCATTTCCCATAATAATAAGTAGATACCTGGATGACCGACCTTGGCTTGTTTTTTTATGTTTTTTAAAAATGAAACCTAGCTAGATCGGTTTATCGCCCCCGAAACCCCCTGCATACTAAATGTCATGAAAATCTTATATAATAGATAAATTAAATAGGTAAAATATAAAAATAAATATTTTTCTGTCAGTTTTTACGTCCTTGTGCATTCCAGACAGAACCATTCATTGAAATGCCATGATACTGTGAAGTTTTAGTTTTGGTTTGATTTTAGAATAGAAAATTCCTGCACTATGAATACTCTTGTGTCGCAGGGAGCTTCGTAAAGTTATTGTGTACATGTTCAGAACATTCGATTTTTTTGCTATACCTAGGTATTTGCACGAAAGTTTATGAAAAGAAAAACGGTAAACTGTATTTTGTGCTTTAAACATAACAGTACCTACAGTAAATTTTGACAATCAATGAAAGTATCCCTTGAGCACAACATTTCTGTTCATTTCAGATTTTCTGGATCAAAGGTACCTTATGTCGTTTTATTGTTAGATTCCCACCCAGGACTGTGATTGTGTGATGAGCATGATCATTTGTTCTGTCTGGGTGTAATTTATATATAATATGTATGTATTTTGAAATATATAAGTATTTTTATCAGCAGTCTGGTTACCATAGTACAGGCTCTGCCTAGTTTGAGATCAGACGGCCGTGTGTGAGGTGTGTCAAGTTATTACTATTATTGTAGCCCTGATAATGTGTATGCAAAGTTTTATGATGATCGGTTGAGTTAAGGCCTAAAAGTTCACCTTTGTCCGCCATCGTCCGTCATGTTTAGGATACATGTGAATTCAGGTGCATTTTTCGACATTTCAACCAGTGCTTCTACCTAAATGACTGCCTCTAAACAAGATATAATTTCGAAGTCCTGTCTCTACGTCACTGTAATTCAGCTGATAACGTTACGTTACTGGAAACTGATACGTGTGATCCGATAATTTCAAACCTCTAGTCCATAGCGACAGTACCTACATAACCAAATGGAGATAAAAAAACACATTTTCTTTTAGATTTGATTGTGTCAACTGCGAGCCTACATTATTACGCATAAAAAACCCTCGTTGGACGCGCGGCTTTTTCTCAGTGTTTTTAATTATTAAATATTAATGCCACGGCCATATTTGACTAAATGCAGGTTACCAGATTTCAATGCGAAGATTGACACGGTGGTTAAACAATCTAAATAAATTAACTATTATTTTCACGGCTACTCGTAGATACTTATAATAAGTTGCTCTGTTAAATGTCTTCTTTCTCTGCGTAATATATTTATACAGGTTGACTTCTAGGTCGCATAATTTCTTTTTTATTTATGCAACAGTGATGAGAAACAAGTATAACGACCTTCTTAAAGGTAAGCTAATAGCATATCGTGAGACTTACTCGTCGACCTGCTAAGTCCATTTTTGGGCTGTATTAGTATATTTACTTTTTATACCACCTTTTTGTACCATAAAAGATTACTATCTACCGCAGGACAAGACAAGACAAGACCAAATTACAATTAAATTTTACGATAGGTTTATTGGCATTACAGAAAGCTCGTAAGTCATGGAACTTATGTAGGGGTAGAAAGAAGCTTGTGGCGGGCTGTTGTCTTTGCCTACCCTGAAGGAAGAAAGGCGTAAGTTAATGTCTCTATATGAATGAAATATGAATATATATATGTTTATAGGTATGATGTACCTAGTGTTTAAGCTTGACATGTTGATTCCTCTCAACTAAAATGCGTTTTTCTCTGTATTTTTAGCCACACCAAAACTACCCATTAGTTTTTTATTGTATGATATAATTTTTGTCCATTCTAAGGTTGTCTGGAAGATACTGCATTTATCGATAAGGCAGCCCTTTGTACATATCAATTCAATATACTCACTGTAACCTATCTTGTAATGCTGTACAATAAAGTTTATTCTATTCTATGTATGGAATATCAAAAAAACCTACTGGGAATCAGAAACTGGGAAGCATGTGTCAGAGTCAGTGGACAAAACCATCGGTAACATCTACAGAGTATACGAGTCTACGAGTAGCCATATGAAGAAGCCGTTCATTTAGTAGAAAATTGACAATTAATGTGACATATATGCCTGTTCGTGCCGACAATCGTGACCAACCGTTGCACTTAGTGCTCACAGTATCTAGGCTAGAAAGCTATTGTCTCATTACCTTTATTGTCTGAGAGAAGAATGAGTCTAATATATCACATTATCTTAGAACACTTATCCACGACCTGAAAGAATCCTGCATAACGCCACTTACATAAAACGCCGATGGCGCGATGAGGTGAACTTATGAAGCTCACAGAAGAGTCACAAGATTTTGTTAAGAG
The DNA here is from genome assembly GCA_949752705.1 of Callimorpha dominula. Lineage (NCBI taxonomy): Eukaryota > Metazoa > Arthropoda > Insecta > Lepidoptera > Erebidae > Callimorpha > Callimorpha dominula. Next base: position 9,141,569 of record OX457009.1, on the reverse strand, counting down.
TCTGTGACATCACAAGGTAGGATAAACAAAATTTTGCCGATTTGTCACTTATGTTTTCTAACGTTCACCGTTTTGTCGGTTGTTACTAACCGATTTGAACAGCATTCGGTTCAGTTAGATTTTGAAGTGGTTCTAAATACTATCCTACAACATGACATACTCCACACCACTTTGTCATAGAGAGAGGAGAATAGGTATATTCTGATAAAAGTAAATTAAAAAAATATTGTAGGTACATAAATGTACATACACAAATGTAACAAAATATCAGTTTATCATATCAATTGGTGTTTGTGTAGCAACATAGTGCTTACAGAGTATATTTTTACTAGAGCTGAGTCAAGTACTTCAGTCATTGCTCCGAGATATTCTATCTTATAATGACTAAAAAGAATCATACCTGTAAAATAAAGTAATACCTGTCCCATCAAAAATATAACGTATAAAAACCCAAGTCTCGCAAGTCGCATCGCAGTTTTTCTACTAAAAGTGGTGAGATCTAATTGTTACTTAATTTGCCAACTAAACTAACATTTTATGACTGCGTCAATAACAGAGAATATTTAATTCTTTAATGCACTGCCGTCCCCTCAGTTTGTGGATTTTTGTTATAATATCGGTGTTTTTTTAAAAAGAAAATTATTTTAGCTAATTTTATAAAGCTTCGATTAAGGAATCATCAGAGCGTTATTTCACTTGCAGTTGTCCGGATTTTTTTTTCTCTGCTACCAAAGTAACAAACGAGATAGTATAAGCCATGGTATAAGCGGTTATTACTGCCGGTAATTATTCACAACAGCAACGGTAGCACTCATTACCATCTTTAAAAAGTACTTTTTCAATCGTGCGGTTCCAATTGAAAAAAATAGTAAGGATTAACAAAACACGTTTCCAATCGAATTCCCTGTTTAAATTAAAAGCCATAAATTATAGCTTACCTATTTAATTCGAGTCTACGATTACGCAATGTTTTAGGCTTTTCTTTTCAAACATATACCTACGCCGGACGGGTGCCACTCAAAGACAGTATACAATACGCATGAGAATCGAAAAAAAATAACTAAGGGCAAATACGGAGGTAACGTAATAGATAAGTTGTCGGACAGACAGACTTGAGATCAAGTGGTGCTGTTTCAAACGCCACTCACTATACTACAGATTTGAATACACTCCCAGCATAACATAACATTTAACATAGTGGAACTAAGTTAATTGAACTGAGTTTAGGTTAACGACAACACTAGTAATATGTAACCTATGATAGCGTGACAGTGTACTACATAACATTAAGATAGAGAATAAAAGAATCAAAATATCCATATTGTACGCAAAGCAGGCGTACCAAATGACATACGATTAACCTACAAATCAGAGATGCATAATTATGCCAAAGCCGTATTAGAAGCACTACTTATACCACCCTCACTTTAAGTATTTTTAGACACCAGAGATGATGGATAACTACGTAACTATTTTCTGAAAAATACACAGGAGAGGAGTGGACATATTTTAAGATCGTATATTGACCCCATGAATGACGGCAGGTAGATATACACTTATAAAAATATACTTATTAGCTTAAACTTTATTTCTTTACACCATTCATCGCACTGAATTTAAACACTGCACTTGCAGTGGCGTAAAGGTATCTGATTCAATAAAAAAACAAACAAATTGTAATGCCAGTTTTTGAGAAGACTACTCAACCCATTATGCCATCAATGCAATGAATTCGCATATGAAATTATTGTATTTGTTACGGCAAAAAGCAGTAGATACTTCGACTTTAGCCGTAACAAATACTATAATACTAATGAGTCACACGTACTGATAATCTTTGTAGGCAAATCGTGCCCCTACACGCAACTAATACCATAATTAGACGTCATCGTGTCCGTAACTCGAAACTACGTAAAATTAACCTACGTAAAGTGAGTCACAATACTCACAGTGCAGTAGTAAAAGCGAAACTGTCGATCACAGAGAAGCAGAGGCGTTATTCAGGGCGGAACACAACATCGGCTTTCACTGTACTATGCATTGGCGCTTGCATATCGGCGTACGCTCGGCATGCAGAGCGTCGCGGAACGATGCAAATTAAGGGTCAACTCAGACGGAGCGTCAAAAAACGCCACCATTTTTGAAATGTGAATAAAATATTAACCTTAGTCCATTAAAATAGAGTTGAAAATCTGATTCAAGTAGTATAATCTACTCCAATGGACAGGGGCGTATGATTTTCATCTGTATTTTAACGCTCACGCATGGTGTTGTTCACATACTTACTACTTCTTGTTTATATTTAGAGCTGTGCCATTTATAATTTTGTATTTACATTTATCCCGGGTATACATTTATATTTTTTGCGCGGAACCCTTATTCTTTTTTCCAAAATAAAAGTAGCCTAAGTTACTCCTTATAACATTAGCTATACGTCCCGTGGAACGAACAGACAGGTATATTATGTACCGTGTAAACATTCAACTTGCTGCAACATGCTTTTAGTAAAAAGCAGTTATTATGACATTACAAACAGACACTTCAATTTTATTTATTTGAATGATTTGATGATTTCGTTGTTAGATGATCATTTAGTGATCTATTATAGACCCTGCCACAGTATAATGTATATACAGTATTGTATCTTCATACAAACGGTCGGATCGCCACGCCTTGAGTTCGGTATACACTCGGTACCAGGGCTGCCAGTTTGTATTATTAGATACAAAATTCGTATAACTCAAGCAGGTAGATGAAATTATGGGCGTCTATCGCGTGTTTGCGTACATTATGCATTATTTCAAGGAGGCCGAGTCAGAATACTGTATATACATTATATTGTGACCCTGCATTTCTACCAAGTAGTGTTACCAAAGCTCTGCACGATACACATTGACATGTGTGAATATAATGCATATGTTGAGAATTTTTAAATGCACCAGTGCATAACATCAGGCCGGGTGTGTGGTTGTTTGCAGAAATATTTTTTCTGAAGTAAGGTTTAAGGTTTTTTTTTCTGAAATAAGGTGAAACGACCGGATCCTTTCAAAAGCATTCACCAGGAGAAAAAGCGTGGAATAATGTTGTTTATTTAGCGCGTCTTCCTCCTGCCTTAAAGTGTATTAAAAATTTAATATAAAGAAAAGTACTCCTATGTTTTCTAACAGATAATTAAGTATGTACGTATGAATTCAATTCTGCAACATTTCTGATTAGATTGTACAAATAATACACCAGTTGCGAAAATCACTCCGATAAACTTCACAATATTAACAACATTTAGATCTATCAACAACATACCCTTTACTTAAAAGTATTTCACCATTGAGCAAGGCGTGGCGTGGTGTGTAGTATCACCATCTATTTGAACATTTCCGGATACCGACCTAACTCCCAACTTCCAGTCGCGCAGAGCTGTCGAAGCGTTTAGTTTGACTTTTTGGTGTTCCGTTTGCGCCTATTAGTCCGATAAAGGAATGGTGAGGGTTCAATTAATTCGAAGTGTATTGCATGATTGTGTATGGGGACTAAACTGAAAAATCTAATATACCCACCATATCACCCAGTGATAACCCAGTTGCTAGTCATTACATTATGTAATCTTTAATCTACATAGCAGCCGTTTTAAAGTTACTGATTGTAAATAATACACTAAAATAAGAGGGGAAAAGAGAGAGAGAGAATTTTCTTTTGAAGTTAAAACTTCTTTAGGCACATTTTGGTACGGGGAAAAAGCACTGTAATCGCATGACCATCACGCTCCGATGACAGTTGTGTCAGTTATGTTTTCACTTCTGACGTGCAATCCTACGACTGACAGTATTTCTTTTTTTTATATTATAGATAGGAGGCAAACGAGCAGACGGGTCATCTCACCAGACAACGTGTATGTAAAATTTCATAATGGTCGCCTGAGTGTGAATGTGAATCAAACAATCACATTCGCATTATGTTATTTAAGATAAACAGACGAAACGCACTTTGGTTCTCTCTATCTATATGCTTATACAATAGATAGGTACTTCACTGCCATAAGTAGTCCTACTTTAAAAATTGTATCATGGTAGTCCTATTCTAACCGGACCCGATCAGAGTCAAATGCCACCGTTTGATCCCACGACCTAAGACAATTGCCACTTCTGGCAGTACCGACAAATGTCAGGCTAAATGGGTGACCATTACGGACAGATTAGACGAACATTCGATGAAATTGTGAAAGTGCAAATGAACCTTTTGCTATTTCACTTGTATTTCTTTCTGATTACTTACATTCTTACATTCACCGGTGGCTTGTCTGCATGATTCTCAAGGTTTTTAAATGACATTAAAAAAGTAGTTCATGCTGAATTGCAAATTGTGCATTGACGATGCAATTGATTTTTTATCACTTTTATTAGCTTCATCTAACTATGTAAACAAATCTTCGAAGTAAATTTTAACCAACTTCTAATTGTCATATCGAAGTGAAACTTTGTATATAATAATATAATATATAATAATAACTTGACACATCTCACACACGGCCGTCTGATTCCAAACTAGACGAACCTGTACTATGGTAACCAGACTGCTGATAAACATACTTATATATTTCTAAATACATACATAGTATAGATAAATTACACCCAGACACAGAACAAATTATCGTGCTCATCACACAATTATTTGTCCTGGGTGGGAATCGAACCCACAACCTCTGGCTTAGCAGTCAGAGTCACTAATCACTAGACCAACAGGCCAGTATGTATATGTAGTTTGGATGACAATACTATGATTTGACATTTTGGAGCTGGATGGCTACTAGTTCTAGTGTTCTCTTGGCCATTAGTTAAAAACCCTCGAGTTTGGGCTAATATGATTCGTTTTGTCAAGTCCAACAGATTAGGCTTCATAACGATGGTCTGAAGATGTAGCCAAAATGTGAATAGTGGAACTCTTTTTTATTTAATTATCTTTTTTATTATTATTATAATACTCGTTTTTATTTAATTTTACTAAATTATGATTATTAGTATAACAAAATTGTCAAAAGAACATAGCCCCTGTGATGTACTTGCAACACCAGGCGACAAGCATCTTTCTAGAGTTTCTGATGACTCAACTCACTAAACTAGTATCTAACGCTGTTCGGTTGTGTGAGATGCTTCCCAGTCGGAACCAGATTTGTACTCTAATTGAAGCCTCGAAATTCGTCAGAGGGGGAGGGGGGGGGGGTCACTGGTCCAATATTTGTTTGTAAACATCAATTTGAACATAACCGTTTCAATTTCTGGCAGACCTGGCGCCTGTTACGCAGGTAACTACGTAGGAAGGTTGGAGTCTTAAATTTTTTTATTCACAGCCATCCACGAGTGGAGTGTAGTATCCTAGCGCAGTCATGGCACAAAGAGTTTTATTCCCTTCCAATGCGAGACAGCGCTGTGGTATTTCTTGAAGGAGCCTTGTCTGCCAAATATCTTTACATCTTCTTATATCTTATTCCTAGGCAGCTCTGTAGAGAATTCTTGGCATCAAATGCGTTTCGAGGTGCGTCCTAAGCAACGGCAAAGAACACAAATAAGTAGGCAGATTGAGTTTCTTCCGGACACAGGAAAATATCTTGAAAACACATAGGGACTTTAATTGTTAGTGAAAGTACATTGTACAACGATATTGGAAAGGTATAATGGCAGGCAAAAATAAATATGGAATCAGGTTACATTTATGGGTCATTTAATAGACCCTTTCACGTGTCTTTTCCGGTTACGCAACGATATCCGTAACTCTACCCTCAAGGTATCATGTTTATTGCACAATAATCCTACTAATATTTAAACGAACGTTTATGAGGGTTTATGGATGTTTGTTACTCTTTCACGCAAAAACTACCAAATCGATTGCGATGAAACTTGATATGTAGATAGCTGGAGATCTGGATTAATACATAGGCTACTTTTTATTGGAATGTTCCCTCGGGATCGGGACTTTCGCGGGTAAAACCGCGGGGCGCAGCTAGTAACTAATAGTTACAATCACATAGGGCTGGCCATTCCTCAATAAAAAAAATGTAATTTGTTTTTTTTAAAGGTTCATATGAGAGATTATCGGTAAAGTTTTTTAGAAGTTTTGACATTTTTAAGGGTTCTAATTTTTAACCCTGCTACGCCGCCATATTATGGAGCAATAACGCTTTAAAACAGTTTCTTAACAATGCAAAATATTTAACTAAAACTATTCTGTTTTCAGGGTTTATGTATGTATTCTGTATGTACGTATGTGAGTTTCTATATTCCACCGTAACTACTAAATGCCTGAACAGATTTGGATGTATGGGGTATGGTTAGAATTCTTACATCATCCCAATCCGAGTGACACTTACTATGAAATAAAAAAAACAATATATTATGTATGGTGGCTCTGAGGTATGTAATTGTGTTTTTTGGCAGGGTAGTTTTTTTTTTAATTATTATTTTATTACCCGTTTTCCTAAAGACAACCTTAACTTTGCAGTTCCAAAAATATTGTCCCATACATCGATATAAGTAACAAAAAAAATTTTCCAAAAAAAAAAAATGTATATAACAACAAACTAACGACTTTCGGATTCTTTCCTTTACTTATGCTTTGAGACCTTGCTTCTTGCCAAATTTCATGAGTTTACATAAATGATTACCTCGAATTGTACGTAAATTAAAAATAAAGAGAGCGGGTACGGTGCGTTTAGTTCTAGAGATAAATGAATTTTTAAATTGACAAGGTTTCAATCGACTTATGTATACCGAGAACGATCGTGGTTACAGGTAGGTAGGTGTAGTTTCTTCCACTTTACTAAACGCGTGAACACCTGTATACTTTACCTTTAAAAAATGGACATAGTTTTGATTAGGTATATATTAGATTCTATAATTCAGGTTTCGCAATATAAGTAGCCATTTTATCATCATCTGTTGCCCGTACAATCAATAAGAATCGTCAAAGTAGATATGATATCTCATAGTCTATCTACATTATCTCTTTATATCTATTCAATACATAAGTGATGTCGACATTTCGCAGAAAAATCTCGATTGTAATATTTCTTTATACTCAAGTAAATAAGATGTATTTTGTTAAACTCTAAATATTGAATGCTTGGCGACAAATCAGTTACAGTTGCAACAGATTTTAAAATTGATACGTTTGGGTGCTCATACTCGTAATCTTTAAATACTAGACATTTTATTTAATTCCAAGCTATTATAGGTATACTATCTAGTCTAGAACATTCAGCTCGGAGGACGTTAACATTGAGTAGTTGAACGATAACAATCATATTATTTTTTACGACCGATATTTTTTTCATAATTAAACATTACTCATTTACTTAATTTCATTTTTATATGAAACTAGCTATTACTAGCGACTTCGTTCGCGCTGCTCAATTTTCTTAATTTTTTGTTTCGTAAGAACCTTCTACAAAGTATTAGAAAATATAAAAAAAAAAGCTAAATGAAGTCGGTTAAGTGGTTCTAAAATTTTGGCATGACGTAGGGAAATAGAGATTCATTTTTATGTAGATGTTATTATAGTAATTATTAGATATTTCTTTTATTACAACTCATCGACGACTGGCATGTTCGTCTAGTGGTTAGTGATCCAGACTGCTGAGCTAGGTCGTGGGTTCAATTCCCAACTAGTCAAATAATTAAAGAGTCAAATTTATTGATTTTATTCTATGGGGGCTACATCTGCCAACAATTGCAGTATGGCAGAAGTAAAACTGCTACCAAAAATGTATACATACCTATTTCCATTTTCATTTCATTTTAAATTGTGTGATGAGCATGATCATTTGTTCTGTGTCTGAGTGTAATTTATCTATAATATGCATCTATTTATGTATGTATGTTTATCGGCCGTCCGGCTACTATAGTATAGGCTCTACCAAATTTGAGATCAGACGGCCGTTTGTGAGATGTGTCAAGTTGTTATTATTATTATAATACTAGCTGCCCCGACCGACTTCGTTCTGTCAAAAGTTATTGATTGACACTGACATCGACACACATTTGGTGATTCATTTTTATTTATCTAGATGTGGTTTGTATAGGAAAATAAAAATGTTGTTTTTACTATTTTCCTCCCAATTTTCTCTCGTTAAGAACCTTCCTTGTGCTTTAACGAAAATATGAAAAACAAAATTAGCCGATTTGGTCAAGGCGTTCTCGAGTTTTGCGCTTAGCAAACCATTTGAATTATTTTTGTACTTATTTAATATGAGCAATTGAACTGTAGGTATAGGGTAACATACATACATTGTTTAAACAACAGTGAGTGCTTGTAATTCAATATGAACTTTATACTATAGCAATAAAGCTCGTTTTAGTTAGAAAACGTTTGTATGGGAAAAGAAAAGGGCTGTTTTTAGGGTTTTTCCGGCAATTATTCGAATTTTTCTCGCCGTAAAAACCATCCTTGAACTTCAACCTGCCAAATTGGTCCAGGCGTTGTTGAGTTATGCGCTTACCAACACATAATCTATAATAAAATAAAATTATTTCCGCACCCGACCGCGTTTTCTTCCGTTGGCCGTTGGTGGCCGATATATATATATATATATATATATATATATATTGATATTTCAACGTTCTTGCCTTTTATTCATAAATAGCTAGTTATTGCATACTTATAATGTAGGTAACAGTTTATTTTCTTTCTAATTAATTCCTAATATCGATCTTTGTTGACCTTACAGAGGAACTTAATGATAACTCATATAGTCTTGAACTTGACAATACACATGGATTTGCATAAACCATGGACAAGTTGATATAAACATCCGCTACTCTGTTATTGCTATCGCAATACGATATTCATGTATGTATATGCTGAACAATATGTGTATAACTGTATAACATGTTATTCAGCAAAGGTACAGGCTAGATAGGAAAAATATTTCAAAGTACCTACTTTGGAAGGTACATGTATGTGATGCTCTAACCAAAGATAAAATGATTTGAAGATATATTTTTAAAACCATTGTTTTTCTAACCATTTAATATTAGTTTATTTTACAATCTATTCCTAACACACAATTCTTTAGTGTTAGTCTGCCGGAACTAAACATCGAGAAACATACAATAACCTATTTAATTTTTTACGAATTTTACCATTTATTTAGGTAATTTAATCATTAATGTTTTAATATCTCTTTTAAACCCCCGACGCAAAAGGAGGGGTGTTATAAGTTTGACGTGTCTGTGTATTTGTGTGTCTGTCTGTGGCATCATAGCTCCCAAACGGATGAATCAATTTGAGTGCGGTTTGTTTGTTTGAAAGGTGACTGGTCTGTTCAGCCGTTCAAAGTTCATCAACTCTTTTATAATCGTTAAAAGGATTTTCGAGTTGGGGGTATTTAATTTTTTTTATTTATTGTTATATAGTTTTTGTCTCAGTCAGAAATGATCTTATCTTTTTGCATGATTCGTAAATAAGATAATAAACACCTTTCCTCGTAAACACTCAACGTTCGCATAGTTATACATAAAAAAAAATACAGATACCTATTTGTAAACGTCACTAAACTACCGCATACCATTTGTACTAATCAGACCTAACCTCAACGACATTATCAATACGTCAATAGCAAGTCGTACTTTAAACATAAACGATTAGCGTCGCCCTACTCACATCGCTTTCGTTATCGACTAAACGCGTCGGTAAGTCGAGAATTAATCTAATTGCTAAAATGGGGCACGATTTCATGCTTTACTTTACCATTGCATTTATTAAGAGTAAGCGAATAAAGTTTAAACCCATATAACTGTTATAAATGTTATTATCGTTCCATTTAACCTATTTGGTATTATTTTTTTTAAGTATTAATACTTAAAGGTAAACAGAACTTTAGATATAACCTTGTGGTAAAGTCTTGAAAAAACTGCTTAGAAGCAGCCATGATAATATGAAATAGAGTTGTTAATTAATCGCAAGCATAGTGAGACACAGCGTTCCAGCATAGAGTAGCAATATAGAGATTTATACAATTTATACAATCCTTTATTGTTTACCACCGACGATGCAGTTCTGGTTTTTTCCTGTTTGATATATCTACAAGTATGTATATACTAATATTATAGTAGCATTCCGAGAAAACCTCCTCTCGTTTCACCCTAGAAAAGGACTCGTCAATACTTCTTTAAATACTTATATCTACCGTGCAGATTATATCGTAATTCTTGCAGTTTTAAATTAACTTACTTTAAATGTAAGTACGTTAAAGTCATCTTTAATATTTATATATCGTATTGGATATTTGGTTCTTACGTTATTCACTAGATAAAAGTTTTAAAGAAGTAATATTTGTTAATTGGTGTTATTGTTAAGTTTTTTAAACAGCTTTCGATATAAACCGAACAAAACATATACGTTTTTAATATTACAAAGCATTTTATCAATAAATAAAGATGGACTTACATATTTGGTGGAGCTCATTCGTCTTACTCTGTTGACAGCCTTCTTCTGACCTCTTTTGTACCGATTCTCATCAATCTTATGGTCCTCCAACACGAACCAATCCGTCCCAGAACCTCGTCTACACGTCTGCACATCACGTTTCACACTCAGAACTTTAGCCAATTCTATTTTAAAATTCTCACTTATCTCACTTACTTTAGTCGCTTGTACCACTTTAGGTGACGGCAAATTTGAGAACGAAGAACTCTTTCGCTTCTGTTTGATCGTCAACTCCTTCGACTTAGTGTACGGTTCGCAGTCACTCAAATAATTCTCACTAAATAATTCCACCGCCTTGTGAAATTCGTCAAACACATTCTCGACTGATTCACTCTTCAATAAATTCGACACGTTGCCGTTACTGCTAGAACCAGATGTCCAGGTAGATCCAGTTGACACTTGCGAGGATTTATGGGAATCATCGCACGTGAGCTCCTTGAAACTCTTTAAGTGAACGCCTTTGTCTTTATCTTTATAAACATTAGCTATATATTCGAGACTCTCGTTGGACGTCCACGCTTCACCCATTGTGTCACTACTGCCAGCAAACGACAGATTTTTCTTTAGTCCTGGTGATAGCTCCTCATCTTCCTCGTCTATGGCTCTTGGAAGAAATTCAAAACTCTTGCTCCTTTTATAGATTGGTATATGCTCCTTACGTTTAGCAAACTCTTTGGTTTTGAAAAACCATGATCGTGCTTTGCTTTTATGTGATTCCTTGACATCAAGTACCACTTCGGATTTTGCTTCATGAATGTCTTTCAAGTCTCCTTTTCTCTCGCTTTCTAGTGAGCTTTTGCCTCTTGGCTTGTCTTTTTCTTTACCAAAGAAACTGATCCTGGAAAGTCGATCTCGGAAACTGAAAGACTTCTTCAGCGATGAGGGGCTTTCCTCGTCAGATGACGAAATCCTTTCCGATACAGGTGATTCTGGAAAGACTTGTAGGCACGCTGACAAAATCCCTGAAGGTTTGGCTACTTCAAGATCGGTGCACTGGTCTCTTGTTGGTCCTAGAGGCTGCGGTTTAAGTTTCTTTGGTAGATCGCCGAGTAGACCCCGCTCGATCATGTACAAGTTGTCTGCGTTAAGTTTCCTTAACACAACAGGTCTTCTAACAATAGGTTTCTTATCGTTGTCCATGTCTAGGACGTCATCACCGGCCCGCGGTTTATTTACGACTGTCTGCTATCACTGTCACCGATATCTTGAAACCTGATAAGCAAGCGTTGATAGATATTCGCCTGGTTTTGTGTGCTACATTAATGCTTGCGTTTGTAAACTGTACAATATTATTAAAATATTTACAAATGCATTTCGATCTTTTGTGAAAGGCACTTTTGCACAATTGTTATACTGCCAGATTTATATCTATGAATATATATAATTAGGTTACCGTGATTATTGAAACGCAATATCGAATATTCATTCTCATATCTAATCAATTGTCATTCATTGTACGAAACAAAAGGTGTTGTGATGTGTACCTACTTACGTAAGTACGTTTTCATGCATCGATAACCAACAAGTATGTAGATTAAATAAATCTAAAGTTGTTACAATGTCAGTACTTTGTATAGTAAATGGCCCGCGAGCCAGCAACAGATTTTCACGACCAATTTCCTCTCGGGCGTAAACTCGTATAATGCTTCAGAGAGTTCTATCATGAAGCCTCGTGAACGTCAGCTGCGGTTCCGTTGGGAGTTGAGGAGCAGCAGCCAAAAGCCAGCAGAGCACGACAAAACAAATATTATTTTAAGTAGTTTACTCCCGATTGAGACTTGTATTAAATTATAGCTAACCCAATATCTTGAAGAAAAAGAAAACTCAGCTGGTTATAGAGTGGTGGGTTATACGTCAGCTGGTCACATGAACATGAAAAAAATATGTAGATACTTATACGTTCAGTGATTTCTTCTCAATTGAAAATTTATAAGATGACAGTTTAAATGCTATTGCGAATAAATACAAATGTCAGCTGGCTGTATCCCGGTTGAAAGATTGTCAGCTGATACCCTAAAAGGTATAACCCAGGAGCCAGACGGGAGTATCTATCGCCTACTTAGATGCACCAGCTGACGAGTCATTCCTCGGCATACTGCCAGCTGCTTTTTAGGCTGTCCGTGTCCGTCTGTCACCAGGCTGTATCTCATGAATCATGATCCGTAATAGGTAAACAGTTAAAATTTTCACAGAATCTATATATCTGCATCTGTATAACAACAAATAATAAAAATAAATTAAAAATTAAAGTGGGCTCCCCTACTAGAAACGTATTTTTTTTGTAGTATTAAATCTTGTACGATGGTGCGGAACCCTTCATGCGCGAGTCAGACTCGCACTTGACCGGTTTGTATGTGACTTACAAGATCATATTTATAAGCAGCGTACGAATTTTCATCAGGAAGGATAAAACGTATCTATATTTAATCGACATTATGCTCCATACACTGACTGAAAGATAAAATTTTATTGTAATGTTCCGATTTAAACAATATTAATTAATGAAACTGATTTGAGTTTACAGTCAACTACAGTTTAAAAACAAACTGATATCAGTGCAAGGCAGGAGTGCCTAATATCTTGTACAATTGTGTTTTATCTTCAAGGACACTAAACATTGGTTGAACGTTTTACTCAAACCCAGCGATAAGTAACTTAGAATGTTCCTTAATGTGTTGTACTTCACCCACATCTGTGATAATGGCATTTATATGGAGGATTATTCGTGACATCCGGGGGCGTGCCTTACACGTTTGTAATTAAAAAAAAATTGCTTGGGGTAGTTTTTCACTCGCATATTATTAACTAAATATGAGAAATTAACAAATCCATAGTTCACATCCTTAATACGTTAGGACTATGCCTGAGCATAGTCTAGCCTATGATTTATTTAACAATTAAATCCTAGGTTGTCTGGAATATATTTGCTTTGCATTTTGCGGTATATGTATAAAATGTTTTTCTATTTTTGTTTTTGGTGTACAATAAAGTGTAGGTTCTTACTAAATTGTCAATATCTATGCATATTCCTAATTAAAGTTCCAATCGTGGAATTTTTTATAGGTATATACTTTGAACGGCAATAACTGACAAGCCGACGTTTGTTCAAAGCAGTACTTAAATCGATTTTTCTGATCGTTATTAGGTATAGGAACTAGGGTTGCCAACTTTTTTTTTTGAAAAATTTAGTATTTTTATTTAAACATGCAAAAACATATAGTACTTTTAGAAAACACAGGAAAAATTAGTACCTACATTTTAAAGGTCCTAGCTTTTACCCGAGACTTCTCTCCCGATATTGCAGATTTGGTCAAACCAGATGGATGTCTAAAAGTTATTTTTTCATCCCTCGGTTAATTTTTTTTTTTAACGGTACGTTTTTTAATGGCGTGAAAGCGTTACAAACAGTTCCAGTGTGTTCCAGTTACAGTTAAAATGGCGACAATTAAGTTAGCAGGCATAGTATTTTTCGTACTATATTATTGTTCTATAATATTTAGTACAATTGATCAAAATATAGTACAATACTATAGTATAGTACGGGTGTAACCTTAGTAGGTACCTACCTACGTTAAAACGAACCACAAAATAAAGTGGTTTAAATGTAACACGTCTACAAAGATAAGACTTATTTCGACTACAATTTTAAAGTAAATGCGAAATCTACAATGCAATGTCCAAAACAAAATCATTACGTAGTAAATTTAACAATTCATGAGTTTAAATTAAAGTAAATCCTAGAAATATCTGAAGTCGTAAATATAAAGTACAAATTTAACATAGTGTTGTAACATGTTATATTGTTTTTACAACAGAAAAAGGTGTAACTTTACTTAAAATTCATCCTCCACGCCTTTTCCCAACTAAGTTGGGGTCGGCTTTCAGTCTAACTACGATACGGCCGAACTTTGATATTTTACGTGAAGCGACTGCCATCAGACCTCCACAACCCGATTACTAGGCGATATCGAAGTTCTGTAGTTAGACCAGGTTGTCGGACTTTTTAGGGCTTCAACTACCCGTAACGAATGCCCCAGATGTTTGTATGGCACCCGGGACCGACGGTTTAACGTGCTCTCCGAGGCACGGAGGGGTCTTAATTTGTTAAGAATGCTCACCCATTCTAGACTGACCTGGCTAGTATTACTTAACTTTGTAAGATGCTAACCTACTCGGTTACCACTTAGCCACGAGCCCCTCTGAACTTTACTTAAAATATTAAAGTTTATTTTTTATTTTAGGGGTAGGTACAAATAGTTGGCAACACTGTTCAAAAAAAATACACTAAACTTATCCCCTCTATACATGTAGCATACCTACTGAACACGTGTTAGTTAATGTATGTATGACGAAAGCCTTGGCTCCTTACTTTCCCGCTCAAATTTACATAAAACAATCATTCTACAAACTTGATTACAAATCATATTTTATTGTATATTCGTAAGTGTGTGTTTTATGAAGTTTCGTTATTTACGCAATGGTGTAATGTAATGTTGTGCTATCTTCCCGTGGCCATTGCTGCGAAGGAATAATTATATATGTTTGTATTTTGTATGTTGCCTTACTACGGTTGTTATTAGGGTTCCGTCTCCGAATCTGCACATATCAATTCCTGTGACCCAATCAAAAATAAATGAATACTGAAAATAAGGATCCCTTTTAAGGGCCAAATTAGAAAATTAAACACATTGAAAACTACTAACATCAAATGAAACGGCATGTTTTGAGGGTCTCAAATATATATTGTTTTTATAATTTTAAGAATATAGTTGAAGTTATTTAAGGAAATAAATGTAAATTGCCTATTACCCCATAAGGCGCCATTCATAAATTACGTCACATGAATTTCATGATATTTGGACTCCCCCCGCCCGTTCTTGTCACAGGTGACAGGTCACATTTGTGAAACCATTTGGGGGGAGGGCCCTACCTGGTGTAACGTCACATATTTTGCAATTTTACACCCAGAACTGAAAGGAGCAGTTCTAAAATTTTTTTTTAGTAAAAATGTAGTGGCGTATGTAGTCTTTACAAGTAATGTTTTGTGTTTAATACTTTAGATTTTGACATGGGTCACGAAGCCTATGACCCCCCCCCAACCCCTTGTCACACTATGTCACACTTCGTTGACCCCCTTAACGTAATTTATGGGTGATCCCTAACTCCGAAACTACTAAGCCTACAACTTTGACAAAAGAAACTAAAGAAAATAGTGCTTTACCTATAAGTCAAGAAGATCAAGAATTCAATGGTCTTATAATAACATGGTGAATCTGTCAATAGTCTGCGTCCAAACTTACATTTGCAATTCGTCGTACGGAATCCCCTGAATACTTGGCCGGTTTTATTAATACAATCACAAGTATAACCACAGATCAAGAAATTCTGCATTTATACATTAAACTAGCTGCGCCCCGCGGTTTCACACGCGTAAGTCTCGGTGCCGTGGAAATATCGGGATAAAAAGTAGCCTATGTGTTAATCCAGGTGTCAAGCTATCTACATACCAAGTTTTAATGCAATCGGTTAAGTAGTTTTTGCGTGAAAGAGTAACAAACATCATACATTCTCAAAAACTTTCACGTTTATAATATTAGTAGGATTAGTAGGAAGTAGGATATCTTATATTTTGTTATTTAATTACCTTATTCGATACAGATGCAGTGTTGCTCATTTCGCTTAATGGCGTCTCTCACGTGGGTTAGGAGCATGTCATAGGTTGAAATAACCTTTACTTTTTTTCATGTTATTATTGCAAATTTAATCAAACATTCAAAATAATGTTGTAATTTACTAGCCACGGTATATGTCCAATACATTGATGACTT
This sequence comes from Callimorpha dominula, assembly GCA_949752705.1. Lineage (NCBI taxonomy): Eukaryota > Metazoa > Arthropoda > Insecta > Lepidoptera > Erebidae > Callimorpha > Callimorpha dominula. The sequence goes on along the minus strand of OX457009.1, from coordinate 9,125,268 downwards.
ATTTACGTTTAATCCAACCTTGGCGGTATTAAATCAATACGTACATACGGTACATAGCAACCGAATCACTATAAAGTAAGTCTTGTGCTACTACACACAACAACCTGAAACCAAAACCTTTTTTCACTATTTTAAGTCTTGTCTTGTGTCTTCTTGTTTATGGCTTGTTAGTATCCTAATTTATTGTAGTGATAATATTGTGTGTTAAATAATTAGTGAGCTATGATTGTGTTTTGTACTCGTTTAATCTGACGTCCATTATTTTGGTAGACTTAACGGTCGGATATATTGGTGTCGAAAAGTGTTAAAAATGATTGAGATTGCAGCGGATGCTGTTGTTTTATTATTAAAGATATCAAATATTAATAATCTACGAAGTTGGAATACAATACCTATGTATTTTCATTTTTAATTATTATATCAATCAGCCTATCGTAGCCCTGTGATAGCTAGATACTCAATAAACTCAAACAAAACACAACAAATAACAATAATTCTAATGTTTAATAACTTTGCAATCAGCCTCATATTTACAATCAAAAAGCTTATTAGTTTTTTTATACAACCAAGTTTACAAATCGCTCAATTAGGTATAAAAAATTGGCCCGTCACGAAACTTAAACACAAATGTCATTTTATTCTATGTATAATTTGTCCAAAAATAAAAACTACAAAATTTATTTCAATTCGGGCAGAAATCCAACGTCTTTCAAAAGGACTACATATTCTCAGTTCTGCGGAGATACCTATTGCATTAAAATAGATTCTTGCTATTTGACAGTTTGCTATAAGATTACCAAAACACAGTCATGTGTTGGTAATCTTATATCAAACTACTACTAATATTTTTGCTTTATTGGAAGCACCTCCACAATAAACAAGACCTTCCGTCTTGTTACAAGGCTGGGCCTAGGGCTGCCATTCATTTCCCTGGATTTCTCCTAGTTTAGGGGGCGTCCGGGGAGCGTCCGGACGGGGTTTTCAACAGGTGTTCGAATGGGAAAATTATAAATAATAAAAGATGAATCGTTAAGAAGCTGTTTAAGTAATAAAAAAATGTAAATGGAACTACGTTTTAATAAAAGGAAAACTCCGTCCGGGAAAAAATTGCGATTTCACACGTCCGGGGGTTTTGAAGTTTTTGTACGAGCGTCAGTAATTTAAGTGATGGCAGGCATAGTCTTGTATGTATATAATTATCTACTATTGAGAAGTGTCAACAGGCTCCTTTTAATTTTATGGATGGTTAAGTGATATCTAGGATCCTAGATTTGGAATTGCGAGTATTTTTCTGCGATGCGCTAGTGAACACTGGGCACCAGGAAGGATACGTGCTTGATTATTGATTGCTAATTTAAAAAAATAAAATCTACGTTATCGTGGTTAAAATTAAATCTAACGCATTAATTACTACTGTTAGTGACTGCATTAATGACGAAATGATAACGTGACCACACCAACCTATGTATAACATCGGTAAAAGTACAGAGATCGCTTGAAATGTAGAACTCTGAACTAAACATAAAACACAGCGCCATTCCATAAATCTCTTTACGACACTACCAGACACCATAAAACATCTACAATTCTGTCTGCCTCAAAATGATGTAACTTTTATGTTATAAAAGTACCTACCTACATAATGCGTTAGCTTTTATGAATGGAATCATTTGTTATACTATAACACTTGCAAATAAACCGTTTCTCACAATTGAAATAAGAGGAAGCTGCAATAATGGTGTTTTGTTATAAAATAATAACAGAGTCGCCAAGACGCTCCGGGTGTGTGTCACCGAGGAAGAAATCTCCGACGAACAACATTCAGAATGGTAAGATATTGTTTATTCTTGTAGATTTTATGTAGGTACATAGTTTAATTTAAGCAGATCACTTCTGTCGACGAAAACAGTTATGTAAAGCGTAATTAAATGACGGAATAGGATCGTAAAGTTCCTTTAGTAGTAATAAAAAATCCTGAGAAATTGAATGAAATGAAAAAAAATAAAGAGAAATGAGCGGTTATCAGTAAATACATTTTTTTTACCGACCCAGAAGTATTAAGGGCTATAGCCTAGTGGGTCTGACTCTGTCTGACTTGTTCTGTTGTTAATCCCAATTAGTAGGTACAGCTCTAATGTGAGCTGACGCGTAACAGACGCACTTAACTTAATTTATTGCTTTAAAAAAATACTAATAATGTGTAACCTGTGTATCTGGCAGCGAAAAGAAAGAATTAGGTGAGTAACAATCACCCGATAGGTACTAATTTTTTTTAAGATTTAGAACATAATAAATCTGTCTCCTTTTATCAACCTTGTGTACCTACCTGTCTGGGGAATTCTTCTCTTTCTATTGCTCTCAGTTTTTAACTGATTCAACTTTTCATCTGTTGATAAACTTCATAGCTTTAACGCCTGTGAAAAAAATACTGCAAAAACATATACATTTATTTGTAGGTTAGTCTAGTCAATCAGGCGCTTTCGTTTAATTACAAACGATATAGAGCATAGGTACTACTGTTTTTAGCTTATAATTTACCAGATTTTTTTAACATTTTACAGTGTGAACGGTAGTTTTGCCATGGTCTCGAATTTTCTCCTAAGAATTCCTGTCCGTTACTGGTTAAAGATTAGAAATAGAGATCCCTGTTGAAGGTCATTGCCAAGACTAAGCACCCGCAATCTCCCAAGACAGGATATTACAATATTATCCAAAGCATCGACCAGTGTTGCTGTTTACGTTGCTCATAAGTTATTTTTTCTAACCAAGTAGTTTCTTTCCACACAGTTTTAAATTATTGAATCCTAGATTCTAGGTTCTGCTCGCGGTTTCGCCTGCGTCAAAGTTTTTCTATCACTCGGGAAAATATTTTTTTTCTGTACCCTATGTCCTATTTTGTACCTACAACAAACTTTATGTAAAAAATGACGATTTTAAATTAACCGTCATCATTATTAAAATTTAATAATGAAGACGGTTGAGAAGTAAAGTCGTGAAAGCGTAACAAAAAAACAAACAGTCACTTTCGCATTTATATATTAGGTAAGTAGGTGGTTGGTATACGGTTAAACAATTATACCTACACCAGGCAATAAATTTTCTAATGCATTACCTCCAGGGCCCGAAATGTTCTCGAATGGAGACCACGGACCACGGAGTGGAAAGCGCAGGGCGTCCATTATCGCGGTGGACAGACTATCTAGTACCTAAAGATCGTAGGCCGTCGGTGGATGCCGGCCGTTTCAAACCAGCTTTCTTGGAAGTCAAGGGAGGCCTATGTCCAATAGTGGAATGGCTAAAATGATGATGATAATCGACTGCTAAATGACTGTATTTTTGAAGTGAAAACTTCTTTAACTTCGTGACCGCCACGCTCTAATAATACATATATAGATCCACTAGAGGGCGCTAATCTAAACATTGAGTTCTGTCAGCTCCTTATAAATTAATGTCACCAACCTGCTAATGTGACGTTTTAAGTTCATCGTTTCGTTTAAGTTTTCACTTCTGTCAGCAGTCCCATGACTGCCTATTTTTTCATTGCGAGACTGTAAGAGTAATACTAAACACAATGGAGCAGGAGATTAAGTTCTAGGTGGTCTTATTTACGAAGGACTTTACTTGAAAAGCATTATTTTAAGAAAGTAGGAACACGCACCATTTTTTGCCAAACCCGGCCTTACAAACAATATGAACCTAATTGTCGCACTTTGTTGATTGCAGTATCAGATTCTCTGTCGCTACTGCTTGGTTCGCTAGAGTACGAGTCAAACAGTACTGACATTTTGGACTCAATTCCTGAAAGAGAATGGAGGCTGTTGGCAGCATTAGCAAGAAGAAGAGAAGAAGATGACGAACGCGAAAAGCTTGCTGATCAGTTCCGACGCATGTGGCAAAAGGAAAAGGAAGAAAGGGAATTAGTAAGTTGTTTCATCTATTTAGTTTCTTTATATTTTGTTGGTTTCTAACATGGACAGGAGTCAAATGGGAAATAAGGCAGTCGTGGAGGTCATCAATACAAATAAATAAAATTGAAGTGTCTGTTTGTAATTTCAAAATAATACTTTTTTTTTAAGTCCATACAGTTATTTGCACGATACCTATGCCTATTTTATCTGTCCGTTTGATCGGCTAATCTCGTGGACCGGTTTCCACGGGACTTTCACTGGCAGATAGCTGGTGTTATACGGAGTAACTTAGGCTACTTTTATTTTATTTTGGAAAAAGAATTAGGGTTCCGTGCAAAATATATAAATATGTACACGCGAGCGAAGCCTCGCGGGAACTGCTAGTCTTAAATAAGACAAAACAGCCTTGCCTGTATAACTCAAATTACCTAAAGCTTGTGCTTTTCTTAGAATGTTTGATTAAGTATATTATGTACATTACATTAAATTCTCAAATATTTTAATAGGTATTTTTTTTATGGTTATCAGAAGACTTTCAAGGGAATTTCTGGACGACTTATGACACAGTAGATGCACTGCTTACTGGAATCCACCTCCACAAAAAATCCAATTGTTAACCAGAACTACTTAAAAATCACAGAGTCGCCGCAACAATAATTTGCTTTGTCAAATGTAAAATTAAATAAAATATAAAAAAAATATATTTATATAGATAAACAGATCTGTCTGCATATATGTCCGTCTATAACCGTCAGTTTCCAAATGGAAAATACACGTTTGTAACACCAGCTGTGTCATTTGTGCATTGCCAAGCAGCGCTACTCTAGAAGTTCAGGTTACCGACTCCCTGTAGGCTAAAGCTATTTCTAAAGTCTGGCAGTATGGTACCTACCTTATTAATGCATGTAAGCATGAATAACATTAGTATTATGTAAAGATACATTTGGTGAATAGAACATTTATCGACTTTCTAACAGTTTGTAATCTTCACGATAGATATGTTTTTGAACACTCAGGTGGAAGCAGAAACCAACATGCAATACAGGCGCTATATCACAAAGAAGCGCCGGGACGAGCAGTCCTGCCACGACTACAAGCAATACCAAAAGTCTTTAGAAATGCAGTTAAAGAGACGACAGCTTCTCGACTGCATCAAGGAGAAAGAAGAGAGGAGTGCGGAACTGCTAGCATGGATTGATGTTCATAAGGTGATAATCCGTGGCTTAAGTTTTCGTATTTTGATCATGACAGTTGCCAGGTTGGTTTTCTAAAATCAATCCAGGGACTTTTGTTAGATTGGTGTATAAGATGAAAGGTGTCTTTATCATAATGTCCGTATCCTGGAGTACATAGCGATGCAGCTGTAACTTACCTGTGTGTAGGTGGTATATCTTATGTCAAGTACAGATCACACATAAACATGGTCCGTGGAAAATCCGATCAACTTCCACACTCTTGCTTTGCACAAGCCCAGATCAATGCTTTGGATGCTACTGAAACTTCGATTTCATAGCAATAGCTATTTCAGGCAAACGCGCTCGTAGATAGGTCACTAGAAGACGAAGCTCGAGCTCTGCTGGCGGCTGACAGGCGCAGCCGCATTTGCGAGGCAGAGGATTTCCGAAGGAGAGTTCAGCTCATCGACAAGCAGAAGAAAGCTGATGATGCTGACAAGAGGCGGATAGCGATTTTGAGAGATGCCTCACGGGTAATTACTCTTTTATTTTGAAATATTTTTCATGTTTGTTGATCAGACACAGAAATAAAACCAAATACCTACTAATTTTTCAACTATCCAGCCTTGAATGATGGCATATAGGCCAGATTTTTTATTGACCTATGTGAATACGCGGTCGCCTTTTTTTAGTGGCGTTCCTTTTTAAAGACTTATTTATTAGACGGAGTCCTGCCTCCTACATCCACTTCAAAGAAAGCAAATCCGCCTATATTTTAGAGATATGATATGTAAGCGAGACAAAGCGCATCGCATATTTTGCCTGCGACTCAGGCCACTATCAGCTAAGTAATTATCAGAATAATTTTTGTAAAGATTTTCTTACTCAGACCTCATTAGTTCCTGTGTGGATTGACTAAGTGACCACCACAGACCAGTGTCAAGCTGTGTAGCTTTGTCTGCTAGAAAGAGGCCGTAATTATCCTTTGCCGATAAGACTTTCGACTAGGCTCCAATTGAGGTATGTCAGACTATGTCCGAATGGTCGTCCCGAAAGACTACAATCCCGTCTGCCATTGCAAGCTATATTCGACTTCTACTTTATTAACCGACGAAAAAAAAGGAGGTTCTCAATTCGACCGCATTATATATTTTTTTTATGTCTGTTCAGCCCTCCGTTATTTATGAACCGATTTTGATTATTCCTTTTTCTTAGATAGGGTATACCTCCAGGGTGGTCCCATGTCAAGGAAGTCAGGATCTGATGATGGGATCCTGATAAAATTGAGAGAAACCCTCGAAAATTGTAGGAACGAATAGTGTTTCTGTTTGCGTTTAGAAATCATCACATCATGTAGCTGAGCTGATGATGAAAAAAAATCATAAAATAAAAATCTTTTTAACAAAAAATTAAACCGACGAAAAGAACTAAAAAGCAAAAAATTAATAAACCTTAAGTCTTAAGTATTCAGCTTATTTACATAAACTATCAAATTTTATATAAACTTATTTTGAGTCAGCGCCAAACAACAAACTGATTAGTTATCAAAATTTCATATGTACCTACGTAAGTAATTAATCATTTTATTATTTGGCGCCGACTCAAAATAAGTTTATATAAAATTTGATAGTTTATGTATATAAGCTGAATACTTAAGACTTAAGGTTTATTTATTTTTTGCTTTTTAATTCTTTTCGTCGGTTTAATTTTTTGTTAAAAAGATTTTTATTTCTTTTAATTGTGAGACGATACATGTAAGATTTATGTCGGTGTTTCCAGCGTCTGGCGATATCCAGTGCCCTATCGACGTGGGAGACGTCGCTAGTACGACGCGAAGTTTATGCTCAAGACACGGCACGTCGAGCGCAGCACGCGGCAAACGCAGCGCTGACGGACGCACGTAGCGCTTATTTGGCTCGCGCCAGGGACGCCAGGAAACGACGTGCCAGGAAACTAGCCGCTGTTACACAGCAACTAAGGGAAGCTATTCGGTCCGGACGAAGGTCGTAAGGAACGGCCTAGTTTATAGTTTAATTAAGTACCTACTGTTTTTGCTGAGGTGAACGAAAGCAATAACTCCAAAATAGATTAATTAACTTATGTAAGTCCAGAACAATGAAATATTCTGAAATTTGCGACCCCTTTTAAGTTTATGATCGTCAAATTAATATTAGATGTAAATGATGTGACAACAGTAAGGCGTACCGCCTGTAGTAACAAAATAAGTCTGAAGAGTTTATTTATGTATGTTTGTAATCAATAAAATTTGTATGTAAAATTATTTATTTATTAAATTGAACCAAATCTTTTGACGTCCAATGTCTTATTAAGTTCTTAAATGTAAACTCCCCTAATTCTTAAAAACAACATGTTTCAATCATATTGTGGAAGAGGCTCCCTAAAATTTTTGCCAACAATTATAACGTTACGAGCTGAGGTTCGGGTTTAAAAAGTTACACCAATTTTATTACCATAATTAATAATCCACAAATAACAATTACACTTTATTCTCACTATTCCAATTATCACTTGTAATTTGCACTTATCGCCTTGAAATCTCTCCGGAATCTTCTAATATAATGATGGACATTCTATAATCTATTAGTTCCGTTGATTGTCAAAAGATGGCGTGAATCTCAGTTCAGGTAGGCCCTTTGACCTCCTCTAATCGTCAATAGATGGCACCGTGAGTCTTAATTTAGTTTCGTTATGTAGGTACCTACTTTATTTTAAAGACAGGATAAGACAGCGATGATGAAATACTAAGCCTGATAAAGAGCTCTAGCAACCGTACTCGCCCTATTATCGATATATTCCGACATTCTGCTGTAAAGTCGAATAATATTCTTAACATTTAAGTATGCATCCCTGTGTTTGTCAAGAATAACATCTTAATCCAATTGTCTATCAAAGTATTATATTTATAGATTTATCAGTACCATTTCACTCGGGTATCAAATAAAGTGATTTATCAGAAAAATCTTTAGAAATAATGGATTATGAATAAATCATAAAACAATTCCAAATTTTTTATTTTAAGTTCTTATTATTTTATTATGTGTTCCTCCAGTCTGATTTCAAATATCATTTTTATACTATTACTAGCTGACCCGGCACACGTTGTTTTGCCATATTAATTATTTCTAATGAATATTTTGGTAGTCAAAAACTAACTAATTGTGGGATGGGGTCTATGACTATAAAAATAACAAAACACCAACCATTCATTTTCTTAATTCAAAGTACTTCATTAACTAAACTGACATATTTAAAGTTCAACAGTGGGAGAGCAATGCTTCGGCACGTATGGGCCGGCTCGATCGGAATATCGATAAAGCAATGCTTATGTTGTGTTTCGCCGAGCGAGTGAGGTTATCGGTGGCCCTAACCCTTCCCTCTCTCCATCTTCCCCCCCATCTCTCCCCTACTCCCACCTTAAAGGCCGGCAAGGCATTTGTGACTCTCGAGTTGCAGGTGCCCATGGGCGGTCACTTACCATCAGGTGACCCGTCTGCTCGTTAACCCCCTATTCCATAAAAAAAAAATCGATTATAACAATCGCACTTTCTATTTTCAATGGGTTAAATACTTTAAAAAAATTGTACCAATGAAAGTAAAAATACTAATATCGCTATTTAAAAACAGGGGTTGATCGTAGAAGGGTGAAAATTGAGGATTGTATGTATTTTTGTATGTTGTATCATAAAAAAATTTAAATTAAAAATTTTATCTAAAAAATAAAAAATAAAATTTAGGGGTGGACTACCCCTAAAATTTAGGGGGATGAAAAATAGATGTTGGCCGATTCTCATAGATACCGGATAAGCACAAAAAATTTCATCAAAATCGGTCAAGCCGTTTCGGAGGAGTATGGCAACGAAAACTGTGACACGAGAATTTTATATATTAAAGAAAGATAGAACGAATCGAGAAGTATATAGGTAATGAATCTCGAAGTATTGACCGTTATGGTCTAATAACTTTTTCAATTTTAACAGATGTTCATTGAATTAACTATATAAATATCGGGGATGGGACTTGATGAATTTCTTATGTAGTTTTAGATTTCTTTTGTGTGGTGTGCAGACAAGCGTTATCGTGTCATTTACGGTAACTAGTATCGGTTCTTTGTGAGCTTGTCATTGCCATTTCTTTACTATACCTTATCTACAGTTATTTTTGTGGTAGATGTCAAAAAGCCATAGGTCCGTAGTCCAGTTCCATCTTACACTCAGAAACTGCTTCTTTTGACTTAATTTGGGACATAATTTGTCTGTCGCCACTTCTGTGTACAACCAGGGTCACAGACTCTTCTGATACAGGACCCACTTTCACACAAACCGATTCAAAATCCCCTCATTATTGTGCCTATTCAACAACATCGGACGCATTTATTTTTTATTTAAACACGTCAGAATGACCTCAAACCGCCTGACGGCAAGCTAGAGTAAGGTTCAAAGACTGAGGACCACCATTATAGATACCGATGACGCTAAAATGGTGGCCCTCAGCTTGACGGCCCCAGAGATGCTTTTACACGCCCCGCTTAAAGGAGCCGCTGGTAATGCTTTCCACATTTTAATGGTGCGGCAAAAAAAGGTCCTGAACCGCTTGATTCTAGTTGGGATTGTTTGCACTGTACGGGGGTGACATCTCAGCCCGCCACGTGTTGTTCTGGATAGGAAAGGAGAGGATGGGATCAACTGGAAGAGCTCTTCGGAACACTCGCCATGGTAGAGGCGGTAGAATACTGCCAAAGAGTTCCTACGCAACTGCAAGGGTTCAAGGGTGTTGGTGACCTCAGGACTCCCAGCGATGCGAACTGTCGAGAGCCTGAAGAAAGTACTGTGCAGAGCCATGCCAGAAACCACGCAGGAACGAATCTGTGTCTCCGGCGTGAAAACCTGCTTCACCCTATTGTCCAGAGGCAGTTTTTATGACGCTCTCGATGTAGTTTTTATTATTCAGTTTACAGCGGACATCCATTCCGAGTATGTAGAGATTGTCTTGCAGTGGTAGTTGTGTATCCCGAAGAGGTGGAAGGGGTACGAAGGAAGATACCTTGGCAGTAAACGCGCATGCCTGTGTTTTCTTGGCATTGAACTCTACCAGGTTCTCAGAACCCCATTTAGAAATGCGATTCAGGTCTTGGTCAGGTTTAGTGACAAGTTGCCGTCTTTTTTCTTCGATTTCAGCCTGCCTAGCCGCAGGATGTCCGTGATACTGCCTGTGCATCGTGCTGTCTGCATAGCAATGTATGTTGCCGAGGGACAACATATAATTTATATGCAGGAGAAAGAGGGTGGGCGATAAGACGGACTCCTGAGGCACGCTAGCATTAACCTGCAGAAATTCCGACGCCTTATTGTCACAGAGGACTTGAATGCGGCGTTCTTGCAGGAAGTTGGCAACTCAGTTGCACAGTCGAAGGGGCAGACCGAATGCTGGAAGGCAGTTTCTTCTTGTTATCTTCAATTTATTTACACGGTACCCATTTTCGTTTTAAATGTAATTTCTAAATGGTTTGAGGTGAATAAAATTTTAATGGGCTTTATATCTCGTCTTTCAATTTTATTCATCGGTACCCACTGTCGTCTTCAGTCGGCCACGAAACTCACAGCTGAGATAAAAAAAATCCAGTTGCTCGAATATAACTTTTTTTAAAACATGGCATTAGAATTTCTTTTTAATTTTTTTAAGGCAGTTACACAAGACTTAATATTAAGGGAGCATTTGTGCTGGTAATCACTTCCAACTCGCTCCAAGAAGCTTTGGCAGCCTTATGAGAAGAATGGTTTAGCTGCTGCATACACATAAGTAGAGGATATGACTGTCTACCCGTCGCCAGTCGCTTCCCCGAGGAGCCCGGTGGCGGCGGCGAGGCGAGCGCGCGCGCGCCGGTACTGGCGCAGCGCCGCCTCCGCGCCCCGCAGCAGCGCCGAGGCGCCGGCGCAGGGCGGGGGCGCCGCCGACGAGCTGCTAATATTGCCCACCTGGGATTGAGAGATGACGTTCCAGCGGAAGGCGATCGTGCCAGTTGTGGTGTAAGTAAAATCCGCGTCCTGGAAATTAAACAAATAGACTACTATTATTAGAGTTTATAAACTTGGGTAAGTTATTCTAACATTAAAATTTTCGCGTTTCATGATAATAGGTATTACATACCTTTAAATTGCCTGACGTTTCGACCAGGTTGCACTGGCCGAGGTCGCGACGTTGTTAAGCAAGTTCATGGTTGTAATTAATTTTCTATCTATATAGTCAGAAGTCTAGAGGAAAATCCATAGTGCCATGGAACCACGGGTAATAAAAATTACACTTGGACCCGGTAATAGGTCGACCCACCGGGACCACGGGTAAACAGTTCAAAATGTATGAAATTTTCCGTTTCTATTGAAACTTCGGAATAAAAAGATAAAGATAAAATTTGCCGGCAAGAAACATAAGGAAGCTAAATTTTTATATTTACATAACATACATATTGATTGATTTTTTTCATCTACATTATATACCTATTGTTTTGAATTATATATTTAAAGTTGGAAATTTTGATGTGGAACAAAAATAAAAGTAAGTAGTAGTATGCTTTGGCATTTCTTGTATGTTATATTTTTATTTTAATAAACTGCATAAAATGAAATGGCACCGAACTCATACTTTGTGAAAATGGTATACGGATTTTTATTTAAATGGCCGAATCCTTTTACGCCGCGTCAAGGAAGCGTTGGATCAAAACGCGCGTTAGCATGTGAACGACTTAAACAAAACGCGTATCCAACGCCCGTCATCTAAACGTGGCCTAAAGGTTTGCATAATAATGTGTAGGTACAATAATACCAATTATTTTACTACAACAGTATAAATCTAGCAGTTGCAGAGCGGATATAGCCTTCACCTTCACCTCAAAGGCAGAGCAGAGATTCGTTAAATTATTAAAAAGTTGCAAATTCTTAGTAAAATAAAACCTAAAAAAATCAAAATCCTCTGGAAATAACAAAACAATAGAATTTCACTATTGAACAAACTACAACAAATACTTGCTACATATTTTAGAACTACTCGAATTCTGGACTCGATAGGTCATAACTGGGGGGACATAAGGGCTGGGGAGCCCTAGGACCTTTTTACTTGAGTTTCTAGAACACTTATATAAGGTCTATAACATCACCTTAGTATGTGGTTCGACAAGGAAGTTCAAATCCTTGATTAAGTGACACCCTCTTAAAAAGAACCTTCTGCTTTTTGCCATTACTTTGTCGAGCTCCTCTGGTCTCTTGCAGCACATTGTCTTGGTATAGTGACCAGGAGCAAGTGTCAACGGAAAGTAAGCGTAACCTTCCGTCCGATGGCGACCCCACCAGTCCGTGGATATCACTTCAAAGAACAGCTTGAGGGGTGGAGGATCTGAAGACAAAAATTTACATATTAGCTTAATAAGTAAAATTTGCTGACTATAATATATAAAGGATGTCTCAATAAGAGGGCACGATTTAAATTTCACGCCATTTTTTTTCTTTGGAGGTTGCAGATCTGATATTCGGCAGCTGGCATCAACGATTGTTCCGATTATGAAAAAATGAGCGAAAACCCATTACAAAAATGCAGTGACTGTGAATGGCATTCGTTACAGGAACATGCTAACGGAGTTCTTGTGGCCTCAATTGGTTGGCATGGATCTGAACGGCATGTGGTTTCAGCAGGATGGGGCCACATGCCACAACGCGCACGGAACAATCGATTTATTGAAGCAACGATTTCCAGACCGAATCAGCTCCCAAAATTTCGATGTCAATTGGCCGCCAAAATCGTGCGATTTAACGACGTGCGATTTCCTTCTTTGGGTTTTTTTTTAAATCTCAGGTCTATGTGAATAAACCACAACCAATTCCTGAGCTCAAAGCCAAGATCCAACGCGTCGTCGGTGAGATAGAGACACATCTTTGTCAAAATCTCATCTAAAATTTCATGAAAAGAGCAAGAGCCTGTGTTGAGAGCCGAGGGGGCCATATGCCGGATATTTCATTCCATACATAATCGGAACAAGTCTTCTTTACAATGCAATAAAAATATCATCACTCGCTCAAAAAAACATGCGTTTTATTTTTAAATTAAATCGTGCACTCTTATTGGGTCACCTTTATATATAATGTTTATATATTTTTTTAGATTGGCTCCCTTTATATATAATTATTATATATTTTTTTAGATTGGCTCGTGGCTAACTGGTAACCGAGTAGCATAGCACATTGCAAAGGCACAGAGAAAAAAAAGGAAATTTACTGACTGAATAACCCAATAACAGTTATTTATCTGCCTCAGAACATTGGCCAAAGTTAACCCCATTGACGATGTCAAGCGATACAAAGCGTGTGTGTAGCGGACGTTCGAACGCACCAGGCGATATTATGCATCGCCCTACCGAATATAGACCGTTGTATTTATTTGCAATTCGGAATATGGCCACTTGGGAAGGAGTGTTTTAGACTACACTGATTAACATCAAGCCTACGACATGCAAGCGACTATGTATGTTTACCTATGTTATTAATAGTGCTTATTACAAATCAGTTAAGCTATTTAATAAATTGCCCGTACAGGTAAAATCATTATTGCATAAAAAGAATTTCCAAAATGAACTCAAGCTGTTGTTGTTAAAAGAATGCTATTATTCCATCAATGACATGTAAATTTGTGATTTTGAGATGCACCTATAATCATCTTACTTATATAAGTAATTACTGACATTTCTTTTTTCGGTTTTTTTTTTCCTCTTTTTGACATGACTACTAATTATTTTTTATTTTAAATCCTGATTCAATTGTTGTTTTTATTTAATTAATTGTTCTATTATTATTATTGTATATTCACACACAATGTAAAAATTGTTCTTGAATAAAAATTAAATTACCTCTGTGACATACGTTAATACTGGCGTGTGAGAAGTCTGCACTGAGTTCTTTATAACAATGTTTTAAAATGTATAACTGTCAGAATAGGAAGGTTTCTGGTGGGAGCCACGGTGGATACGACGGACACCGTGCTGGACGCACGGATTCCTCAAGAAATATAAATTTACTTAAAGTGCCTGAAATTGTATTATATAATCACATTGAATCTTATTATAGCGCCAGTTGTGTTTGGTCAATCTTTTATTTTCTTCTCCCTTTTTAATTATAGCTAGCTATTCGACCCTATCGACCCGGAAACCTAAGTTTCCCCGATCATTGCAATATATACAATGACACGTATATATTCACAACCAACTGGTTCGACACCGAAAAACTTTTTAATTGTTCCATTTTATAAAAAAATATCTATTACCTATTCCAGAATCAGTTTCTATAGTAAACTCCAGACTATGCCCAAAGGTCCACTCCTCAGCAGATTCTACAGAATTAGCTACACTTGTATGGGTGCGGCCGTGGAGGATATCTTCGCATTGAAGTTCTTCTGGCACCTGAAAAAAAAAAAAAAAATCACATATAATATACTGGAAACTATTAAAAGTAAGGTAAACAAATGACGCTGAAAAGCAGTGCACTAAACAAGCCATAAAAATACCCCCGACTCAAAAATCGCTTTAAATGATAATGATCTTCGAACAGCTGAACAGATTTTCTTGAATTATATCTAAGAGCACTCTCGATCAGGTCACCTTTCAAACAAAAAGAATCGCTCTTGAATCGATTCATTCATTTGGGAGCTGCGATGCCACAGAGAGACACACAGGCATACAGACACACAGACGTCAAACTTATAACACCCCTCTTTTTGCGTTGGGGGGTTAAAAGCTTATACCTTTAAATAGATTCGTTTTTATGTAAGTCGTAAGTACTATTTTATCCATCTTAGTCGAATTCCGCACACATTGTATGAAATATTCTATTTAAAACAGCTGCTTTTTTTGTAAAGAGTCAAATGAAACATGAAATGTATAAAGTATTTTAGTTGAACAATGTATACATACAACTTATTAGTATAGGTGAGGAGTCATGCTAACAGCTTGATTTTATAATACAAAATAAAAGTAGTTGCTTCTGGTAGGGTAGTAGGTAGCTAGCGTATATTAACAAACTCAGAACTCAATTTCATTTTAAAGTTTAGTACTTACTCAAATTGCATTCTACAACAACACGGAACTTATTATCCCTCTGACCTAGTTAAAAGCTTGTTACCTTTCACTTACCTTAATATCAAATTCAATGTAAAGGTTGTCCATATCAAATCCTTCAGCAGTCAGTATCTCTAATACAACATAATACTGTCTCTTACCGGGAGCCGGCATGTGGAAGTTCACTAAATGCTTATGTTTCCTCTCCCATCGTTTGTGTAATTTGTTTAACTGAAAGCCAAATGTGAATACAGACTATAAAGCTTGGACTATCAACAAAAGGGTAAGGACTAGTCTATATGTCTTTTATATAATAATTTTGTCTCATTAAAAAAGTAAAAGGATAAGACTCTGACAAGGGTGGCACCATACATATCCAGTGAATTTGTAGTACATAGAAGTTTATTTACTTAATGCAATCTATAATATTTTTATTTAGGCACTAAACTTTAGATAGATACACTAGCTGATTGTTTGACACTTAAGAATATAATGCTGTAATATTTGATAAAAACTTTATATAAATCTAACAAAAGTTATGAAATTTCTCAATCGTTTTTATATTTAGTTTGCAACAAAAGCTATGTTCTTAATTTAAATGATATGAGTAGAATTAACATACCAACATTACTAGTTCATCTCCATCCTCCACATTGTCAAACTCCACTTCAACTGCATATTGATAACCCCACTGTACCCCCGAGGGTGTCTCCACCGAGTATGGGTTCAGCTTCAAGTTGTTAACATCTGGTGAGATGATTAGGTAGTTTTGCGATAAGTTGTAGAAGAGTGATAGCAAAGTTACTTCTTGTTTGTAGATCAGTTGAGATTCTCTAAAAATTAGATAAAACTAGCAGCGTTGGGATAAAAAGTAGCCTATATGTTAATCCAGGTCTCCAGCTATCTACATACTAAGTTTCATGACAATCGGTTTAGTGTAGTAGTGAAAGAGTAACAAACATCCATCCATCCATCCATCAAAACTTTCACATTTATAATATTGGTGGGATTTATAAACTGTAGTGAAGAGACTGCACTTGATGGAGATATATATATATATATCTTTTATACAACTCTGTTGGCAAACAAGCAAATACAAACTTTACTAACAGTATATCTTGCATGTTGCCAAGTTAATCCCTCTGCATGTGGACCTCTTGGGCCCATGAACATACACAAAGACAGTTGCAATTATTGTTATATTAAGTGATGAATCTAAGTTGTCACTTCATTTAATTTTAAATCTGTTAATCCCGCACTAGATAGATATTACTACTACTACTGCATTATAAACACTAGACTGGTAGAAATTAATGTAATACCATTTCCGCCACCCTATATACTATCTAATAAAGAGATAAACAAATAAATGTAAAAAACTATTTCTATTTAAAGTACTTACTCATTATAATCAGAATTGTCAAACACAATATGCATTGCTAACCATTCAACTGTTTCCTTAACATTTTCTTCACTCCTAAACAAATGCATTGTTGAAGTAATTTCACCTCCAAAAACGTTGCCGATGGGATCATTAAAATTTAATCGTTCTAAATATGAATCTAGCTTTAAAATACTCCTTTTACTTTTTTTATCACTATTATAGGGCAAAGGCAAGTAATAATCTTCATGAACATAAGTAAATATTTTCCCTGGTATATAGTCAACATTCTTTATATTTTCATGATAGTTTAGTTCAACATCTGTGATGCAATTGTGTTCATCTGTATATCGTTGTACTTCCCAACAACTGAAGACTTTCTCTTGCCACTTGAAAATATATTCTTCTGTGGTGGCGTCTAGTTTAAGGACATTAGACCCTTGGGAGTAGTCCTCGAATTTAGGTAATGATATGATTCCGTCTTGAGGTTTAAGTTTGATACTGACAATCAAAATCTGCAGTGAGTATTTATATAATCAAAAAATATTTTTAACACCAAACTAATGTAACTGAAAAGAAGACATTACTTTTTCAAAACTTACCTTATTTTTAGATCACTCAAACCTTTTTTTAAACAATATACTCCAGAAACCTTATTGCAACGATTATAATCATTCATTTTGAAACAAAATTAGACGTTTCGAGATTCTTAAGTTTACGGTAGTCGGCAAAGATTATACAAACACTAGTAGTCGGTAAGAAAATAATGTTTGATTTCATTTCAATTTCCATCACCATGGAAACGGCTTTGTCATAGATAATGATGACAATACAAGGACAAGACAAAATAATACAATATAAATCCCTTTAAAGAGTTATAAACTTATCAGGTTTTTAGATTTTATTAAAATACCTATATTATTTATAACAATACAGCTAAAAAAATAAAATTAAGAAAAGATTTTTATTAAACTGCATCATTTACCGAATTACGGAAAGCGCCTCTAGGACGTAAACGCCAAGCTAATTTAAACGTCAGTGTCATTCGTTGCTCAGTCAGTTGCTAACGGTACTGTGAACTGTGAAGGCGTTCGTCGTCTTTATTGAACAAAATAAACACGATTCATTGTAAGATTATCTCGCGATAGCAAATTTTCTTGGACACTTTATCTTATCTCGTATTGTTGAGTGTGAATCGATCATGCACAATCGTCAGTGTGCCTTTTATACGGTTTTATTATGATGTTCTACTTAGCATATTAATTTTCACGTTTTCATAAATTACGTGTGATTATTCTAAGTGAAAATGCCTTCAGGACAAAGAGAGACCACTGTTTCAATGCCGCTAACTCCGTCACGGTCAGATTTATATTGGCGGAGAATTTTTGATAAGGTAAGTTTCTATATTCATAAACACGAAATATTACTCTCTTCCCAAGTTAGATTAGGTATCGATTTATTTATTTAAAAAAATATTCCTAGTGAATGTACATACTAATAAAATATTTATAATACCCTTGCATTCATAGGTATTTTAAAGAAAATAATAAAAGCATTCCATAGAAAGAATGTTTTACCTCGCTTCTTCAAAGTTTACGTATTACTTGCGCAGGCACGTAAACATCCGGTTTGTGACTAACAGGTTTTGTTACATTACTTTTTTTCTCTTGACTCTTTCTCGTTTTTAAGTAAATATTTATAATTTTATTTAACACACAAATAACTTTAATGCAGATATTTCAGTGTCCCTAATAAAACTCTTACTATGCTTACTATTAGAATTATTTACCGATTGCTACAATGAACATAATATATTTTAAACATTTTTTATCTCTAAGTACCCCCTCTAGCTATAGAAAAAAAGCTTAGACAGTGTTCTTTACAAAATGCCACTAAACAAAGCCTAATTACTTTTGTTAGCACCTAATTGCAGCATACATTATGATGCATTAGGTATTAACTGTACAACTAGACTGAAAAGAGGTGAAACTCATCATTTATATGTAAACATATATTTTTTTTGGATTGTTCTATTTCTAAAACAAAATATATTTTGATTGAAATTATTTAAAGAAAAGTACTGCTACTAAAAATGTTTACTAGACTACATTATACCGTAAATATTGAAGACTCAAATCACATAAATCACTATTTTTCATAATACATTTTGTAATATACATGTACTTTTTATATACACAACACATTAACTTTTTAAATCAAGAGGTTTTTAATGGTCTTTTTTTGGAAAGAAGCATGCCACTCACCTGATAGTGAACGGTCAGCATTGTTAACTATTGCCAATGAAAATATCTTAAAAATGTACCACACAAAAAGAAAACAAAGAAAATGTTCCAGAGAGATGGAAAAATTACTTTTGACAGGAGCAAAACTGCTGGCAAAAGCTAGCATAAAAACAAATCGTAACATAGCGGCATAAAAGCAGTTTATAAATACCGTGTAACTGCAAGAGGCGCAAAATTGAAGAGTTGATCAAAAATGTTGTAAAGGGATTGAAGGAAATGGGAATGCCTTTTGTGTCTAAAACAAAAATCCCCAAAATGAGTGACTCAAAGATAAAAAAAAAGGAGGATTTCCATAAGACCTTAAATTCAGCAGTTAATAAAAGATCTGGTACTCCATATTACACTTCATCTATCATATTCATCTTTAAGACATCAACTCAGATTTAGAAGTAAACAGCATTATTTATTTATTTTCATTAATTTGTATAAGGAGTGAGATGTCGTCATCGCGCGTGAAAAACCACGGAAAGCTACGTTTTCACAATTTGACAGAAAGAAAAAGGAACTTAATACCTAAGTAGGCATTTAAGTAAGTAATGTAATTAAATTTGAAAAAGTATTATCAGAAAAACAATAATTTCTTACACAATAAAATTATGCACACAATTTATACATACAATACACATTTTAAAAAAATACTTTTTATAAGCAAGTTAAAGAGGTGAGATTGGTAACTTCTCATGAAAAAATTAAATCTTGTTATGTCAAAAACATTAAAATCTTGTATATTAATTACTTGCACATTATGAATGATGAAGTGTTTAATAAGTTATAATATTTTGTGATAAAACAATACATGTACCTAATTAAGAATAATAAAAATAAGTTTCCTCGGTTCTCTTAAAATCACAGCATTATGATATTTGTTAAATAACTTATGCAAATGTAATTAAAAGCTCCAACACTTAATAATTATGCTCTATATTTTTTACTATCATTCCCCGCAGTTGCACCTGCGTTTATGGTCACTGCTCCGCTCCTATAACCTTCCTCAATGAATACTCTATCCAATAAAAAACCAATAATTCAAATCTAACTGGTAGTTACAGATTACAGACATTTGTGTGTTGAAACAAACATGCTGACCTGTATAACAAACACACAAAAAACTCTTCAGCTTTGTTATTATAATATACTAGCAGCGCCTCGCCGTTTCACCCGCGTAAGTCCCGATCCCGTGGGAATATCGGGATAAAAAGTAGCCTATTACATATCAAGTGTCATCGCAATCGGTTCAGTGGTTTTTACGTGAAAGAGTGACAAACATCCATCCACCCATCCAAACTTTCACATTTATAATATTAGTGGGATTATTGGGATAGTAGGAAGTAGGATTAGTATACTCTCATCGAAATTTACGACCAGGCGAGACCAAACGATCTCTAGTATGTATTAAATGTTGCCATTCGAAAACTGTATACATTAAGTATATGACATGTATAAGTATGTATAATATAAATTATTTTAACATTATTATCTACACTTTAATTTATATACTTAAATGTTCTCATTTTTCTATTTTGGTCTAGCTAATACTGTTGGCAAAGATTCAAAGTATTGCTATTTATTACTGATGATAATGATATCTGTAAACACTACTCGTTATTTACAACTAGTAAATTCCCGCAGGTACGTCCATTTAAGTAAAAATACACACGAACAGTAGCATTATTGCGTCAGAATTAGTATAGGATTATTTTAAACCTACTACACCCGTAAAGAGAAGATTTCTAGTGTGATGATTTTTTAACAATAATAATATTAACTTCAAGACAGATTTTATATCTCCAGAGAGGTTCTCCATAATCAGCAAATTATTCCAACCCTAAGTGTAGCACAATAGCTAAGTTTCAAATAGATGTATCGCCCCCCAAACCCCCTGCATACTAAATTTCATGAAAATCGTTCCGAGATTCAGATTATATCTATACAAGAATTGCTTGTTTAAAGGTATTAGATAGATAGATATAGCAGAAAAGCGGCAGAAGCATAGCGGTTAATGTTTCGTGTCTGCAATAAAATGGTTGTAGGCTCTACATAGTGCATTCCTACACTTTGACACTGACAACGTCCACATATCGAGCAATAAAAAAACATCTAAAATGGTCACAAAGTGTATCTAGGTCAAACATACTATTAGTCAGTCCTATAAACGACCGTAACACAGCACTGCTTCTTATAATTAAAAAAAAATCTACAAAACAAACTCTCAAACAGGACAGAACTGTCACTGCGACTAGGGTTGCCACCTGTACTATAATATGTATATATATATATATATTTTTTTTTTTTTTTAATTTTTGTTATAGAACAATATATAGTACAATTGCTCAAAATATAGTGATATTATATATACACATATATATATACTACTGTACTATATATTGTTCTATAACAAAAATAAAAAAAAAAAATAATAATAACATAGTACGAAAAATACTATATTTTTATTTCTATCTCAACTGTCACCATTTTAACCGTAACTGGAACACACTGGAACTATATGTAAGCTTTGACGCCTTAATTAATTAAATTATTAAATAATTAAGTTTAAAAAAAAACTATATTTTTCCCAAAAAAAGGTGGCAGCCCTAACTGCGACCGCCAAAGGTTAAAGGACTAATTTGATGATCAGTGCACTACTTAACTATATTTAACAGCATGATGTATACGACGGCGCGCCCTGACGATTGATTGTGTTCAAAGCTTAAAATTTTACTTAGTTAACACTTAATAGTATGAACTCGCTATTTGCTAAACAACGGCAACAAAATGGTGTAGAAGCGTGCCTTAACTTGTGATGAAAGACTTCTGTGGGGTCGTCCATTAATCACGTAATGTTTTTTTTAGCAACTTTTAGACTAATCCCCCCTCCCTACCTCTTAGTAAAAATCACGTGTAGTTGTTTAGTTCAAAATATATTTACTTAAAATTTTCTAAATATTATCTTTAAATACAGATCTTTAAACGCGCTTTCCACGAAAAAATAAATACCCGTTATATTTACTACACCCTCCCTCCCCTTTCGAGCCTCACGTGATTAACGGATAATCCCTGTTGCACGGGTTCGTCAAAGGGTAACCAAATCAATTACAAGAAGCTGCTTGGACCTTGGGTAATGTTTATTAAAGTCTCTTGTCGTCGTCATTCGCACTCTATCATAGCACGTGGAGGATACTTGATTTTCATTTTACGGGTTTTTTCATATATATAAATTCGGCGTCAATAAAGTAGGGCTAAGAATATAAATGTTGCTTTTTGCACGGCACCGTTGGTATTTAAAATATGCTTGCAGTTTATTATTAGTTTCTTCTCATGATTCGGAATTAGGTCTCGGCCAGCCAATCGTCATCTCTGACCTGAAAAGCGGATGATGGACAGTTAAACAGTGTCTTCCTCTCAGCCCTGAAAAGTCGCCTGACCGTGTGGACTGTTAAAAATTCAACCTTCCCTCCACTAATGTTCAACCATTGAGTCCAGAGGACTAATATTATAAACATGAAAGTTTGTGAGGATGTATCACGCAAAAACTACTGAACCGATTGCGATTCTTCTTTCTTCTTCTTTCTTTCTTTCTTTCTTCTTTTCTGGAGACCTGGATTAAAACATAGGCTTTTTATCCCGATATTCCCACGGCATCCGGACTTACGCCGATGAAACCGCGGGGCGCAGCTAGTGCTATTATATTTTAAAATATTCACTGATTAATTTGTTAAGCAAATGTTTTAAGATTTGTATTTTCGTAACGCTTTTTAAACTAAAAATGACGCCAAACCACACATTACTAAAGAATACAATATAAATAGCGAATACACCACAGTTATAAGCTCAAGTTTGTCATGAGTATATTTGACAGTCTTTAGGGACTTTTTGAGAGCTATAGGGGATTTCAACTCGACTTGGTACCGCCCACGTATATCGAAGAGATGTGTCATCAGTTGCTTTTTGAATGAAAGGAAGTCACGAAATCGTTACAACGCACTTATTTGCATTATTGTTCACACAAATAATGACGTAACATGACTAATTACTAATTAGTAGTTCTATTTAAATACTAGCTGCCCCGACAGACTTCGTTCTGTCAAAAGTTATTGATTGACGTCAAATGTTTGACAGTTGGGATATGTGTTTTAATTATTATTTACTCTGTGGTTTGTGAAGAAGTGTTTTTTTTTTACTATTAACCTCTCAGTTTTTACGTTTTTTCTCTCCATAAGAACCTTCCTTCTCCCTTAACGAAAATATGAAAAAAAAAAAATAAAAAAAATAGGTTGTCATGGGACTGCCGACAGAAGTGAAAACTTAAACGATACGACAAACTTAAAACATCACATAAGCAGGTTGTTGTATAAACAAACAAATGTCACAAGTTGCTTAAGCAGGCGTCGCACACACATACATGTGTAGCCATATCCATATCAACACTAGTAAATTAACAATAATACCAACTACTTAGTAATCTGTGGTAATAGTAGACAGTATATAAAACCTCACGAATAAAAGATCCCCCGCGGTTTCTTCTGATTAGCAGAGGGTACAGGGGCGAAATACGGATCTTTTCGCAGCGGTGAACATGGTTAACCGACCGACGACGCCCACCAACTAAACCGTAAGACTGGTGACGGATGAGAACGGTAGCTCTTTGAGAAGAGAAGAAGGAACCTTTAGAAAAAAGGACCCAGATTACCGGTTCTGAGAAGGCGTTATCCATGTTTCTCACGCGCTTTCTTGAGAGGGCTGAATGATTGACTCCCCTCGAAGACTACGTTGAAGGATCACCAGCAGTACCTAGTTGCCAAAGTGTAATATGGTAGCTTTTACACGTAAAAAAAGACATTTCTAAATCATCCCTTGTTTCATCACCATTTCATCACTCATCTACCTTTTAATACGACAATCTGGCAAAAAAACAGGTGATTTTAATCTGTTATCACTTATCACTTATAATACTTTTTACAGAGGTACTCTTTCTACATTTGAAGCTATAGTTATATCTACAGTAGGTACTGGGTATGTTTTTTTAATTTACATTGGCTACACCAGATGCCCAAGCGTACAAGGCTTGCTCGATGCTTGGATGTGTATAAAATTATTTATTTATTATATAATTTTGCTTACAAGTTAACCAAATATTTAGTAATTTATTCTAATCTATGTTGATAAAATGATATGAAATAATTAGTTAAATGCTATCGAACAAACGGTTAATAGGTCTTAACCTTCACATTTTTTTTACCATGTTTAATATTAATTGATTAGCATAATGGTATTTACGTTATTTATCTCAATATTGTGTAACAATGTGTAATAATCAGACATAATAATTTACGCACTCATGCTCTCGGTTGATTTTATGCCTGTGTCATAGAGATAGTTACGACTTCAAAAGTACGACAAAATATTTAAATGGATGCGGAGTACATAAGCTGCCATTGAATCGTAGACAAATGCTCTACTTAAATACGTTATTTCAATTTAAAAGACCTCCTAAAGCAACATACTACACATAACAATCTATATATATTTTATGGTATAGTGGCAAACAAGCTAACGAGTCAGCTAATGGAAAGTACTCGTAACTACCGCCGCCCATGGGCACCTACAATTCAAGAGTCACAAGTGCGTTGCCGGCCTTTAAGGTGGGAGTACAGGGGCGGAAGAGAGGGATAGGGAGTGAGGGAGGGAGAGGGAAGGGTTAGGGCCTCCGGTAACCTCACTTACTGGGCGAAAAACAATACAAACATGCTGCTTCACTGCCGGTTTTCTGTGAGGCCACGGTATCATTCCGGTCGAGCCGGCCCATACGTGCCGAGGCGTGGCTCTCCCACGACTGAATATATAAAAATGAATCCCTA
Organism: Callimorpha dominula; assembly: GCA_949752705.1. Lineage (NCBI taxonomy): Eukaryota > Metazoa > Arthropoda > Insecta > Lepidoptera > Erebidae > Callimorpha > Callimorpha dominula. The sequence goes on along the minus strand of OX457009.1, from coordinate 9,100,535 downwards.
TTTCCCTTGGTCACGGCATCACGTGTGGACGGCGGGACCGATTTCGCTTATTCTTTTTTTGTTTTTTTTATTGTCAGGAAAATGTTCTTATGAAAGAAAAAAATAAGAAAGTTGCCCTGAAAATTAGAAAATTAAAGAGAACTTAACGAAAATATTAACTTTTCTAATGTAACCTTAGCGTTTTTGACATAGCTGTCAGTAGTTTGACAGTTAGCGCGATAGACAGAATGCGCGCCGCAAATTATACCAATTCGAATTCAATATTCATAGTTAAGACGGGTCAGCTAGTATAATATAAGTTTATTGATACCAGATATCAGAATAATACCTACAATTTTTTAACGTATCGCATATCGTACAGTAACTACATGATAACAATAATCCATGATCCCTAACGTCTAAACTAGGCCGAGCCTGTATCTTAGACGTTAGTTTCTTCCAATGCATCCCACTAATCCCACTAATATTATAAATGTGAAAGTTTGGATGGATGGATGGATGGATGGATGGATGTTTGTTACTCTTTCACGCAAAAACCACTCAACCGATTGCGATGAAACTTGGTATGTAGATAGCTGGAGACCTGGATTACCGCATAGGCTACTTTTTATCCCGTTATTTTCACGGGATCGGGACTTACGCTGGTGAAACTGCGGGGCGCTGCTAGTTAAGTATAATATAAACAGATATTTGTATTAAATCTTAAACTATAGCTAGGTACACAGTAATAAAATGTGGGTAAGTTTCACAATGTATAAAGTAGGTAGGTAGAAACTTCACATTCGCATAATATTAGCTATATTAGGTAATTTTTTTTTTTTATAAAAGAATACTAGCAACGTGGGTCACACATTACTAGTATTCTTGTTAACCCTTCCAGCTAAGCTAAACGCTTGTGTTAGGAGTGGGTTCACGTCGGTAGTGCACTCGGTGGGGTTCGAACCCGCAACCACATAATCGCAAGTCGGACACCTTAGCCATTACGCTACTGCCGCTACAAATTGGGTAAATTGAAAAAGTTTGTGGCTTAAAATTTCTTTTAATATACTGTGGCGATAAGCCAGCATGTGGGTACTTTGTTCTAACGGTTACCATTACTCACACACGAAACAGACCTAAATACTGTATATAATACAACCTGATAAGGGTGTCAAAAAGCAATAGGTCAAAAAAGCTTGGCCACATGAACGACTCCCATGAATCCTGAAATAAAAACTCACTCAACTCGCTTTTTCGATAATTAATTACATTTAAAAAGACATTAATTTGAACTGTACTTATTCAAAATAGACTTAGGTGTATGTACTTATACTCTTGAAGGATCGATATCAGAATAGCACTATATTTTTGTCTTGTAAGCGCCAAAGTATTTAATCGTTGTTTAGGAAATTAGTTCAATGAAAATGTGGATGTGTGAAAAAATGAACCACAGAACTAGATGAGGAGAACTCGTTTTGTTAACTTTTTATTTACTACTGTGATTTTGTAATGTTTTTTCTATATTTTTTTGACACATGCTTAATAGATAAAAGCCCACTTGCATGGGTGTCAACAGTTTCTTAGTTGAGACATTGCAACTCTTAACCTTAAAATAACCATCGCCAAATGCTAAAAAACAAACATTGTGTCAAAATAGTGTCATGAATCAATGTTTATTCGCCCGAACATATTATTATAAAACGGATGGTATTTAAAAGTACTTCAATTTATTCCCATTTAATTTAACTATTTTTGCCTTTGTTCCGCCAAATATACTGAATGTGCACCAAAATATATTCATAACAACTCTTATATACACCTATATAAGAATTGTTGTAAATTTGTAAAAATAGTAATACACCTAATTTTAAAAACAAGCATTTATTTTTTTTGTTTTACTTCAGATAATGCACTGCAAAATATATTTTAATCAAACACCAATTAATACCCAATGTAGCTTTATTAATAAAACATAAACACATTATAAAAGATAATGCTTACCTAAAATGTTTTTTTGTACTAATCAGTGTGAAACCAAAATAATTCAAAATATTAAACAGAGTGTTTACTTCTACAATGTTCACATTGTCAGGCCACTCAATCTCTTCAGTACTTTCTTTAATTATTGCACCAATAAGGCGCACTTTGCCTTTGTAGGACGCCCACGTTTTCGTTTTTGCCTGATGGCTATGTTTTTGGCTTCCACTGGAGGTGTTATGTATTTCAGCCTGATCGCAAGTCCAGTAACATGTTTGCATTTATAATTTTTAAAAAACTCGGGGCAGTTACATTTACCAAATCACAAATGTAACTGGGTAAATACCCAGTCACTATTTTGGGAAGGCAAGACAACTGTCCAGTAAAGGCAAATTTCATCAAATGTTTCCCAATTTTGCCCGTTTGGAACATTATTGGCTGCTGAACTTTCGACTAGATAAGATTTTTGTTCCGCTGTTGTTGCTATGATTTTCACTATTTTGTTCAATTTTGCCCATTGGTAAGCCAATGTCCTATCAAAGGTGTGCTTGAAAACGATTCCACTTTATAAGTTTCGGACCACTGCTTGACCATGTCAAGAGTAACAGCACGAAATCGGGACAGTGGAATTCGTTCTCTAAGGGTGTGACTATCTTTTATGGTCCTATTGAAAGCCTCGAGTGCATTATTTGTAGATGGAGATCCTTCTGGAGCACCTAGGTACCAATTCGGGTTTTGTATTACCCATTCTTCCTTGAAGTAAGTAATAAAAGCCCTTTGACTTTCATATTTGTTCAAAAAAGCTAATAAAGCGCACGTGTATCTAACGTCTCACTTTCTCCTACGATCCTGCAATATCTCTATCTCACTCAACAAACCTCCCCACCGCGCCGCCACCCCCGCCGCACAGCAGAGAGCAATAGACAAACGCGCGTCGCAAGCGCGCCAAATACATTTACAATAAAATAAATGTATTTCTTAGAAGTAATGTTTTACGAAATGCATTATTTGTTCTTCAATTATAATTATTTGAGCAACATAAAAGTTGTACAAAACCGTTTTAAATGGGGGTACGGTACTAGGATGCATACTTAATATTTTGTGTAACAATCAGAAATATTTGGTGCACGATCAGTATTTTTGGTGGAAGAATAAAATAATTATTGTTACAATAGAATATTTGCAGCGCACTAGAATAAAAAAGTGTTATATCTTGGTGATAATTTTGAATTAGTTTGGTGTTACATGATATGTTGGTCGAGTAGTTTAATTATAGCAAAACCATCAAACGGGTTTAAGAATAATACTCGTATTTTAGAAATGCGTACATAGGTGTACCTTTAGATCTTTGGTGAACCCAAAAATATATTCCTTATAAAACTGGCTACAGTAGTAGACAACTTACCAATCCGGTAAAAAAAAAGCGTCAAAATATGCAATTATATGTACAAAATGCACATACATATAACGTTACTCGTAACAGCGAATCTGTAACCTTTCACTTAAGCCAAATAATGTAAGTTTAACTCTGGTGAAAGTGCCGGGCTAGTGTAAACATAATACCAAACATTACATTGATTCCGAATCGTCCAATACGTGACGAAATGTGTGTTTAAAACATCTTTGCCGTAAAATATGAATAAAAATCCATAGAAATCAGTGATAGCTCTATACATAACTTATTGTTTTGTATTAAGCATTTTCCTCGGATGAATCATCGAATGACGTGTCACGATAAACAGCCAGCGACTTACATTTTTATTTAAATAGCGATCGGGTCGCCCCTGAACCGCCATGACTGATGCTACAAAATATACCTAATAATTATTGCACAATAAATTGTTATACAATTTTCACTAAACTGGCCAAGCGCGGCAAAATTTTATTTAGTAATGCTATTTTGCTGCTTTCTTAACCTGTATTTTTTAGTGTTCCGTTCCTCAAACAGAAAAAGGAACCCTTATAGCATCACTTTGTTGTCCGTCTGTCTGTTTGTCTGTCAAGACCATTTTTCTCAGGAACCAGTGGATGCATCAAGTTGAAATTAATACTGAATACTTGTCTGCGGTCCCTCGAAGTTGTAAAAGCTTCTAAGTCAACACAATCAAAAGGTACGGCCATTAAGTCATAGATTTGACAAAATATGAACATTTCACAGGTAAATCAAAATTTATTGTGATATCACAAAAAAAATAGTTTTTGAGATTACAAACTTATATTTTGCGCTTGGAAAGTTGACTTTGTCGTAAATTGATGTATGGGACAGTATTTTTAGAACTGCGAAGTTAAGTTTGTCTTTCGGAAAAGACGGGAATAAATCAAGAAATGATTCCCGAGATGGATGTACTTTCTACATTTATAAAAGTTTGTTTGCTTACGGAACCCTCTGTGCGCGAGTCCAGTTTTTTAGTAAAGTCTAGTTATTCAGTTCCGATCGGTTTGTAACATTCATTAATTTTTAAATAGGTTGCAGAGACCGGTCCGAGACCGGTCGACTGAAATATTTACCGAAACCGTATTTTTGGTATAAACCTAATAAGGCATAGATTAGCTTAAATTAGAGCCGTTCAAATGGGGAAGCACCTCGACCCTACCGAAGGCTGACGGTAAACAGAAACTCTAACGAAGTGTTGTGTTATGTAGTGAGTTTCGTAAAAGGCAGACAGAGTTGGTATTAAGTGACAGATACCACTGGTCTTGGCAGTGTGTGCAGGCGGGTCGTCTGTTTCTTTCAACAGCTTAATTGCAAAACACCCGTTCCTCCACAACTTAAATATGTATAGTAGTAATTAGCGCGTCTATTTATATTTAAGAATAATAGGTACGTTACATTGTCCTCACATTTCATTTACCCTTATAAGCAATGTAACCAGACACTTGTAAAAAACATTTTGAAAAAGAGTCTCCTTGGAGTTTCTTGCCTGTCTTCTCCATAGTATCGTATCGTATTGGAACAGGCAACTAGCTTCACGACTGACTTAGTCTGACTGATTCCTACTCCTGACAATTCAAAAATACCTATTATTGGTTTAATTGAAATAAATGGTTTTGACTTTGATACTCAGAAGTCAGGATCACTAACCACGAGATCAATAGGCCTGTCAATGAACGGACCTAACCGCAACTTGTAAGATAAGCAAACGCAAATAATGACTTCTTAAATACTACTATTCTGCGGTAAGGATACAGGTGTTTCCTGCTGCTAGCCACAAATTCTGCAAGTTTGTGATCGCTTGAGTTGAAACATTTATTTAATTCATTAAATAAGTTTTGGTTGATAATATTTTAATATAGCTCCTCTTGAAAAATCCTTATCTTGTCTAGTTACCACAATTTTTTTAGAGATTTTGTAGCGAAGCCTTTATGATTCCTGTCTGTTCACACTGAAACTCCATTCTTTACTCTTTGACTCTTACTAGATTGCCACATGTTGAGGTATAAAACATTAGCTAGAGCTACGAATCTTGTTTGCTTTAATTCTTTGTCCCTAGTATATCTATACTAATATTATAAAGAGGTAAAGTTTGTGAGTTTGGATGTTCGCGGTAATCTCCGGTACTACTGATCCGATTTTGAAAATTCTTTTAGTGTTGGATAGCCCATTTATCGAGGAAGGCTATAGATTATATAACGTCACGCTACGAAAAAAACGGGGAAATTTACAAACGCAGACGAAGTTGCGCGGGTCAGCTAGTATTGAATATTTGAAACTTACCCTTAAACAACCCTTGGGACACGTCTGTAAACTAACACGTTTTTTTCGTGAGAGAGCCATGTTTCTCACGTATGGGCCGGCTCGACCGGAGTGATACCACGGCCTCGCAGAAAACCGGCAGTGAAGCACTGCTTGTATTGCTTTTCGCCGCGTGAGGGACATTACCGGAGACCCTTAACCCTTCCCTCTCCCCCTCCCTCTCTGCCTCTTCCCCTACTCCCACCTTAAAGGCCGGCAACGCACTTGTGACTTGAGTTGCAGGTGCCCATGGGCAGCTCGTTTGCCCCCTGTACCATAAAAAAAACTTACCCAAAACTATTTACTTCAAACATCAACATGCTCTAGTTTTTTTACAATGTTTATTCTCATTAAAACGTATCTACCTGCTAATCCGGTTACCCATATATGCCTATAATTGGCGTGGAATGTTGTTAGATCATACTTCAAACATGGATGAGTTTATCGCGAGCTGGTGAAGCTAATATTTGCACAATGAACTGGTGGAATACCGGTTGAGCTATTTTTGTTTAAAGTGGATTATTATACAAACTGTCTAGTAATAATTTACAGTATTAACAGTCAACTGCTATGTAATTTTTACGTACGCTAGTATCGATTTTTTTTTTACGTGTGGAATTCCCCACGGGTCGTCGCCCCTTAAAGGGGCTAAGCGTTAGGGTGGTATGTACTAAAACCACACGGTGTTTCGTCACCGTCTTTATTGCCAGGGCCTCAGGTGTACCCTCGAAAAGAAATATCCTGTAAACCCTGGCATACTTGGCCGCCTGGGCCGCCTGTTGAACAACAGGCGACCCCGCTGTGTTTTGCGGAGAGGGGGAGGGGGAGGGGGAAGGGTTAGAGCCTCCGGTAACCTCAATCACTCGGCGAAATACAATGCAACCATTGCTTCACTGCCCGTTTTCTGTAAGGCCGTGGTATAACTCCGGTCGAGCCGACCCATACCTGCCGAAGCATGGCTCTGCCACCAATTTGCGACTGTGGCAATTACGCTTTAAAAATTAAGTTCCTATGGCGAAAAAGTTGTCTACTTCCTCAAAAACTTTTGCCTTAATAATAGGAGTAAGATGCGTATCACTTAAACAAGTAATTACTTTAAAGTAGAGAATAAGACAGACCCATGATACGAAAGGGTCTCGCGATGTTTTAACTTGATTAAACTAGCAACCCGCCCCGGCTTCGCACAGGTAGCAGAGACATCTTCAACAATCATGATCATATTTCAACCAATTTACACAAAATCTTAACAAATTATATACTCAAACCTTCCTCGTGAATCGCTCCATCTATTGGTGAAAACCGCTAGAAAATCGGTACATTTTGAGTTTATCGCGAACAGACAGACAGTCGCGGCGCGGGCGGGAGACTTTGTTTTATAATATGTAGTAACCAGCATACACAAACTCTCTTTACTTCAATATTGCTATAGATAGTTCTATCATATAAGCGAGCTCTCTGTGCCCTTCCAGTTACATGATTTACGTTTATACGGCTAATTATAGCCTGCACTTCCACTATGAAAGCTTCAGCACTAAAAGCAAGATCAATGACATTGACTTATGTAACATACCATTCATATACGAATACACTCGGACGAGAAGAATATATTATGAATTCCTTCATTCACTTCAGGAATGAAGAAGATTCGTATTTTCAAACAATAACACAATGCTCTGTAGTTTTTATCGTATTGTGCAACATGGTATAAATATAATAGTCCATTTATATCCTGTGGTATGACCAGAATCACGCTTCTGTACAGAGCAACGAGCGATAGCTGGACAGCGAACAACTTGTGCGTATGCCTAAAATACACGATAATGGTCCCAATTCTGTTACTTCACTCGCTAAATTACAATTCACTAAATTTTCTTCATATAAGATGTAAACCTTGTACACTTCAAAACAACATCTTATTTCAAATTTAAACAAGTAGGTAACATATGTCGCTATCGAAATAAGCTATTTATTTGTCGACTAAAGTCTGATACGCTTAAATAAACTTTAATACCACGTAGCGAGAGCCGCTATCCGTTGAATGCCATCTCTTTTGCTCTGTGTTTTTAGTAAGCGTTTTCGTAGGTGTAGATTAAAAACACGTCATCCTTGTTCGTTTTGAACAAGTTTTTATACGGCAATTATACAGCGTTTGAATAAATGGAGGTTCTCGATGCGTGGAAATAAAGTTGAGTATACGTTGACAGAGTGTTAGTGAAATTTAGCGGCGCTGAGAAATAGATGCTAGTAACAAATAGACCTTATTACGAAGAACACTAGGTTGATTTCATATGAAGAAATTAAGTCAGGGTTTAGTTTAGTCGAGTGTACAATAGAATCGGCACCATTATCGCTATTATTACACATTTTGTATCCATCTCTATGAATGTAATTTTTAAGTATACAAACTCGGTTGTCAGTACCTAGTCACAAAAAATGTCGAATTTCTTGGTGCACATTAAAAGAATGATGAACAACACATCAGTATGTACATATAATTTTTAGTTTTTAAAAATAAACTCCGTGTCTGTTAACTGTTACGGTCCTGTCCTAACTGTTACGGTTTACTTAAGCAACCGCCACTTCGATTTGCTGTTCGATTTTTTTTCTTTGTGGGTACCACCTATCCGAGAGCAAGATGAAGACGAATTGTTGAATTTATTTGCCTCTCTCACAGTTCCTACGCGTTCGCGACAGCATCTTTTCCGCAACTGAAGCGAAATTACGCTTCAGTTGCTCAGGGTGAAAGCCAAGCAAGCGTCTTACGGGCGCCATACTTGGCATCTCTCCCATCTTAATACCCGGTCTTGTCGTTTTCGATGAAATTGCCCTAACATTCTCGAGGGAGATTTGAACTCTACCAACCCTAACAAATAGTCACTCATCCATCACATGGATTTGATTCTCACATAGGATTAATTAGTTAGTCCAGAATTTCCTAGCAATAGAGCAGTTTTCAATTGACCTTTATATAAATTTATTTATTTATATAGATCGTTTCAGTATTTCTTACTGATCGTGTATCTTGAGAAAGAAAGCAGGTCGTATTCCTGTAACATATTTATTCTGTCGAGACAAAAAAATATGTGACTATCCATAATGTGTTATACACAGACAGCTATTAATAATACATAAACATAATATATACATATATGTATACGTAAAGCCTGCTATTCTTTATTACTACAATTTTGATACCGGAAGAAGACCCCATAATATTATGTATAAACGATGTCATTATGAACGGATAACTATCTTAATTTAGTCTTACTAATATATTATTTATTGTAATGTGACTGACGTTATTAAACTGCTCTCCCGCTTTTCAATTTGATAAACTGTTATGACTATTGTTGTTTCAATTGTGGTGTCACATAAATTTAAAAAAAAGAAATGATAAACGACTGCTAGCTGCGTATATTGCGTATACTAGTCGTCATGAATCTTGAACACAAATGTCAGTTTACTATAATTCACAAAATTTATCCTCTTCTGTTTCCAATTTTTGCGTCATATTTATATTTGGCCTACGCAAATATGATCACGTTTCCCAGTTCCGTCAAAGGCTCAAATGGCTTCCAATCCGCTTTCGCCGGAATACTCATATCCTTATTTCTATATAATATATTATTTAATCCATTGACTCCCTGTTACCTCAAGGAACGCTTTAAGTTCCTTCATGACACACATTTAAAATGCCTGAGATCAACTGAAAACTTGAGACTGGAAATGCCAGGACATTCTAGCAATTTTTAAGACAAACCATTTACTGTGGAAGCCGTGCGTTTATGGAATGGATTGCCTGTTGCTATCAGACGAGCACAATCGGTAGCTGAATACAAAACAATGTTACAAGAGCATTATCTGTCACTATAAAACTATATTTAAAATATGATGTAGACATAATTTATTGTGTATATGTGTATGTCTATTTGTCTGTGTATATATGCATTTTTATTTATGTATATAATCTTATATACATAAATACTACTCTACTAATAAAGAGTACTCAAGTACTCTTACTTGAGTAAGTATAAGTAGGTATAATTATTAAGTATTGTAAGTATGTAATAGATGATAAGCATTAACCACATTTTAATTTAACGTCAACGATTACCACTTGTTTAATAAAATAACTCCAGTCCGTCCCAAGTTTGCCTGGAAGAGATTGCTTTAAGCGATAAGTCCGCCCTTTGTACACTATTGATAAGATACACCTCCTGTTGCATATTCTTTGTAAAACCCTGGTGTACAAATAAAGTGTAATCTATCTATCTATCTATATCAAAGTAGGTATTACAGAAAATGACAAAAAGGCAGTTTAACAACTTGTAAAGGCGATGGGATCAGTATTTACAAAGTTGACTCGATTGACTAATAGAATGCAGTGTACTCATTTTACTTAAATATGTCGCATCACTAAACTAAAAACAATAAAATAATATAAAGAGTAAACATTTATAGTTATAAAGAAAAATATTTTTTGTATCTTATCTTGTCCAAGGTAACAAAGATAACCATTATTGCAATTGATAATTTCTGGTATTTACCAAGAAGCACCTACATAACTTACGATTTCAAGATTGCTCCAATACATTCCAGAAAATGCAATTTTCCGTCTTTATTGTACAAAATTCTTAGTGAGAATAACGATCTTAAACCTAAAAAAAATTAAAAACCAGAACATAATTTTAAAGCATTCTAGGTTAGCTGCAAAATTTCATGTACAGTAAACAATAAGCATAATGCATCGGCAAAACAATTAATTTATTATTCAAAGACAAATAACAGCAATCCATAGATATTTCAGCAACTGTAATAACTCGGATAATGTGTAAATAACCATCGGAGATTTCCTGCACACTACACGCATATTTCAATATGAGTGTTCCACAACATTGCTTTTGCTGACATCTTTAATAATATAAATAGAGTATTTTTAATTATTTGTTATTAGCAATTACTCCTAAACCGATTACAATAAAAATTGCTACATAGAGAACCTTTGACAAACGTTCAAGTGAAATCTCTGAATTCTCTGAGAAGGGTGGCAATGAACTGACATGAACCTTTCTTTTGGATCAAATCGTAAACCTGGCCGTTAAGGGATATGTACGGTCACTCTTTGGACTGTTGACTTTGACCGTTTGAAAGAAAACCAAGGAAAACAAACGATCTGACAGTATTGTAGTGAAGTGTTGTGTAGTGTGGACCTTTCCATATTAGCAGAAGCTCACATTTATAGGGTTTACATCACAATCAAAATTCATCCCATATTGATAAACCTTACAAAAGTGTTGTATTAGGAGCCTTGGTGACCTTTGGTAAATTGATACCATAGTCGAGACTAGTTAACCAATTTTCAATAAATCATCATTACTCACTCCCAGTTCACCATTACGTGTTTCTATGATTTGAAGACTTCGTAATTCAGGTGTGATTTATAACTTCCTTGATATTATAAACCAACTTTGGTCTGGTCTTCCGCTTTTTGGTCGTCGATGGGCTGAATAAAGAAGACATGCTTAAATTATCTACTCAAAAATGTGCGTAGGCACACGAATTTGATCGCTGAATTGATTCTTATTAATCAGTCTCAATACACGTAACAATGATCTTTTTCTTTATCAATGAGTGATTGAAAATTTTCTCATATGATTATCATTTATTTCTTAACGACTTTCAAGTAAAGGTGCTAGTGTTTATGGTATTCCGACACCGAACTTCTAACTTTTTAGTATTTCCTTAACCTAAAGTGGGAAACGGATCATTAGTCTGATCACATATTCTCATATTTCTGGTTTTCTGAATATTTTCTCTCTTTAATTTCTGGTACCGTTTCTTAAACTGGTTCGTGTTTTTCTCACAGACAAATATATGTCAAAAGCGCTTTGTTTCAGTGAAACCTAATTCTATAGAGTATTGACAACAAAGCATTAGGTTATGATTAATTTAAAATATAGACACTACCTTGAATAGTTATACTGATTATAACCTAGGTAACCATATAAAAACAACTCCTCCTACTAGGATACTAATTGTCTCCTAAAACCCGATAAATAATAGTCTATTATATCATTTTGGAACGTATCATGCGTTCTAAAGAGTCACTTATGAGCCATAACCGTAATTCTACTTTATAAATTAATTTGAACGTGATTGTTTAATCAATGTTACGGTGAAAATATCTAGACACGTTAGTCATCTCTATTTGTGTTTTGTCGCCAATTGTATCTAGGTAATAAATAGGCCTTGTAGCCTGACATCGAATAATATTCCCGTTTAGTGAGTCACGGCTATGTCCCTTAGTGTTCCCGTGAAATCTATCAACAGATTTGCAGCTAACTGGGTGACACATACGTCTATCAACTCCCGTGATCATTGCAATCTAACATAATCTTCGAGAAGCGTAAAATGTTTCATGTAGTAATTCGATGATGAGATGTATGTGTACAATAATAAGTTTTCACTCCCGGAGTATGTACTATATAGTTTGTGTCCTTAGCGAATAAAACGAAGTTTGAATTTACATGTTTGTTGAATTTTAAAACCAAACTAGCAAAAGTAAAGCCTTTAAATATTAGAGCCTGAAATTGAACACAAAACAGCTGTGGTATTGTGTGAAAGTTTCAAAATTCGATGATTTCAACGCTATGCATGATTTCCCTGAAACATCGAAACTCGTAGAAATGAAAGAATGATAAAAACAGTAGAGGCAATGCTGGCACCTGACTTACCTCTTTTATAACGAATCACGTAGCATCTTTTGTGTTCGTGTGAACGGCATCTGCAATAGTACGATTACATAACATACCTTACAGCTTGAACTTTATTTAGATACTGCGTCTATTCCTAACGCAGTATATGCATACTATACATACAAAGTAGGTAAGTATCAGAAGTGTATGAAAAGTGGAGGAGCAAGGTATGGACATGTGATAGGAGGAATGACCAAATGTGGTGAAGAGAGTTTTATGTTGGAATTTGACGGAAACCAGAAAATAATGACTAAAGAAAAGATGGATGGACTGCGAGAATGTGAATAAGGAGTAAACTGACGAATGAGAGAGGAGAATAGAAGAACTAATCCCATTTATCTATAATATGTATGTATATAGAAATATATAAGTATGTTTATCAGCAATCTGGTTACCATAGTACAGGCTCTGCCTAGTTCGGGATCAGACGGCCGGGTGTGAGATGTGTGAAGTTATTATTATTATTATTTATAAGGTTAAAGGTTCTATTTAAGATGAATAAATAAGCCTTAACTCGAGATAGCTGCTGTAAACCGCTTCTCAGTTCCCTTGACTGACTTCCGTCGTCGTTATCAAATCAATTATAGTTCTCCGTCATGTTGTAATGTCATTAGAACTACATAGGTATGTGCCAAGTTTCAACAGAATCGCTTCGTAAATTTAAACTCAGCAGGTGAAAAATCATTCCATTAAAGTCATATTTTCCTAGAGACAAGGCGTGTACGTTGGGACAAAATAAATGGATAATTATGATTATTGCCTTACGTGCGTTCGTTTCTTGTTGTCAAAGTGTGCCTTTATTTGTCGTAAAGACCTCGGTTGGTTGTTTGGATGCCCACCGGCATTAAATCCAATTTTTTTTATATTACTAATGAGGACATTATTTTTTTGTATCTTTCAATTAATGACTGAAAGCTGTCTTTTTAATGTTTGCAGAAATTGACAACCCGTTCTCTGTAAAAAGAACAAATATACGACAGTGACATATACAAAAAAAGACATAATATATTGTCTAACACACGTAATTCCTGAATTTAAAAATAATACAAGTTTACACTTTTATGTATACAAGCAAGTTAGAAAAACACAAGGTAACACATTTGACGGAAAAGTAAAAATACCGTGATTTTTTTTTTTTTTTTATACTAGCTGTCCCCGCAGATTTATCTGCGTTTATGGTCATTGCTTCGCTCCTATCGATCGTAGCGTGATTTTATATAGCTTATGACCTTCCTCGATAAATGGGCTATCCAACACTAAAAGATTTTTTTCAATTCGAACCAGTAGTTCCTGAGATTAGCGCGTTCAACCAAACAAACAAACTCTTCAGCTATATAATATTTAGCGAAGTATTTTTTCGTTTTTCTAAACTGAATTTAATTTTTTAAGAATATTACAAGAATTTGAAAAAAATTTGAAAAGAAAAAAATTGCTACACCATTGTCAAGACAAGGCACTGGCATTCAGCGACAATGAAAAAAAAGATGACTCTGACGGTACATAGAAACGAAGACAGAACGAACGAACCATACTCAATAAAGGTACTTGAGTCTTTTTAAAAGTCCAAGAACTAACACTTTCTAAAACCGAATCGTTGTTTTTAACATCCGAGTAAGGAGGTCAACTTATTCAATAACAACAGAAATCTGATCGACGCGTGCTGAAAACTAAATGAAGTACACACAATTTGAGAAACCTTGGAACTGCTTTGATGGGAGGTCAAAGGTCAATGTCTTAAAATATACTTTTTGTATCTTATAAATACACACAACTTTATGTAATTAAGGTACGATATTTACTGAAAAAAATTGGCAACAGGTATATTTATAAGGGGTTTGAGGGATACTTATTGTAGTTGTCAACCGTGATGAATCGTAAGTTTTTGTATTACATTTTTATGTTTTCTACAATTATTTTTGTAAGTACTTAAATCAAAATAACTTCTGTTACATAATTGATTGTTGTATTATTTAACAATGATCATGTAATTAAGTATTTTGATATGAAATTATAATATTGATAAATGCAAGACTGGTGACGTCTACTGATCGTTAAAATCAAATCTAATAGTAAATAATAAGTAATTAAAATAATGTAAACAAACGCAGTGTATAAACATTTCGCTAATGGCTTTATTTTTGTAATTATGTTATCGTACCAATCTAATCTAATTGGCACCAACACATTTCTTGATGTCAACGATGCGATCCAATGAGATATCAATATAAAAATAGACAATAAAGAATTTTGTGAAGATATGTCATGTATGTAATAATATACTATTTTTTTAAACTGGCAATTAAGACAAATTACAGATCATTTTATTAAACAATAATTACGTACAAAAGGATTCGTGTTTGTTAGTTGTAGTCTATGCGTCTTCTTATATTCGTCCAATAAGTTAGTGATAGTAGTTTAACGTCCACTAAGCTTTTTGACAGAAAAACCGTTGCAAGCATTAGGTAGTATCAAGTGGATATTTGAAGCTCTGAAGATATTTAAAAAAAAAAATTCTTCTATCAAAGTAGCAGTAACTTTATAAGCCATATCTTTAGCCTTATGATCCACATGACTCTATATACGTGAATAGTATTCCGACACAAAAAATCTAAAGGTGTTAGCAAGAATATTAGTAATGTGTGACCTATGGTGCTAGTAGTCTTAATTTTTTTTGCGTTTGTTATCGATCCCTGACCTGGTAAATGGAATTACCAATAGACAATATCTTGATTGAGACTTCACGTCACGTCATTATCGTCGTTTTGTTTATCTCATAATTAATATCACACGATATTCGTTTGGGAACAGTTGCAGTTGTTTCGTTTTGCAGATTACAACAAAGAGAATAATAATTTGTTTGATATGTTATGTCCCCCGATTAATCGGTTGACGTACATCGAAAAATAATATTAAAACAATAAGTGCACAACGACAAATAAATGACTAATGCGATAAAACTACTGTGTTGGTAATGTGTTTGGTAACTACTGAATCAATTCCCATACCGAATTCTCTTAGGAAAAGTAGATAGTTGACCAGAGAAGTGACTGATACTATTTTTATTTCATTCCAAGCACTACAGCATAAGCAACGTGATGTGCGTTCAATTCCGTAACAAGGCCCAGAGGAATTTTAACATCAAAGTGGCTGGCGCTGTGCTGTGGCTGCTCAGCATACATTTAAATACTGCAAAGCACTCTCCAACCTCTAGGGATTGTCAATTATTGTAAATGGTGAAGGTAAAGGGCAAGCAGGATATCATACAGGTTTTCGATTTATTTAGAAAGTGAAATTGATGCTTCCTTACCAATTTGTAACTGTTGATACACACCATGTCAATGTCAATTATTTCTTCCGTTTTCTATTGCCTTTAAGGTGTTAAAGGCAATAGAAAACGGAAGAAATAATGTCCCAGAACTAACAAAATCTAAATATGCTAAAAACAAACCAAAGAGAACGCTATGAGTATGGCGTGCCTATTATTTTATTAGTACGGCGCCTCCCACACCAATTTGAATCAATTTACGCTCAGTGTCCAGCTTGACATATGAAATTCCTCAAAGGTTGACGAGAGACGTCTCACATAGTCGAAGATTCTTCCCGAGAAAACCCGTGACTGTATCGGAAAACATACTTACTGTTATTAGTTAGAAACTGGTCTTATTTGAGCTCCATATTTTCTACTTGGGCTCAATAATTATTATCAACATTCATTTCGTTTACTTACAACACTAGCCGTATACCATTATTTAGTTCTACAAATAGCTTATGCTCGTAATAACGCAAGCACGTATTGGATTATCGATTTGGTTATTGTGGATATAAAAATATGCCTACCATCTGTCATAACAAAGAATTCAGAGTACACAAATTCACAAAAGTGGATTGCTTTGAAAATAAATACTTTTCACGCCTGCTTTATAGCAGGCGTGAACAGTATTTATTTTCAAAGCAATCCACTTTTGTGTAATATTATTATTAGGAGCAATCCACAGGGAAGCGACGCAGCATATAAGCTCACAATAATTCAAATAGGGTCTTAACGTCCTTTTTTAATGTCATTTAAGAACTTGCAAATTTCTCTGCACTTTTGCTACTGACAAATAAACGAGTAATTAAGAGCCAACACATTTTTTTATTGTAATTTTGACTAACCGGGATTAAATTAATCCACATCCTTAACAAATACCATTAAGTAAACTACCAAAAACATTTTCATGTAAAATGTTGCCAAGACGAGACCATATGGCTCGCACTGTCAAAAAGTTCTCAGATCTCATGTAGAGCCAAGCTTCTCACACTACACGCCCCAACTCTACAAGCCCTAACTTCACAAACTCTACACCTTAGTCAAAATATGTGGTCTGGCCGTTTCGCTACCGTCACATGCATGGGCGTAAGGTGAAAAATGTTATACAATAGTTATACAATAGTTCTTGTAGTAACAAAACGGAAATTTATGAGCGATACTTACTTTTGGTACTATGTCGCAGAATGTCAGAATGTAACGAAACGGCCAGACCACATATTTTGACTAAGGTGTAGAGTTGCGCTTCGCTTGGCACGTCTTGGCGGGGTCACTACCGTGCCCCCAGGTACAATGGCAAATTGTTGTCATTTCATTTCCGATGTAGGTGACATTATTTCCCTATATCGGCAAACGCACACACATACACATCCTACAATTTCTATGTTCTACAATGTTTGAAAATCAGTATTCCAAAACTTTTAACTCGTTTATTTACGTCATTTCTATAACGTTCTAAACGTCTCATTTTTCCTCTTTACAGTACGATAGAGACAGCGATGGTCACATCTCTTATGTGGAGCTGAAAGGCATCATCGAATCGAGGGAGTATGACCACGATCTTCCCGACAACCTAGTAGACAAGATCATGACATTGGCTGACAGAGACAATTCAGGATATCTGGACTTCAAAGAGTTTGTTGATATGATGCATAACCCTGATCTCAAGGCGGTGTTTGGTCACTTTGTAGCCAGATATGTTCACTCTATCATACCGCAGCGAAGACCTGTTGACACAACAGGTAAGTCCGTTGTCCATAATATATGTTATGGATCGCTCCTCGATCGTTTTCTACGTAGAAGCATGTCGTGCCGCCGTTGAAAGCTTACTGTACAAATAATACAAATAAGGCTATGTAAATATTGAAACATAAATACTAGTACAACGTAGGTGTATGATGTTTACTGTAACTTATGTAGATTTCTAATAGTTTTTATATGTATTTTATACAATATTTATTTTTCGACATGTTTTTTCAATTTGTATTTTTTTAGTAAATCGCCAAAAAACGAGCTTAAAATGAAACTACTAAAATATCGATAGTAGTGCACAGTTAAATTAATACTCAGCTATAGTAGTTATACGCTGAGTTTGTTGACTTGCATGGTTCCTCACTACAGCATAAGGTTAATACATATTATCGATAACTGGAATCCTTGGCGTTATCAAAAGCCGCCAGAAAGTTATATTTAGTGAATTCTGTTGACATTTAGCACAAAGTTGTAAATAAAGCGTTCATTTAATATAAAGTTCGACGCTATCACATGTGTACTCAAACACTATTTTTGACCTTTGATTATATATGTAATCAAAAATGTTGAACTAGATTTCACTTGTTAGCACTTGTCTTCATAACAGTATTTCTACACCTGCGTTGTATTATCGTCAATCTAATGGCCTAAGCACTTGTATGATAGTAAAGGCAGCATGATAGAATAAATAAAATTGCACTAATATGCCTGTTTAGTGATTTTTGTGTTTTCTTGGGTCCCAGCTTCTAAACTGTAGTTTCAAAGAGATCACTTCGGAAAACCTTTCAGCATTTCAGAAAAACTAATCTAAGATAATAGTAGACATTCAATGTGAAACGCTACTTAGAAGCTCCATTTTTGCATTTCGTTTGTCATTGAAAAATATTCTTTCCGATATAATTTCAATGTTTTTGGGTGCAGTACATCTATTCCATAGTACAGGCTCTGCCTAGTTTGGGATCAGACGGCCGTGTGAGAGATGTGTGGAGTTATTATTATTATTATTATTCCTTAGGGTTTTTATGGCCCAATATTATTATTATATATAGAACTTGCCACTAAATTCAAAGGTAGCCTTTGCCGTCACGAATATTGTTGTTGTTTTAGATGAAGAAACGGTTACAACAGGTTAAATTATATAACAGCATGAAACACACCCAATTAAATTAAATATCTCATTATTGTGACACTCCTAGAAGTGATTTATTGCAGTTTTATCTGATATTATAATAATAATAAATAAATAATTTAAAAATAATTAAATGTATGCGCATAAGGAGTTCTTGAAACCTAGGTACATACAATTTTTATTCCGTACTTTCGTTTTAGTCCAAAAGTAATAATAATAATATTTTGCGTTTTTCCAAATACTTAAATAAATTTTGTCTTTATTTTATTAAATTTTAGCCAAATCTTCGGTATTATTTAAATATGAATTGGTAAAACTCATTGTACATTGATGCATATTTAAATGATGTCAATTTATATAAATGTTTCTTTGCTCTCTTTCAGCAAACAATAACTTTGCTAACCGGCTGTATTATATTTTTTATTAATAACTAATTTTTACCTCAGACAGGTGGACAGGTTTCCAGTCTGTGTCGAGAACTGATCATGGTACTTTTGTTTTTTTTCTTAAAATTGTTGTCATATCTCATTCGTCTTGTCATTTTTGAGTTTAAACGTACACGTATTTGATTCTCTGTGGTTTTTATTCCACTGATGAAAAAAATCATTTTTTTGATTATCGATTGATCCTCTCTGCCTTGAGGAAGTAGGTATTGCAATCAATATAAATATTTTTTTACTGATTTTTATTAGTAAAACCATAAAAAATAAATTTAAATCAACGTAAAATTCGCCTATCCATTGCAGTAACGGTTTTTTATTAAAAAAAGAAATGTTGGTTTTACGATGACTTTACTACAATGGATAGGTATATGTTACGTTGATTTAAATATTTTTTACTGGTATTTGTTTCTATTAACGCATGTATGTTTAAACTGTTCGTTTTATCAGCTGCAAATATTATTCTGTTAAATGTCAGATACATTTAAAATTCATTCCAAAATTCATGGGGTTCATTTTATGTACTTATTTAATATATGTATGTGTTAAGTCTATCTGATAATATATGACATATCTAAACTTTAAAGTACCTACTTATAAATACCTATTAAGTACCTTTATTTTATGTTAAGAACTCGGAATCGGGGTGTTATTATGTTAAGACCCATAACATCTTTACCGAAACAAATGAAAAAATCTTTCCCTACTTGAACCATGAGAATTTTTTCAAATCGCCGTAATAGACTACCCAACAATTTAAATTAGCAACACGAAACCATATCTTTAGCCTTTGTTTACCTACTCTATTCCCTGTATAACACAACCTAAAAAAATATAAATGTATTTTGAGCATAAATAAATATTCTATGGGAAACTTCTTGGTCATCATCAGTACAAACATGTGTTCAATTATTGGCCATTAGATATTAGTCATTAATTGTATTGCCATAAACAAAAAGTGTTACTCAATAAAAACTTTTTTACAAAAGACTAAACCGACGAAAAAGAACTAAAGCAAGAAATAAATAAACCTTTAAGTCTTGAGCATTGAGCTTATTTATATAAACTATCAAATTTTATATAAACTAATTTTGAGTCGGCGCCAAATAACAAACTGTTTAATTACCTACGTAGAACCTTCTCCATTTCTACGTACAAATGAAATTTAGATAATATAATTAATCAGTTTGTTGTTTGGCGCCAACTCAAAATTAGCTTATATAAAATTGTATAGTTTATAGATTTGATAACCTTAATACTCAAGACTTAAAAGGTTTTATTTTTCTTGCTTTTTAGTTCTTTTTCATCGGTTTAGTTTTTTGTTAAAAGTTTTATTTTATGATTTTTTTTGCTCGCGTCATCTTTTAAAACTCTGACAACTACTCTTAATTCTAATCTTTTAATTCATTTAATACTAAATACTTTAAAACGCTATCAAATGTATTTTCTTCAAAGCAAATTAAGAAGGCTTGCAACGAATATTCTGCAAATATTCGGTATTCGGCCTATCCGGCTACTTTCATACTATTCGGTAAAATACCAAATATCTAGATACTATTCGGCCGAATACTAGTTGTTTTGTTAGTGTCTCCTGTAAATGGGCGAGTCTGTGCGAGTCGGTCTTAAATGACGTATATTGTCCAGATCGGCAGAATACTGAAGAAGAACTAAGAAAGGTCTGATGACAGCAATAAGGCGTGTCAGTATGTGTATATATATATATATTATTTGTTGATTGCTTAAAGAAAACGATTAATTTAATTTTATTTTTTGTATCCACCTTACCATCATCAAATCCTTCCTTTACATGGAACCACCCTTGAGGTATATAGCCATACCTCTCACAAAAAAATAATCATCAAAATCGGTTATGTATATAAATGTCGGAGTGAAGGCTGAACATACAAAAAAATATATATACGGTTGAATTGAGAACCTTCTCTTTCTTTTTCGTCGGTTAAAAACAAAAAATGAGTAAATAAGTTTTTGTACGAATAGGTATATACCTATAGATTGTGCAATCACCGCCAAGGCGCGCTACGCAAGGATAATGGCTTCTTGTTATTTTTACAAAACAATACAACATGCTTCATTATTGTTTATAGCTGCTATCACAGTACGTGACATACTCCACGTGTTGACCTAAACAATAATTATGCAAAACCTTGACTTGATGCACCACAATTTTAAGATACCACATACAAAGGAAAATGTTACACCACTATGGTACAGAATACTTATTATTTCAGACCACGGTGCGTAATTTTAAACGTCTCTGGTTTCTTCATCAAATACCCTCTCCTAAATGTACTCGAACACTGAACAATCTCATACGTAAGCCTTAGGCTTCAGATGTAATCTCTGTACATCCAAACCACTATACTATCTCCACCATGCGTCGCCGTCTGTGAACCTTCTATGACGGTCTAACCTTGTCACCACCAAGCCATCTTCGTAACAGTCCCGAAAGTTCTCTCAATATACTTGTTGGTTAGAAAGTGATCCATGTTCGACAAAACCACAGATAAGATAATAGTTACTTCGACAAAACTGACATTCTTTGTTACTTTTTTTCTAGAGGTGTGTCTCGTAACCTCGTAATCGCTTTTCTGATTTAACAGAGCCACTGATATAAGTATTTAGTTAAACTTTTAAAATTAGTCATTGTATCTACTTGATATGTTTAAAAACTACTAAAAAGGCAAAATTAAACCATATTAAGGAAAGTGCTACTAATAAAGTTTTATGAATAATAAGGAAACGTATAATTATGATTATCATGGCTAATGCCGCTGGATAGAGCATTATTAGTATTTTTTTTTTAGTCTGAGGAGTAGAAGAATATCAGGATGCCTGCATAATGATAATGTTATAGGTAGGTAACAGATTCATTAATAGTACAATACAACAGATTGCTTATCTTAATAAGACAAGACATTTAAATTTACCAACTGTTGCAACAAATCGAGAAAATTCTTACAACAACGGTCGCACGTGCAGCCTACTATGTGCATAACCACTATGCGACAAATGTGCTATGATTTTCATTAAACCCATAACATCTAATAGCCAACCCATATAGGCACATCACGCCACTCAATTTTTCATCGAAATTTGTCTTATATAAATTTTGCTGTCAGGGCGAAATAAATGTTAGGTATACTTAAACATTTTTCACGCATTCGGTCGCATTGTTTTGCTGCTGTTTCGTCAACATGATCTGTCCACAAATATAACAACAATTGTCCGGTAAATTCAAACATTTTCGCAATAACATCTATTAAGTTCACGTTACGAATTGTTCGGAAGCACTTCCTGAAAAAAATTATATTTATCGAAAAATTTAAATTTCTTTCCCTTATTAACCCCTTTTTAACGATTAAAATTCGACGAAAAATATATAGTTTCCTATAATAAATTAAATATTTCTATGGTTTCCTATAACTTAACCATTAACTAAAATTAGGTTAGTGAACTAAACTGAACGAAGAGGGGAAATCCATTGCAGACCTGGGTAATCATTAGTTTACAAGGGTTCCTAGAAGATCAAACTCCAGGAAATAATAGTTCGAAAAATATCTAAACTATCGACGCCCATAACTTAATGCGTATCAGTTAATATCGACATTTATGCGACTTGCATTATCTTGCCATATCAGTTATCGCTGACTGATAAGTAGGTATACGTTTATTCATCCTATATACATATAGTGTGTAATCGTTATAAATATTTACAGTGACACCTCAACCTTGGGAACACTTATCTATCTGATAAATTTCAGTTCAAGTCGATCAAAAAGTTCGATTGGCACCGATGAAACCGGGACACATAGATTTCTCGGGGGCTGAAAGGGCGTAGAGCGCACTAAATTATGTAAGGGTAAGGCCGCGAAAAATCCCACTTATAACACAAATGTAACACAGACACTTTCATGTTACGATATCACAAATGTAACACAAAAGTAACCCAAATGTTTTGTAAAGCTTGTTTCATATGGTAACTATAAAGGAAATAAAATTAAACAATCGGAAGTATATAAAGAAAGTAAGTTAACCTTTTTTGATAAGAAAACAATTCTAAATACTTTAGTCTTATAATTAACTCAATTAAAAACTAGAAACTACATATTCGAATGCTTTAAGCATGTGCAGCTCTCAGTCTTTAATGTTGGGAGGTAAAACGAAGGGCGATATTTTTTAAAAGTGCTCAGTCTTCCTACTTCAGCAATTTACTTTTTGTGTAAATTTTTAAGCGTGTCTAGTAGGTAGGTACCTCTTTGGTATTTCACTTTATTTTGTGTTCTGAACTCTTTCTTGCCCGCCGTTGCTCGGCTGACTACGTATCTTTTATAAAATGATGCAATTCGTTCCTGTAACTGAAATCTCTGCTTCTGATATTCCCTGCATCTTTTATAACTGCATATTTTTAAACCCAAAGAAGCTCTCATCTTCAGTCTGTTTATAATTTTTTTTAACTTTACTATTCTCTTCAAAATATTCTTTTCCACGCTGCTTTAATTTTTATATTCGTATTTAAAAGTGCCTTTCAATACGAGTACATCATGTTCTATTAACTTTTTATGTATCTCTTCCTTCTTTGATATTTCTACGTTTCGAATGGTCGTATTTAAATTTGTCATATGTACGAGGCTTTATGTTTGTTTTGTGTTGCATAACACAAACATTTGTGTGATGACAACACAAAAGTATCACAAAAGCAACAAAAATGCAACACAAAAGCTATATTTTTACAACAGTTTCAGGTTATAATTTAGAAATTTAGTAAAATAAGACGTTAATCCATGTTATTTTGCATATTGTAAGCATTGTCGCATATAAAATTGGTTTAATAAACGTACAAAATCAGGTACTTACCACCAAAAAAGCCAAAAACCTATTTTAATTGACCACTGACGAAAACGTGACTCACTCTTTTGATACTACCCACAGACAATACAAGATGGCCAGCTTTTTTCTTTTTTTTTTATTACGTCATACTGTGTTGCCATATCAAGATTTCAGTGTTACCTTCGTTTGTTACAAGGAATAGAGAACGGAATCCGTAACACATAAAATTTATAACTCAAAAGCAAAAATTCTGAAATTTTATCTAAATAAGAATAAAACATAAAATATTTATTATTTCCGAAACATAACTACATAAAATGGAGGTTTATTATCTTTTATTTTGTGTGGTTAACGTTTGATTTATAAAACTTAAAAAAATAAATAGTAATGTTGATTGCAAAATTTTATATCGAAAAACGACACCGTATTTTTCGCAAAAATTTGGAGTCCTCACAAACTTATCTAAATATTGTTACGAACTAAAGTTAGTTAGACATACTTTATGATTTCGCACAGCTAGGTAATTAATTACTTTGCAGATTCCGACCGTCAGAAAAGTTATAGTATTTGAGTTTTCCTTGAAATTGATATGGATATTTTGATATTTTTTGTTTAAGAAAAAAATGGTAATTTAGACGGCCTTACCCATAAGCTATGCGTCCTTTTAGTGCCTAACTGTCGATTAAGTTCATAAAAAATCATAATATTTACGTCATCTTACAGCGGACTGTAATTTTAATCGACTAAAACCACCTTGAGGATTGTTTAGATGTTAAGAGATGTAAGCTAGTGTAAATGGCGCATCAGTTATCTTGTGCCCAAAACCATTATTGGCCCAGAAACAAAACTAGATTAACATGTTGGTCACGTTTTGCAATTTCGTTTACTCGAAGTTCATTTAAACATGCAAAGAACTTTGTAAATATTGATGTATTGGAATAGGGTGCGTGGGTTATGGTATTACTTTGTTCTGGTGTTATAAGACTGAATGGTAAACAATATATTTTCTGAAAACGCTTTCTTTACCTGTTAATTTCTGGTTTAATAATAAAGATTACCAAATAATACAGAAACTTTTTCTAGCTAAGTCTAGTCTAGTTTCTACCTAAATATACAAGCGAAAATAAATTATATAATCTGTGTACCAAGTCAAAACACTGTTGTTATTTTAATATCAGAAACATTAGAATGAAATAATTTATAACACACCAGCAGCGACTCGCGGATTCACCCGCGTAAGTCCCGATCCCGTGGGAATGTCGGGACAAAAAGTAGCCTATGCGTTAATCCAGGTCTCCAGCTATCTACATACCAAGTTTCATCGCAATCGGTCCAGTAGTTTTTGTGTGAAAACGTTACAAACATACATACAACACACAAATGTTTCCTCTTAATAATATTAGTTTAGATGATAGATCATTTTAAATAGGTACAAACACATGAAACCCTATCCAAAGGGCTTTATGTGGTTTTAATTACACTCGTGTATCAAGGTAATAAAAGTCACTATTTTAGAAATTTTGAGGTGTGCCTTTTATTGTTCACTCGTTGCGAGTGGGGTATACAATCCAATCATTATCTTATCACAGTTATTATATTTGTTATGTCGTTATCTTTTTGTTTGTAGGTCTTTAAATAATACGTCTATTACATCTAATATTAAACTATATAAATATCGCTTTATTTACCGATCACATTAAGCAGGTTTGTCGACCTGCATTAGTCCATTGCCCCTCAAAACTAAGAGGAGATAAATACCAATTTATAAACATATCAATATTTTGTACGGTATACCATTATAAAAAACATTTTAAACTAAATATCTTTCTACGCATTCTAAGGCATGCAAAAAAAAATACATGAGTTTCAATTGAGTATGATTTTGGAACGATTCTTCTGTATATTACCTACCTCTGGAACATATTAAACTCAAAGTGCCAGCTTTCGTTAATAAGCATTTGCTTAAAATTATGAAATAGGTACCTGGTTAAATAACCAGGTACTTATTTCATAATTTTAAGGCCATTAAACCACCACCTGCGAACAACATACAAAACATAACAAAAATAAACGCACAAATATTGATAGTTTTTTTAGTTGTAAAATGATCAGTAAACATTTCCTGCTATATTAAACGTCATATCTTAAAAGATATTTATTGCATTTATCGTATCCTAACACTACAAGGACAATTTCAGTTTTAGGTAAGTACTTACTTAAAAAAAAACTTATAAAGCTAACTAATCGAAACATAAATAGAGTGTTTGCTTGTACGATACTACATAGCTGTGATTCTAAACAGCAAGGATCAACTCGGATGAGCGGATCAATGCCCAAACATGCTCGAGCATGTTCTTTGTCGCCACTCACACCTAACGTATTACGCGCACATGCTGCGCAGTCGCCGACAATTCAGATAATATAAACGAATATCAGTTGTCTTTTTAAAATAATGTCGGATTGGGATTTCGTAGTTATTGCCTATTAGCAAACTGCAGAAGAAGAACGCGTAGTATACGGCGACGCTGCGAAGACACGCGCGGCTACGCGAGTATGCTCGCGATGTCGCGCGTATCTTCGAAGACACAGCGGCGTACGATTTTCATCTCTATTTTAATGGAATAAGGGTTATATTTTATTCACGTTTTAAAAGTGCTCACTCATGCTCATGCTCTGCTTACTGCTCATGTCGACCGTGGGTAACAATCAACTGAGTGCATAGGAAAACGACCCAGTTTATTTATTTTTTTCTTTTGTCACACACTTTACGGCTTGTTAGGTAGCTCTAGTTTCTGTTATTTTTGCAACCGTTGGATGTTATGTTGCCTTTGAAAAATAAAAAGCTAAAGGTCTTTTTCCCAAAAAATGAAATGTTAAAAAATTGTTAAAACGTACTTAACATTACTTAAGGAAGTAATGCTCATACCGGTAATTGCATAAAGTTTATATGAAGTAGGACATTTCATTGTTCGGCTGTAGAGTACTAAATTCCACGGCAGGAGGATATTCACTTTATTACTGCACTTTCAGTTTGTATGTTACAGATCAGTGTTACGTATGTTCGTAAAAGATTTTATAATAATAGATATTGTCTTCCTTGCTATTCACACAGTTACAGAATAACGAAATGTTTCTGTTTCCGCGAAACGAAATTAATCTTTTTTTTTAGTTTTCAAAGATAAGTTAGCAAAATCATAATAAGTATGATAGGCAGAGAAGATTACTATTGGGAAATTATAGTATAATCTACTCGATGAACGTAGCACTCTTGCAGCGGGATCTCGTACTATTAATGACTTATTTCATTCATCAATTATCTACTACAAATATACCTAACCTATCTATCTATCTAATAACTGTAAACGAGCAATTCTTGTATATATAAATTTATTTCGTGGATATCGCAAATGGCTCTAACGATTAGAATCCAATTTTGTATTTAGAAATGGTTTTGATTTAAAGAAAAATAATGTTGAGCAGAGCTCGGCCCCAGAGGTACCTAAGCTACTAAGAAAATTATAATAATGTTAAAGTGTTTTGTTTTTTAGTTCAACGCTATAGAAATACCAGTAGAAAAATATTATTAAAGGAAATATTCTTTTTGCATTAAATATAGACCAACCCGAACCCTTGAGAAAGATTATAGAGCATTTAGCTTCAAGTTATGACTCTTAGGAGCGGAGTGATCATAAAAACCAGTAAAACTAGTAAGTAAGGCAATTCGAGAGTTAATTAATCTATTCACACATACACCAAGTTCTACTTGTATAACAATGACGGGAAAATACTGATAGATTGGGCTGTTGGTTTAGTTGTTATTTGGTTTCCCACCCAAGAAAAACAATTGTGTGGTGAGCACAATCATTTGTTCTGTATTTGGGTGTAATTTATATATAATACTTATGTATTTAATAAAATGTTCATCTGCAGTCTGGTTACCATAGTACAGATTCTGCCTAATTTGGGATCAGATGGCCGTGTGTGGTGTCTCAAGATATTGTTATGTATATTATTTCCATTGAGTACAACACGTCTTTGCGTGCGACTGATAGGGCTTTCTACCATACTTATTATTTATTTATGTGGATAACCAGTAGTCGTTACACTACAGAAATCGCAAAAATGGATACAATATGGTAATTAGTATGAAACAGTCTCAAAACCACTGATATAAACTATGAAAATCACTAACTAACAGCAACTGCCAAGTTGTTCGTACCTCTGTTTGCACTCAAGTCAATCGTTCTAAACATATTCCTCCCTTTTATAACCCCATAATTTGTTAATATTTATCCATCAACCAATAGTATTGCGTCACCGGTATAACCAGTCAAAATAATCTCTATTAACTTATTTTTATTAAATAGTGAACTGTGTTATCATCTATTATAGTTTGGCCCTATTTTTAATAAAATAAATAAGAGTTTTTGAAGTGGCGACAACACGGCCCTCCTGCTTACGCATCCGTCCCGGATAGCGTCATGGTGTGGTATAGTTGCTGAGGACAAAGTATTTACCATTAGATTGTATCTGTTTCAATATATTTCTTTGCATCAATGACTTTTTTTTTGTTAACAGCAACGAGGGCTCTTCCATCTACTATTCCATCGACGGCCAGTAGATAAAGAGCTCCCCGCTTCATTTAGACAATCCCCGGACACTAATAGGACCTTAATGCTTACATAACTGTTCCATCGGCGATCAGTTATACAGCCAACGTTAAGACTCGAAGTTTACCCTAGGCGATGCATTTGGCCAACCCTAGTTGCATATCACAACAAGTCTTAACATCTGGCTTCAAGAATTTACTCGTGCGTGTATAACTATTCCATCGGCGGTAAGTTATACAGCCAGAGTCAAGCACCCGAAGCTTCCCCTAGGCGATGCCTTTGGCCAACCCTAGTTGCATATCACAACGGGTCTTAACGTCTGACTTTACACGAGTACATTCCGCATATAGGTTACACAGTATTGTCCGAAGCAAATGTACTAGACTAAATATCATACATATTTTCTTATGTTCTTATTCCTCACTCTTAAGTCTATCATCATACATACTTCTCTCAAATATCAGTCAACAAAATTATGACACAGTCATAATTATGTCCTAGGCAGATTTCACAAATACAGATATATAAATACCGGCCAATATCCTGGTATATCCAATTTCAGGTGGTTTTCATCCAGTTCTGCTAATTTATTCCAAGTCCAATCTATATTTAAGCACATGTTGTTCTTAATGTTTGATAGCCACTGGTTCGTTTTATGCCTGACCAAGTTTTTCGACGTGGTTGTACTTCTTTTCCTGTGAAGTTCGGCCTGGCCTGACTGTAATGCTTAAGTGTCTAATAAAACATTAACACCTAGCAATTGAACTGATAAAAACCAATTCTTTCTTTTTTTGTTTTATATCAGCGGAGAACAGGCACTAATAGTATATCTGCTTAATGCGTTAACAGACTACTTTTGCGAAACTAGAGAGTATAAATTTACTTTAAAAGCTTTTAACAGGATTGGGATGTTGAACACACTTTTTATGATTACTTCATAAATCAACAAAAAACAGTTGTTAACATCACTTTAAAGGCATATTTAACCATACTTCATTTTCGATTTTCATCTTAGTAGGTACCTGCTACTAGGACTTTTGATAAACACTTCGAATTAAAATCCGAATTATTTTATTTTATTTTTATAAAATTCTTAACGTAATAACTCGTAAAACCCATTTTCAACCATTTTGCCATCAAAGTATTAACAGTTATGTTTTTGTGGCAAATAGTTTCTACAAATACAGAAATATTCGAACACCTCATTTTATCCATATACCCTCTTTTTTAAATAAAATACATGAACCCTTTTAAATCCGTAGATTTTTTTGAACAAATTAGTAAATTATAAATAATAGTTAAGCTTCCAACTCTAAATTAACAGTAAGAATATCATAAAGAATCCGATAGTACGAGTATTCGCTTCTATCACATCTACCCACATTAGAATAAACATACACTCGGAAATTACTAATGAAAACGTTTTTACTTACTGTTAGATGCATAGTCATTGCATCACGATTGCTTGATGAACACCATGATGAGGACGTTGGGATTTACGAATAGCAAAATCTTGCACAAGAAACTTTTTACTTACTAACACTTGTTTTTTTCTTTCAATTGGGGCGCGTTCTTTATCTCACTTCTGATGTAAGAAACAGTCTCAAAACCACTGATATAAACTATGAAAATCACTAACTAACAGCAACTGCCAAGTTGTTCGTCCCTCTGTTTGCACTCAAGTCAATCGTTCTAAACATATTCCTCCCTTTTAAAACCCCACAATTTGTTAATATTTATCCATCAACCAATAGTATTGCGTTACCGGTATAACCAGTCAAAATAATCTCTTTTAACTTATTTTTATTAAATAGTGAACTGTGTTATCATCTATTATAGTTTGGCCCTATTTTTAATAAAATAAATAAGAGTTTTTGATGTGGCGACAACAAAATAGACCTTAAGTTTATTACAAAATGCAATAGAACAACACGTGGCCGGCCTAGGTGTCACCCCCTTACAGTGCCAACAATCCAAACTAAAACCAAACGGTTCAGCACGTCCTTTCTTTGCCGCACCAATAAAATGTGGAATGCATTACCAGCACACGTGTCCCCTTCGACATATTATATTCCCGGATCCTTTAAGCGGGGCGGGTCTCGAGACCGTCAAGCTGAGGGCCACCATTCTAGTATCATCCGTATCTATAATGGTGGTCCTCAGTCTTTGGACCCCACTCTAGCTTTCCATAAGGCGGTTTGAGGTCATTCTCAAGTGTCATAATAAAATAAAAATGTATAACTTATTAACTAGTACTCGCCAACTAGTCGAAATCCAACCATATTATCCGTAGGAGGTAGGTAAAAAAAGTTTCTTATTTTTTTTATTAATCCGACTAAAAATCGTCAATACAACCCACAAACCAAATAAAAAAACGAACTGTTTGTCAAACAGCGGGAAACAAGGTAGGTATCGTTTGTCTTAAACTGGTTATAACTAAATTAATGAACTAGGAACTTATTTATAGACCATATTAAAATTGGTCCGGTAATTAGAAAAACGTTATAGCATGTAACATTCGTTATAATTAAGCAAAGTTATATTAAATAAATAATTAGATGACCAAAGTTATTAACAATTTTAAACTGGTTATTTTTATCTATGTAGGTAATGAGTATTTCAAGTGACCCCTTTGAAGTTCCAGTACAGGTTAGCGTTTAGGTGCTCAATTAGGATAAAGATAAATTTATTTGTCAGAATATAGTAATAGTTACATAATGTATATTATTTTTTCTTATATTCTACCATTTCTGGTGTACCAATTTTTTCTGTTTCAAATTCTTACATTCTCATAATCTTATATCCTGCGGCTGCAAAGGTAGCCATGTCTCCTCCTCCAGCCAATGCTCCACGATGGCTCTTACCGCCACAATCGTTAAAGGATTTAATTTTCATTTTTCATGAGTATCTAACATATTATTTATTATGTTTTTTGTTTAACAAACTGGTTCGGCAACCAGGTGCACGTTTAGCATTTTGGCGTCTCACTTCCCTTTTTGTTTTTAAATCTTTTTAGTGCCCCTGCAAAAATTGGAACGGGCAATCGGAAAATAAAAAAATGTATGCAGACTATTGATGAAAGGAATTCTTGTTAACACTTCCAACTAAGCCAAATGCTTGCATAGAAGTGGGTTCACGTCGGTGGTGTATTAGGTGTGATTCGAACCCGCAACCACGCCATCGCAAGTCCAACGTCTAATCCATTACACTACCGTAATAATAACTTTAAAAAACTTATATCTAAATGATTTTCGGTTTCGGCCAGACCGAGGTTTCATTTCGGTTTCGACTTCAAATCCAGTTTCGGTCGGACACTAATATAAATACAATAACGCCTGCAGGAAAACTGTCGCAGCATAAAATAACGCATTCAAACATAAGTGGGGGTCTTATTACGAAGGAAAACTTTGTGCCAGTCAACGTTACGCGATTTCAAGGTCTTGTTTAAAATTACACATATAATATACAGTAATATTTTTTAACTGAACGTCAAAAAAATTATAAGGTTATGATAAGACTGTCAATCATTTAAAATGAGTCATTATTTTATAAAGGGGTTTGCCAAAGTATTAAAACTATAGTCATAGTGTGGAAATGAACGTGTTTTGGGAGTTTAGAACATTTAGGACAAACAGTCAGTGTCTTTAAGGAAAGTGATCCTAACCGGTGGTATTCAATCTCCCATCTGTGGTCTATGGGAGATTAAATTATGATGATATTTACTAAAACTGATCCTATATTGCGAGAAAGCAAAACCATTACATCCTGTTAAGCTGTCACGAATATCTATCTAATCGAGAGAAACATGGCGTGGCGATTCGACAGCAACTTCAGAAGACACAGATTCGATTCCCGCTCAGTATATATTTATGTATGTCTGTTTACTTTTTATTTGTTCGGTCTGTTAATATGTGAACATAAATATATTTGCAAAAAAAATGTATCCAAGTACGTTTCTCCGTGTTCTAAAACACATAATATGAGTTTTACTTTAGAATCTTAAGTAAGAAACAATAAAAAAAACTATCAGTCGTACGACTGCACGTCAGAAGTGAAAACACACACATATATATCTGAGCGTGACGGTCACGCGATTTCAGTACTTTTCCCTATACCAAAAGTGTCCAAAGTGCCTAAAGATGTTTTCCTAAATGTACAAAATCAATTTTCATGTTGTAAACTTTTTTTTTGTTAACAGGAAAATGATAAAGTGATTACTATGATTATATGATGAAATTTTGGTCATATCATATCATAAGGTGCATATATATACGATATCTCTTCGATAATATTATTTTATATTGTCTTACTTTTTTAATGCACAGCCAAGGTTATAGGGAACGTCGTTCTTAGATTATACCTGTTGTACCTGGCAACAGGGACACTTGATGGAACATGGTGTGATTTTAGTCAGTTCGATTCCGACATACTAGGTACTTTTCTGCTAGCCCGATGAATTTCTATGAGATAATAAAAAAAAAATCTAAGGGTAAATCGTCATCGTCGTCGTTATATATACTAAGCCTGTGTGACTGCTGTGACCTCAAATCCTACGACGCGGCGACGGTTCTCTGTTCGCACAGACCCTACTAGTGTAGTGCCCATTTCTACTGCTGAGTAGAATCGCCAGGGGAAACATGTGACACTGGTGTTGCAAATAATTATAGACAACGGTAACCGTTCATCATTACACATGTCTGAACAAAAACAAAACCTTCTTCACGTATTCCCAAAAATAAAAAATAAACATCGTTAATTACGAACATAAACATTCCATCCATTTAACAACTATAAATTAGCAATCGGCAGTCATTCAGTGTATGAACGATCATTATGAAAAAGTCTGGACGCATACAATCAACTTAAACTGTCCACTTGTCACCACTATAGTTGGCCCATTCAAACGTGACGTCACGAATCATCCGTGCATAACGTGGACCAAAGCCGCAACTCTAAGAATTTTCCCTAGTAAGTGACGTACGGCGCAACCAGGTGCACGTTTAGCATTTTGGCGTCTCACTTACCTTTTTGTTTTTAAATCTTTTTAGTGCCCCTGCAAAAATTGGGACGGGCAATCGGAAAATAAAAAAATGTATGCAGACTATTTCATTTAATATTTTTTTAAACTTACGTTATTCTTGCTTAATTGATTCGTAAAATGTATTTTTAATGACAATAAGTAAGTACTATTTATAATTTAAAGTGTTAGTGGTCAACAATGCGGTACTTTTAAAATGTGTAAACGCAAAAATAGTTGTGACTACAGCGTTTTAAGTGAAAAATCTGAAGATGTAACTGTGTCCAATAACTCTCGACATAGGACTATGAGGTATATTAAACAGATCACCGACTGGTGTGGTATGTTAATAGATTAATGAAATTAAATAATAACACCTGATTATGTATATTTATTTATTTAGAAAATACATATGCATAAGGCGGACTTACTTTATTTATGTCAAATGGGTCTATACTAACTTAAAAGGATGGTTTTGAATGTGAAACACTTCAACGTTTCGTTGAACGTCTCACGTTTTTACATTGATTAAGCCTTTATTAGTTTATGTTACTTCCTTTTACATGGGCATGTTGGTCTAGTGGTCAGTGATCCTGATTGCTGACACACACCCAGGACAAATAATTGTGTGATAAGTGATGAACATTTTCTGCCCAGTTACCATAGTACAGGCTCTGCCTAGTTTGGGATTAGATGGCCGCGTGTGAAGTATCTCAAGTTATTATTATTATTTTTAACAATCACCATCTCATAATCAGTTCATCGACATTGAAATGTTTTGCACTAATGCTCATGCATAACACCAGCATTCTACAAGGACTCTGCATATGTGCAATGCCCTTGTACCTAATACCAGTATAATGTTCGCTTTGAATGTAAACACTATCACTATAACATCTGTAAAGTCAAGGTAAAAGGCTCATAGTATTCGCTTACTGGTTAAATATAACCTCATAAACACAATGGAATTTTTTTATCCTGCCATGGTCATGTCATGTTCATGAAGTTGCTATTTGCGTCTACATCAATTGATAGGTATTTTAAGTTGATAGAGCAATGATGCGGAATAAATATTTCCATGTGATTATGAGATCAAGCGAGAATGGACTAGTTATACAATTATTAAAATTATCTTTTGCCTATTAAAAGTGAATGAAATTTCGGATTATTTTAGATACTGTCACAATAGTAAATTCAAAGATAATATCAAATATCAAGACGAAAAGAGATAATTTTAATATGTACGAGTATTAGCAAGATTTCTATTAAAGTACCATAATTTCCATGCTTTCACCACAAGCTTTCTGCACTTAGTCGCTAACATTATTAATAAGTTTAAATACTAATTTACTAACAAAGTACTTTTTTTTGTTTGTTTCTTTCCTTTGTTTTTGTTTGTCTATCCTGCCCACTCCTATTAAAATCCTACAAAAAAACCGGGGCATTTCTTTATATATTTTTTGTACAATAATCCAAACAAAACCCGTGGACGTCCAATTAAATCCATTTTGCCTTTACGACAAGTCACATCCTTAATTGGTTAATACACTTCGCAACTGCTGTCGCAATATCTAACGGCTGTCACTCGGCTGTTGCGTGCTGTTTCTTTTGCATTGTTACCACATCATTGTTGAATTCTATTTATGTCTACACAAAAATAACTCGATGTTTTGACTGCCACATAATTAAAAACCCTTTATGTAAATATAATGGCACCGAATATTCCATTTTCAAAATCACCTCAAAAACCCTTAACCAACTGTATCCTTTCTACCCCTTTCGCCTCTTGTTTGTTACGTACCAAGCCCATAGCAAAAGTATCTTCACCTACTCAGACGGTACCTACGAAGAAGAGTACAGCTGCTGGCCACCTGCTATCTGTATGATTCTCATCTCCTTGGTGGAGATCGTCCTGTTCTGCTACGACGCTGCCAAAGGACACACGGATGCCAATGGAACGATTGCAAAACTATTTATCTACAATCCTCACAAGAGATACGAAGCGTGGCGGTTTATTACGTATATGCTGGTTCACGTCGGGTAAGTCTGCAAACAAACAGTTAAGGCAACATTTTTAAAATAAAAATATAATCGTTGTATTAATAAAATGATACAGGTTAAATTAATAAACAAATATAGATGTTCTCACGGGATCTACCGCTGTGTTCTCAGATACTAGGTTTTGAGACAAATTTTTTTTTAAGGATCCCATGTAAGAGGATGGATATAGTTCGAAAAGAAATTTTATTTTGTATAGAATTGTTCCTTTTTAAAAACATTAAAATAAACTTATCTTATTTCCATTTCAGTGTGGTACATTTAGTAGTGAATCTGCTAGTCCAACTTTTCCTGGGAGTTCCACTGGAGATGGTGCATCGATGGTGGCGCGTCGTACTAGTTTACTTAGCTGGAGTGGCAGCTGGTTCTCTTGCGACCAGTCTCACCGACCCCAAAGTCTACTTAGCGGGGGCTTCTGGAGGAGTTTACGCTTTAATCGCAGCTCACATCGCCACTATAATCATGGTGAGTAGTTTAACTGACTGACTTGACACATTGAATTATCCTAGAGTGTTCTTAGAAGGTGTTTCTGATCTTTGATAATACAGTACGATAATAATATAGGAGGGAAACTCATCTAACGAATAGATTTTATTATGATTATATATATTTCCCGCATGATTTTGCGCATTGTGCTCTGGTCCACGATTTTGTTGCAGTTCACCTGACAGCGGAATTCATTTAGCGCGTTTCGCTGATATGGTTTCGTGGTGGAGGTGTTTTAAAGACCTCATCCTCGGTCCATAAATCTGAATGATAACAATACTATAAACATTAATCATTTCAAAAAAACGGAAAACAAATCATAGTCGGCCAGGAAAGAGTTTGCTTCTGGTACCACCTCAATCGACGATTTCCACTTTGTCATATATCTCTGCCTACCCCTTATTAACTAAAAGGATGCTTACGAAATTGCCTTCACCAATACGTCTAAACTAACACCTACTGATTCCAGAACTGGGCTGAAATGGAATTCGCGATAATCCAGCTATTGGTCTTTTTGCTTCTGGCTGCCGTGGACATCGGCACAGCGGTATATGACCGCTACTGGCAACACACGACACAGAACATTGGATATGTTGCACATTTGGCTGGTGCTATTGCCGGTAAGGCTCACATCTAGATCTCCATTATATTTTATAGAGGTGACCGGTACTTAAACATATAATGTACCTATACAAACAATTTTCAGAAGAGTTTTTACCCCAAAAAAAAAGGAAATAGAGAAGCTCAAGTACAATGCGGTCGGGTATAGTACGTTACGTTTTAGGGAAAATAATGTACTCTAAAATGTCTTACTTCTTAGCTTTTCTTTTGAAATTTAAGATATAAAATTTATATTCTGGGCATGTATCCTTCTCGAATACTAACTTTGTATCTCGAGTTCCAAGTTTAAATTAACTAATTAACCGTGTTCACGCAGCTTGCTGAAGTCACAAGCTCATTTTTAAGTTATTTCTAAAAATTCTCAAGTTAAGTCATGTTAGTAATAATTAAACGACTCCGTAATCTTTGAAGGCTGATTCATACGAGTATTTCTCAAAACTACATGTTTGACCAAATAATTTATTTTTCAGGCTTACTAGTTGGAATTGGTGTTTTAAGAAACTTAGAGAAGAGAAAATGGGAGAAACGCCTCTGGTGGGCGGCGGTGGTTATCTATTGCTCACTCATGATCGGTGGTATTCTCGCCAACATCTT
This sequence comes from Callimorpha dominula, assembly GCA_949752705.1. Lineage (NCBI taxonomy): Eukaryota > Metazoa > Arthropoda > Insecta > Lepidoptera > Erebidae > Callimorpha > Callimorpha dominula. Next base: position 9,063,229 of record OX457009.1, on the reverse strand, counting down.
TTGGACTGAACGGTTCATGCCACAGAAGCATTAATAGCTAGGCTTACTTTATTTATTCTCTTCTTGGACAGTTCAAGTATGCTCGATACTTATTGCCAATCGCTAGAGTTTATGTGAAAAATATCTAGCATTCAGTAGCTAATTCTAAAAGTATAAATTATTTTAAACGATTTAAAAAAAATCGTTGTTATTCACCAACATAGTAAAAAAATTAATCGCGCGATATGGCAACCCCGAGTATCTAGTGTTCTTGAGATATAACTAGGGTACCTGATTTGGATGGTTTTCTGTGTGTTTATGTATATGTAAGCTTCGGCAAGTGTTCGGAAGAAATCGGTTTTACATTTATATATAAACTTTGCATAATACGATTATACAGACCGTACATATTTTTGTAACAATGTACTCAACAATATCTACAATTTAAGTATTATTGACAATTCTGCTATTTGATTAAGATCTAGTTAATAAGCGGAACGGATGTACTGCTGAAAATACATAGGTACTGTTTCGAATTTATATAAATGTCCCCAATTTTTGTATGTATTTCAACATACGAGTCCTGTTGCTAATCTGTTAAAAGCTTACTAGACTTCCACAAAAATAAACTAGCAAAATTGGTCTAAAGGTTTTCTTAATCAGGCAGATTAGAAGGCATCTATTTGCAATCAATGTACCTGCAATGTGCCTTTATTTATGTGCTGTATTTCGAACTTTACAATTTAAGACAAAATTAAGACATCGTAAGGTAGTTTGTATTTTTCAAAAGTATTAGTAGTTTAAACCTGACGCTTTGGTCTGTGAGTTTGTGTCCCCTTATCGCTGAATTAATTTCCATACTTTTTTACATTAAGTATATATAGTTATTATCAGTCGCCTATGACGACGAGTAGTAAGTGCGTTGGCGGCAGAGAAATCTAGCTAGAGAAAATACATCGAAATAATTCGTGAGAAACACTAGCAGTATAATTAAATATATGTTTGCCGATTCTTCTGCCATCAAAATCTTGCTACCTCTATGACAAATATAGAAGTGCGTGTTTTCCAAAAGATTGCAAAGTCATTTTCTATTGTGATTTGTTTGAAAAGCAGCTTTAAGTGCATAATGTATTACGATATATATTTGTTCAATCGTATAGTATTATATAGCGTGCAGTATTGTTTGTGTGCCGTCCCAATGTTGCCATAACGATACTTGTAACTCTTTAAGAAAGTCTTGCTTTGTATGTAAGTATTTGTTGTAAGGATGGCTTTTGTAAGAGTGTGTTTCGTAGTTATTAAGGTGCATCAACTCGATTTCCTAATTACATTTTTAAAATAATGTTGTACGCATGCAGTTTTTGTTGTTACTATTAAAAATAAGAGTGAATGCAGCATGATCATTTTATCACAATATATATAGACTAGAGTAAATATCACCACTGCGGTAAGCGATTGGTTCAAGGGTAACATTGTTCATAGACACAAATCGGACAGAAGTAAAACGAGCGGCCCAACAGGCACTCTATTTCGTCTAATTAAACAGAAGTTGTTAGCTATTTTGCACCACGCCGTACCGCCTATACGCAGCTCTCCGACTAAGTAAAGGTTGTAATCTACTTCGATTTTAATAATGATTTTTTTTACTTAGTAACACCAAGAAACTGTTCTCATGGTTGACTTGTACTAAACGTTTCCGAAACAAAAATACTGCTCGATATTCAAAACCATTTTAAAAATCATTTAAACAATATCCGATTTTGAAATCGTGTTTTAATAACGATATCCTAAATAACTGAGTTTTTTTAACGAGGATTCGGTCACTCTTGCTTTCTCAATCTACTCCTTCAAACTTTGTTGGTTTATTAGATGCAGGTTGTCAAACTGGCTGAATACTATATTAGTCTTCGATCGATGTTTCTCGAAACAATTGCTCATGCTGCAGTCCAGTGATATTCACTATTATTTTTTTAAGGAACAATGATTACGCTGCAACGATCTCTGTTAATTTAAGATAGGTAAATAGAGATTGTTGAAGTGTGATTAAGCATGGTTGATATGATGAGCTTTAATGCCGTGGGAGTATCGATATTCTATGTAGGTAATCGATATTTTTTCTGATAAATATAGCACAAAATGTGTATCATATCATAAGCCTTTTAAGATTAAAGACATTTTATTACAATATTTTTCTATTGGTATTAATATTTTTTAAATAATCTAAGTATACTCTAGGCCCTAGGGTGTGTACCTGTGCATGTATTTAAAGGACAACTAAACCGAATAAATTGTTGTGGGTGATTGCCATATATTAGCATCCATTTTCGACTATTCTTTTACTACTATTGAATGTACGATATACATAAAATATAAAGGATTTCCCTTCCCTCTCGAAACTTTACAAAAATATAAAAATTTTGTATTCCTAACAAAAAGTTAGTTCTCGAAAAATCATAGATATGATAAGTGTGTGATGTACCAGTGGCGTAACTATACCATCTGAGGCCCTTGGCTAATTCATTGTATTTGCTTTGGTATTTACTTACGGGTGTGTTAAAATCTTGAAAACTTCTACTCGTGGGAAAGCCATGCTTCGGCACGTATGGACCGGCTCGACCGGAGTGATACCACGGCCTCACAGAAAACCGGCAGTGAAGCAATACTTGCATTGCTTTTCGCCGAGTGAATAAGGTTTCCGGGAGCCCAAAATGTGTCCTCTCCTCCCCCTCCCTCTCCCACCCTTCCGGCAACGCACTTGTGACTCTTGAGTTGCAGGTGCCCATGGGCAGCGGTAGACATTTACCTTCAGGTGACCCGTCTGCTCGTTTGCCCCCTATACTTACCATAAAAAAATAATTATATAACTCGTCTATTTTACTACGTTTGTTAAATTAGATACCTCATATTTATACTTAAATATTTAATTAATGTTTTAAATATATTTTTTAATTAGTGTTTCCTGTGTTCAGAGCCTTTGGTGCCCGGGGGCCTCCTCGGGCTGTGGGCCGGTGGCATTTTGTCCGCTCTGCCACTCTATTGTTACGCCATAGCCATGTACTTTATTTTGTGACAAAAATGCAACGAAATTTGGTGATTATCAAACTATCAGTAGATTACTGCACAAAATGTTTATTAAAAAATAAGCGATGTTCCATTAGTTAAATAAATTCATTCAGTGCCTTATATCTTTATAAAAATATGGACCTTATTTTCTAGTTTCTATGCATTTATGTTTAATTAAAAAAAGATCACATAATCCTTTCTTGTACAGGTTTGTACCATGACGCGCTGAGTATTTGTATTAAGTATTATATTAATATTTAGTTAAATTCTTATAACCTGTGCTAGTGAAGAACTGCAAAATATATTTTTGATGTATTTACACTCTTCCTCGCTACTTGCCATTACAAAAGAAATTAGGAAAATATGTTATTTGTTGTGTTCATTATAGTTTTATTTTATAATTATTAATTTTCGTAATAAGCAAGAAATAGTTTTATTGTGAATATTTTAAAGTATTATTAGATATTTATGTCAATTTAAAGAAAAATATCAATAATATATAAAATAGAAATAACTGTAAAGTTAGTATTGGAGCCCATCAACAATGTTAACAGAGGAGCAACGAATACCTTGCATATTAGAGAAAGCCAACGTGTATAATAGGTATTTGTTATTATGGTTTGTATTATGTATAAAAGTCGCTACAAGGAGTCAAATTTTTTTATTATATTCATTTTAAAGGGTGACTCTTTGTCTTGCAAATACTCTGACCCTCACGAAGTGTTAGATCATAAAACACGGCCTGCAATGACGTATAGAAAAAACACACGTTACATCTTTGGTGCAATTGTTTTTGGTCAGATCTCCTTGGACTCATTCGTTGCAACATTTAAATAAATCCTGGACAATAGTAAAAAAATATAAATATGTAATTAGTGAGTTGAGATTATAGTGTAATTGCTATTATTATTTTTCATTATGTGAAGAGTTTATTTTTAAGTGTATTCGTTATAATAAGTTCCTGTGCTGTATACCTATGTACCTATTGTTTTATTTGCACAAATCTTGTTGTAATTTGATTGATGTTTATAAATGGCTGGAAGGAATGCAGATAATAAACTGCGTCATTTTTTAATATTTTGTATTTTTTTTTTGCATCAATTTTAAGAGCCACCACAGCTCTTACGACCATGATCAACTATCGGTCAACATTTCACTCTTGTAGTGGTGCGCGCACTACACCGATTTGTAATCGCACGTGTAGGCCAGGAGCACACAGAAAATGTTTTATAGAACTGGTTGTAGTAATCCCCGAATATCTCCCGTACTAGTCTCCAGTCTCCAGTCGGTCGACTGATTAGCTGAGCGGTTGTGCGCGCACACACGCGATTCGCCGTACGGACTGGGCATTCTGGGCCATCGATCGAAAGTCGGTCGACAGTTTAGTTGAATGCAGTGCGCGCGGTTGCATCGTACTTCACACACGTTACGCAATGGCCGATAGTTGTTCAATCATTTCATCAAATAAGAATGGGGCAGTCGTTTTCTATAGTTTAATCCGTCTATTTTAAATCAGCATAAAGCTTCATACTGGTTGCTAGAACGATGAAACTAGGCCTATTAAAAATTACCCGGACGCGGAGGCGGGTAAAATTGTCTCTTTTAGAGACGCGTATGTTCGTAAGTAAAGTAGCCAATGGTAGAGGTGTTTTTTCTATACAACTAAGTTTGGCAAACAAGCACTCTGCGCCACCCGATGGTAAGCGGTCACCTGTAATCATAATACTAGTGGGGTGAGTCGCGGTGACTTGCATCGCAAACCCTATTCGCTGAGGAGCGCTGCCATCCCTACTAAATAGTATAAGGAACAGCAAGTATGCTAGTAGCTAGTAAAAAACGACTAAACGAGCCTCTATAGGGTGCAGTTACTTGCTCAATCAGGCATGGCTCCATGTGCCTTAACTTTCTTCTTTTTTCTGAGCAAGGTGAAGGAACCATCGACTAAAGCGGATCGTCGGTGGTTGAGTTCGGCGGTGAGATCTTTTTAGGGATCTCTACATGTTCTTTCATAGATCTTTACACGTAGACAGATTTGCCCGAATTTGACTCTGATTAATGCCGCGTTCCAATAACCAAAAAACGATTCGTTTTGCTTACTAAAACCGACTAAAACCACACGGTGTGCCGTACAGCGCCTTAAGTAGGAGGGATCCGGGAACAGCTTTTATTAAGACATGTGGACCACCCCAGAGTCTGTCCGCATAGGCGCGGGCAACATCCGGGTAAAAACCTAAAAAAAAACATCTCAATTAGGCGACGTCCAGGCACACGCTGGCGCCGCCTCTTCGCGGTGGACCACTATAGCGGGTGGAGGGGAAAACCCGTCCCGTCCACCCGCAACCACACTCAGGGCGGCATGAGGCACCGGTAAACGCGCCTCATAAGATAAGGTTCGCCGGCGGCGAATTAAGTCCGACTGGAAGTTGTCCTCCCGGACACCTCCTTTTGTGAGATGACTACCTCACAGAAGGTTACGACCGCGTAAAATTCCTGTCGCTACCGGCTATGGAGCGTGTGACGGCCGTCACAGCTCCATGGCCAGTAAAGAGAGATCCCCTCCGATGACTGCAGTGAGGGCCCAGCGTTGCGTCGCCCAAGTGGAGCAAACCGCCAGCGTGTGCTGAGTTGAGTCCTCACTGCAGTCGCAGTGGTGAAAGGCGGGACCCAATTCCCTCCTAGCGACCGAGTGCACTTACTTTCCGAAGCAGCCGTGCCCGGAAAGAACCAGCGTCAGTCGGAAGGAAAGGTCCCGTGCTGTCGACCTGCATACTCGACGATGACCGGCTGGAGTGCCTCCACGGCGGCAAAGCTAGCACGCGGAGCCTCCAGCCGGGACGACCAACGAGCCATTAGCGTACCTCTTCGGGCGGGGGCTGACTGCCGCTTTCCGCCCGGAACTCAGCCGTTCGCCCATAAACTTCGGTGAGCACTTCCGCCTCCAAAACCCACGGGAGAGTCCCGGCCAACGCGCACGCCGCCTCCGTCGACACGGTGCGGTATCCGCGTATGGTTCTAACCGCCAAAACCCTCTGAACAATCCTCGGTTCTATCCCAACCATTCACCCAAAGAGCACCAAAGCACGTTATTGTCATGGTTGCGAATGGCCCTATTTCAATTCATTGAAGAGTTGCATAGAGTTAAGAGAAATTATTAGCACTGCACAGCCAGGAAAGTACCTAACACAGAAAACTAATGACAGTAAATAATGCTACATCTAAGGTTTAAAGACATTTTATTATCTTATAAGATTTACATCACTTCCTTGAAAACATGGCTATTATAAATATTAGCAGTGTTCGTCGTCACAAAGATATCAACACATTATAGGTAATACGTAAGTGGTTAACGGCAATACATACGTTATCCAACACACGCACTAACACAACAATCGTTACACTAATTACCATGCTAACACATTATATAATATTATTATAATAAAGATTTGTTTTCAATTATAAGTTGAGCAAGTTTCCTTTTAAATGACGTGTTGAACGAGTTGACATTTTTTATCCTATCTGTGGGTATTTTGTTGTAAAACTTACTTGCGTCAGTCAAATAGTCGCGGTATTAATCCACACAATAGAAAATGGGTGTAATATTCAAGTACATTTCTTAAAACGTATGTAACGATGTCTACATGGATTCGAATGTCGCATGTCGGCGCGATGAGTAATCATGTGCTTAATATGATTAAAATACGACGGGGGAAAACTGAACATTGATATCTTTATTCAGACTAGGGTAATAACCCGAGACAAAGGATACAAAATAAATTTATGCAAATTATATGAAATAAGTAATTGTTGTTGCCTTTATTTAAATATATACCTATTCAGCCTATTACATATTCACAGAACTTACGGACAGGACAGACTGATTATGACGTCATAGCAGCGTATCAATACTTAAAGGAATCCCTATTATAAATCTAATTTAATAATAGAGATTTTTACACATTTGATACTTATTATGTTTATACAGACTGATAAGTGGGGTAGAGCAAACCAGATTTTTATACGTATCTGAGGGTAACTGATGAACTCTACCCTATCTCTCAAGGCGCCAATAAGATCCAAGTTCATTAATTTTAGTGAGAATTAGTGAGAAATTATTGGCCCCGTATTCTATACAAACTCATAATATGTGATTCTCAATTCTCATAGAACCTCTACTGCGAAACACAGACTTAACAATGTCTTTTGGTATAGAAATTACATATTTAATAAAACAATTCACAATAACAAAACTGAAAGATGAGTTATTGAATTTTCTGCAAAATAGTGAAAGTTTCTGAAAAATAACTAAAAATAATAAAATGCCAAAATCGGTTAGTGAATATAGCCGCGGCAAGCTTTCCCCGTGCGGGTAGTACGGGCACAGATAAGATAATAGTTACTTCGTAACAGATACATCACTCCCATACAAAACTCAAAATACCTACGTTATAATAGCCTACAAAATTGAAATAATAATACCTGGCGTTAGCTGCGACCAGAAATATATCTTATTTACGCTTCTCGAAAGTTGAGAACGCCTTGCCCACCGCGCGACCTTCGTCTGTACATGTAGCCGAACTGCCGGACACTCTAGGGTTGTACAAAGTACACAAATAATGAAATAAATTATTTATTTGGGGTATGTCCCGATATACACTTACTGGAGATAACTTCGTTCCGTTATGGACTGACAGAATACTGCCGCAGTATCCTAGGGAAGTATATGACGTCATAAATCGTCGCCATTTTTGTACTGTGAGCATTATCATTTTCGAGGAAAGGTGCTCTCGGTGCTTTGATCATGTGATCAACTACAATTTTTTTTTCCAGTTAGATTATAAACAATTATTTGTCGAAATATGTTCATCACTTTTATCGTACATAGCCCCATTTAAATAATTCGGTTATAAAGTTATTATGCATTCGGTTACTTAAAAAACAATATTTTCTTTTAATAAAAAGTAAACTTACTTTTATTATGCGAGTAATTGTCAATTGACAATTGACTTGAATATTAAATTTTTAATTATAACTACATTCAAACAAATTTTTTTCTTGTTGAACAGATAACTTGTACCTATAATTATATGATAATTATTTTCACGTCAAAACAGCGCCAAAAAAAATAGATGGCAGTATACTGGACTGTGTTCCGTATTAAACAGTAACCAGTAAAGCTAATTATAAAGGAACGGCTTCGCAGTATACTAAATTGAGGTCAGTTCTTATAGTGCTCGCAGTGCATATCGGAACACACACTTGATAATAAAATTTATGGGTGTTGAGTTTTATATAATGATTAATAAAATTATTTCCCCTATGAAATTATATCTTTGATTTTTATAAGAAATTAAAATATCCTTAAACCTTCAATAGTAACATAAAATGTTGATGCTGTAGACATATACATCACTATTACTACATCACTACATTTTACACCGCCGCGTTTGTCTGTCTATCTGTTCACGATAAACTCAAAAACTACTCAACGGATTTTCATGCGGTTTTCATCAATAGATAGAGCTATTTATGAGGAAGGTTTAGGTATGTAATTTTTAAGGTTTTGTGTAAATTGGTTGAAATATGATTATGATTGTTGAAGATGTCTCTGCTACCCGTGCGAAGCTAGGGCGGGTTGCTAGTTATGGCTGTTGCGTAGACTAGAGAAAGATACTCTTATAATTTAATACTTTTGTATTACATATTATATTACACAAAAGTATTAAATAACAAATAACTACCTACTCAAATAAAAACCTCAATCCGTGGCGCTCTCAATATGTTTTGCATTTCAGTAGCTCTTATTATTATTTTCACTATATTTCTAACTATATTACATATTGTGTGAGAGAAGCAGCCTTCAGTTCGCCTTGCCTACAAGTTACAACAAATGAGTAGTTCGTCACCTTTCGTAGAAATTATGGGTTTATTATTGACGGTTTAATAGACTACATTTATTACAACTTCACTCTGGCTAATCACTCAAAACCTGATTTAGTGCAACATTGTATAGAATATATATATAAGTAACATTTATTTTTTGTTGAGAAGATAACTGTTATTTATTATTAGTACAGCCACGCGGAAATGGCGAGTAAAGAATAAACATCTAAAGTTTTTTTATATTATATTGACAAAAAAGTAATAGCTAAAATCATTTTTGCAACTTATTTTTAAAGGATTTTACAGATCACTTACATCTAGCAATAACGCAATTTAACAAAATAAATACATTTAGCAATAACTAAACATCTCCACTTCATAATAAGTTCGATTTGACATTTTGTTTTTATTACGGAGAATGCCGTTCTGCCGTGCGTGCGTGCTCTCAGCTACGCGTTGTTGCCCCTACTGACACTTTTACCGTGGACGGATAGCTAAATTGGTAGGTATATAAAACGCGACCTCGAGTGAGTGATGTAGCCCTGGTACGGGGAAAGCTTGCTGCGGCGTTATTCCTTTTCCCTTGTTTTGAATATCGCTCTTACTCTTTTTTCAAGAGAATAAGTAGTAGGTACAAAGTCTTGCTTTACCCAATTTAGCACAAAAAGCTTATTTTCAAGCCAGCTTACACTTTTGTTATTATAAATTAATTATTATAAGTAGGTATTTTTATGATAACAATACTTGTGGAAGTGATTAATCGTTGACGGAAAATAAAAAGGAAATTGTTTATCAGTCTGTACCTACACTGTTATAAATAGTGACCTAAACTTTAATAAGGAATACCACAGAATCACAAAACTGAGAAATATGAGTTATGTGAGGAATACTAATTGTATTTATCTGTTTAAAAATTAAAGAAATGGACCTAGAAAGTAAGCTTCCTAGGCCTAGAGGCACAGATTTCTAAGTAGTTAAGAGGTGACAAACCGGTTGTTATTTTAATGTATCTATAGTGTTGTCGCCACACCAAAAACTCTTATTTATTTTATTAAAAATAGGGCCAAACTACAATAGATGATAACACAGTTCACTATTTAATAAAAATAAGTTAATAGATATTATTTCGACTGGTTATACCGGTAACGCAATACTATTGGTCGATGGATAAATATTTACAAATTGTGGGATTATAAAAGGGTAGGAATATGTTTAGAACGATTGACTTGAGTGCGAACAGAGGTACGAACAACTTGGTTTATATCAGAGGTTTCGAGATTGTTTCTAACAATAGTTTTGTAGGCGGTCCGCGATCGATGACATATTGTTACGTAATTCAATGTTCTGTGGTATTTAGTTTATCAGCATCAAGAACAGAATCAAGTTAACTGCTGCGGACCATAATCTAGTTTATACATATGTTTGTATTTTATAAAACGTGTCTTCTGTGTACGTACAATACCTGTATTTTATTTTGTGGGTACAGTAACAGCTTTAATCAACATAATTTAGTCAATACTTGTGTCCTAACTTAGTAGAGCTGGTTCTATGGGTTTCTGGTACACGGATAAATATACTTAGGTACATTTTTACTGTAAATACATATGTATCATGACATATTATACATAGAAACATCCAGAACCTTGGAAATAGAAATTTTATTCATGTAGACGGCGGCGACCCGTCGACCGGTGACCTTTAAAAAGTTGTCTGTCCACAAATATTATATATTAATAATATCTACATGAATATAATTTCTACTTTCAAGGTTCCTGGATGTTTCCATGTATAATATTATGTCATAATGCATAAGCGGCGGATACAGGCTGCTTCCTACCGATCTTCCTGTAGTCATATGATGATATTCATACTCGAACGGAGTCGAACCCGGAGGGCTAAGTGGTAAGCGCAGTAGCACATTACAAAGTTAAGTAATACTAGCCAGGTCAGTCTAGAATGGGTGACTATTCTTAAAACGAAACCCCTCCTTACCTCGGAGAGCAATTCAAACCGTCGGTCCCGGGTGCCATACAAACATCTGTGGCATTCGTTACGGGTAGGTAGATGGAGCCCTAAAAAGTCCGACAACCTAGTCTAACTTCGATACCGCCTAGTACATGGGTTTTGGAGGTCTGATGGCAGTCGCGTCACGTAAGATATCAAAGCTCGGCCGTATCGTAGTTAGACTGACAGCCGACCCCGACGTAGTTGGAAAAAGGCGCGGAGGAAAAAGAAAAAGCGGGAGGCGAACCCGCCACCCCGACGTGATAGTCAAACTACCGCCGCGCCACAATTCCTCAAGATATGGTACTGACACTCTGTCTACCATCATCATCACGAATCTTACACGCGAATATCATTAGTAGTTTTAAAAAAAGTTGAAGGTCGTACCGTATGTGTATTGTGAGGTGGCCTCCCATGAATATCGTAATGAAAAAGTCCGGAGATAAGAAAAAGAACTTTGTAACAAATGTTAAATATTTGATGGTAACTGCCTACCGGTACTCTACTCTCTACTTTGTTTCATAATGCACATGTGCGGTTTTTTGCCTTGCCTTGGATTGACCTTGCCTGGAATGACAATAGGGATGACTGATAAGAAAGACAATTGCCTGTCACACTTTTATTTATCTGGGCCAGTTAGTTTCAACTCGTTGCGTATCAGAAAAGTGCAAAACACTAAACAAAATCCCCTAAACTCACTACTATTGTAGGTACAGTTTGTATTGAATACTGGCTTTTAGAGTTCCGTACCCAAAAGGGTATAAACGGGACCCTATTACTAAGACTCCGATGTCCATCTGTCTGTTTGTCGCTAGGCTGTATTTCATGAACCGTGATAGCTAGACAGTTGAAATTTTCACAGATGATGTATTTCTGTTGCCGCTATAAAAACAAATACTAAAAACAAAATAAAATAAATATTTAAGTTTGGCTCCTATACAACAAACGTGATTTTTTTGCCGTTTTTTGCTCGATATCATTAACGGCAACAGGTAGACACTTGAAATATTCACAAAATATTATGGTGTCTAATGTTGTATAGATAGTGGTACGGAACCCTTCGTGCGAGAGTTCGACTCGCACTTGGCCGGTTTTAATGAAAATCCTTAAATTTTGTATAACTCAGAAATAACCAGGTTTAAGATATAGTTAGTAAGTAGCCTGGGACTATATTAGCTGCAAATGTGCTCTACTTTAACCTCTTGAAAAGAATGTATCGTATTTCCTGTGTAGCGTATTTTTCATCAAACATTCTTTATTTATTACCAACTACTACTACTTACTTGCGAGGCTCTCAGGTGTACCCTTATGAGGAAATCGCTATGAACACTAACAGACTTGGCCTCCATTGAGCAATGAGCGACTTTAATACGATAGATAGATATAGATAGATAGATACACAGACAGATTTACTTTCGTTATCATCTTCTTGTCCTTTTCCCATTATTCCCTTAGTCAGGGCTACATCACTCACTCGAGGTCGCGTTTTATATACCTACCAATTTAGCTATCCGTCCACGGTAAAAGTGTCAGTAGGGGCAACAACGCGTAGCTGAGAGCACGCACGCACGGCAGAACGGCATTCTCCGTAATAAAAACAAAATGTCAAATCGAACTTATTATGAAGTGGAGATGTTTAGTTATTGCTAAATGTATTTATTTTGTTAAATTGCGTTATTGCTAGATGTAAGTGATCTGTAAAATCCTTTAAAAATAAGTTGCAAAAATGATTTTAGCTATTACTTTTTTGTCAATATAATATAAAAAAACTTTAGATGTTTATTCTTTACTCGCCATTTCCGCGTGGCTGTACTAATAATAAATAACAGTTATCTTCTCAACAAAAAATAAATGTTACTTATATATATATTCTATACAATGTTGCACTAAATCAGGTTTTGAGTGATTAGCCAGAGTGAAGTTGTAATAAATGTAGTCTATTAAACCGTCAATAATAAACCCATAATTTCTACGAAAGGTGACGAACTACTCATTTGTTGTAACTTGTAGGCAAGGCGAACTGAAGGCTGCTTCTCTCACACAATATGTAATATAGTTAGAAATATAGTGAAAATAATAATAAGAGCTACTGAAATGCAAAACATATTGAGAGCGCCACGGATTGAGGTTTTTATTTGAGTAGGTAGTTATTTGTTATTTAATACTTTTGTGTAATATAATATGTAATACAAAAGTATTAAATTATAAGAGTATCTTTCTCTAGTCTACGCAACAGCCATAACTAGCAACCCGCCCTAGCTTCGCACGGGTAGCAGAGACATCTTCAACAATCATAATCATATTTCAACCAATTTACACAAAACCTTAAAAATTACATACCTAAACCTTCCTCATAAATAGCTCTATCTATTGATGAAAACCGCATGAAAATCCGTTGAGTAGTTTTTGAGTTTATCGTGAACAGATAGACAGACAAACGCGGCGGTGTAAAATGTAGTGATGTAGTAATAGTGATGTATATGTCTACAGCATCAACATTTTATGTTACTATTGAAGGTTTAAGGATATTTTAATTTCTTATAAAAATCAAAGATATAATTTCATAGGGGAAATAATTTTATTAATCATTATATAAAACTCAACACCCATAAATTTTATTATCAAGTGTGTGTTCCGATATGCACTGCGAGCACTATAAGAACTGACCTCAATTTAGTATACTGCGAAGCCGTTCCTTTATAATTAGCTTTACTGGTTACTGTTTAATACGGAACACAGTCCAGTATACTGCCATCTATTTTTTTTGGCGCTGTTTTGACGTGAAAATAATTATCATATAATTATAGGTACAAGTTATCTGTTCAACAAGAAAAAAATTTGTTTGAATGTAGTTATAATTAAAAATTTAATATTCAAGTCAATTGTCAATTGACAATTACTCGCATAATAAAAGTAAGTTTACTTTTTATTAAAAGAAAATATTGTTTTTTAAGTAACCGAATGCATAATAACTTTATAACCGAATTATTTAAATGGGGCTATGTACGATAAAAGTGATGAACATATTTCGACAAATAATTGTTTATAATCTAACTGGAAAAAAAAATTGTAGTTGATCACATGATCAAAGCACCGAGAGCACCTTTCCTCGAAAATGATAGTGCTCACAGTACAAAAATGGCGACGATTTATGACGTCATATACTTCCCTAGGATACTGCGGCAGTATTCTGTCAGTCCATAACGGAACGAAGTTATCTCCAGTAAGTGTATATCGGGACATACCCCAAATAAATAATTTATTTCATTATTTGTGTACTTTGTACAACCCTAGAGTGTCCGGCAGTTCGGCTACATGTACAGACGAAGGTCGCGCGGTGGGCAAGGCGTTCTCAACTTTCGAGAAGCGTAAATAAGATATATTTCTGGTCGCAGCTAACGCCAGGTATTATTATTTCAATTTTGTAGGCTATTATAACGTAGGTATTTTGAGTTTTGTATGGGAGTGATGTATCTGTTACGAAGTAACTATTATCTTATCTGTGCCTTAGTATATATTCCCTTATTAGGGTCGGCGCAATGTGCACATTGCAAATGGTTTTGGTCGATTTCTTTTATGGCCTTTTTAAGACTTTTCAGTATTTTTAAGACGGAAAAGAAAGAAGACGGTTGTATCAGGAAAAATGTCGGATGGGGAACAGAACTGAGACTCAGTAGTTCGCAGTGGCCGAGGTCGCGTACCCGAATGTCCTGTATTTCCTGTGACTGGAGAGGCGACTAGGATAGGAACACCAGCATTTACTTTACTCTCGTATTTTTAATATTAGTAGTATAGATTAACTATAATATGCATAACGAAAAGTTTTTTCTACGTATCAACAAATAAAGCACCTTCCCGGTTTAACTCTGCATCATCCAAAAGTTAAACGACGGAATATCTTCGCGTTGCAGTTAGTGTTGTTAAAAAAAAGGGTTGAATGATATGAATAAACATTATTTTGTACACATCGCTGTAATAACTAAAAAATCATAATATGATCACAATCATTACCGTGAGAAAAATGTTGTCTACAAGACAAGCTCGTAGCAATGTATTGCAGGTATGTAAAGCAAAATTAACGTCTACAATTATTAATTAAATAGTAAAATGCCGTCGTCGCCGCCGGCGCCGCTAGTACAAGTTACATTACGACCGACTCACTCTCGGCACAGAATACATAATAGTCTCGGTCAATTCAAGTCCATTGGACACTGTTCAGTCCCGTCAGTTCACAGCTATGATACAGAAGTGTCTGTCGTGTTTACGGCGACAACAGAGTAGAAAAGTGCCGTTTTTACAACACTATTTTAAATATTGTTTTACAAGAATTTCCCTCTAACTCTGACATACTTGAATTACAAATAGTTAGAAAATACTTTGGAGGATGTATCAGTGGGAAGTATCTAATGTTTAAAGAGGATTGTGCCTTAGACTTCATAAATAAATCACATTTTTTTCCTTATACTTTGTGTTGTGTGTGTGTAATAACCAGAATTAATTGTTCTAAATTACGTGTAACGTTATTGAGTGAAAATGACTACAGAACAGAGAGAGATGGTAGTTTTGATGAAGGGTTTGCCGCAGACAGATTACTGGAGAGACTTATTTTATAAGGTATTTTTTGAGTTTTATAGCTATAGTTGTATTTTTTTATATTGTATGATGATTTTAAGTTTGGTATTGGTCGACTGCTTGCAGACAGCTTTTGATTATTTATGAGTTTTAAATTTTATGTGCATGTCTATACAGATAATTTGAATAGTGAATTCCTGATTAAATAAAAATCTCAGAATTCCGTCTTATTTTAACAGGTTTTATGTAGGTGTTAGGGTTTTTCCTCACTTTTTGTTCCAAACGTGTATTTTTTTATTTGTGCCTGATAAACTTTTAAAATGAATTCGGTAAGCTATAAACATTACTGCCTCAACATAGACATATTTCGATTAATTTAAATTCGATCGATATTTGTTTAACCCTTGCACTTTAGCGAGATAAAATTATGCAGATTAAGGAGAGGTGAGAATGATATATCCAGTCTTTATTTTAGCAAACTGTCTACAGCAATTATTAACGTACGTCTAGGGTGGCAAACAAGGGAATGGTAGTAGCGTTCAGATAAGTTCAAGTCCAGATAAATAAGGCATATTTTTGTTGACGGGATGGATGTTCTCCGTCCTTGGGAGCGGCGAAGGGGACTGTCGGAATCTTATCGAATAAAAACCACTCCAGTGTTCCGCTACTTGCCTATGAGAATTGCCACTGCATTCTTCCGTACTGCATTTTTTATCCTTTTTAGGGTTCCGTACCCCAAAACAAAAAAGGAACCCTTATAGGATCACTTTGTTGTCCGTCTGTCTGTTTGTCTGTCAAGACCTTTTTCTCAGGAATCCGTGGACGCAGCAAGTTACAATTAATATCAAATACTTATGTGTTTGGTTTCTTTAAGCTGTAAAAAAACAAGGTTCTAAGTCAACGCAATCAAAAGACGTCCATTTAAGCCTTAGATTTGACCAAATTTGAACATTTCGCAGGTAAATCAAAACCTATAGGGTACTTCCCATTGACCTAGAATCATGAAATTTGGTAAGAAGCAAGGTCTCACAAAACGAGTAATGGGAAATATCCGAAAGTTGATGACTTGTTGTTATATATGTGAACAACTATATATTACTTACATGAAAAAATTGTTTTTGTGATAAGTTAACTTTGTCGTAAATCGATGTATGGGAGAATGAGGAGAGAAACCTAGCGCTGATTTAATTTCTTCCACAAAGAAATAGCTCAAATTATAACGTTACTTATCAATAACAGACCTTATCAAAAAAGTTACAAGTAGTTGACTTCGCGTCCAACGTTTCTCATTGATATCGGTGGCGCGCACTGTATGAGTACAGGATATACGAGGGGATCCCTCATATATCCTGTACTCAGCAGAGTAGTAACTTCCCATAGTTGCTAGAGTACAGGATTAGTTATTAGTAGGCTTGCAACGAATTTTCGGCAAATATTCGGTATTCGGCCTATTCGGCTACTTTCATACTATTCGGCAAAATACCGATTATCTAGGTACTATTCGGCCGAATACCGAATACCAAGATTTTTTTGTTAGTGGCTCTGTGAGTGGGTGAGTCGGTGCGGGTCTCTCTCGAATGACGTATACTGCCTAGATGGGCAGTATACCGAAGAAGGGCTTAGAAAGGTCTGATGACAGCAATGAGGCGTGAGAGATGTATATGTATATGTTTTATTATTTGTTGTAGTCTTATAATTGGTAAAAGAAAACGATAAATTTAATTTAATTTTTTTGTACTTTTTTTTAAATTCTCTCAATAAAATACTGATACATAATTAACTTCCATAATGTGAAAAAACAACATCTGTCTGTCATTTGATTCGTAAAAAAAATTACGCAGTGGAAGATTGTGATCGAGGGTTTCGTAAGCAAATAATCTGGTATGTAGATAGTATGTGCATCTCAAAGATTAATGCCCGTCTTTTCCGAAAGAGAAACTTAACACAGTTCTAAAAATACTCTCCCATACAACGGTTAACGACAAAGTCAACTTTCAACTTGATGGCTGCACGGGTTCCTGAGGAAAAGGGCTCAGGAACCCGTGCAGCCATCAAGTTGAATTGAGTTGAAAAAAATTCACATCGAATACTTATATCAGCGGTCCCTTAAAGCTGTAGAAAAATCAAGCTTTAACTTGATACGTCAACCGTTTCTGATAAAAAGGGTATTGACAAACATACAGACAGACGGACAACGATGTGATCCTATAAGGGTTCCCTTTTTCTTTTTGAGGAATGAATGGAACCATAAAAACATTGAAATTGAGAATCTCCTGTTGAAAGTCGGTTAGAAATATTACTTCACCAGTAGATTATAATGATTGAATAAAGTACCCTCACACCTTGTGAGAGCTAATATAAAAATAGTGAGTAGTAATATTTAAGATTTGTCCAAGGCAACTGTAGGTATTACTGATTACCAACCGTTTTTTTGGTTTTTCAAATCGAATCAGTCTTTATAACCTTAAGACTACCACTATTTTAACTAAATTAACTATTTTTATATTGCACTTAGGTACATTAATGTTCTTACCAATCTTGATTATTTTCAGATTTACTTACTCTTATTATTTACAAAAACGGATAAGTGCGAGTCTGACTCGCGCACAGTGTTCCGTAATCAATCAAATCAATTCTCAAAGACTTTTGCAAGTCTTTTTTGAAAGACAAATAAAACTTTGGGGTTGCGATGTACGACAAAGTGAACAATCCAACAAAAATAAGCAAAATATAATCCAGCAAAATATAAGTTTGTAATCACAAAATCTTTTTTTTTTTGTGATATAGCAACAAATTAACGACTTTCGGATTTTTTCCTTCACTTGTGCTGTCAGACCTTGTGAAAATTCCGAAAAATAAAAGTAGAAAATTAAGGTAAATTTTGGTAGTTACAAGTTTTCACGAAAATATAAATTTGCCCATATCTTTTTATCAGGATCTTAATTTTTATACAGCTAATGGGGACTATAGACCTCAGTATCTGGTATGAATTTCAACTTACTAGATCCACCCGTTCCTGAGACAATCGGTGGTGACACACGGACAGACTGACAAGAGAGTGATCTTTTAAGGGTTCCCTTTTTTACTTATTGAGATACGGAACCCTAAATTAGTGTTAAAAAAAAATAGGATTTTATTAAAACTAACCTGAAATAAGTTAAGGCTCGAATTTGTCTAATACGAAACCTTCTATTAGACTGGATTATCCAATAGAAGGTTTACTGTATGGTAAGGTGATCGGTGGCACAATTTAACAAATAAAATTGTACCACCGAATACAAGCACTTTTTTATATGACCAACCTAAGCACTGAGTAGATACTTTGGTTATTCCTCATGACATGTGTTCATATCACTATTCTCATCATTACAACCCATTGTACAACATAATTAATAACAGGTTTCGTAAATGCACTTATTACCTATAGATACTAGCAGCATAGAGTAATATAAGTACCTATATAGGTAGGACTGGGCGTTAATGATCTTGAACACAATTGCACTTTATTAAGACTGATACTAAAGGTTATTTTATCCAAGCCGCGTCTATATCCCACCTTAAAACTTTACGAGGAAACCCAGGTGCTGACTGTACGCCAGCACCTGGGCAAACTGTCCTTCTTAAGTACTTAAGTTTACCAAAGGAAAGGGAAAAACATTCCAGCTTGATACCTCCACGCGTCCCTGAGGAAAAGGGTCTTGACAGACAGACAGATGGACAGACAACAAAGTGATCCTATAAGGGTTTCGTTTTTTTCCTTTCGAGGTACGGAACCCTAAAAACTAAATAAAAGAACTGCTATTGCGTATTCAAATAAAATAGAATGTGAGCATAAGGTGAATAAACTATTATTAAATCTTGGTTACTTTGAAACCGACAATATCCTTGATGTGATAGTGTAGTAAGATCTGTGTACCTATATTTTCTTTTAATGATATACATATACCTATCTACTATGTACAAAATACACGAAAATAGTACTTAAAATATATATTATACTATGTACTTGTTTATTGTAATAAGTAAATCATGTAATGATCGTTCACAAACACACACAATACACAATATGAGGTGTATTGTGTATGAGTAATGGCTACCTACTCATACGAATTTCCACACACATTGTTCTGATCTCACGAGTAGTAGTCGTTTTTAATATAAAGTATTCTATTTCGGCTCACTAAACTATTGGCAACAATTCAAGTGTTAGTATTAGAAAGATAAATTCAAACAATCTGTTCAGACCGATTTTGGAAAGGTACTGTGTTATGTATAAATTAATACGTGAGAGAATTCTTTGTAGGCAATTTTCGCCAACGGAGAAGCGGGAAATCAATACTTTTTATAGAAGAAGTGCAATTTTAAACAGTATGTGTTACAAATGTAAAAATTTCGTGAAACGTCCAATATACGAGTATATGTCGACCTACCATGTACGGAGAGGCTATACAATGAAAGTTCAAGTTATACTGGCCATCGATTATGCATTATTGAATGGTGGTCGATCGAATACCACCAGGAGATCTCTACTATATCCTACTAATAGTATAAACGTGAAAATTTGTGAAGATGTATGGATGTTTGTTACTCTTCCACGCAAAATCTAAAATTTATTTACACAATTTATCTAAACTTGGTATGTAGATAGCTGGAGACCTGGATAACACATAGGTTACCCCGATATTCCCACGGCATCGGGACTTACGCGGGTGAATAAACGGGACGCAGCTACTATAATATGAAAAGTAATTAAGAAGATTTACTAATCCCAAAAAAAAAACTAATGGGGTAATGGGTTCGATAAACTCGCGTGAAGAGGGTTCTGTTTTATTTCAATAACAAGCTTAACATAACAGTAGTACCTGAAGAGCATGTTCTCCCATACATTCATTCAACCTATAAGGGTTCCGTTTTTTCATTCTAACGTACAGAACCCTAAAAAGTCGTGTTGAAATTAGACGCTTAGTCGTGACTAGATTGAAAGTACTATACAGCATCTTCTCAAAACCCGTTGACAAATGTTTGAAATGTAGTTTTAGGAAAGGACCCGTGCTTAAGGCCTGATCTTAGAGGTATTTTGAGATCCCTTCAGACCAATTAGATCTTAAGGAAATTGTATCCTTTAGCACACTTAAAGGAAGGTATGTATACTTGTAATTTCCACGTGAATGACGGGTCAATGGCATCAAGCGTGACTCATAGTGTTCATAGTAGGTAAAGTTACAATATTTTAGAAGTACGTATTTTTCATTCAATAAAATGGTAAATAAGCATTTGGCCTACCTAATGTTTCTGTCATTATACTCTGTCCATTCGTTAATTTTCTTTTTGACAGTTGGTTCTTGAGAGTGTAACTGTGATAGAGTTTATAAAATTATAGTTATATAAATATATTTAATAGATTATCTACTTTCATTTGATTATACAATTTATAACCATTCGTAGACATTATGATAATGTAATGTAATATGAGTGACGTTCTATCGTACGTAGTGACGTGAACAAATAAATGTTTCTACTGCATACTTATAAATCGATATTAACAATTCTACAGATTTTCGTCCGTAGTTATCAATAGTTGTCAATCAATCAAAATGTCAAGTTTAAACTTAAAAGTAAAAAATAAATGAAAGCTTCGTGTGTCTGAGTCCTCACTTCCTCAGTAACACCAATAACAAGCAATTCTTATGTATAATATATTAAACAAAGGTATTATATTTAAGTAAACGTGTTCAGTATCTATTTTTGGCAAAAATTATCATTGGTGCCGATTCTGTTACATCACTCTCTAAACTATATTCTGATTACATTTTCTTCATATAAGATGTAAACCTTGTACACGAAACAAGGTCTTATTAATCTCTCTTAGGTCTCGAAATAAGCAATTTATTTGTCGACTATAGTCTGATACGCTTAAATAAACTTTAATACCACGTAGCGAGAGCTGCTATCCGTTGAATGCCATCTCTTTTGCTCTGTGTTTTTAACCGACGAAAAAAAAGGAGGTTCTCAATTCGACCGTATTATATATTTTTTTTTATTTTTTGTTATGCCTGTTCAGCCCTCACTCCGTTATGTATGAACCGATTTTGATTATTCTTTGTTAGATAGGGTATACCTCCAGGGTGGTCCTTTATCAAGGAAGTTTTTATACGGCATTTGAATAATTAGGGACTATCGATGAGTGGCAGTTATACGACATTTGAATAAATGGGGACTCTCGCTGCGTGGAAATAAAATTGAGTATACGTTGACAGGTTTTAGTGGAATTTAGTGACGCTGAAATTAGATGCCAGTAACAAATAGACCTTGTTACGAAGAAGAGAAGATTGATTTCATATGAAGAAATGAAGTCAGATTTTAGTTTAGCGAGTGTGCAATAGAATCGGCACCAATATCTACTTATTTAAATTGATTAAAACTTCCTCTTAAATAAAACGAATTGTTATTTTTAATCGAATTGGCATTTGGCGTTAGGTCATAACTTATTGGCTAGGTAGTTCTCAAACTGTCAAAAAGAATATAAATGATCCGACCGAGTAGGTAAATGGGAAGCTATATTAACCCTGGTATTAACACAAGCTATTTTCATGGGCAACTGCAACTCAAGAGTTACAAGTGCATTGCTGCCCTTTAAGGTGGGAGTAAGGGAAGGGTTAAGGTCCTCGGTAACCTCACTCACTCGGCGAAAAGTAATGCAAGCATTCCTTCACTGCCGGTTTTCTGTGAGGCCGCGGTATCGTTCCGATTGAGCCGGCCGATACTCCGATACTGGTACGTGCCGAAGCTTGGCTCTCCCACGATGATTATATATTTTGATAGTTATTCGAAATTAAAGTTTTTATTTTAAAATCAATGTAATTTTAAATTCGTAGCATTTTATCTTTCTCTCTTCTCTCTCTTTACGATAGGTATAAGTATATATTTTTGACGTGACAACGTCTTATAATTCGATGGAGCCGGCTGCACGCACGAAAAAACATGATTCATGCGGCGTTACCTCGCTCTGAGGCGTTCCTATGACGTTGTCACGTTCAACTATCGTCAGTAAACCGACTTTACAGACAACCGATTTTGTTTAATATTAAGGCCAAATTAAATGTAAAACGTTGTAGCTATAAGGGAACGTTTCACCAGTCAGCGTACGTACGTACCTAAGCTTTAGGATCCTTCACAAACATCCCAATTTGACTATTTTTTTAAAAAGTTGAGAATATCTGGGTCTCGGCTGAATTATGGTAAACTTTGGAAACAAGTAAACACTATATATCTAAGTATAAATTATATACTTATTTATATACGCATTTACGCAAGTTGTGACACCTTAAAATGTTGTACATTTAAGTTTATTATTGCAGTTATATTTTTAGATGTGAGTGATAATGTAGCAACTACTGGTTGTCCAAATAAATAAATATGAATTATAGCTGTTAAGAAAGATTACCCACACAGACTAATAAAACCGGCCAAGTGCGAGTCGGACTTGCACATGAAGGATTCCGCACCATCTTACAGGATTAAGATCGATCAAAAAAATCCAAAAAACACGTTGCTAATAGGGGAGCCAGCTTTAATTTATTTTTATTATTTGTTGTTATAACGGCAACAGAAATACACATTCTGTAAAAATTTCAACTAACTTCCTATTACGGATCATGAAGTACATGTACAGCCCGCTGACAGACAAACGGACGGACGGACAGCGGAGGCTTAGTAATAGGGTCCCGTTGGTTACCCCTCGGGTATGGAACCCTAAAAAAAAGTGGTAAGCCTACCAAACTCGACGGCGAGATCGTCTAGGGATTTTCTTCTTATTTAAACCCGGGACCCAGGCTATTGGCTACCCGTGATGGAACAACGAGTTGTTTTATTTGGTACGATTCCCGCAAATACAAAATAAAGACATTGTCATTAGAGATGGATAATCACCCGGGTTAAAACCCACGACTGGGTAAGAACCCACGACTGGGGAAAATCCGGGTGATTACCCATCTCTAATTGTCATAGATAGAGACGCCACTTCACTTGTGGCGACATACACACACATGCAACAAAAACTTACTTTAGCAAAATCTGGCGAAGACATGCTGATCTACAACTTACAAAAAATTTACAACTTAAAATGCCATTAAAATGATAACGACATGAAATCAACACAAAATTGGCGAGCGACATTTAAAATAAATATTATATATTGGTATATTTGCATAGAATTATAGACGAGAAATAAAAATATTAGGCTATTTTGTAAAATATATAAGAATAAAATAGCCTAAATATTTTGTTCAATACATTATATAATAGGGAATATTTCCTATTGAATACAATACATATTTTTATTGCTGTGCCCAATAGATCGGGGACATCATTTATCCGATCGAGTCAATTTAGTCTATTGAGTCAAAAATTTTACTTCAATAGCTTTTATTGTACTGAATACTCGTATTGGGCATTTTTAAACGGCCTGGACACTATGAATAATGCTATACTAATCACTTATTCCATAACATATGTATAACTTCCCAACATCAAGTCTGGCCGCGGTCCGCCAGGCATCATCGCCTCGCCTGATCGGAAAATCATCCCTTTGTGTTAGAGGGATATCACACCCGCTCCTCCGCACACCCTACCAATTGTACACTGACAATAATCAAATGCAACAATGCATTAGGTAGATAATTATGTACGTATGTTTAACATATTTAAAGTAAATGGTTAAATTTGAATATTTTATCATAATTATTTAACTCACTATTCAAATAAATCTTTAATTTTTTATACTTTAAGTATTGACAATATATTGATTTATAAAATGTTTATACATTAAACGCTTAACATATACACAAAACTTATTTAGGTTTAAGGGTTTAGGGTAAGACGCTACTAGGGCAAAGAAGTTCTCATAATTTAGGAACCTGACTGCGGTGGTATGTAGGTATGTACATTTACCCTACGGAAAACAATTTTTAGGCAGTATAATAAGAGTATCTATATTTTATTCTTTTTGTAGTTTTGGTCGCTAGAGCTCCTTAGAACTACTAATTACTATTACGAAGTAACTATTACGATACGAAGTATCTTATCTGTGCTATTCTATATGTATACTATATTCATAGAATTTGTTGTTGATGTTTACAAGTTACTGTTATTAAATATTTTTAGAACTAATATTAACAGTTGTTTTTCTCCTCTTTCTAGTACGACGTAAACAAAGATGGCCGCATTTCTTACGGGGAGCTTAAAGATATCATCCAATCAAGAGATTACGAGCGTGATCTACCCGACAATCTAGTGGCCGAGATTATGAAACACGCTGACCATGACAAATCAGGGTACTTAGAATATGAGGAATTTGTCGATATGATGCATAATCCCGACCTGAAGTCAGTTTTCGGACATTTTGTTGAGAACTACATACGAACTGTCATTCCTCCACGAAGACATGTTCAGATCACAGGTAATTTTTATATTAGATAGATAGATAGATATATAATACTTTATTTGTACACAAGTCTTACAGTAGAAGTATCTATCCTACATACACTTGTCATACAGATAATGTACAAAGGGCGGCCTTATTGCAAAATGCAATCTCTTCCAGGCAACCTTAGGATGGATCAATGTGTTTCGGAGAGACAGTTGTAGTTGGAGGTGCATTTCAAACTTTTTATGAAAAACTATAATTACTCTAACTTGATCATCATAAAAATATACAAATATTCATGAACCATATTCTTAAAAATTGTTATTGATTGCGCTCGCCTAATGGTGACTGGCAAAGCATTCCACAAACGTACAACTTCAACAGTAAAGGATTGGTCATAAAATTTTATGGAATGTAGTGGCATCTCCAGTCTCAAATCCTCTGATGACCTCAGAGACTTTTCATGTGTATCATGAAGGAACTTAAACCATTCTTTGAGATAAAGAGGGGCCTTAGGATTGAATAAGATATTGTAAAGAAAACTGAGTATGTGAGTATTCCGGCGAAAACGAATTGGAAGCCACTTGCCATATTAAACCACTAACTTAATCAGGTTTAATGTTAAAGTACTTGGTTCCCGCTATTGGTTTGTCGAAGTCATGTCACCGCAGAAATATACACGGTATATACAAACTATACGGGCCTGTTGGTCTAGTCGTTAGTGATCTTGACTGCTCGTGAGGTGGTGGGTTCGATTGCCACCCAGGACAAATAACCGTGTGATGAGCACGACTATATTTTATTCTGTGTCTGGGTGTAATTTATCTTTAATATGTATGTATTTAGTAATATATAAGTATGTTTATCAGCAATCTCGTTACCATAGTACAGGCTCTGCCTAGTTTGGGATCAGACGGCCGTGTGTGAGGTGTCTCAAGTTATTATTATTTCTAATTTATCCCATTTCTTGCTATTTATTCGATTTATTAACTCAGAACTTATTAAACCTCAGGTAGGACCTACGAAGAGCAATACAACAGCTGCTGGCCACCGGCTGTCGTTATGATTTTAATTTCTATAGTGGAGATCGTATTGTTCTGTAGCGATGCCGCATTTGGATACAAATACGGCGACGGAAGAATCGCACAGTGGTTTATCTATGACCCCGACAAGAGGAAGGAGGCGTGGCGGTTCCTAACGTACATGCTGGTACATTACGGGTAAGTACATACATATGAACATATACTCACACCTGTATACCCGAAGGGGTAGACAGACTAGGCAGAGGTGTGTTAAAAGCAGTGGCGTAACAACAGGGTGGCAGGGCGGGCAAAATGCCACGGGCACATGGCCCTAGGGGGCCCCCGGCCCTGGCCTCAAGGCCCTAAGCACAGGAGGCATCAAGAGAGGCGCTATTGTACAATGTGAACTGTGAACATTTCAAGCGCCTATTGCCATTATATTATTAAGATTGAGCAAGAAACGCGTTGGCGTGTGGAGGGGGGGGTGTTAATTTTATTTTATTTTTACAATTTTTTGTTGTAGAGACTATTGTCGGGCATCCCCGAAACACGAACGTGAGTATCTTTAATAAATAAGCTGTATTTTTCATCCTATAATTTTCCACTCTTAAAGGTAGAATATTTGTTTCAAATTTAAATGGGATAAACTTTGAGTACAATAACTCAAATGTTTTTTTTTTACTGAAATCGGTTCACAAATGGCCAAGATATCGGGTAATATATACACAAAAAATAATTAAGTATGTCGAATTGAGAACCTCTTCGTTTTTAAAGTCCAAATGGTCCATCAGCCTTTCATTTCCTGAATCTTTTCACAGAAAGGTAAACGTAATTTTGATAAAATTTGCGAGGATGAACGTTTCCAAGATCCCGAAAGCTTCTTTAAAATTAACGTATTCTATCATGTATTGGATCGCGTTTCCTTGCAATGAAACAAATTGTTAACAATTTCTATGTCTCCCAATCCTTTAATTTGTGATTTATAAAAATGAACCAACAAGCCTTATTAGATTAACGGTACCAGCACACCAATCGATCGATCGACTTGATTAATTTGTCTTTTTCAGACCGATTGGTGAGTTGTAGTGATGATCGCCGAAAACTAATCCATTCTATCAGCAATCTATGTGTGGTGGCACCCTAAGGGAGGGCCCCCATCCAATTAATTAGCCACGGGTCTGAGATAGTATAGTTACGCCCAGTGGCGTATGGCTAATTCATTGGATGGTGCCCGTAGGGTGCCAACACACACATCGATCGATGATAGAGTGGATCTGTTTTCGGCGATCATCAGTGGTTACTACATCAATATGGGCCCCCCTCGGGCTTGGGGCCCGTGGCATTTTGCCCGCTCTGCCACCCTATTGTTACGCCACTGGTTAAAGGTCCCACTCACTTAATAGGGCGCAAGCCAGTTGCCGTCAACTGACCACTTTGGAAATTAAAGACGGGAAAATTGGGAGTATATTGAAAGGGAAAGTTAGGTAAGCAGGGAAGGTAGTGGGCGGATGAAGATGGATTGAGGAGTACAAACAATAACTCGAGTAGGACAAGGTCGCATATCTGTAATTCAAAGTGGCTTTTGCCGCCCAAACCCCTTTTACGGGTATCTATGGTTATTTGTAGTTAAAAAGAGATTTCAATATGAAATACAAATTTATTGTTTGTTTTTTTTTTAATGTGGAAACCTACCTACTGACCTAATATATATGTAAAGTTGCGATGGAATCGAAACCTCAACGTGCTCCGTCACGGGCATGGTTAATAATGTGGGCCCCGGCATAACCGCCCGAAATCAATAGAACGGCTCCTGGCTCTTTGCGGGCCTTTTGCATAAGTGCCAGACATTCACAACCGTTACTTTGTGACCTAAATGAATTAAAGATTTATTTCCATTTGGTCTTAATCCCGCCCAAGGAGGCCTATCTTGCGTAGGGTTGCCACTCGTTTTAAAATATATAAGTAGTATCTAACCATATTTTTGTCAATTGTACTATATACTAAAGATAAATAATAGATAAGTATATAATGACAAATACTATATTTACGAGGCTTTCAACTGCAGCGGTAACATCCAAATAACACGACAACTCTCAGACAGACATACTCTTGAAAAAAAAACCTTTTGTATCATTCTAGTATACTGCACCTAATGAGCAACTTACTAATTCAACTGTTCGTGGGATTTCCACTTGAAGTAGTTCATCGGTGGTGGCGCGTCATGCTAATCTACTTAGCTGGTGTATTGGCTGGCTCTCTTGCAACCAGTATCACTGAACCCACAGCGATCCTGGCAGGGGCTTCAGGAGGAGTATATGCATTGAGCTCTGCTCATGTTGCTACTATTATCATGGTACGTGTGATCATATGATTGTAATTGCGGTTTTAGATCTGTATTAATGAACAACGAGGCCGCGGCGCTGTTGAAATGAATAAATAGCTAGTTACTAATAAATTAATGATTTTTATTAAAGTTTGTATGTGTGGGTCAAACTTGCAACTGAATCAGACGTCGCTCATGTGGAATGTGTTATTATTATTGTGGCCTTAGATTATATCCTACTAATATTATAAACGTGAAAGTTTGTGAGGGTGTTTGGATGTATGGATGGTTGTTACTCTTTCATGCAAAAACGACTGAACAGATTGCTATCAAACTTGGTATGTACATAGCTGGAGACCTGGATTAACACATAGGTTACTTTTTATCCCAATATTCCCACGGCACCAGGACTTATGCGGGTGAAACCGCGGGTGCAGCTAGTAATATATGATCTAAGATTGTGGTATTTACAATATAATTATAGTTATTTATCAGATGACATTTAAATTTATTAGTTTGATTACAAAAACAAAAGTAACTCTAGCGTGCGGGCATTCGATACATAAACCTGTTTAGAATGTTGTATTTTAATTTTATTTTTTCGTATTGGTTCGCATGTCATATAGTTTCTAGATTCGCTATTTATTTAAATGTTTCTAATAAATGAACATTCTGGACGTTTGTATTCTGTGTTTGAATGTTAACCACTTGCAAGACGCTGCCAGACGCACAGTTGAATATTAAATTATGAACATCTTGCTAATTTATTCAGTTCGCTAATTTTATATAAAACCATCAATATAACCAGACTTCTGCCAGTTCTTGTAAAGACATTTCGCACACCTAGATCTAAACAGGTATTAACTCAAAAAATACTTTTTCAGAAAAGGCGAATATTAATTACCTACTGTTCTGTATAGATTTATGCTTTTTAAATACAGCTAGAAGATAGATATTATAGGAATCTTGTGTTTTAATCATGTTGGGGCTGAAAATTGGATTTTCATAAATAATTTTTATTAAATATACATTCGGTTGGTATTGAGATAAGGAATTCGATGGTGTGCATTTAGCTCTTTTTAGAAGTAGGTGTGCGATATCTCGTGACAACTATTAACTACAACGAGATTACCAGCTATTAAAGTATAGTTTCACGTCTGTTTAATTCAATATTACTATTTTATGTTTCAGAATTGGAAAGAAATGAATACGTACAGCGTAGTCATCCAGCTGTTAATCTTCATAGTACTATTTGGACTCAACTTCTTGCAACCGGTCAGCTTTGCTTCTTTTGTACCCCATCTGGCTGGCGTTGCTGCTGGTAAGAGTAACATTATTAATCGTTTATATCTTACAAACTGCGACAACGTAATTGCTAAGGCGAAATTGATTTCAAAAGGTTATGGGTTAGAACACTCTCGGGTACACTGCTGTTGTAAATCCACTCTCAACGTATGCAATTTAGCAGGGTCACCAAGGATACTAGTGATCCGTGCCACTTTCAGTCTTTCCTAAAACAAACATTGAATAATTGAACTATAAAAAAGGATACTTCTAAATCATAATTTAAAAAAAAAACTCATCATCGAATCTTTACGAAAATTTTTAATAAAACTATTTTGGAATAAACCTCTTTCGAACAAAAAAAGAATTTTGAAAATCCGTCTATATGTATAATATGAGACACTCCTTGATGAGCGCCAAATGGCCTACCCATTTACTAGCTAGCCTAGCTATACTACGAAAAAATATAATGTATCTACTCTTATTTGTATGCATTACCTAGTTCCGCACTATGAATCCGTTGTCTCATCAAAGTCATCAATCAACATATAGCTACATATTATTACGGGCGTGTACATAACGCGCTACTCATACATACGCATTTTAACAAAAAACAAATTAACATCAACGTTAAAGTAATACAATCTAATTGTAAAATACACATGTTTCAATATTCAAGAGTGTTTATACTAATCAAGCCAACGAATTGCTCGGATTTAGACCCTCAATTGACGCCATTCGTTCATTCGAAAATCACTTCCATAGGACTGATGTTGATTGTATACTATACAGATCAGAAGTTCGTCTTCATCTTAAAACCATCCTAACGAACTTGAAAACTAGAATGGAAGTTGCTCGGTCTATGTATTGTCTTCAATTCTTCAAATTAGTTGTTACCACGAATTAACAATTAATTATGGAAAACAAATGAAAAAATCTCCGCATAACGTGGTAGCTGAGTCACAGCAGAACGTTGTCAACACAGCAATTAAACGAAACACTAACTGTTCTCTATTGATAAATCAAAGAAAAATATTAACATACCTACATTTTCAAGTACGCAATTGAATACCTAGTAGGTACCTACATATAAGTTTTATATTTACCTTTAGCAAATGACTCCATTTAATTCGTCTCCTCCTAATAAAAGCATAGATAGGGAAAAAGGCTAGACAAATAGGAACTATCAACTAACCATCGGATTATTCTGGCTCCCTTGGTCCGTGATCGCTGAGAGTGGTCCATGATTCGTCATAGACCACTCTCGGTGTCGGACCATGAATCGTACAAAGGCAGTGTGTTGTCGCTTTCGTTCCTCAGTCATCTTTACATGTTATTAAATGCGTAACCTAAATGAATTTAAAATGACACAATCAATGCGTTATTTTTTTCAGGTCTGCTAGTTGGAATTGGTGTTTTAAGAAATCTTACTCAAACAAAATGGGAGAAACAACTGTGGTGGTCTATGGTTTCCGTTTACTTTTTTCTCACAATCACTGGTATTCTCGCTCACATCTTTTGGCATACACGATTCCAAGAATGATTTAAATAGAATATGTTATCGACGGTCATAATTAGGATTTTAATACGTTATTCTCGGGGAGTTTCAATCTTCATGAAAGGAATTTCGTGTGCAATATGACAATAACTATGTTTTCAAGACCTGGAACATCTTGAGATAAATAATCTTGTGAAATTTATGTAAATAATGTAGGTTTGAAGTGTTTTTATTTCGAAAGTTTTGTGATCATGACTAGACATTAGGGACTCATACGGTCTTGATGAATAGGGATATTTCGAATTAACTGATCGAGTTTGCTCGTGACCGTAGGATTGATTCTTGTCACAAAGCATTTCAAACGGGGCAATGTCGTCTCTCTAAGTGTCTTTATGTATATTATAAATAAACTAAGATAATGAGTATTGTGTATATGACACGTGAGTTTTGAAAATAATGATCGGTCAAGGCTTTTCCATCTTCCATATACACGAATTCACCCTACCCTACTTTTTTATTCTTGTGTTACCATCTTTCTCACACGTAAACAGCTGACAGAGCGCAAAACCGCGTCGCAAAACTGAACCATATTACGATACGCCCAGCCCAAATCTTAATTTGTCCAAGTGACTACTTGGGCAAATTGACAAATTAGTTGCTCTCATTGATCTGCCCAACTTTAGATTGCGATCTTAGTTGGATAAAAATATACAACAATAATTCCGTTGTACATTTAAAATAAGTTTAAATAAATGAATAAATACAAAACCTTCGAACATAATTCGCACTGCTATTACGAGACTGTATCAACTCAAAATAGGGTAAATTTGAGATAATTCATTTTTCATACATAAATATCAATTCCCTACGCGTCAATAAATATAAAATAATAATAATAAATTGTAATATGCCAAATTTTTCAACAAAACAACTAAAAATATATTTTTTTTTTTATTTGTTCAGATACCAGTGTATTAACTCAAAAATTGGAAATAACTTGATAACCTGCAATCATTTAAATAATTCATCAATACAGAAATCCCTTAATTTTATCAATCATCTATATACAGTGTTCACTTTTTATAATCTTTAACAGGAAGCGACTAATCAGTTTTGTGTCGTTTCTGAAAAAAGCTACATTTTGAGTTGATACACTCTTGTAATAGCAGTGCGATATAGGTATACCGAGTATAGGTACGATGCGATGGTGGTTAAGGTATAAAGTACCTGGGAGACCGCTGAGCGGGAGCTTTGCTCGGTAGTTTTTTGTAAAATCGTATTTTTCTTTTGTAATATTGCATTTTTACAGGAAATACTACTATGCAGTTGAACTTAAAATGCAAAACTGTATTTGGATACAAAATTTCATCAAAATCGTTGAAGGCGTTTCCTAGATTCAGATTATATATTATATATATACAAGAATTGGTCGTTTAAACGTATTAGATATAGTATATAAAATTAAGTATAATATAAAGTATATCATAAGTCCGCCAATTGTACAAGGATTATACTTTGTAAGATTATGTAAGTCTAGTCTTGTATAATTTCGTATGTTTTGTCAATAAAAAGTTTATCTATTTATCTATCTATACCTGATAAATCAATAAAGTAAATTTACTCATATAAGTTAGCAAAGCCAAATTAAGAGAAGAATTTTTTGTAGGCCCTGAAATAAAAGAGATTCTAAAGAATTAAAGCCTTTTTTAACTATCTTTAAAAGGGCTGCTCCCGACAAAACTATCGGCTTATTTGGTATGGCTGTATTTGGCCTTAGCGTGCAATACACTTTGTTTCTTGGTGGCTTAGGCCGCTATACGAACTGTAAACCTGAGGGTTTGATCGATTAACTGTATTGATTGGAATTACCATTTGTATTGTTTTGTTTTAATATAATGTAAATAATAGTGTAATAAAACCTTGTAATTGTTTATACAGTCTTGTTTATCTCAATAAAATGGGAACTCCAAATCTTGACGATATACCTCTTGGCACTCCCGATCCTACATATATCTTATCTGTTGTGTTTACAGGCATGTCATTTCCCTCTCCAACTGCGGTTATGTAAGTAACGTACATGGTGAAAGTTCCACTAAGAGATATCGACAGTGGAAAAATATCAGGCGATACAAAGCTCTAAAAAACTATGGTGTTATGAAAAATTGATATGCTTTAGAAAATAACACTTATTTTTCTATGATATCTATATCTTTCGTTTTTATTCATAATACTTAATAGACTTAATGTTTCTACGTAAAGAAACTCCAAAGAAAAAACAATTGAGTATTCATTATTTAAGTATAACGAAAGGAGACTCCGTCACTTACTCATCTAATGCTGTCACTGACCTCTTGTATAATAGAGGTCAATGACTGAGCCGTTAAGCCCAACAAGTTGTTTTCGAGAAAATAGCAAAAAACGCGGGAATCGTGGTTTCTGCAAGACTATGAAACTTAGATTAATGATTGTTGGCAATATAGTAAGTATTCATAATAATTATACACAAAGACAGAGAATTTTGATTTTGGTCGCTTCCTATACAAAACAAAAAATGCCGTTTGAGGGTTAACGGCTTTTTAGTTAAAGGACGGCAGTCTGACTAATCACGGAATTTGGAAAACTATTTGGCGTATGTCGATAAAATTTAAGTTTGTATGAAAGTCCTCGTTTTTTTTTTACTGGGGACCTGAAATTTGGTAAGGAAGTAGGTAGGACACGACAGTAGGAGACTTATGCCGAAAATTTTTGCTGCTGAATGAAGTCTTGCCTTGCCCAATTCAGCGCAAAAAGCTTATGTTCACGCCAGCTTAAACTTTTGTTATTATGTATTTTATAAATTAATTAAATAGGTAAGTAGGTATTTTTACGATAACAAAACGTGTGGAAGTGATTAATCGTTGACGGAGAATAAAAATAAAATTGTTTGTCAGTCTGTACCTACATTGCTATAAATATTGAAGTAGGTACCTATACCTACTTTATAAGGAAATACCACAGAATCACAGAACTGAGAATATGAGTTTTGTGAGGAATATTAATTGTATTTATTTGTTTACTAGCTGTGCCCACGACTTCGTCCGCGTGGAATAGTGTCTTTGGGTAGAATTTTTAATTATTTAGGCTAATAATAATTGACGATACTTCCATACAACTTTTCATCCCCAAAACCCCTTACACCTCTTTTTTCGCATTAAAAAGTAACCTATGTCCTTTCTCAGGCTCTAGACTATCTGTGTACCAAATTTCATATAAATCGGTTCAGTAGTTTTGGCGTGAAAGCGCGACAGACAGACAGACAGAGTTACTTTCGCATTTATAATATTAGTAAGGATAAATTTAAGCCTACTGTTTTATGAAAATATATTTATTTGTAACTTATCTAGGTAGTATCATTAGAAATTTCATTTCATTTCATTTCTACTTCAGAGAGAGAGAGAAGAACCACGCACGCAACTGAAGCTCTCAAAAGAAATAAATTTTCCCCATTTTTGCAACATTTTTCATTGATGCTTCGCTCCTATTGAACGAAGCGTGGTGTTAAATATAAATCTATACTAATATATAAAGCAGAAGAGTTTAGTTTGTTTGGTTGAATGCGCTAATCTCAGGAACGAAAGGTTCGAATTCGAATCGAAGGCTATAGGTGTGGTGTTATATATATCCAACACTGAAATAATTTTCTCGTGTTCTATCACAGTCTTAACTTCGAAATCATCATGAAATGGACGCCAGAAAGTAAGCTTCATAGGCCTAGAGGCACAGATTTCTAAGTAGTTAAGAGGTGACAAACCGGTTGTTATTTTGATGTATCTATAGTTATGTAGGCGGTCCGCAATCGATGACATATTGTTACGTAATTCAATGTTCTGTGGTATTTAGTTTATCAGCATCAAGAACAGAATCAAGTTAACTTCTGGACCATAATCCAGTTTATACTTATGTTTGGACTTTAATAAAATATGTATTATGTACGTACAATACCAGTATTTTATTGTGTGGGTACAGTAACAGCATTAATCAACATAATTTAGTCAAGACTTGTGTCCTAACTGAATAGAGCTGGTTCTATGGGTTTTAGTACACGGATAAACATACTTAGATACATTTTTATTGTAAACTAGCTGTGCTGTGCGAAGTCAGTTTGTGACTATAAGTTTTATTGCGGGCAAAGACTGCCTATGAGGTGGTACACCTGCCCTTCGACTTTAAAAGTGGGCATGAAGTTTCCTTCCTTAATTTCTTAACTTATTTTATTCCCAAACAAAGTCGTCTGAAAGAGACTTGCGCCTACAAACATTTTTCAAAAATGTACGGACAATGGACAAATTTCCGTCAAAAGATTTTTTATCGGTTGTGGTAGTTCCTAAATATTGGGAAGAATCGCTTTGCCGGATGCCAAGCACATACATATAAAAACTTTGGTTTTAGTGTCAGAAACCGTGATAACCGTGCCACAGAAGTGTCTATCGTGTTTACGACGACAAAGTAGAAAAGTGCTGTTCCTGGCGTTCCTACAACACTATTTTAAATATTGGTTTACAAGAATTTCCCTTTAATTCTAACATCCTTGAATTACATATAGTTAGAAAATTGTTTGGAAGATGTATCAGTGGGAAACATCTAATGTTTAAAGAGGACTGTGCCTTAGACTTTATAAATAAATTAGAGTTTTTCTTTATACTTTGTTGCAAGATACGTGTAACTTTATTGATTGAAAATGACTACAGAACAGAGAGAGATGGCAGTTTTGATGAACGGTTTGCCGCGGCCAGATTACTGGAGAGAATTATTTAATAAGGTATTTTTTGAGTTTTTTATACATATTTTTTTACAATATATTATATTACATTTATATTTTTTACGGTTCCGTCTGGGTCGGGTACGGGTCTGTCTGACTGTCTGTCTGTCAAGACCTTTCTTAGGAACCCTTTTACGCATCAAGTTGAAATTAATACCATATACATAAATCTGCGGTTCCTTGAAGCCGTAAAAATATCAAGCTTCTAAGTCAACGCAATCAAAAGATATGGCCACCTAAGATTTGATCAAATTTGAACATTTCGCAGGTAAATCAAAGCTTAGGGTACTTCCCATTGACCTAGAATCATGAAATTTGATATGAAGCAAGGTCTCCCTCCTAGCACAAGTAAAGGAAAAAATCTGAAAGTCGTAAATTTTATTTGGCGCCGACTCAAAATAAGTTTATATAAAATTAGATAGTTTATGTAAATAAGCTCAATACTTAAGACTTAAGGTTTATTTATTTTTTGCTTTTTAGTTCTTTTCGTCGGTTTTATTTTTTGTTAAAAAGATTTTATTTTATGGTTTTTTTCATCATCATGATGATGATGATGAAAAATGATGATGATTTCTAAACGCAATACCTGATAAAGTAATGAAAAGTAAACAGAAACACTATTCGTTCCTACAATTTACGAGGGTTTCTCTCAATTTTTTCAGGATCCCATCATCAGATCCTGACTTCCTTGACATGGGACCACCCTTGAGGTATACCCTATCTAACAAAAAAAGAATAATCAAAATCGATTCATAAATAACGGAGTGAGGGCTGAACAGACATAAGAAAAAAAAAACTATTATACGGTCGAATTAAGAACCTCCTTTTTTTTCGTCGGTTAAAAACGTCATAACTTCTATTCTCGCTATTCATTAATTTCGTATCCCATGAACTTCAGTGTGCGTATCACCTGTATGCAGGTGATCTACAGATCTATTCACAGGTCAGAGTAGACAACCTGGACGATGCAATAGCTAGTATCAATCTTGACTTGGAGGCAATAAAAAACTGGTTCAACAGGTTCGGATTAACGGTCAATCCGTCTAAATGCCAAGCAATTTTAATAGGTAGCCCTAGAATGGTGATCAAAGTTGATATTAGTAGCGTACCGGATATTATTTTTAATAAATAATTTCTGCCCATTAGCCCTTCGGTTAGGGATCTTGGTCTGTACGTTGACAGTACACTAAGCTGGCAAACACAAGTAGCCCAAGTCAGTCAGAAGGTAACTAACATCTTGCGTAGTCTTTATCCTTTAAGATTTTTTCTGCCAGCCAAGACAAAACCGTTGCTTGTACAGACTTGGGTGTTCCCTGTTGTCGACTATGGTGATGTTTGCTATCTCGATTTGAATGCAGATTTACTCAACAAACTAGACCGATTTCTCAACAATTGCATTCGGTTCGTATTCAACCTGCGAAAGTATGATCATGTGTAATCTACCTTTTTTTTTATGTACTAATTATTATTACTAGGTATATGTATACTATATTCATAGCATTCATTGTTGATGTTTACAAGTTACTGTTATTAAATATTATAAAATATTAACAGTTGTTTTTCTCCTCTTTCTAGTACGACGTAAACAAAGATGGCCGCATTTCTTACGGGGAGCTTAAAGATATCATCCAATCAAGAGATTACGAGCGTGATCTACCCGACAATCTAGTGGCCGAGATTATGAAACACGCTGACCATGACAAATCAGGGTACTTAGAATATGAGGAATTTGTCCATATGATGCATAATCCCGACCTGAAGTCAGTGTTCGGACATTTTGTTGAGAGCTACATACGAATTGTCATTCCTCCACGAAGACATATTCAGATCACAGGTAATTTTCATATTAAACCACTAACTCATGTTTAATGTCTTGGTTCTTGTTTTGTCGAAGTCATGTCACCGCAGAAATGCCGCAACACCGTATCGGTTCATCAAGTTTAGGCCCAAATTTATCCTATTTCTTCCTATTTATTTGATTCATTAACTCAGAATGTATTAAAACTCAGGTATGACCTACGAAGAGCAATACAACAGCTGCTGGCCACCGGCTGTCGTTATGATCTTCATTTCTATAGTGGAGATCGTATTGTTCTGTAGCGATGCCGCATTTGGATATGAATACGGCGACGGAAGAATCGCACAGTGGTTTATCTATGTCCCCGAGAAGAGGAAGGAGGCGTGGCGGTTTCTAACGTACATGCTAGTACATTTAGGGTAAGTACATACACATGAACATATACTCACGCCTGTGTACCCGAAGGGGTAGACAGACTAGGCAGAGGTGTGTTAAAGGTCCGTCTATTGCCGTCAACCGAGCACTTTGGGAATTAAAGACGGGAAAATTAGGAGTACATGTCTCTCTCAAGTCTCTAAGTCTAAGTCTCGATCAAGTCACCTTTAAAAAAAAACTAAATCAAAAACGGTATATCCGTTTATGAGCTATGTTGCCACAGACAGACACACAAATACAGACTGATAAACTTATAACAGCCCTCGTTTTCGACCTAAATGAATAAAAGATTTATTTCCATTTGGTCTTAATCACGCGAGGAGGTCCATCTTGCGTAGGGTTGCCACCCATTTTATAATATACTAGCAGTGTCTTACGGTTTCACGCCTGCGGTGGGAATATCGGGATAAAAAGTAGCCTATATGTTAATCCAAGTCTCCAGCTACCTACATACCAAGTTTCATCGGAATCGGTTCAGTAGTTTTGGTGTGAAAGAGTAACAAACATCCATACACCCTCACATACTTTCACGTTTATAATATTAGTAGGAAGTAGGATAAGTAGTACCGGACCATATTTTTGTAAATTGTACTATAATATACTAATGAAAAATAATAAGTATAGAACGACAAATAGTATATTTTTGTGGTATTAAAACTGCGGCGCTCGCGCTCTTACGTCGCTCACTCTACTCGGTAGCGGGAACGTAACATCCAAATAGCACGTGCAAACTCTCAGACAGACATACTCTTTAAAAAAAAACCCTTTGTCTCATTCCAGTATACTCGTACTGCACTTAATGACCAACTTACTAATTCAACTGTTCATGGGATTTCCACTTGAAGTAGTTCATCGGTGGTGGCGCGTCATGCTAATCTACTTAGCTGGTGTATTGGCTGGCTCTCTTGCAACCAGTATCATTGAACCCACAACGATCCTGGCAGGTTCTTCAGCAGGAGGATTTGCATTGAGCTCCGCTCATGTTGCTACTATTATCATGGTACGTGATCATATGACTTTAATGGCCGCGGCTCTGTTGTGAATAGCTACTACTTCTTATAAATAAAAAATGTACTAAAGTTTGTATGTTTGGGTTAACCTTGTAGTCCGGGCACCAGAGCATTAGAGGGGGGTGGTCTTTTATAACAATACGGTACTTGGCTTAAAATTTGAAGAAAAATACGTAGAATAACATACTAAAGTGTCTACTTCGACGAAGATACGCGTCATTGTTTATTATTGCAAAGTAACTTGAAAATCAGCTTTTTTTCGGTTTTCATTAAAAATCTAGAAAAATATTGCTTTTAGAGCAAAATGTTAAATACAAAAGCTGTTTAGCCGATGATCTTACATAAGGATTAGGCGTTAAAAAATATTAGACAATTGTTTCCATTGTTTAAATAAGCGAGAAAGATGAAAAATGCAAATAAATTAAAATGCGTGAATCAACGTGCATTACGTTGCAATATTCAAAATTGAATGAAAATCGAATATGTTACAGACATTAGTATGTTTTGCATTGTACGCCAAGTCAGATTGCGAAATTTTAAAATGGCAGCCTATTGTGAAATTGTTAATTTAAAATTTCGATTGTGTGTAAAATGTGTCACGGGCTTGGTATTGATATATGAGTTTTTGGAATCGATGGGGAATAACAATATCTTTGATACCTCAAAAATTAGAATTTTTAATTGAACAAATAAAAAAGTTATTAACGATAAACCGTAAATGGAGGACCGTATTTTTTCTAATTTTAAACTTAGACGTAAACAACTTAGTACAAGTGATTGCGTTTATTTTGACATGAATTAAAAAAAAAGTAGTAGTAGTACTTTTTACTCCAAGTACTCTAGAAGTGGGCACGTAGTTTGGTAAAAACGTCAACGTAGATTGTTAAAAACGTCAAAAGACATATCGCACACCAAGATCTAAACAAGTACACTTTTTTCAGAAAAGGCGAAAACTAATTACTTCTGTGTTCGTATGCAGCTAGAAGAAAGATATTGTAGGAATCTTGTGTTTTAATCATGTTTTGGGGCTGAAAATTGGGTTTTAATAAATAAAATTTTGAAAATATACATTATTTTAGCAATAGCTTAACAATGTACCTATATATATATGAATGGTTTAGTAGTTGACCCTGTGTTGGTAAATTTAGCGTCTAGCGTCGAGTAGTGGTGATATTTTTAAGTTCGGTAGGTAGGTTTGAGATCAGTATGGCTATCATCAGTAGGCAGGTATGCATGTACGTGATAAAATAAGTAGAGAGTTAAATTGCAATAATTGTAGAATACGTGCAAGTTAGTTGATAAGATCCGGGTGTGCACATCTCTAACTAGTAGGTATATAAGAAAACATGTTATTATAGAGAATCAGTCAGTCCATAGAGTCTAGTAATAAACCAAAATTAACTTGACTCGTCGACGTAATTACTTTACCAGCTATTAAAGTATAGTTTCACGTCTGTTTAATTCAATATTACTATTTTATGTTTCAGAATTGGAAAGAAATGAATACGTACAGCAAAGTCATCCAGCTGTTAATCTTCATAGTACTATTTTCACTCACCTACTTCAGTTTAGGCAGTCATATACTACATCTGGCTGGCATTGCTGCTGGTAAGAGTAATATAGAATTAATCATTTATATCTTACAAACTGCGACAACAAGGCGAAATTGATGTCAAAGGGTGCCGATGTAAAACCCACTCCTAAAGTATGCAATTTGCTTTCTGGATACTAGTGAGAGTGACCCATGCCACTTTTAGTCTTATCTAAAACAAACATTGAATAATTAACTTTAAAAATAGTATAGGCATCATACACTTTCCCCAGATTAAAACGTAAAGCTTTCACGGTTTCAACCCTGCTCTCCCGTCGAGCGTTTGAGAGTGGTTTTAGACTTAAAGTTGACACTTCTTGGGCAAGTATTTGCCAATGTACTGTTGATGCAAAAAAAAAAACATAAATTTCTTGCACAATTGAAAACAAATTGACAATTCCTAATGAAAGTTTGGCAGCAGTGAGTTATATCGCGCCTGGCGCCATAACACGGGTGCAGGTTCATTGAAAGGCGCTCCACGCCCCTAAGACCATTGCGCCCGTTTGCAACGCACACCCTGCACCGTCGCTAAAACCGCCTCTGTAATCAAGTTCAAATTCAAATTCAAAACCATTTATTCAATTAAGACACTAAGTGACATTTATGAACGTTAAATTGAAGCTAGAGTTAAAATCATGGATCGGCACAAACAAACGCCACAGCATGTACTGAATTGTCAAGGTAAATTAGGTGAAAAACAAAAAAATCTACTGCCTGTTTGTGTCGATCTATAACTTCCAGTTTCCAAAATGCGTAGGGCCTTATGAGAAGAATACTAGCAAAGAAACTCATGGCCACTCTTTTTAAAAGTCAGATCTTCAGGTACAATAGTGTTAGTGTTACACGAGAGGTAAACAGGATGCAAGCTGATGCCACCTGAATTTCATTTTATTCAAGCCAACGAATTGCTCGGAATTAGATCCTGAATTAGACGAAATCCTTCGTTCATTCGAAAATCACTTTCATCGGACTGATCACGATTGTATACAAGTTAGAATTCGTCTACAAACGAACTTGAAAACTTGAATGGTAGTTGCTTGGTCTATGTTATTATCTTCAATTCTTCAAATTAGTTGTTACCACGAATTAACAATTAACTAGGGAAAACAAATGAAAAAATCTCCGCATAACGTGGTAGCTGGGTCACGACAGAATGTTGTCAACAGAGCAATTAAACGAAACACTAACTGTTCTATACATTATTTAACTTTAAGTACGCAATTATTACCACGCAATACCTACATTTAGATTTTGTATTTACCTTTAGCAAATGACTCCCTTTAATTCGTCTCCTCCTCCTAATAATTGCATAGATAGGCAAAAATGGTAGACAGATAGGAACTATCAACAGTAACTAACTATCGGATTATTCTGGTTCCCTTGGTCCGTGATCACCGAGAGTGGTCTATGTCGAATCATGTCGTCATAGACCACTCTCGGTGTCGGACCATGAATCGTTCAAAGGCAGTGTATTGTCGCTTTCGTTCCTCAGTCATCTTTAAATGTTATTAAATGCGTAGCCTAAATGAATTTAAAATGACAAAATCAATGCGTTATTTTTTTCAGGTCTGCTAGTTGGAATTGGTGTTTTAAGAAATCTTACTTGGAGTAAATGGAAGAAACAACTGTGGTGGACTATGGTTTCCGTTTACTTTTTTCTCACAATCGGTGGTATTCTCGCTCACATCTTTTGCCATACACGATTCCAAGAATAATCTAAATAGAATATGTTATTGACAGTCATGATTAGGATTTTAATGCGTTAGGTATTTTCGGGGAGTTTCAATCTTCATGAAAGGATCTTCGTGTGCAATATGACAATAACTATATTTTTAAGACCTGGAAGGTCTTGAGATAAATAATCTTGTGAAATTTATAGAAATAATGTATGTTTGAAGTGTTTTGTTTTGAAAGTTTTGGGATCATGACCAGATATTAGGGACCTATACGGTCTTGATTAATAGGGATATTTTTCGAAATTGATTGATCGAGTTTGCTCTTGACCATAGGATTGATTCTTGTCACAAAGCAAACGGGGCAATGTCGAATCTCTAAGTGTTTTTATGTATATTATACATAAATTAAGATAATGAGTATTGTTTATATAAGTTGTAAAAAACCACGTGAATTTTGAAAATAATAATCGGTCAAGGCTTTTTCATCTTCCATATACACGTATTCAGATTCAGGTAGTTATTAAAAAAAATTTAAAAGATCCGATTATTTTTCAACAATGAGGTCAAGAGGAGAACTTAACAGGAAATGTACCTGGTTTCTTTCTATAAAATGAATATTATACGTTCTTAGCATAAAATGAAGATAATTGTTAGATAGGTACCTACATAGTCTAGTCCGGTTTTATGAACAATATATAAAATATATAGATACAATATATATATACTAATTTTATAAAGACATGACATATAATTATGAGAATATAACTAAACATATAATTACACGAGAACCAACGATATTATATTATAAGTAGAAAGGGCGGATCTGTTAATTGAACTTCCTCTCTACATTTTAGGTATATCTGAGAAAATTGGGCTAGTTCAAATAACACCTTTTAAAAATATATCTGTAATGTTACGATTGTCTATACTTTGTTCTGTTGTCTATTATGGATGTAAATTTCAATTTGTTTTGTGAACAACAATAAATATTTTACTATCCAACAATGACGCCGAGTGAGTCAGGTTACCGGAGGCCTTAGGGCTAGCCCT
This sequence comes from Callimorpha dominula, assembly GCA_949752705.1. Classification (NCBI taxonomy): domain Eukaryota; kingdom Metazoa; phylum Arthropoda; class Insecta; order Lepidoptera; family Erebidae; genus Callimorpha; species Callimorpha dominula. The sequence continues at coordinate 9,019,822 of OX457009.1, read as the reverse complement.
TTCCTCTCCCCCTCTTCCTCTACTGACTCTACTCCCACCTTAAAGGCCTGCAACGCACTCGTGACTCTTGAGTTGCAGTCTGCTCGTTTGCCCCCTATACCATAAAACAAAAATTGAACAAACGGAAAATTACACTCTTTAATATCCAGCAAAAATGTAATTTATGTAGCTTTACTTTTGAATAACTCACTCAACTCATAAATATATTATGTAGATCCTTCTATGTATGTAGATATGTTTAATGATGTATATATTAGTAGCTCTTATTTCGTATTTTGTATTTTTCTGCTAGGTAAAGTCACCAGTGCTCGGGGCTCTACTGATTAGCAACGTGCGAGTGACAACACTGATGTTGCGGTTGTTTATATGACAATGTGTCGAAGGCCGAATGTTCAGTTGAACCGATCCAGATTTGCCTGGGCATATCATGATACGGCATTTCATGATTTTCTTGTCTAATACCCGGCATATCATTCAAAGTTTTACACGGCCATGTTTGGGCCAATCAATTCTGTAGGGTGACCAAAGTAATGATCTAAAAATGAATACGGTTCAGTGTTAAAGCGCATCACTTGAGAATGGCTGGATGAACTTTAACTTTTCTAAATTCGGTTTCAAAATAACAGTAATAGGCTATATAACTAGGCTAGTCCGAGGAATCCCGCTGCATGGATACTCTACTTTTTTATCCTTGTGACACCGCCATCGTTTTCACACGTAAACAGCAGCCACAACGCAAAACGGCGCGCTGTCGCTAAACGGAACCATATTAAGATACGCCCAGCCAAATGTCGATATGTCCAAGTAACTAGTTGGGCAAATCGACAAATTGGTTGCTCTCTGAAATAATCACGAAATGCTAGGTATATCATGGTCTGAAATATCGTATAAGAATATATAAATTGTAATAGACCGATCGGCCCAAATCGACGATCGGTCTATTACGATTTATGCACCACTCGCTAACCGTTATTAGGCTAGCCAAGTGCTTGATTGCGATCTTAGTTGGATAAAAATATACAACAATAATTCCGTTCCACATTTAAAAAAGTTTAGATAAATTAATATATGCAAAACCTTCGATCATATAGGTATACGATGCGATGGTGGTTAAAGGTATAAGTATAATATATAATAATAAGTATAATATAATATGTCACTACATATTATAAAACAAAGTCCCCCGCCGCGTCTGTCTGTCTTTCTATTTGTGAGCGATAAACTGAAAAACTACTGATCGGATTTTCATGCGGTTTTCACCAATAGACAGAGTCATTCATGAGGAAGGTTTACGTGTATAATTTGTTAAGGTTTTATGTAAATTGGCTGATATATGATGATGAATGTTGAAGATGTTTCTGCTACCCGTGCGAAGCCGGGGCTGGTTGCTAGTATAATATACGTACATAATAAGGCTGCCAATTGTACAAGGTTTATAGTTTATAAGATTATATATGTCTTATTAGTTTTTATGTATAGTTGTAGTCTTATATAATTTCAACCCCGCTTTGCTAGATTTTGTCAATCAATTCAAGTGTCCCTCGGAAACAGTAGCTACTTGTTAAGAGATATAAGGTACCCTATATCCTTTTCTGTATGTCTAAAAATGTGTATGCAAAACTTCATGATGATCAGGTGGATAGTTACGGCGGCTTTCTGTGAGTCAACCCTACTAAAAAATTAGTAGGCGGCATCTGTCTGATTTCATAGAGAAGAAAGGAAAAGGATAAACTACTTCTCTAAGGAGCGACTACATAAAAGTAGACCTGGATAAGACTCGCTTATATCATTCACCGATTCCGAGTTCCGATACCGAAAGTTTAGACTGATGAAATCTTTGACTACGACTGAGTGCGGTTCAAATCCAAAACCGTATACATTTCCAGCTCAAGGATCTAAATTCAAATTTATTAGAATGTACTCTTATGCAAACCGTCCGTATCATCAACCCACAGTAAAAGTAGGTAAGTAGACCTGAAAAACTCTCGATTTCTGCAGACCTTATGAGAGAATGGCGTGAACATTACGGATGGCGCATAGCTGTTGCCTCGCCACTGCGCCGCGCCGAATGTTGCTTGGTTGTTGGTTCAAAGCCCACACGACACAAAAAATCGTGTGATCCATAGTAGCTGTCCCGACTGTGGGTGTTCTTTGTGTCCGTTATTTAAGACCCCCGTGACACAGGAATATTCCTAATGCGGGAGTTTTCTTTTTAAAAGAAAGAAAGAAAGGAAACTAAGTCTTCAGCTTATGTACAAACTTGTATGTAGGTAGATACTACGTCCATCTCGGGAATCAATTCTCGAAGATTTTTGCCCATCTTTTTCAAAAGACAAACTTAACTTTGCGGTTGCGATGTATGACAAAGTCAACAATCCAACCGCAAAATTGTAATCACAAAAACTATTCTTTTATGTCATATAACAACAAATAACGACTTTCGGATTTTTTTCCACTTATGCTATCAGACCCTGCTTCTTACCAAATTTCATGAGAAAAAGATCTTGACAGACAGACAGACACACAGACCGACAACAAAGTGCTCCTACAAGGGTTCCTTTTTTCCTTTTGATCAACGGAACCCTAAAAAATATGTTAAACTTGAGAACAATCTCGTATTAAAGATAGATAGATAGATAGTACTCTTTATTGTACACCAAACACATGATACATATACATGATACATGATACATATAAAAAAAAACAACTTAAACATAAAATGCACAATGGGCGGCCTTATCACAATAAGCAACATCTTCCAGGCAACCTTTGGATGGACAGGACTGTAATGATTTAGTGTGGGTGGGTATGGTGTAAAATATATAATACGTACCAAATTGAACTAATATGTACCTACTACTAGTATAGGTATGATCACATACATATTTACACAAACGTATACATACAACTACATACGTATACACAAATACATATATATATATACAGTATACACATACACCTAAATATATACATTACAATTGTGCATAGTATTAGATTATATATAGATTATCTTAGACATAATTTTGCATATAGTATTCTTTTAACATTTTTAGTACAACAAGAATATAATATTATGTATATTCTTTATAGGCCTGTCATTTCCCCCTCTAACTGCGGTTATGTAGTAACAATAACTCAGTCGCTTTAGCATCCTTTTTAGAAACCCACACTTATTCGAAAGATAAGGCCATAAAGCACATAGTCCGCCACTACACACACTTTGCCAGATCATCCAGAAGGAGGAGACGTACATAACCTGCAAAAGTTAGTTTACTTCGGATGTGTTATTAGAAAACGTTTTATTACCTACCAGCTGCACCCGGCATGCGTTGCAATGCCTTTTTTATATATATTTTTTTTTGCTAGGAACCCTCGTGGGCGTCCCCAGAACACCCTACCAAAGTTTCATCACAATCTGATCAATGGTTTCGGAACGCATGGAGGACAAACAAACAAACATTTATTTTTATATAATCATAAATAGAATGCAAAAGTTACTCTAACCACAGAATACATAATAGTACTCTAACTATGAATTCGCCCTATACCTACTCTTAGATAGGTTGTCTGAAGACCGCTTTTAGCTGCAAGACCGCTCTTTGTACTTACCGCCCATTAGTAATTGTTTCTGCTAGTACTCTAACTATGAATTCGCCCTATACCTACCCTTAGATAGGTTGTCTGAAGACCGCTTTTAGCTGCAAGACCGCTCTTTGTACTTACCGCCCATTAGCAATTGTTTCTGTTTATGTTTAATTATCGTCTAAAATATGTACAATAAATAATGTTCTATCTATCTAATTTTATTTATATTATTATCATTAAGAAAACATTCATTTGTTTTAATGCGTAGAATGAAACATCGCAAACGACACGTCAAATGACACATTTCAATAAAATAATAATAATACAAGCCTTAAAAAATAACCCTATGTCAGGGTAATAAATCCGAAGCAGTTAGTCCGAATAATTTATTTACTAAAATTATGCTTTAATACCAAATAACTAAACAGATTAATTAAGATATAGCATACCATTCAGAACAAGAAGGATCCTACCAACATATTCACCCCTTTCAAATACATGACAAAGATTAATTGGTTGATTAACCCAGTGGCCTCTTTACAAAATCTAATTGGTCTAAGTTTTGTAGTATCAGCTGAAGTTACATTTTTCTAACTGAAAATGGTTATAATTAGATACAACGTAACTATGTTATTTGTGTCGTAAAAGTCCTTGTATAATTAAATACAATGGCTTTGTTACACCTACATCGAACAAGTATACCTTAGAAATGATGCCAGCCAGATTTAAGATGGTCATAATAATAAAAGTAAAAGTATTTTTTGCTATGCAAAAAACTGGTCTCGGCTCTGAACGTTTTACGTTTTGAATTGAATATGGAGAGGGAATATCGTATATTTATATTAAACTGGTTGTAATTAAGGTGTACATTTATAACGCCTATAGTGCTCAATAGCGAAAACCTTTATTCAAAATTTTGTCCGAACGTACGTCAGTTTGATGAATGTCACTAGCAGATGGCATCACTTCAAAAATGAACACTTCTGATCGGCAACTCACAATTGGCTCCCATGGGCACCTGCACCTCAAGTCACAAGTGCGGCCTTTAAGGTGGGAGCAGGGGAAGGGAGGAGAGGGCTAGAGGGAAGGGGGATGGTAGAAGAGAGGAATAGAAGAGAACGAAGGGTTAGTAGACATGTGCAAACCATGTCCGACATGGGATTGAACCTGGAACGGTTCCTTTCCTTGTCGTAACTAGTTCCAGGAAACATGTCCGAGGAACTATCTAGTTCCTTAGTTTTATCCGGACATTGTAGTTAACAGTTTTATTTCGGTTCAGACAGTTCCTCGGACATACATGGTTGTAAACAATGATATTGTTTATTTAGACTTAAAATATTTTAAATGAATGTATTAGCTGGGTCTTTAAAAATCCATTGATAGTATATATACATAATTAAGTAATATTTAAATTTGTACATCATAATACATAATATATTATATATAGGTATTTTATTTATAATTGCTAAAATAAAAAGTAGCTTGGGCACCTTTGATGCCTTCAATCGTTGCCTTCTGTCCATAAAAGTAAGTCCTGCTTTTCAAAATACACCCTTGCACGGAACAGAAGTAGGGGATGACGGCCCGGAACGCAACGCTCGCGGCATACGTCACGCGGACAGTTCGTTCCGAAGAACTGTGGAACTGGAACTATTAGGTTGAGCGAGTCGGAAAGAACTGACATAGTTCCGACTGCGGACATAGTTCCAGGAACTATTACGCTCCGGAACTACACATGTCTAAGGGTTAGGGCCTCCGGTAACCTTGCATTTGCTTCACTGCCGGTTTTCTGTGAGGCCGTGCTATCACTTCGGGCCATACGTGCCGAACTGCCGAAGCATGGCTCTCCCATTGTAACGTAGAGTAAATTAAAACAGTAAAAAAACACAATCAAATTGTATGAGGTAAAATCGAAACCTAGTCTGGCAGTACCGAACTTTCTTCTTCAACTTGTCACACATTGTATTAATGCGTCAGCTGTCAATTTAATAAATCACAAATAGTATTGTTACTGTTCTTATCTTTTTAAATGACATATATGTAGGTGTGCCGTCATGTGTACAGTGATAAACTAGTGTTTATGTTTTTTATATAAGCTGTATTTTGTTATTAACCCGCGCACATGACTGTCTCCTGATACAGGACCAAATATGTTATTACTCCACACGTGTCTATATGTGTTATTTCCCCTTTTTATTGAGCGTTGTGTGGCACGGTCTATCGAGGAAAATGGTGAGCAATTCCTGGAGTCGCCCAAGTATACCAGTTATGCAGATTTACTGAAGTTAACCGAAAAATTGGAGGCGACATATCCGGATCTAGTGAAGTCGTACTCTATTGGGAAGTCAATACAAGGACGGGAATTACTCGTTTTGCAAATAAGCGAGGATGTGAAGAATCCACATTATGAACGACCATCTTTTAAGTATGTAGCCAACATGCATGGTGATGAGTCAATTGGAAGACAACTAGTGATATATTTGGCAGAATATTTGTTGGCAAATTATGGCAAAGATGAAAGAGTGACTAAGCTGGTTAATACTACAGATGTACACTTGATGCCCTCGCTGAATCCTGATGGATTTGAAAATAGTGAGGTAAGGAAAATTATATAATCTGAGTAGATTTTTTTTATTGGAATATTTCAAATGTCTATGACTGAAAACAGGTTTCCAAGTTGTAATGTCATCACTACATATTATAAAACAAAGTCCCGCGCCACATCTGTCTGTTTGCGAGAAACTGAAAACTACTGAACGGATTTTCATGCAGTTTTCACCAATAGACAGAGTGAGTCATGAGGAAAGTTTAGGTGTATAATTTGTTTTTCTTTTTTGCGTAAATTGGTTGAAATATGACAATGATTGTTGAAAATTTCTATGCTACCCGTGTGAAGCCGGGGCAGTATTTTATAACTAAAGACTGTACTTCAGATTTCAATAGGCAACAAATTAGAAAGTACTTAAAAAGTTATAGTAAGGAGTATAATGTACTTTGTTAAAGGTAATTATTTAATTATTGTCACTGCTGCTTTTCTCTAAAAATTTATATCACAAGGATGTGATAAAATCTTATCCAGTTATTTTTGTATGTATGGACCTATAAAACCATTATGATATTAACTACAAAAGTAGACAAATAAAATATACAATTTACACCATTAGGGACACCTTCTTCACACTTAAAATTTAATTACATCATTCCATTCACTATCAAAAGTAAAGTCCCTGTGACTTTTGACAAATGACATAACTAATATTTTATTACAATTAATTATGTTTTCCCCCTACTTTATTACTTTAAATCTTGATTATCACCTTTTATATTTGTAAACAAACTAAAATTATAACAAAAAGTTTCTATGTACTAAACATAGAAAATAAAGTACCTGGCCGTCTGGTATGAAAGGCTTAATCATCGTGGATAAAACTTGTGAGGTATGTTATGGATGAGGAGAAGCAAGTGGCTGGCTATTGTCTCTGCCTAATCGGAAAGGAGAAAGGTATGTGCAATGTGCATGTTCTAATCATGCTGACCAATAAGTGCGAGCATGACAATGTTGCAATTTGATTTAACTAAAATTTAAAAAAAAATCTAATGTCTTCATTTACAGATACTGCTCCGATGTCAAATATTAAGACTGATATGTATTTAATAATTCATTGAAAAAGCTTTCACTATGTTGTGATGTTGTTCTTTTTAAGCAGGTATTTCTCTGTAAACTGGGCAACTCATTCTAAGAAAGTTATCTAGGCAACTTTTTTGCTAATATATAGTGTACCTATTAAAAAAATCTTATTCAGGGAATAAAAAAACAACTATTTAATAACAAACAACAGATGAACCAAAAATTTTTCATTACTTTTGGAAATATTGAGCATTTAATAAAAAAAAAATTACAGGGGATTGTTGCACATGTCAGGGGACTAAGTATATAAATAAATGCATGAGAGTACAAAAAAATATAGTTTGCCTTTTATTTGTCTTCTATGAAGCTTAGGAATTAAGTAATGAATGAAGGTGTTTTTCTCTCTAAAGAACTCAGACGTTTTCAGAAGGTCGTATTTGAAATACTCATATATTGACTGCATTGGATGGCAGAATATTTAAAGTGGGCTGTGGCGGTACTATGCCGTGTCAATTGTTCTGGGTTCGATTTCTACACGGGACAAAATTGAGTGATCCACAAATAGTTATCCTGACCTAACCCTTATAGGATCACTTTGTTGTCCGTCTATCAAGACCCGTTTTCCCCAGGATCCCGTGCAGGTATCAAGTTGAAACTAACATGAAAGTCTTATCAATGCAGTCCCTTGAAGCTGTAAAACAAACAAGCTTCTAAGTCAACGCAAAAAAGATACAGCCATACATAAACCCTTAGTTTTTAATATTTCTTACTTCCCATTGACCTAGAATCATGAAATTTGCTAAGAAGCAAGGCCTCACAGCACATATATATATTTATATAATTGCGGTATCATCAAGTTAACTTTTTCGTAAATCACTGTATGGGGAGAGTATTTTTAGAACTGCAAAGTTAAGTTTGTCTTAAAATAAACAGGCAAAAATCTTCGAGTATTGATTCCCGAGATGGACTTACTATTTACATACAAGTCCGGTTTTTATTTTATGTTCATTTCAAAACTTATTGCACAGTCATAAAATGGCACCACATGGCAAATCAATTAAAAAAAGGAATCTGACGCCGTGTAAAAAAAGTGAAGGTCAACAAATTGAATGGTGACAGAATTGAAGAAAGAAACAAGAGAAAAAAATCATTGTTACAATAATAGGAAATGCTAAACGATTACTCAGCCGTGAATTTTATTAGTCACTTAATTTTGAATCTTGACAATTTATTACTACCCACTTCACTAAATAAATAATACAACTCATTGTTTCAGGCCAAAATTATATAAAAATGTACAAATCGTTGGGTACCAAGGGGTAGGTTGAAGCGTATTTAACACCCACTTATTGCCAACTGTAATTTGGTCACCACTCACCAGTGGCGTAACAATAGGGTGGCAGAGCAGGTAAAAAACCACAGGCCGCCGGCTCGAGGGGGCCAAAGGTTCTGAACACAGGAGTCACTAATTACAAAATGTATTAATGAATTAGCTACGGGCCCCAGATGGTATAGTTACGCTATCGCCACTCACCTAATAGGAGGCAAGCCTATTGTCGCCAATCGGGCACTTTGGGAATTAAAGACTGCAAAATTGGGAGTATATTGAAAGGGCAAGTAGGAAAGAAGGAAAGGTATATTGGTTCTTCGGATGGATTGGAGTGTTAACAATGCCTGGAGAAGGTCAGGGTCGCATACCTGTACCTGGAACTGGCTATTGCCAGAAAGTCCGAACCGTCTAAATTTCATAATTACTACAGCTGTTACACTTTGAAAAAGGGGCTCGTGGCTGGTAACCGAGTAGGTTAGCACATTACAAGGTTAAGTAATGCTAGCCAGGTCAGTCTTAGAATGGGTGACCATTCTTAACACAGCGAGACCCCTCCCTGCCTCGGAGAGCGAACATCTGTGGCATTCGTTACGGGTAGTTGGAGCCCTAAAAAGTCCGACAACCTCGTCTAACTACTAAACTTCGATATCACCTAGTACTTGGGTTGTGGAGGTCTGTGACATCATAGCTCCTAAATGAATGAATTTTGTTTTTATTTTTGTTCGTATTGATCGAGAGAGTTCTTAGCTATAATTCAAAGAACTCTATTTTGCTGTTTGAAGATCATCAGCTCTTTCTAATTCTTGATGGGATGTGATTAATTTCTACTGATCTGACTTTCATTGTATAACAATAACATGGTAAACTTGACCTGATGCAGCAACGTCATCTGCATTCAGCAGGATATCCAACTCCTCATCAACTTATAGCAGTGGCATCGTATTTGAACTCATTCTAATAGTTTCACAAATCATTCACAAAAAAATATATATATGCATAATGGCCATAAGTAAAATTTTCGCTATCAGAAACAGCCTACCACCGCCGACCAAATCTCTTGAGCTCTTGTCAACCTCCTTGACATTGAAGGCGGCCAGCGTAAGAAACTGCAACATTATAGAAAACTTAACAAAACCTTAACCTGCTTGCTGGAAGCTCTTTCTCAAGTGAGCCTAGTCACAAGTACCTAAAACATTAGTTGTGCAATGGAGAATTAAATAAAGAACATTAATTCGATTTATTCTATAAAATTTATAGAGCATGGAATGCTTTTTACGGCAAAGTTTTAATGACTGAAATCAAACACCCCACGCTTTCTAGGACTGTTTTTACTTTTATATGTTTCGTAAGTCATTTTTATAAATTATTCTTTCTAAAAGGTGTGAAAAATTTCAACAAATCGGACATTAAAAATGGTAGTTACATAGATCCTAACTAATATAAGAAAACTAGTATTATTATAAATGCGAAAGGGAGGTTATTTATTTGTTTGCTTGTTACGTTTTCATGCCTTAACTACTCCACCAATCATCATGTCCTTTTGTATACAAGTTGTTAGGGGTACAGAAAAGCACAGGGTACCATCCCGAAAAAAAGCACTAGTAGGTGATACTAGGGCGCTACATAAGTTTTGTTGTACTTTTTGTAATATTTGTTTTTCGCAGTAATGTCCTCTGGCAGTAATACAGGTGTTTTTTTATGGTATAGGGGACAAACGAGCAGACGGGTCACCTGATGGTAAATGACTACCGCCGCCCAGGGGCATCTGTAACTCAAGAGTCACAAGCGCGTTGCCGCCCTTTAATGTGGGAAGAGGGGATTAGAGGGGGGAGAGGGGAAGGACGGGTATAGGGGAGAGGGAAGGGTTAGGGCCTCCGGTAACCTCACGCGGCGAAAAGCAATGCAATCATTCCTTCACTGCCGGTTTTCTGTGAGGCCGTGGTATCGAGCGGAGTCGAGCCGGCCCGTATGTGCTGAAGCATGGCTCTCCCACGTAACCGAAGCATGGCTCTCCCATGTAAACATGAAGAGCTTCATCAGACGTGTAAACCAGGTGTCGCATACCTCCTCAAAAGCTCATTCCTATAAGCTCCTCGTCGCTGGAAAACTTACGTCTCTTCAGTTTTCCTTTTCCATACAGGAATAGCGCAAAGTCGCATGGCACTAAATCCAGACTTTCAGTCCGGCGTCCCACCAATTTGAGCTTGTTTTACCGGCTTGGTGTGCAGGGGCATTACATTGGTGCAAAAGCCATTTTCACAGACATCGGCGGTGGTTCATCTTCAAACACCTCCCTTTACTCTGGGATTTAATAGGAACGTCGAAAAAATAATACAGCCAGGTTTATACCTATGTAACAAACGAGTTCATGTAGTTAGATCGGCCGTCTTCAAAATCTTTAAACATATCACGAGACCAAGTCACATGCTGCTCCCTCATCGCGTCAGTCATCAAGTGCGGTACCCAGAGTGAACAAAGTTTCCGCAAATGGTCGTGAAGAATCCGACGAACAGTTGGTGCACCTAACTTGAGGGTTTCCTCGCTCTGTAGATATGTCACACGTCGGTCTCTCTGCAATAATTTTCGTACAGTCTCAATGTTCTTATTGGTAGTCCCTTCTATCGGCCTGCCGGACCTTGCATCATCTTCCAAGTTAAATTGGCGCAATTGAATTAAATATACAACCGTTCTGTAGTTAGAGATGGAAAAGTTTCCCTTAGTGCACTACTCTTTTTCTGGAAACATTGTTATTTAGTTAAGCCATGCTTAAAGCTATACAAAATAATTACACGAATGTCATAACGAGAGAAGGCCGCCATATTCATTTAAAAAAAAAATCCAAAAACGTTTCCCTGCCTCCATAAACTGTATTTTTTTTTATATTATTATTTCATGGATATAATTTCAAATAACAATATTACGATGTCTAGTTTGCATATGACAAAACTTACGCCCTACGTACAAGCTCAAGCTATAATAAAGCGTGATATAAATATACCCGGGCTGGAGGTCTACTTATCACACAACAGGCTATTGGCGTTTTATCTTTGCTATACAGACAATATAATTTTTTTCTTTAACTGACTTTAGACCCTATTAGCATATGTGAATATAATTATGTTTTTACTTATCATTTATTGACTGAGAAATTGCAATATTAGATAACAAGAATTGCATCCGCCAAAGGCCATTGACAGATGAATGATATATGTAAACAGAGAAAGTTTGTCCGTACTTTTATTAATGTTAATTAGAATATTATACCTTATCTAATAACAGGCAAGGTGTAAAATATGTAGGGTTAATTACGCTCGGAATTATCTGTTGCGTATCTATAGACTAACTGATCAAATTAATTACCAATTTAATTAATTGAATGACTTAGTAATCATGGTTTGTTAGAGGACTCGGACTTCCCACCCACAGCCACTTCTAGCTATTGCTTATTCTCCTAATCCATCTATACAGCGTGTAAGTTTCACCGTCGCGAAGAACTTACAAAAACGTCTTTCTGTGGGTACTTATCACAAAGCAAAAGTCAATTCATCATAAAAGTGCGAGATTAAGTCACATCCCTTTGCTTTCATTGCCTTCTCTTCTTACCAGTGGCGTAACTATACCATCTGAGGCCCGTGGCTAATTCATCGGATGTGTGTAAGTCTGACTCGCACTTGGCGGTTATTTTCTAAGTCATGTTTTTATTAGGTTTAATAAATTAGATAACTTATATTAATTAAATACAAAATTAATATTGTTTAATTCATTTTGTAATTAGTGCCTCCTGTGTTTAGGGCCTTTGGTGCCCGGGGCCCCTCCAGCCGGGGGCCTGTGGGATTTTGCCCGCTCTGCCACCCTATTGTTACGCCACGGCTTCTTACCTACGTTTCCCTTACAATATACACCCTATTTCCCCATCTTTGATTCTCTAAATACTAACCGATTGATTGCTATAGGTTTGCGTTTCGTGAATGTTACCAAATTATAGTTGATTAGCAGCGTCTCGCGGTTTCACCCGCGTAAGTCCCGATTCCGTGGGAAAGTCGGAATAAAAAGTAGCCTATGCGTTAATCCAGGTCTCCAGCTATCTACATACTAAGTTTCATCGCAATCGGTCCAGTAGTTTTTGTGTGCAAACATCACAAACATACACACAAATGTTTCCTCTTTATAATATTAGTTTAGACAAAATGTAGGTTTATAACACACCTCTGTCTACTCCTTCGGGGATACATGCGCAATTGTATGTATGTATGTTGTTCTAAAAATGGTGGTACGTTGATGTCTATTGATCGTTTCCATTGTTCGTGTTAGTTTTATTTATATGTATTAATCAGAAACATACAGGACATTTCATACATATTGAATAATAGGTAAAGAACTTAGAAGATTATAAATAGGAATTTAATATAAATTTATGAGAGTATTGTTGTTATTTTTTGATATATCTAACGGCAATTGCAACAATTATAAAACAAATAAAACTTTATTCTAAGTGAAGTGTGATTTGACTAAAAATTGCAAAATATTTATCTTTAATATCAGTGCGACATGTCTTCATTACATAGTTCCCGTGACTAATTTATCAAGCTAATGTGACTAACTTGAAGAGAGCAAAGACTTAAAAACATTTATTGAACACTTGAACATCATGCAGTCTTAACGAACTCGAAAGTCATAATAGTTGTTGGCCACTTGATAAGACACGACAACTTCTTCGAAACAATATTAGAAGGAAAAAGAAGACGAGGAAGGCCTAGAAGAAGTTTTATACAACAAGTGAGTCGAGACTTATGAAGTGGTCAAAATGATAGCAGAGAAAGAGAGGAGTGGCGATTTCTCCACCGACAAGAGCCTAATTTGAAGAAGAAGAAGAATAGTTGTAAACAGATCTAGAAGATCTCAGTGAACTATTAGTAGCAAACTAAAAGTAACACCAGGTAATCAATTTTAATCAGGCAGACCCTGTGTTTCTTCCCTACCTTATTTATATAAAAAAAATACATAAACATAAGGTGTTTCGAAAAGATAAAAATATATTTATATTACGCTTACGAAGATCACGGTTCTGTGAGTTCGTGATGTTTCTTTTCCTTTTTATTTTTCCTTTTGCAATTGTAGAAGCAGTTTTGCTTTATTTATCTACAGAATAATGTGTAATTATATTATTAGTAGTGATATCATACTTTCTTATAAATCTGTCACATAGCAAAAGAAGGTACATTTAAGCTTAACCAGGTATTTATCTGTGCCTAACAAATAAATAACACAGATTTTTTAACCAATTTATCAGCCAGGTGATCTCTTTTAGGTAGATTTCGAAGAAAGTCTACCTATTGGTTTTGTACCAGTTGTCGAGTTTTCCAAAAATCTAGGGTCTAGTTACGATCCCTAGAGCCCAAAACAACCGCCAGTTAAAAAGTTTATATACATATATTAATATATATATATATAAAAAAGAGGGGGACTGGGGGGCAGATTTTCAAAAAAAAATTAAAAATACACGAAATCTACCTCTGCGGGCCTGCTGGGGGCCGATTTTTTTCTCTTAAGGCAATCATCGAACAATGCTGATATGTAACAGAATTGTTAAATATCTGCAAATAATGAACACGTTTATTTAATTTATATTCTACGCTACAGTCCACAAATATTATTAGTACACGGATATGAGGCGTCTACTTTGTACTAGTCATTTTCAAATTACCACTGACACGTAAATGAAAAAGGTCCATAGAATTTTCATTATTACCTATATCAGCAATGCGAGCAAAGAAATGTTCCCCAATGGTGACAACTGACTTGAAATTGGAGCGTGGAATGCCCCGTCCCCCATACTAGAGGAAACAACGACCTGATTAAAGTGAAATCGATCCGTTATATAAAGGCGGCGCAAGACCGCTCATTGTGGAGCTTTTTAGGAGAATAATATGTTCAGCAATGGAATGAAATCAGTTTAATTTGAAAGATAGGGTTTCCACCTTTGTTACGACTTTTACTTTTTTTTTTGCTTGTAAACAAACTTACACGGACCATGGAACATAGGTACCGAATAGTCCTACAATTTTTAAATAAGTTGGTACTGAAGCCAAATCCACTTCCTATTCCAATACTTGAAATACATTAAGTATGTCAACTGCATTATAGTTATATACCTACATTATAAAACTAAAACGCCATTTTTATGAATAGGTAGCAGTGTAAAATTTAATTGTTCTTATAATTCAAGATTAACAATTGATTAATTGTTAATCGTAACTACCACAATTAACAATCAACTAATTGCTAATCGTAAAATCAGTCACTACTGGTGAGTAATTAATTGTTAATCGTAACTACCACCATCACAACTGACAAATAAAAGGACAAATAATAAACAATATTTTAATTTTGATAAATGTATGTATATGTATAAACATATGTATACATACATATGTACATCTATATGTTTGTCATCGTGTACGACAGACACAGGACAGATTAATTGTTAATTTTAATTCTTTTGTGTAAATCTAAATATTTTTATTGTAAAGTGCAATTAACGTTACATTGTGATTAATATCAACCGTAATTAAATATACTTATTGTATTTAACTTTTCATGAGTTGACGCTTTGATTGAATTTTTAATTTGATGAGACCCAACTCTGTGATACGATCCAATACGTCGTAATCATATACCTACCTAAGTATTTTAACAACAGTTTTAGTACTCCACAGTGTATAGATGTCTAATAGATACTATAACCACACATATACTTCATCTATTATATTCCTCCTCCACACAATGTCCATATGTTAAATACGTGTGTGTGCATTGCAGCTGTACATCACTTAACTACAAACTTGCTATCAATATTCTGTATAAATATTATGGCAGGTTTTACCCTGCCATAATATTTATAAAGATGCTATGCTTTTAAGTCCCATTCATATTAACTGTTATCCTGTTGCATAATGGTGTTTAGTTAGTTCCAAATTACATAATCTTCTTTATATATAAAAAAATTCATGTCACGTTTGTCCACGATGAACTCTTAAAGTAATGAACCGATTTTAATGAAATTTTACACAGTCTGTGCAGATAGAAACCTCATTGACTTGTAAAGCATCAGCATCACCCAGGTTCAGAACAACTATGTGTGAATTAAACAATGTGTAGATCGAGACTTATCCCAGTAGCAAAAATGAGGTGCGATACCTTTACGTTCTCCCGTACTAATCAAATTTTTTTTTTAATGCAGGAGGGTAGCTGTGAATCGCTAAAAGATTACAAAGGACGCAACAACGCCAAGGGAGTGGACTTAAACCGGGATTTCCCTGATCAATATGACAGCAACAAGTCTAACGATGATGAGTACTTATATGGAGGTCGGCAGCCGGAGACGCAGGCTTTAATAAAATGGGTGAAAAACAAGCAGTTCGTGTTGTCAGGAAACCTGCATGGCGGTGCTGTTGTAGCTAGCTATCCTTATGACGATTTAAGGTTTGTAGTTTGAATCACTTTGTTGGATTAAGTAAACAACTTTCAGGGATGTATTCATGCAGTCGGGTCCTTAACAGTGGTACTCGTCGTCGTGGTAGAAAAACGATAGATTTGATTTTTAGTAACTTTAGAGGAAAGCACTTTAAAGTTTTCAAATGATGGTTTACGTATTATTTTGAAAACGGGTGTTTCTGTTAATGAAATTTGAAAATGTTACTGTATGTGTACCACAATGAGTTTTGAAAAATGTTTTGTTTTATAAAGTATAATGTTTTCAGTTGGCTTATGTCAAAAACAAAAAAACAAATCCGCTGTTTTTCTAGACCAACGAATTATATACACCTATAGAAAATTACTCATTTAACTAACAGTGCATTTAATTTAAGAACACTTTAGGAACATTCAGCCTTTAGCGCAGAACTGCTTATGTAGTAGTTGTAAAGGAAGTTGAGATTCATCACGATTAATTGTGTGTTATCTGTTATGTAACTGAGTGGGTAAAATTGTAGTTTGCAAAATGTGGGTGTTTCATACACCTCTGCCTACCCCTTAGGGGATACAGACGTGAGTGTATGTATTTATACTAGCCGTCACGAGTATTGAAAACTAATGTCATTATTGGAATCAATGATTAAATGTTTAAGTGAATTAAAATTACCAAAACGAATCGTTAGAAATGGCTGTTATACCCTGAAAGAAAACACGTTAGCAAAAATGATTATAAAATCAAATGACATTTATTTCGTGACTACGTGGTTATTGTGTAGGTGTTTATTTAAGTGTGTTTCACGAGTAAATAACGCTGCACTTTACTATGCCTAACGATATACAGTGAGGAAAAATCTATGAAAGGGAACTTACCTTAAATGCAATATTACAATCGTAAGGATGTAAGTTCCTTAATGTGCATCTGTGTTGGCATGTTCAATATACATCTGAATACGTCCGACATGTATCATCATCATAATTTACCCTCTTGGGAGTCCATTACTAAACATAAAAACTTTTTCACAAAGAGCACTCTTGAGCCATCAACGATTCCGGCTTTTGACCAGATGGCCTGTCATGGCTATTAAGTCCCGATTGATAGAATATTATGTGTACGATCTCAAAAAATCTTTCCTAAAGATCTAACCCCTTATTTATGTACATAGTCATAATTTCCCAATCATATTTCCTTTCCAGCGATGGCCGTGAATGTTGCGAAGAATCTCGTACACCAGACGATAAACTATTTAAGCATTTTGCTAAAACATATGCGTCGCTCAACTCTGAAATGTCGGCAGGAGACACATGTCCGCCAGAACACTTTGACGGCGGTTTTACGAATGGAGCGTATTGGTATTCCGTTAAAGGTTTGTAAAAAAATCTATGCTTTGTCTATACATGAAAATGTATTACATTAACTATTAATTAATCCTGTAATCTACCGCACCTAGTGTATGGACGCTAAACTATAGTGTTGTAATAATGTAACGTCTTTATAGGAGGAATGCAAGACTTCAATTATCTCAATTCGAACTGCTTTGAGGTAACCTTTGAGCTCTCCTGCTGTAAGTATCCGCCTGTTGAAGAGTTGCCTAAGTATTGGCATATGAACAAAAACGCGCTAATTACTTTTATTGAACATACCAATATGGGCGTGCAGGGCACCGTAATAAACGATGAAGGGGACCCAATTAATGTAAGTTTACACAATAGAATTTTCTTTCTTTCCTAGTAAAGACTGGGTATATTAAAGGTCACACCTTAATGTACGCAGTCCAAACAGGGACGTAGCCAAACACCAAAATGCATACACCAAGTTAAAAAATTGCATTCACCCCGACGCAAACATGCACACACCCCGACGCAAACATGCACGCACTCTGATGCAAACATGCTACTCATCGATACACTGACATTTACACACCCAGAAGAATTCAAACTTGGTAGCATCTATGACATATTATGTAGTGTCGCAATCCATTAGTTTCTTATTATTTCTTATTTGCAAAATGCATACACCAAGTTAAAAAATTGCACGCACCCCGACGCAAACATGCACACACCCCGACGCAAACATGCACGCACTCTGATGCAAACATGCTACTCATCGATACACTGACATTTACACACCCAGAAGAATTCAAACTTGGTAGCATCTATGACATATTATGTAGTGTCGCAATCCATTAGTTTCTTATTATTTCTTATTTGCAAAATGCATACACCAAGTTAAAAAATTGCACGCACCCCGACGCAAACATGCACACACCCCGACGCAAACATGCACGCACTCTGATGCAAACATGCTACTCATCGATACACTGACATTTACACACCCAGAAGAATTCAAACTTGGTAGCATCTATGACATATTATGTAGTGTCGCAATCCATTAGTTTCTTATTATTTCTTATTTGCAAAATGAGAATGAGATTAGGAGATGTATTTAAGACTTACCTTGGACTCGTATGTGACGTACTTGTACGTCCATCTCTAGTATATTAAAGGGAGCTGAGTTACCTACCTAGTTCGGCTCCCTTTAATATGCTAATGTAATATGCTATGTCAGCCATCGTCAATCTTTGCTGCTGTCATTCCCGGACTACTATTACTTAAATATAGTAGTAATTTGCGCGACTGTTTATATTTCAGAACAATCCGTTACATTGTCCTCACATTTCATTTGCGCTTATAAGCAATGTAACCAGACCTTTTAAAAAACAAATTCAAAAAGAGTGCTCTTGAAGTTTTTTGCCTGTTCTTCTCCATAGGATCTACGTATTGGAACAGGCAATTAGCTTCACGACTGACTACTACTCCTGATAATTCAAAACTACCTATAAGTGGTTTAATTGAAATAAATGATTTTGATTGAGTCAATACTTATTTTATATTGAATTTACAGAATGCAGAAATCAAAGTAGTAGGCATCGACCACTCAATACGTAGCACGGAGCAAGGTCATTTCTGGCGAATGCTACTCCCTGGACAATACAATATCACTGCCATCGTGCCAAAGTAAGTTAGTTACATTTTACCAACATTAGAATCTAAATTATTTTTTTTTCTTGTAGACTAAAGAATTTTCTATCTGGGTACCTACCAGAAAATTCTTTAGTCTAGATTCTTTAGTTTAGATCTAGATTACAGTACATATTCTGATACGTCATTGTAAACTTCAACTGTTGTCTTAAGCTACTTTGAATGAAGTCTAAAGACGTTGCTTATTTCAGCTACTTGAGTTCCTACACAACCGTCACGGTTCCCGAAAACCAAACATCACCAGTGTTAATGAACCTGACTGTACACCGTCGGTCTCGCTCCCTCACAGCGGGTAAGTTTCAGTCCGCGTACCACGATAACTCTGCCGTCGCACTTACACACTGTTCGGTGATAGTCTTCAACGTATTGCTTGTAACACTCTTCGATAACTAATATTCAACTTTGTACTATACTCAATATGGAACATTATTGTCTGTCTCCTATTTCTTTACTTAACACGCCTAAACTGTCGTATTGTCTCTGGCTTCATCCTAGCTTTTTCTAGCAATCTTCAAATGAGGTGTGGTCTTCGACACTTATTATGTAATTTATTTACAATAATAAAAATAGTAGAGGTCAGAATTGGACCATAATATTTTTAGAAGTATCTCTATCATCATTGCATGTATTATTATTTTTTAAATTTAATTCTATTGCTTCATCAATTTCATTTTATTACATTCTATAATATTATTTTTGGACATTGGCAATATGAAGTAAAACAATGTTTTTTTTTTATTTTATTGGAACGAAGTACCTTATCGCACATTACACTTTAGACCCTCGGCGGATAGGGCGCTAGATGGATGAAAGCGGTCAGCATTGGGATGGATGAAAGCGGTCAGGATGGGAAACTCGCGGTCAGCATTTTTCGTTGCGCTACGCAACTGAAAATGCTGACCGCGAGTTGATTTATTTTGTTTACGCCATCTGTGTATTCTACGCGATACTACTGTAATTTGATGTTGGTTGTATACTAATTATCCATATATTAGTTCGGGCAACTTTCACAGATGGCACAATTTTAATTTCCATTTTTTTTTTCAATATTTACTATATTTGATACAAATGATTCAATCCATTAAATATATTTATTATATGTGGCGAAGGGAAATTCGTTCCAACCAGGTGTTCCAAAGACACCTCACGCGTTTTCGTTCGTTTATTCAATATATTTGTAACGGAAACCTATATCATTTTAGATGTCTGCACTCTGCACTTGTTCATATGAACTGTAACTTTGCCAAATCACACATTCTGTGCTCACAACATGCTTAAAAAGGACTACAGTTTTCTTTTCACTTATTAATATGTGTATATATGTAGAAAAGCGAGCCAATACCCACAAACATTAGGTGTTAAGTTTAACACGCAAGAGATGCAAGGAATAGGAGACTATCATGCGTGACACATATTGATTTCATTTTATATACCTAAGCAAAGTAGTGATCGGTTATGTTAGCAGTGGCGTAGCTACCGTAGGGCTAGACGGGGCAGTGCCCCGGGGCCCCCAAGCTCAGGGGGCCTCGGACTCTGACTGACAAACTATAAATTGAACTAGTGAAAATTTCTCCCACATTCTGAATATAAATAAACTAGAATTTTTAGAACCAGAAGTTATCAGGTTTGTACTAGAGTTGTGACTAAACCACTATTTATATTAAATTGCGTGATTGATAGGGGCGGCCCTAGAGCGGTGCTAGCCGAAAGGGGGGCGCCGAAATCAACCGAAATTACCACCAGGGCCAGCCACCGAGTCGTTACTATAAACGTTATTAACCGATGATCGTTTGGGCATTGACGATAGGGGCAGGCTAATAATCTGCTGTCAGGCTGATACGAAGTAGCGAGTCTACTAGCTGGTTCTGCTCCATGGGACTTAGAGGTGTCATATATCAATGGCGCAAGGAGGCACTAGATCTATAAATCGGGGCGCGACGGTTCCAGCTTCACCAAGGCCTAATATCCGAATGGAAAGAACGACTACAGCGACCGAGCGCAGGGCACGCCACAATTGTGGTGGTAAGAGGCGGGAGGATTGGCTGGTAAGCTTAGCGGTTGACGCAGGTACTCATCGGGCCCCGAAGGGTTAAGCGAGGGGTGTGAGGCCATTCGCTGAGCCACGATGGCTCGTTGGTCGGCCCGGCTTGATGCTCCACGTGCTAGATTTGCCGCCGTGGAGGCGTTCCATCCGGACATAGTCAAGTGGCCAGGGTGCAGCACGGAACCCTTTCCTTCCAATTGACGCAGGTTCTTCCCGGGCACGGCTGCTTCGGGAAGTACCTGCTCGGTCGCTAAGAGGGAATTTAGTCCCGCCTGTCACCACTGCGACTGCAGTGAGAACTCAGCTCAGCAGACGCTAGGGGTTTATTCCGCCTGGGCGACGCAGCGTCGGGCCTCGATGACTGCAGTGAAGGCACTGCAGTCATCGGAGGGGATCTCTCGCTAGCGGCCGTCATACGCTTCATGGCCGGTAGCTACAGGAATTTTACCGCGTTCGCAACCTTCTGTGAGGAAGTCATTTCGCAGAAGGAGGTGGCGGAACGGGTGCTCAAGAACGATCTCCACTCGGACCTAATTCGCCGCCGGCGAACCGGGCGAACCGGGTTGTGGAAGCGCGTTTACCAGCACCTCATGCCGCCTTGAGTGAGGCCGCGTGTGGATGGATCGGACGCTATAGTGGTCAGCCGCGACCAGGTGACATCCGCGTGTGCCTGGATGTCACCTAATTGAGACGTTTACCCGAAGGTGGTGCCCGCGCTTTTGCAGGCAGGCGCTAGGAGGGGTCCGGATGTCTTAATAAAAACTGTTCCAGAGGCGGCGGAATGTTAACGGGAGAGGACAAGCACTCTCCCAGCGCCATGGTTCCGGTGAGGTGATGACCAGTGGGGGTTTCCACACGATAAAAAAAGTGTATACGTGGCATGATGTCTTCGCCCATTGTGAAACGATTTCAATTATTCTGTTTAGTAGAATTGGTTAAACTCAAGGTTGGTCCCATTTAAAGTTGAAGAAAATATTACACCTCTAAGGGTGAAAGATTCATCATAATTTAGGTGCATTAAAGTCGGTGACACACGGTTGTCACAGTTTGAATTTAGTGATAGCCAATGCAGCCAAAACTACCGTGAATTTGGTCTCTTTATTTGGATTTCTCTAAGGACTTTGTTTCTCTTGATTAACAAAGCTATGGGAAGTGATATCTTTTTATATTATTGATCAAAAAAGGTTTACAAAACTTGGGAGTGTAGAGTTTCTAGCCTTGCTGCTGTTCGCTTTAAATACACTTCACTTCGTGATGTCCTTCTAAATCTTCACAAAGAAACAAATGACTCAGTTACAGCATCAGAGGTCTTGTCGATTATTCAGTAGGGTACATAGAGCAATTTGATTTCATATTTACTATGTTTGCCTGGCCAAACGCTTTGCAATAGTTAAAAAATTGCTTGGAATTTGTGAACTTCATTTGCATTAATAACAAATAAGCTAGGGAAATAGCATCTTAGGCTAATATAGATCTTTTTTTTAAGTCAGTGCTCAGGCGTTACCGAACGCGACGGAGTGATACAAGCGGGATGGACAACATTTTTTAACGCGGATGAGCATCTGCATGCATGATAGCAACTGCTATGTCAACCACGAAAGACTGCTTGCTGCTCATTTAAACCTTAAATATTTATTTGTTAGATATATCTAACACCATTTATAATCACTGCTGCATAGTATAGGAACACTAGGGTTTTGAATTTATAAGGGCGCCACTTTGAGGTCTCGCACCACCTAAAAATGTAGCTAGGGCCGCCACTGTACCTGAATATGGAGTACGACGAATCTGGATTACGACAAATCGGGAGTATGTCGAATTTGGAACACGACGAATACGGAACAAAAGATTTTAAATAGTTTAGTTGCCCTTGTTTATTTTTTGCCCCAGGGCCTTTGGTTACCTAGCTACGCCACTGTATGTTTGAAGTCATTTAATTAATTAATGGTAAAAGTTTTTACATTTATCTCATTTTATTTAAAAACGTATCACACTTTTTGCTGACTGAACTAAATAAATTTATAAAATGTCAGTATTTGTAATACAACAAAACAAAGTAAACATTTGTTGGGAAAGTTCGGTTTCTTTCAGTTCAATAACAGGACATCTTGAAGAGTGTTTTAAATTATTTCAGTTTTAAGTTTCTTAGTTCCATTTTCTTAAAGCACAGTATGTCCGATATGTCTTAATTATGAAACTAGCCGAATTGTAAATAAAAACAACGTTTAAATTAGCTGTATGGATTCACAGTGGTCCCAAACCTTTACGTTATTAATTAAAATCAGTTACAACTTATTTTTGTAGTCAGGTCAGCAAAACGTGAATTCATTCTGAAATAAAAAATATTGTTGAACCTTTATCTTTCTCACTAACTATCATTCAAATATCTTTCTATAGCTCATGTTATATAAACTTTAAATACTCGGTATCATGTATCAGTTGTAGGTTTTTTGTAGGTTGAGTTGAGGTTGAATAGTTGTAATAAGTAAACTACCTTGTAATTGTGATTCTAAATGCAAGCAATAAGGTCTATAATAATTATGCAATTAATCTAGCTTTTATAATGAGCACCATTTTTATATTAAGGTCTTTTGACCACTCAATGATAAATGATTAAAAAAATTAACTTACCGTTGTGATCTACTTATTGAACTCATTTTGAAATAAATATGATATTGTCTTGCTCAATATGTTTAGATAGTCGCTCGAAATATGGTAGCTATCAAAAGGCTAAATTGTTTTGTATTAAAATTTTGGTATTATTTGAAAAATTATTGTTACTCAAAATATTTTTTCCTACGATACGAAAAAAAGTATTAAAGCGTGTTCATGACTATTTGGTATATTTTTGACACATTTTATTGTGTCCAATTATTAGTTTTAATTTTTTTGATTAGAAAATTTATATATTAATGTTTCTGAGCGCTCCATAATATTATAGTATTAGTTAGTAGGCGATGCTGTGCCAAAATATTGCTCGTACTGTTTGTACTTGTACCTACATAAACCCATATAAATTAAGCTAAAATGGATCTCACAAAATGTGATTTAAATTTGTGTATTTTAATATTAATCTCAAATTGAAGTTGTGATTTAAAATTAGGAATTGGTTGTATACTTTAATAATTATGAATTTCTTTATACTCGTAGTTTTGGATGTTTGAATGTATTATGATTGTATGTATAACATACTAAATGTATTGTATTTACGTAGATCATGGTTGGCGCTGTGTAAGAACAAAATAAACATCGTAGGTATACAGTATGTGTTGCTTTTTAATTAACACCTTCCATGTAGTTTCGATTCATTTTGCGGGTCATTTTATTTAGTTTGTGTTTTTTAATTCTTTTAGTTGCCTTTATTTACGTAACTTGATATTTGCTTTAGTTAACTTACTATATTTTATCAATAGATGATAGTACAAGTATGAGTAGAGGGGTTCAGCAATAAATATTTGTCTTAACGGCAAAAAAATATTTCTTTCGTCAAAACAAATATTCAGTTGCTGGTCATAAATGAATCATATTACATAATTATAACGTTTCTGGCTTTCTTTGGTTTTCCGTTTTAATTATTTTTGGTGGTGGTTATTTCCATACTTCTTATGTGCTGTTGATTTGCCCGTTTTTTTCGTCATACGCTTTTTAGTAGTAAATTTTCAGAGACATAAATATGTCATCACTCCATCCTGTAGACCAGTGATGGGAATTGTGGAATTTAATTCTGTGCTTACCCCCTTTTTCTTTTTGCATGAAAAATAGTATTCGTGTTGAAATAGTTTCAAACCTTGTAGCAATTAAATACTTTCCTTCTTTATTTCTTTTTTATACATAACAGTCTTTTGTTTTAACGTGACGTTGTACGTTATCTTAATTCGTTTAATTTTGCGTTTTTAAACTAAACTTTAACTATAACACAGATGATTGCAATCACTTATTGATGTTAACTGTAATTATGATCATATGATATGAGGCAGGTCTCTGCCTACAAACTAAATCAAACAACAGCAAAATAATTGCATCTGAACGTATTAACGTTCACACAACCCACCACAGCAAAAAAAATACATATACATGCAACAAATAACATTGACGCCAAAATGGCGTTTTTACATTTAAAATTGGAACGGGCAAATCTTCAGAGCATGTAAGGCGTGCGCGTCACGACATCGACGGTATTTCCCCAGCGGACTTCGTTCACCACAACTACGTTGCGATGGAGAGCTTCCTCAAAGACCTTAATACCCAGTACCCGAAAATTACCAAGTTGACCAGCATCGGCAAGACGGTGGAAAATAGAGAACTCTACGTTTTGGAGGTGACTAAAGATCCTGGCAAACATTTACCAGGTAAGAGTATTTGGCTTTTGTAAGACGAGTAATTAAAACAAACGAGAGTTTAAGTTAAATGTTGGTATTAGTAGCAATAGTCGATCGATCGAGCAACGTTTCGACCAGATGCACCGATCGTGGTCACGGGTGGATGATTTTTCGTTGATGAATGTATGATGAAACCGATTTCTTAGATTAATGTGGCAGGCTTGGCCGATTCACATAATTGTTATGAATCAATTATTTGGAAACATTGTGATACATTATAATTGATGTTGGAATTCTCTATGAAATAATTTGAATTTCCTTCCAGGACTACAAATGATATCGATTTTGCTACTAACTATAGGATCTAACATCTCGGTGTTAGCAAGTAATTTATTTCGAGATCGAGCTTGCAACACTTGAGTTAATCGACAATCGATTTTACTTTGATGAAGTCAATTCGAAAACCATTTTTTAACAAGTCGATATGCTTAAAGGACAATTGACAATATTAAATTATGATGCGTACTTTGAAGTAACTGTTTATTTACAGGGAAACCTGAATTTAAATACGTGGCCAACATGCACGGCAATGAGGTCGTGGGCAGAGAGCTACTTCTGCAGCTAGCCAAATATTTATGTGAACAGTATTACAGCGGAGATGAACGTATACAGAAGATGCTCAACACTACGCGAATACACCTGATGCCGAGTATGAACCCTGATGGATATGAGAGGGGGGAAGTCGGTTTGTATTCATGACATATTTCTTTGTCTTAAAGAGTTATATGTACAAATTCTATACTTTTTATTAAATCTTTGCTGAAGATCCAATTGTGGGACACCAGCAGTTTAGTGACTAAGCATTGATTTTGCATTATTTTTTGTACATTTCTGCTAAAAACGTTTCATCTATTGGCCGATAATT
Organism: Callimorpha dominula; assembly: GCA_949752705.1. Lineage (NCBI taxonomy): Eukaryota > Metazoa > Arthropoda > Insecta > Lepidoptera > Erebidae > Callimorpha > Callimorpha dominula. The sequence goes on along the minus strand of OX457009.1, from coordinate 8,993,479 downwards.
GCATGAATGAGGAAAATGTCTCTAATTCTATTTATATATTATGAATTCTAGTGTATTGAATATTTTTTTATTGATTTCCAATTTGACTTGAATCAAGTTCCAAAGTACCGAAATGATCCTGATTTTAAGTTTACCGCAAAGCGATCATAAGCCCATCATTTTCTTTCCTATTGATCAATAGATTTAATAAATTAAATAAAACCTACACCTATACGGTTTATGCTCTTTAATATACGATTTTCTTGTATACTTTGCACTTTATATCATGTAGATATGTTTTATGGGACAAAAAATGGTATTTACAGGGGATTTCAGCAGTCTAAACGGAAGAGCTAACGCGCATGATGTAGATTTGAACAGAAACTTTCCCGATCAATTTGGTGAGACTAAGGTAAGCATTCTTAAACTATTCCAAATATTTTTATTTTAAACTGGAAAATGTAGTTAATTACTGTGACTCGTAAAAATCTTTCTTCCCGTGTAGGAGTCGCTCTAAATAACAAATAATCACTCCACATATATCGCTATGGTTATATTCTTTGAAAATTCCGATACGGCTCAAAGGACCACAAAAGATAAAAGTACGGTTTCTATCAATCACTTTAGCAAATTAGTGTATTAAAATTGAATAAAACATCCGATTGTTAACCTTGTTAAAATCCCTTTAATAATAATTACTAGAGATAGCCTGGTTGTCCAATTTAGGCCATAATTAAGATTTGAATGTTTTGCTTTATTTCAATGACCAATATAAACTACTATTGTACAGACTTTCCGTACCATGACAGGTCAACGAGTAACTTAGATTTTTTTTAAGTTAGTTTTATGGATTTTCTCAAAAACCGAGTGAATAGTTCCAAATAAAAAAATACGTACGATTTAAAATGTTTGAGTTTACACGTTCCAACTGCTTTTATGAGAAACCGAGCTAAAAAAATACCTGGACATTCAAACAGTCATAACTTGTAAACGGATAGTTTTTTTAAATTTTTTTGTTGTAACTGCATGCTACAGTCATGCCCTTTCAGTGATTTAAGTAAGTGTTCTATTTTCAAATACACTCTGTATGCTGGACACTTTTAGCGTGATGTAAACGATTTTGTTTTCAGGATAATTTGGTCCCAGAGCCAGAAACGAGTGCAGTAATGAACTGGTCAATGTCGGAACCTTTCGTTTTATCCGCCAATCTGCACGGAGGTGCCCTAGTAGCTAACTATCCCTACGACGCCAACGCTGTCATGAGGAGTGGTGAGGAGTTTCTCACACCTGACAACCCTGTGTTTGTGCACCTGGCACACGTCTATTCCGAAGTAAGTGCATGTGACAATACGTTGCTTTATTTACAGTTGGTAGGCATAGATACCGTCTCACTTACAGTAAGCGGATATCCTGACAGTTGATATCTGCGATAAAGACCTCCTATATAAGCCATAGCCTATAAAGGCTTAATACAAAAGACATAGCTAGATATCAGGTCTGCAGACTTCGATAACGTAAATCACGTAATTCGTTCCCTACTTTTTGATACTTTATTTTAAAAGGGTCAATGATTTCAAAATGGCTATATGATAATGTTTCAGGCACATCACAAGATGCATTTGGGTCAGCCGTGCAGACATTTGCCCAGAGAAAAGTTTCAAGAGGGAATCACCAACGGTGCTAAATGGTAGGAAATTTTAGTTTTTAAGAAAGCGTCAATAATTTACCCTTTTTTTAAAGATGATGATGATTATTTTGCTTCTCTGTTATTACATTCCTGGTGATTTCTTGCCAGGTATGTGCTAGCCGGCGGTATGCAAGACTGGAACTACTTACATACGAATGATATGGAGATCACCTTGGAGTTGGGTTGCTTCAAATTCCCACCTGCTTCAGACCTGCCTACTTATTGGGAAGACAACAGAGAAGCGTTACTGCAGTACATTGAACAGGTAATGACAGGCTAAGAAAAGTCGCTGAACAGATTAATTTATTATAAGATACGGTAATATTTTAGCGTCATATAATAGACCCCGTGAATGGCTTCATGCCTGATTGCACGGATGGCGCAATGTTTTAAGTGGTCACCTAGCCACTACGCCGCGTTGAGTGATGTGGGTTCCAAATCCTACGCGGGACAAAAAATTTTATGTGATCCACAAATAGTTGTCCCGAGTCTGGGTGTTCTTTATCCCTATTGTTTGAATGTTCGTGAAGCTCCCGCGATACGGAAATATTCCTAATGCGGAGTTGTCTTATAAAAAAAAGCGCTAACAATATTAGGAAAATTCACGACATGAATGTAACTGTACCTACAGTTTTAATGACGTTATTAATGACAAGGATGTTGATGGAATGGCTAATGTAAATAAAACAATTGAAAGTTACATGAATATTGATAATATTATGTTCTTTAGAAATGTACAACTACACATCAGATAAAGCATTTACCAAAGATATAAAATCTAACCATTAACTCAACTATTTTGAATCCTCAACGGGAAAAGGAGTGTATTTATCTGTGTCTGTCTGTGGCATCATAGCTCCTAAATGCATGGACCAATTTTGTTTTTTTTTTGTTTGAAAGGTGAATTGATCGAAAGTGTTTTTAGCTATAATTAAAGAAAATCTGTTCAGCCGTTCGAAGATCATTCTTTTCTAATTTTAGGTGGAATTTTCGTGTTGGGGGTATTTTAAATTTTCTATCTATGTTCGTACATTTATTGCTTGTAGACAACAATCCAAATGTGACCATACCTTTTACACTTTGTATAATATTTTTTTAAGAAATAATAAAATATAAATTGTCTATACTAGGTCCACAAAGGTGTACATGGTTTCGTGAACAGTCACATCGGACACCGGCTAAGTAACGCTACGATCACTGTAAATGACATCCAACACTCAATCAGAACTGCTAAGGATGGAGACTACTGGCGTCTACTAGTCCCCGGCACTTATAACATCACTGCTAGTAAGGAAGGGTAAGTAGAATAACGGTATTTATTAAAGAAATAGGGCTTTGATAATGTTTGCCCCCTATAATTTAAAAAGAAAAATGTCTGTACTTTTTTTCTGCAATAGAGGTGAAGAAATAAAAAGCATTTCTCTACCAGTGATTCGTCGTAGTTAAATTTTGGTTTTCATTTTGATCTCAGATACTCGTTGGTCTATAGCGTTTTTATCAATACAATCTTAAATCCGTATATATATATATATACGTATACATATATACGTCTTTTACAAGAACGTACACAAAGACGCGTACTAAATGATGACCTACAAAATATTGCGGAATAAGTAACTGTGCGTTGGAGCGAAAATTACTTAAAAGAAAATGACGGAAAAGAAAGAAAAATAGTTAAAAAAACATTTTATGACGAGTTTAATCCCTTTTGTGTAAAATTATATCACATAAGATTGCAATTATATTCAATAGTCAAAATCTGCATTAAGAGATAGCTTTGTTTGTTCTTTTTAAAATATTTTATGCATTTAATAACCAGTACACTTCGTCCATCTAAAAGTTACCTGTAAGAGATCGCTTTCAGCAATAAGGGCGCCCATTGTACATATTCACTTTGTTTATTTATTTTAATCATTATGTTGTTGCTGTACAATACAGATCATTCTATTCTATCCTAAAACCGTTATTTTAGAGAATATCACATAATTTAAATGAACCTAACCGGCACGTATGGGCCGGCTCGACTTCGCTCGATACCACGGCCTCACAGAAAACCGGTAGTGAAGCAATTATTGCATTGCATTTCGCCGCGTAAATGAGGTTACTGGAGGCCCTAACCCTTCCCTCTCCCCTATTCCCGTCCTTCCCTTCTCCCCTCTTACCACCTCCCCCTCTTCTCCTACTCCCACCTTAAACGGCGGCAACGCACTTGTGACTCTTTGAGTTACAGGCGCCCATGGGCGGCGGTAGTCATTTACCATCAGGTGACCCGTCTGCTCATTTGCCCCCTATACCATAAAAAAATAATAATAATGCTGATTTGCTGTCATTTATATTACCTGTGCACCATTAAAAAGTTACCATAAAAGTACACATTGTTCCCCAGTTATGAGGCTATAACAGAACAAGTAACTGTCCCGCCTGAAGGCTCCGTCAGCGTCAACTTCACACTGATGCCGAGTGACAACCATCACTGGTCATCAGCCTACGACTACCGGTGAGTCACACGATCAACGACCTTATTACAACATGGGCACGGTTGTGTTCTGCATTGTCTGTCTGCTTTATATATGTGTATGTTTTATATGTATTTTATTTTCATATTCCTAATGTATTAGAAGGTTTAAGTAGGATAAGGATTGTATTAGTAATTTTAAATAATAAGTCAATCATACCTGTTCTATCGGCTTACTAATAAGATTCTATTGTGTTGATTTGTAATTTTGTGTCATCATTTTATTTTGGTAGTATTTGGATATATACAGGATGTATATGACAACGGAACACTTACTTAAATTTCTGAAAGGACATGACTCTAGCATGCAGTTAAAAAATATTTTTTGAAAAAAAAAACCATCCGTTTAAAAGTTATGACCGTTTGAATTTCCGGGTATTATTACTTCCGTTTCTCAAAAAAGTAGGAGGTTTGTAAAATTAAAGATTTTTGTATCTGCATGCTAGTCACACCCTTTCAGTTAAATCATTGAAAGGGGACAAGTAAGTGTTTCATTGTCATATACATCTTGTATATTTCCAAATACTACCAAAATAAAATGATGACACAAAATTACAAATCAACCCTAAAATTAGGGTGGATTTGTAAATTTTGACGTTTTACGTTACATCAAGCAGAAAATTTATTCTTTTTACTATTTATAATATGTTTATAAATAAAGCTATTACTTATTGACAATCCTTATCATTTCACACATACATTAAGATCATTTTAAATGAGTTATGAAATTAAGTAAATTAAATTACTAACTCAGTTTTGATTGCAATACAATTTTTTCTGTTATCAACCAAGTTTAAATTGATGTATTTTCTAATGCTCTAAATGTATGCCCTTCTAGCTCTTTTAAGTATTTTATGTAAAAATACAAGTGATACATTTTATTATCATTTGTATTATGTTCTCGCTTTAAGCATGTTTGTCCAAAATATTTCTATGAACTTCAGTTTTATTATAGGTACATAAGTTTATCGATCATTATTTTAGCAAAACATTTTTGATGATCTTATAAAGAAACTTCTAGAAATTTACATGGGTTTTTGAACTAACCTTTTTTATGAAGGAGTTGTAATAGTTTATTTTGCTAACTTTTTTGAATTTTTCTCCGTTTGTACATTGGTTTTATAATAACGTTTTGATCATACTCCTTGCACATAATTTGTTTCTATACATTTCTTCTATATTCGTAATTTACTATTACTAATAACAGTTATCAAAGAGTATTAACAAAGTTAAAATACTCACTAATACATGCTATGTAACTAATTTGACCAGTAAGTATATTAATTTGCATTTCAATTTTTTTTAACTATTTATATTTGGACGAAATTTCAAAATATTTTTGAAATTATCTTACAATGACGATTCAGTATTTTTAAAAACTTTTCCATAAGTATTTTATATTTATTCCTACCTTATATTGCTTGATACTATTACTTAATATTAGTTTTTAGTATTATTATTTTACTTATACTATAATGTACTCGTTCATTAATATCGTTTTATGCTTCCATTAATAAATAATTCACGCACACAACTGTGTTGTTCATTGCACCAACTGTACTTTTACCCTTAATTCTCTTTCATAATACTCTTTCTCTAATACATGCTAAATCGATTAAATAATCGATCTCACATTTCGATCTCTGTAATCAGCTGTCACTGTCAAATCAAATTATGGACATTAATTCGGTAGGGATATTTGTGTCTCGCTATCCATCTCCTTAGTATTGTTACGAGCTGAGGTTCGGAATTAGTAAGGTTATTGCCAAAATAGACACAATTTATTGCAATAACTCACGAATAACACAACTATTATTAATTCTTAGTGTTACACTTTTCTAATCACTTCGAACTTATTACTTTGTTTTCTCGCTGTTCGCTCAACTAGAACTCTTCATACCGCAATGCATGCTTCTTATATACCCGGAAAGTTATTTCGTGGAGAGAACTCGAAACCATTCTGGAGTTTCTAATAATGTAGGACATTCTGCTACTATTGTCGCTTTCCATCAAAAGATGGCGTGCACCTCGATTTAGGTAATCGTAACCTTTTATGGCTTCTTATACTCGACTTTCGGTTTTTGAGTAGCCTGTACCATTGCATCTAAATGTACAATTTCTCAAAATGGAAGAAAGTTTAAAACTTAAGAAGACATCATTTCCAATAAACTTTGGCCAAGGAATATGACTTCATATTCCTTGGCCAAGTATGCATTTCTCGCTTACCGCCACTTCGATACTTTAAAAACCCTAACTTAAATTGCATACTATGATCTGGTACTACGATCTGATCTGGATCCCTAATCTTGTGTAAAACATTGATCCGAGACTTTATTTTGACTACGCTCTGAAAGGTAAGGTCCCTCCGAAATCTACCACAGTGTGTTTGTTTACTGCTGCCTGCTGATACCCAACGGCTCCCATCCTGTATGAACAGGTCCGCAGTCTATTTAGTGGGAGACGTACCACGGTGAGCTTTTACATTGTAGTTGAAGACAAGTTGTTACTGTAACAGATAATAATCAGACCATTGAATCTGACGTAATCAATATTTAGTAGTGTACTGTCAATCAAAAGGTGGCGTTCATATTGCAGTATTTAGTATACATGGCTGTTTTACAGCGTACTGGATAACGTAATAAACACGCGTTACCATACTCGCCTGGAGATGTACGCGACGCTGTCGGAGATCGAGAACAGTTCCCCGAGCATCGCAGAGTTTATGTCCGGTGACAGTATGCGCACCGCTATTTTCCATCAACTCAAGATGACTGACGAGGTAAGTCCAGTTTTACAATCAACGTAATCAACGATTTTGATGAAATTTTGTAAACAGATAGTTTTGCATTTTAAGTTCAACTGCATAGTTGTATTTCCTGTAAAAATGCAATTTTACAAAAAAAAACAACCAAGTCAGGTTACATCACCAGTAACAATGACATTGATATTATTTGAAGTATCATTTTCATACATTTAAAAAAATGTTTTACAACAGTCTCAACACTCTCTTGCCTCCTTTTGTTCAAGTTTGAGCTCATGGGCACACCCAAAGTCTACAAACTTTTTTACTCCAAGGAAAGAATTTGTGAACTTGTGAAGAATTTTGTGTACGCTGGGTGCACTTATCTGCAGGATCTCCTCTATCTTTTAATAGGTTATACGTCGATCTTCCTTTCTTCTGCGCTTGTAGCCTCAATGATGTGCCCTAATCTGATAACATAATTTACATTAAAGTTACCACGTTCAAACTCATGATACCAAAATGGTAAACTGTTGCGGGCACTTTTCCCAAAACCGTTTTAATTTCTTCCACACAATCATCTATGGGCAGTTGACGCAAAAAGTTGTAGCTTGTTGTAGTCGTAGTTTAGTTCGTCATAAGACCACTCGGCATTAAATTTTTTTGAATACTTATTATCAGCTAACTAAACAAATGATTATAATTACTATTAAGATATTAACTGAAGATAAAAAATATTTATAACTACCCTCCGTTAATAGATCTAGTGTGTTGCAAGACTTATCTAGTGACCTTGTATTAACGTATTGTTTATCAGTGCCTGTATATCTGACAGGTGGGTTCACCCGAAGAGACGAAGTTCCACGTCGCAATCACGAGCAGTTTCTATGGATCGCAACCATTAGGACAAGAGATGCTTCTCAACTTCGCACGACACATGGCAGGCGCTTACAGCGTAGGCGAACCTATCCTAAAAAACTCTGTACTACACTTCATACCTAACATTGACGAACATTCAGACAAAATGATCAGGCAATACGACGGCACAGACAAATGCAGCTTAGAATCTCTAGAAGAAGAATTTGGAGATAGTCTCTACAGCTATCTTACTAAAAAAGATTTGAATCCGCTCACAAATTACACGAGAGAAAAGGCATTCATAAACATGTTAGAAACTGAAAAATACGATTTAATTCTCGAACTATCTTCTGGTACCGAGGATTTAGCTTATCCGGAACTGTGCAAGAATATGTTTGAACAGTACGCTCAGCGATACCAAGAAAATAGAACTCCAAGCGAGAAATATAAGTGTACGGAGCGTAATCCAACGCACGGGGATCTTATCGATGTGTTGTATGAGAGATTTAATACACCTTTGATATCGGCTGGGCTCAGCTGCTGCAAGATGCCCGTCGAATCAGAAATAGGTTTTGTGTGGAGGAATAATCTGAAGGGGATTAAAGATTTCGTGAAATTGGCTAATACAGGTATGTTAGAACTTTCAATGTTTCACAAAAGACAAGACATGGCTACAGTATGACAGAGTACAATGTAGATATATTCTCGGATTTTTTTTTAATACGACTTGGTATGTATCCTGGATTGTTAATCATTAAACTTTATTTATATGAAAGTATAAAGTCCTAAGAAATATGTTAATAGTTAGTCTGAAAACTGGTAACATTATGGAAAAGAATATAATTTATCCGATGACAATACACTAGGAAATCTGGAGCTCTTATTCGATACAGATCGCAACACAACAGATGCCAAATAACCTTGTTATTTGGCATCTGTTTTACTACATTATTATTATAAAATTGGCTGTGATCTGAAAACTTACTAACTGACGAGAATAAAGTAATCCTGGTGTTATTGCTGTGTTTAACATCTTTAACATCTAGGTGTGGTTGGATTCGTGAAGAACGAAGAAGGCTTGCCGATGCGAGACGCGATAGTCGCTGTTACTGGCGTGGAACGTCAGTACCGCGTGACGAGCAACCTGGCGCACTACAGGGTCATGCTGCCGCCCGGCGTGTACCGTGTCATTGTCCGGTGTCATAACTACCAGGACAGGGTGAGTACACCCCCCACCCCCTCCCCTCTACCCAAAATCACGTGTTAGTACAAAGTATCCTAAAAAAATCAGAATATTATCTTTAAATAAAGATATAATCTAATGCTGGAAAAATAGGCACCGTGATGTCCAGACAGACATTACGGATAAATATAGTTTTTGACTGGCACAAAAATAATAAAGAAAAGGTGTAATCAGGTGAAAATCACAGACTTACGGCGGAACCAATTCGTTTAGTTCCTGCATAATACATACGCATTGTTTAATATTTTTACATACTTATATATATATTAATGGGAGTGGACAGCCATAAGGCTGTCCACCCCAATATAATATAATAGTTAATAAAAATTGACAAATATTTATAATCATTGATTTATCGATAGTTCATCAACTATATATGGCCCGTTTTCGACCGGAGGCACCGGTTGACCTGAAGTGATCCTGTGACCGCGCGCTCTCCGCCCTCTATCTCAAAAACGGTTCACCGTTTAAAAAAAAATTTTAACAAAATTTTAAGAGAATTTTGTATTCTACAATATTGATAATGAATACAAATAGCAAAAAACCCATAGGAAATGAGATATTTACAAAAAAAACGCAAAAAAACGATTTTTATGACCTTTGACCTTGAAATTTAATAGTTGCGTACACCCTACCACATGTAGGTTTTGAGACAACTTTTAGGGTGTCGATATACAAGTATTTACAGACTTACAGCTGGGTATCTCGAATTCCGAGGTGAACTTACTATAATGACTGGACTATTAATATAATAAACGTTAGATCTATAAAAATTCATAGGAACTAAAATAGTAATACTTAATACTTTCAGATGTTAACATGGACCGTGGTAGAAGGCGTACTCAAGAAAAAAGACATTGTGATGCGACGAGTGAACGCTGACAGTATCTCCGGCGGACAGTTCGAAGAGATCAAGTTAGATGACGACCCTCGTATGGTTTACGTGACAGGTAAAGTGTTTCATCACAACATTAGAATTTTACATATAATAAATATTACATGGCACTAACTCATACTGAAAGACGATAAAATAAATAATCAACAGAATGGTTCCAATTTTTTTTTTCTTCTGTGGATGCATTTTTTTAAGTATGTCAATTTCAATTATTTAAAAAAGAAAAAGTACAACTCTATTGACTGGTTTTGTTTTCATTTCGTGTTTTTAAATACGAGTTGGTAATCTAATAGATTAGATTTTCTCAACCGAATTCTAGAAAAAGATATTTAAAAACCGACTTCAAAAAAAGAAGGTTATTTAAAGATACAATTCGGATATTTAAAGATACAATTCGGATATTTAAAGATACAATTCGTATATTTAAAGATACAATTCGGATATTTAAAGATACAATTCGGGTATTTTAAGATACAATTCCTTAGAAGGTCGCAATAATAATTAAGATTGACATGTTCCTTCCAGGTTTAACGTTAGACCGCAACAGCAACCTTCTCCCATCCGCGGAAGTCTCTCTTCGAGCCATGGGCTCAAAGAGCATAGTCGCTAAGAACGTCAGCGACGCGAGCGGGCGGTTCGTGGTGGCGCTGCCGATCGAGTACAAGGCCAAGGAGATGGTCGCCGCAGCCGGAGCTAGCGGGTACATCAATATGTCTAGACATATCGTGGTAAGTATTTTATGTAAAAGTTTTGATCTTGCAGAATTGTTGTTGTTGTTGATGAGTAAAATGTATTTGTTTTGTTCATAAATAATATTTGCAGTCTATTGATTAGTTTCAATAAAGGTAGAGAGAACGCTATCAATAGTTACGTAGACCTATTAGTTGGTTAACATTTTGATCGTTATACAATTACCGTGTAAAAACCATAGATGTAGTGCATAGATAGAGTAGGCAAGCGCACATGTAAGCAATAATATTCTGTTGACAGAAAATAAAAACATATATTTGGTACATGTGTCTCCAGAGGCGCAACAACTCTCAAAAAGTAGGGGGGGTCCAAATATTTTTTATCAGGACAAAAAAAATATCAATATTCTTTTTACGGCGAACAACATTTATTTTGATTCAGATTTTAAGGTCATCAACTTCTTTTTACGGCATACAACACTTTTAACAATTTATTTTGATTCACATTTTCCTCGCATCGTCTTCTGGGGATATTTGGACAACCTTTAAGGGGGTGTCCACAGGTTTTCAGGGGGTGTCCGGACACCCAGTACACACCCCGTTGTTGCGCCTCTGCGTGTTGTGCCCCTCTTTATTGATGCATACGCATTATATAATCGTATGTGATTTTAGAGCAGTAACGTTATTCAGTATTCACAGTAATATTAGTATTCAGTACTCAGATATTCAGAGAAGGATATATATCACACTGTCTTCACTATGTTTTGCCATCATTTCAGATAAACGGGAATGATAAAGTGACACCAAACGTGCTGTTCCATTTGGATTTCGATGACCAAGTGCTCGGCATGCCAAGACTCGTATTTGTCATGCTTGCAGGTTTGTAATTGTTTTTTAAGAACGATTTTTGTTACCTAGGTTACTGATATTCTTGTAAACCCTCCAGATTAATTAATTTTTTTATTTACTTACATTTTATTTTTTTTGTTTTGCATTGGCATTTTAATTTTACATACTTATATATTTTTATTAAAAATATATAAGTATGTAAAATTAAAAATTTTTGTATTTTTTATGGTATAAGGGCAAACGGGTCACCTGATGGTAAGTGACTAGGTACCGCCCGCCCATGGGCACACCTGCAACTGTCACAAATGCGTTGCTGGTCTTTAAGATGCGAGTAGGAGAAGTGGGGGAAGAGAGGGAAGGGTTAGGGTCTCCGATTAACAAGTGACCATTGTAAGTGTTTTAAATATGGCACGTGTCACTTGCACGTTAATTAAGGAGATAATTTATCCATCTACAGTTTAGTCCGTAGAAGTACTTAATAGTAATGTCTACCATAAAAATGAGGTTCTCTTATAAGAGTTTGTGTTTTGCAGGAGTGATAGGTGTGGGAGTGGTGACGATATCGGCGTGGTGCTTCAGCTGCCGCGAGCGCGCGCGCGACTCGCGGCGCCAGTACATCTTCGCGCCGCTGCCCTCCGACGACAAGCGACCTCTGTGTGAAGATCATTCTGGTTACGGTAAGGGCTACGTTTCTCTTACAGACTTAAAAAAAACTTCTCAAATGACCTAACACTCTAATTTAAATAAATTGTGGACAAGTGCGAGTCTGACTCGCACACCTATGGGTTCCGTAAGCAAATAAACTTGTATATAATAATAATAATAAAAAATTTATTCATTTATAGTTGGTATGTATGTACATAGTACGTCTATCTCGGGATCATTCTCAGATTTTTGCCCGTCTTTTCCAAAGGCAAACTTAACTTTGCGGTTCTAAAAATACTCTCCCATACATAGATGTAAAACAAAGTCAACATTCCAACCGCAAAATATTATAAGTTTGTAAGCACAAAAACATTTAGGGTTCCGTTCCTCAAAAAGGAACCCTTATATGATCACTTTGTTGTCCGATAGCACTTTATATTGAGTAGTGGCTAATATGGATATTTAATTTAGTTAAATGCATTTCAGATGTTGTACGTAAGCCATACTACGACGAAGACCAGATACCGCCTTCGGAGACCGACTCGGAGGAAGACATCGTGCTCCTCAGATCAGATAGGAATTAAAAACAAGTGAGATACAAATTATAACACAATGAATCCTTAGATTAGCAAAACCACAAGAATTGAACACACTCTTAATTAACTTTCTTTCGTAGCCTTGCTGACGTTTTAGATTATTTCAAAGTTCAGTAAAGGCACAAATGCCGTGACAAACGGAGACCAGAAAATCCTCTTATTTTATATTTTTTCCTTTTTTTTTTTAATAAAGAATACTAGCAACGTGGGTCACACATTACTAGTATTCTTGTTAACCCCTCCAGCTAAGCTAAATGCTTGTGTTAGGAGTGGGTTCACGCCGGTAGTGCACTGGGTGGGGTTCGAACCCGCAACCATTTGATCAAAGTCCGGCGCCTTAGCCATTACGCTACCGCCGCTTAAAATATATAAAATATTCATAAGTTCAGCTAAGGTACAAATTAGGTTTTACAAGTGGGCCAGAAATGCAAAACCTTTAAAACATTTTAATTTGACTGTAAAATTTAGTGCTTAAAATATAAACTAAGTCGCATCTCATTTTCCATGAGATAAACGCGGTGTACATTGAGGAAAGAGTGTGAAAAAAAAAATTGTGACATTATTTTCTTAGCAATCACATTAATAACATATTTTAGGTACAGTTGGAAAATAGTTACCACTCTTATAAATATTGACATTGTATTTATTCAATTCTTGTGGATAACTCAAACTCGTTATAGGAGACTGCAGAGGATAAGAATAATCGAATAACGTTTCCAATACTGTTAATATGTCGGTATAATCAGTATTTAATGTTTAAAATGTACGTAGTGACGGGTGATAACTGAATAACATGTGGGGGTAAACTTACGTAAGCGGTTCTTTAATGATATATCGTCTTATAGAAACAATTTAACTACATATAACCTTAACTTTTATTTACACATAAGACACGTTTTATATGTAGTTAAATTGTACATAGTTATAATACTAAATATGCGGCCACAAATGTGACCGAATATTTATTTTATGTATAAAAGGTACATTTCTTCGCAATTATATACATTATAATAAGTATAATATTTATTTATAAGTTTTATAAATAACTAATCAAAGGGAAATACCACATGAAACTATATTTTTTGGAAGTTTAAAATATTGGGTGAATTGTGCGGTATTCTGCCGTCCTTACCAACTAACGAGGTGACTCGAAAAAAATCAGAGTTTACTATGTTTTTTACTTATTTATTATAATTGAGAGTAATTTATTATTAACAAAAATTTACACAAAGATAGTTGTAATTTTGCTAATTATTTAAGATACGCTTTTTATTTCAACTAACCAACATCAAGATATTATTTAAAATGATTTTTGAATTGAAAATTAATGTTGTGAATAAATTTTAAATTATCGTTTAGTTAACGGTTGTCTGTGTTTTAGTAATAATTTTAAACAAAATTTCTTTACATTGAATACAAGTTTCAAAGCTATAGAAATGGCAATAGTTTTCAAAGCTATGGCTCATACAAAAACCGTCCTCCAGTGTAACTGATTGAAAGACTTTTCGTGTTTATGTTGCTTCCTTCTTTCATGAGAAACATTAAGTGAATAATATATTTTAACTTTCGCCTTCCATGATATACAATATTTGGAAGATGTTTTAGGGCACATACAAACTTATGAAATGTAACCTGTCAGTGTAACCGGGGGCACAGATAACATAAAACTATACTAGTAACCTTTTTGAACAGGTTACACTGTAAAATCACAGACTGACAGATCATCGCAGTGATGCGATTTCTATCTTTTATATTAAGTGTATTTGTTAGTATATTGCTTAGAGCCTTCATAAAAAGATATGCCTAACCTGAATAAAGGTTAGTTGTTTGACATCTCAAAATATGCATAATAATTCTACTAAAATGGATCTCTAGACACACTTCCATTCGGTAATTTATCAGTATTAAAAATGTGTTTTCTTGGCCACTAATTAGTTCACATTCCTATACTTTAGACATAATTTATACACCTACAATTGCAAGACAGACGTACGAAGTCGAAATATATTTTTACATACTGATCTATATTTATTGAAATTATTTATTCGGCTTCTTATATTATTTTAAAATTACGATATTTTTATGTTACAAATGTTTGTTATGTATGAACTGTAATCAGTTGATTGTCAATCTTCGGTGAACGTGTTCTTGGTGCACTTCAAGTGCCGAATTCTGATAATAATACAGGTATTTTTATTTTATTTTATATTGACTTTTTTGAAAACTGCAAATGTACTTTACATTCCTCTTTTTAATTAATATTTTTTATATTTCATATGTATATCTGAAGTGCCTACAGTGTTATGCTACAAGCTATAATTGTTCTGTGTAAGTCTTTTGGTAATCATAATCATACTAGTTTGACACTTTCTGATCATTATTAATCGTATATATGTTATATAAACTACAATAATGTCATGTCGACACAATATGGCTCAGCCACATATTATTTTTGGTGCTAAATCTTTATTTTTATATATTATATAACTTACCATTATTTTATTTACGCTTACATTTTTATGAGCAATAAACATTATCAATACTTCTAATAATAGGTGCCCAAAGTAATGAATGCATACAAAAAAATAGACATATATATGAATTATACTTTTATGAAAAGAATATTTTAACATTGAGTTTAACACTATTGCATAGTATGTCGATGTTTTTATAAAAAAAACGTGACGAACGTTTCAAATCTCTTTGCCTTTCTTGTCAACAAACTCATCGACTGCTGTATTTTCCTTTTAAAGTTTTAGATTTGTCTGTTGACAAATGAATAATTTTGTCAACTTCTTTTAATAATTACAACATGATTTCATAACACAGAATTACTCGACGGAAATATTAGCCAATTCTTGGATAAAGGTGATTTCATTAATTTCTACTCAAATTTAATTTAGTTAGTGTAGTTGTAAGATTGGTATTAGGAAGATAAAATGTAAGTAATTAGACAAGCGATATTTTATTTTTAGTTGTGCTGTTAATCGTTGATTGTCGATAAATAAATACATTTTATGGAATTAAAAAACGCAAAGATTACTAAAATATTTATGCATCTGGAATCAATTGAACACAACGATAACCGTATGATGCTTTTGGGGAACATATTTTCCGCGGCAATGCCGGGCTTTTAACATGTGTTACCGTACCACAGATGACATCAAATTAAGAACGTATTTGCTAATATTGCTGATGAGTTTTAAAAGAATTGTAATTTTCAAATAATACGACGACGACTCTCGATACGATACTAGGCAATTGAAATTTAGTTATCTGGCAATCCATACATAAACTCATGGTATTTATGGATTGCCAGATTTGCTACAAGTATACGTGCAGTATAACTATTTATTTCCTCAACACAAGATCTTCTTTTCTTAGAGCAATCGATATACTTCTAACTTAGAAGTTGTCATACAAAACGTAATTAGCGGAAACATGCAACCCGGGCGACATACTACTTCTAGCCCTTACAGTAATATGGTGAAACTTACTACTACTTACATCCTATATTTTGTAACCCATATTTGCAATGATTTTATAAATAAATTAATAAATGCCATTCACATAATGTAAACCTGGTAAAACACAGGTAAATAACAATCTTACCTACTTTTGCTTTCTGTACGAATTGAGATTTTATGTACGAAAAAAAATTTTTTTTTGCCATCACTTGCAAAAGTACGTTCTTCATTTTAAAAACTCAATGTTATTGTTTAAGGTTCAAAATGTGGACATCTCTTTAGGCCTAGCTATTTTAAATAAATATAGTAGTGAATCTCTAATAAAAAGCAATATTAAATATACCAATACATTTGCATTTGTATACAAATAAATATTAAAAGAAAAATTATTTTTGTAAAACTATACAGAATGTGATAGAGCCTATGTTATATTATGATAATTACAACTTTTAGCTTAATATAAAGTATTTTATTTACCTTTGTACTTTAACCCTCCTACCTTCCGATGTCCAAAACTTATCTAAAATTATTTATATTCAAGGAAAATGCACCTTTACTTTTTTCATATTCTGAAAGTTTATAGTTCTGCACAGTGCTACGTCTATACATATGTCATTGTATATGTGTGTGAAGTTTTCTTCCAAAAAAGATTCAGATGCATGCGATCAACATTTTGTCATCGGCATGGAATAAACAAGTACAACCTATATCTATATCCTACTTACTCGTAGTTTTTGTACAAGAGTGGTGAAAACAAAACAATAGAACACAAAAATCTCACTGCCCTGATTCTCAATTTGCGTATCGATTACTTCTAACTATCAGGCAGTCCCTGTGCTTATCAACTTGGTTGAAGAAAAAACACTGGACACTACTTAAACTCATCACCATCACACACTATACCGTCACGGCTCCACCCCAGCAAGCTTTACCGTGACGGTATATTGTGTGATGACTACTGATGACTGACCTTTAAACTCCACTATTACTATCCGAAGTGGAAAGATACGCACAATTTTAACGAGAAGCTAGTTTTTTTACAGTGTTGGGTAGTTGTTAATTATCTATTCTTTTTCCCTTTGGTTTTTTTTTTGGGTAGAGGAAACGATATTTTTTTATTCATCTCATATCAGAGAGACTATCAGTTAGCGGATACGACACTGACTGATGCGTAAGTGATGACGTATAAGTTCGTTGCCACTTTCTACACATGGACCAGCATATACGACACTACTACAGTACATACATGACATGGGCCGTGTCGGAACAACAACAAAAAAATTGCTTTGCTTATTTTTCTCTGACGAATTTCTAATAGTGTAACCTGTATAAACCACAGCTAATACCACTTTAGTAGTCCAAGAATTTTTAGAAACAGTTCAGTAGTTCAAGAGATTATGCCAACATATTAAGCTGGGGTTATGATAAAATAAATAAAAAAGCTTCCTAGTATCAATAATTTTATTATTTTCTTCAACATTATTCTTAAAACAATCAGGAACTTTATTCATCCAAATTTATAATATATGTTCCGCTTGCCAAATATTTCTGTAATATATTAGTGTGAGGTAGATCCATGTATTTATTTACAAAGTTATATGCTTTAGGAGATAAATAGTACAGAGATATAGCAAACTTGATCACATCAGGTGTATAGTCTAATTTCTTCGGGGTATTACTAGTTACCGTTTTACACAACTCTTTAAACCTTCCACTCACTATATTATCAATTTCACTAAATCTTGTATAGTTTTTCACTGACCTCGAAATAATTTTCATTTGTTCTTGACTCTCTTTGCTTCTCCTAAGTCTGTTTTGTAAAACTTTCACTTTCTTCTCTAATTGCTCAATTCGATTCTTCCTTCTGTTAGTCTCTTTTATTACTTTAATTCTTTCATATTCTTCTAAATTCTTATTCTTAATATAATTATTATTTGTGTTTTGCTGATTTTTCTGAGTCTCTGTGTCTTCGTCGTCGTCTTGAGAATCTGCATCCGTCTAAAAAAGGATATTTGTAGGTATTAGTTATATGATGAGACAATATCCGCCAATCAAACAATATGATTTAGATATTCTCTTCCTCCTTTTGTATAACAAGTGCACATCGCTTGTTTGCGAGAATATCGACATAATTCAAAATTCACTCTTATTGAACTAAGTATGCCAAACGATCATAAATCTTTGATATTATATGGTGCACAAAGATACAACGCCGATTTCGTGCTAACGTTCGTTAAAAAGCGACAAGTTCATTATATATTTAGAACAAAATACTCTAGCGGAAATAACAAAACATTGCCATTTTCAATAATTTTTAGTTAAACACACCAATAAGAGTGGCATTTATACACAAAAAAACTGTTTTTAACTGTCGATTTTTCTCTATGGGATGGGATCTCACGTGGTTAATTTCTTAATTATTAAGTTATCAATTAATCAATTACCACATCTAGTAACGTATGTGATTAGAATTCCATAAGATTTCAGATTTTTTCTTTAGCGACATTTTATGGAATATAGATAAATAAATAAGGGCATTAGAAAATTACTAGATCTATTTAAGAGTCTAAGTGTAGCAAGGGCACCCTTGCTCCACTTAGACTCCACTAGTGTCTATGGAATACACATGTAAGCGAGATCCAATTACGACTGTATTGGTCCCTCTTAGAAATCAGCAGGTGACAAAAGCCAGTAACAGTTTTTGCTAAACTGATCACAAACTACCGTTAAAATACTTCGTTTCAGGAATTGTAACAATTCAAAAACTTTCTACAAAGAAGGGTTTTTATATGTACAAATACAGTCACGAAATTTAATATAGTCCAAGTTTTTTCTTGCAATATGTGCAATCAACATTTAACTGAAGGTTATGTTTTAAGGGGTTCCAATTAAGGTCGAATATCGATCAGCAAATTTGTACATCATGTTAATATTTTAGTCAAGAAACTTGGTATTAACAAAACGTCGTCGTTGACAATATTTATTCTTTCCATTTGTTATTTTTTTTTATTATTATCTCTAAGAAATGGGTACCATATTAACATACAAATATTTACAGATAAATGTAAACCTTACCGTAGATTCTTCACGTAGCATGCGCGGCTCCGATGGGATTTCAGGGGGCTCAGCTTTCAAAGTATAGTTGTGGTCTTCTGGCGGCTGCAACAGAAATACATGGAAATAATTGACCATGCCAATACAAATAAACTCCTGTAGAACTTTAACAATTATGTCGTACCGATGAAGAGAGCAAGTAATAAATTAGTGGTGCGCTTCTACGACCATTGCCACCGGATATTACGCCGACCCTAACTTTGACATTTTGTCTTAACATACCTATTTCTGTCAACCGTCAACTCTGTACAGACAGAGAGTGTATTTTTTGGTTATGTCCCCTTATAAAGTTATAATACAGTCTATATTTTTTTGAAACACTTTCATTTATTGAGTCACAACCTAGATGTAGACGTCACACAAACTAACACAGCGCGTTATGCGTTACAGCATGCCTATACAGTACCCAGTATTGCAAAGAGGAGATAAAGTCTTCAAATTATTCATAAAGGGTAAAGAAGTCTCTGTCCCAAACTCCCAATAGACAGGCCGCTTACATACTGTATGTAACGAGTAGGGGGAGTGATGTAGGCTGCTTCCTACACACATTACTTCACTATTTTCGCGGTTGGCTAATGTTTAATGGAAACGCGCACCGGGAATGATGGATATCCAATGCGCATGCGCATTGCAACCTGTAATTGTTACAAATGAACCACGTCGTAAATTAAAAGATAGTTTTTAAGTTTTATCAGTAGCAACTTTCCGACGTGAGAGAGTTAATTCGTGACCATTACAGGTTTCCAAGCGCGAGACGCATGCGCGCACTGACGCATTGGTAAGTCCTTATGTCCGGTGCGCATTTCCATTGAACAATAGCCGACCGTGAAAACGGTGTTGTAATATGTGTGTGTGTAGGAAGCAGCCTACACTGTGTGATGGTTTTAAGACTATAAGAGAGTCAGTTGCACTCGCTTTAGCCATTACGGGAAAAATGATTAATATAAAAATATTTTAATACTTACACTCCTTGGTGATGTGGCATCTATAGTAATTAACAATTGTTTACTATTTCTATCTACAGACAGTAAAGGCCGGGGGTCTACTGATAGTGGATCTCGTGGATATACTTCTTCAAATTCCTGAAATGAAATAGAAAACGAGAGATTTAGAACACGAAGGATTTTTTTTTAAATACAAGTAAAAAAATAACTTGAACTTTTATGTATCTTAGACCTATGGATGTAAAAAGACACAATAGAGACAACGCCTAAATGATTGACAAACATGCAGAATTAAGAATTTGACAATAACATTCTATAACAATACAATAACAGTTTTTGGATACCACTAAGATAATGAACAAACATATAGCCCGCCAATTGGTAATTAAAATATAAACGATTTATCCATAGAATCAAATAAATAAATTGACAAATATTAAACCTAATAAGAGTAATGTTTAGTGATTATGTGGACATTGAAGTCAAAATGGCATAAAAACAAAAATAATATAAAATCCAAATTTAGTGATTACATACAGCAAAAATAGTTGACCCGGCCACTCACCACAGATTATGTCTTTACAATAACTGGTCTGTAATAAAAGTTCTTTATTTATACCACTTTAGAAGGCTTTCACTGTAAAAAGTCCTATTCACAAATGATAACGATTTACTAAACTGTCTCATTCGCGTGCATACCAAAAAACTAGAAATCGTGCAAACATTTTTATAAATTACTAGCGGTCCCCGCAGTTTCATCTACGTTTATGGTCACTGCTTCGCTTCTATTGGTCGTAGCGTAATGTTTAATGTTATATAGCATATTACACTCATCCGTATGCTTCCCAATGCACCTACTGCATTATTTTCTACACCACCTTAAGGTCGACTGGCAGAGAATGCCTTTGGCATTAAGTCTGCCTCTGTACATGTTGTGCATAAAGTATTAAATAAATACATATAGCCTTCCTCGATAAATGGGCTATCCAACACTAAGTTTTTTTTAATTGAAAGCAGTAGTTCCTGAGATTAGTATAACCAAAAACACAAACAACTCTTCAGCTTTATAATATTAGTATAGATATGGTAATATAATCAATACAACAAAGGAATAATATATAATATATTATGTACGTTATATAATAAAAAATTCTTAATGTACTACTATGTTTCCGTTCCTAATACTCCGATCATCATCTTAAAAACGTATTTTACATTATTGTAATTTAATGTAACGGAAAATTATTTTGTACTAAATTCGAATAAATTGTTATTATTATTAAAAAAAAAATAATTTTGATATGTTTGTGGTATTGGTTATATTATTGTTTAATACTTTGGTTTATTAACCTTTTGAACGCCACGGTCGGCTATAGCTCACAAACGACGCAAACGTCAGCAACGACAGACGAACACATGTCATATTATTTGTAAATTATTCAAAGGTAAAATAACAATTTTTTTTTAATATGTAGTAGAAAAACGATAATTAAATACATAATTTCGAAATGATTTTTTAATCATCATTTGTTCACTATCCCAAAGTCGGCAATAACCGACATCTAGTGATGGGTAAGATACTACAACAACTATACCCAAATGTTATGGAAATATCCAAAAAAAATACTTAAAAAAACTAATTTACGACTTTGACTTTTTTTTTATTCAAACTAAATAAAAGTAAAAGAAAACATTTTTGTTAAGGCTTTTATTCAGTTTAACCTGTCTCGGTGTATGTCTTTAATTAAATACTGCTAGTTAAATTTGACCCACTTCCGTTCGTAAAATGTTATAGCATTTACATATTATTAAGTACATATTTTATATTTATTTTATGAAATAATGAAATAAAATTAAGAATTGTCCCTCTTCGTTCATTCCAATTAACATCGAAGTAGTATTATTTACGTTAATTAACGCGACCACGAAAAGGTATTATTACATACCTCTGAATTGCCTGACGTTTCTACCAGGTTGCACTGGGCGTGGTCACAGAGCAATAAGAAAGAAGACTGTCGGGATAGATGCCTTGTCCTTCGCACGAGGTCTGAAATGGAGGAGGTCACATGGCACGCTACACTGACAACAGGTGGGCGAAGACCTTAACATGTGGAGAGGTCCTCATGGGCACAGAAGCAAAGGGAGACCAAAGGCAAGGTGGAAGGACGAGATAGAGACCGCCGGAACACGTAATTGATCCAAACACGCAAGGAATCGCGACGAGTTGCAATCTTTGGAGGAGGTCTTCACCCGAAGAGGGGTCCAGATGGCATGTATATTGGACTAACAATATCCACACCCATTTGAAAAGGGTTCGGATTTGTCTGGAGAGAAGTCAATTTCTTGACACTTCTGCATTTTGAATCCAAACTTTTTTTGAGCGTTTTTATTAATGAATATTAGGATTTAAAAAATGTTGCCTATCGTTAAGCATACTCTACAACAGTTCAAAGTTTGGATGAAAGAGTAAGGCATTTTATCATCATATTTATCTATATATCTTACGTACAGCACTGAATTCTACCTCACCACTTGTCAGATTTTTTTATTGAGGTCTATTTCACATTTTCCTGACCTTAACTAAACGAAAACCGAAATATGTTACAGTCATTATTATCATATTAGTTTAATTAATATTATGCTTTTAACTACATGAGAATGAGCAAGATCTTACCTCAAATTGTAAATACTGTTTTTCTAAATAGTCTTCTGAACCTGGAGAGGCACTTTCAGGTAGTACTTTCACTTTAGGCCTTGGTGGTCTAGGTATCTGAAATAATTTTTATTTCTTAAATAATGTTTAATGACAATAAAGCTTGACTGGGTACATAGGATTCTCATATATCTTCTAGATAGAAACTCAAAAAGAACATATATTTTTGCCAATTATAAGACTGAGTGATGATGAAACTAATTTATGATACCTATGTTTCATAAAATAATCCTTAAGTACATTATTTTGGCTACACAGACACTTACTGTTTAGGGAAATATTCTTAAGGCTATAGAAGAAGATGCTAAAAGATGGATATCTAAAAATTTGTTTTGTTTTAAATATAAAAAATGGTAAGGATTGTATTTTACCAATATGTTAGCATATAAGTACTACTGCTGCTGGTAGCTAAAATACCTACATCACCAGTCCCTTACACACTGGTATCCCTAACTCCCTCCCTATTATTTTTTAATATATAGATAATGGGAATAGGCTTTTGTCTTTTATCTTACCTAAAGGAATATGATGATGAAGATGGTACAAGCCTAACCGAAAGAAACCTATTCACTCTACTCCTGAACACTCCAGGACTATATGTGTCGGGAAAAATAGACACAGGCAGATATATATTACAGTCTTCACAGTCCCACGCACCACCAAAAACATAAGTTACAGAAATCTCTTAAACTCCTTGTTGATCTAAGAAACTATGCATAACCTCTTAAAATTCTTGAGTATTATAGGATCAATACATCATTGAGTAATCAGTATACAGTCAGTATTAGTGTTTAATGTCCAAAGCAAAATACTAACAATAGGCAAAAACCGAGCAGGTATGGCTCCTGGCTTTAATTTTTTTGCTTGAAGTGGTGAAAGTCGAGGAACATAGTCCTTTTCTCTGAAGTGCTTGCTGCATACTGCAGCCCATCGTGGTAAATTTTCCCGTCCAATTGCATTTTCCCATGCACTGCATAGATCTGGATCTCTTGGCAACCTAAATGTTATTACCATGATCTATTACTATATTCTCATGAAATGGCTGCATTATTATATTATATATACTACAAAAACAAACTTTTTCTCATGGTATAGGGGTCAAACAAGCAGAGGGGCACCTGATGGTAAGTGACTACTGTCGCCCATAGACGCAACTCAAGAGTCACAAGTCTGAACAGATCTATATTTCTTTGCTATCTTGTTCAAGTTCACATTATATCAAATTATAAATTAGTCTTTTTAACTAATTGTATAGTGAATGTGCATCTAATTTTTATAAATATTATAAATGATATATATTGTTTTTTAAATACATTTTTTTAATTATCTGAACTGGCTCTAAGTCTGTATAAAAACAGTGGAACACATTGAACATTGGTTACGTGAAGGCTTCCCTTACGCATTTCTAAACATCAACTCTTTAGGCAATCAACTCAATAATAACATTATGTACAAATAAAATATATTATTTAATTTAAAAACTATTTTATACCCATAAAATTTGATTCCGCAACCAGGATAAGACTCACTCTTACAACCACGAATAGAGCACGATCTAGTCATGTTTTGTCATTGACATAACAATACATGGACTAGCCATACCTACAAAATCATCGTGCATATCTAATGGCGCGTTTACACGCTGGCGTTCAAACCGACATTCAACGAGCACATTCAACGACGCAAGCGTGTGAACAGGCTGTTTTTGCATGCCTGCGTGAATGTGATCGCGCTTGGCGCCGATCGGGACGACTAACGCCTGCGTTCACACGCTCGCGTTCAAACCGACATTCAACGACGCAAGCATGTGAACAGGCTGTTTGTGCATGCCTGCGTGAATGCGATCGCGCTTGCCGCCGATCGGGACGACTAACGGCTGCGTTCACACGCTCGCGTTCAAACCGACATTCAACGACGCAAGCATGTGAATAAAAACAGAAGCAAATTTTTAACACTAGGTACTTGATGATTTCTATCAGTTGCGTAACAATAGGGTGGCAGAGAGGGCAAAATGCCACGGGAACCAGGCCCGAGGTGGCCCCCAGGCCTCAAAGATCCTGAACACAGGATTCACTTTGTATTTAACCAATCGAAAAACAAAATTTGAATAAAATATACCACCATTACAGGTAGCCCTTTTTTTTTATAATTTTGTGTGAATTTAAATGGGACCAACCTTGATTACAACCAATTCCAATAAAAAAGAATTATTGGAATTGGTAAACAAATAGTGAAGATAACGCGTAACATACACAACAGAAAAAAACAGTCAAATTGAGAACCTGCTCCTTTTTAAAGTCTGTTAAAAATGGTTCATAATTTCATAAGTTCAAAGTCATTTTCAGCTGGTAGTGACTAGGGGTGTCCACTTCAAAAAATATATCGATATTTATATTGTTATTTAAATGTTATAATTTAGATGTTATAATTGCTTGTTATTTACATCTATCAAAAGCTTTTGACCTTGTTAGCTATGACAGGCTGTGGCAGAAGCTACTATGTGAGACGAGTTTACCACGTGAAAGTATATCTCTGTTTAAATACTGGTACAGTCAGCAGCAAAATAGTGTAAGATGGTCGGATGCGCGGTCGGACATGTACAGGTTGGAGTGCGGCGTTAGGCAAGGTGGTATATCCTCGCCTCGTTTCTTTAATTTGTATATGAATGGGCTGATTGGTGGGCTCAGTAGCACAAACATTAGTTGTTCTATTAATGGTGTGTGCATAAATAACATAAGCTACGCTGATGACATGGTGTTGCTGAGCCCATCGATTGGTGCATTACGTAGGTAAATAGGCATTTGTGAGTCATATGCGGCGGCTCATGGTCTCAAGTATAATACCAAGAAGAGTGAGTTTATGATCTTTAAAGCTGGTACTAAATGCTACTCAATTGTACCTCCAGTCAGTCTTTGCGGTACTCCTTTAAATAGAGTAAACAAGTTTAAGTACCTTGGCCATTGGGTCACCGATGATTTATCAGATGACCTTGATATTGAGAGGGAGCGTAGGGCGCTGTCTGTCCGGTGTAATATGTTGGCTCACAGTTTCGCACGTTGTACTACATCAGTCAAGGTTACTCTTTTCAAAGCATATTGTGAGACCTTCTACACGTGCAGCCTGTGGACTAACTTTACGCAGCGGGGGTACAGCGCATTACGCGTCCAGTACAACAATGCTTTCAGGATGCTGTTGAATCTGCCGAGGTTTTGTAGCGCCTCAAACATGTTCGCGGAAGCACATTCCGATCACTTTAAGCCATCATAAGAAAGCGGAGCGCGTCAATGTCTACTCGACTGCTTGAGGAGGCTCGAGGCAGCACCAATGGCATCCTGAGAGTATTGTCTGAGAGATGGGACCTTCCAGTCCTACAAAGGTGGATGCGGCTGCATGCTAGCGCATCCCCACAATTATTTTTGTGATTGTTATTGTTTGTAATGGAGAACTAACATAGGTGTAAGATCATTGTTACTAAAACATTTAAGGATGATTATCTAAAATAAATTTATTATTATTAATAATATTATTATATTCGATGTAAAACATCGGACCCCAGCATCGATGTTTATCGATATATAGCTTGAAAATCTCGTTATTTTTTCCATATCAAATACTTTCCACAAAAGTCTACTATTAACTTTTTCCAGTCAAACGCAGAATGTTTGCTGTCCTTGATTTGGTTTGTGTGAATGTAGAAGGAGAGACCAGAGTAACTTAGCTATACTAATGTGTAATAATAGTGATTTTCTCTGAGTGTTTCTTGAATAGAAAAAATCTTAGTAGTACAATTTTATTATTGTACTACTAAGATTGTAGACTAGATAGTGGCGAGATGACAGATGAGTTATAAGTCTGTAAGTGTAACAAAAACGACAAATTAAGTATTTTATTACACACCAGAACACATCAAAGCAGTAAAAAAAAAACAGAAATTAACAGATTCTACATTCACACATACGAAATCAAGGACAGCAAATATTCTGCGTAAGACTGGAAAAAGGTAATTGAAAAGGCTGATTTGTGATTGAATTGGCTCAGGAACAGCGGATTTCACGTCCACGCGTAACGACTAAATCGCCAATTTTCATTTGATTTTATTTCCTGTACTAGACGGATGACATATTATATGTATACATGACGCGTGGAGACGAAATGTGTGTTCGTAATCGTAAGCCAATTTATTCACAAATCTGATCAGGTAGTAAAATTGTTTAATATACGGAAAAGTATTATAGATATTAAAGATAATATGGGCAACATGACAAATAAGTACATATTTAAAATAGTGGCAGAATACTATAATATCTATCAAATATCTTAGAAACATAAAAAAAATATATGTAGAAAATCAGCAAAATAATTCATTATGCTTAATCGTTCTTTGTATTGTCATTGTCAATCACACTTTTTGCATTATTTTGTTACAGAATATCTCATTGATCCGAGGTAATAAATACAGAATATCTTTCTAGTATTAGAATAATTTTATTAATTTATTGTTGGTCACACGGTGAAGATATCTGTGGTGCAAGTCTGATGACATTATTCGTTCTTATCTGTCTTATCTGTAACAAATTCTCTTTGATTGTTCCAGTCTGTTCATTTGAAAAAAAAATATTTCCTTGAGTTTAGTGCACTTACGATGACAGTAACTGGTTTAACTTGATTTTGATTAATCTGCGAAATATACATAAATAGCTGAAGCGAATTGTAATGGACAGATTTGGTGGCGGCGTCGCAGATATGAGTCGGCGCGCTGGAGATGTTTTGAGGCGTATCAACAGATTTGCCGATGGGCCCATGACCAGGAAGAAATTGGTGATTTTAGTACTCGTTGTTATATTTTTAGTTCTGTATATGGGACCCACTCTCATGAGTTGGCTAGTTGGACCAGAGACGGGTAGCGGTCACCAGAATGTATGTCAAAAGAATTTTATGAGTCCTTTCGAATCTGCTCTAAAAGAGTACGATGTGTACCTCAGACACGAGTCATCGGCATCTCTGGCTTCACTCAGTCACAATTATGTGCCTTATGTTGGTAATGGTTTGCTGGGTATTGCACTAGAACATGATGGTCATCTTAACATCAAACATTTAAGAACTTTGTCTTTGCCAATGTTTTATCATCCATTATACATTATAGACGATTATGATATGAAAGAATTCACAGTAGCTGACTATAAAAAAGGTATTGTCAATAGATATCATTGCTCCAATTCAGGTTTACAAATATCCTATCAGTATTATGCACACAGGACTATACCTTCATTATTTGTACAGGAGATTTGGATAAACAATCCTACAAATTCTGCCAAAACATTAAAACTGTCTACGCCTAGAGTGTCTGACTGGCCTACATCTGTTAAACAGACAATAAAATTGCATCAGGGTGTAGACATGAAGGAATATGAAGTAGTCACTGGAATGATACCTATACCAGATAGTGAGAATGTAATAGCTGCCTCGGTGGTGTGCAGGAAAATGAGTAACAATTTGCAAGTGGAAGCTAGAGATGGACTTGATATACTGATCCTAACTACAGTTCAATATAGTAAACCAGTAACTAAAGCTGAATATGCAAAACAAAAAGATACTGTTGAGAAAAGAGCTATTGATGAAATGGAAAAGGCTATAGCATTAACTGGTGACAGAACTGCTTTGAGAGCACTCAGAGACAACCATGCCAGAGTCTGGCAAGGACTCTGGTATACTGGATTCTATATCTCTGACTCCAAAGCAGAAGGGATCATCAATGGTGACAGAATTAATGCTACTATATATGCTATACTTTCTCAAGTAAGAAGCTATGAACATGAAGACAACATAAAACCTAATACAAAGTCAGATATTTTGCGAAGCTTGACTTACTCTGAAGGTTGCTATGAAGGTCACTCTACATTAGATGCACTCAATTTATGGAAACCATTGAATTCATTGGCAAACTTGAATACGGTAGCCAGTGTGTGGTTATTGACTCTGGAAAAGCAAGGGTGTCATAATCTTTTAAAAGCTGGTGCAAGTGGGGTGAATCAGGCCATGATTTTGAGTTTTGGAAGTTTGCGTTTTAGTAATCAGCATTTAGAGTACAATATACATCCATCAAAATTGCATAGAGACTTCCTCTTTCGCCGAGTCAATTATGGTAATATGACTCATGTGAACATTAGTGTAATTTTACAAGAAGATAATAAGGCAGCCATTTTTGTAGCTTTGGATCGCTCAGATAAAACATACTATGCTTGCGATGGAGGCTGTTTAGACTCACCTGTTCAATTAGGGCCATATCGCAAGTACTTCCCTGTAAAATTGACAGAACCTCTTACAGCTATATTGTATATAACAGCTGACAAGCAGCATATGGAAGATCTAAGGCATGCTATACATGTCAAAGAAGTTGTAGAGGCTCCTGCTCATGAAACCCATGTAATTGCATTACATAAACATGGCCATAGCTTGGGAGGTCTTAACCCATTATTCTGGATTTCTATAATAGTCCTAATTGTTGTCTTCCATTTATTCTTATGCAGGATAATTATGAATGAATTTTGTGATAGTGGAGTTAGTTACAGAAGGCTATACAACAAGCCTTGAGTGTGGGATGCCTTAGAAAGATGGTTGCACCATCTTGTCTATTGCTTGACTGATTTGTAGGCTTTTTTGCACAATCGACCAAAATATATCATTCAGTATGTACTGTAATGTTATAGCCACTGCCATTCTGATTAGTGTATGAAAGTATCATATATTATGTTCCCATCAGACATTGGTTTGCGTAGCTGTGAAATAATACTGTTGGGTTTAAAGAAAACAGTAGTAAAAGTATTGAATCATTTATGTTTTAATAAGGATACTATGATACGGACTCATCTGATTCGATCAACTACTAAATTGACACATTCATTGCATTGCTTTATTTTTTTTGTTGCTTTTTATCTAAAATGTATGATTGAAGGACTCTGATGATTAACAGTAATTGCACATTTAGCTTTACATAATATTATAAATCCAATTGTGTAATTCGTTTTTTAATTTTTATGCATCATTAAAATACCACCATGCATTGTAGGTGCAATGCAGAAAATTTATAAGTATTTTAACATGTGTGTTGCTAACAATGACCAACAACCAAAAGAAGAATAATGTAACTACCAGTGGCTAAAATGCTTTATTATTTTGCTAAGGTACCTACAACTTGATTTAATGGCACAATTGTTTATTCCTTAGTTATCTATGTATAAAATTAAAGTTAAAATTCATCTAATTGTATGATAATTTAAAGTATTAATTTGTGTGAAGAATGACTGAATAATTTATCACAACACATTAAACCCATTTGTTTTCCCTAGATACATTGAAAGTCCAATTCCTATATCGAGTATATATGGACTTGTTAAAGCTTTGTTAATCATATACAGCCTAATTTATTATTTTCATCAAAATATGTACCCTGAATACAAATATCAAGAATTATTATAAATCTGTATTTGTGACATACTAGTCTATTTAATTGCTATGGCTGCAATGTAAATATTAACCCAGTATTGTTCCATGAATTGACTACAAAGCGAAGACTCGAATATGTTGGTTATACCCTGTCGTTATAATATCTCAGTGGCTATCATATCTATATATATTCCTCATTAGGCTTCATAGACTAACATCATATATGTTAGACTAAATACATATTATTTAGAGTGTGTATCTTTGTTGTCCACTGATACAACTGACTTGACTAGGTGACCATAAAGAAAAAATCTAATTGTCTTGTGCCTCTGAAGCCTAGAGCTATTAGATAGCTCAAGGAAAGCCACAGCCACTGCACTGATACCTATAAGGCCGTAGTTGGTTTTGGCAGTGTAAATTGGCCAAGTTCCTTTTTGTTGTACTCTGTGGTACATCACTTATTTTTATAGAGTGGATAGGTGTAAGTTGGCTATAATTTATCATTTTTCTTCTTCATGTATATAGTTCTTCCTAAGTCGTTTTTAAGCAATTTGCTAAGAACTACGAGATATTTATTTTTAAAAATCGCTTAACTATAAAATGTTAGGCGATACATACATGTACATTGTACATAATACATCGTGTATATTGTTAAAAGATTATGGTGTATATTTTTGAAATAAAATGAAAGTTGTATGTTATTTCATTTAGTATTTTTATTTTACTTCAAACATTTATGTGAGTCAATAAATTTTGCATCACCTTGAAGACTTGATCCTAGGCGCTGTACCTATATATTATATGACGGTGAAGATGAAACCTTTTATAATAAATTGATGTACATAATGCAATTAACATGACAATCGTCGGAAGGTGCCAGCTTTGATTTATATTGCTAAAACACTCCACCTTAAATAGATGGCTAGAATTATTAGTTTTTATTTATACTCTTTAGTGCTTTCGTTCATTAATTCAATACCTATATCCACCATTTATAGTTTCACAATACACCAGTTATAAAACATTTATATTACAGATAAGTATAAAACATTAACAAAGCATAAAGCAATTAAGCGGGTACGATATTACGTTTGCTCTAATCAAAGTGTGAAGGTGTGAACAGTGACTTAGTGTTACACTATGACGAGATAAGTCTGAATAACTTTTAGACAACAACCCGGTTTGACAAAATCTATAATGACGCGAGACAAGTCTCGTGTAAGAGGAACGATAAATGGATGGGTTCTATTTTTTTCCTGATTTTTTAAAGTACTTCTTATATATTTTTATTTTTTCCAACAAAAGGTGGCAATCCTAGTACTAATTTACATTTATTAACAAAACTTCCCAGCATTGTATATTGTTTAGACGTTAACAATCGGTTTTTCATCCTACATAATATGATAATAATTGTATACCGCACCTTGTTTACCTGCGTTTAGTTTGTGAGCAGGGATAATATTTAAAGGATAAGGCCACACTTATAGTAGATTAAACGACGTACGTTTATAGCAAGAAATACGCCTTTGAAAAACGAGCGCCTCTAAAGAGTGGTTATCTTTACAGTACCTACGTCTGGATATGGTTATCTTTCTAGGTTTAAAGATCTTTCTTTACAGAGCATACCCTTTTTTGGAATTCAGTTTATTGACCTGCGATTATGTAATTAAAATGTTAACTGTACTAGCATTTTAAGCAATAGATATAATAAAACGCACTAGTAAAATTGACTATAAATATATTTACAAAATATAAAATTTCGATTACAAGGCACATATTGAAGACTTATGCTTACATGATTATAATCACCTTTATTCAGAGAGACACAACTTCACATACTTAAATAAATTATGTTCGTTTAAAACCAACGTAATAGGTACCAACAACTTAACATTTACCTACATATATTATTATGTCACAAAGAGGCCTTAATAGGTACATTTAACTTTTATAATTAGAATCAGTAAAGGGTTTATGTTTACCAACAAAAAAAAAAAACGATATTAATCAATCTGCCTACTGCATAGATGGCGGAGCGGTTCAACTCTCATTACGTCAAGTGTAGTCCCTAGTACCGTCAGTTGTTCGTAGTTCCAAAGTTTTACACAGGAACGCTGACGTCATTTTCATAATATGAAAATAGTTCCTTTTTAATTAACTATTGTACTATAGAGAAATTGCGATAGAATGTATAACCATCCATATAAAATAGTCCTAGTGGAGCTACAATTTTTAGTTCTAAGAAGCAGTTTGTTATCCATTCATCCACCACGACACATTATCCGATAAATCAGATTTTTGTTTTTTTTTTTAGGATACTGTAGGTTGGGTTGGCATATGTATTCGCAAATAAAAAGTTAGGCTAAAATAATTTAACGGTTTACGAGCACCACCTATTTGGTAACAGGGCGTCAGGCAATACCGGATGCAAAATGTAATTAGGTAGGTATGTAATAGACGAGATTCATCAACATTGGTCTATATTAACAGTAAAACATCTCCCTTTACTCATCACTACATATTATAAAACAAAGTCCCCCGCCGCGCCTGTCTGTTCGCAATAAACTCAAAAACTACTCATCATGAGGAAGGTTTAGGTATATCATTTGTGAAATTGGTTGAAATATGATGATTGTTGAAGATGTCTCTGCTATCCGTGCGAAGCCAGTTTTAAGAAATAAATATTTTATTATGGACCCATTGTACACCTAATTAACATTGAAATGATATTGACATGGCTATAAATACATGTATAATTATTATTTGCGTTGTGTACTTCTACATGAATTTTTTTAACCTAAAGAGCTAAACAAATAACACTACAGTACTGTGATCAGTTATGGCTTATCTACAATAAAAACATTAGGCTTATCACATTGATTAATTGAATTCGTTCAGATTATAACACTTCTACACATGTGATAAAGTTTTTCAAAATTCTGATACACCTAGCTGGCGAATAGTATTCCACGAAAAAGAAATAAGAAGATCTCTGGAAGGATCATCTATCATCATGATACTCATCGATCATAGCCTATTTCATAGCGGTTTTGAGCATAGCCTAGATCCAAAAAAAATTTACCAAATCAAGCGCAAAGTGAGTCAGGCTCAGTGGTGGCAGCAAGCAATCTGCAATAGACGCACCGGTCAGGTACTACGCGATACTAATTTGAAAAAAACCTTTAACAATTTTAGGAAGACGATCCATCAATCAGATCTATAATAGCACCGCGTCTATGAATAATGTTGTGATTTGATAAACGCTGGGGAGAGGACTTATTCTAATCAACAGATAGGTATTGCTATCTACTTTTTGTAATGTGTACTATTTACTGGTACTAACCTATCTAAAATACCACATATATTTTTTCTTGGTTGAACCAATTCAGTTTATATACAATATCGAGACTAAGTAGGTTAACTTCTAAACAGAAATGTTGTATTTAATAGACTGTACACACATTAAATATCGCTCGTGACTCGTTATCGTAAAGTAGAACGACCATAATTTATTGCTAAATATTCATCAGCGGTATAAAGTTGCTCTAAGCCATTCCTAGCCTCTCGAGGGACAACCAGGAGTAGTGATGTTCGTAGTAGCTCTCATATTATATTTTACAAGTTGTGTGAACATTCACAAGCCAAGTGAGAAGTAGAAATACATTGTCTGTTTTCTTCGCTGGCTACACAGGACAGGATGTTGTCCTTATAAAAATCTAGTAATGTACTTCTAAGTACTTCTCTTCACTTTTTGGGACTTATATTTCACTAATCTAAACTAATATTATAAAGAGGAAACATTTTACGGTAGTTTTCACACAAAAACTACTGGACCGATTGCGAAACTTGGTATGTAGATAGCTAAAGACCTGGATTAACGCATAGGCTACTTTTATCCCGCGAGGCGCTGCTAATAGTTTTATAAGGCCATATGATGTTTAGTGTGGATGATACCTTATGGTGAAACATAAATTAGATTTACATGTTTTTATTATGATTTAAATATACTTAGGTAAGTATATTAAGTGATATGATAAGTCATATCCTGAGCTGGCTTCAATAACAGCTGTCTTACCTTTTAAACTTGAGACATATCACTCGTTGCACTTTAACGCATTGTTAAACTAGTATTTTAATCCATATATGATAACGTTATCCTTCGTGTAGACAAACCATAAAGTAATCATATCTACTAAGTTATGTTTATTAGTCTAACGACTAAGGCAAAGACTAATTAATTTAAAACATCGACAAGTGTAGGTATAGAATTATGTATTTGTTATTGATTTATTGGCCTTAAGCCTCGTTATGGGGAAGATTTTTCAAAAGGGCAACTACTTATATCCACAGGACGTCATAACGAAAACCATAGTCACAAGGTAGAGGCATAGCTAACAAATTTTCATTTAATTAAAACGGGGGTCTTATAAGCTACTGCTCCACCTGCGTTCATGTTAATGTCCAACAGCGCGTTAGTTAAAGCATTAAATTATTGAATGCGCGTTGGCTACATTCAAGTCCAACTCCGCCAAGAGTCAACTCTTAGTGAAGTAACGCGTTAACCTACACAACAATGGAGGTTAAAGCAGCAGTAACACGTTAATATGTTGGCTACATCTACGTAACGCCTTAATTACCGCGTTAAGACCAGGCCAGGTCCACCACTCCACAGTGTAGGTATAAAGCTAAAAGTACACGGCAGGGTCGACTAAACGTGCCAAAATTCAAATTCCGGCCGGGTAGCACGTTAGTTCCATGCTCACTCACGCGCTGCGTCGCGTCATCCTTTCGTATGTAGACTATCGAGTTATTAGTATCTAGCCTAGGTGTGTGTTCACAAAAATAGAGTAATAGGCACATAACTTACTGGTAATTAAATATTCAGATTAATTTATTCTTAAAAAAGACAACCCTAACGTCGCGGCGTCGTCGAGTTATGCGATAGAAAGAGAGGCAACTAGGTGAATATAACTGTAGATAATTAGCGCTGTGCGACCTGAATTGCGACTTTATTGTGTAGGAACAAGAGTCGCTATTTATTTAAAAGATTAGGGCGTAGTGGGACTTCGCTACCTGTACTATTATGTATTCTGTGCTAAGACGTAGGTGGAGCAGTAGCACGGTAGTGTTCAAAATTCGAGAGCGAGACGTCTCCCAAAAGACTATCTACCTTTACTTATCTATGTCTTCCGAACAGTACATCCTTACGGTGAGAACTTAAACAAGTTCCAACTCGATAAAGGCACCGTACTAGGTTCGATACGACGCATGCGTACGAACATCTTTAATAATTATGAATACCTATTACCTATCAATAATGAAAATTTTAGTTTAAGAAATGTTTGTTGGCTTCATAAACATTAAATTAAAAGCTCTATCATATTACCTACTCTTCATTGCTGTAATCTTAACCCGCATCGGACGAAGATTTCTAGCAAAGACCGACAACGTATTGGATTAAATGTAGCCATTAACCAATACAATAACAGACAGTACAGTATATTAAACATAAATTAAACTAATACAAAGGTACGTTATAGAATGGTCTGGTATATTATTTGAACTGTATACGTCATTATACCTACTAAACTTTTTGCAGTGTGAAGCAAATATCGGCATTATCAGTTCCTTACTTTGCTATTGTAAAAAAAATTGTTACATTGGATTAATACAACATAGCTATATATACAAATACAGTGTTATTGGCCAACACACAGTATTTAAAATGTACGTTATTACAAAATATATTTTAATGCTACAACCCAATGTCCATATTTTGATGTGTTTAAACAGACATCGGTAAAAAAAACGACTTAAATAAACAAAGTAGGGCCCGAAGACACTACTTCTATTATGATAAGTATTAATTTTTTGAAGGCCTCGTCTCTTTAATTTACGGTAAAACGGCCAGATCTTGCATCACACACAATTTTTAGTATCTAAGTCATCAGAGGGCCGAAGTTAACTTAAACATGAAGTAACTTAAAATAATTTTGTTAAACATTAAAGATATTGCTGATTTGACTAAAAATAAGGTAGA
The DNA here is from genome assembly GCA_949752705.1 of Callimorpha dominula. Classification (NCBI taxonomy): domain Eukaryota; kingdom Metazoa; phylum Arthropoda; class Insecta; order Lepidoptera; family Erebidae; genus Callimorpha; species Callimorpha dominula. The sequence continues at coordinate 8,957,062 of OX457009.1, read as the reverse complement.
TATCAATAGGTATAAGAGAATGTGGCGCCATCCACACACAGCAAAAACATACTTCAACGCCATCTAGCAAAGACAATCAGAACTAAGTAGGAACCACTGATCTTGCATGGCGCAATGAAAGTTCTGGTGCCGATTGGTATATATTGTACCACTTCACAAGAGCAACCGTTGTACCGCCCCCAGGCATGATGACCTAGCTTGGTCGCAAAATCCTCTCTATGCACCGAGGCACAAAGCTTTGAATTACTTCCCAGAATTACTTCCCATTAAAATTACTTTTCCGTCAATGCGTTATTGGTACTGTTATTCCTTTTCAACAAAAAACCTAAAAATATTAATTATGATTTGATACGTTTTTATTCTATATTAAAACGTAAAACCTATCTTATTTTTAGCCTAATCTTTATAATTATCTTTAGCAATACATTATAATTGTGTGCGATATTTTTTACAAAAATGGTAATAAAAATAAATATCGATTTTTGCGTAACATTTATGAACTAAAGTCAACAAGTTTTCATAATTGTTAGTGTACAACAGATCAAGTTCATTTATGCTATTAGTTGTTTTTGTATATAAAGTTTTTTTTTATAAAACATTTTCATTCGAAAAACATTGCGTCAAAAAATTAGAGATCCGTGCCATATAACAATACAGTGACTTCATTTTTTTAATACATATAATAAAAACATAAAATATTATATTTTTATTATCAATTTAACACCTTCACACAGTCGATAGTTAGTTAATTTAATTATAAGGCACCGTTACAAAATTATATACATGTTTTCTAGGAACTAGTATTGATATAAGGTTTTAACCTAAACAGTTACATATATACAAACACTTCGTCTAGATAATTATAATCTGTCTATACCGTTAGTAAACGCTGAACAACAGTTACTATAAATATGATTATTATATTATAGTACCTATACAAAGTGGTAGAGGCCATTCTAACGTAAAGCTTAGGACAATCAATGTTCATGCTACCTTTGTCTAATAGGGTAGTTGCTTGCAGTTGAAATAAATTATGTTACACTCTTTTGGAAATTAGGTATTATATAAGAAAATTAATATACCTAGAAAAAAATGATTTATTAGTATTTTTTTTATTGTAAAACTAAACATTAAAGTTTAAATGATTTGCCAACAGCTGGGTGTGGCGTCATAGACCCTTATTTCATACAAGTTTCTAAAGAACGTTTTGACGTTTACTAAAAAGAAACCGATTTACTTGCCAGACTTGCCACGGCTTTCATCTCCACAAATTACATCATGTTATACAACATACAGTTGACAAGAAATTTGTAATTTATGTGAGATCTAGAGTCTAAACTAAGCCCAGGCCTGTACTATAGATCTCCAGGCCCCCCATTTCATAACTATGTGTAGATTGTCAACATGGCAGAAGCGTACCTGATTGTGTGTGAATGAGTAAACGGTAACAGTTTTAAACCCCGACGCAAAAAGAGGGGTGTTATAAACTTGACGTCGATGTCTCTGTGTGTGTGTGTGTCTGTCTGCGGCATCGTAGCTCTCAAACGGATGGACCGATTTCGATGCGTTTTTTTTTCATTTGAAAGCCAGCAGTGTAAGAGTATCAGCTCTTTTCGTAAAAGATGTAAGGCATTTTTGTTATTATTTTATGTCGGGGGTTTTCAAAATTTTCAATTTAAAGTTATATTGTATAATAATTATATAGGTATACGTGTGCGTGCGTCTGAATGGGGATATGTGTGTGAGCGCATGTTTTTGTGTGTGTGTGTGTGTATATAATATAATACCTAATACTAAATATTCGTTCTATTAAACCAACCCTAGGCCAGGTCCAGTCCGCCCTTTAGGTATAAAATTATAACTACGAAGCGGTGTCGACTAATCGTGCCAAAATTCAGTGTTCGATTCTCACTCACGGACTGCGTTGTGACATCCGTTCTCTAAAAAAAATTCTTTAAAAAAGACAACCCTAACGTCGGGACGTCAGAAAGAGAGGCAACTTCTTGGTGAATATAACTGTAGATAATAAGCGCTGCACGACCTGAATTGCGGCTTTATAGTGTCGGAATAAGAGTCGCTATTTATATCAATGATTTGGCGGATTGAGACTTCTGTATCTGCAGGTACTATTATGTATTCTGTGATATTAGTAAAGAACGACGAAGGTGCTTACAGCTGAAACGTTCAAATGCCTCCGTCTCCTTATTATACGGTTATGCTTTTAATTATATCGCGCTACGCTGATAAAACATAATTTCAGGCAGTATTTTAAAGATATTAATTAATCATTGATAAATACATACTGAGCTCAATGTCTATGACTCTAAGGATTAGAATTGTTTAAATAATTATTAAAACTCAATAACAAGGTAGTATTGTAACGACTACATTTTAATTAGACAATTATACGCATTGAAATAAAGCATTTTAAGTATAGTATGTTTTTTTATACTACGTGTGTGGCAAACAAGCATACGGCCCGCCTGATGATAAGCGGGCACTGTAGCCTATGAACGCTTGCAATTCCAGAGGACTCGCATGCGCGTTGCCAAACCTTTAAAAACCTATACAGTCCTTTCTGGAAGAACCCCATACTGTAGTCCCTCGGGAAAACCTCGGCAGGGAGCTCATTCCACTGCCGGAGCGTCCGGGGAAGGAAATTTCCCCTGGAATCGTACCGTGCGCGACCATTTATGTTCCAATGTGTGAGGATGAATACCCTGCCTGTAGTAGAATGCGGAATTAAATCAAAGGGTTTATTTAAAGATATATTCATGTTTGCTATTTCTCCATTAAATGTTCAATTTTACAAATGTATGTTTATTGTCCGACTTCAACTATGTAACGGCAGAGATTATTATTTTTTAATTCGGAAAAGAAAATAAAAATAATTTCATGTTTGTTGTGTGTCATAATTATGTTGATTTGTATTTCGAAACATATATTACTTATTAATTAACATATCGCTCGTTTGCGACAATAGCGACATAACTAAAAATTATTGGTTTTAGAGAATGTTTGTGATTTCCGCTAGAATATTTTGTTCTAAATATATAATGAACTTGTCGCTTTCTAACGAACGTTATCACGAAATCGGCGTTGTATCTTTGTGCACCATAAAATATCAAAAATTTATGATCGTTTGGCAGACTTAGTCCGATTCGACTGAATTTTGAATTATGTCGATATTCTCGCAAACAAGCGATATATTGATTTTTATGTTTGTCACAAAAAACGATGCATATAAAACAACGAAATTTAAACCTTTAGATGTCAGGTTATATTCTTTATTAATTTTGAGAATAAGTGTAAACGTTACTGGTCGATTAGCATGATCAAAGATTGTCCTACCTCCCACCTTTTAGTCTAGAATATAACAGAAAAAAATACATAGACTGTCAGATAAATTGCTGTCTGACCGGACTGAGCATCATCTCTGACCTCCATTTTGTATCCTTACTTAAACTTGTATTCAATTAAACATACATTTATGATACATACGTTCGTTGTGCTGTACAACTTCATCGTTAAACGCCTAAACAGATTTAATAATTTAACTATTAATTCTTATTGTCATTTGATCACGTATTGTGCAGTTGAGATTAGTGTCGTTTAACCCTGTAAATAAAAAAAGTTTTAATTACATTCTGGATAGATGAAAATGAGAATTAAAAGTTTGCTGTCTACTCTTTTAGGGAAAGACATATTAATTATATATTTAAAAAAGTTAGTAAAACAAAAAAGTGATTGCTTTAAGAAGGTTTTTAAAAGGTTGTTATATTTTTTTACTGTCCAATTAATTTTAATATTATTTTAATATACACAATTTAGCAAACAAGCAGACGAAGAACCTGATGGTAAGCAGTTACCGGGATCTAAAAATGTTTTTCAATAGTAGCCCTATCCCACTTCCCGTAGGTCGTGACCTTACCTACTAAAGTCCCAGAAGCGTCCTTACTCGGTTGCCTAAAATATCATACATAACGAATAAACCGCGATCTAATAAAACTCACTACTTTTCTTACCTATCCTTTCTTTACAAATGTGCCTACCTTATTGATTTTTTTTTAAGAATACTAGCAACCTAGGTCAATAAATTACTAGTCTTCTTGTTAACCCCTCCAGCTAAGCGAAATGCGTGTATTAGGAGTGAGTTCAAGTCGGTAGTGCACTGGGTAGGGTTCGAACCTGCAATCACTTGATCGCAAGTCCGACGCCTTAGCCATTAAAAAACTAGCTGGACTGGAAATTCAAATCTATCCGGAATATACATTTTTCCAGAATAAATAGCATTCAAGACTATAATCTATATCTGTGCCAAATTTCATCCAGATCCCATCAGCCGGTCTAGCTTGATTGAGTAACAAACCAAACTTTCGCATTTATAATACTGTTACGAATAACCCGCCATCTATTGGCGACTGTGGGAAAGTGTAGAGAGCTACAAAATAAAGATACACGCCATCTGTTGAGACAACACGGAACTAAGTAGTTATCCATTAATGGAAGTTGTCCTAGTATGTATTAGACTGTTCTATTGTTTTGTAGAATTAACCAGAGGTGTCGCAATGTTTCTAGAAATACCGTTTTGCAATATAAAGTGTGGCATTGCGGAGTCGTTAGTTCGTTTCAAGTGAGTGTCAAGTGAATTAACAGCGAGTAAAGTGTAAAGTAGAAGTGAATTAAGTGTAATAGTGATAATAAATCAATTGTGTCTATTTTGGTAACGACTTGGTATAATTTCCTAATCCCGAACCTCAGCTCGTAACAAATTGGTGTCAGAAGTGTGATTAGATGATGCCGGTTTTACCGAAGGAGGACACGGAAGGTGTCTGTACTAGGGGACAGCGACAGCAGGAGATGGACAAAAGACGGTTTGGGGATGCTCCGCAACAACCAGCGGACGGTCGGCAGCCGCCGGCAGAACCTGCTGACGGTTCATTAGCGGCTCCCTCGACCTCGGCGGCTCCGGACCTCACCGCATTAATGATGATGCTGCAGGAGCAGAGCCGTCGCCAGGAGGAGCAGAGCCGTCGCCAGGAGGAGCAGGCTCGTCAGCTGCAGGACCAGTTGCGGCGGGACAAGGAGGAGCAGATGTTCCTTATGAAGGATCTCCAGGTTGCACTAGGAAAGGACCTCAAGGTGATGAAGGAGACGGTCCACCAGCAACGAGGCCCGCATCACGGACAATGAGCATAAGATTGTGGATATGCAGAAGGCCCTAGGAGACCTGAAGCTTGGAACTACTCCTGTGGGGAATGCTCCTGCGGCGCGCGGGTTTAAGGTGCCTCCATTCGATGGAACGTCCTCATGGTCTGCTTATAAGATCCAGTTCGAGGCCATTATGAAAGCGAACGGGTGGACTGAGGCGCAGGCCATGACAGCGCTCACCCTGGGTCTCCGCGATCAGGCGTTGACTGTGCTGGAGGCTCTCAGCAAGAACCTCACCTACGACCAGCTCGTTGAGGCGTTGGAGTCAAGGTACGGTGACGCTCACCTGGAGCACGTATTCCGTGCCCAGTTAAAGGAGCGCGTGCAGCGTGGAGGGGAGAATGTGCAGCAGTGGGCCTTGGAAATTGAGAAGCTCGTCCGGAAGGTATATCAGTCAGCGCCTACATTGATCGAGGGCAATCTGGTGCCAGCCTTCATCGACGGCATCCGTGACCTGGAGGTCAGGGCTGCTGTTAGGCTGGGGCACCACGACACCTCAGCTTGTAACAATACCTAGTAGTATGATAATGAAGTTTCTATCAAAATAAAAAACATCAATCATCATCAAAAAACAAATATAGGTGTATGCCTTTTTAAAGAGTCAGAAATATTAACTCACTCAAAGCTCTTCATAGAAAGCGACCCTTGTCTTCGTTGACCCTTGCTTGAGCTTTCTGAGGGTAGAGTATTTGTTATCTCCAGCCCTGGTTTGTTCCTCGTGTAACCTGTCCAGCGTGGCGGTAGACTGGTCTACTCGCAGTACAGAGAACTCACAACGTAGCTCATCTAGTTGTTGTTGTAAGTGTTTGGATTTGGCCAGGTATTCCACTCTAGAATGAAGAAACAATATAATTTTTTTAGGATTCGTTAGAGCAAGGGACCCTATTCCCCTTTTTCCAAAATGGCGAGGCGGACGATGCCTCATAGTCATGAACGCTCGTGCTATTCATGGTGCGTTGCTGTGATGATATACCATTTCATATACTAATCTGACTTAAGATTCCACTGCTAACTAAACACTTCTTATGCCGCGTTCCAATAAACAAAAAACGATTCGTTTTGCTTACGAACGGTAAAATATTCGTTGAAAATTCAAAGAAACTTTACCGTCCGTAAGCAAAACGAATCGTTTCTTGTTTATTGGAACGCAGCATTAGTGACCTCGGCAAGCTAACACTAAAAAGGATAAAGACGGAATTTATTTATATTGAATGACAAACTACAACAATAATCATCATCATCATCATCATCATTTCAGCCATAGGACGTCCACTGAAGACGTCCACCGTCTTCCAAGAAGACCGGTTGGAAGCGGCCTGCATTCACCGACGTCCTGCGATCTTTACCAGGTCGTTTATTTGTCCTGGGTGGGAATCGAACCCACGAACGACCCCTGGCTCAGCAGTCAGGATCACTAACCACTAGACCAACTTACATGCCAGTCAAATTATTCTATGTTTACATTTAGTAAGGGACACGTCTTATACTATAGTATGAATTTTAAATAAAGTAAAAGAGCTTCTCACCTTTCTTTCTCAATTTCTAATGATAGCCTATGTATATGAGGATCTGAGTCGTCTGGAACGAGTTGGTACGAGTTAAGTTCGGGTTCCAGGACTGTAGTAGTTCCATTCTGGAGGACGTCACCCCCAAGTTCCGCGGGCAACGAACACGTAGAAGGAAACAAACTTGAAGGGACTGTTGATGACTGAAAAATCAAGGATATAAGTCCAATATTTTTTTAAATGAAAAAGCCTACGCTTTTTCCCACAGGGAGAGGACGCCCTACAAGCACAAACACGGACCTTAGTAGTGATGTCCTTCAAAAAGGTCAGGTCCGTAGTGTCCGGAACCGGCAAGCATGATGAGTTGTAGGACTGTGGAAGAAGCAAAAGGGTTTTAGGGTGTAGGAATCATACAAAATTAGCGCTCTCAGTTTTGTAAAAAATTTACTCTCTAACTTGCATTTAATATTCAAATTTATTAAAATGTGTGTCCATTTTTTTATTAATTTACTAGCCGTACCCGCAGTTTCACCTGGCTTTATGGTCACTGCTCCGCTCTTATTGGCCGTAGCGTGATGTTATATAGCCTATAGCCTTCCTCGATAAATGGGCTATCCAACACTAAAAGAATTACTTATTATATTTTATTTTTTTCTTAAGAGTTAAACCTTAAATGTTTGTCAATTTTTTTTTTATTTATTTAACAGAAGACACAAAAATAGGATAATTTATTTTAATTAATCTGTTTTTATTTATTTATTTTTTCTCTTTTAATTCCTGATAGCCAAAAAAAATATTTAGATCTCATGTACTGGCAAAACGACGAAGAAGTGCTTTAAAAATGTCATATATGACTATACTTGAGCCAAATAAGATATGGAATCTTTGTAAACAAACCATATGTCATCATCTTTAGGGTTGTCATAATTAGAATGCAGAAATATTGTAATTTTACCTCTATTTCTTAGCTATGCTTTACGATTTTACTGTCATTGTGTTTACCGGAACGCAGTCTAACCATCAAATACGTAATATGTTAAAAAACACCTTAAAACAAGAATTAGCAAATAAAAAATACCAACTATACGCCTTACAACCCTATAACTCGACAACTTTCGCAGATCAACAACAATTTGGTTATTTATAATGAATATTTATGGGAAGGGGATGCACAAGACTCCACAATACAATATTGAAAATAAGTTTTTCTATCCTTTTTAATAATAATAGGTCCTTTTTATGACTACACATAAATGTTACATAAATCAATAAAGAATTAAACACGGACTACACGTCACAGAAAAAGCGTGCCGAAATGTTAGCGTTAAATCACACGAAACTGGATGAGGTTTCACTGTTGATTGATATTAGTGATGATGTGTTATTAACAATGTTAAAATCGAAACTATTTTTGTTTGAATTACCAGTGATTCACCATTATATTATTGCGTGAAGTTATGTCTCACTATCCATGCAATTTTTAACCTCCAACGCAAAAAGTTGGAGTGCTATAAGTTTAACACGTGTATCTATGCATGTGTCACATGTGTGTCTGTGGCTTTATATTTTCTAAACATTTGCCGATTCACATGCGCCCTCTATAATATATTCACCGGAAAGGAACACAAGCGCTATGTACCGGCGTTACGCAGAGTCTAGGCGGAGTGCGGACGGACGAGTTCACTTTCAGTTTGGTCACGGCCGAGTCAACACTAACCTAGGAGTTGTACAGTGTTTCTTTGCGTGTTTACAATACATCAATGATTAAATATCAAAAGGGAGTTTTCTCATCGCCCGTACCCCATTCGTACGTTCTGAAATTTTGACACATATATATGACGGCGGGTGCTGTTTAGGCTGGTTGAATCTGAACATAATGTTGAATATTTTGCTTGTGGTTGAATTAGCATTGCAAACTTTTAAATTACGATTGTCGTTTTATCTTTGGAGCTGTTCTGTGTGTGCTTAATTCACAGCCTTTTATTCTGTACTGTATTTTATTTGTGGCGGGGGAAATTGGAATTCATCTCTAATCGGATGTTTCATGTAAGTTTCAGTTCATTTCATTTTTCACACTATTACATGCCTGTTTTCTGAGACATTTTTTTTATTTCTGTTTCAGGTGGGTTCTTTTACATATTATATTTCAAAGATTTTTTTAAATAATTCTACTTTATGAATATTCCAACATTGTGGTATATCTGCCTAGGGATGTTCTAAAATTTATATTGCACACTGGCTGAGGTGTACTTTGGCTCCAGTACTTACCACCTACCAATACCAGAGGCGCATAGTGGATTCCATCAAGGTTGTCACCATAAAGGAGGCTTCATCAGAGCTTACCTTAGACGCAGAACCTTACCAGAGCTTACCTTATAGGTCGAGTAGGCCTCGACGCTCTAGATGCTAAAGTTATTGGCGAGCCTCCTGCTTTAGTATTTTAGTATTATTCTTATGTATTAAACGAAAATAAATTAAGCTATGTAATTTAAACATACGAAATGAAACCCTGATTGAAAAAATATTGAATGGCGAAAAGGCAAATGTTTAGGAGATATTGAGGGCAATAGCCATTTATTGTTGTGAATAGGAAATACCTACAGGTTACATTGTCCACTAAATCTGTAGTTTTTTTATTTAGAAAAACAATGTGTAGTGTTTTATTTAGAAAAAGAAAGTCCAAACTAATAATTTAATACGTTGCTAACCATTTTGCTCTCAGGACTATAAATTGTTTTTTGGTATTTTAACACATAAAAATCTCACGAACTCAAAAACAGACCACGCCAAAGATCGCCGCAGATAAGATAACAGTTACTCCGTAACAGATACAAACATACTCCCATACAAAAGCGAAAACACCTACGCCATAATAGCCTAAAAAAATTAAATACTAATACCTAGCATTAGCTGCAACCAAAATTATAAATATTAATAATAACTTACATTTCTTCTTCGGTACTTAATCGCGATAATAATTACAAGGTACTATTCCTATATAGGGCGAGTTTTGGCAACTACCCGTACTCGCTCTTGAAGCTTTCGCGACTTCGCGACTATACATATCAGATGTGTAATCTAATATATATAGTCGCGAAAGTTTAAAAACAGTTATTAGTGCCATTTGTTTTCCGCAAATGACGAGGTTTTCCATTTTCCTGGTCAGACCATAACAATATTTTAAGGGTATGTAATTTGCAAACAGGTTATTAACAACTGCCTGCCAGAAAATGCTTAGCAACGCTATGTTGGTAAATATTCCACAGCTTATTTGGCTAAAGTATAGGTAGTTTTTTTTTAACTTCCTTACCCGCTTTGGATATGATGTTCACTTACCGGAGGTAATGACCCAGTAGACGTTCTACTAAGAAAACTAAGAAGCTTTTCCTTGGCTTGTTTCTCCGCCACCCGCGCCGAAACTAGTTCCGCCTTCAGCCGCTCCGCTTCCGCGGCTCGTTTCTCGGACTCTTCGACTAAACGTGCCGTCAGATACTCAGCTTCGCGGGTCTTTCGTTCTAAGTGCACCTGTAAAAAAAAATGAATACTGTAATATAATCAGTGCCTAAGAACATTTTTATATATTACTTAGCTTTATTTCTTTAATTTTGTTACCCAAGAGCTTTGTCATTTAAAAACATTTTATACAGATTTTCTTGATTCCCTATTCTCAAGAAACTCATTTTCCTACGAGGTTGCCATAGAAGGTTTTTCTAACTGCCCAAAACGTTCATTTAGGTAATTTTGTGTGATCTAAAGTTATTTTTGTCAAGTCAGGATAAACTTACATGAATTACATTAGTAAATGAATGTCAGACTCGATATTCATAGTATATATATATGTATGTGTGTATGTATATGTATGTGTGTATATGTATTAGTATATCACGTATCAGTATAATGTGTGTATTCAGTTAACAACTTGTTAAATTTTATTATTATAAGAACTTATAAATTCGTACTCTTTACCATATCTCTTTTTATCATATCATATCGCTTTTTATTTCTTCTTCACCTCAAGGTTGACTGGCTGAGAATGCCTAAGGCATTAAGTTCGCCTTTGTACAATATGTACATGAAGTTTTCATAAATAAATAAAATAAAATTACATCTCAACTTCAGTGTCAGACACTTCTAAAACCAAATGTCATCTCTACGTTGCATAAAACAAAGTCGCTTTGCGCCGTCTGTCCCTCTGTAGGCTAAGACCTTTTAAACTACACAACGAATTTTAATGCGGTTTCACCAATGGATGAAGTGATTCATGCGGAAGGTTTATGTGTAATTTTATTAAGGTTTTGTGTATAATAGCTGAAATATGACGATGATTGTTGAAGATGTCGGAAAAAATCAATATATGCTCGGTTACCCGTGTGAAGTCGGGGTGGGTTGCTAGTTAGAAATAAAACATTATCTATTATTGTATAATTTTATCTTATACGCTGCTTCCAGGATCGACTGTTCAAATATCATTTCGTCGTCATCCACTTCATAAGTATAAGACATCTGTACAATGTACCCGTGAAGGCATCAAGTTGAAATTAACGTTAAATACTTATGTCAGCGGTCCCTTGAAGCTGCTTGCTTGAAGACAATCAAAAGATACGGCCATTAAGTCTTATATTTGATCCAATTTGAACATTTCGCAGGTAAATAAAAACCTATAGGGTACTTCCCATTGACCTAGAATCATGAAATTTGGTAAGCAACAAGGTCTGACAGCACAAGTAAAGGAAAAAATTCGAAAAAATAAAAAAGGTAGTTATTGTGATTACAGACATATATTGCGGTTGGAAAGTTGACATTGTCGTAAATCGATGTATGGTATTTTTCGAATTGCACAGTTAAATTTGCCTTTCGGAACAGTTTTGCAAAAATCGTCGATAAATAATTGATTCCCGAGAAGGACGTACTATCTACACTATCTACATACAAGTTTGTTTGCTTACGGAACTCTCGGTGCGCGACTCAGACTCGCATTTGTCCGGTTTTTTTAATTCTCATACAGAGTGCCGGAGACGAGATTTTTACATATTTATTTGCACTATTATGACATTAAAACTATTATTATTTTATAAGATGCCCTTTTATCATTTTAAGTAGGTAACACTTAAAAATAAGTAGCTAGGTATAATTAATCAGTTAGATATAAGAGCAATTGTTTCTTTTTTATTATTCTATAAATAATAATGTAGAAATAAAGGCAAATCATTATATTTTCTGTTTATATTTTCCTATTACTATTTCCTAAACTATCGGATAATCCGAGATAATTTCATATCCGTAATCATTTCTGAAACCGGTATAATAATATTCACATATCCCTATTCAGATCCCGAATTTCTTATCCATAACATCCTTCGTTAGTAGAGACAACAATTGCTACGTACTTTCTCCTCCTCGGTCTTGATGGCAGATAGCCTTAGCCGCGCGTTCTCCCGCTCGGCATCAGCTGCCTTCTGCGCCAGGAGCGACGCCTCCTCTTCCGCCACTCGCCCCTTTTCTGCCAATAGCTCTGCTGTTTCCTCTGAACGCCGCTGGGAAACAATAATTATATATGATAAACTAGCTTTTGCGCACGACTTCGCTTGCATGAATGTAGATTTAGTAAATTAATTCACTATCCCTCGGAACAGTATTTTTCGGATGATCATGTACGTATGTCTTTTTCTGTACTGTCCATTAATCACGTGAGCCTCGAAAGGGGGGCTCAACTATTTGGAAACGGGCGGTTATAGATCGAAACAGGCAGATATGATATTATGTTATCCATTTTTTTCATTAATAATTTTACATTTGACAAAGCAAAATATTGTTGCGGTAACTCTGCGTCGGTGTTAATTTATAATTTCTATTTATAATCGAGAACATCTATTGGGTGAGCTAGTAAAATATAGATACTACACTTGAGTCTTTGGTGCTTGAACATATCAACAAAATTTTGCCGCATTGCCTTTCTTCTGCCTTTCTTTGCCGCACTATTAAAATGTGTTCCCTTCGACATATAACCCTGGGGCCTTTAAGCGGAGCATGAAAATGCATCTCTCGAGGCCGTCGAACTGAAGACCACCATTCTAGTATCATCCGTGTCTATAATGATGGTCTTCAGTCTTCTAGCCTAGCTTTCCATCAGGCGGATTAAGATCATTCTGAGGTGTCATTGTAAAAAAAAGACATAGTTTTACATTAAGTAAAGTTGGTAATATGTACATATTGTTTTGTAGTTTACTTCACTAAAACTTTCATTTTGTACGCATTTTGGCGCGGCAACTTTGGGTGACGGGTTTGATTCCAGGTCCGTGCAAATATTTGCATACATTGATATGTTTTTTTATGTATAATATGTATGAATTTACAAAAAAAAATTATATGTGTTCGAGAACAAGCTACACTAAGTTTGATGTGTGGTATGTCCCAGATTTTTTTTTTTAACTTGAAACATCATCTCACACGCGGCTGTCTGATCCCAAACTAGGCAGAGCCTGTACTATGATAACCAGATAACATACTTATATACTACTAACCCCATACATATTATATATAAATAATAAAAAAAGATAAACAAACACAGAGCTAATGATAGTGCTTATAACATAATTATTTGTCCTGGCTGGAAATCGAACCAACGACCCCTGGCTCAGTAGTAATATTTTTTATGTAAATATATAAAATAGTGTCTTATCGGTATCGGGTGCAGGCTACTAGAAGCAAGCTAATTGTGGTTAGGGTTCCAAAGACGGAAACCTCACTATGGGTGCCGTATCAAGGGGCATTGCTTTCTGCATTAGACTCTAAATCCAGCCGCCTTACGTGAGCCTCTCAAGGTGTCGGTCGAGGCTCTTAGCAATGAACCCATTGACCGAAATGACATGTCGACAAACTTGTGGGCTAAGTCCAAATATTATTAATATTATGTTATCTGTGACGTTACTCACGAGCGCTTCATTAGCGAGCCGTATCTCCTCCTGATACTGTCGCAACCTCTGTTCCATCGCCTGTCGATCTCGCTCCGCCGCTTCACGCAGTTGTTTCTCTCGAGCCAACTTATTGCGTTCGATTTGTCGACGCTGCAATCAATGACAATATTGTTACGAAGGCCTAAATTGACCCGCTGGCGCCATCTATTGACAATTCAATAGAGGAAGTCATAGAGGGTTACGATTACCTAAATGGAGACACATGCCATCTTTTGACAATTAGCGGAACTAATAGGATATTTATATAATGTAACCAAAATGTATTAGAATATTTAAGAGGATTTTCGAGTTTTCGGGAAATATCACGAACTCTCTATGAAATAACGTTCGGAGTATATAACGCAGTTCTAGTTGAGTGACTGCAGTACTGCAGTACTGCAAGTTAACAAGTGGAATAATTGTGATTGTGTCAATTGCGAATTATTTAAAATAAATTGTGCCTATTTTGAAAAAAAAGGTTGCACCTATCTAATCTCGAACCTCAGCTCGTAACAATATGGTACATTTTTAGAAAAATGTTACAATACTACAGATTATGTTATGATTGGATAGTTTCCTATGCTCAACAGTCATATTTTTGACCTAAGTCAGTCAATTTAATATCTTGAAATACTTTAAAAAATGTAGTCTGTTTTTTTAAGGTTTTTATTTCATTTATCATCATCAAATGGCAAAAAGTAACCGATTTGACAACTGTAAGGCGTGACATCATGTCGATTCATGGCTTTGTTCTTTCGTTTACACAGAGCATTCAAAATGATCTTACAATTTATTTCGTTGTAAACAAGTATCGATATTTTCAACACGATTTTATTATTATAGCTTCACTTGTAACTATGTTAACCAATCTTGGAAGTAAATTTTAACCTAAGTACTTATGATTTCTAATTATCGTATCGAAATGAAACTTTGTATGTATCCTGTTGGTCTAGTGGTTAGTGACCCTGACTGCTAAGCCAGAGGTCGTGGGTTCGATTCCCACCCAGGACAAATAATTGTGTGATGAGCACGATAATTTGTTCTGTGTCTGGGTGTAATTTATCTATGATATGTATGTATTTAGAAATATATAAGTATGTTTATCAACAGTCTGGTTACCATAGTACAGGCTCTGCCTAGTTTGGGATCAGACGGCCGTGTGTGAGATGTGTGTCCGTATTATTATTATTATTTTCTTTATTTACTTAATATACATATAAATTACATTTTTAAATACATTCACTATAAAAAAAATAAAAACAAATATATTTAAAAATATAAAAAATAGTGTCCCACCGGTATCGGGTACAGGGACCAAGCTACCGGTGGTTAGGGTTCCAGAGATAGAAACCTCCTCACTATGCGTGCCGTATCAAGGAGGACTGCCTTCTGCATCAGGCTCTTAATCCAGCTGCCTAACGTGAGCCTCTGAAGGTGTTGGTCGAGGCTCTTAGCAATTAACCCATGGGCCGAAATGACTATCGGCACAATGATTGCTGAATCCACATCCCACATGTCGACAATCTCGTGAGCTAGGTCCAAATATTTTATTTCTTTATCTTTTCGGCTTTTAAGAGATTGTCGTCATGGGGAATGGTGATGTCAATAATCATTGCTCGGCGCTCTAATCGGTCTATCACCACTATATCAGGCTTATTGGCAACAATAGTCCTGTCAGTGATGATAGATCGATCCCAGTACAATGTTGCACGACCATTTTCGAGAACTGGGTCGGGCACATACCTGTAGTACGGTAACTCGACAGCCACAAGATTATATTTAACAGCAAGTTGCTGATAGACTATCCCGGCCACTTGGTTATGTCTATGCAAGTACTCGCCGTTGGCAAGACGAGAACAATCAGAAATTATATGCCTGAGGGTTTCTCCAGGACGATGACACGCCCGACAAATGTCAATTGTGCCGTCCTTCAGGATAAATCTCCGATAGTTATTCGTCATAACAACTTCATCTGTAATTGCACAGACAAAACCTTCAGTTTCTCCGAAGAGGTCACTGAACCGTAGCCAGGATACTGATGCTAATAAATCTACATCGGGCCCATTTAAGGCCCGATAAGAACGTCCATGCAAAGCCTTGCTCTTCCATATTTCCCTGCGGTCTATAATAGTAAGTACTGCTGGTTTGCACCAGTTCTCTTTTCCTAGAGCAAGCGGAGTGAGTCCGTTGTCAACTGCCACCACATCCCGATACACATCCAGGTCAACGGAGAGGAAGTAATCTCTAAGGTTGCATACCTCGCGGTTATGGAGGGTCTTGGCATTTAAAAAAACCACGACCCCCACATTTCTGCGGGATATACAATCTCATGACCGATGAACGTGGATGGTGCATTCGGTACGCGGTAAGCAGTGTACGAACTCTTCTATCCAGTGCATCTAGTTCAGTCTGAGTAAATCTAAGTATGCCAAAAGAGTAGGTTAGGACTGGTATGACCCAATCATTATAGGCCCGCACCTTATTACCACCTGACAAAAGACTTTGCAATACTTTTTCAGGCGGCCAAAGAAACGTTCCTGTAACGATTTCTTCATAGTCAATTTATTTACACCTAACGCCTGTGTCATACCTAGATACTTGTAAGTTTCGTTGGCGGAAAGACATCTAAGGTGTGTGGAATCTGCGAGTTCCATCCCCTCAGATTCCATAATCCTGCCTCTTTTTACATGCATGACTGCACATTTATCCACACCAAATTCCATCCTGATACATTTACTAAAGGTTTCAGTTACCTAAAGTAATTTTATGAATTGGAAATTGTTGCAGGCAAACAGTTTCAAATCATCCATGAAAAGGAGATGGGATATAACCTGACCTTCTTTCCGTAAACGATAGCCTAGCCCTGAACTCTCCAGTAAAGTGCTGAGAGGATTCAAAGCTAAGCAAAACCACAAGGGACTCGAACTGTCACCCTGAAATATACCCCGCCTGATCTTAATATACTCGCCGTAACCCTGAGACCGCCGACATCCTGGATAGTAGAGCACCGTTCTCCATTGCCGCATACATGCCTTAAAGAAAGTGCATAGAGTTGTATCTACCTTGTACAACTCCATCACTCTCAAGAGCCACGTATGCGATACAGAGTCATAGGCTTTTTTGTAATCTATCCAACGTTCGTCGTAATCGAAAGGATTTGGCGACGGCCAAATCCTTTCGATTACGACGAACTTGTTGGTTAATGGTCGTGTCAATAATAAGGAGCTCTTTAGTGCCACGGGCCCCACTTTTACATCCATTCTGAGAGTAAGCCATAATAGTATTGTTAGTTATATGAGATGGCATCTTCACTCTCAGAATAGACGTAAGTAATTTATAAAGTGTGGGTAAACACGTTATAGGTCTATAATTTTTTGGGATCCGTGGCACTACCAGACTTAAAGAGCAGGTGAGTTACGCCTGTGGTCATAAAAGTCGGAAGCGAACCTGATTCTAAGCATGATTGCAATTGAGATGCCAATCGTACGTGTGAGCTACGGAGCCACTTTAACCAAAAGTTATGCAGTCCGTCCGGTCCCGCTGATTTCCAGTTCGGCAGCGAACGAACTGCATAAGCTATATCAGTATTCGATATTGTTATTGGTTCCATGGTATCAATCGACTCACACGAACGTTCGACATCTCGCATCCAATCAACCTCTGTGTGAGTGACAGGCATCGCCCAGATGTCACGCCCAAAGGTATTCGTAATTTCAGCATCTGGGAAAGGTGTGTCACTCACTAAATCAGGCTGCTCCCACCTTCTATAAACCCACCTCTCATCCCTTTGGAATGAACGATTCTGAGTATATCCGTCCACTCGTTTTTTGTACCTTCGTATACGGTTTGCCCATGCATAAACTTTCTGTTTCAGAAAGTCAATGCGCTCTGTGACTCGCGCTGCATAATTACAGGAACTGATATCAGTTCCCGAAAAAGCCCGGTTCACAAAACGCATTACACTCGGGCGCGTGTTACCCGATCTGAAACAGATAAGCTTACCAATGAGTGCCCTCGCCTCTGCGATACGACGTTCAATCCTGCACTTCCGCGCCGGAGCAGCAAGCTTTGACCGAGTAGCGGTATCATTTTCTGGAAATTTAACACCAGCTACTCGACATGCTGCAACAGCCGCACAGTACAGAATTGAGTGTGTATCACTGAGATCTGTGCTTTCTTCTAAATAAATACCCAATATAGAATCAAGGGCACACACTAGCGCTTTATTTCGTTTATGCATTGGCAAACGCGGTAAACGAGGTCTGTTGTCATAACTCATGGTCCGATATTCTCGAATAGCACCTTCCAAAATGTTCCTTATTTGTTCATTGTACTGAGTACTTACAGATGAAGTACCACTGTCCTCTCCACCCTCAGCTGGATAAGGTCGTAGCAACCCAGAAATTGATTGTGACACTGTTTGTGAAGGGGGAGAAGTAACAATGCTATTCTGCAAGTCCAAGCGTAGCCTATCAAGTACGGAGATATCCAACAAATGACATCGTTGAATAGCCCGTACTTGATCCGATAGCCTTTGTGCCGTAACGTTAACAGCTGGTTCAAGTTCCTGAAACAGAGACAACATACGATTACGATACGCAGTGAGGTTAGTTCCTCCCTCTGTAACCACAAAATATGCTCGCATGACGTTCTCGTTTATCGAGGATGTCCATTTCATGCGATGCACATTACCACCGGTAGCGGGGGCCCTATTCGAAGCCGGTGGGCCTCGGGGTCCCAAGCAGGTCGGTGGCCGGCCTCTCCCCTGCCGACGTACAGGTGTTGGCGACGTTGGCGGAGAGAAAAACTCGTCACTCGATGTTGAGCTCGACGCATCCACAGCAGCCGGTATGCTTGATGCCGTTTCCGGGGGCCGGGCGGCGGAGCTGAGCGACGAGTCCGGGGATGTTAAGGGTGCAGTCCTTGCTCTGGATCTTGTTAACATTAGCAGTCATATTCTTCTTCTTTTAATTCAATGGCTCCATCGTTTATCGATGATTTCAATTATATTAGACATGACGTTATAAACGTCATGTCGTACTCATATATTTTTGGTTTTTTACATATTGGTGGAGCGCCAATATATTTATAAAATGCATACATAATCGCACCATAATATATTTCGTTATATTATAAATTTCATAGTCTTTATAGTAAACCACATTCTGTTTGTCGAATGCAATTAGTGCTGGTACTGCTGTAATATTGCCAATGTACTCGACGATCTCAAGAGATGGCGTTAGCAGTCTTAAAATATTGTAAACGCGCGGCACCTGATTGGTGCAAGAAAAACGGATACCCTGCTCTCATCGCTTTTCGCTAAGAAGACCTTTTAATATATAAAAATTTTGTTCCGCCACGGACATCAGTTATATTTCTCGTGAAAAGAAGCTGATTTTCCGTTAGTCCTATAGCCGTGTAGTGTTTGGACTCGCTTGTAACCTTTACAAGGTGTATGTGGAGTGCTCCAGTCTACGATCGTGACCGGCCGGTCAATACCTTGCAAGAGACCGTAGAAACCTCGCCGCTGCTCGCTGCCTTCTGGAGGATCGGGACTTGGTCGGTGTTGCAGGTTAGTGCTGGCATGATTGTTTTGATCGATAGAAGTGGTTTACTTCCCTACACCTCGTACGCTAACTGTTGAGCAATCACACCCTGGTCGGGCTATTTACACACCTGACCATACAATTTGGTCCTTACGAGTACGGATATGCCAGTGATTCACGTAAATATTGGTGAATTTACTTTTCTATTCATATCATAAAAAAGATTCACGTAATTCTAGTGAATTCTTGCCGCCATTTTTCCTCGCTCACAGATTTACGTAAAATTGGTAAATTCTGTGTTTAAAACGCACGAGAACTACGTAATTATTGGTAGACTCGTACTTAAATATAATTAATTGTTAGATTTGGTGAATTACGTATTAATTGGTAATAATATCCATTATACTCAATTTAGTTGAACTTATTCATACCTACCCACTTATTTACCGCTCCACCACTGTACTTTACGCTAAGTCATTTTAAGATTTAAATTTAATTTGTGTTTTTACACTAACTAGGTAGATATACCTATCACTTTGTAGTTGTATTGTGATTTTATTTTATAAACATGACGGAAAGCGAATCAAGCCGCGAAGTCATGTTGGTTATGTTGAATCAAAAGAAAGAATTATTATTTCAACGTATTAATCGTATGTACACATCGTCGAAAGGTATAATTTCTTTCGATTCATCAACGCGAGCTAACGAGAATTTTCTGGCTGAAACGGAGATGATAGATGAGTTACGCGATAAATTTGAGTCCATTGTTGATAAAATAAATAATATAAATTTGTTATCAAAGATTACGGTCAATCCCGAGTATTCTTGCCTCGATTCATTTGATGATTTATACTCGAGAGTTAAACGCGTTAGAAATAAAATATTAACCACTTCTAAGGTGCGTTCACTCGAGACCAGTAGCTCGATCAAGTCCGTAGTGAAATTAGAACCTTTAGTAATTCCGAGTTTTGACGGACGCCCTGAAAACTGGAATACCTTTTATCAGTCTTTTAAAGCTAATATTCATTTGAATCAACAGCTTTCTGACTCGCAACGTGTACAGTATCTAATTTCTAAACTCACCCACGACGCACTAAAATTCACTTCCGGTATTATTCCGTCAGGTGAAACATATAAAATACTGTGGGATAGTTTGGTTAAGAAATACCACGACAAACGCTCATTAGGTACATATTATCTCAATAATATA
Source organism: Callimorpha dominula (assembly GCA_949752705.1). NCBI lineage: Eukaryota > Metazoa > Arthropoda > Insecta > Lepidoptera > Erebidae > Callimorpha > Callimorpha dominula. Next base: position 8,936,637 of record OX457009.1, on the reverse strand, counting down.
CTGGACTTAAAAACTTGCTCGCACACTGCGAACGCTCTTGATACCTTTGTTAGTAAATACTCCGCTTCGATTTCAGCTCTAAAAGAATTAGGCATAACAGATCTAACTGATTTTATTTTTCTTCAATGCGCTTTGAGAAGGATGGATCCTCAAACCATCCAAGCCTTTGAACTTTCGATTCGGGATGTGGAAGTGCCTACGACACAACAGCTTATCGCTTTTATACAAGATCAGGCTAAGATTTTGGAGCGCTCAAACCCGCGAAATTCGTCATATACGAAACCCGCTGCTGTTGTTACGTCGCCCTCACGCGAACGGCGCGTTCATCACACCTCCAAATCTTACGCAGCAGTTACCGCGAATTGTTGTTTGTGTAGTGGTAACCATCGACATTTATATGATTGCGCTCAGTTTAAAAATATGCGAGACGCAAGGGCTAGATATGAGTTTATTAAATCGAAGTACGGTTGCGTTAATTGTTTAAGCACTTTACATAAACTTCCGGATTGTAAGAGTACGTCAGTCTGTTTCTGTAATAAAAGACACCATAGGTTATTGCATTTTGATAGTAATAATTCGCAATCGCACGCGGCTATGGTAAATACCGCCGTCGCGTACTCGCCGCCGCCCGCTCATCGAGCGACCGTTACTTCGCCCGCGCCTTCTCATCGCGCTCACACGACTTCGTCATGCATTCGAGCGCCCCCGCTTGCTACAGAACCAGTTACACATACACAGTCTTACACTTCTTGTCATAAGGGTGATATACTTTTGTCAACCGCTCAGGTATACGCGCGCTCTAAGGGTAGCGCTGGTATCAAATCTGTAGTTAGGTGTTTGATAGATAATGGCTCGCAGAATAATCTAATAACATCTGCTTGTTCTAGTTTATTAAATTTACCGATAATACCGTTGAATAATTCCTATGTTAAAGGTGTTGGTTCCGCTTCAAGTCCGATAATCGGTTATGTTCATTTAGACATTGAATCCCGTATTTATCCGGATCAGAAATACACTATACATGCGCTTGTTGTAGAATGCATTACGGATCAATTGCCTTCGAAATTTATCGATTGTGATCGCGACCTAGATTTTCGTAACCTTCCGCTCGCCGACTTAAGCTGGAATATTCCGGGCAAGATTGATTTATTGTTAGGTGCCCAGCTATTCCCATTTATATACTTAGGAAATATGGTCGAGTGTGGGCCGCGCGCACCGTGTGCTTTATCTACAACATTTGGTTACGTACTTATGGGAGATTACCCGCGTAAACATATTTTACCTACTGCCGCGTCTTTTTCTGCGTTAGCGCTTAATGATATAGTGCAAAAGTTCTGGGAACTTGAAGAAGTACCCATGAAACGCTTGTTGTCACCAGAGGAGACAGATTGCGAAAATATTTTCACGGCTACCGTGACCCGTGACGACGTAGGTCGTTATACAGTTGCATTACCGTTCTGTAGGGACCCTTCGGAATTAGGTAATTCGCACGCTACCGCTTATCGCCGTTTCGTTTCACTCGAGCGTAAGCTCCGTCAGGCACCGATAGTGCGCGAAAATTATAACAAGGTTATTCAGGATTATATTGATAACAATTACCTCAGTCCTGTTAAAGAATCTGAGCTGTCCTCTGATGGTTATTATATACCGCATCACGCAGTAGTCCGACCTGATAAACCGATGCCACGCATCGTATTGGACGCGAGTGCTAAAACGCATACAGGACTTTCGCTTAACGATATATTACATATTGGACCCAATTTACAGGCCGATCTGTTTTTATTATTGTTAGGTTTTAGATTATTTCCTATTGCAATGAACGCTGATATAAAACAATATTATTTACGGATTGGTGTACCAGTAGACCAGCATAAATACCTACGCATTTTATTTAGATTCAACGAATCGGAAAAAATTCGCACTTATGCCTTTAATAGGCAACCTTTCGGTCTCAAGTCAAGCCCTTACATAGCTATGCGCACTGTGCGACAGCTGGCTACTGACATGAGTCCGCTCTATCCTGATGCCGCGAAAGTGGCAGAGACCTGTCTGTATATGGACGATTTGGTTCTTTCTATTGCAAATGAGGATACTGCCACGCAATTAGCTCACAACTTGATTAAGTTTTTCAAATCGGGTGACTTTGACTTAGTGAAGTGGTCTAGCAATTCACCAGTGCTACTTGACTCGCTTCCCGACACGCACCGCAAGTCGCTTGATTTTGATGTTGACAATAATGTCTCTAAGGTCTTAGGTCTCTCATGGGAACCATGTGAAGATAATTTTCATTTCACATGCGCCGCAATTAATGAAAGGTGCACCAAGAGAAACATACTCTCGATGGTTGCACGACTATTTGACGTGCTCGGATTGGTCGCGCCTGTGATTCTCTATGCCAAGTTGTTAATTAAGGAACTGTGGCTCAGCATGTGTGATTGGGACGATCCTGCACCGGAGCACATACGCACCCGTTTTTTCGCTCTTGCGCAAGAACTTCAAATGCTTGACACTTTAAGGATTCCACGTCATGTAGGCGTCGAAGTTGGTTGTGAATTACGTCTTGTTGCTTTTTGTGATGCTAGCATGAATGGTCTGGGATGTGTCATTTATGCCCATTGTACCTACCCGTCTGGCATTCAAACTCGCATTCTTTGCGCTAAATCAAAGGTTTCGCCAACAAAAATCACTACGCTCGCTCGCTTAGAATTATGCGCTATTTTACTTATGTCAAAATTAATAAAAACTGTGCGAGACACATATGCAACACGTATGACCATTGCCGGGATATACGCATTTTCTGATTCCACTATTGCTTTATCATGGGTTCATTCTTCACCACATCGTTGGTCAGTTTTCGTCGGTAATCGCGTCGCTCAGTGCCAAGAAAACTTGGACTCTAAACATTTTTATCATATTGCCGGAGCTAGTAATCCAAGTGATTGTCTTTCGCGTGGTATGCTTCCATCGCAACTTTTGACCCACGATTTGTGGTGGAAAGGCCCTCCGTGGATTCGCAGCTCATCTGAGAAGTGGCCGATTAAGCCATTCTCGCTTAATAATTGCTCTGTCTTGCCTGAACTCAAGGCAAATGTGTTGGCTGCCATTACTCACACAGAGCCGCCGTTGCTTACTGTACGTTAGCACAACGTGTTTCTTCTTGGGAAAAGTTGCTACGTATCACCGCATATGTATTAAAATTCGCAAGACCTAAAGTTAAGGTCGAACCTCGTTCTATAGCAGGGTTGACAAGTGCTGAGAATGCGTTAATTCTCGCCGTTCAATCTGTGCACTTCTGTGAAGATATCAAATTGATCAAGGCTGATAAATTACCTTCAAAAAAGCTGCAAAGCCTCTTCGTCTTCTTAGACAAACAAGGGATTTTACGCATTGGAGGAAGACTTTCTGGATCAATGCTTCCTTTCGAAGCTAAACATCCGGTTCTTCTCCCTAAACGCGATCATGTCGTTGACTTAATAATACAGCATTTTCATGTTGTTAATTGTCACACCGGACCTGGACTTCTTATGTCTATTATACGACAACGCTACTGGATCTTGGATGCCAGGACTGTTATCAGGTCCAAGTTGCGAAAGTGCAACACTTGCTTTAAATGCAACCCAACGCATCCAACGCCTATAATGGCTGATCTTCCTGATTACCGTGTTTCAGAGGCCAAGGCATTTTGTCACACTGGTGTAGATTACGCTGGTCCGATAAGGACAATCCTTTCTCGCCGCAGAGGTCAACATGCGCAAAAGGCGTACATCGTTCTTTTTGTTTGCATGGTCACACGTAGTCTACATATTGAAGTGACCAGTGATTTAACTACTGAAAACTTTCTAGCCGCCTTTAAACGCTTTATTTCCCGTCGAGGACCAGTTTCATGTCTCTATTCCGATAATGGATCTACTTTCATCGGTGCGAAGGCACATTTAGATGAGCTGTATAGTTTTTTATTGAACTCTAGCTTCAAAAACGCGCTGTCGAATGAGTTGCTCTCTCGACGCATAGAGTGGAAGATGATTCCCCCAAGATCACCAAATTTTGGTGGGATGTGGGAAGGGAATATAAAGAGCATGAAAACGCATTTATATAGAGTAATAGGAAGTCAGTTACTTACATACGAAGAACTGCAAACTGTTCTTACTCAGATAGAGTGTATTCTTAACTCTCGTCCATTGAGCGTATTATCGTCAGACCCTTATCCTGAGGTGTTAACTCCCGCGCATTTTTTGATGTCTACTCCGTTGCAATATTTACCCGCTGCTGATTTGTCAGATCAACGATTGAGTCTGTTAGAACGTAAAAGGTTGTTAGATAGTATGGTCCAATCCTTTTGGAAGAAATGGCACTTAGAGTATTTGCACACGTTGCAAGTTAGGCAAAAATGGGCTACTCCCGACAAACCGGTAGAAATCGGAACTGTTGTTCTTCTTGAGCAGGAGAATTCTCCACCGTTGCATTGGCCGTTAGGAGTAATTACGGACGTGTTCAGAGGCTCTGATAACGTTGTACGCGTGGCGATAGTTAAAACGCAAACTGGAATTTACAAACGCGCTGTAACTAAATTATATCCTATTCCTACACAATAAATTCAACTTAGTTTAAACCTTATTCTTAGTTTAAGCCGCTATATTTATCATATTTATTATTTAATCGCATAATGCATGTGTTACTCTCGGTCAGTTAGAGAATTCGCGTGTTTTGAAACATCTTGTGATGTTCCAAGGCGGGGTGCATGGTGGAGCGCCAATATATTTATAAAATGCATACATAATCGCACCATAATATATTTCGTTATATTATAAATTTCATAGTCTTTATAGTAAACCACATTCTGTTTGTCGAATGCAATTAGTGCTGGTACTGCTGTAATATTGCCAATGTACTCGACGATCTCAAGAGATGGCGTTAGCAGTCTTAAAATATTGTAAACGCGCGGCACCTGATTGGTGCAAGAAAAACGGATACCCTGCTCTCATCGCTTTTCGCTAAGAAGACCTTTTAATATATAAAAATTTTGTTCCGCCACGGACATCAGTTATATTTCTCGTGAAAAGAAGCTGATTTTCCGTTAGTCCTATAGCCGTGTAGTGTTTGGACTCGCTTGTAACCTTTACAAGGTGTATGTGGAGTGCTCCAGTCTACGATCGTGACCGGCCGGTCAATACCTTGCAAGAGACCGTAGAAACCTCGCCGCTGCTCGCTGCCTTCTGGAGGATCGGGACTTGGTCGGTGTTGCAGGTTAGTGCTGGCATGATTGTTTTGATCGATAGAAGTGGTTTACTTCCCTACACCTCGTACGCTAACTGTTGAGCAATCACACCCTGGTCGGGCTATTTACACGCCTGACCACATATTTAAAACTTCCTTTTCATATGAATATTTATTTATGGTATTAATTTTTATAAGTACAATTGAAAATATATATAATTGGATTTGTAAATACAGAAAAATAAAAATATTGGATAAGAGGTGAAAATTTTACGACTGCCATATTATAGTGTTGCTAGTGTTATTATTATTATTATTATATTATAGATACAGCGGGTAAGTATCACCGTCGCGAATAACTTACAAAAACGTCTTTCTTTGGATACTTATCACAATGCAAAAGTCTGTTCATCATAAAAATGCGAGATTAAGGATTTACAGTCAATGGTTTGATTTTGAACTACGCAGTGTGCGGTACGGTAAATGACCTTTAGCGCACGGCGCCGTTAAAGCAGCTGGTTGCATAAATGTTTTACATTGCAGTTTTTGAATGAGCGAATGGAGTATTTACTGATTAAATTTTCCGGCAGAAATTTCCAATGATTTTCCATTCGGAATGATGGTCTGAATACACTATTTCAGGATTCGGTACGGTGTCACTTACACCCTGTATGTAGTTTGAATGACAATACTATAATTTGGCATCTTGGGGCTGATCTGATGCTATCATCAGATCAGTCAGGAGGTGGATAGTGTAACTCTTCATTGGCTACTAGTAAACCCTTCGAGTTTGGGTTCATTTGATTCGTTTTGACGAGGTCCAACAAATTGGGCATGGTAACGATGGTCTGATGATGAAGCCAGGAGATGGATGGTTGAACTTTTACTTCGTAAAGCGTGTTTTTTTTTAGTTTTACCAATCTATATTTATTAGAAAATACCTGTGACACATGTGTAATTTAGGAGTATTCGTTTATGATATTTTATTAATTTCTAGTGGATTATATCGATGGATCCTACGTATACTAAGTCATGTTTAAAATTCAAATTTTACAGGAGAGCGTGACAAAGATTAAATGCTTCTAACTGTTTTAGTTTTTGTATTACAATTATGATTTTTGAAAGTTTGTATTTTGATAACTATATTGTTCATTAGGTATTATAATAGTAAACCTAATTTATTGCGTTTCTCGTGTAGTCGTCGAAGTCGTGTAGTTGCCTCAGTGAACGACATGCCTGATAGGAAACAGCTAACTTGCACTAGTATTCTTTAGATTATCTTCGAATCTATTCGTGTATTTTAAAGTTTTGTTACCTAGATAGATAAATAAGGTCTTCTCTGTACCTAAAAATGTTAGTTGACACACTATACGTTGGAGGCATCTCGGCTATTTATGCTACCACGGCTACCACTACGATTGTCTAAACCGTAGCCGACGTAATTGATATCTATTTACCTGTTTTTCCTCCTTGGCCTGGGCTTTCATTTGCTGAACTTCCATGGTATCAGGTTTACGTCTCCGCATGTACAAGTCGTGATTACCGATGCATAGGTCCAGTATCTAAAAGACACAATAAAGGTTTTATCAGTTATATATTAACCGCCTTGAATTAAAGACCTGTAGTCACTTGAAGTAAAGGAAACAAATGTTACTATTCTTTAAATTATTTTTTAATAATAAATAAATATTGTATTACAATGATATTATTGATTCATCTGATTGCATGTCAATTTAAGGTAACTGACATTCATTATTTAATTGTATCTGACTTTTTTCTTTTATATTTTACCAGCAGCGCCCCGCGGTTTCACCCGCGTAAGTCCCGATCCCGTTGGAATATCGGGATAAAAGGTAGCCTATATTCTAATCCAGGTCTCTAGCTATCTACATACCAAGTTTCATCGCAATCAGTTTAGTAGTTTTGGCGTGAAGGAGTAACAAACATCCCTCCATCCATCCATCCATCCAATCAAACTTTCACATTTATAATATTAGTGGGATTAAATAGGTATTACATACTATTTACGTTACGTATTTGGTACTTACTTTTAATTAACTCACACTCACACACGCACACGTTCACGACACTTTCGCATTTATATAACTAATTGAAATTAGAATTTTCAATTATACAATTAAAATATTTAAAAATATATAATTATATGATGGGAGAATTTACATATCTAGAATCCCAACTAATATTATAGATGCCAAAGTGAGTTTGTATGTTTGTTTGTTCATTACACTTTAACGTCATAACAACTGGACCGGTCATCATAAATTTTGCACACATGTTGCAAGAAGTATAGGACAGACATGGGGTTCCTTTCATCCAGAAAAGGAACTGTTTCCGAGAAATATACAAAGTCAAAGGTAAGAGTTAATAAACAAAAATTCTTACCAATTTATTCATTCCCTTTGGTGAAAAGAATATAAAGTTGTTGGTCGTCTTCTCAACAAACTTGATAACGAACTTCTTATCGTCGAAACTAATGTGTTTGATCTCGGACCACGGGAACGTCGTCTTAGGTGTGAGCTTGTTGTCTTTCTCGTATATGTTGAGCCCTAGTGCAGTCACGCCGAGATACAGATCTGTATCTTTTTTATTCTAGAAAAATAAAACTTTTATTCCTAAAATTGTTCTGGAAAATGTGTGGCTTCGATTGTGGGTATCTATTGCTTAGCTAGCAATAGATACGTGTAGCTTGATAGGTAATTACTCCATAAAAATCCAAATTGATAGATTTCATCACAATAAAGTTTCAATTTATAGAAATGAATTACCTCATTGAACCACTGCCGTTGCCATGTTCGCTTGGTTCTATTTTAGTACAAGAAAATAAAAGCTTACATTTGCTACTTCTAAAAGTGTTATTTACTTTGGATTGTATTCAAAACACATAATTATGTCATACTATATTTGTTAACCGAGTTCAAAAAGAAGAAGGTTCTCAATTCCACTGTTTTTAGGGTTCCGTTCCTCAAAGGGAAAAAAAAGAACCCTTATAAGGTCACTTTGTTGTCCGTCTGTCAAGACACAGGAACTCGCACTTGTCCGTTTTTTTTTGTATGTAAGTTACGCAATGCATTCGCTATTTGTGAACAGATTTCAATAATTATTTTATTTATTGAATTGGTTGTACTTAAGGTTGAATTTTGAAGAAAATATTTCACCTCTAAGGGTGAAATATTATTGGATAAAGAATCCAGATTATTACAATTATCATGGTTTAGGCACATTGAAGTCGGTGATACCTTTTTTAAAGTTAATTATTTAAACGACCATTTTCATTCGCGTGCTGACCCGATTATAAATATAAATAGGTACTTATTATGTAAATATATTATAATAATGCTAAAGGAATTTCCTAAATATATTTTACAACATACAACAAGGCATAGGTACTTTGTTATATACAATATTTAATATAATTATGGTGAATTAATTACTACACCCCCTTTCACTTATTATAATGTAAATCATTTGCAAAGTACCTACGTAATCGAAACGTACGTGCGTTTGTTATGCTCATAAGTTTGACCTATTGGATCAAGAACACACAAATGCAAATTTTGACTGTCCCTAATACTTTGTAACTTGAAATAATAAATTATTTTACTTACACGTTTTCGTTTATTCCTTAGGTACCTAATCCTAAACTATATATTCTTACCAACTTACTTTAATGACGAAGTAATTAACACCATACATGTCAAGATCTTGAGCTATCTTCAGATATTCCATCTCGGCCTCGTCTCGGGACATCCCTTTATGATCCGCGTACCTGAGCACATTGGATAAAAACTTTGGTGATAATGTAGGCAGCTGAGTTTAACACTATGGCTAGTTACAGTTGAGCTGCTCGCTTACCATATTTTGATCCGATCCTCCCACATTTCGGGTGTCATCTGGTACTGGTCGATGACGCGCTGTGGCAGCAGATCCTGTAGATGCTCGCTCGCTAACATGCCCGGTTTGTATGCACTTTCATCGTAGTCACCATACTGAAGGCAGAATATTTTTTTTTTAAATTTAGCATACGATGATATTTTACGTACAACCAGATTTGATTGTGTGTCTTCGAAAGGATAGGGCAAAGATATACTCCAAATCCTTTAGCGTCTATGTTTTTAGTCTTACAAATAAGGGGGCTAGCGTGTTGCCATCTATTGGAAACATTTTAGCCACTGCTGCTAGCAGTCTAAGTATTAATTCTATTAGTCATTGATTACATCTGTCTTCTTATAATGTACATATAGGCATAACTGGTGGCGAAGAGAAAAAAATAGAATAAATACTTAAACAGACTTAGATGTTTTAGGTTCGATATAATAGTTATTTGAACTGACTACGACGCCATTACGTGGAAAAGTTGCTACTTAATGAAATCAAATTGAAAAGGCATCCACATTTAGGATTAAATTCTTAAAAGGAAAAAGGAACCCTTATACGATCACTTTGTTGTCCGTTTGTCTGTCAAGACCCTTTTTCTCTTACTTAATACTTAAGTCTGCAGTCATTTGAAGCTGTAAAAAATCAAGCTTCTAAGTAAACACAACAAAAAAAAATTAACCCTTAGATTTTAACAAATTTTAACATTTCGACATTTCGCAGGTAAATTAAAACCTGTAGGGTACTTTCATTGACTTAGAATCATGCAATTTTGGTAAGAAGTATATAGATTCACGCTTGTCCGGTTTTTATTATATTATTCACTGATGAGATGTCTTGTTCTGTGCTTATGACAAAAAAACTAAAATAATCAATACATAAAATATCAACCTTAGCCTGTACAGCATAGCTCGCCAGAAGCACGGAAGCTTCAGGTGGACAGTATATATCCATCCGGAGTATCGCCTGCTTTACTTGTAAAAACAATAGGTGCTGCGTCACTTCCTGGATCAATTCTTCAGCTACATCTTCTGGATAAAGCTTGCAGAGTAACATGAAGGGAGTCCCCGGCATTTGGGAGACGCATTGGTCTTGTACTGTTCAAAGATAATGGATGGAATTAGTGCAAGCGGTTACTTACAACTGATTACTGAAAGCGGCGGTAGCGTAATGGCTAAGTTGACGAACTTGCGATCAAGTGGTTGCGGATTCGTATCTTACCCTGTACACAATCGAAGTGAACCCAGTCGTTTTTTTTTTCTGCGTGTGGAAACGCCCTCGAGCCGTCACTCCACCGGGGTTTTCGGTGGGGCCGTGTGTCGGGATCGAACCGACTGAAACCACACGGTGTGCCATACTGCGCCTAAAATAGGAGGGATCTGGGAACAGCTTATTAAGACATCTGGATCCCTTTCTAGCGATGATGATCCTAAATCATAAAACACTAATAATACGTTTGGCAGCTCTGTGAACTTGTATGGCTAACAGTAATTGTCCCAAAACCGAGCACAATTAGTCTATGATAATAATATATCAATCTGCTAAAACATTAGTTATTATGGTGCATGTTTCAATACCATTAAGTTAACGGCTATACAGTCAGTGCAAGCTGCTATCTATCACCATGCTGATTCATTGCTCAATTTCTTTCAGTGGGATGGTGGTAGAGACTGAGACTTTAACCATGTAAAATATAATGCATCTCACCTCTTTTATCCAACTTCAGCCAACTTATAAAGTGTTTTGTGTCTTCGAACTGCAAACCAAAAAACCATGTCTCTCTCAAACCTATAGTCCTGCATACTAGGTCAAATAGATCCCTGCCTGTTGCTCGCCACTGCAACAAAAGAGTTATTAAATGTGTGAAAATTAGTAAACCTGCAGCAGGGCAGGATACATTTGTAGTTTAGTTTTGTTAGTTTTTATGTAGCATAGTGTAGTCTAGTGAATTATTACAAAAAGGGTGGAAAACTAAACATTTGACCATTTATTATAGTGTTTAATCAGACATTTCATTTATAAATACAATAAATAAAAATAATTTGCTTATAAATATTAGTTTTTGATTTCATAATAATTTGTTTAATATAAACAAATTATTATGAAATCAATTTTAATGTGATTTATATTAATTTCCATCAACAGTAATGTGTGTATACCTTTTATAGGCAAAGGCATCCCTCAACTCCTTACATTTTCTCTATCTCTTGTTATTGTTGCCCATCTTCCACCTGCTGTACTCTTTATTATTTCATCGACCCATCTTCTTAGTGGCCTGCATCATTAGTCCGCCTATGTATGTCTATGTCTGGTAATCTTTTTTTCGACATGCTTCTTTCCATAGCATGCTGGCATGTTTCAAATTTCTTTGTGTGGGATTTGTTAGTTGTTCAGGTTTGGCCACCCTTGTTTTTCACAATCTCTTTTAGACATATTGTTTCCATGCATTTCCAATATGGCTATCAATTTCTTTTGATATCAAGTTGTTAGTTTTTTATTTACACTTTATACATATTTGGTACATAGTGGGACTAAATGCCTAAGGCATTTTCCACCAGTCAACCATTACCTAATGGTTGGCTGGTAGAGAATGCAGAGAAAACAGGATGTTGGTGCGTTTTAACTAAAATTAGTTTAAGAAACAAAATATTATCTAATCACACTAAATATACTATGTAATATGCTACCACTTACATAAATACAATACATTTGGCACCAAGATATATACGTTATTTCTTTCTATTCGTCATGGCTTTGATCTTTTGTGTATTCAAACTCAGACCTACTTCACGACTTTGTCATTTGTAGTTCTTCTTTCGATGGTGATATAATTATCAATTCACCTCGGAACCTAAGTGCCACAGGTTGTCGCCATTAATTGATAATATGATAATCCAACTGACGGAATACCTCCTCGAAGTCTGCTGTAAAAAGTTTTGGCTATAGACGCACACCTCTTCTTATTTATATTTCTTTCCCTTCCTTTTCTAATTTGATTGATTTTGGCCTTTTGCCATTTTGATTTTGGCGTTGCTGTTTTCCTAGACATTTTCAATGATTCTGGTGTATTTATTTTCAAATCTTTTTTTTGGAGCGCTATCCAAAATTGATTGTGTTCTAAAGAATCGAAGGCTTTACTGTAATCCACAAAGTGACAGTCGTAAAAGGTTATATTAAATTCATTGCCCTTTTCAAACAGTTACTTTACAACACAAATGTGGTCTAGAGTTGAATATCTGCTCCTAAATCCAGTTTACTCTCTCTGTTGGTTCTCATCCAGTGTCTTGGTAATTCTGTTCAGAATAATGATGTATATGGACAGAATTTCTTTCTTATGCAACAGAATGATGGTAGACATTGTCCATTATGGTATTATTTGATTTCTATGAAATGTCAGGATCTTACATTTTTATGCCTAATATCCTTGCCCATGGTTAACACTTTTACTATTACTATAAATGAAATTGCAATGCATGCAATCTTAGAATTTGGATAGTTAATAGGGTGGAGACTGACATAGACTTATTAGTAAGCCAAAGCCATTAAAACATGGATATATTCCTAGAATAAAAAAATATACCTGCATTAAGAGCAAGTGTAGTGTAAAGTAATACAAGAAATGTGTAGCAACAATACAACAGCAAACACTATTATCAATGAAATGGTTCACTTCTTATCAAATGTCAAAAATATAGGATATTACTGACCATCTTATCCGCATAGCATATTATAATAATGCGTCATATTATTTAATTAGTGGTCTTAAACAATAGACCTCATGAGTAATAAAGTGTATTTATGATTTTAGAATTTACAGCTAAAAGTGATTGGAGCCCTACACTTTTTTTAGTCTTGTTTACAATAATTGATTAGTTATTATTATTACTTATTAGTTTTGACTTTTTTCTCTTTGCCCACCTTGGTTTCTTTTTACAGAACCTTGTCGGGTTTATAAAATGTATTAAAATAGAAATAGTGGGGCAATGTGTCTCATTTAAATAACTTTTAATTTAATATAGAAAATATGGATATAGATAATATAGAATAAGAAAACATGAACATAATACATTGCACAGATAATTTTAATATAAATGACTGTCTCTTATTGTTACATAATTATTTAATAACAAAAAAGAAAATCTCGAAATAAAATATAGGGCGGGAATCGAATCTGCTCTATTAATACTTACGCACCGCAAGCTTTGTACCTACCTTAATGCAAAATTATGACTAAACAAGGCCTCAATTATCACCACTATGTATTATTAGGGTAATTTACGACTGTTGCGGGTAACGGTGACTCACAACGGACTCAGAATGAGCGTCCTCATCTCTCGCATCGTATAAGCTCGACCGACTCGCACACATCAAATTCGACACAATAAACAATAACATTGCTGTAGGTACATGTAACAGAACATTTGTCATAATTCTCACCTCAAGGTTAAATTCCAATTCAGCATCTAGCGTACATACTTTAACTGGAAATGACTTTGATGCCTTTTTTCTTCTAAATTGAGGCATTATACTATATCATAGCTTGATCACCTTCATCAGATAGTCACAATAGGTTAGGATATTACTAATACGATTGATTCAATTACAAAACGATGTTTGGGATTTACGTAATCTGCAATCGAACAAGGAATGCGTACAATTTCACATTGCGTACTATTTCCAGCAATTATTATTTACAAACAAGAAAAACGTCAATGAAACAAGTAAAACGAAGGTGAATGAAGAAAAAACACTAGAACTACGTTCCATTACACGGATTGTCTTGGAATTTTGATAAAAGTAATCATGAGAGGGACTCGGAAATGAAACGCATTTTTTAATTTCAAAAAACATTTTAGTATTTTTACGCTCACGTGTCTATTTTAAGAAAAAACAGCGTGCCCGATCACTAAAGAAGAAAATAACCTAAATTACTGTGAAAATAAAATAACCTGTTGAATTATTATGGTTTACTCTGAGGTTGTGGTAATGCATTTTATATGTTGAGAACCCCAGGGTCAATGACTGTCAGTGAGTGAATGTCAATTTGATTGACAGCAATCAGCTGCTGCTGCTAACTTCATTCTTTTACCCACGTGCGGTGTGTTTTTTGTAAAAGCTCGTGGTATGAACTAAGAAGAAATAAGAAAGATGGGAAAATTTAGATCAAAATTAAAGGGAAAATCAAAAGGGAAGCGATGGCAGAAGGGCCAGTCGTCAAATTCCAATCCGAAAATACAAAAATACCGGGAGATGGCGAAGTCCCGGTTTTTTCAAGAAAATCTAGGTACTTTTGCTAGTTTAAACATTGGTACACTGAATTGTACAATTATGCATAACTCAAATTACAGTATTAAGCACAAGCTTGTATTTATATCCAAACCATCCACATAACCTACACACAATAACAAACAATATTTTGTTTAAAATTTTAAAATAGTACTACAATAAAGTCAAGATAACTTGCCTATGTTTGTAAATTGCAGGAAGTACAGGACTGACCCAACAAGCTGTGTCCAAGCATGAAGCCATGATGACATATGGGCATGCTTCAAATAAACCAAAATCAGAGGCAGAAAATGAGCTCCTTATTGCTAAGGAGTTGGAGAACATGTCCATGAAAAGTGTAGATGAAGGATCTGAAAGTGAATACACTGCTTCTATGAGATCTGGCACTTATAAGACATTTCAGACATTTGCCTCTGATTGGAGTCAGTGTTCCAATATTAGTTTCAGCAAGTAAGTATGTGCATGTTGTAATTGAAAGTAGTGAGATTATAGGCAATAAATGTAAATCTTTCTTAACTACATTTTAGATTGAACTAGTATTGTCAGTAATTACCCTCAGTCATGACTAAGGTAGTCAGTTAACAGGTAGACTTAGTACTCAAAAGCTTTAGGTACTTAACTAAATGTACGCAAATCATAAAACAGGCTCTTTCAGGTTGCTGTCACGTTCTCGTTTCCATTAATTCTCATAAAATCATTAATTTTCTCCATATGTTAAAAGATGTTTTCTTTATTTCTTATTGTAAAATAAAGTTTTGTATGTGGTGTTTATTATTACACTATTAATTAAACGCCTTTGTAGGCTTCAGTTGTCTCATCAAGTAAGACATCTGGTATAGCTCTTAATTTTTTAATAAATATTTAGACACTATTCTAGATCATTCATTTTCAGATATGTTTTTAAGAATCAAATTCTTGGATTGAGTGACAGTTCAATGAATAAACTATTTTGAAATTTTATTTGATGACAGAAAAATGTCTTTACATAAATTACACCACTTTAATTATGCCATCCTCGTAGCTGGCTGCTCTATAGACTAGAATAACCTACATAATAAAATGAAATTTGATAAATAAAAAATCTCTACAAACTCTTTACAAAAATAGTTAAAGGGAACACATAAAATGCACACAAAATATACAGTGGAATCCACTTTTTGTAAGGTGGTTAATAAATGGTTTGCCATTTCAGGATAATTATTATTCCAAACTACTATCTCGTGATTCATAACTATCAACAAATGGCAGATGCCAAAATACTTGAATATTGTATTAAATAAAAGTCATATTGGATTTAAATTATAGTTATCAAGTGGATTTAAAAATAGTTATAAGTGACTGTGCCTCAAAATATTCCAGTAAAAATGGCTATTTTTGCTGCCATAAGCTTGTGGGTATGACAGGGTTATGTGAACGACAGTCTGCATGTTAGCATCCTGGCTCACTGTTAAGTTGTATAGCTATAACAAGAAATTCGTATATTTAAATCATCATTAGTAGTTAATTTGAATATTGTGTGTCATTCACAATTGCACATCACTATTACATGTTGATAGTGAGGATGACAATACAATTAGTTTAAAGGGTTAGACTTCTCGACATCAAATAGGTAGAGGTCACATAGGAGTGCGACTGACGGGTGACAGTTGCACTGGGTTACAGGACCCGTCTTGGGTGAGACGTGTCAATGGCGATTCTCTCTTCCCGATCATAGGCAAGTTGAAAACAGGGGTGGTTTTTAGGCGGTAAGAATCTGACAGACCCCTTCACCTCCCCTTGAGCCATTGCTTATATTCCTCAATCCATCCATAAAAACAAAATTTCCAATTTTAATTCCGAAAGTGCAGGAGATACAGGTGCGAGTGTATGTAATTAATGATGTTTGTATTTGTTATATCCATGTTGTTGCTACAGGTTGCTCAACAGATTTGACTCCAACAATGCTTTACATAAAGAGATGTTGGCAGTTTTGGCTGCTGTGACTGAAGTTATTAAAGAGCAGGGAGGCAAGGAGTCCACAACAGAGTACTTTGCGGCATTGGTAAGTTATAGTTTTTCTACACTATAAACTGTATAAAAAAATTTAATACACTGATTCTTCTTTCTATCTACAAAGGATTCTTTACAATGACAAAAGTTATTGTATAACCTATGCAAGCTTGATATAATTAAAAAAAAAAATTTAAAAGCCGACTCACTTGGTGGTTTTTTAAAAAAAGACTGGGTAAAATTTATTTATGTATGTATGTATTTATGTATGTGTATTACGCAGAGAGAAAGAGAGAGAGAGAGTGTCCAGCAGTAGACTTAAATAGACTAATTGATCAACATCATCTTCCTGCCTTTTTCCCAATTTCATTTGGGGTCAACGCAATGTGTGTGTGAGTTTTGGCTTGTTTCTTTTATGGTCAGCCGCCTTCCTGACGCCAAAGGAAAAAGATAAATTGGTGTGAAAACAGATAGAGCGAAGGAGCTAGGAATAAGGGATACCGCAAGTCACGGATTTGGAAATGGGACTGAGATTTCAAGGGCTCGAAAAGACCGGGGTCGCGTACCCGTATGTCCGTCCTGTGATTGGAAAGGCCACTAGGACAGAAACATCAACTAGCCACAGGCTAATTGATGATATGTATATTATATTTAAATCACATAAAATCTATGTACCATAGCAACAAGCTGTAACTGCAATTTTAAGAATATAGTCAAGAATATCTCTATTCTAACTTCTCTCAAACTCTCTAAATTTTCAGATGGAGACACTAAATTCATCAGAGACTGATGAAAACCTTGTAGCAACATTAACACTCTTATCTATGGGAATCAAATCCGTATCTGAAGCAGTACTGCGAAAACAATTTTCAGATTCTGCTAGAACATTTACAGATATCCTAGAGAAGAATGAAGGATCAGAGAATGGAGCATTGCTAAGAAGTGCTATTGGATGTTTGTCTGTGTTGTTGAGGGCTCAGGAATATGCATTGTGGGGGGACTCATCTACTATGAGAGTGTTTGAATTAGTTCTCGCTTTTGCACTCCATTCTAAACCTAAGGTTTGTATTTTACACGTTTTTTAGAAATACTCTTGAGATTTATAATAGTAGCATATAGAAGTAAAATATTATCGTTAAAATTTTTAAAAGTTAAAAACCCTAATCAATTTTTTTTATGAATGGAGCAGTGAACTAAATTAGTATGGAACACTAATTTAGAGAGTTTTTATGTCTCGATTGACGACTTCTTGTATTTTAACAATCATGGCCAGTGTTTGCCTGTCTTGAGTCTTGTGATTAAACGTATAATCACATCTGCACATTGTTGCAGTGAAATCTGTTGAGCAACATGTAGCAACAACATGCATAAGTATAAAAAATACAATACATCATCACTTACATACACTCACACCTATATTCCAATGCGTTTAACCTGTCTTAAGTCTGTATGATTAAACACATAATCACATCTGCGGATGTTATTATGCGTTTAATTCAGAAATTAAATTACAAATATCTTACCTAGTAATGAAAAAATTATTACTATTAGAAATGGAGTCTTGTACCTACATATTAGATGTGTTTGGCCTCTCGACTACATTTTCAAAGTCTTAATGATTGAATGGATTGAAATTTTTTTTTTTAATTATGATGTAACAGGTTCGCAAGGCAGCGCAACATGCAGTTACGTCTATACTACGAGGAAGTTCTTTTATGATACCTTCAGAAGACCAGAAAACTAAAGTAAGTCAATTTGCTATCAAAGTATTTTATTGTGTACTAGCTGTGCCCGCGACTTCATCCGCGTGGAATAATGTCTTTGGGGATAATTTTTAATTAATTTGGTTAATTGACAATACTTCCATACAACTTTTCATCCCCACTTTTCAACCCCTTACACCCCTTTTTTCGCATTAAAAAGTACCCTATGTCTTTTCTCAGGCTCTAGACTATTTGTGTACCAAATTTCATTTAAATCGGTTCAGTAGCTTTGGCGTGAAAGGGCGACAGACAGACAGAGTTACTTTCGCATTTATAATATTAGTAAGGATTAGTAAGGATGACTGCTATTCACGTTATCTGTTAGTCCATAGATTGTCTTAAAGGAGCTAAACTAGTTGTAAGACATTAATGTGTTAGAAGGAGAATTAATAAGAAGGAGAGAGAAAATTAATTAAATGTACCCTTGACCACAGAATACATAATAGTACTAGTACAGAAGGACCTCTTCGCAATACCATTTAAATAAATAGCGACCCTTGCTCCGACACAATAAGGTGCAATTCAGATCGCACACCGCTAATTCCAAATGGGCTATATTAACCTAAAACTTGCCTCTCTTTCTATCGCATAACTCTAATCTGTTCTGATGCCGTTAAGGTTGTCTTGTGTAAGAAGAATTAATCTAAATATTTAATAACCAGTTATGTGCCTATTACTTTACTTCTGTAAACAAATGCAGTTTTAAACAAACCTAGGCTAGGTATTTACCTAAAACTATTTTATTTCACAACCTCTGCATAGATAATTTAATCTCTAAGAAGATAGGCATTTGCCATACGTTAGTGTGTACCATGGAATGAAACTATCTCCTCTAGGTGTTTAGCTAGGTAGGTATATGCAAATCAAATCGCGGAACCCTACTCCTTATAACACCAGCTATTTGCCAGTGAAAGTCCCGTCGAAATCGGTCCACCCGTTACGTTGATTAGCCGGAACAAACAGACAGACAGACAAAACGTGAAAATGAAGTGAAGTGAATTTTTTTTTTGGTATAAGTACCGTGTAAACATTCAGATGCATTTAGTACAAAAACTGTCATTATGACAAGCCAAACGGATACTTCAAATTTATTTATTTACTAGCAGTTCCCGCGCGGCTTCGCTCGCGTGTACATATTTATATATTTTGCGTGGAACCCTCATTCTTTTTCCAAAATCAAAGTAGCATAAATTACTCCTTTTAACATCAGCCATCTGCCAGTGAAAGTTCCGTGGAAATCGGTCCACCTGTTCCGGGGATTAGCCGAAACAAACAGACAGACAGATAGACAAAAATTGTAAAACATGTAGTTTTGGTATATGCACCGTATATACATCCAAATGCACTTAGTAAAAAGCGGTTATTTTTATATTACAAACAGACACTCCAATTTTATTTATTTCTATAGAGTATAGATAGAAGATGTGTATCAGTTGTTGTGGTCCTAATAAATAAATATACTTATCATAGCTAAACTTGACCTTTGTAAATATCTAACTATACTGATTATAACTAATAATATAGGTAATCTAACTACGTAAATACGGGAAACGTAATTCGTAAGCGACGAACGGACGAAGCGACGTAGCGCGTGAGTGAGTATCGAAGTAACGTGCTACCTGGCCGGCGCGTGGCAGCCCACTGAATTTCGTCCGACTCGTCGCCGCTGCTAGGTACCTGCAGCTTCATACCTACTGACCGGAGTGGGCCTAGCTTGCCTTGACCCGTACCGAAGAGTACGCGTTAGCGGCTTAAATTGAAATCAACTGTTTGCTGTCTTTGTCTATCGAATATGTTCATAGACGACATATTCGATCGTTATCGGGTTAAGATTAGATCAGAAAAATGTCTGATGTAAAACATATGAACCTAACTACATGTGTTTTAGAATCACCATGGTTAAGAATGCTTTGATGCGATGTTCTTAGTTTACCTGTTCATTATTTAGTCCGAGATATCCAATCAGTTTAGGAAATAATCATTGTTACCCGCAAAGATTAAGGTTCCTCACCAAGTGTCTAAACTTCTTTTGGATGTAACAAAGCGTATAGCGTTGTGGACCCTTATCAGTATTTCCATGAATACTTCAGAATCTAATCTACCTATATTTTAGGTACCAAAACTACATCCAGGTTCAAACCGTGTGGCAGAGTACTGTCTGTCCCAAATCAAAGCAGAGGCCCTTTTAGCTGGACACCGGACTGTTTTACACACTCTGACAATGCTCAGAGATGTGTTACCTGTCTTCAGTAAGGACTATATAAAGGTAATTAAAAAAAAAATGGCTCGTTACGTTTTATCGACTGTACCAAGTCTGCCAAAGGTCTTGTCGTAAGGATAGATGTAAAGGAAACAATCTTGTACCATATATTGTATATGGTACAATTGAATGCCTGTTGATCGAAATGCCAATCGAAGCAATGGTATGGACCATCGACAAATTACTCAAACATAACCATAAGTAAGTTACGTGGAACTTATTATCTAGCTAGGAGCTAAATATTACTAGTCTAACGATTGAGACGTTTTCTTAGTTTAATTTTAGAAATTTAATCAATAATTTATTTAAAAAAGGCACACTAGTTTGATTTAATCAAATTAGCAGGTTTAAACTATCTCAAGGATCGGCCTCTATCATTGATTTATTATTGATCAACTGCACTTGATCCTTCGAGTCAAAATCGAACTCAACCAAACTACGATTATACAATTACATTTATTTTTTAGGCAGTGTGTGAAGCCATCCTCTCGCTAATGACGCACAACAATGTCTACATAAAGACATGTTGTCTGCACACCTTGCACGCTCTCTTCTCCTCGTCGCTGGAGTCCAACAACTTGACAGCATCTTTAGCAGTTCAGCTCATAAGAGCGCTAATGGCAGCGCGACCTCCTGCGAATGACACCGGACAGGTGCTTGCGTGGGCTGCTGTGTTACAACAGGGATATGGCTGTTTGGCTAAGTAAGATGGCTGTCGTTTATTTTTTATGCATATAAATAAATCAAGTAAGGTTAGTGTTACCATATCAAGAGAAGTACGTCTAAATATTTTTCTTTTTAATATATTAATAGATTGGATCTGAACCTTTGTATGCCGAACCTGCCCGCATTTGTTAATATCTGTGTTACTGAGTTGTGGCATTCTGATATTGCTGACATTAACTCCGCATCTACAAATGCCTTAAAGGTAAGATCCTTTAAAGTATTATTACTCTCTAACAATGGTATATACCTTAATTGGCAAACCAGTTAACTCCATTTCGATAATTGGTTCAGGAGCCATTTAAAACTAAAATTAATTTAAAAATTCATTGGTATATAATATAGTTAGTCATTATTTTTTGATAACAAATATATTCAGTATAATATACTGCTAATCACACATACAGTTACACACCTTACCTAGGTACCCAGTACCTAGGTAAAGAAATTATACAAATTATACCCCATTATACAAATGTCTTGGTAACATAATATGTTACCAAAAAATTTGTGTAATGGAGCGTCCAGGCAATGTACGAAATATTATGAATATTACGAATTTTACCTGGGTACCTAGGTAAAGTGTGTAACATTCATAATATTTGACGACCCAGGTATTCTATACATTGCCTAGGTATTGTACACAATACCGGATTATACAGATTACCTGTAACATATATATCAACAATGGTCTAACACTACTTTAGCTAAGCCTCGTAATATATCCAAGAAAAACAACAATGAAATACATTTTCTTTCTTTCTGTCTTTTTTTTATAGGCTGTTTTACTTGATTGTGTGAAGTTGGCTGTGGAATCCGAAGATTCGTTCCCTAAACACAAAGGCCATATCGAAACGATATTCAAATGTATAGGCACGGGACTAGACAATCCCTTCAACCAAGCTATACGACACGTGATTATGACTATAGCTGTTTGTTTTGAAGTAAGTATTTCTCATTAGTATTTGTAGGGTATAGGCCACAGAACAGAGAATATGTAGATGGAAGTGTCATCAACTGTATTCTGTTCGAAATAGCTTGTCGCCAGTTACACACACTTAGACGATAGTCATATTTTACACACATACAGAACTTTCGCCAATTCGTCCAACTATAAACTTCAAAGCAATCGCTTTTTTATCCGGTTGCCTCGTCAAACAAATGTACGTTTTCCCCCCTAATTCGCACTTCTTCTTATTCTCAATTCTGTGGTATACGCCAAGAACGTTCGTGTTCGATCTGTAATGCTTATGTGAGCTACTATGCCGTTGCCCCCCACTAACTCTAATTTAGAATTTCAAACTACTGGATAAAATACTGCAGTGAAAATATAGTTAAATTGACCAAAATTTTAACTTGGAATGAATTGTATTGGTTGCATGAGCTTGTTGAAAGAATTAGTTACTAGACTATTAGAAAATTTTTAATCAGTTATAAGAGTAGTGTACTGGGCGAGGCTCAAAGGGTTTGATGATGATTCAATTACATTATATGTTATATTAAATATTATACTTTGTCAGATTGGCAACGAAAAAGTAACAAATGTTCTGGGACCCCTGCTTAAGAAGCTAAATGATCGTCGTGAGAGCCATAACTTTGGCAACGATATAGAAGTTGAATACGCTACAGGATGTGCAATTAAATCGCTAGGACCAGAGTTCGTTCTCAAGACGATACCGCTCCGAGATGGTCCTGAAAACATCAACATTGAACGCACATGGCTGCTTCCTGTATTGAAGGAAAAAATACAAAACTCGCACCTGAAGTTCTTTGCAACCGAAATTTTAGAAATGGCAACATTCTGTCGAAAGAAATCTAGAGAATTAACTCAGGAAAACAATGTGGCGCTATCACATACATACGAATTACTTTGCAACCAATTCTGGGCTTTACTGCCAAGCTTTTGCAACAACCCTAAAGATATAAAAGAAAATTTTAAATCCTTGGCTAGAGTGTTAGGCAGTGTGTTAAAAGATAATCCGGAGTTTAGGTTGTCTGTGATGCAGGGTTTGAGAAAGCTTATAACCTGTTCAGCGGATAATGACGAGGATAAAATTGAATTGAGCAGATTTGCTAAGAACTACTTGCCGATTTTGTTGAATATATACATGTCTCCTGCTAAAGGGAGCAGCGCGGAAGGACAGAGACTAGCTGCCTTAGAAACTATACAGGTATAATCCCACTAATATTATAAATGTGAAAGTTTGGATGGATGGATGGATGGATGATTGTTACTCTTTTACGCAAATACGACGGAGAGCCATGCTTCGGCACGTATGGGCCGCCTCGACTCCGCTCGATACCACGGCCTCACAGAAAACCGGCAGTGAAACAATGCTTGCATTGCTTTTCGCCACGTGAATGAGGTTACCGGAGGCCCTAACCCTTCCCTCTCCCCTATTCCCGTCCTTCCCCTCTCCTCCCCTCTAATCCCCCTCTCCCATCTTCCCCTCTTCCCCTACTCCCACCTTCAAGGGTGGCAACGCACTTGTGACTCTTGAGTTACAGGTGCCCATGGGCGGCGGTAGTCTGCCCGTTTGCCCCCTATAAGATAAAAAAAAAACCGCTGAACCGATTGCGATGAAACTTGGTATGTAGATATCTGGAGACCTGAATTAACCCACAGGCTAGGCTTTTTATCCCGATATTCCCACGGGATCGGTACTTACCCGGCTGACATCGCGGGGTGCTGCTAGTATTATAAAAAAATATTACTTTTTTACAACTTAGGTGTTAAGGCTACGTACACACATATTTCCATACATACGTAGAATTCTTTGTATATTTACAATCGTTTATTCCCGTTTCTTTTAGGTATATCTCACGATAAGTGATAGAACCTTAACTGAAGAGCTATTTACAAACGCTCTGCAACAACTAAAAACATCGAAAGACAATCACTTTCAACGAGAATCAATACTAGACGTCATTAGAACATTAGTGTTATACCAAGATAGCGATAGAATAGCGAAGTTATTCGATGAGTGGGTCTATCCGTTATGTGAAACGGTTTTAGAACATCCTAAAAAGCATAAGAAAGCTAAAAGGGAGAGCGCTGTAGAAGAAAATGAAGAGAAAAAGAATGAATTGAGATATAAAGAGAAGGCCAAACTTCTTGAAATGGAACATAAAAAAGCTTACAGGCTATTAGAAGAGATATTTAAGAGTAATAATGATAGTTGTAAGCAATTTTTAAAAGATAATTATAAAAAGATTAAGAAGTTGTTGATGTCGTCTTTAAATAAAGTTGCCGATAGTAGCAAGGCAGCCAGACTAAGGTAAGGATCAGATATTTTATTTTAACGTCTGAGGTTATTCTAGTCCCCGATGAAAAAGAGGGGTGTTATAAGTATATGGTTTAAGTGTGACGTGTCTTTGTGTCTGTCTGTGGCATCGTAGCTCACAAATCAATGAACCGATTTAAGTGCGCTTTAAATTTATGATTTTTACTCTATTAATAATCGATTTTATTTGATGTTATATATTTGTATAGTAGCAGTACTTGTGTGTGAAATTAAAAAAACCACGTCCTTCGAACATTTATTAACCCCCGACGCAAAAAGAGGGGTTTCATAAGTTTGACGTGTTTCTGTGTGTCTGTCTGTGGCGTCGTAGCTCCCAAACGGATGAACCGATTTGAGTGCGGTGTTTGTTTGAAAAGTGACTTGATCGAGAGTGCTCGTTCGAAGATCATCAGCTCTTTTGTAATCGTTGAAGGGATTTTCGAGTCGTTGGTATTTAATATTTTTAATTTATGTTTTTTTTTTAAATTGATAATGCCGAAGTTTTCCACTTTATAAAAGAAAATTATTGTTATTTTATTGCACTTCAGATGTATAGAACACCTGATCAACACAACACCATTCCTGAACGCTGAGAGCAAACTGTTGAAGAGCGCGGTAGCAGAGTCAGTGATATGTACAAAAGACATAAACTCCAAGTGTAGACAGTGTGCGTTCAACGTCATCAACAGCGTTGGCAAGGTGCTCACTACACAAGACGGAGGTAAATAGTTCTCAGGGTTTTTACTGGGGTTTTTACTGAGAAAAAAAATACTCAAAGATCATGTAAATGAAACACATATTAGAGTATGAGCATTATGTTTTTGGTAGTCTATGTAACATACCTACTGTATTGTATGATAGGTAATTCACGAGGTTTAAGCACTATAATCTGTTTTCAAGCCATTATCTTCGAAAAAATATGTGTTGTCTTAATTTAATCGAAAATTATTCTGTATAATAATGAAAATAACTTTTTTTTATATATAAAAGACATGATTAGAGTGCAATGTTAAGTTATGTGTAACAAAATGGTAATCTCCCTAGGTATGCAAGCTTTCGTCGCAATGTTAACGTCTGGTCTAACTGCACCTCTACCCCGCATCGTGAGTGCAACTTTACGGGCGATTGCCTCCGCTCTGTTCAACTTTTCTGAAGAGATGGGACTGGAAACCGTTCAAGGTTTACTGGAGACTGTCGCTGGTCAAATGTTAAACAATAATAGAGAAATTGTTGCGGCTGCATTGAGTTTCTTGAAGGTTAGTTTTACGGTTTATGTTACAAATTAAGAATGAACTTAAGTATACCTTGACAAAAATATTTAAGTAACTATTAAAAATTATAACAATCAACACAGCTCTTCACTTCCAATTGCTCTCATTTTATGATAGATACAATGGTTATGAAAACCTAATTGCGTGGCCTTATGGACAACAAAAAACGGCACAACAATGGGCGTACACAGCATTTGGCCATAAAGGGGAGGGGGAGGGCAACATGGCAACATTTTATTTTGTCGTCCCACGGGGGGAGTATGTCATTAATAAACCAATACTACGTAAGCATCCAAAAGCCAGAGAGTGCAGCTGCCCTCCCTTGCCCCCCCCCCCTCGGCACGCCCATGGGCACCACCATTCTATTTCCTTGGACAAGACTTTTCTTTTCAGCTAATGTTTCACGTGGTCCAAAATTTACTAGCTTTTCTGCCGTTAAGCTCCATTATCAGCCATATTTCCGACTTGGTCTTCTCCGTTTTTGATAGAGGATCTTCAATCCATATCACAGACACCTTATTTACAACTCATTTTAATTATCGTTTGTGCAAATTATGTGTGCATTATTATTATAGTTATTACCGGGCCAAGATTCTCTGCTTTCATTTAAGGCCACAACGTGCCCCAGATATTTGTCGAACCTTATAGGACTTTCTTAGTGCACTCTGGAATATGGTTGCCCCTAACTCGTTGACGCCATATTTTATAAGTAGTTTAGGCATGGGCGTACTCAAGTTTTGGGCAAGGGGGGGGGGGGGGGGGCAAAAGACAAATTTAAACAAGATATGAAATAAATGCCTTTTCTTTGGCTAGCTGCCCAGTTGTGGGTTAAAATTAAATTGCAGAGATCGCTTAAAGAAAGATAATATGATAAATGCGTATAATACATTTTCTCCTACAGGTTTACACAAAGGTCCTTCCTACAGAAGTATTAGCAGGCAGTTTGCCTTTAATATTTAAAACCTTGTCATCAATGGAAGAAGATTGCAAGCGTCACTCGCGTTTAGAGATAGGTTACTTTTTAAATAAAATGTTAAGGAAATACGGCGCGGATACGGTGGAGAAACTCATTCCTCAAAGCGATGAAGTTATGCTGAGAAGATTGAGGAATATCAGGAAGATGGATAATAGGAAGAAGAGGCAGAAGGATGGCCAAAAGTTGGTTGTATACTGAGATAATTTTTGTTTACAGTTGACTAAAACTATAGTTTACATTTAGCCTTATATTAAAGTGTCCGAGTTTCTGCCAACTACCTAACTCGATTTTTATATATTTAATACATATATGATGCTATTGTTAGATACTATAATTGTATGTGTATATATTTGGGTAAGCAACAACAATAATTACCTTTTAGAAAAATTACAACCGATTCAATGCACTCGAGAAATTCTCATTACCCATTTTTCTACCCTAAAGGTAGTATTTTTTTCCAAAATTATTTGTGAACACTCTTGATAAATTTCCTTTATAACAAAAATGGAGTTATTGAAATAGGACCACAATGAAAATAATTAATGTATTTTTAAAAATAAATATGCCAATGAATTCAGAACTTTTTGTGAGGTGGAGTAAAATACTAGAAATCATTGTTTTTTCGCCCCTGCACATAATTGATTTAAATATTGTCGGTACTTATTCACCATTTATAGAGACCAATCTGAACAAGATTCAGAGGACGACATGCCCATCAAGGGCACATCAAAAACACTAGAAGACATCCTAAAAGACTCGGATTCTGAGATGGAATTCCTGGACGATGAGGAGGAAAGGCCCAAAGCTAGAGCCAAGAACAACAAGAAGTTGAAGAACCAGGCCTGGATTCAGGATGACCCGGAGAATATTGTCGATTTGGCTGATGTATCAGCTTCTAGGAAGATTACAGGTAATTATATTTCCAGAGTAGCTGATCAGGTCCGGCCGATTCGGATATCATCTGTCTATATGTTTATGGGACATACAGATTGTCACACGGTCACTGACTAGCAACCAAACTGGCATCGCCCGGTTTGATCTATAATATAAATTCCATCTGCAATAGCGTACCTTACAAATAGTGAAAGCTTTTTTCAAATGTGTTCATAGATTCTTCAGATTACGTTTCACATACACACTAATACACAAAATTCAGACACCTTTATAATTATAGTACTAGATTTTAAACAAATCATCAAAACAAAATCAATCAAACGAAAATGTTAATAGTTTACATACTGACTATCGGACAAAAGTAATTCAACTATATGTCATATCTTCTCTTTGGCAAAGAGGCAATTATATTTGGAGAGCCACAAAAATTTAATCTTTCTATGCCAAAAGCTAAAATAAATTAATTTTACATGTTTTGTGTTGAATACTTACCTGGGAGACTGAGCTTCGCTCGGTAGCTTTTTGTAAAATCGTAATTTTTTTACTTTTTTTGTAAAATTGCGTTTTTACAGGAAATACAACTATGCAAAATTTTATCTGTAAAAATTTCATAAAAATTGTTAAAACCGTTTTCGATATACCCGAAATATAAATACATACATACATACAAGAATTACTCGTTTAAAGTAATAAGGTATGTTACTCCTACCATTTTCTTTTACAGCTACCGATCCCTCTCGCAAAAAAGCAACGGAAGTGAAAGCCCAGAAGAAGAAAGGTGGCGGATTTAAGACGGCTCCGGACGGAAGACTTATTATCAGTGATCACGCATTTGACGACGATGGAGATGATGAGCCGACGCCCAGCGGGGACATTGATACCGATACTGATGATACCGGTAGGTGAACAAACATTTAAAAGCAATATATTTTTGTTCTGCTACCATTATAAACTAAATAATCAATTTACAGATTTTTTTTTTGGGATATTTTACAAAGGAGTTTCATTTTAATGAGACTTTTCCTAAAGCCGATGTACTGTATATTCTGACTAAAGCCGTGGATAAGAACGAAACTTTTTTCTTACTAAACAATTATTGCAGTATTTAAATTTAGAAGACGATAGCTGCAAGTAAACTTCAGGATTCATCAAAAACTCAGCAAAATCAAACATAGTCACCATTTAAAAAAATCCGCATTAATCAGTTTCTATGCCGGGTTATTAATCAGCTACTGAAGTAATAAGTATGCATTATTTATATGATATGCTATCACAGATAAGGAAGACGAGGAGTCCAAACCGTCAAAACTGGTCAAAGCAGGCACAAAACGTCGTTATGATGACATTTTGAGTTTGAAGAGTGGCAAGTCCAGCCGCAGTAGAGCATCTACTGCCACTGTTGGATCCAGGTATAAGGCGGGAGGAAAGGGCATTCATAGGTAAGTGTTATAATTATTTATAAACATTTTTATATGCCTTGTAGGTATACATGCATGCATGAGAGGCATGACAATTTATAATGTCTGCTATGACTTAAGAGTGATATATAAAGTTTTCCTTCTGATATAGATTGAGTAAAATCTTAAGAAAAATCACAATTTACTACTGAGATAAAGGTCAAGTTTTGAATAAAAATAATAACTTCACACATCTCACACACGGCCGTCTGATCCCAAACTAGGCAGAGCCTGTACTATGGTAACCAGACTGCTGAAAAACATACTAATATAATTCTAAATACATACATATTATAGATAAATTACACCCAGACACAGAACAAATGATCATGCTCTTCACACAGTTATTTGTCCTGGGTGGGAATCGAACCCACGACCTCTGGTTTAGCAGTCAGGATCACTAACCACTAGACCAATAGGCCAGTCAAAGGCCCCAATTCTGTTACTTCACTCGCTAAATTAAAATTCACTAAATTTTCTTCATATAAGAAGTAAACCTCGTACACTTAGAAACAAGGTCTTATTTCAAATTGAAACAAGTAGGTAACATATGTCGCTATCGTAATAAGCAATTTATTTGTCGACTAAAGTCTGATACGCTTAAATAAACTTTAATACCACGTAGCGAGAGCCGCTATCCGTTAAATGCCATCTCTTTTGCTCTGTGTATTTAGTAAGCGTCTTCGTAGGTGTAGATTAAAAACACGCTTGTTCGTTTTGAACAAGTTTTTATACGGCAATTATATAGCGTTTGAATAAATGAAGACTCTCGCTGCGTGGAAATAAAGTTGAGTATACGTTGACAGGTTTTAGTGAAATTTTGCGGCGCTGAGAAATAGATGCTAGTAACAAATAGACCTTATTACGAAGAACACTAGGTTGATTTCATGTGAAGAAATTAAGTCAATTTTTAGTTAAGTCGAGTGTACAATAGAATCGGCACCAATGACAGCTAAGGCAGTTGACTAGTAGTAGTTAAATGTTTGTTATACAAGAAGCTAGGACGTAAAGCACAAAGCGTTGCTCGACAATAATAGTAACAATGGGGAATCGTTGTAATCTACATAGGTACCTCTAACTTAAAAGAGGAAGTACGATTTTTCCTTGTCATAATATACCAAACCTCTTAAGGTGACACACATCAACTAGTAATTAATTGTATACACATTAACAAATTCTTTTCCAGGCCTCTCGGTTCAGCAGCGTCAGTGGCTTCTAGCGCGGGCACGGAGTTCAGATCTAAGAAGGCGAAGGGCGATGTCAAGAAAAAGGGCAAGCATGATCCTTACGCCTACCTACCCCTATCTAGGAGTAATCTTAACAAAAGGTAAGATCTTTTCTAACATGGCATAACCCTACGATTAGCACAATCGTTTTAGGCAAATAGATAATGGTTTTTAAATCCTGTGAGTTCCTGAAATCATGTTGCCGATTAACGTGTCAGAGCCATGCTTCGGCACGTATGGGCCGGCTCAACTCCGCTCGATACCACGGCCTCACAGAAAACCGGCAGTGAAACAACAATTACATTGCTTTTCGCCGCGTGAGTGAGGTTACCAGAGGACGTAACCCTTCCATCTCCTCTATTCACGTCCTTCCCTGTAATCCCCTCTCCCCACTCTCCGCCCCCTCCCCCTCTTCCTCTTCTCCCACCTTAAAGAGCGGCAACGCACTTGTGACTCTTGAGTTACAGGTGCCCATGGGAGGCGGTAGTCATTTACCATCAGGTGACACGTCTGCTCGTTTGATACTCATACTCTATAATAGAATATTTTTTGCACTCTGTTTGATAGTGTGGGGGTAGATCTGTTTGGTAAAACAGATTTATTTGCTTTAAATATGTCGTTGTAAGTCTAAACGAGTTCTTGGACTACTTTGTTGCAACATACAACACATTTTTATCCCCATCACCTGGATAATTCACCACTGTGCGGTTCTCCAGAATTTTTTTACCTCGCAAACCTTCAAGAAAAGAGCAACGCCCTTATGACTCTTGAGTTGCAGGTGTCCATGGGCGACGGTAGTCATTTACCGTCAGGTGACCCGTCTGCTCATTTGCCCCCAATAATATAAAAAAAAAACAACATTTAATTCATCCAAGGGTTACTGTGAAAAATCTACAATCAAACATTTGAATTTGATGTTAATATTTTTGTTCAAAATTAAATTAAAAAAAAACGACTTTAATTCGTTTAAATAGTATCACTAACAACTGACACGGGCCCTTTGCCTTTTAAATGATTGTTTTATTTTTATTTTATGGGACCTTTTAGTAGAACCTGCTACTTTTGAACTGGGCTATGACAATGTGTACGAGCCATAAATATTATGTTTTTACGAGTAATAAATTTATTACAGTACAGTACAACGACATACTACAATTTAATGTCATATTGGAATAATGCCAACATTAATTCGCTGCATAGTAAACGTAGTAGATAGATGAAACTTCTTAAACGTGACGTTCTTGACTAATACAGAACAGAGTGTTACAGACAGGTGTGGTCATATTTTAGGATCGTATAGACGCCGTGAATATCGTATACCGCTAAAAAATTTATGAAAATTCGTAATTTTAAATACAGAAAGCTTATATTGAAACTGAAAAATTAAACTTGAAAATTTACCGATAAAACTAATATTTTGTGTGTGAGAGAGAGAGCTGTCATGTATGAAACTATAGGTATTTAATACCGAAGATGTTGACGGAATCTCCATATTTTTTTTAAATAGATATTTTAAAAAAATACATGAAAATTTATAATGTCTTTTATAAATGTGCACCTACACTAGTTAAAGGAAATGCAAAGAAAAAAAAAATTTTTTTTTTTATCAATTTGTTTACAAACTAAATCAACTATTTGTCAGCTACACATAATGCTCCTCAAATTTGACCATACCTTATTGTAACACTCAGTATATTAAAAGGTGTTACAGGAACGTAGTAAAGGCAGTAGTAGGAAGTATGTTAGGTTAGGTCGTATAAGTGATAACGTAAAGCACTATTTTAGGAAAATTCGAAATTTTTAATACAGAAATGTTATTTTGGAAGTGATAAATTGAACTCGCTAAAGCAAATATTGCGTAAGAGAGAGGGCTGAAATGAATGAAACAAAAGGTATTGCGAATTTTACAACTCGCGTGTGACTTTGGTAATTGGCTTACCATGTGCTTTTTTACCGACTTGATAGAACAAATAGAATTGGATTATATATTTTTTTATTTATTACAGGAAAAAGGCTGTCAACAGTAAACAGTTCAAGGGGATCGTCAAATCAAAAACGAAGCTTGGCAAAAATAGAAAGAAAAATAAATGATTCTTAATAAACGTAGGAACGTTCAATTATATAGATCTTTTATGCATAGAACGATTGTGTTGTTCATGTTTAAGATTATTTATATAATTCTGTTTCTTTTAAGTCCAGAGATTAGAAACTTTAAAAAAAATAAACACTGGCTTTGAAAATTTCATAAATAGAACATGACGTCATGATTTGTGGCCTACGCAACTACTACCCATTTTTGTACAAAATTCGTTATACATTCATATAAGTTTAATTCTTTACCTGTGTCATTGGCGGAAATATCAAAATTAATAAAAATTAGCTACGAACTAACTACCCAGATTAACTGTGAATAACTTACTACGCTGTTTTTATTTTAAATATAGTTTTTATTCTGCCTGAACGCATAAACAACTTCTAGTAGACGCGGTATTATTTGTGAAAGTTCCTAGGTTATGAAAGAATAAAAGATAAATAAATATACATTTTCGTGTTTTTCTTCTCTTTTATTACGTGACCTATCGTACGACTCGGTTTAGGTGTAAATTATACCTGCCGTATACAGGCTGTATATGAGAATGGAATAATTACTAAAATCACTGCATGCAATATATAAAATTTTCGAAAAATTTACTTTTAAACGGATACTTTTTGTTTGAACGAACGTGTTTTGTTTGACGTTTGAATTTCCAGGCGTTATCACCTCCGGTTCTCATAAAAGCAGGTGGAATGTGTTAAGTTAAAGATTTAAAATCGAACTTTTTTATTTTTATTGGAATTATTCACTCCGTTATTGAGAAAATGCCTAAAACCTGACTTATTCCAATTATCCATATCGGTAGGGATAGATGGAAAAAAATCCGTCTATCCCTAATAGTAGGGATATATCAGGGATACAAGGAACAGGCGATATTATGCTACCTAGTTTGCCATAAACTTAAGATACTTATGCTGGTATTCTAAGTTTATGTAGTTTGCTTACGACAAAACTTATGTGGCGCCCTACGTAGAATAGGTAACTAAGAATATTTACTTAAGCAGTAGTCTATACTAATATTATAAAGAGAAAAGATTTGTATGTAAGCATGTTTGTAATGTTTTCACACAAAAACTACTGAACCGATTGCGATGAAACTTGGTATGTAGATAGCTGGAGACCTGGATTGACGCATAGGCTACTTTTTATCCCGACATTCCCAAAAATTCCCAAAAAAAACATTGGTCAGATTCCATTCCATAGATATAAAAGGGTAGCTTTTATTATTTGTTGAGCAGTGAAGAACCTCTTACGCAGTGGGTACTATAGATAATGCATTTCGTGACTTTGCTTCCTCAAAAGTTTAACCCATTGTAATAGGGGTTTATATATGAAATTGCCGTTTTATTGCACAAGTAATTTTTAACTGAAAATAACCTGCACATTGTCAGATTTAAAAATGATACTATTTTCACGTGAAAACTATTACATTCTAATTAAAAAATACATGATATTTGATTGTTTGACTTTCAATTATTTTAACAGCAGCAGCGAAAATCATAGTAATTTTGGAATACGAGGTCGGACATAGGACAAATGCAGCAGAAACTACTCGTGATGTCAATTTATATTCATTGAAGGGATAAAGATCACGAACTTGCGCTAAGCCGACAACACCACGGTCTTGGCAGCTAATGAAGGCGAAATCACTGCACTGTTGGAAAGACTGGAGAAAGTGAGCCAAAAAATGGACATCATCTTAACAGGAGTAAAACCAAAGAAATGGGAGTACACCGCATCAATTCTCTCGCCATAACCGGCTGAACCTGGACGTTGTAAACGACTTCGTTTTGTTCCGGTATAACCAATACTGGTTCATGCAAACAGATTGTTAGGAGAAGAATCTGAATGCAAAAAGCGCCTTTTTTTTCAATTGAAGCGCATATGGGCGGGCTGCGTTGACAGGAACATCTCGTGAAAGACAAAAAAACTTGTCACTGCTCTATTGTCTTCTCCATCTCTTTACGTGGTGCAGAAACATGGACGCTAAAAAAATCTGCGTATTGACGCTTTCGAGATCTGTAGCTGGCGAAACGTGCTCGTAATCCACTGGACAGAAAATCAAACCAACGAATCAATATTGGTTGAACTCAAAATATCTATGAGATTGACCACCATATGCCTTCAGAGAAGCTTCATGTTTTAGCTACATTACAAGAAAGAGAGGTGATAACCTGCAAAAACTACTCATAACAGGCAAAGTAGACGGGAAAAGACCTCGTGGCAAAACCCCATATGTTAGTCACACCAGATCAGTGAGATCAGTTCCAACCTGTGCACCACAGTCCACGATGCCATACCGCCCAAGACAGGACGAGATGGCGCAAAATAGTTCACGAAAGAGTATTCCAACGAGGTCGAGACCCTCAGCATTAAGATACACGACCCAAGAATTTAGTATTTTTCAGTACAGGTAATTTCATACTTTAACCCCTAATAAGGTTGTCTTGAAAAAATATTTGAAACATACCTACGGCAACCGCTATTTTCTACTACAGCACCGCTCTCAACAGACCATTGAGCGGTGAGCGGTGACGATGAAGTGGTGCAAAACACACAACAGGGTGCAACACTTAATAAACAGAACGGGTTTTTTTTTTAAATAATACTAGCAACGTGGGTCACACATTGCTAGTATTCTTGTTAACGCCTCCAGCTAAGCGAAATGCTTGTGTTAGCAGTGGGTTCATGTCGGTAGTGCACTGGGTGGGATTCGAACCCGCAACCACTTAATCGCAAGTTAGCCATTACGCTACCGCCGCTTTCATTGGTTTGAAAAGAAATTCCGTTCTGCAGACGCTGAAACAGTAGAGTCGTTTTTCTGGAGACTTTTCGGTCAAGGTTCGGGACGACCATTGTAGCTTGGCCGGCGACCTCGCGCCACGGAGCGCA
Organism: Callimorpha dominula; assembly: GCA_949752705.1. Taxonomy (NCBI): domain Eukaryota; kingdom Metazoa; phylum Arthropoda; class Insecta; order Lepidoptera; family Erebidae; genus Callimorpha; species Callimorpha dominula. The sequence goes on along the minus strand of OX457009.1, from coordinate 8,901,413 downwards.
CCTTCACCGGCGTGACTTGCTGACTGCATGCATCTACCTGCGCTAAATTTCGGCGAGCACGTCCACCTCTAAGAAGTTCCACGTGGGATACCTGACTGCCAACGTTCCATTCCTTCCGCACCGTTGCAGACACGGTGCGGTAGCTGCGTATGGCAATTATTACGTTTTGATTGAATTTAATAAACACAGCGACACAACAGCGAAGGACCCTAGGCGGTCCCGAGTTCACCCAAACGAGCCTTTCACCTCAGAGCGTGACGGATCAGCCTAACTTACTACCTACGAAAAAATGTGTGTGCGGTGCGCCAAAACTTTTCACTTCAAAAATAGGCAGTCATAGGACTGCCGACGACGAACCTAAAACGTCACATTAGCAGGTTGGTGACATTAATTAATAAGAAGCTGACAGAACTCAGACAAAACTCGTTTAGATTAGCGCCCTCTAGTGGATCTATATATGTATTATTAGCGTGACGGTCACGAGTTCAGTGCCTTTACCCTATAGTAAGTAATAGTAAAAGTGCACAAACATGCCTGTTTTCACTTAAAAAAAAAAAAATCGTCAGTCGTAGGACGTTAGGGATAGGCAAAAACTAAAAACATATTCGTGATCAGCTCATTAAAATACACTAAGTTATCAAATACGAGGGGGGAAATAAAATAAAATTAAAGATTAGATCAAGTAGCGTTGTCTAGCTCGCCGTCTGCATGACTATTCGTAGCTATACAATATTTAGATTGTATAATATTGATCCAATTTTATAACCCTAATTCTGGATCTTAAGCACGATCCAAACCCTGTCACTAAAGTAATAACTGTTTTGCGTTGAAACTATATTGTCTTGTGTTATCACTATCACATATGAGTCATGTACTATTAAATTTGAGTACCTCTGCGGTACTCAAATTTAACAGCACACAACACACTCGTGCATGTTGAGTCTTGCCTTGTCACGCTAAGTACGGAAGCATCTTATAGTTAAAACACGTAAATAAAAGGCTCAAGGACATAATAAGGCACATAACGTTTTTGCCTCGAATTTCAGCGTCTCGACTTTAGTAAGTTAGTAGTACCTCCAGCCCCAATGGAGCCCGCTAGGAACACGCTAGGGTTAGCAACGCGCGAGTGACAATCATTGCAAGCCCTCAGCACGTGAGCTTGTTTACCACTCTGGTGATATAAAAAAAAACTAAATACTATTTTGTTACCAGACAAGGTCGATAGTGTTATGATTTTTCGTATCCACGAGCTAATCTTTTTTCGGTATTTGCAAATAAGTACATACATTTCTTATTATGTATCTACATTAGGGGTTATCCATTAATCACGTGAGGCTCGAAAAGTGGGTAGGAAAAAATCATGAAATATCACAAGGCGGGAGGAGGGGTATAGTGAGATATCACGTGTGTTTATATTTATAAAAGCGCTTACGAAAAAAATACAAAATGAAACGTATACGATAATACGTATACGTTACGAATAGGTAATGTGTAAAAAATACAAATGTATTTAAAGATATTTTGAAAATTTTTAATATATTTTGAACTAAAAAAATACACGTGATTTTGACTAAAGGAGGGGTGGGGTTAGTATAAAACCTCATCATTTATCACCAGTGGGGACGGGGTTCAAAAAGCTGTTATAAAAATACACGTGATTAAAGGACGATCCCTTACTGGTGTTAATTCGCTAGGAGACCTTCACGTGTATACTAGTCTCATTTAAGAGATTGCAGTTTAACAAAAATTAATAAGTTGTCTATAATTTGAATCTACCTACACGAAGGCCAATAGATGCATAAGAATATCCGTGGGAGATAAGCGTTTATTCATAGTACGAAGGAAATGTCGGATATCTTTGATCTTGTAAATATTAGCTAGTGTCCTTTCGGTAGGTACAAACTGGTTAATTAAAACAAGTTGTTTTAGTTATTGAGGTATTTGCCTTTATTTTCAAAAGGAGGCGATTTACTATTATGGATATACTTATTTTAATAGTATTTATATTTTTACATGGAAATTTTCATCACATTAAACCATTATTTATCCTAGGCCATTTATCAGAATTCAATTCATTATCAACAATGAGTAATATGTCATTTCGAAAAAATACAACCATTCTGTAATAATCTATTTTTAATATTCATTGACACATACCGAATCTCGTATCGGAGAAGGATTTTTTAAAAAATCTTAAAAATAATATACAAAATAATACAAACATTAGTTCGCTTCTTGACGAAAAGAAATGACATTTAACAGTATCGTAACATTAAATTCCGTTCGGGACGATTTGTGATTATTTTACATACTGTGAACCCGATTCGTTTTTTTACAGAAAAATAAATATACATTATTATGTGACTACACAACCGGTGATTGCTTATAATGTGCTCAGCACTTTTCGTCGGCGAGTAGCGGATCGAGCGTGAAGCCGAGGTCGAGCACGGCGGGCGGCGGGCGCTTACCTGCCGCGAGTTTCAGCGGGGGCCCGCGGGCTCGTCGCTCAACGTGCCCGTTGAGCGCGTGCCGTATATCCGCGCCTCCGAATAGATCGCTCAGCGTTTGTTGCATCTCTTTGGCCCCTGTGCTTACCCCACTCACCCCACCAACTCCGCTACCACTACACGTCACTATAAGTTGGCGCACTTCGGGCTTAATAGTTTTACTAGCGTTCATATGTACACTTTTGGATAACGACATTGCGTTCTGATTATAATAGTAATTGTTCACAACACCTGACGATTTGCACTGTGATCGCGACAATGACGACTTTATATTACTCCGCACCGTCGCGAATTTTTTACCTAATGTGATCGCGCCGCCGGCATGTGATGCGTTGAACGTGCATAACGCGAGTGGGCGCGGACACGACGAGTACCAGCACACATCGGCAGGAACCAGCGGCACTGGGCCTTCGTCCACTTTTTCATCTGCCCGCGCCGGTAGCCGCTCCACTGGTGAGGCTATGCTAAGGATGGGCACGTCTGGTGGTATATCCGCATCATCAGGCATCAGAAATGGGTCTGTTGCAAGCGGTTGACTCAACAGTGAAGTGATGCTTGATGTATCTGGTAGCACCGAGTTAGGATCCTCTACGCTGAGTAAACTTGCGTAGATATCGTTGACCTGCTGTTCTGCCGTTAGGCCGTTAAACGAGCTCAGGTCTATCGTGTTATTGACTAGGAGCGGTGGGAGGTTGATGGGGACGGCAGGCGGCGCGGCGGGAGGTGCGGGCCCGGGAAGGACGGGTGCGGCCGCCGCCGCTGCCGCAGCAGCCGCCCCTGCGTCCCGCGACGCCCGATGTTCCGCCAACAGAGTGTCGAAGGGTTTTGAGCGTCCTTCAACGGTTCTTCTGAGTGACAAAGCATGAGCTTTGCATGTAAGTGACCTTGTACAGGGCTTTGGGTTCTCTGCAGTAACTACACCACAGTGTTTGTTCGGATCGTATTCTCGTAAATTAAACTTCGTTTTACTTGACTTCGATCTAGATGACTTTGTAGATGGCGTACTCGGCGTTGTTACCGGTTTTAAAGCTTGGGTATTGAGTACATTTGTGTCTATCCCTGTAGGCAACATAGGAGATGATGGAACATTTGGTGTGAACTGTAGATTGGATAGATCTGTGTCTGTTAAAGTATATGTTAAGGATGGTGTGTGTATAGGTGTATATAAATCATGAGTTTGTACATTATCAGTCGGTTGGGGAAAATTAATTTCTTGCATGTTTCCAATATCTCTGATTATATTTTTCCAGTCAGCTGCATTTGTTATATCATCAGCACTTTGAATCCCTTCAGAGTTCATTATTGCAAAAATATCATCTGTTATGTTCTCACCAAGACGCAGGTCCTCTGTGTCCTGTATACTGACAACTGGTATCTCTCCGCGCTCCATACACACCTTAACCTCTGGAGTGACAGAGGAGGATGTGCTAGCCTCATCCAGATACTGCAAATCAGGCTGTGGTAAAACTAACCTTGATAATGGAGGAGTGGTGGTGTGGACTGCGGAAGGATCCATTTTCACTGGGAGTATATCTACAGGGATAGGAGGTGGCGGTGCTTCCTTTTTATGTCGACTACGGCTTTTTATTGTGGAGGCAGGCGGCGGGGGTGGTAGAAGGGGCTCAGTACCAGTATGGGACTCGAGTAAGTGTCTGTAAGCCGCACTACACTTCACTATTACTCCACACATATGACACACTGCAGCATTCAACATGTCCATCTGAGGAAATAGTCCATGGAGGCTCATGCTCTCATACTTAAGGCGGTTAAGGCCTGCACGGCGATACCGTGCATGCCTCGTCTCTGCCTGCTTATAGGGATGCGAATCGTGGACGCGGCGGACAGATGCGCCGCCTTTCGCATCCACCGCTGCTGGCGACGTAAACGTAGCGTCATCATCTCGCCGCGGTGACAAGTGGCCTATTTCACTGACCCATAGATCCCAAGGCTTTTCATTACACTTCACGGGACTCACAATCTTTGCGGCGAACGGGTAATCGCCGGACATATTTCAGAATTTACCGATGATTCAATCCTGAAACTCGTGCTTACGTCTCACGGGAGCCCAGCCATACCGTAACCAGCCTCACTCCACTGATAGGTTATTACCCCATATCAGCTTCGAAATCGCTGCCTGTAGCGAGCGCAGCCAGGGTCACATTGTAGCTCGTTTGTTTACTTCATCATATACACATATGAAACTAAAAAGTGTTGTGATTGTCTTAGCTTTTATATTTACAGGGACAGATGATCTATCTCACTGACAGCTGATTATGCAGATTGTAAGTTTTTCTCGACCACGAAACACATCCATCTATTAACGTTTGTTTTCAGTTCACTTTTCCAGTTCCGAATAATAATAACATGGGCTTATCTTGCTAAATTCAATTGATATTATACTCGTTACACACAAATAAAATATCCAAAAATTCTGTTTGGTTGGTTGTAATTTACTATAGAAAGCATCAACACTTCTTTTTTGAGTATTTGTAAAGACCGAAACTATTCTTTATGGTCATTCAGTAGTGAATGAGCATGACGTGACAGAGGAGATATTCTCGATATGAATTTACTAAAGAATAAAGACATATGAACAACCACAGATTAAAATTAATTTTAAAATATTTGACAAATCCATCTGACACTTCTGACAGTTATATTCTAGGTGTCAATGTTACAATTTCATGAATCCTATCAATTCATAACTACCTCAGTTGGAAAAAGTATATAAAAATGTTACCAAAATCGTAAAAAAATAGAACCTGTATTCTGAACCGACTATGCGTGTCACATTTCTACTAAAAATCACGATCCAGTGCATTAATGTGGTTCAGAAGCTTATGCAAGTCCATCATTCTAGGTGTACCCATCGGTATAACCTTCCTAGACACAGTGGGATATGTAGCTCGGGTGGAAGGAATATCCATGCAACCAGTGCTTAATCCAGATTCCAAAAGCAATAACAACGACTATGTATTTCTCTCAAGATGGTCAGTTAAAGATTTTAACGTACAAAGAGGTGACGTGATATCACTGGTGTCGCCGAAGGATCCCAATCAGAAGATCATCAAACGTATCGTTGCACTGCAAGGGGACATAGTGAGCACTCTGGGTTATAAGTCTCAATATGTGAAAATTCCTGAAGGGCACTGTTGGGTGGAAGGTGATCACACAGGTCATACATTGGACAGCAATACTTTTGGGCCTGTTTCCCTAGGTTTAGTGAATGCCAAAGCAGCTTATATTGTTTGGCCACCTAATCGATGGCAAAGGCTAGAAGCTAAGCTGCCAAGCAGCAGAAAACCTCTTACCACAGCTGTACATCACAGTTAAAGCCTAGGAGTGATTAAATCAAATTTAAAATTCAAAGGTTTAGTGGTAGGACACAAGTGAATTATTCCAATGGCTTCCCAAGAACTTCTCAATTAAATTTAGTTAATTATTAAATTAGCCTCAGTATTGTTTGCTGTGTATATATTAACATATTATTTATTTTGATAATTAGCTCAATTATGTATCTCAGAGGATGATAGTTTATCTCTTCTCACTACTTGTTGTGTTGTTTAAATAAAATGTATTGTTCTGAGTATTTAAATCATCTATTAATGATGTTTTTACAAGTTTTACATATATGGTGTCTAAAACACATTTGCTTGAGCCTCAGACCTTTTGACATATCTGTTGTGTCAAACTGAAGCCAAATGTTAATATCTACAAGACATACTGGTGCTAGTACCTAACATGCGAGAGGCAGTAATCATATACTAACATATACTGGCACAAGGAGTGTACCCAAATGTGTCATCCAAGATTCATTCTTTATAATTTGGTCTTAAATTACAGAAGAGCAGAACTGTTCTTGAATATTAATAAAAAAGAAAAAACAAAAGACCTGAGCAAAACCTGCTGAGACTCCCAAACCTCGACCAACCAGACGTACCTAGACATTGTACTTAATTCAAAACATGATATAAAAATTATAGATTGCATCATAATGTAGTGTAAATTTTAATTCTTTGATGGTCATTGGCCTATTTTATTTTTGAAGATTAAAATGCTTGTTCTTGTTATTGTATGAAAAGTAAACTTGTTTTCATATATTATAACACCTTGTTTCAATGAATGATCTAAAATAAATAGCACTTTCAGTTGCACTTCAGGTGTACTGTGTATTATGAAGACAAATTACAATGGAAAATATCAAAATATTTTGTCATAATAATGAAAAGAGAATAAAAAAGACAATAATAATAAGTTAACATTTATTCAAAACAAACCTATCACAGGAAACAATTAATTACTTTTAAGGCCAAAAAAGTCCAAAACGTTTACTACTTGTTCATATGAAATTCCTCTTCTTATGACTTTGTAGAACCCATGTTCAGACATATCAATAACAGTAGAACCCGTTCTATTGTGATCCAAACCCTGACTCAATATTCCTCCATCAAAAACAGCAGCAAGGTGCCCAAAAAGGGCTTCAAACTCCTTAATAGACAATGTTGAGGGTTCATTACTAAAGTTGGCACTTGTCAGTGCAACAGGCTTATCAAAAATGTTGGTCACTTCATTGATGAAATTGTGATTAGGTATTCGAATTCCAATTTTAGTAGTGGCAGGGTTCAGAAATGGATTGTCAAGCCATTTGGACTTTTCCAAAACAATGGTGACAGGTCCTGGCAACAACCTCTGTAATAAATCATCAGATAAATGGTCAGCTTCTCCCCATTTTCGTACGTCTGATACGTATGACACACATATTGCCACAGGCTTCGCAGAATCTCTACCTTTAATGGCATATAGCTTTTTAATAGCATCTGGGCAGTTAGCACTACATGCTAGTCCATATATCGTATCAGTTGGTACTGCAATAACTTCTCCTTTTGATAAAAGCTGTGCAGCCTTAGTAGTAGCTTCTTCTTGAAAGCTTGATATTATAGGAGCCATTTTTTCTATCTTCATTATTGGTAATAAACCTTTATTCCTAACTAATAAACTAGAAAAAAAATTCAATTTTTGGAGAAAATACATACTCAGTCACTGAATATAGCTTATTATAATTTACCAACATAAAAGACTAATCACGCCAGTTGTGTGCACACTTGTGATTACAACATCGATAAAATGTAGTCATAGGTTCATCAGCTGAACGAGTTTGAAGTTGCATGAAGAAAGCTCTTCCATGACCGCATTTAGGGCAGACAGCATCTGTTGAGTCTACATTCTCCCAGGCAGCAGCACCTCCCATAATATAATCAAGTTCCTAAAAAAAAGAAACATTTATCATAAAAAGTTAACACATATTGAGAAAATACCTTCAATCAACAAGCTAATGTGCTAAGAAATCTTTCATTACTATGAATGATTCTGCACACTGCAACTAACCTTCAATTTGGGGAATGTACGTGATGATACTTTCTTTTTAATATTGTACACATAAGGACAAGTATTGCAAGCGTACCGCAGACCCGATTCTGGAGCTTCTTCGACCATAAGAATATTGGCACACGTTGGACAGAATAACATTATCGAGTCATAACAGCGTCTTCAATACTTTTAATTTATCAGTAAGTTAAATCATAGAAATTATATATAACGAATAACAATGTTTTACAGTAATATATCTACTAACTATATTTCGTTCATAGTTCATTTATGAGGAGTTCCTTTTTAAGTGATTTGAGATTGCACTGGATTGCACAAATGCACATGTCAAGTGATTCAAACTGTTGTGATTTGACTGATTTGTAATGATTTTTTGCGTTGACTCTACACACGAGACAGAGACCATATATATAAAAAAAAAATAAAAAATGATTTTTTGACACCCACCATATTTTTGAGTGTGTTCCGATATGCACTGCGAGCTCTGTAAGTAAGGTGTGACGTCAATTTAGTATTCCGTGAAGCCGTTTCTTTATAGTTAGATAAACTGGTTTGGATACTGTTTAAAACGAAACGTAGTCCAGTATAATATCATTGCTTTCTTATGTTGGCGGGGAGAAGTCATTTTTTAACCTTTTTTTTTGCTATTTCAACTGTTCGTTAACTGTTCGTCATTGTTCGATCAAAATTTTTATTTGTTTGATTAATAAGTGTATTAGCACTTAATTATGGTATTAATTTGTGACATGTATGTATTTTCAGTGATAATTTATTTTATTTTTACTTATAAAAATTGTTATTTACTTTATTGCTAAATGATTTCATGTAGTCTGATATATTTATATGATAAAATGTTATTTCTAATGCTGACTCTTACGACATCACTTACCTCTATACTATGTACCTATGGATTTAAAATCTGAAAATAAACGTTTTATTATTATTATTATTATTTAGTTTTTTTTAATAAAATAAAAAATTACCCTCAAGTTGGCGGGGAGAAGTCGTTTTTGTATAATTTTTTTTTGCTATTTCAGCTGTTCGTTAACTGTTCGTAATTGTTCGATCAAAAGTTTTTTTTGTTCGATCTTAATAACCTTAAATACTTAAGGGTATTTTTTTATTTAATTTAAAAAAATTCTAAGATCGAACAAATTAAAATTTTGATCGAACAGTTACCAACAGTTAATGAACAGTTGAAAGAGCAAAAAAAATATGTACAAAAACGACTTCTCCCCGCCAACTTAAGACAGCCTAGAAAAAGTAGAGTATATTATATGCTATGCTTGCCTTCACGGATCTTGACCACTTTAGTGTTAGTTTATTTTGTTTTACGATGTTCCTAGGAAGTTATTGCCTTTTCTTTTTAATAAATATTATTTCAGAATGAAAAACTGCAAGGCAAAAATTATTAATAAGTTTTATACCTATAAATGATTAATACATCCATGGGCGTAGCAAGTGATGGCAAGGGTGGGCACCCTAGAAAACTCGTTGCCTCCCTAGAAGAATCTGGTGTATTTTACAAGCACAATACCTTTACACAATCCAGCCGTTTTTTAACACTTAAAACACTCAAGTATACAACGAGATACTAAACATAAGCAATCCACCTCTACAACCCAGTTTTTTATTTTTAAAATGCTGCTCTTTTTGATACTTGTTGCTATGAAAGAACCAGCGGAAGCAGGTGGTAGTTAACGATATATCGGTGTATTGGCTATACGAAAGCAGAACTGGAGGAATGTTTAGTTCGTGGGAGAGCCATGCTTCGGCACGTGTGGGCTGGCTAGACCGGAGTGATACCACGGCCTCCTCTTCCCGCTCTTCCCACCCTCTACCCCTACTCCCACCTTAAAGGCCGGCAACGCACTTGTGACTCTTGAGTTACAAATGCATGTAGGAGGGGCGGCCGTAGTCATTTACCATTAAGTGACCCGTCAGCTCGTTTGTCCCCAATACCATAAAAAAAATGTTTTTTCAACGTTGTGAGATCAAAACTAATAACCCAAAAAAACAGCTAAAAAAAAAACAGAATTTCTTGGAGCACCAATAAAAGTAAATTATAAAACAGATGAAGAAGAGAATGCGTTTGTTGAACTCTTTGAATATGGCTTTCCTCTGACCGAATTTGATTTAAAAATGGATATAAAAGATTATCTCTTGGCAGGAATGTATCACAATTGACTGCACAGATGGCGCAATGGTTTAATTGATAACCACGCCACTAAGACGCGCCGAGTGTTGTGGGTTCAACTCCCACACTAGACAAACATTTGTGTAATCTTCAAATAATTGTCCCAAGGCTGGGTTTTCTTTGTGTCCGTTGTTTGAATGTTAGTTAAGATCCCGACACAGGAATATTCCTAATGCGATAGTTGTCTATTAAAAAAATGTATATATATTATTGACAAAGATTAATTACGTATCGAGCTTTCCTCAACCGACGTAGAACCCTCTTACAACAGATGGCTAATAATATTGTTACGAGCTGAGGTTCGGGATTAGAAAGTTATACCAAGTTGTTACAAAAATAAACACAATTTATTTTAATATATCACAAAAAACACTGGGAAACTAGTTACTATCACTATTACACTTCTTAATTCACTTACACTTTACTCGCTGTTAATTCACTTGACACTCACTTGAAACTTTACTAAACTAAAAACTCCGTAATGCCACGTTTTATATAGCGAAACGGTATTTCTAGAAAAGTTACGACACCTCTGGTAAATTCTACAAAACAATAGAATCCGCAAATACATCTTAGAATGTTCCATTACTGGGTTACTACATAGTTCCGTGTTGTCTCAACAGATGGCGTGTATCTTTATTTTGTAGCTCTCTACGCCTTCCCACAGTCGCCAATAGATGGCGGGTTATTCGTAACAATATCAAGAGAGTGAGTCAAGCTCAAGTGTCAGAAGGCAATACAATATGACGAGACAAAACCTTTCCGACGACCCCGGGAGGAAAACAGTTTTATGCAGGCGAGGAACCAAATACTCTGAAGTCGAAACACGACCAAAGTTAGCTTCACGGTCATATTCAGTGGTAATGCCACCGGTGAAGAAATACCTCCTTATATAATAATTTGTAAATCTGAACATCTCTGGATAACAAAGACTCTGCTCTTCAGCTGGGAAAACATTATCTGCAAGATAATGTAACCAATGTTAAAAAAAATGGTCGTTTCTCAACACTTGAATTGAATGGCTAAGTTCCAAAGAAAGCAACGGATTGTTTCTTAAAGTACAAGTTGTAGTTTAACTAGGATTAACCGTATAAATAAGTGAGATAAATTAGTCAATGATTCTCAATAATAAGATTCAGAAACTCAAAAGGTCACTTCTCTCCACACCTTAGTGAATGCCAGCGTGGGCGCAGCAGAGCCTCAACTTCACGACGGCCATTGGTGCGGGAAACCTTTCGCTTGAGATAATGGTGCTGTCTATGGTCCGAATTCCGCCAGCACATTTCCCTTCAAGTGGCAGTGAGAACCTGAGACGGTGGCACGACGTTGTCCGCCCGTCCCTCTCCAGTGGAGAACAAGGCCACCACGTACACCACGGTGTGGCAACTTGTTGATCAAGAGGCCGCCAAGGTTTCCAGGAGTTTCCGGAGCCTTCCTTCTTAGGGTACATCCGGGTCCCTTGCAATAGGCCCACGTGACCGAACACCGTTTGGTTTTGACAGTTCGATTCCGAAATACAACTTTACCGTTAGCTCCAGTGAGGTAATGACCCGTGGGGGCTTCCACGAGAAAAAAAAAAGAAAATAAAGGTATATTTCATTCCAAGTCTATTATTCTGGATTATCTTAATTAACACCTCCAACGAACAGGAATAGCAACCAACAGACCAGACAACCCGGAAGCATAAAACCGAAGCAAAGACACCAGATAAAACCCAAACACAAACTCAGACATTCCAGAGTCCAGGTCACCGTGAGAATTAGACCACTATGCTCCAACAAAAATTGACGAAATAAAAACTGCTACCAACACAAGCAATTGTATTTCGATAGCGACATTTAATACACCGTCAATGAGAACAGATGAAAGCTTAGACGAACTATTAATTGCTCTGGAACAGATAATATTAAACATAATCGGACTCGGAGAAGTGTCATACTTCTGCCTGGGCGAAAAGATTGAAGATCATGGCCAGTTTGTTTTCTATTACAAAGGGATAACAGCTGGTAACTATTTCTTTTTTATATTATAGAGGACAAGCGAGCAGACGGGTTACCTGATGGTAAGTGACTACCGTCGCCCATGAACACTTGAAACTCGACAGTAACAAGTGCGTTGCCGGCGTTTGAGATAGAAGTACGCTCTTTTCTTGAAGGTTTGAAGGTCGTATTGGTCCGGAAATACCGCAGGCGACAATTTGTTCCAGAGATTAGTTGGGATTAAACTATGGAGTTGGCTTATTGTTATCAAAAGAAATAACAACATAGAGGAAATAATGGGCATCTTCCACAGAATAGCAGTGCTGAATCTATCAATCCCACCAAACAACGAAAAATGGTCAATCATTTAAGTCTATTCTCCAACCGATCTTGCCGAACCCGTCTTTTATAATGCCTCGAATTCGGCAATAATAAACCACACACATGAAAATAAGATATTAATGGGTGATTATAACGCGGAAATAGGTAGCAGACAAGATGGTGAAGAAACTATCCTAGGTCCACATAGCTAAGGGATAAGATCCAGAAACGGAGAAAAACTTATTGAACTAGTACATGAACACCACCTCAGTGTTCTTAACACACAATTTAAAAAACGCTGAAGCAAAAGATGGACTTGGAAATTATGAGGAGATAGATACAGGAACGAGATTGATTAGGTACATACTTGAAGTGTATGTATGCCTTGAAATAAAACAGCAAGATTGAAGGTATAAGGAGAACTGAACCTCTTATATTGTAGCATATAGTACCTATATAATTTACAAGTGGTGGGTAAACAGAAATACATTACAATACTTACCAACAGAGGCAAACAGTTCTAGAACTGCGGGGTTATCCAAAACCTGAACTTTGATAGCAACCACAGAATGGTAAGGGTGAAACTCAATCTTGAGACGGCTAAGGGCAGCAAGCCTTTCAGAGCTAAGCCAAAAGTGCCCATCAATATCAAATGACATACTAGTAGCTCTAATCGGTCTATTACCACTATATCAGGCTTATTGGCAACAATAGTCCTGTCAGTGACAATAGACCGATCAAAGTACAAAGTTACACAATCATTTTCAAGAACTTGGTCGGGCACATACTTGTAGTACGGTAATTCCACAGTCACAAGGTTATATTTAAGAGCAAGTTGCTGATGGACTATCCTGGCTGCTTGGTTATGTCTATGCCAGTACTCGCCATTGCCAAGACGAGAACACCCGGAAATTATATGCCTGAGGCTTTCTCCGGGATGATGACATGCCCGACAAATGTCTATTGTGCCGTCCTTCAGGATGTCTCCGATAGTTGTTCGTCATAACAACTTCATCAGTAATTGCACAGATAAAACCTTCAGTTTCTCCAAAGAGGTCACCGAAACATAGCTATATACTTTGGGCAAATTTAAGTCTTAATTAAAGTCCTTGCAGTTTTTTGCTCTTCCATATCTCCCTGCGATCTATAATATTGAGTACTACAGGTTTGCATCAGTTCTCTCTACCTAGAGTAAGCCGAGTGAGTCCGTTCTCAACTGCCACAACATCCCGATGCACCTCCACGTTAACAGAGAGGAAGTAATCTCTAAGATTGCATACCCCGCGGTTATGTAGTGTCCTGGCATTTAAAAAACCACGACCCCAACTTTTCTAGGGGATATACAATATCATTACCGATGAACGTGGATGGTGCATTCTGTACGCGGTTAGCAATGTTCCATTACTATTTTTTAATTAATTTTGTATAACTATCTGATGATTTAAAAGGGTGGCCGTGAATTTGTTTGCCCTATTTCTTCTCATACACAAGGCAATTTATTTAGGAACCTCGACACTGGCAGATTGCGATCTTAACGTTTTCCAACATGCCATTATTTACTGCCTATTGTTAAAATAATTTTACTTTTGAATGGTTCCAGGTTCACAAAATACCACTGATCTCTATTATACAAGTACACTTGTACAATAGAGGTCAGTGCAAAATGCTCTTTACATTGTCTTTGAAACCACAGTTGTCCAAAGAAAGGAGTCAATAAATTAAAAAATTAAGTTGAATTTGAAATAAATTCATTTGTCAGGTTCAGGTGTATCAAGTAAGCAAAGACTACAATAGTATATAGGATATAGACAGGCAACTCTGCTTCTTTTTATTGACAACACAAAACTCTGCCTAGTGGTCAGATACCGAAAACTAATATAATATACATATCTATAGGTATATATATAAATACAATTGAACAATATATAGGTACCTACTTATACGGTGTATGAATGTGTTTTGTTGTTACCTGTTTCTTGTTTTATTGGTTCTAACATGAGAATTTTATACTTTAGCTAATTAATGTATGTTTATGACTAATCTCCGATTTTTATATTCAAACCAAAACTTTTATTGCAAAAAGAAAAGCACAAGAAACCGGCAATCGGTACTCATACGCAGCCATTTGCAATATAAGTGAAGTGTTGCCAACCTAATATTAATAAGTTCCAAATATTTAAAAAAAATTGTTGATTGTTACGATTGTATTTTTAATTAATATTATTGTGTGTTGGTGAACAAATTGTTGTTTGTAAAGAATTTAAAGTGGTTTTAGATATTTAATATGCAATATTTTGGTATTTACAAATGCGAATTTTAAATCGTAATACATTTGAGGGTAATAAATTTCCCCTCATACAAATTATAAATTTAAATATTGTAACACAGTAATTTTAGTTCCGGTATCTATCCTTGGGATGGCACTGGACTCAATAAAAAAAGTGCAATTCTTTTATGTTCCAAGTTGCCATAGCATGCAAGTAAGTGTCAAGTCTGGTCAAGTCAGTCTGTGTCATGTCATGTCGGTTGTCGGACGGTTGTGTCGATAAATATTTTAGGGTGTGTTTATGGTGTGATAATTTATTATCCTGAGTGGTAGTAATAGTATTTGATCGCAGTAGTGGTTCAAAGATAATTTTTATTAATAATGTGGCGGTCGGTGCTAGACACATTTTGGGATGAAAGGATATGGTTGCCGCCAAACACATCATGGGAAGATATTGCACCGGGTCCCGACAAAGCAGTGCTTTACAACGATTACAGACATTTGTTTTACCCGCTGCCCTTAGCACTGGTGCTTTTAATCTTACGACGGGTGCTAGAGACGTGAGTTAACCTATTTTTGCTCTAAGGCATTTTAATGTGTGTCAGTGCTTCTCACTGAAGAATAAAATCTAGAGGTGCACTTATTAACTCTGAGTGATGGTATAGTTACCGGCAACTAACTTGAGAAGGTTTTGGCGTAGTGGGAGAAAGTTTGCGCATTTACACTTATGTGCTAGAAAAAATGTTTGCTGTTATTTTCATAATATTTTTTTAAATAGAATTTTTAAAAAGAATCGAAGTTTTTCTATTGTGGGTAGCTCTTTATTTCTAACTAGCAGCACCTCGCGGTTTCACCCGCTTAAGTCCCGATCCAGTGAGAATGTCGGGATTAAAAGTAGCCTATGCGTTAATCCCGGTCTCCAGCTATTTACATACCAAGTTTCATCGCAATCGGTTCAGTAGTTTTTGTTTGAAAACATTACAAATATACTTACATACAAATCTTTCGTCTTTATAATATTAGTATAGATGTGATAATTATGAAAACAGGTTCTTATTACAGACTGATCAAAAGTATCCATCTTAATGATCAGTTTTTCTTGTGTACGTTTTCACCCCAGTGTCTCTTTCTCAGTTTTGGCTTTCTATTCCATTAAGCAGTAGACCTCATTAACCATTTCTGGCATGCCTACGTAAAATACTATTTGATCATGGCATTACAGTTAAAATGTATAATTAAGCAAACGCGCGCTCGGATCGATGTAACCACATTCCACGCGTACCGCTAGATAACCAAAGAGATTTAAAAATCTACTTCTGGGCATTTAATGAATCTTGCCAAGTTAGGCACTGGCGACTATAGTTTTGCGAAAGTGTAGCATGAAGGTATTTGAAATTGAATAAATTAAAATCCTATACATTTAATCTATCTAAAATGTTTTACCAATAGATTATTTTAAATAAATTTTTATTTGTGTCTTTATTAATTTTTATTTGTGTCTTTATTAATTTTTATTTACCCATCATAAACTGTTGTTGTTTAAAAATCTACTATCATTTACCGTATGTTTTTAAAGCAAGCAATTCCCCAAGATGGAGGGAATTATAGGGTGTGAAAAAAATAATTAGCCTAACAAATTTTGTGCATCATAACTGCAGAAACATGGTTTTAATGTGATGGAGTACATATTTTATTAAAATAAAGCACGATAAAAATGTTCGCATCGGCTTTGATCGTATGTGCAAAATCAAATTTTTCAAATTAAAAAGGTCATGAAAAATATTTTAGATTTAATTGGGAATGACGACATAAGGTTGATCCTTGTTCAAATTCGAAGCGTTCTTAAATTACTAATCAGGGTTAAGAATACTTTGGCTTCAGTGCCATTATGACCACTATAATAATAAATAAAAAAAAATTATATATCCATTTTGTTAGTAACAAATTCAAATTCAAATTCAAAATCATTTATTCAATTAAGACTCTAAGTGACATTTATGAACATTAAATTGAAGCTAGAGTTAAAATCATAGATCGAACAGTTTAATTACTCTATGGATAATAATTGAACATTATTATGGATTTTAGTGAAAGCAAAGGAGAATATGAAAATGGTAACCCAAATACTGTTAAAGTTAAATCAGATAATCATATTTTAAATGAATTATAAAATATGTTTATTATCCTTATCCTATGATAGAAGGTTGATAAAAAATAATTTAGTATTTTTTGCAATAAAAACATTTGTGAGTGGTATTCATGTTTATTAAAGATATGCGGTTTTACGATGTATTCCCGTTCACCCGTGTCCCTATTACTGGGGATAGTAGGATTTTAATAAAATAATTAAAAATTGTTCCCATTGTCTCCATTGGTCTGCATTCCATAATGGGGACAGCGGGACTTGAATAACCCTGCCCTGAACGCACTAACGGGGACAGTAGGATTTGAATGAAATAATTAAAGAAAATACCCGTACCCCCATTGCTCTTATACTTACTAATATAGAACTATAGACAAACAAAAATAAATTCCTACTTTCTCTATTAATATGCATATGGCAATGGGGACAACTGGAATAAAATTGGTGACTTCTCGTTGTCCCCATTGTTAGTTCAGGGTAATGGGGACGACAACGGGAAAAATAAATACCTTCGTTTTGGTTGTCCCCGTTAATGGGGACAGGGCAATGGGTGTCCCCATTAACGAATACACCCGTTTTACACCAGGAATATACCGGTTTTACTCACGTTTGTATTGCGGGTATGATGTGACGCCTGACACCGTCACGGCGGGACGCTTCACTCCTTGGAAAAGGGCCCTTGTTGGGTTCGAAACTAGTTGGGCGTCCCTGAAATACAATCTCTGATCTTGTTTTTTGATTTATATTTTAACTAGCAGCGCCCCGCGGTTTCACCCGCGTAAGTCCCGATCGCGTGGGAATATCGGGATAAAAAGTAGCCTATATGTTAATCCAGGTCTCCAGCTATCTATTTAACAAGTTGCATCACAATCGGTTCAGTAGTTTTGGCGTGAAAGAGTAACAACCATCCATCCATCCATCCAAACTTTCACATTTATAATATTAGTGGGATAACTTAATAGGGTATTTTATTCTGTAATTTAATGATCAAAAAACATAAGATAGTTTCGGCAATAGTTATTAAGAAATGTTAGTTTCAGCTCATAAAATTAGAAATACAATGTATTAATTACTTAATTCAAAGTTTTCAGTTTTTTTATCTGTTCTCCAATATGCAAAACGCAAGCTACCATGACTTAACGCTACCATGTCAGTAAAATACTATTTATGTAATTATACTAATAATAATTGTATTGTTAGTTTTTGTTAACTATTGTATTTTTTCTTAACCATTATCATTGACAACAGTTTTTTTTATAAATCTATCCAGAATAAGCTTCCTCCTATTCTATCCTTATTTATAAATTGCGATAATATACGTCGCTTTTTTGTAGTCATTCGAATTTGGTCGGATTACCAGCAACTTATAGCGAAACATTCCAAGCTGGATATTTTCACTATACATTATTTGACTTAAAGCACTAATTGTTGGTTTACACATCTTAGGTTGAGCCGGTTTCTTGTATGTTGAAGCCAAAGTTATGTAGTTTTGTGCATCATAACTGCAGTTTAGTCGTTTTGACTTTTAGTAATATTATTCAATAACACATGTATGTACGCTTTTGAAACTTTTTTGGTTATTATAAGCTTCAAGGAGAACCGAATACAGTTTTCAGCGAGCTTATACGTTTTCTCATTTAGGCGCTGCAATATTTTTTTGGGTTTTCAAATATTTTCTTAGATCTTTTTCTGTCACGTGTCTGTACGCACAAATAAAGAGCTACTCGTATATGTTTCTTCTACAGGTGCACATACAATGGTCTTTGAGATACACGATTCTGCAAAACGTTACTCCAGTAGGAAATGCAATATCTCGAAAACCTGAAGAAGCACATATTATATTTTCAGCCCACATTTTTGCACAAATATAAGCTCTCTGCCCAAGCACAATATTTCTCTCTCCGATAGTTCATTTAGAATTTTCCTGCTGGAACAACGTTTTTTCCGTTTTTTTCTAAAACGACAACATGCACAATTTTTTTATGCGACGCACATTCACAGCAGATTAGGCACTAATTACTTAAACGTTCCACTCATATCACTCTAGAACCGACTTTCCTGTTGGAGTAACAGAGACATACACGTCTCAGAATAGTGACTGTCGCTTAATTATTGCAACAGACGTCGCTAATCGTCGCGGAGTTTTGTGGTACGAGGCATGCAGGGGTGGTCAAACACGGCGCCTGGCGGTTGAACTGACTCGGGGTCATTCCGTTCTGGAATGTGCTTCGAGTGAATCGTTTGGGTGTGTTGTTTTCTGTTTTATACACTTAATAATTGTTTAAAGTAATTGTTGTTTTGTTACTGTTACACTGGTTTGGTGTTGGTTATATTATGCCATAATCAACCAATTACCCAGCACATCAAGAGGTTACTCAAGTAGATTGAAATCTCGGAGTAAGAAACATAAGAGAGGTTCTATTTGTAACAATGTTTAAGACACAGCCAGTACGAATCCCTCTCTAGAAAGAAAGAAAGAAAAGAAAGAAAAAATGATTTATTTTGCTAAAGCACAGCATACCACAAAAATAAAATATAAAAATAACATAGCTGCATAGGTACAAAAGAATATATAAAAAAGAAACGAACAATTACAATTTTAATACCATGTAACATTTTTGCGTTGTAATTTGTTACATGACACTGACATGTCACATGACGCGTCAATGCCACGTACCCGACCACGTTTCTTTGAGTGTAAATTACAAAAAAAAAAATTACTTATTATGTTACTGAGGGTTGTACGCCGTGCCCTAGAAAATAGGTGTACCCTCAGTATACACTGCGATGGACAAATGCCACCCCAGTACTGATTTTCAGTGCCCACCTTTACTTGTGTACATGACTGACCTCGCAGAAAAAACCGTAAATATATTGGGAATTCCAGTAGCATCGGTGTACAGAATCTTCAAAGAGTACAAAAAAGTAGATATAAATAAATGACAAAAAAAATAATGATTGAAAATAATAAATCAAGAAAAAAAAGGCAACAATACACGAACAAATTATACACAAAATGCACAATGGGCGGCCTTATCGCTAGACGCAATATCTTCCAGGCAACCTTTGGATGGAAAGAAGTGTTAAGATATACGTGGGTGGTTTTGGTGTCAGAATGTCAAAGAAGATCTAGCTTAGTTTAACAAAAAAACACACTTTAATAGAGAACTAAACTAAAAAGTAAAAAAGAGTTTCACTGGCCACCTCCTGGCTTCATCATCAGACTATAGTTACCAAGTCCAATCTATTGGGCTTGTGAAAACGAATTATATGAGCTCAAACTCGTGGGGTATACTAGTACCCATTGAAGAGGTCCACTATCAATCTCGTGGCTCCATAATCAGATCAGCTCTAAGATGCCAAGTTCTAATGTCGTCATCCCAACAACATACACCTACAAAGTTTCATGTCGATACGACAATTAGAAGTAGGACTTCAAAGATTTGTTTATATAGTTAGTTACAAGTGAAGCTTATAAAAATGCATTTCTTTTTAACCGAAGAAAAAAAAAGGAGGTTCTCAATTCGACCGTATAATATTTTTTTTTCTTTTTTTTTTTATGTCTGTTCAGCCCTCACTCCGTTATTTAGGAACCGATTTTGGTTATTCTTTTTTTGTTAGATAGGGTATACCTCAAGAGTGGTCAAATGTCAAGGAAGTCAGGATCTGATGATGGGATCCTGAAAAAATTGAGAGAAACCCTCGAAAATTGTAGGATCGAATAGTGTTTCTGTTTACTTTTCATTACTTTATCAGGTATTGCATTTAGAAATCATCATCATTTTTCATCATCATCATCATGATGATGATGATGAAAAATGATGAAATTTACATAAACTTTCAAATTTTATATAAACTTATTTTGAGTCGGCGCCAAATAATAAAATGATTAATTACTTACGTAGGTACATATAAAATTTTGATAATTAATCAGTTTGTTGTTTGGCGCCGACTCAAAATAAGTTTATATAAAATTTGATAGTTAGCAATACTTAAGACTTAAGGTTTATTTATTTTTTACTTTTTAGTTCTTTTCGTCGGTTTAATTTTTTGTTAAAAAGATTTTTATTTATGAAGAGACTAATTATTGTACACGTAGGAAGTAAAGATGTATTAATACCGGGTCACAGTTGATCTTGGAATCCTAGAAAAGCACCGGTGACTACCGTAAGTCCACGAATGCGCTTAATTTTGAAAAAAAGGATCAAACAAGTAATCCAAAATTTCCCCAAAATGCAGTGATAGTTATGGACAATGCTCCATATCACTCTCGTGAAATAGAGAAAACCACATCAAACTGGGGAAAAGTAGATATTCAAAGATGCCTAACTAACAGAGATATTACTTTCTATAAGTGAGCTAAGAGTACAAAGTTGGACGAAGTAAAATTAACTAAAAATATTGATATTGACGAATACGCAGTTACAAAAAAATTGAAATTTTAAGATTACCGTCTTATCATTACGAGCTTAAGGGAGAGCTCAGATATATTAGGGGTCAATTACTGCGACATGTTGCGGAACAAGACGCGCAACAACCATGTGAAATGTCTTGGAACAAATATCGGGGAACATTTTGCACCCGAGGAGGTTGTGGCGATTAGTGCTGCGTACATACTTATTTCGGGAGAGAAACGTAAGCGAAAGAGAAGGTGGTGAATGCAGACATGTTGAGAGGCACGTTGCGTACACGCCTACACTCTGTAACAAATGGCGCGAGTGCGCGACACTGTCACGGGACAAGTGCGCTCGCTCTCGGAGCGTGAATGCATCGTGAAATGTTGGAGGGCAGGTTGCGGGACACTGGGTAACGTTGCAGCGTCATGTGGATTGAGCGTTTAGCGTCATGTTGGGGGACATTTTGCCCCCTGGTGTATCCAAGGCTTAAACCGAGTGAGTTAATATGGGCTAATATAAAGGGGCATGTCGCACGCAACAATACAATATACAATTGCCAGAAGTCAAAAGATAGTTTGTGGAGGGCATGCAAAATGTAGATTCTGAAACCTGGCAAAAATGTATTGACCATTCAATAAAAGAAGAGGACAGATTCTTATAAATTGATGGCATGGCAGACGAAGCTATGGACCGTTTCATAATAAACGTCACCGACTCTGATTCTTCCTCCGACTGAGATTTCGTCTTGTTCTTCATCCGAAAGTATGTTATAATAAATATGCTGTTATATATAAGTTTTATTTATATCTATTCTGGCACAAGACAGGGATGAATGGCATGATGATCATGTTGAGAAGGCCTTTAGCCAGAAGTGGCACACATTACAGGCTACTCAATAATAATAATCTACCAACAAAAATATTGTATTAATCGCCAAACATTGACATCGTTTCTTGCGAATTATACGAATACGTTGCATCACTAGTGGACTAGTAGCTTCTAGGTATAGGCAGGCCAGGGCCACTCCGCAGTGTAGGTAAAAATCTACAAGTACTCGACGGGTTCGACTAATCGTACCAAAATTCAGTGGGCTTCCGCACGCCGCGCCGGCAAGATCGCACGTTAGTACCATGCTCACTCACGCACGCGTCGTGTCATGCATTTGTATCTAGTTATTAGTACTTATCCTAGATTAGGCACATAACTTACTAGTAATTAAATATTAGCTTAATTAATGGTTTAAAAAAATATGACTCTACCTAACGTAGCGTACGCGACGCCGCGACGTTAGGGTCATCAATGAAATGAAATTAATTTTCCAGCAGAAAATTCCAATGATTTTCGACTCAGGATGATGATCTGAATACACGATTTCAGTATTCGGCTCGGTGTTGCTTACAACCCTGTATACTAGACAAGTTTAGATTTTTGAAGACATTTTCAAATGATTTTTAAATTATAACAGCATTCTGTACTTCTTCTACTTTCTATAAGTATTCCTAATTTCATATTCCTCCGTTCGCAAATTTGCTTAAAAAGGGGTACAAAAAATTCTCTTTACGTATTAATATATAGATTACTAGCTGCGCCCCGCGGTTTCACCCTAAGTCCCGATGCCGGTTGAATATCGGAATAAAAGTTAATATTTTCGTAAAATTTAAAAATGAGGATCTCTCCTTTAAATCATTTGAAATGTTGACAATACCATTGATTCCAATAAATAAATATTAAAAAAAGGGTGACATGAATTTAGTAATAAACATGCAATGCCAAAGTTGTGTAGCACATATCAGAATTCAAAGTTTCATGGGTTTTTCCTATAGAATTGTTTTTCTAGATGATAATTTATAACATGTAAATTATCAACAGGATATGTCAAGTGTGAGTCCCCGTTAAAAATAATAGAATGGTCAAATTGTTTTTATAAAATATTAATTTATACAACAGGAATGCTTTGTATTTTACAAAGTTCTAAATCATATTTATTTCAGTATTTATTTGTATACTATCAGTTAAAGTGTTCCACAGTTAAGTGTTACATTGCATATATACGCAAATTAGATTGTTGCCGAATTAGGGTTCCGCGCAAAATATAAAAATATGTACATGCGAGCGAAGCCGCGCGGGAACTGCTAGTCCTCATATAAAATGTAGAAAGTAACTCATGACCTCCGTTACACTAAAGCCTATAAAAAAATAAATAGCATTTAGAGTTATTTCATTTACTTTGCTGGATTTACGTCCCTGGATGGAAAAACATTTAAATACGAAAGGTTTACAATTTTTTTTGAGCTAGAACTGTAGGCCTTGCTACTATACTTAAGTACCTCCCCTTTTATATATCAGTATAAACGCTGTTGCAATAAACATTTTTTTGTGTGAAAACCTCCATGTATGTTGGACACGAACCGACTAAAACCACACAGTGTTCCGTCACCGGCTCTAATTGCCGGGGCCTAAGGAATTTCCAGTTGTAGGACAGTTAAAAAAGGAACAATCTTTTTTGTAAAGGTGTTTACCAGAGCAAGTTAAAGAATAGGTAGAAATTAAAAGTGAGGCATCAATTTAAAAAAAAAAATCTCCTATGGTTATTGTGATTACAATACACTGTTTAATTCTTGTTTCAGTTATTGGTTCGCACCATTTGGCAAGTCATTAGGTATTAAGAACACAAGACCAAAGAAAGCCCCGAGCAATCCAAAACTGGAAAGCGCTTACCAGACTTCATCAAAAATTAAACACAAACAGGTAAGTGCACAATGTATTGTAGATGTGTGTCACATTTTGCAAGAAGTAATGATAATATTACAAAGTCAGATACTATGGTGAGACTGCTAATGGAATCGAGTGGCTTAACTTCCATCAAATATTAATCTCGTAATTTTACTTTAATTCATTAACTCTAAACATTGTAAACTTTGTTGCTAAAATCCAAGAACACTGATTTTAGCAACAAAGTTTACAATGTTAAGAGCACACAAAATTACTATAAAAATATTTACAAAAAAGTTTCAGGTAATTTTAAAATTGTTCATTATTTAGGGTGGTACAAATGACTTCTACAAACTATTTAAAATAAGGTAAATCTGATCGAGTTACCAATAAAAGTAATATCACATATGATAACAGGCTATTATCTACGGCTATGTTACGTTGTACCAGATGCGTTATCAATAATCGTTTATTGAATTTTTGATTATAAGCCCTATGGACTCAATAAACTTTGTGCTACGATAAAATTATTTGTCACCACTACTCTTTTTAGAGTAATATCGTATGATCACTAAGTATCAATAAAATGCTAATATGAGTAACATTAAAATCATTGCTATTTTTTTTAATAACAATTATATAAATTATTTTGACAGACATCCCATCCTTTGCTGTTAGTTCGTAGACTGTTGTTTGTGTGTAATAAATAAATTATGTTGCATGTATGTGCCAGTGTGCGTGATGTGCTTGAACATACGATTTTTTAGTTCTCATAGTTACCTCGAGGCACACATTTATTTAGGTCTAGATAAATTTAACTTAATTAATTTAAGCTAGCCAAACTAAAAACTAATATTAAAGATTAAAAAATAATAATTAGTAGATAGTTTCATATGCAGATAGTAGGTATATACTTAAACAGGGGCTTTATGTTTTATCTGGTAATATTAATATATTAACTTTAATCAAGTCAAGATCAGCAATATGAGAACACCAGGTGGAACTTTGAGGAGTTACTGTTTAGTTATATTAGCTGGTTTACAGGCAAATTGTTAAGAATGTTAAAACGTGTGAAGTAGTGGCGCACGTAGCGGTTTGTAAACCAGCAAACTTGCCTCACAAATTTGTATGGTTAAGAAATAATTCTTACCTACATCACAATGGGAAACATTACAATGCAAGCCTGGCCATGGTTTAAGTGCAATGCGAGTATTGTCATTTGCTTCCATTTTAGAATACGATAAAAATAATCAAAATCAGCTGCTGTGAGATTTTCTCTCTAAGCTAAGGCTGGCGGGTCACCGCGCAATTAATTTGAGGCAATTACACATATTAGGTGTTTTTTTTTTTTTATTTCCATAAGAATAATTTAGATGTTATATAACGGTTTTATGTCAGATATATCTAAAGGAGCTAAAGTATTACTATCTCTTCCCCATGGCCGCCTTTTCTCGTTGTTTAAATATTAATATGTAGGTACTTAATGTTAAGTGTGCTATGTTAAAGCTTGTTAATCTTATAATCGTGCTTCCTTTCTTTTCAGTTCTTTTGTAACAAGGATGAGGTAAATGTTTCTCATTAATACCTAATGCACCTATGAATATGTAGAAATACTTATCAATTTGTAGTTAGTTTGTAGTCAATTAGACGAATGCCAAACAGCAATTACATCTTTTGAATATCCTGCCATTCAATTGAGGTACCTACTTGCTTTTCAGCAGTAGATTTTCAGCTTGTTTAATATAGTTCGTAATTAATTTAAAGTACGCACGCAATGTATTAAGTACGCTTTAGAAAATTTTACTAATATGATAAAAATAAAATTGACTAAAACGTAATTATTTTTTAAGGTGTAAAGATACCTGTGTGTGTAGAAAAATAAATGGTTTATTTATTGGTAATACCATTGAACTCAATTTTACTAATTCTTAAAATCTTCCGACACCATTTTTACATTCTCGTACAATTCTAATAAATTCGTTAAGCTGAGTTATTTTTGTTCTCTACGGCTTATATGTACGTTGTAACATATTGACTTATTGACAAAGTAAAATTATAGCAAAGTGTTAGAAAAGACGAGACACAAAGACAAGAAGTTTTTATTAAATAATTCAGTTTGTTGATAATGTGCTGCTATAAGCATTAGTAACCGCTTACTATTAGGCAATCCATGTGCTGGTTTGCTAATTTGGTTCTGTAAAATTAAATAAATATACAAATATTGTAACAATATTAACAAAAACCTTTTGAGCACCGTTCTAGGATGGTTGATTTATTCTATGTTTACAGGTCTTTTAGATAAATACTTGTTTCTTTGATAAAGCATCAAACCTATGAACCTGGGAACCCACCCCGTTATTGACGCCCTTCCAACTTCAGCCAATTTTCATAATGCAAAAAAAAATTGTTGAATGGTGAAGATTTTTATCAAAGTTTGAGTTTATATGCATTGCGGGACCCGATTCTTAGTATCTTTTTCATTTCGTAGTGCCAAGTGGCAATGGTCTGCACCAACATAGAGGCTTGGATTAGACGGGCAGTTTCAACCACCGAAATCACAGAACATGTATTCGGTTTTGGTTCTGCTGATTTTCAAGCCAGCATTCTCCAGTCTTAATTGTAATTGCGTTAAAGGTTCTTATTTCTTATGGTCCACGAGCTAGGTACAAATTTCGTCAGTCATTTTCTCTTGGGCGATAATTCGTAAAATGCTCCAGAAAGTTGTATTATGAAGCCTCGTGAACGTTAACTGCAGTTCCGTGGGGGGTTGAGAAGCAGCAGCCTACCGCGCCCGCTATTTTTAGTCATTTCCTCCCGATTGAGAATTGTATCAAATTATAGCTAACCCAATATCTTGAAGAAAAAGAAAAGTCAGCTGACTATGGAGTGGTGGATTATACGTCAGCTGTCAAATGAACGTAAAAAAAAAATGTAAGTACTTAAACGTTCAGTGATTTCTTCTCAATTGAAAATTTATAAGATGACAGTTTATATGCTATTGCGAAAAATACAAATGTCAGCTGGCTGTATCCCGGCCGCAAGATTGTTAGCTGATACCCTAAAAGATGTAATGCAGGATGCAGGAGCCAGCCGGGAGTCCTCGCCTCAAAAATCCTTCAACGATTCGAGAAGAGCTTATAATCATCGAACGCTTGAATAGATTTTCTTGAATTATAGCTAAAAACACCCTCGATCAAATTAAATTTCAAACGAAAAAACTACATCCGTTTACAGCTATGATGCCACAAATACACAGATAAACAGGTTAAACTCATAACACCCCTCCTTTTTGCGCAGGGGGGTTAAATATTACCTAAAATCTTTTAACTCTTTCTTTTGCCCCGTAAAAAACTGAAACAAACTGAACTTCTGGGATATTTAGTTGACATTTCTTGTATTTATTTCCTGTAGTCACCGCATCGTCTCTTAATTCGAATGTAGCCGTTGCTTTAGATTAAAAAAAAAAGGTCCTTTAGCTTGTTTAATTACATGCTGAAACCTGTTTATATTATTTTATATTCTATATAACAACCTGTTTATATAACGACGTTTAATTAATTTTGAACTCTACGACTTCTAAGAGACCGAACCGGCATGAGGCAGTAACAGGCCTTCACTGCCGCACTAGTCACGGCCAGGTTTTAAACTGGTCTGGTCTGTCGAAAAACAGATCGTGGTTTACTTACAATACATTATTACTAAATAGATGGTCTGATTAGACTCGTCAAATTTGGTTAAAACTATGTACCATGCCATGATATAAAAGCTTTCTAAGAGGCATTTTTTTTTATATTTTCAAATCAAACAACATTAATTTTTTGAATACAAAATTAAGTTTCTCGATTGCAGTAGTATATACATTTCTAAAAAATCTTGAAGTAAAATAGATGATGAAACATGATGAAGTACGCGTGTAAGCTTCTAAACGAGTAAAATAAAACGGCTGTGGGAGTACCCACTATGCACGGGTATACTAAAAGTTGCTGTATGTTTTATGATTTAAGATTGTTTGTACATCTGTCCTAATATCGCTTAAACTTCACTTGCACTCGCTGTCCAAAGATATAACAATATGTCACTCACTATCACTTTATTGACGTATTTTGCTGCCAGAAATTCACTCTGGAATATTTGGAGAGTTTATTTATTTCTCGGATGCAAGAGTAAAGCGACAAACTGCTAAATGTCTCAACTACAACAGTGCTTGTTTCCACAGACCTCCCATCATTTTAGCGTAAGTTCAACAATTTTGAAACTTTTGTTTGGAAAGCTCTTATCTAACATGGAAACTTAGATTGAGCTCCTCATGATTGAGTTAAACAGGTATTATGAAAAAAAAAATATACATACGATCGAATTGAGAACCTCCTTTTTTTTCGTCGGTTAAAAAAGGTCTTGCTGTTCATTGCATTCCACAGTAATCAAATGAATATTTGACAGAGTCTTTCCTTAAAATGTTCTCTAAAATAAAGCTATCCGAAATCGGTTTGAAGCATATTAATGTTTCCCATCGGCTAGGTAGTGTAGAGAAGAGACACGATCGATCCTTGTAAGGATTTACGGCATAATTTGTTTTACGTGGACAATAAGACAACTCTTAAAATACACGACCCTCAGTATATCAAAGTTACTAACTAGCATGCCGCAACAGCGTAGCGTTAAGAAGAGGCGAAGCCGCCGCCATCATCGTACACTCCTCAACCATTACTGAATCCCAATAATCCTACGATCTAGCCTCCGCACATAATAATATGGTTTTAGAGACGAGGTTAATCAAGGTACCGCCGTGTGTAAGTTCTCATTTCAATATGTTATTCAAGCGGTAAAGTCGAGCTTTATAGAACCTATACGTCACACTGTACTACAGCTATCCCATATTTATTTTGTCACATGTTGTGATAGCCGTAGAGCATAGATTTACTTCAAGAACAACTTTTAGAAGATTAATTTTTTCCTTTCATTGACAACTAAAACCAAGGACCGAGACGTTTTAAGAAGTATAATAAATCAAAGTTTAAACGTAAACTACCGATTACCAAATTACAAACACATATAATGTAGAAGGGGTGCTTTAATGTTCAACAGGAAATGTGAAACAGGAAGTTTATACCTTTTATCCGTAATTTAATACAAGGAAAAATAACTAAGTGGTTGCCTGTAAGAGATTACCACATTTCGATAAGGCTGCCAACATTGCTGTATTCTTCCTCTTCGACAATTATGTTTTTGGTGTACAATGAAGAGCTATATTATTATTTTTAAACTAGCTTTCGTTCGCAACTTCGCTCGCGTGAAAGTACATTTGGTCAATCAATTCACTATCCCACGGGAACAGTACCTATGTTTCGAAACGAAGTTCCATAACCCACGTTACACTTCAGACGCTCGGCGAATGAGGGCTAGCCGGAAAAAAAGTGTTAGCGCAACGAAAAATGCGAGTTGGTTTATTTTATTTTTACCCCATCTGTAGATTCTGCGCGATACTACTGTAATTTGATGTTGGTTTTATTCTAATTATCCTATAGTTAGGGCAACTTTCACAAATTGCGCAATTTTTATTACGAGTTTTTACAATATCCTACTTCCTACTAATATTATAAACGTGAAAGTTTGTGAGGATGTATGGATGTATGTTACTCTTTCACGCAAAAACTACTGAATGGATTTTAATGAAACTTTACAATAATATAGCTTATATATCAGAATAACACATAGGCTATAATTTATGAAGATATTGTGTATATTGGCCAAAATATAACGATAAGTGCGGTGGGAAAACTGTAAGAATCACACGAATATAATGTACGGTGGGATTGTTTCTCCTAAATTGTTCTACAAAAAAGTCCGCGAAAGTATATATCTATCTTTTATGTGTAAGCCATTATTACCTATATAATAGTAAACCATAAATACAATAAAATTTGATTTTTATTCCCAATTCACATTTCGCAGTACGTAACGTTGATTTTTATGAAAATAAATACTTTTATCGCTGCTGATATTCAAAGTAGATAAACTTTGTCTTTTAAAGTACGTAATTTGGTCAAATATTTTAAAAGTTACGCCTATAATATAAAATTGCGGGCGAGGGGGGGGGGGGGGGCATCGCACCGCCGCGTAGCGTGCGTGAGTCACCCGAACACGGGCAACGGGCAGACGCAGACGCGTGAAGGCTGACGTTGTGGACGGTTGTGTCCGTAATGGGAATTTTCAAGACACTAGCGATTTATTAAAAGGCTCTGTATACATACATTTATATAATATAGTAGCAACCCGCCCCTGCTTCGCACGGGTACAAATTATACACCTAAACCTTCCTCATGAATCACTCTATATATTAGTGAAAACCACATGAAAATACGTTCAGTAGTTTTTCAAAACATCCATCCATCCATCCATCTAAACTATGACATTTATAATATTAGTGGGCTGCTCTAATATTCTAGGAACAAAAATAGACCCTTAAAATCCAAGTACACTTAATATTTAAGAATGAAAGAACGAAACATTTGTTTTGCACTCATACAATGACACAAGAGATTCATGAAAAACAAACGTTCCATTAACGAGTGTAAATAATTACCTCTGCATGAGCCAAAAATGGTCGTTAGTTCAGCATTGTGTTACTTCGTAAGAAGCAGTGCTGGTATGCTAACACCTAAAGTGATTCACGGACATGGTCTAGTTCTCATAATCAGGGAGAAGTAAAAATAGTAATAATAAAATTAAAAATATTGGGTATATAATATATAAATATGAACATACTCGTATACAATGTATTTAATAAATGTACTATATAATAAATTAAATAAAAAAAAATGAATAATGCCTTCGCATCAAGTTGAGCAGAAACTAACCGTTTTGGTTTCGATCGTTCTATTTAATATGTGCATCCGTACACGGGGTGTTCCTCGCTTAGTAAGGACAGAAGCCGCAAAAAATCAAGCAATTTAAAATTTTAATACATTTTATTAAATTATGAGTTCTTTGTTTGAGAATAAAAGCAAATGTATATAAGCATATTTTATAACTATATGTATAAAAACGCTTGTGATGAACAAAATTAATTACTATCAGTCTTATGCGAAATGGACCGACGACCTGAAGAAGGTATCTGGGAGGGACTGGATGCGGAAGGCGGAGGACCGGGTGCTGTGGCGCCCATTGGGCCTATGTCTAGCAGTGGACTAACTTAGGCTAATTGATTGATTGACTATGTGAAATAATAGTTATCTTGCATTTTGTATGAATTTTATTCCCTTCAGTTTAGAAAATTCTATTTTTTTCCTCCTTTACTCTCATGGTTTTCTAGTAACTTACCAGAAAAGTAAGACGGAACTACATGAGTAGTGCTATCTGATAGAGATCTTCTGTAGGGTGTAAGGCTCGAATGCGGTCAAAGACGTCATAATAACGTCACTAACATTCATAAAAAAACCTGAGATAAGGATTAAATTTCGCATAGGACTGTCTTGATATGCAGTGCTGATAAAAATTACATTTTTGATTTATATTATATTACTTAAAAAACAATGCACTTGTTACAAAACTAAACAACTTGTAAAAAGCTTCCTAATTTTTTAAGGTTGGTAATCATAACAATGATATTTCATCAATTGTTACTAAACAATAATAGGTTGTGGTACCAATAAATCGTTATTGAAACGACCTCTTCGTCAATTTGTATTGGCATTGGAACTTTTTAAGTTGATATCAGTTTAAAAACATCAGCGTTTATGTACGTTACTCTGAGATTAATCTTCTCGCTTTTTTCCTTACCTCACCTTAACGGCTCAAAAATAAAATGTTCAGTCAGAATCTAACCGACTTACCGGGTGTGGGTCGGGGGAGGGGGGGAGATGCTTATTCCTTGGGGCCTCTAAGAAGCAGATTTCTTACCGGCCGAAGATCGTGCCGAGGTTCCTCCAGCATATTTTCTGCAGATACTTAAGATACTTATTTCTGCTCTCGATCCGAACCATGAACAGATCATAAGCATTGTTGGTTTGTAATTGAGTAAGTGCTGCTAACACAATAATACGGCTTCAACGACAAGTGATTTTGCTTCAGGTTTGATTCTGCATTGGTTCAGAAAGCCAATTCCCAATATGCAATCTCATTTATTAAACGTTTTATCTGGTACTTGTTGACCTTATTTTGACTTTGTATGTTTAACTTCACAACTTAGTACAATCATACAATACTTATATACCATCCAGTCTCATCTTAAATCCGCCGTCCGATTTGCTTGCTTTGCTTGAGTCGACCTTAGTTGGTGTAAACTTATTCGTCTCACGTTTACGGTCCCACCGGCGCGGCGCTCAATATAGTTAGGACTGAAACCTTTGATTAATTCAACAACGGTTTTTATAGGAGATTGCAGATTTGAGTATTTAACTTTTATTGGCACTAATATCTATCCTCGTACGGCAAATGTTTGTGTTGATAGTAATTGTATAAGACAAATACTCGTTTTAGGGCTTTATTTGGCCTTAAACTATAATATTGATTTACCTAGTTTTGTAGGTGTATAACAGTAAAGCATAGGTTGACAATTTTTACTAAAGATGATAGACATGTCAGTGGCAAATGGTCTACATTACGATTACCTTGCTATCATTAGGTTCAGTTAAGTAATTACCTTTGTAAATTTATAAGGTTTGATATTTATAGAGTTACATTTATTTTCCCCTTCATTCGATGTATTTTTGAATGGTGGAAAACCCTATTCGTGTTTTTTTATGTTTTTGGGTTTATTAGTGTTAACAATTTTAAGTGTTTTTGTACGAGTAAAATTTAAACGCATTTAATCCACTCAAAGATGAAGCTTTAGAGGTATCTTACGAAGTTTTATAAATGTATTAACCGGTAGCATACGATCGTCGTCTATACAATTTTAACATTTAGACATATTTCGTTATGTAATTTTCAAGTAATACATTTGCAGAACACCTTGAAAAAGTAATATTCGTACATGTCGGTTATTATGTAGTGTTAACAGATATTGTTATCTAAACAAAGAGTGGATTTGAGTTAACAGTCACGAAGTTACTAGGCTCATTTTGAAAATAACTTAGCAATTTAGTCGTACTGACATTGGTGGAGTAATTTTACAAAGAGGCTTAAAATGTTGTGTTTTATTATTGCCCACAATCACTACAATGCAGTTAATATTTTTAACATGAAGTGGAACATTGTTAATCTATTTATGCTGTCAATATCATAGTATCATATTATCAGATTGTGTATTGCAGAGACGATCAGATAACATTTTATTGTTATCCGCAAATCAGTAGCTTATTGTATGTGGCTACTATAACCTTAATTCCTCTTATTATCATAGAACACTTGACTTGCGCAAGTTTTTTGTTCGTTATTTTCAAATTAACATACCAGTCAGAGGGCTAATTGTAGACTTTCGTTGTAATAGTAAAATGTGTTCATAATGATATCTATGTACATATACATCACCGTATGACTGTGAATATCCTTAGTTAATAAATTATACTTGCGTTTATAAAAACTGACGAAAAATTCTTAACTGCAACAAGGGTTGCCAACTTTTTGTATGGGAAATAAAGTATTAGATTCAAAAGAACAGTATTGTAGAAAAATTAACAGTATTCTTTTTTTTTTATTTAGAAACATATTTTTGGAGCTTCTCGCACAAATCAGTATCTTACTGTCTGTTTAAAAATATTTTAATTACTTACAAAATTTAACCCTTAAATTTCATAAGGGAAACAATGTTATTTATCATTATATAAAACTCAACACTCACAAATTTGATTATCAAATAAATAATCTACTTAATTATTTTTAATCTTTCCTTTTCCTTGTGCAACCCTAGAGTGTCCGGTTTTGCGGTTACACACGCAGACAAGGATCGCGCGGTGGGCAAAGCGTTCTTAACTTTCAAAAAGCGTAAATAAGATATATTTCTGGTTGTAGCGAACGCCAGGTATTATTATTTAAATTTTGTAGGCTATTATGGCGTAGGCGCCATAATAGCTTAAAATATAAGTAAATATATACAAATAAATAAATGTATCCTACTAATATTATAAACGTGAAAGTTTGTGAGGATGTATGGATGTGTGGATGTATGGATGTTTGTTACTCTTTCACGCAAAAACTACTAAACCGATTGCGATAAAACTTGGTATGTAGATAGCTGGAGATCTGGATTAACACATAGGCTACTTTTTATTCCGATATTCCCACGTCATCGGGAATTACGCGGGTGAAACCGCGGGACGCAGCTAGTAAATAAATAAATATATATCTGTAAATATATACAAAACAATAAATAAGTAAATACCTATATTTACGCTTTTGTATGGGAGTAACGTATCTGTTACGAAGTAACTATTATGTTATCTTTGCCTTTGGTGTTCAAATGTTCATAGTCAATCTTATTGGTAAAAAAAAACTATTGTTTCAGTCAAATAGAATACATAGTACATTACGTAATTAAGCGACACTCTCTTCGCCACTTCCCACAATCTTCAAAGTCAGATTGTTACTCGAGCACATTGCCGGTACATAAAAGTATACCTGTTGTCTTTTACAAACATACATACCCTTATGCGAATGGAATAGCGCTGGATAGGCTCATGGAAAGTAGAAGCTCACACTATGTACAGATTTGTTTTATTGCGCCTTGTACCGGATGTATGATTACTTTCAGACTGATACACTTTTCAAAGTGAGAGAGCCATGCTTTGGCACGTATGGGCCGGCTCGACCGGAGTAATACCACGGCCTCACAGAAAAATGACGTGAAGGAATGCTTGTGTGCTTGCTTGTGTTTCGCCGAGCGAGTGAGGTTACCGGAGGCCCTAACCCCCATTCCCCTACTCCCACCTTAAAGACCGGCAACGCACTTGTGACTCTTGGGTTGCAAGTGTCCTTGGGCGGCAGTAGTCACTTACCATCAGGCGGGTCACCTGATGGTAAGTGCTCTGTTCGTTGTCAGCATTAAAGAGTTGCAGGAAACTAAGCCAACAGCTTCTGTCCTCAAAACTCTACTTAGTTCAATTACTCTACTACTCGCAACTCTCGCATCGCATCGCTCAATATGGGTTTCAATCACCTGATATTGATTTCTGGTTTCGATAAAACTGCTTGTGGTAGTTCTCTTGGATTTAACTGATCTCTTTGAAGAGCGGGGTACGCGATCCTTTTATAAGTTTTGGCTGATATAGATTTTAAGGGGAATACCTTGAGATCCAAGTCCAAAACATACTAAGAATACTTGTCGTCTTGTTTGGACCAGATACAAACTTTATCTTCTATCACTACATATTATAAAACAAAGTCCCCCGCCGCGTCTGCCTGTCTGTTCGCGATAAACTGAAAAACTACTGAACGGATTTTCATGCGGTTTTCACTAACAGACAGAGTGATTCATGAGGAAGGTTTAGGTGTCTAATTTGTACCCGTGCGAAGCCGGGGCGGGTATTGCTAGTATATATATAAAAATGAATCCCTATTTCCCTTGGTCACGGCATCTGCTGGACCGATTTCATTAATTCTTTTTTGTTATTGTCAGGAGATAGTTCTTATTAAAGAAAAAATTAGGAAAGTTGCGCGGAAAATTAGCAAATTTAAGAAAACTTACACGAGTGAAACCGCGGGGCGCAGCTAGTTCCTTATATTATAAGTTTTCGTGTCAAAATAAATGAATGTCGTCAGCATTGAGCTAAGATCCAAAGCCTGATCTATGTTCTAGTGCCAAGGCATTTTACATTGTATGTGGTTACAGTCCCACAAAGAATTTAATTAATATATTGTTCTTTTTATATTCGAGGTCAAAGTATGATTTTGCGTTTGAATAATTAAAAAACCTTTCCCTTTGCCTTCTTCCCTTTATTTCTTCTTCCTTTCATCTAATAAAACATAATATTTACGTAAAACAACTATTACGACAATACGTACCTTTACATTTATGTCACATTGAGGAAAAATATTTGCCTTTGCATAAAACCCTGAGATCTGGATTTTACAAGTCTGGCATTCTGTACCGACGAATAAAATTATTTTTCCTTTATTTGAATTGCGGAAAATGGTGACTGCTTAGGACTAGGTCTAGCGAGTAAGAAGGATAGTGTATAAGACGGAAACAGTTCTTATTTATAATGTATTTACGTGCTTTTATCAAATACGTATTACTATAACTATATACGTATAACTTTTATTTTTATTTACTCAGACACTTTCGTTAAAAGGACTGGGTCCTTCTCGAAATATGCCAAGTGAGGAATAGCGAATAGGAATATATTCAACCATGGAGCTGGTTAACAACACATCAATTAACTAGGTATATTTATTGAATTGACTAGAGCCCGGGTCAAGATTGATGACGCGACCACAGGTTATTTAAAAATTTGAATTTTCGTTGTCAATCGTAGTGTTTTCTAAAACACAAGACACTAGTACTTTTTAATATTACGTAATAACATTTTAATAATATTATTTTTCCAATAATAACAATATTAATAAATCTTAAGCATCAAAAAATGTTGTAAAATCTTCATCTAAAGTCGTGTCATGCCGCATATCAGTGCTGAGAATATATATATAACTTCGTTTATTAACAGTTCATATTTAATCGACTACTTAGTGGTATTCATAGTATTCAGTAAAGTATTTGTAAAAGTATTTTAGTATATACGTATACTGTGATTTTAGCTACTCTGTTTTCTACCATTTAAAGAACAGTAGAACCGTAGAACATACCTTACTTTAGATTTTTTGTTAGTTATTTGTAAAAGTATTTTAGCTACTCTTTTTTCTACCATTTAAGAACAGTAGAAGTTAACATACCTTACTTTAAATTTTCTGTTAGTTACAGCTGCATTGAGAATTAGATATGTTTTTTAATAGAAAGGAGATGTGCCATACGGTATTGAAGTTATTAAATGTTTGTTTACTAAATGTGTATTGTAAAAATACGTACGAGTAATATTGACATCACCTATGTACTCAATACACTATTTTACATTAGTCAAAATATATTTAGTAGAGTAGTGTTTTGGTTAAAACGTATATTGGTGGTTCGTACATTTAAGTTTACGTTATACCTAAAAGTGTACACATCAAAGTTGTTTAGACATTTATATTTCAAACATTGCAATGCAATAAATACAACTTCTGTATTTGAAGCACGAGCCACAAACTAACCTACTGTATAAAATTGACCATAAAATTAATGTTCTGTAATTGTGTTAGCATTATAAAATCTTTATAGTATACGATGGTGTCTCTTAATTATTTTCATATTTATCATTTAATCATTACCATATAACTGAATGAAAGGAACAACTAATAGACCAAGCAGCAATAGAATAACAGCTGTCCAATGAATCGGATAAGAAATACTACAGATACATGTATATTATGTAGTATTTCTTATTCGATTGTACATAATTATGTTCGTATTCATGTATCTCGTATATCTTTAGTAATTATGAACATCAGTCACGGCACTCATTATTCTAACTAGCGAATGAAAATCAATCGGATGTATTATATATATAATTGCTTATATACATAATATATAAATATATATATATATATATATATATAACTACTAATATTATAAACGTGAAAGTTTGTGAGGATGTATGGATGTTTGTTACTCTTTCACGCCAAAACTACTGAACCGATTGCGATGAAACTTGGTAGCTGGTGACCTGGATTAACATATAGGCTACTTTTTATCGTTATATTCCCAAGGGATCGGGACTTACGCGGGTGAAACCGCGGGGCGCTGCTAGTATATTATATATATAATTATGTATATAAGCAATTTTAAGGGGGTTTATTAGACATGTTGTTAGTATTGTTTGTATAGGTATGAACATTAGAATATTCGAACAAATTTTAGCTCTGAAACAGTGTTTTTTGATTGACGGCATGAGTCAATGAAGGGGGCATGATACAATTTGTAAATATAGAGAAAGCTGGCTTGAAAGTTATGATTCTTAATTTGTAGTTACAATGGTTTGAATTTTTAATTATTAATATTATGATGCTAATTTATAGTAATTGTATATTTTTACCGTTGGGGAAACAGAAAAACAAATATGTGAGATTTCAACAACTTTTCATCCACCGGCGTTAGGTTTTTTAGACTGCCTCTAATAATTCATTCCTCATCTTGTCCATCCTAAGCACAACACACATCTGTTACCTGTCGGCACTTCATCCATCCTGTATTGATTCGATGCTGTGCAGACCGATCTATTTGCTTTAGAAGAGCGAGCCGAGATACTCAAAATTGGAGATTTGAATCGGCTTTGATTCTGCTGTTTTTTTCTTGCCAACATTCTACAGCCTTTGTTACAATTTTTCCAGTCCTTCGCTGGACCTCGCAGCCGTCTTCACCGACAGCACAATATCGTCTGCAAACAGTGTTTCCGCTCTACCTTGCATGAGTACTGTGAGTCTCTGTGCATAGCACGAATCAATATCAAATACTTAGCAGGCAGTATCATACGCCTTTTCTAGGTCAACAAACACCATATGCAAGTTATTGTGCGCGCGTCCCTACTTCTCACAAACTTGGTGTATTTCGAATCTGCCATCTGGTTTTAAGAAATACATCTATAAAATGAAAATACAGTTAAAAAAAAATTAAACTGGCTGTGAGTGCTCTACAAGAAACTGACGTGGACGCTGATTTGAGTGAAAATTATAATTGCAAACACCATGAAAAAATCCAAGCTCCCCATCTTTATGGGCACAGATTTAAAAAAGAGTAGAAAACGATAATATTCCTCTTTCTTTATCTTCTATTCTTCGTAGTTTTCAGTATCTTTCTTTATTTCTCTTTATACCGTCTCGTCTTTGCTCGTCGTTGGAACTTTACAAACATTCGATGATCCATGTAGATATCGAACCTACAACACTGTAGGCGCAGTGGAAAATGTTGAAGCTACTACTTAAACCACTACAACATACTTGTACTTAAAAGCAAAAATAAAATAATATTAAGAGTCCCTTACCACTAGCGTTTGCACAGCAGTCCATGGATGAATGCACAGCGCTGACGCAGCGACAAAGCGGCATATGAATCGCGTTATCGTGGCGTCTGCACCATGCATACGTTCATCGAACGCCTGCCTACCCCGGAGAAAGAGTTCTGTGAAGGAGGCGGAGGACTACAAAAATTGCAATAGTCTCTTGAGTTACTAGAGTTGTCTCTTGGATCAAAAGTATGCCAGGAACTGATGACATTTTACACAAAATCATTTATTCTACCATATTATTTATCAAAGCACAAAACGATTTATTTATGTATCATAGATCATTATATATTTAAATTCGATTACGCTTCAAAATACATACAGTTTAAATGACTTACGAGAGTATCGAGTCACCCAGCGGACCGACAATAAACACACCTTGGCTCTGTTAAACGGCATCCACACGATGCGAGTTTACTACCCTGATCAGATTTGTGATTGAATTGGTTTACGAACAGATTTTGCGTCCAAACGTTACAACTAAATCGCCAATTTTTATTTGATTAAATTTTCTGAGCTAGACGGACGTTTATAAGTAATAGTATTTTTTTGTTTTTGAAGTAATGCTACCTGTATTGATCGATTCATTTAAATCTCATAAATATAACCACCGAACTGAAAAAAATATGCCTAAATACACACATCCTTAAAAAAAATCAGAACACATCCACTCAGTATACCGCCTGCACTTAGCAATTGCAATGCATGCAGCAATGCAATTTATGTATTTAATTCTTACTGATTCAAGCATTAATCCGAAAACAATCACACGATCACATAGCTCTTGGGGCACAGCTAATAATTGTATAGTAGCTCGGAATTGTCCTTTGGGTCAAACTTTAAAATTAGTGAAAAAATGTCTGCTATATACGTAACTTTATTTGTTATGTATCTAATGAATTGTTGGCGTTATTAAAAGTAATCGATCTGCTTCACTGATATTGTAAAATTATATAAAACTAAGGACAAGCAAAAAACAAAAAAGTAGTAACAGCGAATAGTAGCTTTATCACTTTTTCTTAAGTCTATCAGACCGGATAAAAATGTATGATTACGTTTTTACACCATTACCATCTAGTGGGCCGTATACTTTCTATGCATTTTAAGTAATTCCTGTTTTGTTTTTTCAATTTGCGTTACTTATTTGGGGAATCTTTAGCCTGGCCGAAAGATCCTCAATATGTGTCGGAGTAACGCTAACGCCTTGTTTCTTCATAAACTATAAACAACAGTAATAATATTAAAGATTGATGTGTTAAGTAACGTATATCACTTTTATATTACATACTAGCTGATGATGCCCGCGATTTATTCTGCGTAGAATCTCATCATTCACCCCCGTCATGTTTTTATTTTCGCGACAAAAAGTAGTTTATGTCCTTCTCCAAGATCCCGTATATCCCTATACCAAAATATATCAAAGTCAGTTCAGCGTTTTAGGTGTGAAAACTAACATACACACTAGTTACTATCGCATTTAATAATCCCACTAATATTTTAAATGTGAAAGTTTGGATGGATGGATGTTTGTTAATTTTTCACGACAAAGCTTCTGAACCGATTGCGATGAAACTTGGTATGTAGATAGCTGGAGACCTGGATTAACATATAGGCTACTTATTATCCCTATATTCCCACGGAATCGGGACTTACGCTGGTGAAACTGCGGGGCGCTGCTAGTAGGCATATAAGAGTAGCTTTTAGTATAAGCTAAAACCTAATACTTTTATGTTGTCATATATAAATTATAATGTTGTAGTTCACTCGAAGATAATAATTGACTTTCAAGTCAGAAATTCAATGACGTCAGTCATATCATAAAATCATACAAAGTCTGCAATTAACTTCCCGTCACATAAAAACGTAATTCCTGTCATCAAAGCGAACGGTTACTTCAAAAGCTTTTGGAAACTCATAGAGAGGATCACTTTGACTAGGTATCTCTTTCTGTCATATGCCTTATTGACATAAGTTAAACAAGCCAAACAATGTGTTAACAGTTCAAAAAATAGGTTTATGTCACTGACATATCTCAATTAACAGCCAGTTTATATTTGTTCCAGAATAAAAAGTTTATTATACCATGCCCATGCCATGTTAGTATGTCATACTAACCCATTAATTGATTTAATGGGGGCAAGAACGCTCTTAAGTGGTTATACGAGTAATTTCATGGGACGAGTTGTAGTCAGTCAATTGTGTGATTGTTTTAAATCATATAAAGTGTTAAAGTATTGATAAAAAAATGTACATGGGTACTCACCAACATAGACACTTGATATGAATAATCCTGTAGTTGATTTATGGTTTCAAAATCTCATTATTGTCGTTCTATTAAATGGGTTATATACTTATATCTCAATATAAGAAGTTGCGATGTCTGTGATAAATTCCACTCGAAACTAAATTTTGTGGTTGTCATTTCAATTGCTGCACTGTAACCGGTAGATTCATGAAAAGAGTTATCCACTTATGATAAGATGAGATATATATAGATACATCGTATGAGTAAGACTGCCATCCGTCCGGGCGGGGTTTTCAAAAAGTGCAAAACCCGGACACTGTACCAGGGACACTATAACAAGCGTTATCAAGCTAAACATTTGAATGGAATCGGCCTTTTATAAGGTATCCGGGAAAGAATCTCGATTTCAGCTGTGTCCGGACTTTTTTAAGTTTTTGTCCGGCGTCGGCAATTTAAGTGATGATGGCAGGCCTACGTATGAGCAATGGTAGTATTCAACAAATAGCCATCCACCATAAACATATAACAGCTGTGCCCAGCTCGCGTCCCAAGACCGTTTTTTATTATCCTTGTTTATCAAAAACAACAATACTCATCATCTCAGTCATTGGACGTTCACTCTATTTGACCACAACCATTCCCAAAATACTTACAGTTTCAGTCTTCGCCGCATTCACCCATCGGCACCCTCCTTCTATGACGAGGATGTTTTTATACATCAGATTTATTAACATATAAAATTGGATAGATTTTCAATATTTTACGACCCTTTGCCATCAAAGCTCATAGTAAACCTGCCTGCTGTGTGCCTATGTATTCGATTTGTAGCGTTGAAATAAATAAATCGATAAAATTAAGAAACAAATTCGACCAAATAGCAAATTGTTCCGTGCCATTTCGTGGTTAACAGCCCAAGGAGAATTGACAAGTCACTATTTGCATAGCCGTGTTGTGTTAATCCTAACGGATTGATAAGCCCTGAAAGATAAGGATCACGTTGCTCTTCTTTGCCATATTTGTGTATCTGACGTTTTTAATACACAGGTATTCGTAATATGAGTCCAAGCCAGGAATATTACAAAGATATTTGCCACTAATCTCTTAGTCTATGAAGCAATGTAGGCGTGGGCTCATCACATAATGGAATATTATACGATGAGTTCATACTTGGATAGTTGCGTTCCACCTAATATTCAGCATCCTTCATATGATGTCTGAGCTTTCAAACCTGACTTGATTAGGTTTTATTCATTATCTCAAAAAAGTATTCATATTAATCTAGAGGTTCAACTCGTTTCTACAATAATATAATTGAATATAAAACCGCGCAACTCCATTCTTATCTTTGAAAAAAATAGAACTTGTTGAATTCCAGTGTATACTAGACTCGAATTACGGTTTATTCACTTCTTTTGTAATTTGTATGCGTTTGTCTCCCTCGATCGATAACTGCTTGTTTGTCACCTTAGTAGTATAAAACTTACATCTTACTAATGCTGCGTTTCAGGTATTTTTATGGGCGGGCGAACCTTAAAACAGATTAAGTATGGTTGTAAAAATATTATGTTAGACATTTCTCCTCTTCGCAACATTCTCGTCATGAGATCTTTGTTAAAGGTATATATTAATATTTGATGGGTTTATAAAAGCAAAATTAACGTAATGCAATACCTCAATAACTATCGACACTAATGTACTTTTATGCTAGCCGCGCCCCGTTTGGCCAAAATACTCCCTTTTCACTTCTTCATTTGGAGCTGAAGGAAATAGGACAATATAATGGAATGGGTCATTTATCAGTTAAAATTATACTCATAAAGAGCATCAAAATCGAGAGTTCGAGTCCAAAATCAAGTATTATGCTGCTGAGTAACCTAAAATAAATACAATGGACACAGGTTTATTTAAAAAAGTTGTCATTTGTGGCTATAATGGTTCAGCAGTGATCCTCAAAAGTAATTTAATTTAAATAAACCTTAAGAATGTATTAAGGTGCGTATTATGGGTAGGTATTATATATTAAATTATCATAGTAAAGTTGAATGGCAATGATTTCTAAAAATAAGATTGTA
This sequence comes from Callimorpha dominula, assembly GCA_949752705.1. Taxonomy (NCBI): domain Eukaryota; kingdom Metazoa; phylum Arthropoda; class Insecta; order Lepidoptera; family Erebidae; genus Callimorpha; species Callimorpha dominula. The sequence goes on along the minus strand of OX457009.1, from coordinate 8,858,157 downwards.
ATTTGATGTTCTCTTTGCCTAATTTGCCTAAAGATCTTTGCCTTCGGCTGCGCCCCCTTGATAGTCGATTGTCCTCAAAATCACCGTTTCCGTGAAAACATTTTATCGCTTCTGGTTCTTTTTTTTAATATTCATAATAAAAAACCAACCAATAAGTGTCGGACTCGCGCATGAAGGGTTCCGCACCATCCGCATACAAACTCTGTGATCATTTAAAGCGTCTACTTGTTGCTACTATTAAGATCAAGTAAAAAGAGCCAAAAAAAACACGTTTCGCCTCTTTAATATTTATTATTTGTTGTTATAGCGGCAACAGAAATACACATTCTGTGGAAATTCCCACTGTCTACCTACGACGGATTATGAGATACAGCCCGCTGACAAACAGACGGACGCACGGACAGCGGAGGCTTAGTAATAGGGTCCCGTTGGTTACTCTTCGGGTACGGAACCCTAAAAAAGTAGCGCAATCATATTTTTTCTATTTAGGTCCCAAGTTACTTCTTTGTCAAATTAAATTACATTTGCTTTATAATTTAGTCGTTTCCCACAGTGTCACCCGCGTTTATTGTCACTGCTCCGCTGTCGTTTCCTAAGCAGCGTGATGATGAATATCCTAATACCTTTTCTTCACCTACTTAGGTAGTACCTCTGCCCAACAGATCACTAAGAACACCGTGTTCTTTGATAACTTATCAAAGGAGCTTTAGCGGAGCTGTATAAGGATCAGTGACTCGCATGTGACACATTTAATATTAAATATTTATTGATGTCTTTTAAATTCTTAGCGGCAACTTTTATATTAACCATTGAAAAATCATATAAAAAATATACGCTTAGTTAAAATAATCATGATCACAATTTACTACGGCAGAGTCCTCGCACGGGTCATTACAGTACAAGTTGAGTAGGTAGTATAGTATGTGACGTTACATGGCGAAACGAATTTATCAAAAATATGTTAAATATGCGGGTGGATGAAGAACCTTCTACGGAGGGCGTGACCACGGCCAATGCAACTTGGTCGAAGCATCGGGCAAATCAAAGGTTACATACCATGCCAATACGTGATCGCGTTAATTCCCTTCAACGTAATTATATTAGGAGTTGAGTACTTGAAGCTTGTATGAATGAGCGATATCTTTGAAACTACGCATTTATGAGCGGCCAGTTTCATTATGGCGGCGAGGGTATAAAGAACAGAGATATACCTAGGGTTGAACGTTACTAAGATTTATTAATTACACTGTATCTGTATCACTGCACTAAATCTTAAACTAATGCCAAGGATGAAGTATGTTCAAAAGCTAAAAACGTGCAGGTAAAATTACTTTTACATTATACATATTATGTTAGTTCGGCTAAGTCTTGAAAAAGAGCCTCAAAAATGTTTCCTCACTACATTCATCCGTGTGTAAAAAAAAAACAATATCATCGAACTTGTCGAAAAGCAAATCTTACATGTCTAATGATATCACAGCTCCCCCTCAGAAATCTAATTGTCCAATGTGAACCTCCCTTCTGACCTTGTTGTCATAGGGCTGAACGTAAATGTCAATGATTTCTACCGTGAACGTGGAAGTAATTGTAACATCGCGTGACGACGGTACATATATGTAAATATCTGTTGATTTTCATTCTCTAAAAGAGCACTGTTTCTTTGTCTTACAAAAAAATAATTGTATATTTTGCTAAATTACTTTCAATTGCAGAAGTAATAATAAATAACATATTATTATGGATGTTTAATAGATCTTTCGACTGGCTAGTTGAAAGTCGTAAGAAGGCTAGTCAAATGTGAAGCTAAAATGATGTACTGATATCGATTTTCTGGGACAGCTTTTGTATATATCGGATGCACCTTATTACCGGAGGTATTCGTAAAACTTTGTAATAATGTTAATTAAAATGATAATTGTTTTGTAGTATTTTGAAACACTTTTTTATAATATATCACGGTTTTAACACCTTTATGTATATATAAAAGTGTTAAAACCATCAAACGACGGCGCTTCCGAAACTCGTTTCAATAATATACGCGGTTGTTACTTGATACTTAAGTATTATAAACGTAATATTTTGTTAACCCCTGATGCAACAAAAATGGTGTGATGTCATAAGTTTAAAGCAAGTATCTGTGTGTCTGTATATCTGCATCTGTGTGTCAGCGTATCTGTGTGTTTTTTTTGTGGCAGCATAGCTTCTAAACGGATGGACCGATTTTGATTTAGTTTTTTATGTTTCAAAAGTGATGATATAGAGTGTCCATAGCTATAATTCAAGAAAATCTGTTTAGCCGTTCAGATATAATCAGTTCTTTTCTATTCGATGTATTGTGTTTCGATTTTGAAGTTAGTATAGATAGATTTCCTTGTCTAGTTTCAAGATATTATAAGCTTTAATAAGCTTTTATTAATAAATATTAAATTTAATAAATTTAAATTGTAATGGATGTGAAGAAAATCTAACAAAACAAATTATGTGACACCCCTATGGCCTACATATGCGCCCATACACAGCAATCAGTGTACGTTTAAAACAATATATACATACGTTCATTGAGTTCACAATTAGCGCTTACGGGTCTAAAATAGGCCTTGAGCCGGCCGCATGACCTAGTTTCCTTTGCTTCTAAGACTACCTTTTTTTTGCAGTTTTCATTATATTTTAATTTACTTTTGTCTCAATAATATTATGTAGGTATAGATATTGAATACTTTTTTTTTTTTTTTTTTGGTGACGAGGTGGAAGATCCTCATGGATGTCCTCCGCCCTTGGGGGGGCGAAGGGGTCTGTCGGACTCTTACCGACTAAAAACCACCCCGGTGTTCCGCTACTTGCCTATGATCGGGGGAGCGAGTATCGCGATTGCATTCTTCCGCAACCCCCGATAGGCATTGACCCGTCTCACCCTAGACGGATCCCGTCACCCGGTGCGACTATCACCCGTCGGCCGCACTCCTCTGAGAGCGCACGCGGAACACTGCGCGCTGCCTCTCGGGCCTGTATCTGTTCGGACGACGACTTCCCCAAAAGTTCGCCGTCCGCAGGCCGCTTCCTAAGGTGGCCGGAGATCGTTAAACGCCCTCCGGCGCCCGGTACGTCTGCTGCGGGTAGAGAGAGTCGGATTCCGCTCTCTCTCCCGTTCCGCCGCCTCCTTTGCGGACATCACCTCCTCGCAGAAAGAGGCGACGGCGTTCCATGCACTCTCGCTCCGAACCATGGCCAGAAACACGGTTGGGAGCGAGAGACTACCCGCAGCACCAACTGCCACGACGAGATCACAGCGCTGACTAGCCCAGGCTGGGCATTCCGCCAGCGTGTGAAGCGCCGTGTCCTCGGGGTAGTCACCACAATGGTGGCACCGAGACGTCGGCTCCCGGCCGATCCGACACAAGTACTTTCCGAAACAACCGTGCCCGGAAAGCACCTGCGTCATCCGGAAGGTGAGGGCTCCGTGCCCTCTCTCCAGCCACTCTTGTAGGATGGGTCTTATCGCCGCTATAGCGACGTGCCCAAGATATTGAATACTTATTTAACTGACTCAATGTAATATTAGCTAACTAGAACTTTTACTGTCTTACTTCAAAAAATTTTCTATATGGTGGATATTTTGTATTGGATATGTCGATTTTTAACATATTATTTGTAAAAGTAAATCTCCAAAGTACTATTTACAATATGAGTTGCAAATAAGTTTTACTGTCGTGCTTGCATACTTGACAACCTTATAAATAAACAAGCAACCCGCCCCGGCTTCCCACGGTTACAAATTATACACCTAAACCTTCCTCATTAATCACTCTGTCTATTAGTGAAAACCGCATGAAAATATGTTTAGTAGTTTTTCAGTTTATAGCGAACAGACACAGACGTGGCGGGGGTACTTTGTTTTATAATATATTGACAACCCGCCCAGGCTTCGCACGGGTATAAATTATACACCTAAACCTTCCTCATGAATCACTCTGTCTATTAGTGAAAATATGTTCAGTAGTTTTTCAGTTTATCGCGAACAGACACAGACAGACGTGGCGGGGTACTACCGGTAGAAACAAAAAATACAATACCTAAAGTACCTAGTTGTTACACGATTTGGTGTAAAAAACGTTCTGAAAAATATCTCTGCGCTTCATCGCTTCCCAATCTGACATGACACATTCATATTGTAGCCATTATATTAACATTGTATTAGAAATCGTTCCAGTAATACCTTCGATAAGTTATCTCACCCAGCCTAACGATAAAACGAGCTGTTTCTCAAACACACCTGCATCCATTGTTACGTCACGATTTAGATTAGAATAAGGAAATAGTTCACGGTTTACGGCATTAAAGGATTTAGTTAAAGATCTGACGTCCTCTTAAACTAATCTTGCAGTTTGTCTCCCTGCGTTGTCTTCCGTGATTTTATATTGAAAGGAAAATAGAATCTTTTTCCCTAATAATCATAAATTGAAAATACCCCGACTCGAAAATCCCTTCAACGATTACAAAAGAGCTGACGATCTTCAGCTGAACAGATTTTCTTGAATTATATCTAAGAACATTTTCGATCAAGTCACCTTTCAAACAATGAAAATCGCACTCAAATCGGTACATCCGTTTGGAAGCTATGATGCCACAGACAGACACACAGACACGTCAAACTTAAAACACACCTCTTTTTGCGTCGGGGTTAATAATACAAATGAGGGTGGATGTCTTTTAACGTTAAGACAATTCTAAACCTTAAATAAATTATCGTCATTATCAGAACCAGCCGTTAATTAATAATTAACTAAAAAGAATAATGAAAAAGAAAGTATTCTTATTAGGGTTCCGTACGTCCGTATGAAAAAGCGGATCCTTTATAGGATCACTCGTGCGTCTATCACATCCAATTTGCTGCGATTCTATTGAACCCATTAAGTTCTAATTTGCTACACATATCAAATAAAAATTACCAAAAATAAAAAATTTAAAACTGTACCGTGTGACATATAAATGAAAGGTCTAATTGTGACGGTCGCAAATATTTTTTTTTATAATTTCAACATATAGTTTTAAAGTTATTTATGAAAATATATGCAAATTATTGTTAATTTTCCAAATTTAAATCAGCAAAAAAAATAACAAAATGAAACGTGTGACATGTCAAATGAAAGGGCTTGTTATGAGGGTCTTACATGTATATTTTTATAATTTTAATATTAAAAGTTTAGTGATTTCAAATTGAACATTCCTCTTACTTATACCCGAAACTATTGAGCCAAAAAATATAAAAAGTACAGATAATAGTTATTTACTTATAGATTATAGATTACAGGAAAACCTATAAGAAGTCTATGGTGTTGAAGTAATATGGTCGATCTCTCAATATTGTGCGTACAAACTTACATGCAGTTGGAATGTATGGGAGAACATGCTCTTCAACTACCATGTTAAATTTGTTTAAGAAACATGGTAGATACATATTCATCGTACGACACTCTCTGCACGTGAGTTTGTACTTGGCCTGTATTTCTATTATAATTTCTGTTTTGGCATGTGGTAACGGTACCCCTCGGGTAGGTACATGGTTATTTTAGAACAACATAAAACCACTGGAATAAGCGGAGCATACCTTCAAATTCGAGGCGCTTATCACTTTTCTTCGTTCCATCGTCTCAGGCCTACTTTTGCTAGGGCGCCAGCATCTGATTCGAGTTTCTCATGTTTTGATTCATATATCAATTAATAAAACACAATTATTTCGCAACCAATTTTCTGCTATCCACCCTTATACATAAATCTCCGACGTTTATATCCTGTCTTAACCAGACGTTCAACTTCGTGTTTTATTATAAACCAAATTGCTTATATGTTACCCAGCGATCTGGTAACCTAGTCAAATAGAATTTTGCATTCACTCTACAATCAGTCTTCACCTACGGCTAATTTTAAATTATATAGATTTGCTTGGCGAGTTGGCGCCCGAAAGCACTGATAAGATAATAGTTACTTCGTAACAGATGCATCACTCCCATACAAAAGTGAATATACCTATGCTATAATAGCCTACAAATTTTAAATAATAATACCTGGCGTTAGCTGCGACCAGAAATAGTTAGGATTGTACAAAGTACACAAATAAAGAAATAGATGATATATTTGATAATCAAATTTATGGGTGTCGTGTTTTATATAATGATAAATAAAATTATTTTCCTCTATAAAATTTTAGTGATTAAAATATTCTTAAACCTTTTTTTTTTTTTTTTTAAAGACAACTCCCGCATTAGGAATATTCCTGTGTCGCGGGGGGCTTCACAAACATTCAAACAACGGACACAAAGGACACCCAGACTCGGGACAACTATTTGTGGATCACACAAGTTTTTGTCCCGTGTGGGATTTGAACCCACAACACTCGGCGCGGCGTAGTACATATATTATATACCAATGGCTGTTGCGTAGACGGCAGAAAGATGCTCTGCTTACAATGCAATGTTTGCTTTTCTGTAATATATACTTTTCTACAATCCCACCAGATTATAGAAAAGTGGCTTCTATCAATTGGTAAAAAAAATGTGCTCCTCATTTATTTTAATTAAGATTCAATATGTGGAGAGGCTTAATATTTAAAAATTGACATTTTTTAGGTTTATATTAGGAATATAAAACGCGACCTCGAGCAAGCGATGTACCCCTGCTGCTGCCGTAATGGTTTACAATTTATGGCAGAATCATGAAAACCTTTGAAGAGCTATCAGGGTCCGTCGCGATCTGTAAACTTATTACATAGGTACCTCCACAAATTCTCTTCGATATTTCTTAGTGTCAGATTTTCATAGTCCCTTTAAGCTTTTAGTACTTTTTCAAGGGAAATACAAGTATGCAGTCGAACTTAAAACGCAAAACTATCTGTATACAAAAGTTTATCAAAATCATTAGAGCCGTTTCCGTGATAACCGAAATATAAATACATACAGACAATAATTGCTCGTTTAAAGTAATAACATTACTTGAAGGGAACCAACAAATCAACGGAGGTGTTAATAGGAATAGTCGTATAGTTCACCTTGATAGTAACGTCATCAAATAGTATAAATTTACGTCATCGATTAGTTTAAAAAACAGCTAAAACTCCTACGCGACGATCTCTTGTCGTTTATGTCACCCAGCCAGTGAAAATTTCAACATATTCATCTAATATTATGAATATTTCCAAGAAAAAAGAATGCGGACTAAATATGATTTATTTACATAATGATTGATTACATAGCTCCTTGCTGATTTAAAAAATTATGTTTCAAATTGTATTAGTTTTTGAAAAAAAATTACATGTTGTTTAAAAAAAGAAATAAACTTAGAATATAAAAAAAATATATATTAGGTACTTGTTAATTAAGAGGAGATTTCTTACATTTGGCTTTTAAATGTACCTTAGCCTAAAATGTAAAAGGTATTCTACATCTAGAAAAAATAATAATTTCGTTGGCATTCACTTAAAGTATTACAACTAAACTTAACTTGTTTGACGTCAGAACTAAATGTTAATGCTTAATATGTTGACAAAATGGGATGTACTTTTATTAACATTTTATTGTAACAGTGTATTGTCTTGTCAAATTAAGGCCCGAAAAGAAATCTCAGTAGATAAATGGTATACCGCAGGCTTTTGAATATCTAGCTAACAAACTCCACCAACAAAAGTAACTAGTGTCATGATATCGATTACGACAAATTTCAAACATTTAAACTCTTTATTCTAGGAATCTAATCTAGGTTTTAACAGTATTTTTTAACCGACGAAAAAAAGAAGGTTCTCAATTCGACCATATATATATATATATATTTTATCTATATTCAGCCTTCACTCCGTTATTTATGAACCGATTTTGATTAATCTTTTTTTGTTAGATATACCTCAAGGGTGGTCCCATGTCAAGGAAGTCAGGATCTGATGATGGGCTTCTGATAAAATTGATAGAAACACTCGAAACTTGTAGGAACGAATAGTGTTTCTGTTTACTTTTCATTACTTAATCAGGTATTTGCGTTTAGAAATCATCACATCATGTAGCTGAACTGATGATGAAAAAAAACCATAAAATAAAAATCTTTTTAACCTAAAATTAAACCGACGAAAAGAACTAAAAAGCAAAAAATAAATCAACCTTAAGGTTTATTTATTATTGTAGAGCTTAATTTTTTATAATTAATCAGTTTGTTTGGCGCCGACTCAAAATTAGTTTATATAAAATTTTATAGTTTATGTAAATAAGCTCAATACTTAAGGTTTATTCATTTTTTGCTTTTTAGTTCTTTTCGTCGGTTTAATTTTTTGGTAAAAAGATTTTTGTTATATAAGTAGGTTTACAGCCGACATTCCGCACATAAGTCGAACATCTTCTTTCGTGGCACAGTCAAGTCTAACACAGACGCGCTGTTACTGAATAACTCAAGATCATATCAGCAATACACTAAAACATTTATAACATACATTATTGAGTGGTTAACTAATGCTAACAGAGCATTTAGGCCAAAGGCGCATGAATAACGATGTTATAGAACTTCTAAAGTAGGTTATGGAAAGCTGATACAATTTATCAGAATTATTCTTCCGGATCAATTTACAGTTTGACACATACATTCCTTGGCTGCGTTGGGTTTTCATTTGAGTAATGGCTTATAAATACATCCGAACACACCGTTTTCTTGTATTTATATGTATTTATTAAACACTAGCTGCCCCGACAGACTTCGTTCTGTCAAAAGTTAACGACGTCAAATTTTTGACAGCTGGGGACCTGTGTTTTAAATATTAATTACTCTATGGTTTGCATAGGAAAAGAAAAGTGTTGTTTTTACTATTTTATTCGCAATTTTTACGTTTTTCTCTCCATAAGAACATTCCCTGTGCCTTAACGAAAATATAAAAAAATAAAATTGCCGAATTGGTCGATACTTTCATTGAGTTCTGCGCTTAGCAACATATTTAGCGACTTATTTTTATTATATAGATAGAAGACATTTTTATTATATAGATATGTCTGAAAAAGGTCCTAAGTTTACATTACAGTTAATAAGTTTCCGTTACAAATCTTTAGGTACCAATAATGCATATAATTCGACATCCTTAGCGTTTTGTGGCTAAAAATTTATTAATACTAGCAACCGCCCAGCCATCGACATTAATAACTTATTACATTTTAACTTTAATGTTTTTATTGTCAAAGAGTATAACTGTACCACTATTTATTTTTTATCATATGGAAACCCACACGGGTCTTCACTTAACCGGAGCTAACGGAGAAATGGTATGTCACAAATGGGTCTATGGCAGAGGATCAGCGTAAACCCTATGAAGGAAGCCTCCGTGAACCCCTGCAGACCTTGGCCGCCTGACAGCAGGCGACCATACCGCGAAGTACGGGGGCCTTACACCCCTCCAGACAGAATCACTATACCTCTACAATCATTGCCATTGCATATACATATTTTAAATTTTATTCTGTTGCAGCAGTTGTAAGCCTATGACAAAACCAAGGACTTTTGTCTTTTGTAATATGAACGTAGACAGTGAATATTTAAGTAGTTATAAAACATATTGTATATAAATCGAAAATATCAAATCTCACACTATTTTGACGTGACGTCCTTATCTAACTCAATACTATTAGTCATCCTATACATCTATACATCAATGACTACAAAGTGACTGCAGATAAGATTTACGCGATTACTGCTTCACTTCAACCCCCGAACAAAGGCCTTGCCATAAGTAGCAGCCGCAGTAGCCATCATACGACCTTTGTAGGTAAGCATTTTAATTAAATTAGGTAAACAAGTTTTATGTATGGATTAAGCGAATTTAAAGTTATTATTATAGTACATTATTTACAAATTTTAATATGCGTTCTACACAGGTCTTATTATTTTAACTAAACATTTTAGTTACTACAGATTAGAGATACAAAAATTCTTTTTAACAAAAATTAAACCGACGAAAGCAAAAAACAAATAAACCTTAAGTCTTAAGTACTGAGCTTATTTACATAAACTATAAAATTTTATATAAACTAATTTTGAGTCGGCGACCCTATCCAACAAAAAAAGAATAATCAAAATCGGTTTATAAATAACGGAGTGAGGGCTGAACATACATAAAAATATATATATATATATATATCGGTCGAATTGAGGACCTCCTTTTTTTTCGTCGGTAATAAAAACTAGGTGGTCACCTAGTCTACAGTGTCCACACCTTATAGTATTCTACTTTTCATGCTAACTTTCCTTGAGATCGATTGTGTCGTTAATAATACAAATGACACTAAACACTTGCGGTTAAGTGAAAGTAGATAGCTAATTAATATTAATCGGAAAAGGGAGGTACACACTATAAGTCTTGTATGAGCACTTGGGGTAAATCCTATCTTAAGGGTCTTTAGGTTGCGTGATTCTATTATTCTCTCAGTTATTGAATAACTTAGTTTTAAAATATAATGAAGTAACCAAAAATACTTCAAAGAAATATATTTTGTGTACGTGTAAACATCCTCCTTTCCTAAGGATAGTATATTCAATTTAATTTTTCTGCAAAGTTGTTGTCCTCATTAAGTATAAAATGAAGTCTTAGTGAGATTTTTCTGTCCTGTTCAGGCTAATCTTGGTAAGTCCTGAATGGATGTTATTACGGGGCTGGTTGTTATCATCGAGAGTTATTCAATAAAAATAGGGCATTTAACGTTGCTTAAAATTTGGTCCCTGGGTAATGCCTTGGTAACTAACTGACATTAGAAATAAAGATATAAAAAATATATGTTATATTAATAAATTATGTATTTAGAATTATCTACGTTGTGGAAACATTTACAAAATGCGGTGGCTTGCACAGTTAAAGTTGTCTTATCAGGATAGAATAATCTTAAGCAGATCTTCGATAATTTATTTTACAATTCTTTTATCAGTTCTAAACCGTCGAGAAGCCAGAAACTCGTTTAGGTTTTTTTTTTGATTTGCAACTAAGTTGACAAACACTCGTCCCGGTAGAGCAAAGTTAGAATGGCAGTACCTATTCGTACAGTATTATAATACATATACGTATATTTTTAAAACCGATAATATATGTATATAGCCTTCAGAAAGAGCTTTTATTATCTAGGTATGCCTACAACAATGTTAGCTGCCATTAAAAACTCATTAAATTTATGAGTTTTTACTAGTTTTCCGTTGAAAATTAGAAATTCAAACTAAATAATTCGTATACTATTGTGTCATATTAGGTGTAAATAATGCCAAACAATGATCATTCAGCCAATTATGGAGGAGTGTGTCTTGGACTTACAAATGTACAATCATGTATGCACAGAGTATAACATAAACTCATGGTACATGAATTGTTTTTAGTAGGTGTAATTTATGTATGTACTAGTGATGTACCGGATATCCGTATCCGAGGGAGAAAAAAAAATCTGTGGCTTTTTGACGGATCTTAAACGGATCTTTTTCGTTATTATAGATAGATAGATAGATAGATAACACTTTATTTGTACATTAGCAATACAGTAGAAGATACATTTTCATAATTACAGTAAACAGATATCTAATGTACAAAGGGCGGCCTTATTGCTAGATGCAATCTCTTCCAGGCAACCTTAGGATGGATCAAAATGATTCGGAGAGATAGTGGCAGTTGGTGTTATATTTAAATTTTTTATTATTAGTAATTTCTAATAAATATGAAAAATAAAAATATACAGATATTAAATATTAACGTACTTTAAATACCAATAGGCACTTATCAATATACATACATAAACCTAACTATAGCATATACAATAGATATATAATTAATATGCAATATACCTTACAATATATAATATACCTTAATATAGTATACCTTAAACGATCAGTAGTAACTACATACATATTGTAGTGATGAGACCTCTCGCCACAGTTTGCATAGTCCTTCGATTGGAATAATAACTTTTTGAAATGCGAGAGGCCTGGACTGGTGGCCCCAAACTTGAATTTAGAACATGTTCGAAATATTTTATGAAGAATAAGAATTGAAGACAAGTGAGTCGCCCAGCGGACAAAAAACTGTCTGGACGACTGACGTGCAATGTGCACAGAATAATTCAAGAAGTATTATTTATAATTAATTTGTTTGAAGTTATAATTGTTACACGAATAATCTGATCCTGATTATATCGCATAGTGCGTTTGCCTGCTCTTTTAATTTTCCTCCTCTAGATAGAACCTATCGAACCCGGTTACCATAAAGCCTCAAGCTTTACACGTGTTGGAGTACGCCGCAGTTGTTTAAGAAGAAGTACTCCACGCGTTACAATATATATTCATGAATCCTAAGGTTATAATCCTAAGTTTATGAAATTCTAAATTTATTTTGCTGAAATTAAATATCTGATGTATTGAGTTACTAATATTTATGACAGTTATAAAGGACTCCTCGTATTTAACTATCGCTATACGAGATCAAACTTAAGTCTTTGTGATGTGTATTAAAATAATTATTAAAAAAAACACGCGCAGTGCAAGTTGAACCATGTCGTATTATTAGTCCTCGACGTCAAATTGTCGTGTCAATGTCACGCGTATCGGCATCAATTGAGATAAAAACTTGAGGTCCGTATCCGTATTCGCGGATCTATATTTTTAATGATCCAGCACATCACTCGTATGTAGATATCTTTTCCATTGTAACAACATCAGAGCAAACAATTTTAAAATTTAAATTTGGTATTAACATACTTACTATTCAATTTGCATCATGAATTTCTGGCGTCTGCGCACGGTGTTGCCAGCCTTGTCACTGTCCTATTGAGTCCCAATGGTGGTGAGGTATGCATACCGTTTGTGTCGGGTGCTGTATTGGCTTGGTCGACCCTCAACCCGGGTGCCACTATCCCCGAAGCTAGGAACGTTCAGCGGGCGTGGGATGACGTGGGGGTTAAGGGCGTCCAAGAAAAATTATTGGATGGCGCTTCGGGGGCCGATATGGCTAGATTACGAGCTGTGTCACAATCCGAGTCTGGAGCGTGGCTGCACGCGCTGCCTTCGCCTCACTTTGGCACTTTACTTGACGACGACTCTTTGCGTGTGGCGGTGGCCTTCCGCCTGGGTTGCAGGGTGTGTGAGCCCCATGCGTGCATCTGCGGCTCTACGGTGGAGGCCGATGGCTTTCATGCTCTTAGTTGCCGTCGTTGCACAGGTAGGTTTCCGCGTCATCATGCTCTCAACGACATAGTTCGTAGAGCCCTTATATCGGCCAACGTCCCTTGTATGCTCGAGCCTCCGGGTCTGAGCAGATCTGACGGGAAGAGGCCGGACGGGCTGACGCTGGTGCCTTGGAAAAATGGTAAGTGCCTGATTTGGGACGCAACATGCGTCAGCACGGTTGCCGCCAGCCATCTGAGTCGCACTGTCCGCTTCCCGTCAGCCGCCGCGGAGGACGCCTGTTTAAGGAAAAGACTAAAGTACGCGGCCTTGGAGACGTTGTACTATTTCGTGCCCATAGCTGTGGAAACCTTGGGCAGTTGGAGTACTGACGCTAAGGGGTTTGTTCTCGATCTTGGGCGCAGGCTGGACAAAGTGAGTGGCGACTCCCGCTCAGGGTCGTTCCTGGTGCAGAGGTTGGCCATAGCCATTCAGCGTGGGAACGCAGCAAGCGTTATGGGCACCTTTGCGCCGGGAGCGACCAGGGGCGGGTTATTTGTTTATGAAACCGAATGACAGATTTGTTTAAATTAGTTTTTAAAAAAAAATATGTAACTGATATGTATGTAAACGTTTGATAACAAATATTATTTAATTTGCATTATAACATTTCAGTATCTGTATTTATATATTAAACTAGCAACCCAACCCGGCTTCGCAGGAGTATAAATATATATACCTTAACCTTCCTCATGAATCACTCTGTCTATTAGTGAAAACCGCATGAAAATCCGTTCAGTAGTTTTTCAGTTTATCGACAGACAACAGACAGACAGACACGGCGGGGGACTTTGTTTTGTAATATGTAGTGATTAGTTGCATCAACTTTTCTTGTTTGTGTAGTGTTAAAGTGCAAGTGTTGTTTAGGACTAAGCATTTGTAATTATCGTTATATTTTTGGTTACTTACAAACTAATAACTTTACGTCGTAATCGTAATTTCTTTTTAATTCGTCGTCAACTGAAAAATAAGTGGTTCTACAAAGCTATCATTAATAGCTTTCGACCAGTGGAAAGACTACACCGGGCCACTTACTATCAGGTATCAATTCACATAAAATTATGGTATAAAAATGATTATTAAAATTATGTTTTAAAATAGTACAACTAGTTTCAATGCATCACGGACTCGGAACTTTCCTTAGCTATTTGGCGGCAGTTTCATCTAAGAATTTAAATATTTAGAATAATTTTATTGTGATTGTGTGTGTGTCTGTCTGTCTGTCTGTCTGAATGTGATAAACTCCAAAAGTACCGAACGGATTTCGAAAAAAAAATAATGCCGACTGGGAGCTTTATTGACTTGCGCCCCTTAAACAAATAGTGTTATATGAAAGCAATGTATTAAGGAATTATTCTTTTTAAAAATATCTAACGTGAGTGAGTGAATTAACCAAAAAATGTTGCATGCATAGAATCAGCGAAACATGTTGAACACTAATTTTATTTCATTAACATCATTATACGACTACTCGAATAAAAACTTTCGTGAGTGGTATTCATATTAGTTAAAATATACGGTTTTACTCACGTGTATATTTCAGGGATGCCTGACTAGTTTCCTGCCGCGCCGGTTGCAGGTGCCTGACCTGTAACCGGCGCGGCAGGAACCGGTCCGAAACTAGTCGGGCATCCCCGAAATATACACGTGAGTAAAATCGTATATTTTAACTAATCATTGTACTATACCGTCTTTCAAGCAATAAATGATTTCTAATTATTATTATTCTCGATATTTATCTTAAAACTTATCTATTACATTTTTAAATATATACAAAACAAAATATATATTTAAAAGTATAAAAAATAGTAGACTACCGACATCGGGTACAGGGACCAAGACACTGGGCCGTGTCGAGGAGAACTGCCTCTGCATCAGTCCCTTGATCCAGCCGTCTAACGCAAGCCTTTTAAGGTGTTGATCGAGGCTTTTAGCTTTAATATTATTATAACAATCATCAAGTCTTAACTACTCAACCAATTATCATGAATTTTGCATACCCAGAATAGGACATCCGACATCATGATTTTATCAGTAGGTAGGTGTGTAATGATTATATATATAATTATTTTAAGTGTATTGCTAATACCTTCTTGAACTGTTATCGGAAACGTCTCAGCCTTGCAAAATATGATACTGATTAGTATATAAAACGTATTTATTACGCACTTAAAATCAAATTTATAGTGGTGACTAATGATGACTAAAGTCATGAAGTAATGACTAATGATTTACCGGGTTGCTAGTGCCCTATCAAAGTGATAAAAAAATATAATCTTTGTTTACGGACCAAGATTTCAATTACACGTGTCGTTGTCCAATTCTATTGGCCGAGAAAGAAGGCATCAGAATTTATAATATAAATGTCCTCCGTAAATACCAAACTTAAAAGTATCTCCCTATAAGCTTATTGGTTCGGGTGGTTCTATTATGTGTCCTTGACTCAGGAATCGCGAGTGATTTATATAGAAAGTACTTCGGCGTAACTTCAAACATGACCCATTTTAACCTAAAATAATCTAACAATGGTCAATACAATTATAAATTTTATTGCCCCTGGTTGGTTTTTTCAGTAGTAAAAGTCGTTAAAGTATTTTTACTTGCATGTTAGACAGTTTTAAACTTTTGACCGTAATACCGTTTTAGCCTTCGCTCTATATATTCATTCATTGTCAGTTGGTCGTTACTTTTACTGTATTCAAATACTGGGGTGACTTGAGTGTCAGTTGCAGTCCAGTATTTGTTTATCAAGGGTAATTTAAAAAATTAGCGCTGTTTGGGGCGCAGCAACATCTTTGCCGGCGCCATCAGCATAAAAATCAGCGGTGACCAATTTCAGTAAGTAACGTGCAAGTGCTTGCAAGGCAATTGTCGGCCTATTTTGTTTTTATTTGTATTTGTTTTTCTTTTATTTCAATTTGTTATTTCTTGTTTAATTCATAAACATTTTGTTCACGTCACTAGAGAAATAAATACTTTTTCTTTCTTCTTTATTTCTTTCTAATTTTCCAGTTGTTATAAATAACTATTCAGTATCAGAAGGGAGAGCCAGAACTCTCAAACACTAACAACCGGTCTAATCATGATATCGTTATCAATTTTCGTAGTATTGACTAATAAGTATTACCGTAACACTTTTATGGAACTTATTTGTTTGGGGATTATTTAAACCACTATGTATCACGTAACACTGTTACGTGATACATAATGGTTGAAATAATCCCCAAACAAATAAGTTCCATAAAAAGTGACTTATTTAAAAAATAATAAAACTACTGCCCTGCTTACGCTCCATACAGCCGCCATATTGTTATTGTTTTTCTGAACAAAATTAAGCTAGTATTACTCGGGATAATGAAAGAATTCTAACGATACTCCATACATTCAAATCAGTTCAGGCATTTAGAAGTTATGGTGGAATGAAGAAACTCACAACACTGAAAACATTCCGCTCCTTTTTCGGGCAGTCATGTAAAAAGGTATCGTTTTGCGGTTGCTCCTTTTAAAAGCGGTATTTGGGATTGGACAGCGGATTTAGATTAATTTGACTTCAAGATGCCATTGGAACGGAAACGAATATATTTTTTTCTTTTTGAGTATGTTTTATAAGCGTAAAAGCGGAACACTAGCTTTTTGTACACCGAATTAATAACTTCATTCAAAAGCTTTAAAAAGCAAGTTAAGTGCTCCACGCTTGTTTTCAAGTTTGACTTTCAAGTGCACCATCGACGAGTTTGGATGATTGCTTTCGAAGTCACAGCATGCCTTAAACAATGTTGATTTAAATTTAATTGATTTTGTTCAAAGTACTGTTATTAACCCTAGTTCACCATGACTCAATACTGTTAACAATTCATAAAGGTATGATGCACCTATTTATCGATTAGAAGTCCGGTGTTTGGAGATAAGGTTTCCTGAACAGGTACATATGCATCGAGATAGTACGTAATATCTCGATGTACCTACATATGTTATTATGAATAGAGCAGTAAGTTCCTTTTTTTTACTAGTTGCCCGCCTAATAGTAAGCAGTTACTGGTATATTATAAACATACTCAACGTAGGAGATGTGATAGGCTGATTTTACATATTCGGAAACAATCTAATCTTAACCAGATTCGTAATTTGATTTCCACCGCCTTACCTTTACACAATATATAATAATACTTTTTCTTTTTTTTTATACTTTTTATAGCATAAACTTTTCGAACAACCTAAGAGGTTACTGCGTTTATATACTCGTTACATTAATTTGGCTACTCGTTACATTCATTTGGCTGGCCTGTTGGTCTAGCGGTTAGTGATTCTGACTGCTAAGCCAGAGGTCGTGGGTTCGATTCCCACCCAGGACAAATAATTGTGTGATGAGCATGATAATGGCCAGCTTTACACGTTGCCAACACTATTCACGTGCCACTAATGTTGCGGCATATAGGGTCTTCAAGTTTCAACCCTTTTGGTTTTAGCGTTTTTACCTATACTGGTCAAAAGTAATAACTAGAGTCTCTCTTCTCCTGTAGCCGGAGAAAATTCTCTGGCTACAGGAGAAGAGAGGCTCTAGTTAGAAATAATACCATATTAATTGAAACTGGAAACACTTGCGAAAGAGCATTTACTTTAGAGGGACATCTTTACATACCTAACCGAAAAATTCGGTATGAAGAAAGAAAGAACATCAAAACTTAGCTTCTATTTGATTAAATTGTTTTGTTAATATTTAAAATATTTAATTATACTTACAAGAACGGAAGAGACGGTATTTCTAATTTAGTTGTCTACCTCAAGACTGTTCCAATAACCTTTTTTATTCAAGTACATAAAGAAATATAAATCTTATCACTTATATTATCATTCCAAAGCCATATATAATTTCTTTTTTGGGATGCTTTAGTTACAAATCGGTATACTGCACGCACCATCACAGGACTTAACTGTCGACCGATAGTTTGATCACAATCGTCAGACGGCAGCGATTAAACTATCGTTGGAGTTAAATCACCTGTGCGCAATCTCTAATCTCTATACAAACTGAATATATAATATATATAATACTTAAGAACAACGTATAAAACGCACTGTTGCATGGCGTGGTGCAATGTGAAAACCGTCTAATGGCACAATCCTATTGCCGTAGACCGGGCACTTTGGGAATTGGGAATTAAAAGTGGGAAAATCAGAATTATATTGAAAGGGAAAGATAGCTAAGAAGTGAAGAAAAGGGACATAAGGATGGATTGGAAAGTACATCATTAGGTCGTGCAGGTCAGTGTCGCATAACTCTGGCTGTTGCTGGCAAGTCCGAGTGCTCTAACATTTATTATTTTTGTTATGCTACTTTATGTTATTTATTGTTATCTACACTTATGTATAGTTAATAATTCAGAACACAATTATCAGTATAGATATTACTTGTCATTTGAAGAATGTAAATTAACTATAAAAATTTACGACTTCGTGACACACTTGGATATAGTTTTGCCGTTTTACCCGCTTTTGTTATAAGAATTATGTTAACACTGCACTATTTCAATGTCTTGTTGTTTAATTTCTTTATATGCTTCTCTTTTATTTCACTTTTCTTTATTTATTTTTAAAATTTTATTAATAATTTTGGATGGTTTAATAATTAAAACCGGTTTTTTTATTGTTATTGGAATATGTAATGAATACAATACAAAAACTCGCTCGAATCAGAAAATGTATAGTATTTAAAGACCAGCAGTAACATGGGTTGCATATTACTGGTATTCTTTAAACCCCTCCGACTGAGTAACCCACTCAACTTGTGTGGGTGGGTACAACATCCCACACCAAACTTCATAATTATCTTCTACGACTTATCTGTATCGCCTACCTACTACAATTCTTTACCTGCTTCTTCCAGATATGTGCCTTAGCAAAGCAACTAGATATGACAGAGCGTCAGGTAGAGCGTTGGTGGCGCCTTCGACGAAGCCAGGACAAGCCGTCTACCCTTGTCAAGTTCTGCGAAAACATGTGGAGAACAACCTTCTACCTTTACAATTTCTCCTACGGAATTTTCATCCTGTGGGATAAGGAGTGGCTCTGGGACATCGACCAGTGCTACATTGGATATCCTCATCAGGTTAGTTTGGCATATTTTCAATTGGGAATTTATTTATATATCACTAGCAGCACCACGCGGTTTCACCCGCATAAGTCCCGATCCGGTGGGAATATCGGGATAAAAATCCTAGCCTATGCGTTAATCCAGGTCTCCAGCTATGTACATACCAAGTTTCATCGCAATCGGTTCAGTGGTTTTTGCGTGAAAGAATAACAAACATCCATCCATCCACTTTCACATTTATAATATTAGTGGGATTATGGCAATGTAATATTTTTTTTAGGGTTGAGAAAATGAAACTAAGCAAAACTATATATAAGTATTGAATAAGCAAACCTCTCTTCAAATATTAAATAGAGTACCTGGTACTTTATTATTAACGAGTTTTGTTTAATACTCCATACGGCTTGTTATTACAGTCGTAACGCAATATAAGTGAGGCCTTAAAATAGCATTGCGTAAATAGCTCTAATGGATGACCAATAAGAATTATGCAATATTTAAGACGTTGATGCTACATGGATGTTGCATCTAAATGCTGCTTACATGTCCAATGACAATATTCTATGAAGACTATTTACACTCGGTATTTTATATACATACATTCACGCTTGCATCCCCAAAATATAATATGGTCTCCCTAACGATATAAGGAGCAACCCTATTTTTTTTCTTTAAAGACAATTCCCGCATTAGGAATTACTCCTCTGTCGCAGGGACTTTACAAACATACAAAGAATTGGACATTGCCGTCATTTTGGGAAATAAAGGTAGGAAACTAGGAAGTATATTGAAAGGGAAAGGTAGGTAAGAAGGGAAGGGAAGGGAAATTTCTTATACGGATGGATTGAGGAGTGTAAGCAATACCTCGAGTATACCGTCAAATCGAATCGTTTCTTGATTATAGGAACGCGGCATATATCAGGGTCGCATGTAAGGGAACGTACCCATGCTAAGTGACCCATTTTCACAATTTTTTATACCCCTCCCCCCCCCGGTGACCATCCGTAGTATATGCCAAGACCCCCCCTCCCACATAGTTTTCACGTAGTAATATATAAATATGGTTTTAAATCATTTTTTGTCTACAGAAAGTTAAAAAGCGCTAAAGGCTTGCTTGTTGTCACCCGTGAGTTGTGCTCAACACTGCGCGCCATATTTGAATATAGCTCGAAAAAGCACGAGATTTCCCTAAAAGATATTGACTACGTGACGAAAACCTAAGCCCCCCCCCCCCCTCCGCTCCTGTGACCAAATGTGGTATTTTGAAGACCCCCCTTGCCCCGCAGAACGGGTCACGTAGTATGGGTACGTTCCCTAACTGGCAACAGCCGGATACCTATTTTTGAAAATTAATGAAAATTAAAAGGTGCTTCATTTAAAATGGCAAATAAACACTCCTCATTGGAATAAAAAGCAAACGTAACACGTAAAACAAATCTTTTAAAACCTTTTCAATAAATTGTAATAGCAGAAAGCGTAACGTGTGACTACAATAGCTCTTTTTCCTTACTGCCTATCACTCTAAATCTAATGTCTTATAAAAAAAGTATAGCAGCCGCAGGGTTAACAGTGTAGGTGCAGCAGAAACGAGCGGTCTGGTTCGTAGTCTCTGGATTCTTTTAGAACGAGGGAAACGGACTGGCTCGACCTCTGTTCGGCCCAAACCGCAATCCTGACCGGCAATATACACGAACTGCTGTTCTTTGAACTTGCGAGAAAAGAATATCTTTGAAAAAATTACCCAGATGGATGGGTAGGTTCGTTGTCTCTGAATTTGTATTCAGGCAGTGAATACGTCGAGGCATAAGCCATGCTTTGACCAATCTGTAACTCGTAACTGTACCAAAACGTAAATAAACAAAAATAAAAAAGCAACGATTAAATAGAAAACCACATGCGATCAGCCCTCATTAGCGTTATATCATTTTCAGGGTGTTACGGACGACGTCTGGTGGTACTACATGATGTCAGCAGCATTCTACTGGGCGCTCACAATGTCTCAGTTCACGGATGTACGGCGTAAAGACTTTTGGCAGATGTTCGTGCACCACATCGCTACGATCGCCCTTCTGTCCTTCAGCTGGGTGTGCAACCTGCACCGGATCGGAACTCTTGTTCTTTTATTGCACGATTGCGCCGACATATTCCTCGATAGTGCAAAGGCAGCTAAATATGCTAGCTACCAACGTTTCTGTGATGTAGTCTTCGCTCTTTTCGCCATCGTGTGGATTATAACAAGACTTGGAGTTTATCCTTTCTACATAATTAGGAGGTAAGAAAATGCTTAAACATTTTAAATTGTAATTGGTATCGAGTGAGCTTAATTAATCCAACTGCTTACGTGTTAACTAGACTGTGTAGTTAACGATGATATCTGTAATGAATTGACTGATAAAGAGTTTAGTCAGACTGGTATGTGATACCATACCATTCCAAAATTATCGCAAAGTCAATAAGGCAAGTTTTATAATTGCCGAGTAACATTGCTGCGGATTATATTAATAGTTGCGTTAAGTTGAAATCATGCTGTCTCTACAATTCTACTTAAAACGATTTTCATGAAATATACAGCAATGTAAATAAGAATTTGACCTTTGAATCTGCAATCGTGATGAATCGTTATTTATTTTCAGTACATGGTTCCGAGCTCCAATGTTGGGGCCAATATTTCCTGCTTACTACTTATTTAACGGACTGCTATGCCTGTTGTTGGTTTTGCACCTAGTGTGGACTTGGCTTATTCTACAGGTTGCATATAAATCCATCGGTTCTGGACAGGTAAATGACGGTTTTATTTTTACAACATTTAACGTAGGTACACTCGCAGTAGAAGTACCGCTCACGTGGTGTTACTGTTGCCTGAAAACACATATTATTATATATATATATGCTATCAGAGACAGTACTGGAACACCTTCAATAATCATATTTTACGATATCCTGAGTACAGTTCTGTTTCTGATAAAACGTTCAGAGGGTCTTGAAGAATGCCAATAGTACTAACATGACAAATGTGTTCTGATGAACCACCCCTCATGAGGTTGGAACACTGTCAGGGAATGATCGTGTTTCATCAGTCCTATGAACAGATTATTATTATTATACACATATTTAGCTAGATACTAAACAATACCACATTCATTATGAGCATGTCACGCTTAGGTTGTACGATGACGTTGTGTGGTAAAAATGAATCTTGTTTTTCCGTTATTCTAACGTTTTGAAGTCTATATTAGTTATATATGTTTATTCACCTAAAATTATACACAAATTCAATATCCATCAATGTCAAATTATAATGATTAAATTGTTATTAATTTTTACCGATAGTTAAAATCATCATTCTCCGCGCCTTTTCCCAACTAAGTTGGGGTCGGCTTTCAATCTAACTACGACACGGCCGAACTTTGATATTTTACGTGAAGCGACTGCCATCAGACCTCCACAACCCAAGTACTAGGCGATATCGAAGTTCTGTAGTTAGACCAGGTTGTCGGACTTTTTAGGGCTCCAACTACCCGTAACGAATGCCATAGATGTTAGTATGGCACCCGGGACCGACGGTGTAACGTGCTCTCCGAGGCACGGAGGGGTCTCAATGTGTTAAGAATGGTCACCCATCCTAGACTGACCTGGCTAGCATTACTTAACTTTGTAATGTGTTAACCTACTCGGTTACCCCTTAGCCACGAGCCGATAGTTAAAAATGAAATGAATATACAGTAGGCAGTAGCAACAGTTTTTTTTTTAAATATTATATCGGGCAAACGAGCAGACGGGTCACCTGATGGTAAGTGACTACAGTCGCCCATGGACACCTGCAACTCAAGAGTCACAAGTGCGTCGCCGGCCTTTGAGATAGGGGTGCGCTCTTTTCTTGAAGGTTTGAAGGTCCGAAGGGAAAATACCGCAGGCGACAATTTGTTCCAGAGATTGGTTGTGCGAGGCAAAAAAAATCTGGAAAACGCACAGTGGTGGATTGCCAACATTGACACATGTCAAAACTGGCACAAAAATTTGATTTTCTGTTGTTGAATTCCTGTTATAAACGTAGCGTGAAAAATTGCTTTTCCATTTAAAACTATCTACATAATTTTATAGGTGTATGCAATAATTTTTACTACTTTAACATTTTATGTTCGCCAGCTAGTTGACCCTTTCTATGAAGTTGAAGCAAAATATTCTAAGGCAAAATTTGATAGGAAAATTGTTAAATCGTAGGACTTGCAATCGAGAGGTGACAAGCCGAGAATACTAGTAATTAAATGTTTTTTAAGACTACTCTTAACATATTACAATGTTCTATTTTTTTTATTTAGCTGTATTTAGCTCAATTGTATTAAAATTTTAATTTCCAAACAAAAATATCTTCAGATGGACGGTGACATTAGAAGTTCAAGTTCAGAAATAAGTGACAGTTCCCATCAATCCAACCACAGCACGCCGAGACATGTCAACAATAAGAAGTAAGTTATTAATAAACTTGGTATTTAGTACAGTACCTATTACAGTATACAGTATAACAGTACCTATTATTATATTTTTAAACCCTTCTCCGAAGCACTAAGCACTATATACTTTTACATCCGGTTTCTGAAAGACTGATCAAAATACTGTTTAACGAACAGAGCCCAAAGAAAGAATTTTTAATTTACAACAGCGCCCCGCGGTTTCACCCGGGTAAGTCCCGATCCCGTAGGAATATCGGGATAAAAAGTAGCCTATATGTTAATCCAGGTCCCCACCTATCTACATATAAAGTTTTATCTCAATCGGTTCAGTAGTTTTGGCGTTAAAGAGTAACAAACATCCATACATACATACATCCACACATCCATACATCCTCACAAATTTTAACGTTTATAATATTAGTAGGATTTTATGATCAATTTTATTGGACATTCAAATGACATTTGACATAAGATTTTGTAGTAACATTTGACATAAGATTTTGTAATAACATTTGACATAAGCTCTGTTAACGGATCCGATAATCAAATCAGAATGCCTAATCATGCTTTTAGCAACTCAATAACTCAATACATGGCAAGAGATTTGACATACGATTAGTTAATTTTTGCGTTCATCAGCATTTCAGAAACCGGGCTTTAGTTTTGTGTCAAGTTAGAAAAAAGTCTAGTTGCGAGTTCCAAGGTGTAGAGTTCAGATGGGCAGAAACTCGCTTAACTCCCCTTTATGATGTTCAAGCATATCACACAATTTTTTATTAGCGTCGAGAAAGGTAATTGTTAGTTTTTTTATGTCTACTTAATAGCATGTTTTGGAGTGTTAAAAATGCCAATACACACATTGAACATGAAATATGAGCATTTAACTTATCTTTATAGACATTACTTAGATAGTGACAGCGCGAACCATACAGTTAACCACAATAGTAATTAAGTAGTATTTTTTTTGATAAAGAAAGAACTCCCGCACTAGGAATAATTTTTGTGTCGCGGGGGACAAACACAAAATTTTCGTCCCGTGTGGAATTCGTATCGGCAACACTCGGCGCGGTGTAGTGGCGAGGCGAACACTTAAACCATTGCGCCATCTGAACAGTCTTTTGATGATAATAGTATTTATTTATTTTGGGTCTCCAACAAAGGACATACACACTTTAACACAGCAATGTCACAAATAGCCATATAAAGTTATGTGTACTCCCTCAAGAAAACCCGTAATGCTTCTCAAAACCTGTACCTTACCTGTACGTTATCTTGTACCTATTAGGTATATGAATTTCATTAAAGTAATTTATAAACAGATATATTTTTTTAATACACTCCGTAGAGATCATAATATTTTTTATGCAAACCACAACTGAAGTCTATTTCATTATATTGTTTTTTAGTTCTTTTATGTGCACTAAAATGGGATCTTAAAAGTACAGATCTTTAGATGTAGGCTCGTCTCTTTGTAAAGTGTGGTCACGTTGAATTTAATCATTCAAACACTCGGAAGTTCTTAAGTGGAATTCTCTGAAGATCTCTCTACATTAAGGAACATTTTAGCTATAATTGCATTAAGCCAACGCTCCTGTGCTTTCCGTATGTGTTCCAGTAAATTGATTATGCTTTTTTTTTCAGGGAGGCATAGGGTCGGGCCATACGACCTTCAGAGCTGAACCTTCAAACGCCCTTTAAGGGCCACACAGTCGCACAAACAGTTCACAGCATGAAGTTAATTAAATTATATTTATTTAAATTCTATAATAATAGCCTAACAAAGTAAGGTGCCCGAACGTGAACAAAACTACGTCACAATTAGTCGATATTTATTTTAGAAATTGCACAATTGTTACGATAATAATCCTTTTCATGAATTTTGAAATATAAGGCGTCTGAAGATAGTTTATTTTACAATGCTGAATACATTTTTAAATGTGCCTGCAAATATTGTCTGTGATACCTGACAACATTAGGGCACAGTTTTATTCATAAGAGGCCGTTTGGTGTATACCATATACTCGATTTTTTATACACTGTGAACTAGTATATTGGAGTACCAGCCAGTAGGCTTCGCTCTGTAGGCCCAGCACGCGTTAAGTGGCATTACATATCAACTTGTCAGAAGCTATCTTGTAAGATTGTTCTATACTAAAGCTACGTCTAAAACGTATTAAACATTTATACTAAATATATGCAATTCCTACGAACAATTAGGAAGTACCATACTTCGAAACTATTCGTATAGTGTTATATAATAAATAAATATATTTATCATTTACCACTAAAAGGCCCAGTATTTTTTTTTAAACTATTTATAGAGTAAACTGGGTTTTACACTACGGTTCTGTTGTTTTAGTATACATTATTATAGTGAAACGTGCTTATTTAATAACATATCGAAAGATGTTCATTATATAGTCATTAATTAATAATTTCGAAAAATTTATAATCTTAATTCCTTTGTTAAAAGGGAAAAGGAATTGACCTTACATTTCTAACAACTTAATTATTTTTAAAACTATTTTTATTAACTAATTCATAAATTGAAATTGTTGTCATTTTAAAGTACATATTTTTCATCCAGCTTCTGCGTGAAGTGCTTGTGAAATTATAATATTATATACTGTCAAACTTAAAATGTAGATATAAACTGCATGGAGTTTGCTCTGCTAGCATTGAACACGCAACTATCACTAATATGAGTACCTTTGTCGGTATAGCTATTTTTGCATGTAGTACAACTTGATACACAGGGTATTAGGGAAAGGCAGTCTGAAGTTCAATACAATATGTATTAAACAATATTTATTTGTCCCCTTTCCCCCTCGCTTATTTAACTAGCGTATCATGACAATAAAATGCCAAAAAGTTTTTAAAAGAATACAATAGACGTCGTAACAAAATGCTAAAAAATTTAACCAAGTCATTTTTTTTTTCTATTAAAGCAGTTTATTTGTCAGTGTAAAAATAATTAAATTAATTCGTTGAAATTATATTTTCAAAGTGCCGAGCATTTATCTGACTTGAAAGTAACAGATAATATGTTTAGTATGATTGGATATTTACTATTTTTTTTTACCGCCACATTATGACTATCTTCTGACCCTAGATACCTAGATCCTGCAACAGAACGCTAGCTCAACTTAAGACTGACGTTTTTGTGACGTCACTAGCCTGTGTGACTGTACTCATGTGACTAACTGAAGTACATTTTTATTTGCTGCGAGTATTTTTAACATTACATCAAATAATCAAAAGTCACCATACCACTTACGTCAGAAATTGCAAGTAGGGACTATCGCCAAGTATTTTTAATTTCCCTAGTACTCTGTATTAATTCGGCCCGGGTTTTTCTTCCCTAACAACGTTCCCATTGTAAGAAAAGGAGAACAGTTCCAATCTTCCCTCCCTGAAGCCTGTAAATGTACCCAATAAGAAATGTAACATATCAGTTGTTTCACAATGGCGATAGTTACATTGATTTTGAAGTTAACCAACCCCAATAATATTCTTTTTCTACAGACTAATATCCCAACATACGATGGTTTTTTATGTTTTGCCCAAGTGTCTTGAGCTGTCGAACAATTTCACTACGAACAAAAAATACATTTATCTTGTAAGTAGGTAAATATTTTACCGGTCGTGCATTTTGGGAAACCAGTTCATAGGTAAATATATTACCTTGCACTTATTTACATAAGTATTCGAGAAATTAGTACTTAGTGGTAACATGGCGGTGAAATTAAAACAAGAGAGAAATATAAGTTTTATTTAGTGAAATTATCCTTTTAGTAATTGGTTTGTAATAATCATGATAGTGTTTTGTGATAAAAAAAACAACTAATAATTGGTATTACTATTAATTATGATGTTCCTCTCGGTTAAGAACTTGAATACGTTCCTCTTATTGCCTACTTTAATTTATTCAAAATTAGGTTCGATTACTAAAACCTTCTTATTGCCAATCTGGAGTCACAGAATAGTATTATTTTAACCAAATTTAAGTATACTTAAGTCGAGCTATAACGTTGCAGGAAAAAAATACGACAAAAAATACTTTTAGGTTGTACCACAATGTTGCAATGCATTAATTTAATAAAAAAAATGGTTGTCTGTAAAGTCGGTTTACGGACGATAATTTTACGTGATAACGTCATAAGAAAACAGTGGAAGAGAGATAGATGCGTCACAAGCCGAACGCTTAGGCGGATCGTTCCTCTCTATCGCTTGTTCCGCGCTCTCGTTTGCACGCTCGGCTCAGGCGGAACGTGACAATAAGTCATGCTTATTTGTGCGTGCAGCCGGCGTTCATCGATTTATAAGACGTTATCACGTCAAAAACTTTGCTTTGCTGTATAATTTAAAGTACCATTTAATTTTTAAGGTGTTTTTTTTTTAATATAATGTATAACTTTTTTTCTATAGATATGTTATAATTTACCGAACCGAAGAAAAAAAAACCATATATTAAGGGATAAATATGCTTGTGATTCTTTAATGTAAGTTATATTTCAAAAGTACCTACAGTTATAGAGATTAAGTTGGATCGACTTGAATATACCAAGTATTTTTGTGCACACTCTTGATACAATGTTTGATTAACAAAAAAATATAGTATTATTTTTACTTATTACTTACTATTGTTTATGCTAGCTTATAGTACTTAAATTTAAAAAAAATACCATTTGGAAAACAATGCAATCTATTGCAATCGTTAGAATAGCTTTTAATGTTCATGAAACAACTTATGTACATTGTTTTGCTTGCGCATTGCGCTTTTTATTTGAAATTAGAATTGTCTGTGGTCTTCGGAGATAAAATGACCTGCACACGATCGTTGTTAGTAGAGGTTATTTTTGATTTTATGATATGAGTAAAATAACTTTTTACAGATTAAAAAAGTTTTAAGTGGTTCTCTCCATTTGGCCATATATTTGTATTGCGTCAAATTCTGCGCATGTTTGATGAAACGAATACATTTTACAGTATTTACTACTTACGATAACTTATGAAAAAGTCAGCTCTTACTACGGTAGATTAGAGGGTTTTCAAAGTTAACTAACAAAAAAATGTTAACACAATTTCTTTATTTGTTAAAACATATTATAATTATTCTTTTTTTTTATGAAAATGCCTACGGCCATATTTACGGCCATACGGCCGTCTTACGAGAAAATATTTTATTTCTTAGTTTAAAAAACCTTAGTATGTCCCTTAGATAGGATAAATATTATGATAATAATAGTTAGTGCCTGATTACACGTGTGCATCAGTTAACACCTAAATTCCAAACTTACAGCTCGGACTTACATGTCATTTTTTTTAATATGGCAATAATTCGCATTTTTATTGTATAGATTAGGTAACGTGAACACTGTGGCTTTACATACCATATACTGGTAAATCGAAATTGTATTGAAATAAGAGTAGGTCCTACATTGTCGTTTAAGTCATAATTTTGTGAGCGTGACTACTCGGCATACATTTTTATATAAGTATTAGTATAAAGAAATACCAATAAAAAATCTAGTGATAAGCTGTAATTGACCACGTGTGATTCTTGCTTGGTCTGTTATAAATTACTAATATTATTCC
The DNA here is from genome assembly GCA_949752705.1 of Callimorpha dominula. NCBI lineage: Eukaryota > Metazoa > Arthropoda > Insecta > Lepidoptera > Erebidae > Callimorpha > Callimorpha dominula. The sequence goes on along the minus strand of OX457009.1, from coordinate 8,828,808 downwards.
ACATTCTGAATATTGAATACACAAACGGCTGAGAGCTAAATTCACAAAGGCTTTTTTAGTAATTCCTAACTTAAATCTATTGACTATTTCCGCCTGTTCATATATTTAACACTACTGTTATATACTCAAGAGGGTTTATCTTAATTTGAGTGGTATTATAATTATGTTTTACAATGTGAATGTTAATTACTTTCAAAAAAAAAATAACCACTAAGACACTGATTGATATGAATATGTACATACTCTAAGTACATATTCATATCAATCACAGTATCTCGTGCCTATGCACAAAGTTACAAAACACTACACAAGCGTTCTGATAGCTGTGTACGGCAATGCTCACATTGACATAAGCCCTTTTGTTTTGTGCAAAGATGACTTCAATGGTGTCTTTTTGAAAAGTCATTTCCCTCGTAAAGCCTCTATTTTAGTGTGCACAATTATTAAAAAAAAAAGTTATTGTATATAAAATACAGATTTAGTCTACTAAACCAAATAAATATTTTACTCCCGCCGTTTCTGCTGGTGTGGCTAATTAATGTTTTGTAATTAATAGTAATGGCGAACAAATAAATTATCCATATCATTTAAATAATACGTAAATTATTAATTGCACATTTTATTAGATAGTTAATTAGTTATACACCGACTATTATTTAGTCCAGAAACTGAAAGTCGACTGTTACGCATCAATATATTTTCGGCGAAATAAAAGTAGTTTTTTCCTCTATATTTACAAAAATATAATAATATTAAAAAAGCAGTAATGTCGAAAACACCCAAAGATGCTTAATGAAAATAAAAACACGATATGCATTTTCAAAATATAGACTAGAATTACATTGTTTATGACTGTTCAGTTATTTTTATGATTACAAATTTTTAAATAATAACTTATTATTTATTATGTACATAAGTCCTTAAAATTCTTAAAAGAAAAAATATTGTTTTCTTAGTTAACGCTTAACTGTTTTAATAATAATTTCAACTCAGTTGAAATCTTTACATTTTTATTTTATTGATAATGTTCTTCTCGATATTGCAAGAAAAAAATGTTTTTGTTTCCTTAAAGTAGGTAAGTAATAATTATGTTTTTGTTTCAGTATTTTGAACTTATTCCTTAATTGTCTGTGTCCATTTTCCTATTAAATGTTTATAGTTTTATATAAAAAGGTGCGCACTTAATTGAGTGATATGTAGTTTTAACTATACATAATATAAAGTGAAAATATTGCAGGTATGACTTATGATTTAAATAATAATTAATCTTTAGACCTAGCATGGGATACTTGGGACAAGAGAACACATGCTCATACAATGTCAAGTAACTTTAAATGGCTGTATACAGCAATAAATGTAAGTGAAAAAAAAAACCCGCCAAGTGCGTGTCGGGCCATGCGAAGTGTGGTGTTCCGTAGTCGCCCGTTACAACATGCGAACTTAAAAGTGCCTTTATGTTTATTACTATGAACATATTAATTGAGTTCACGGTTTAAAGGTCAATAACATTTAAAAACGGGCTCACATAAGACGATGGTAACTAAAGAAGTTATAAAATCCGACGTCTCAAGGGAAGTTAAAAATATAATCCATTAGAGTACCACCGCATGTGCAAAGGTTGTTAAACTCTTTAAAGCACTTTTTGTCTAAAGTAGCGGAGCTAACTTAGCCGTGATATTTTCCTGCTAAATCCGTTACATATACTACAATAATGAATGTTATTAGATTTTCAAGCCTACGGTTTAGCTTGTAGGAGAGGACACTAGAGCATAACAAAAATTAGCACTCAAATTCATTTATTCGCAAGAATGTAAGTTTACAGTACATTATATTATAACATTAAAGTTTTATATTTCGCAAACGGATCACTGTATCGAAAAATAGTCATCACATCCCTTCAATATTTTTGCAAGACCTATCCAACGATATTTCACACTATGGAATATACAAGAAAATATTCATCCCCACTTTACGCGTAGGGTAAAACTGAGTAAGGTAATAAAAAAAATATTTTACTACTTTGTCGGCGTGATTATGATGTATGACTAAATATACTCATGCATAATTACAGTTTTATAGTAATAACAGTCTCTAAGTTAAGCCGCGGACGGATGGACAGACAGACGGACAGGGCGAAACTGTAAGGGTTCCTGATTAGGACGGCGGAACCCTAAAAAGTGGTGTCAAACGAAGTAATCAACAAAATTTTAATACATACATATTAGGTATATAAATATATTTATAAAAAATATGTACTTACATAAGAACTTGAATACTTACCTTAAATACTGCTCTTCTAGGTGTTTCTTCTACTGTGCTCATTTATTTAAAGAAATGATATATTTTATTTTTAGGTTTCTGGTAACATTAAGTAAATCCACCCTAAACAGAAGCATTACTTAATTGGAGGAACGTATTAAGATTTCGCTAGTGTTGTTGAAGACGGTAGGTTACTCAGGTACGAAATCGCCACCGTCCTATCGCAAATCATATAAGCCGTCCAATTCTCATACATATCGCAACCTCTTTTCTTTTTTGTTATCAATGTGATAATACTTTGTAAATATCAAGAAGTATACGGTTTTTTTTTTAATATAAGAGTAGTACATCTATAAAGCATATATTATTAAAAAGTACAAGTGGCTTAATTAACCAAGACCATTGAATAAATAGCAACTTCCGCTATAAAGGAATACCCAAATTTTAATTTTGATCTCGTCCATCTCGATTGTCTATCAGGTTTACCTATTAGCGACCAGTAAGTAGCACGCGTATCTAATGTCTTTCGCGTAAAAATACTTACGCGAAATATCTAATGTCTTTCGCGTAAAAATACTTACTTTTCTTTAGGTACATCTAAGTACCTAGTTATACAATTTTCTAATAAACTGTGAGGTATTATATAATTTATTTTCATTACACAATAATAATGATATCAAGTTACGCTATAGGTAATGATTTATTAAACACAAAGAATTTTAATAGTGGTTTGTAACGCTTATACCTAATAACAATAATATAATAATAGGTAATAAAATATCTTACTTTCGATATCCAGAAGAAATTCAAACAATTATTAATTACTTGTTTATATCACTTTTTAATACCTACAACGCGCACTTAGTTCTACGCCGCTCAGTGGCGGACCTCTGTTGAAACTATATTTCGCTAAGTAATTTAGGCCTGCTATATAATATGTGACATGATCATGAATAAAGTTTGCGATGGAGCTATGAACCAATACACTTTAATTAATGCTTGGCTACTTTATTATAATACGATGATCAGACTTCATTCAAGTGAAGTGTTTGAATTTGTGTTTGTGCTGGAATCTTGTCCCTCTATTCTATGCCATTATTTAATTTCTAAGACCTTATTAGAAAAAAAATCATTTCCTGTACACATCAGTTCTGCCTTACTAGGTCCAGCAATTGCCTGAATCAATAATGTCAGTTACCCCTTTAAACAACTAAACAAGGGATTTAATCTGAAAAAATCGTCTAAGTAAATCAATGAGGGTAAGATTGATTAACAAGTTTTATATAGTTTCTAATCTAAGAGAAAGCTCAAGCACGTGAGTTATTCATCTTTCTCTACTGTCTTTGCCTGTTCTGTAGACCACATAATCATAACTATGTACAAATAAGCCATTATAAGGATATTTTGTGCCTTTCATAATAATTTTAAAAATTGTTGTTATCTAGGTAACGTTTAGAAACGAAGTATGTGAACATGTATTGTGAAAAAGATCTATCAAAGGTATTTTAGTAAAAACAAAGATTCGTATGTGTTGATCTCTGTTTCCTGTATTTGTCACAGTTTATATTTATATCACTTTTTTAATTAAAAACATGCGTAGGTATCTTATGGTTGTTATTTTAGTGTAAGTCTTTATTTTGTTTTATTCTCAAAGTTGTCACAGTTGTCGTATGTCGTGTAATATAAGTTGTGATTATATCTGAACCGCTTAACGTTTTAGGTACAAATTTTATTATAATGTATTAAGAATATTTTTACAAGGCCTTTCAAACTATTGTAGCTTTTAAAAAAGTCTTTTCACACATATGAATATAAATCCATTCCAAGACCAAAGGCCATTTTTTTTATAAGAGTAATTTACTCGAGTTTTATCCTCCATGCTTCCCCAAAACTGGACTAACCGTAACATCGATTTATTTTATATTACGACTGAATCTTGGGCCTACAGTGCCAGTGGGACATGGCGGTAACGCAAACGCTCAAAGCAATGGCTCCATACAAGAAGCGTATCATTCGTGTGGAGCTATCTCGGATCAATTTCTCCATGGCAAATAACGTCATATATTTTCGTGCTCAGCTCAGCCCGCTATTATTGTTATACCAATCGAAATATGACAGCTGTGACAAATTTCCCACAGAATTGTTTAATTTTATTTATAAAAAAATGTATTGTTGTAAATGACACAATTTTTGTGCAAGATACAGATAAATGTTGACATGTATGTGAGACCGGTGTGCATTAACGGAAGTTAATTTGCAAAATAGTATCTTTTGTATGCGATAAACAAATAAAATTATATAAAATCTATGTTTTTTATTTAAAGTCTTAGTAAAACGAATCCTAGTAGGTACTTAGTACTAGGTTACAAATACCTACATAATATGTATCCTAGTATCATTACTTGATACATTTTATAAAAAATTACGAAATATTCCAGTCGCCCACATCGATTGCCACCAGGTGGCTATCGAGAATAAAATACCCCGATTGTATTCCCGGTTACCAATAAATTCCCAGTTGCCACCTGGTGGGTGGCAACTGGGAAGTTATTGCCCCTCCTTCAAATCGCTGAACACTGCGGCGTGGATCCGTGCGTCGTGGCGTGCACGCCAAAGAGTATATAAACACTGATCCACGCCTATTCAAGAGAAACATATTCACTCTACTCTTGAACGTTCCAGAATAATAATTGTCTGGAAAAATAGACAGGCAGTTCATTCCAGACTTTGGTGATTCAAACCAAAAAGAAACGGTCAAAGCGTTTAGTTTGACTTTTTCGTGTTGACTACAAAAGAATGGAACTTCTGTATGCGTCTAGTAGCCCGATGAAGGAGGTGAGGATTCAATTGATTTTAAGAGAGCTTTCGCACACTCACTAGAGTGTATCCGATAAGTAGGCGACTTTACGACGATGCTCAAGAATATGGGATTCCCTATCCGTGAGCACGTCGTTTTTTTATAAGCTTACAGGCTATTCAGTCAACAATGTCCAAAACTTCAATTTGGTATTAAGCTGAGCTGGCCCAAAGGTGACTGCAGTACTTCACTCAAGATCGAACTTGGGCTGTATAGAGAATAAGCAACTGTTCAGAGCTGAAGTGCCGCCGGACCATCGAAATGATTCCCAATTTCTTGGAAGCTGTCTGATTTGATGACCAAAGTTAAGTTACGTGATGGTGGTGTACAAAATCAGTAACAGGTATGGATACACCGTGGAAAGTGGGTGTAAGTTCGAAAGTACTCTTTTTTGGCAGAGAAGAGATACGTCTGTGTTTTGGAATGGTTGAAATTGACAAGATTGGTGACACCCGTTGCAATGGCATATTAGCTTGTTAAATGATAGACTCTCTCAAAGACTGCATTTTCCGTGAACTTGCTAGCGCATTGGACATAATAGGTATGTTTCTATAAAGTTACAGTCATATTTATTAGATAGTATAATATAATAGTAATTTAATATTCTAGAACATTTATTAATGTGTTAAATTTATAGATATTAATCAATTACCATTTATAGTAATTAATTAAAAAAAATTTTGGTAATCTTTCTTGAAAAACCTGGTTCTAAAATATGGTCTTAAAATAGTAGTGGATAAGTCATAAAAGTTGGCAAGTTTAAGTTACGTCGGGCAACATTTTACCTTACTGTCATTTTTAGTCAATGAAGCCGTGCGGTGCTCGTGTTCGTACACATTTTAGTCATTAAAATTCGGTTGTAACTGAAAAAGCAATCACTTCAAAATCTTAGTGCCAAAAATGTTACGATATCTTCTAGATAAATTCTGGAATGAAAATGTGTGGTTGCCTCCGAATACAACATGGGCAGACATCGCTCCTGGTCCAGATAAGGCGGTGGTTTACACGGACCACACTCACGTTTTCTATCCTATACCGTTAGCGTTGGTGTTTATATTCCTGCGCTACGTGTTGGAGAAGTAAGTAACTAAAATTGATTTAATGACTCAATGTAATGTAAAAACATAGGGTAATAACCTATTTTATAGTCGTAACATCGCGTGAGCTCTACGAATATCTAACGGGTAAAACGTTGACTCATTTTCTTTTCTAAATTTTTGTGTGTAAAAACAGCTATGCTGACATGGGTCTGTAAAATATCTCATAATAGTCACCTTATCGTGTTATTAATTTTAATTGTTTTGACAATGTATTGATTATTCGTCATCTCGAAGTAAGTGACGGTTTCCTTATCAAATAACTGTAGAGTGCTAAAGAAACATGCTAAGTGATAATATAAAACACATATAACGGTCAGATAACATATAGGGTAACTATTACATCAAAAATGGGTGGGATATCTTGAGTAGGTACTTAATTAAATATTTTCTGAATTTGAACTAATTTTTTGTTTTGTTGATCTGTGAAAGTCTTTGACACCTATTTTCTCCTATCAGTCAGATTTCTCATAGACAATTTTTTATATTAATAATAATTATTGATGTATGTCTAAGGAATAGGAATTTAATTTTAACTTATTCTGTGTGTTCTTCCTGTATGATCTCATGCAACCAAAAAAGGAAATCATAGCTTAGCTCATAGAACCAAGTAAGATTGTTTAATATACTTCATTATCTTATTCTACCTCATTTTACCTCTAAAGAAAACTTCTAAAAGACTAATGAGTTTTGAATTAAACCCACAACACTTGAACTTTAGTGGATTTCAAGATTTACCGTTAGTGTCACATAACTGTAACTGAGTCTTAATGTCAGACATTCTGTTTATATTTTCATTGTTTGTACGATTATCTATACAACATTAGACACTATATTATTTTATTCTGTTTTAAGTATTTGTTGTTATAGCGGCAACAGAAATACATCATCTGTGAAAATTTCAACTGTCTAGCTATCACGGTTCATGAAATACAGCCTGGTGACAGACAGACAGACGGACAGTGGGGTTTTAGTAATAGGGTCTCGTTTATACCCTTTGGGTACGGAACGCTAAAAAATCGCTTGGGAGAACGATGCGCTAATGTTTTTTTTTTAATATGGATTGTTGATACATTTCATGGTGATGAGGGTGCTGTTAGTAACGACACCGCAACTCACAACGCAAACGTTCGCACGTTTTGAAAGATAAAAGAACCGGTGGCGACGTCGTCTATGCTGTGTGATGCCTGACACCGTCGCAGCAGGACGCTTCACTCCTTGAAAAAGGCCCCCCGTCGGGTCCGAAACTAGTCAAGCATCCCCTAAATACACACTTAAGTAAAACCGTATATATTTTTATTTTAATTTCAATTTGTACCTCGGATCAATAAAAGCCTACGCGAAATGACATACTTTTCAAACATTTTGCCCGCGCTTTATTTCAAAGTCAAATTTCGCATTCGCGAATACTGGAGATAAGTGGGAAAAATCTAACATTCGTTACATTCTACTAATATTATAAACGTGAAAGTTTGTGAGGATGTATGGATGTGTGGATGTCTGGATGTTTGTTACTCTTTCACGCCAAAACTACTGAACCGATTGCGATGAAACTTGGTATGTAGATAGCTGGAGATCTGGATTAACATATAGGCTACTTTTTATCCCGATATTCCCACGGGATCGGGACTTACGCGGGTGAAACCGCTAGGCGCTGCTAGTCATTAATATACACACATATTCGTGCATACATACAGAAATTTATAGCTCAGTACAAAACTGAGCGGAAACGGAACTCACGATCCCTGAAATTGTAGTCGAATGCTGAGTCACGCGCTGCAGAGGTGTCATTATTCACCTGAATAAGTTGAAAAGTCAAATCATTTGAGAGTCATGATCTTCTCAAGTCCGCGGTTTCCACTATTTGATTTCACAACTAAAATTCATGTGTGACCAACGTAGTACAACACCATAGTCTATTCAGTTTCTTTGTCAAAGTACCATTTTTACCTTTTGTTACCATAAATGTTACTTCGAGAGCTGCACAATTTATTTGCTTACATACAATTTATAGCTACTACTACATTGAATATTTATCTTCTAAACAAAAACTGAAAAAAGTTATTAAATATTTGTAGTGATATGATATGGATATGGAACAATAATTATTAGTATAACAAATAGATTATAGATGCAACAAACACTACACCAAACAGCGAGCTTATTCAATCATAAACGACCAATATACATCAATGGCACAGAGATGGAAGCGAAAACCTTAATAAAGGGCTATGATAATAAAGTATCAAAAGAACTTCTGGAACAAGAATCTTCACCGGACACTGCAAACTGAACAAACATAATGTTGGGCGATAACACAATATGCAGATTCTGTCGAGACTTCGAGAGGCAGAAAAAACTACAATGCATATTCTATGCTTTTGTGGCCCACTAATGTGGTACCGAAGTATTAACCTAGGGTTGCGCATCATGCAACCGCAGGACATACAAACAATCACTGGTGATAGGATCTCGAGGTTTCTCGAAGCCATAAATTTGAGCAGTGAACTTTAAGTAAGAGTGCGCTACAAAAAACCAGAAATCAAAGACACCTGGACCGATTTGGAAAATTCTTTTTTGTTTGAAACGGCATACTTCCCAGGTGGCCCCATGGTCATCAGGTCAAGACCTGGGATCCTGAAGAAGTCGAGGGAACTCTTAAATTTTTATAGCCAGTGTGCCTATAAAAAACGCGATTTGGGTATTTTGAGGCGCATTGAAGTCGGTGATACTTTTTTAAAAGATAATTATATGGTTCTATGTTCGGCTGTATGTATATTTTTTTATAAATTATTCAATCAAGTGCAGCAAACTAAAATTCTTACCACCTTATCTAAATAAAGTATCGACTTTTTAAACTAAAGTTAATATAATCTAACTATCGGTAACTTACATTACAGTAACTAATGTTCTAAGTACTGTATCTACTCAATATACTTTATATGAAAATAAAAAAAAAACACTTTAAAAAGCAGTAACAAAGGGTACTGAAAGTAAAAAATAATTAATCGATTTCAAACTTAACTGATACATGTGACACTTTTAATGTTATAGGTAACATTATAAACGCACTTGGTACTCGGTACCTACTGGTCTTTGTGAAGTCGTCGCCTTAATATGTACCACGAGCCTAATACTTGTAATCGAGATAGCAGTAAGTCAGAACGGGCGCCTTCCTGATTCACTGCTATCCTGATTACGTAGTAACTGTAAGTTCTGTGCTCCTGACCGCTCATAAATGTTTGACTGACTCCGCAAGACTGCACTGCTCGTCTTCAAAATGCTTTTGGGAGGGAAGCACCTCATTTGAGCACCGTAAGGCGTTGGTACGCAGAATTTGATCGTGGCCGTGTTTCTCTCCATGATGAAACTCGTGAAGGTCGGCCCTCAACATCACAGGAAAATGTGGCTACTTAAAAAGTGGCACATTCATTAGATCTAAATTGTAATATGATCTTTTGTGTTGTTCTTAAAAACATCAGAAATATAGTATTGTAACTGTAAAATCACGTCTGTAAAATCCACGTAAATCAGATCCAGATAATTTACTTTGGACCAATACAGTGCTCCTCAAATCCTTACGGTACGAGTGAGTGCACTTACGAAAGTACAGACTGGCTGGGATTTGAACCCGCGGTCCCTTCATTGTAAATTAATGCGAGTGGCAGCTATTGTCACTTTTGAATCATTCATTTAGTATGTGAACTTTTTTTTTGTTCTCTTCAGTTTTGAAAGCGCGCGTGGATCACATCGCGGCCACTGTCTCGGCATTATATTTCCTGTTTCGGTGCCGGGTTACCGGCACCCTCCTCGTTGAATGATTCGGTGGAGTCACACGCGCTCTCGCTGAGTACCATAGCTTGCACCATGGTCTCTAGCGAGAGGCTTCCCACACTTATAGCTGACTCGAGGTCGTGGCGCTGTTGGACCCACGCTGTTGGGGCCCTCCCTCACCTAGGGACTGCTTAGTTAGTAATCTTTTCATTTTTATTGTATAAGCTTGTGAATTACGGAAATTCTTTGGCCTACATCAAAACTTTTATTCGCATCAAAATTTTGGCTCGGATAAGACTATCTTGTCATGGTTATCTTGGGTATCTGGATATCAATAGGTTGCGTGATCAGTACCTATCTATATCATAGACATACATATCCGAATAATGTATCTTAATAGTTTAATAAATGATAAAATATGTTTATCGCAAAGATCGTGTTATCAAGAATATAATTTATTTAAATAATAATACTGTAATATATAATTGTTAAGTTATAATTCAAGTGTATTTTTAATGCGTGTAACATGCGCAATATCTTTGTTTGCACAGATTATAACTCCAGAACGGCTCCATCAAAATTAAAAATAAATCTCGCATACTCCCTGTCTTCCCTCTCTCTCATCTACACGACATCCACTACTCAACACGCGACGAAAAGAATATTTTTTTATTTCACACCGATTCGTAGGTATAAATGGTAACAGTTAAAGCACCAGAAACCACATAATGTATAGTTTTTGCCCGTGACTTACTTTGCACTAATGTAGATTTTGTCAAGTCGGCGATCGTCTTAACATTATTTTTTTATCCCTTAGGAACAGTTATTTTTTTGTAGAAACTGACATAGGGTTACCACCTAACCTACTACCTTTTCTGTACCCTGACAATGCAGCTTTTCTGTATTCCCGAGCATTGTCATGGTGCAATAGGACGCGACTTCTTTGTCGTTTTTCCCTAACTTTTTCAAAGACACTGGGCAAACAAATGGTAGTGTGCCACTCAGCATTAACTGTCTTTTGTTCTTTAAGTGGGATCGTGCAGACAGGACCCGTCCGGGAGAAAAAATCGCAACGCATTTTTTGCCTACGTTTCTCACTGCTTCAATTTTGTTGGTTTTCTGTCACCTTCGAACACCCATAGAGAAGACTTGCTTTCATTTCCGCATGTAACAATATATCTATGTTTAGTCTCCTGTCACAATGTCATACACAGCATTTGAACGTCCTTGACCGTACATTAACAACATTTTCTTACACCATTCAACACGAATCCGTTTTTGTTCTGGGGTGAGAGGATTCCAGCGGCAACAAAGTTTTCTGACTTTTAAATGTTGATGTAAGACTTTTTGAATTTCGCTCATATCGATCCCCACATGTCCTCGAATCTCCTCATAGGTGATCGCCGGTTTTCTTCAATTAGTTGCTTGACAGTAGCCACATTTTCCTCCGTGATCGCAGTTGAGGGCCGACCTTCACGAATTTCATCATAGAGGAAGAGAAACACGGCCAGGATCAAATTCTGAGTACCTACGTCTTACGGTGCTCAAATGAGGTGCTTCCCCCCCAAAAGCATTTTGAAGACGAGCAGTGCAGTCTTGCGGAGCCAGTGAACTTTTAAAATCATAAAAAATCATCGCCTTAAAATCTTTTCGCATTACTTCCATTTTTGCTACGAACGACGAACTTCAACTTGTGATAAAAAACAATTGACACGCGATTTCCCTCCATTTTTTTTTAATGAAAGATTGAGTTTCCTATGTTCAAGAAAATATAACACTCGAATTTCAAACATTTATGAGCGGCCAGGAGCACAGAACTTTCAGTGTGCCCTATGTAGAATGACTACTTGCATGAGTAATCCGTGTGAGTCGATTGGCTCAATCGAGTTGAGTAGACATGACACGCTTATGCCCTTATTAACCTGTGTCAACAAACTGATAATGGATGTGATAAAATGTGGGCAGACACTGTAGCACCGAGATTTATTATTGACATTTCAATGTACTGAAACCAATTCGAGTCGCTCAATTGGTGGAGTACACCGTCCTTAAATGGTACTAAAAATTAGATTTGAATTAGACTTTTTACCCACTTTGAAAAAAGAGGAGGTATTTTCATAGAAAGTACATACATAAAATAGCGAGGTAGGTATAGGATCGGAATTGTTTGATCTGAATGTGATTGAACCACATCACGAGGTGGACCCATTTATATAACAAAGTACGTAAATCTAGGTGTGCGTGATCTTAAAGAAATGGTTAAACTATGATGTGAAATCAACTTGGTGGTTATAGTCAACGTCAGGCATACCAATTGTTATGCCAGGTCAAGGTCCGATACCTTGAAGCTGAAAGTATAAGACATGGCGACTTTAAACCGTTTAATACTTTTTAGTGACATTTGTAGTGTCCGGTTTTTTTTTAACCGACGAAAAAAAAAGGAGGTTCTCAATTCGACCGTATGTATATATATATATATATATTTTTTTTTAATGTCTGTTCAGCCCTCACTCCGTTATTTATGAACCGATTTTGATTATTATTTTTTTGTTAGATAGGGTATACCTCAAGGGTGGTCCCATATCAAGGAAGTCAGGATCTGATGATGGGATCCTGAAAAAATTGAGAGAAACCCTCGAAAATTGTAGGAACGAATAGTGTTTCTGTTTACTTTTCATTACTTTATCAGGTATTGCGTTTAGAAATCATCATCATTTTTCATCATCATCATCATGATGATGAAAAAAAACATAAAATAAAATCTTTTTAACAAAAAATTAAACCGACGAAAAGAACTAAAAAGCAAAAAATAAATAAACCTTAAGTCTTAAGTATTGAGCTTATTTACATAAACTATCTAATTTTATATAAACTTATTTTGAGTCGGCGCCAAACAACAAACTGATTAATTATCAAAATTTTATTTGGCGCCTACGCAAAATAAGTTTATATAAAATTAGATAGTTTATGTAAATAAGCTCAATACTTAAGACTTAAGGTTTATTTATTTTTTGCTTTTTAGTTCTTTTCGTCGGTTTAAATTTTAGCTTTAAACGAGCAATTCAGAATATATATACAATCTGAATCTAGGAAACGGCTCCAACGATTTTGATGAAATTTTGTATACAGATAGAGTTTTGCATTGTAAGTTCAAAAGTTCAACTGCAAAGCTCGGTCTCCCAGGTACTTAAATATTACTAAAACAAGGCAACATGCTATGCGATTTTGTCGTGGGAATGGGAACGACCTCCTTGCTAAATTTGAAGGTAAAAATTATAGATCCCTCGTTTTATTTGCGCGATGTTCGAATATGAAACTTAAATTCTTGTTTTAAATAAAATATAAATTTCGTGTTGTCCTACGGAATCTCGTATGGTGGAAATTCCGACTACGCTACGGCATTTTTTACTGTAGTAATAATTCTTTTGAAACAAATAGTGTATTTGAATTCTGGTAACATTTTCTTTAGTATTGACAATCGCCATTTTTATTTTAGTAGCTTAGTTTGAAAGATATCATTGTAATAAGTGTTCACGTCACGCGGTGCTCACATTTTTGTTCCACCTACACGACGGTTTTATTCAAGGTAAATATTACTTTAATACTTGGCATATTTACATAACTTTATTTACTGTTACAGTTTAAAATTAAATTAACCAAATACGTCACATGCACTACGTCACGTGTTTTACTATCGGAACAGGTAAGTGACGTAATGGAATTCCAAGGCATAGGTTACATGAAATATTTATAAAATAATTTTTTATGAAATATTTTTGATTCTTAATTAAAGTTGTATATTTAAAAATATATATTTTATTTGTTCTGTTTTTTATTTGTCTTGGTGGTGAGAAATGATAGTAATATTTGAAAGTTTATTTAGTTATTGTAGTATCATAGCTGATTTAAAATAAAGGTTTAGTACTGGCAGTACTTTGTAGACCATACTTAATATCCTACACGTGACTTAAATTCCCCTTACGTCACATGTCCGAATAAATCTGTGATAATTAGGGTTAAATATCAAGCATAATAAAGACCATTTGTTAAATAATTAAGAAAGGTAAAACTGTGTTTAAAGGAGAACGGCAGGCTTGTACGAGACATTCGTACCGTTAATAAAATTTCTTGTGATATTTTTTGTTTTTTTTTGTAGTTAATATGATAGACAAGCTCTTTTTAAATTCTTAGATTTTTAGAACTTTGGATGTAAAAGTTATAACCAGTTTTATTTTTTAAGGTTATGTACTAGTGTAACAATGTAGATTGTTACATATAATTACATAAACATTGTTTTGTGAGTGATCTTTTAGTGTTTTACTTACCATTAAGTTGGTAAATTGAGATGAGGGTCGTACCTACCCAGTGGGGTGCATTACCTATGTCCTGAAGCACACTGCAACAGTTTGATAATGATGAAGTGAGTTTGTAACTTAAGTCACTGATTGGAGAACCACCTGATTTCTAAAATACGAGCACGACTCAGTTTGGAAATCAGTGTGTTCATATTTATTTAAAATATTTTTCATCGCAATTTATCAAGTAACCTTATGGGTTAAGATAAAACAAGATTCAGTAGAACTACATTATGTTTAAGTACTTTGTAACGGTTTATTTTATTGCAATACTTGATATTTAAAATATGTGTGTATTATAATCTATTCCATGTATTGTATTGTAATTTGTAATTATTATTCATTCATAATTATAAATTACAATAGAATACATGGAAGTTATATTTTAGAAAACATACATATTTTAGAGTGTTATGGTGTGGTTTAAATATTAGGACTATTTTCAGACTACCCAGTCATATGCAGAATGTTATTCGTAAACTACTTACATCTCTAGGAAATGTCCACAGTCGAATAATACTGACGAGATCTTCACTCTCATCGGATGAAGCGTGCCTTCTTCTTCGGGACAAGCGAATGTTGCAATTAACACATTGCAAACTCGTCATTTTAATTAAAGCACGTACCCACACACAGCACAGGTGTTAATAAAGCGTCTTTTCGTGAAACTTCTATCAAGAGATAGATTACAGAGGAACAGATGCTCAACTCAACGTAAAAACAGCTTTGTAGCTTTTGAGATTATACAAATATCTAAATGTTAAATGTTGTTATAAAATAAAAGCCGGCGTTAAATCTAGTTTTTAAGAGATTATCAACGATCTAATAGCCGTGAGCCACTCAACCTCTTGACAGGCAGGAACGTCTTATCGCTTTCTTGGACGAAGTGCGAAAATGAGCTTCATATGAGTGTCATTAAGCTCATTTTTGCACTTCATCAAACTGTCGACTGCCAAAACTGTTGCGTATTTCTCGGAAATCAAACCGTGCTATCCTACCTTGTCACTTTGACAGATCACAGAATACATGCGCTTTTTTGTCGATGGTGTTGTTTTGTGTGCTTTAAAGACAAACAATATTCGCGCCATTTTTACTTCACAAATTGAAGAGCGCCACTGTCGCTGAAGTGCAACAGGTGAGGTCTTACCTGAGTGTCATAGGTGTCATATTTTACTGTCGCTGAGGTGCAATATTATGGTGGGACTAATTATGACAACATAACCTACAATATCAAAACACAATATCTTTATTTTCCGGCTGTCTCGACGGAAAATGACTTCACTTATGGAGTCTACAAGTGACGCTGAATCGTTCGACATATTTTTCGTTTATGTGCACTCATCTTTTATGTCAGACAATTTACAGTATGGACAGCTGCCATTGTTCTTTGCCGTTTACATTTACTATATTATTATATATTTATTGAATGTTTCTTTCGTGCCATAGAAATTATATTATTTTGAAGTGTAAAGTACCAAAATGTAGCGTATTGATAGTAAGTATAGTACTTACATGTCTGAAGGTAATATTAGTGTTTATATTTTATTGAGAAGTGTATTTTGTTTATATTGATATAACAATGGTAATTATCGAAATGTATTATATTTGCATTTAAGAAAGACTCTATACTTCGTGACGTAGTGTAAACATAAGTCTTAAATCAGTTTTTTTCCGAATTTCGTAATAATTTTTTTATTTTTATATAAATATACTTTTTTTTAAATATATATATTTATTATCAAACGCATTTACTCACAATGAAATAAAAACAATTCTTTCTTTTTAAGTCGAATTCATTCTATTACGTGACGTTCAAATTCTCTGAAAAACGCCCAAAATGATGTGCAGAGCACAATCTGCCCATTGCCTATGTAGTATAGTCCTGGCTATCTGTAAAAGATTGCAGCCTGCAATAAAATCGACCATTGTAACACTACTAACACTGTAACGGATTACTGTATTTTCGGATAAATATGTAATATGTGTTATATACATTCAAAAAGGCCCCTTTACCCTGGAAAGTCTGCAACCACCATTGGTGACATGAATTGCTAGATTGCCATCCATAGTATTTACTTGCACGGATGTATGGTAATACAAGAGACTGGCCTGTTGGTCTAGTGGTTAGTGACCCTGACTGCTAAGCCAGAGGTCGTGGGTTCGATTCCTACCCAGAACAAATAGTTGTGTGATGAGCACGATAATTTGTTCTGTGTCTGGGTGCAATTTATCTATAATATGTATGTATTTAGAAATATATAAGTATGTTTATCAGCAGTCTGGTTACCATAGTACAGGCTCTGCCTAGTTTGGGATCAGACGGCCGTGTGTGAGATGTGTGAAGTTATTATAGTAGTTATTATTATAGATAAGAAAATTCATATAATCTTCTTTTTAAATTCTCTATAATCTGATCTAAACTACCAGACTTGTACTAAGTTTAACCAAGGGAAGCAATTACGTTTATAACGGATTGCCCTAGATTCGACTGGAACAATATAAACTAGCACCCACCTACAGCACTTTAATGATATGAACTGAGTATTTTTGTAGTGTTTTTATATGCAAAAATGTCAGTCAAGGCTCCGATATGAATAAATGTTAATTACTTAATAAGATGGACTGTAAGTTGACACACAGTTGTAATATTATAAGAAGCTGCATCTTGAAGGTCTGTGACCGCGATACATGCAGAACAATAGTGTTTGTATAAATACACGACCACAACGGTCGTATGTCTATTCTGCCTCCGCTCTATTCACTATGTGAAAAAATATTTTTGTCCTAATTGTGCTAGTGTATAGAGGTGGCTTATCATGTCTGCCTATGCTTCTGTATGTGACCTGCTAAGTTTCTGGTTTTAAACAGCAATAATTGAGTGTGTGATAATAATAATAATTATTAATATTGTTATTATTATTACGCACTGAATTTTTGCTGTGTAACGAAGTCCGTCCCTCTCGCGTCTCTCTATGTTACTCGCTGTTAATTAAAACCCTCTCGACATCACGCCGATGGGTAAGCGCCTTTAGTCTCAAGTTGTTTAAAAACTAATGCTATAAATCAGCTCACAAATATAGAATTGTTAAGTCAAATCTATAATAAACACTTTCATCCTCTCGTCATCACGCCGGCGCCGGTGGACAAGTACGTTTAGTCTCGAGTTGTATAAAAACTAATGTTCTAGATCAGCACACAAATATAACAATTGGTAAATACCTAATAGTAATGACATTGACCGCCTAAAACAACCGAATGCTCGGATAAGCATTTAGTTTAATGGTGCGATCCGTATTATTTAAATTACAAGAGAGAAAAAAATGAGGTCATTACTAACTAGTATTTAAATATACTCATAGATGTATAAAGTAGCTTAAAACTTAAATTTAAATTTTCCTTATTAATACTTTACTTTTTGACCGACTTCAAAAAGGAGGTTCTCAGGTTTGTCTGAATCTCTTTTTATTTTATTTATGTTATCCGATTACTCAAAGGTGGTTGGACCGATTTGAAAATTTCTTTTTTGTTTCAAAGGGTTTGATCCCATTGTCATCTGGTTAGGATCCGAGGATATAATCCTGAAGAAATCGGGACATTTTTGTGCATTTGCTCTCGGAAAGCACCACATGGTGAAATGGAACTGACGAGGAAAACCACAGATTGCCACTGGAACTACTCAATAATAAGTATTTCACTATTTTAATGTGGTTGCTAGGCAATAATGCATATGGTGAAGTAGAGCTGCTGATGAAATACGAGGAGAATTCCTCAACAATTAATGCCTTAATCGGAAAAGCAATCTTTGTATAGGCTGAAGAGCATTTGACATAAGGCTATTGCAACTTGAATAAATTACAAACCGACCCATCCAAAAGCAAAACTGGCCGTAGTCACAGGCAACCTGGAAAAAAACAGTGCAACCTGGTCAAAACGTCAGGCAATTCAAACCAATGTAATACCTATTAAGCGATCTCGTTAATTCCCGAATGGAGACTTATTATAGCATGAGATAGAGGCGATTAATTTTAAAAGACTACAACTTGAGCGCAATTTGTTCTCAGCATTTCATTAAAAAGAAATATAATACCTACATAAAAAGATTTTTAATAAATTAAATAAATTCTAAAAATATTATTTTTATCCTAACTAAGTTTTATTTTAGTGTAGATTTGATGTCTAAAAAAGTACCTACTCTTCAATAAGAACCAATCGAGTCCAAACTCGATTAGTTTATCTTGTTTAGTTCAGAAGCTGCTATGGCCACCTTCCAACTCCCTCATCATACCCTAGATATTATGTCGCACCAAAGTACTCACCAAGACAAAACCAATTACCCTAAACTCGATGGGTTTATCTCGTTTGGTTAAGAAGTCCCTATGGCTGTCTTTCGGCTCCATCATCAGAACATTTCCATGGTACCATATCATTGTATTGTCATTAAAGATACATATGTACACCAAATTTGAGACCAATAGAACATCAGGAAGTGGTTCTAATTTAGCTTCCAAGATTCGTGCCGAACACACAATTCATTGCAAGTTAAATAATAAGTTGTAAAAAAGGGCCACACTGAACATATAGATTTGCTAATCCTTACTAATATTATAAATGCGAAAATAACTCTGTCTGTCTGTCGCCCTTTCACGCCAAAACTACTGAGCCGATTTAAATGAAATTTGGTCTTGAGCCTGAGAAAGGACATAGGCTACTTCTTAATGCGAAAAAAGGGGTGTAAGGGGTTGAAAGGTGGGGATGAAAAGTTGTATGAAAGTATTATCAATTAGCTTAAATAATTAAAAATTCTACCCAAAGACACTACAACTTCTTATTATTAAATGTAATTTTATTTTGAACTAATTGTTTGCCCGCGACTTCGTACGCGCTGAAATTTTGGTGAAATCTATCTAAATTAATAAAT
This sequence comes from Callimorpha dominula, assembly GCA_949752705.1. Lineage (NCBI taxonomy): Eukaryota > Metazoa > Arthropoda > Insecta > Lepidoptera > Erebidae > Callimorpha > Callimorpha dominula. The sequence continues at coordinate 8,809,548 of OX457009.1, read as the reverse complement.
TTTTCGTTTCGAAAGAACCTTTAAAAAAATATTAATGAAATCGGTTAAGTCGTTCTCAAGTTATAGCGTGACCAAGAGAAACAGGTATTCATTTATATACATATAAATAGATTTCCTCGCGATATTGAGTGTGCGTTAAAGTTTTAATGTTGCATAATAATTAGAAATATAGATTTCTTATGTTGGCAAGTAGTATCATTTAATTGGACAGAAAATATAGAGCTTGCGTTATATCCAAATTAAATTAATGTTTATTTGTTTCTTGGTTATTTAAGTTAAACACTACGAGTCACACATACGGATTATTTATTTAGCCCTTGAGATATTATCGTCACAAATGCGGGAACGCGATTGGTTCAAAGTCAAATAAATATGTTTATTACTTAAAATTAAAATTTCTTAAAAATCGCTGAAGTCTTTTTTTTTTATTATGCAATGTCGCCGCAACAATAGGTTGCTTTGTCGAAAGTAAAATTATTATAACAAATAATACCGTGTTGCAAATCCATCCATCATCATCATCATCTGCCAGTGTCGGTCGATATATAACCAGTTTCCAAATAGTTGAGCCTTGTGAGGAGAAATCGGGCAAACTAACTCACGGACACTATTTTTAAACAGCAGTTATTTAAACTAGAACCAGTGTGGCGTATGGGTCAACTCAGACCCAGCGACAAAATGCGCGAGCACTTTAAAAATGTGAAAAAATCTAAATAGGCCAATATTAAATAAATAAAAATATTGATCTGGGGCGCAGACTGAACAAAGTGAGTGGCCACTCCCGCTCAGGGTCGTTCCTGGTGCAGAGTTTGGCCATGACCATGCCAGGCCGTGGGATTGCAGCAAGCGTTATGGGCACCTTTGCGCCCGGAGCGACCAGGGGTGGGTTATTTGTTCATGACATCGAATGACAACTATTGTGATGGATATGTTGAAATTAATTAATTAATATAGGAGTAATTATTTGCATTTTAACAAACACGTTTGTTGATATTTAAAAAAATCATCATATAATAAAAATGTAAATAGGCAAATATTTCCGATTTGGAGTTCAAGGATACTGCTTAGTGCTTAACGCCTATTTCACTCGCATCCGTTTGCATATACGAGTATATGCAAACGGATGCGAGTGAAATAGTGCGTCCAAGTAACATAATATATAAAATTCAGCTTTTATACATATATGCGTAATACACTATGTGACGCGATTTTTGTTAGGGAATGTGTATCTATGTATATTTGATTGAAGGATTTGACCAATGGGATATGCAGAATGTGACATATCCCGGATTTCTAGGAAACCTGGATGGGTGATCGGGCAAACCAAGACAGGCGTCTCCGATTTAAGAGCTTTTTTTTTGTTCCTTTTTTCCTCTAAAAGTTAGTCCCCTTTGACTACCGGGTCTAAGAATATTTTGATGTAGATTACCGATCGGTTGACCGATTTTTGTACAATATTTATTAGATGGAAATTAAGATAAAACCAAAGATCGTTTAATTACTGCTGACTTACATACATTTTCGTTTGCAGATTGGTGATTGCCCCATTCGGCTTATATTTAGGCATCCCTAATACAAAACCCAGACGTGCGCCTGATAATCCTAAACTTGAAAGAATATACCGAGCAGCTCCGAAAATTAAAAAGGTAAAGTTTCAATGGAATTATTTAATGTTACCTATTAAGTAGTTTAAGTCTTACCATAAGTATAAAATATACAACTTATGCTAATAATATGCCTTCACCATAAAACAGTTGTATAGTATTAGAAAAATCAAAACGTATAATAAAAAAATCCCCCACAGGAATAGTAAAGTATCAAGACGGTTGGCTGATGCTGACACCTGCTAGTTTTTTTTAAAGAAGCTGCTATGGAACTCTGCGCATTTTACTCTCTCTTTTTTTTTAACATGAAACTCAAGATTTTTGTTGGAACATTTCCAACGTTTAGCGTAACCTTTTCCTAAAAGTGGTTACAATATTCTAAGATCAATAGTGTAATTCAGGTGGTATCGTTCCCTTGAACATTTTAGGCTCACCATTGGAGCTAGAATGACCTTCGCTACGTTAATACGATCAAATACCGTATGAACTAATGTTACTAGAACAAATAATAACTTTTTATAGTGACGGATAACTTTGAGCCGCTCAGTGGCAACGAACGTTGGAGAGCATCATAATAATAAATACCCTTGCCCTCAACACACTTTGCCACCTCTGTACTTACTCCGTTTCTGATGATATCACTTTCAAATATACTAGGACTCTCTCTGCAGCAGTAATTTTCTTCCGTTTATCAAGCACAACTAATAGCCAAACTTAGTAAAAAACACAGCAACCATTATTTTCTTTACGGATTGATTTCACAGACGTCCGCGCTGGTTCATCTTCAAATACCTACACTTTACTCTGGGATTCAGTAGGAACGTCAAAATAAAAATCTAGTGAACGTAGTTAAATCAGCCGTCTTCATTTTTTTTTCAACGAGACCGAGTCACACGCTGCTCCCTCAGCGCATTAGTCATCAAGTGCGGTACCCAGATTGAAGAAAGTTTCCGTACTTTCAAATGGTCGTGAAGAATCCGATGAACAGTTGGTGCACTTAACTTGAGAGTTTCCTCGATCTGTCTAAATGTCAGACCTCCGTCTTTCGCCAATTCTTATGAGATGCTAAATGGTAGTCACTTCCAGCGGCCTGCCGGACCTTCCTACATCCTCGAAGTTAAAATTGCCGCGATTGAAATGAACATCAGTTGTATATTCATTTCAATCGCGGCAATTTTATTGTCCTTAGAGATGGACAAGTTCCCCTCAGTGCACTACTCATTTCCTCGAAACATTTTTGTTTAGTTAAGCCACGCTTAAGCTTATACAAAATAATTACAAAAATGTCATAACGAGAGAAGCTCGCCATTTTCATTTAGAAAATTAATTTTAATATCGAACAAACGATTACTTGCCTTCAATTTTTTTTTAAATATTACTTTTAGTTTATGGATATGACTTCCAAACACAATATGTATTATGATATCTAGTTTGCATACTACAAAATGTAGCGCGTCTGGCGCTACATTTGATCTTTATACATGTCATTAATTATGTCTTTTTTGGATCTTTATCTTGCAGACTTTGGTTATATTCAGTAAATATATATATATATATATATATATATACGCACCTGAATACGAAATGTAAAAGTTTAAAAATAAAAAAAAGGTCAAAACATTTGTTTAGGAATATTTTTTTGAAGAAAATTTAAGTAGCTTTTCAGATGAGAATGATTTTCTCATTATTATTGTTGATTGTCGTCAAGTGGTATAAGAGATGTGTAAACACTACTATCAGATGTTATCAATAAACGTTCATGGGCGCTACTTGTGATAACGACAGACAATAAACAGATTAAGTGTTTGTCAGTTTCACGTATTTCTGGTTTTATGCTTAAACCAATTTAAGATATGTTTTAGTATCAATCGTACCATGTTTAACATCATGTGTTATACAAATCCAAAATGTAACAAAATCAATATTGCTTTTATTACATTTTATCCAAAGATTTATATAAAAGACATAAGTGCAACTACCCTGAATATGCGACCGATACAAGCAGGTCAGGTCTACGACTACGTAAGGAGACACGCATAATTAGTTACCTCAAATGTTCACATTTACTTCCAGCCAGAACTTTTGGCGAAGAAGCTGGACTTGTCCGAACGCGAGATACAGCGTTGGTTCCGACTCCGTCGTGCGCAGGAAAAACCTTCAACCCTTGTAAAGTTCTCCGAAAACGCTTGGAAGGTCTGCTTCTACGTGGTCAACTTCTCGTTTGGCCTGTACACCCTATGGGACAAAGAATGGCTGTGGGATATAGATCAATGTTACATTGGTTATCCCCATCAGGTAAGTCCAATATTTATTATATTTACCCTCACCCTATTACACAATACGATTCCATTGTTCGGAACTTGATGCCAAGTGAAAACGACAGAAAACTGTGTCTTAACAATGAGATTAAAGATTTATGGTTAGTCATAGACTAGTTTTTCTATCGAGAATAGAATTATCACTTTCCAATGTCCAGATTGGCAGTAGGTATACTGAAGTGTAAGAAAGATCTGATGAATGTGGAATATGTGCAAGCTGTATGTCTGAATCCTGGCAAACGACGCTCCAACATATTCCTGTACAGAAATAATGCATGAGATTTGTTGGACAATTCAACAAGTCTAGATACTGATAAAAAACTGGAAAAACACGGTCTCTTGAAGCCTAGCATACCTTCTACAATTAGAAGGCACCAGAAACAGAAACACGTTGTGCATTCAACGAAATTTTACCGTCCGTACGCAAAACGAATCGTCGTTTTGTTTGTCCGCGAAATAAGCCCTTATGTAACGAACAAAATCGACAAACCTTAACCTCCCTAATGTAACTTGAAAAATAGTTAAGACTCAGCACTTCGCCAAAATAACACTGATTAGTATTCGAAACACTGAGAACAGACGAAATATCAATTCAGATATTAACACAAGTGATTATTTGCAAAACGGTGTGAACAATACAATTAGAAGAACGCTTAAAATACGTATGTAAATTAGGCTAATTGTTACTCTAATATGCAAGTTGAGGAGAAAAATATTAAAAATAATTTTAAATATTCTTGTTTGGCAAGTATTATCTTCTAAACTAATTTAATAATATTAACTTTTAAACTTCGCGTTCCATGATATAATTACGTATTTAGTTAGGGAGTTACGTGGTCACAGGCTGACTTGATGTAATACCTATTTCGTGATCGTTTTAATTCCCATATAAATACATAATACACATATTATAAATAGGAAAGTTTTGTATTTTTGTATGTTTGTTTGTAAAAGGTACGGTCGGGTTTGTAAGATACAAGTCAATATTTACTAACCGATTTTAGAATTCTTTTCTCTATAAAAAGCTACATTACCAACGAGTAATATAGGCAGTATATCCATTCGTGGGACTGCACATCTGAAGTGAAAACATAACTTCAATTTATATATTGTACAAATACACACACGCATGCACGCACGCACGCACGCACGCTTACACATTTGCCTATAAAATTATATTTATTATCGTGCGCTGCGAAAGCGGTTGATGATACCTAAATTATGTACTACATTTTATTATGATTATTATTATATTTATGGTACTCACTTGATTTTGATTGAAGAGTCTAACTATTATAGTTAAGGTACAATAACCGCATTTAGAAGTTATTCCGAGCTACACGATGGCCTGTGGTAAGAAAAGGTCCTCTGGCAGTTACGAACGCCGCTATTCCAACTATCTACTTCTTATGGTTTTAGTGCTAACTATCACATCTCGAACTTCCTGGAGCCTAGCCCTGACCTCAGAAGACGTTGAAGTACGATTTCTTAACACGCTGCTTACAATAAAGCTTTCGATCCGAGCTGTGGTTACTTTTGTCTACCTTGCTTTCTGCGTCTCGTATACTCTCCTGTCTGCCGGTATCGTTTCACATTGCGAAAATAACAGATTTGGAAACTCGCAACATTTGAGCCACTTGATTGTAAATTTTTGCGAACAAAAAAAAAACTGGAAATTGTCAAATACAACAAAAATCTGTTAACTTTCTTACAATACACAAATTATAAAATTATCACGTAGCGAAAAAAAAACAAATGAAACTCGGAAATAAAAGACGATTAAAGTCTTCTTTTTTCAAGTTACATAATGCTGATATTGGTGGTTTTGACAAGAATGGAAGGAGGAGGAAGGAACTTTTAAAAATTAATAGTTGAAGTAAGAAAAAAATACTAATTGTAGTTGGAATTATTTCTTTAAAAAAAAAAATATAATTGTGATGAAGAAATTAAATACCTAACCATGAAATAAAATGTCGTGAATATTATGCATACAGATTTATACCGAGTCTGCAGTAAACCAGTTAAATAAATAATTTAGTACTAACTTATATTACAGATTTAGTGCAATACCAATTTAAAAAGTAAATTCGTTTTAACATTCGTTTTAAAAAAATCGAATACCTACTACTTTAGCTGCTTCCATTTCTGTCAATTAGGGTGTCAACGAAGGGTAGCGCCTAACTTCATTACAAAATGAAGTTAGGCGCTACCCTTCGTTGAATAAATATAGGTAGCACTTATCTTTGATTTTGAAACGCAGAATATAGATAGATAGGACCTTTCTGTTGTTTGGAGATAGCGATCTATCTAACTACAGCTTGGTTATTATAAACGGCAGAGACCTGTCCGTTAATTCAACAGGGATCAACTTGGGATCACAAATTGTTTCTGTTACCTGCCGTCACTTCATCCACCCTGTAGTGATTCGATGCTGTACAGTCCGATCTATTTCGCCATCGCTTTGAAGAAGGGAGCCGAGGTACTCGACGTCGAAGCAGACTGGTATCGCTGTTCCATCTAGCGAAATGGTTTCAGGACCTTGAAGACCGACGAAATCGCAGAATATCAGTTTTGGTTTTGCTAATTTTCAAGCCAACGTTCTCCAGTCTTTGTTGCCATTTTCCAGTCTGCTCGCAACCGTCTACACCGACCAACACAATGTCGTTTGCAAACAGCCTGAATCAAGGTGCCTCTTCCTGTATGTCTAATGTCAGAGGCAGCCATTACCAATAGGAGAGGTATGGACTTAGAGCCGATCCCTGGTGCAAGCCTACAGAGACACTGAACGGTTCAATGTTTCCAGCGATCGACCTTACATAAGTGCTAGAGTCTCTGTACATAGCACGAATCAATTCCATATACTTAGTAGGCACTCCTTATTCTTATATATATTGTAAGGCCTCGCTTGCCTCGAGAGGAAAATGGGCTCGTGGCGTCAAGGTGTAAGGAAGATGAATGAAGAGACGACCACCAAACTCTATTTCTTTATATTTTTGAAGTAGAAGGCTTTACAATAAATACATAAACTTTATGTTAGCTTCATCGAAGTAGAGCCGCTTAACAGTAGTCCACCCTGACTGCTGGTCTTCTGTCCTAATTCAAATCTATACAAAGTCAAATCGTAGAATCGGCACTATTTGAACTTTGTGCTACCAGCCAGGACCGCTCTGTACTGAAGGAGGTCCAATGCCACAATATAAATATATGACATGTAATAATTTGCAAACTGTAAAACCGATCGCCCTGAAATTTATAGCACTTTTTAATATATAATATCACAAGCTACAATTTCAGAAAATTTCAGACTTCTACGTACGTTCCTTTCAAAGTTATTAAATGTTGAAAAAACTTTTTTGAAGTGAAAACTTCTTTAGCGGCGTTGTGCACTTTTCAGTCAGGACACGTGTCAGGTGACCCTGATGTCCGAATGTCCTCTGTCCTGTCCTCTTGTCCCCATCGAAAATTCGTACGAAGGAGTCGAGTTTCTTATATTTACATGTACAGCGCCAGCGTCAGAGAGACATGGACAGGGAGGGACGGACAGAAAGAGAGAGAGAACTGAACTCGTGACCGTCACGCTAATAATACATATATAGATCCACTAGAGCGCTTTATTAGTTAATGTCACCAACCTGTTAATGTGACGTTTTAAGTTCGTCGTTTGCTGTTAAACAATAGCACTTAGCGACTTTGAACAGGTCTCATTTTGTAGGTAATTTATTGGAGAACAAAAAGCTTTGGGCACATATGACGAAACACGTACTGGAAACAAGATATCACATGATATATAAAAGTTTTTTTTTCTTCGTTAAATTGTGAAACAAAAAATTACGAACAAGACACTTAGGTCAAGACTACGGGTATCGAAATTCTTAATCAGCGCATTTTTTTTTTACGATTTATCCAGAAATAAAAAAGCGTGGTAATCCACAATTTAGGTATTTTAGTTCCTTGACTAGGCTATTTCTAGTTGGTAGGTAATCATCAACACCAATCTAAATATCCCCACGTTTGCATCATAAAATAAACATAAAATTTTATCTTCACGACAATTTACAATTAATTGTAAGTTTATAGTTTTATGTCAGTTAAAGTAACTATTACCTATTTTATTGATCCGTTCTAAATGTTAAAACTATTTACGACGGGTGGATTTAGCGAAAGGCCAATGTTGCTCGTTGTACTTAGTGACGTAGCGTAATATGGCACGTGGAATTCCGCCACCTAAAGAGATGAGGGAAAGGAAATGACAGCATGCTTATTATCACCGTACTAGAGCGCATAACGATCTCTAGCCTATAAGAGCACTGGGCACGGTGGCCAGTGTTAATCGATGCGAGCACCAACGAGGTTATTTAAGGGACTACCTCTCTGAACCGCAGGCAGCAAGAGCAAAATTTGCGTCCACTCTAACTTCTTCCGAATTTAATATCATAATTGTAGACTATTGGTACCGCATCGCACACATCGTGGCGGCATACACGTCCTCTAAGGCTCCGAGAACTATCTACTGCTCAACTTTCCTTCGACCTGGCCATGATAACAATTTAATCAGCGCTTAGTAATCTAAAGAAAAATAATGTTCATTGAAGCAATATTTCGAGGTTTGTGCACAACTCATGCTGATATAAAAAGTATTCCGTGATAACGGATACACGATTATTGTTTCAGTCTGTAAGGTATGTCGATACGTACGTATAATATATGTACCTACATCTAATTTCCTTATTTTATAGCCATCGAAATTTTTGACCTATCGATGTTACTAAGCCATAAAATATCGCAAATAGAATGTCTTAATTTAACGTTGAATTGAATAACTTATAGTTAAAGATTCAGGCTACGTAGGTAAACAATTAATTTTAGTAATTCCAAGTTTAAATTAAAGTATCATTGTTATTCCTGTAGTGCAAAGACAAAATAGCCTCGTCGCCTTTTTTGTGACGTATTACTGTAGCACTCCTTCAAGCTGCGATAGGAATTACCGGGAAAGTGGAGTAGTTTCGTAGGGCGATTTAAATGATAGATTGTAGCTGCAAGTAAAACTGTATTGCTACACATAGCTACCACAATACAATACACTTATATTTCTTTTATCTCTTCTCAAGAGTTGAGTTGTCTAACATGCGTCCAGCTAAGTCAGCTCCTGCTCTTCAATTGTGTTCACTTTTGAAATTCCTAACAAATTATACTATTTAAATATTTTTACTACTTGAACAGATAATCCTACTTACCCAGTACATATTCATATCACAAAGGTTTGATATGTTACAATACTGAATAACTTAAGAGTCACAGCATTTAACAAAATAGGAGAGTTACATAAAAACACATTTTGATAACACACTCACTCAATCACTCGGGTCAATTTCAACTTACTCTCTTGGTTTTTTTTTTGTTGACCTGATATATCTTGGAACACTATCTTTATTTGATCTGAGCAAACCTGCAGTCTAATACGTGAGTTGTGTTAACTTTACAAATCTTATATGTATATGAAAACTAACTTTCGGAGTTCTATAGTATGATGCAGTTGGGAGATATATTTTTCTTATATAGAAACTAACTGGGCATAATCTGGTTTAGAATGAAGCCATTACTTAATGATTCATTTATTTCACCTAGTTATTTTGTTTAACCTTGACCAGACACATCAGCTTCCTTAGGAAAATTGGTATGGATATTTCGTTTGGTCTCGGCGTTGTTTCTGGTACCATAACAAGCTACGTCACGTAGCAGAATTAAGATGATTAGGAATGGTATTGGTGTAGTACCTTCCACCCTACCGAAGACCGTGGTTAAACAACACATCTAGTGTAGTGCTGTCCTTTTCTCTATTTTTTTAACACATTTTTTTTAGCTTCTTGACTTGACAATTATAAAATAAATTAAAAAAACGTTGAATTAAAATGGGGGACAATTTTCGCAGCATTTTAAGATGTGCATTGCCTGACTTAGACAAAATAATTTATTTTGAACTTAGGAATGTACCCAATTTGGCATCTTGGAGCTGATCTAATGATGAGGCAGGAGATTGATATTGGAACTCTTTAGTTGAGTAAACCCCTAAGTTTGGGCCATATGATTCGTTTTGACGAGTCCGACAGTTTTGACAGATTTTATTTTAAAGATGGTTATATGACGGACCCAGGAGGTGAATAGTTTAACTCTTTTTATTTGGTTCGCTATTAAAACTTGTTTGTTTAGTTTTCTAAACTATATAATTATACGATTATAGTCTAAAAGTATCGATCTTAATCGGTTGCTCTGGTGTACAAGAAAGTACGGCTTTAATAAAAAAATCTGTACACACATTTGTAGGTACTATGTAAACATTGATAGCGCGATTTAGTATAATTCTACGATTCACGATAGATTGCATTAAGAGGCTTTATACGCAATATAACCATATACTTTTGTTGATTACCTTCTCAACAGATTTTTTTTATTGCAGGGATTAACAAACGACGTATGGTGGTATTATATGATATCAGCCGCATTTTACTGGTCGCTCACGCTGTCTCAATTCTCGGACGTACGTCGCAAGGACTTTTGGCAGATGTTCGTGCACCACATCGCCACGATCGCCCTTCTGTCCTTCAGCTGGGTGTGCAACCTACATCGTATTGGTACGCTCGTGCTCTTACTGCACGACTGCGCCGACATATTCGTTGAGGTACGTTCTAGAATACCTTCTAGAATATGGGGTTAATGACAAAGGAGTACTCATTCCAAATATGTAGGTACCTCCTTTCGTCTCTATCTGAGTTTACGTCTTACAAGGGAACCTGCTTCTGTTAAGATAAGTTTCTTTACTTACCGACCTTAAACCTGTACTCATTAAAGGGTTGCGGGTTCTTTAAAAAGTTCTACGCACTTCACTTATTATCTAAAGTATGCTGTCTGTAACACGGATAGCCCTCCGCCGCCGCAAGGTCACTACGCATCGCTGCTATATCAGACCTCTCCGCAAAGTTTGTGTCATGCCTAACGTAGACAACACACAGCAAAAGCTACAGGACTCATATACATGTGTAAATGTTAATATTAGTTGTGGCATGCGACTTCCTTCGCGTGGAGATGTTGGTGAAATCTATTCCACGGGAAACGTACATTTTTCCGGAATAAAAAGTAGCCTATGTGCTCTCCCCACTTTTTAGACATTCTAACAGTAGTAACAGTAAACATCCATTCATACATCCTCACAAACTTTCGCCTTTGTATTAGTAAGATTTAAAAAGAATTATATATTATTTAGTTATTTATTCCCATTTAGTATATACGTGGACTCAAAGACGAGAAAAAGAATTTCTTAGAATTCTCTACCAGACAATATATCTTTGAATACTTGCACATTAAATGAACGGTTGGTGGACATCCTGACTTTAAAAAAAAACGCATTCTATAGAAGAATAGATTGTACCAAGAAAGAAGAGTCAACAAACCCTTACCATAATCATAATAACAGTTTTATGAATGTTTCAGTCCGTAAAAGCGTCGAAGTATGCAAAATACCAGAAACTGTGTGACGTTTTGTTCCTGATGCTGATCGTGGTTTGGATCGTGACCCGCGTCGGCATATACCCCTTCTACCTCATATGGAGGTAACTCACATTATTATTCGCATTGTTGATCACGGTTCAGTGTGAAATATGTTTAGGTAATTGCGAGCAATTAAACGGCTATAAATCTTCACATTCGAGGGCATTGCACTTGTTATCACCCTTATGTTTAAAATTCTTAAAGGTGACAAATTAATAATAATGTCTCTATGTGTTGTGTTTATTATCTCGTATAGGTAACCAAAATTAAATGAATCGATGGCAGCATGGAACAAAAATTTGGATCCTCATTTAGTTGACATTTGAATGTTTGTGAAATCTTCTTATTGTTGTAATTTGCCTTTTTGTTGTCTTCTGTGCGAAATGACACAAAAATACTAGGGGACGGTCTTAAAAGGGTCATTACGTCTCGAATGAACATAAAACACTGTTACGAGCCGAGGTTCGGGATTAGAAATGTAAACCAATTTTATTACCAAAATAGACACAATTTATTTTAATATAATGTGGCATTATAAATAAAGAGGGGCTCCTGGCTTAGTGGTAACCGAGTAGGTTAACACATTAAATATTTAAGTTAACTAGCTAGATCAGTCTAGGATGGGTGACGATTCTTGACACATTGAGACACCCACTGAGTGCCTCGGTGAGCACGTTAAACCGTCGGTCCTGGGTGCCATACAAACATCTGTGGCATTCGTTACGGGTAGTAGGAGCCCTAAGTCCGACAACCTGGTCTAACTATAGAACTTCGATATCGCCTAGTACATGGGTGGGTACAAACTAACAAACTTACTTTTGCATTTATAATACTAGCAGTTGCCCGCGATTTCGGTGGAAATTTTATTAAAATCCATCCCATAGAAACCGTTCATTTTGCCGGGATAAAAAGTAGCATATGTGCTATTTAAGACTACAATCTATCTCTGTGCCAAATTTCATCCAGATCAGTTCAGCCGTTTTTGCGTGAAAGAGTATCAAACATTCATCCATCCATCCTCACAAACTTTCCCCTCTATAATGTTAGTAAGACATAGCATTTCTACTAGTGGATACTATTCATTGTGAAATTGGTGCCAAAGATTTTTAAATGAGGTTGTTCGCGAGTCGTCAATTTCAAAACAGAAAACAAATAATTTATTATAGGACTTATATTTCCCATTAACAAGTTACACATGTTGGTATGTTCTCAGTACATCGATCCGAGCCCCAATGCTGTTGCCGATGTTCCCCGCCTACTACATATTCAACTCGCTGCTGTGCCTGCTGTTGGTGTTGCATATAGTGTGGACGTGGCTTATCCTGCAGATCGCCCGCACCGCGCTGCAGGCTGGACAGGTGACGTACACAATATACAACTATTTATTTAAGTTTTTTTTTTATGTGTTCTTTGACTCGTGTCTCGTAACCGTGTACCCGTGCAATATGAATAGCTATTGCCAATGACTTGGATTATTAAAGTCAGAGCGAAGCGCATCGTCCGTATCGTCCGTTAGCTACCGATAACCCTACTCATAAGTACAAACCCATGTAGTGCTGTTTAACCGAGCTCAGAGCTGATTAAGACAGCGATGTAGTATAAATATACCCACAAAATCGGCTAAAATTTATTGTCACATAGCACGTTTCGGGGATCAACAATTAATATTAAATTTAGTTAAAAGTGCTCTCACACATTATGATTTGGCACATATTAGCGTGGGCCTTTTTCAATATGTAAAATAACTTCAAATATTTATTAACTTGTATCGAGATTGATATTTATACCTCCTTTTAATATCTTAGTTTTAAATGTCACACCACATTCGACCAGCAAAGCTCATGATGTGAGGAGTGTCCCCTCACGCAAGGCAAATATACCTAACTAAATTAAAAATAACCTGGTAGTCAACTTTTCACCATAATTCATTAAATTCAAATGTTTTGTTTTATAAATATCTTTAACCAGTATAACTTGAACTCGATGTAGAGACCTTCCTTACCATGAGAGGTCAAGGTATATGCTGAACCCCTGTAGCTTTTTGTAGCCGTTATTGCATATTAGTTTAATTAATAACACATTGACTAAACATTTTAGCTTTCTGCATTTCTTCCATATATAAACTTTCAGTGTTCCAAATTACACATTCCTCCATCCGTGAAATTTGCTCAAAAAGGGTGTACAAAGAATTGAATAATGTCTTATTTCTATTTCCGTAACAGATGGACGGTGACTTACGGAGCTCAAGTTCAGAGTTGAGCGACAGTCCGCATAACTCCAACAATAGCTCCCCCAGCAGGTTAAAGACGAAAAAGTAAGTGATTACTGCTCAAATGTACCCTTTATAGGATATAAGCAACGATGTCGTGGGTTCGAACCCCACCTAGTTCACTACCGTTGCAATCAACTTGTTTGTAGTTTTCATCAACTGTCATTCGTTCGTATCTAGATTATCGAGTTAATTAGTACTTAGCCTAAGTTTATTTGCTCACAAAATTGAGTAATAGGCACAAAACTTACTGCCCTGGTAATTAGATATTCAGATTAATTAATTCTTTAAAAAAGACAACCTTAACATCTCAGCGTCTTCAGAACAGATAAGATTTACGCGATAAACATAGACGCAACTTGTAGGTGAATATAACTGTAGGTAATTAGACCCGAATTGCGACTTTATTGTGTCTGCACAGAGTCGTTATTTATTTGAATAATTTTACGGAGTGAGGCTTCTGTACCTGTACTATTATGTATTCTGTGGTAGTAGTACAATTATGGATATGATTATTTCATCGCAGTATAAAAAGATTTAATTTTTTTACGATTTTTGTTTTTGACATAAGCCTACTAAAAACATTATACTTTATTATAAAACAAAACATTTTTCAAGGTCGTACACACAGTCACATCAGCCGTTTTCCAACTATTACGTAAAAAAATCATTTGAAAACTTAAAAGTGTCTCCTGTAAAGTTACTAAAAATCAAATCCGTCGTTTGTCTACGACGAAGAACGATTTTTATCGAAAATTCCTACCGACTTTTATGGTGTATTATACTGACTTTGATATATTAATTGATGTGATTTTACAATTTGTTTTATCCACATATCCAATCCAATTCATGCAAAATATTTATATTTACTATTGTTTTTCAGGACTACATAGAGTCATCACCACCAATTCCATCATCAGTCTCAGAAGAGCTACCAGCTATTATGTTCACAATCCAGTATGTATACACTGAGGTGTTTACCAAGCTTCGCGAAATTTCTTCCGCAGTATTGCAAGAAGATCGGCCATGTATGACGTATGAGAACAGATGTGGTGTTTATAAGCTCCGGTAATAATTTACTATGAGTAGTAAAAAATAAAACAAATTGTGTCCAGCTTTCAGCATATTATTTGTTATATAATTACGTATTTATACGGGAATTATGCGATCACGTAAAAGGTAAAAAATACCTTTGAATTGCTTGACGTTTCGGCCAGGTTGCACTGGCTGTGGTCACTGACATTTATCTGCTGCTAGAGCACATAAAGTTTTTAACCACCAACTTGCTTCGGACATAAAAGGTGTCTGTTAGAAATGCTATTTAGCTGCATGTAGCTTTTTAATAAGACTTAGTTTAATAGAACAAATCTAACCGCGTAAATCTTTAAACAATTAATGTGCGGGCGACGTAAAGCGATTAAGTTTTTGATACCGAATTTCATAAAATTAGCCAAGAGGGCCCTTTGTTCACCATTTTCAAATAATCCTAATTATAAATGCGAATATGGGTCTGTTTGTTTGTTCGTGTGTTAAATTGAATGAAATTTTACATAATCGTAGTCAGGAGTACAGAAGTACTGTTCCCGAGGGCTTGATTGACAAACTACATAAATGGGAGAGAAGCCGCGGGCAGAAGCTAGTACAATTATTAAAAAGGTTTTTTAGTTATTACTTACTACGTTTCTTAATATTTTGTTATTATGTGTTTGTATACAGTTATTATGAGTTTTACAGTCTACATTTAACGACAATGGTCCCAATTCTGTTACTTCACTCGCTAAATTAAAATTCACTAAATTTTCTTCATATAAGATGTAAACCTTGTACACTTCAAAACAACGTCTTATTTCAAATTGAAACAAGTAGGTAACATATGTCGCTATCGAAATAAGCAATTTATTTGTCGACTAAAGTCTGATACGCTTAAATAAACTTTAATACCACGTAGCGAGAGCCGCTATCCGTTGAATGCCATCTCTTTTGCTCTGTGTTTTTAGTAAGCGTCTTCGTAGGTGTAGAGTAAAAACACGTCATCCTTGTTCGTTTTGAACAAGTTTTTATAAGGCGTTTGAATAAATGGAGACTCTCGCTGCGTGGAAATAAAGTTGAGTATACGTTGACAGGTTTAAGTGAAATTTACCGGCGCTGAGGAATAGATGCTAGTAACAAATATACCTTATTACGAAGAACACTAGGTTGATTTTATATGAAGAAATTAAGTCAGGTTTTAGTTTAGTCGAGTGTACAACAGAGTCGGCACCAATATGGTCATTTGTTGATGATCACATTAAAAAAACGAATGTATAGACACAATATATTTTTATCGTACAGGAAAAATATTATATATTTTTCCTGTACTTTTTTAATACTAGAGTACTATTAGTTAGTAAATAAAAACTGTATAAACTCATACTAAGTGTACAGGCTTCAAAATAATTGAGGCTAATATCTGGTTTAAATTTAGTTTGAAACTATGTAAAGTATTTTGGTTCTATTTCTCCTGCAAGTGCAAATACGTAGCACGTAAGCACGTAGGGTATTTTAACAACTACCACAATTTTTTTGGTGTAAGTGTAAAAACCATTACTAACACCTGAAAAATGTAAAAACACTACAGTGCTGCTTTATTAACTGAACAATTGAACCACTTCGTTTACTCTTTTGTTGTCAAGGTGATTGTTGCAAACAGTCGGTTAGCTATAATAACTAATGATGTCGATTATAAATAAGGAGAACTCCGTTTACAATTAGCCAAATGGGGCCGATTTAAGCCAATTTGGCCGATTTAAGGTATATTTTAACATATCAAAGACTGAGTCTTCGATATGCTAAAATTATAATATAATATAACCTTATTCGGAGTGCATAGGTCACAAAAACTCAAAATTATCGAGGTTGTCGATTGGATCATTTTTGCTTAAATCGGTCTAATTCATACAACATAACATTGGAATGTTAAAAAGTTAAAGTGTGCCGCTTTAAAGAACACGATTTTAACCGTCGACATCAAAATGAGAGGTGTTATAAGTTTAACATGTGTATCTGTGTATTTGTGTGTCTGTCTGTGGCATCATACTTCATAAACGGGTATACCGTGTTTGATTTAGTTTTTGATTGAAAGGTGACTTGATCGAGAGTGTTCTTAGATATAATTCAAGAAAATCTGTTAAGCCGTTCAAAAATCATCAGCTCTTTTGTATTTGTTGATGGGTTTTTTAAGTCCCGTTTTAAATTTATGTTATTAAGGAATGGATGGCAAAGTATACCATCTTTCTACCCCATTGTTCACATAGCATGAATCGGTGACACTTCATTTCATTAGTTACACATAGTTTATTTTCTGTATAAAATAAAAATATGAAACACAAGAAATAAAAGCCGAATTTATACATAAATAAAGATGTATTATGATTTTCCTTTCAAAGCAAAATTTTGTTTTTTATGCATTTGAAAACTTCTAGTTTAAAATATATAATCGAAACTCAATATGTATATGAAAAAATAAACATAATGATTCATGAACCGGGTCTTCGATAGAATGAAATCATTATCTTCCAGTAAATATTTTTATATTCTGAACAATTATAATTAATAGAAATAATAATTGATCAGTTTTAAAAATGTTCATGTCTGTGAAGCTATATTATATGATACCAACAAACACTCTCTTTTTTTTTTTAAGTGAGGATCAGCCGTCATCCCGTCAAATCACTATCTGAGCGTGTATGCTTTATATTCGGTAACTGTTATGGGTTTTGCGTGTTTTCATACTACTTTGGGACTACTTTGAGCGAGAACGCGATAATGGCGGAACGGTATTTCTTCTTTCCAATGTTTTGGGCCGAATTGCAAGTGCGGTGGATATCGGAAGGAAGTCTCTCGAATTATTCGAGAAAAATATAGTATTTCTTTCAAGAAGCTATCTACACCAAATAAGAAGTAATCAAATAAAGCAGCCTATTGCCGACCCTTCTTATCCAATTGATGGTAAATAAATAATTAAATACTTATAAATCTGTTTTATTTTATTTTTTCAAAATAAATGTTATCGTTTAGATTATTCAATCGATATTTTTTTAGATTGTTTTTACCATTATTACATCATCATAAACACCAAACGTCACCGAAATCATGCTATGTGAAAAATAGTATATATACCTATTTTTACTTAATTAATAATAACTAATTTGCTAATTCGAGATTATATGAAGTAGGGTCCCACGAGATGCTGAATGTATCGATAATTGAGACGAAAGAGATTGCCCAATCCCTCTAAGAAGCTTATAGGAAAGAATGTAGAACACAGTCTCACTGGGGACTCGAATATAGGTAATATCACAGTATCTTATCTTTTTGGAGCAATGGCATTATAAAGATGTAGTTCTTCCAAACAACCGTTTGTAACATTATTGTAGTGGCACTAGTGGACTCGAAGACCGACTGCTCACGCCTGTACATCTAGTTACCAAATATAAGTAGCTAGTTAAAAACTGATATTATGAACAGTCGTATTATACTGAAACTGGAAATAAATTCTATCTTCGCACCTAATTCGTTTGAAAATTGACAATGAATTAGTATGTTGAGTTATAGTGAGGGAACAAGTCAAGTCGTGTCGACTGTACACTAAAGTTAATATAAAGCTATAAAGTGTAAGACAAGTAATCTCTGGGCCACGAAATCCACTGGCGGTGACTTCTAGGTCTCACGGTTAGGTTAGATCACGCGCAATGGCCAACACTTTAATGTTGCAGTACCTGCAGTACTGTATTGTTTACCAAAAATTCTTAACTCCTGTTTAGTTCTGTGAAATATTGGTTGAATCAAATAAGAGCAAGTTATGGTTGATTCGTGATCGAATTCGAATCGTGATTTTATCTAAAAACAACCATTGATAATTTTGAAAAAAATATTTATAAGTTTAGACTAAGCTCAATGTGTTAATGTGTAGTGTAAGTGTTGTTTAATCTACAGTTAGACGGACCAAAGTTCGTTTGAGTTCGTTATATAAGTTAAAATGCAGTTATGTTTAGTGTGGAAATTATATTGTGGGCCAACCAGTCTGCCTATTGGGCCAACCAGTTTGACTATTATTATGTGCAGTTTTGTACAATCGCGTTCTCTTAAATGTATTCTAAAAAAAAGGTAAAATTTTGTAATAGTACTTTTTTATTAAAATTTTATAGTGATTTGTTCATTGGGTAGACTGTACAATCGTTACAATCTTAGCGGCATAATAGGTTACTTTTAGCCCACACTTTCTAGCAGGGACCACGTAGTTGGAATAGCATATTTTCATAAATATTCACAAAATATGAATTAAATAACACCTTCATGTTAATAAAACAACTTCAAGCTATTGCAGTTTGATTGCTTAAAAGATTTTTTTTATTTTTATATATTTAAAGTATTACTTAGAACTGAAACGTTACTACAACATACTAAATTATATAGTAATAATAGCATTCCAAAATATACCTTTTCATATAACTACAAACGCGATTTCTAAGACGAACGGGTTACAGCAAGCGGCGAGGCGGCTGACACTAGTGAATGCGGGGAAGGCGGAATATATACACTTTCTCATTCCCTTATCAACGACCTATGCCACCCTCTGTATAAGCCAACCACAACCCGGTCAACTAAAAATGCGTGTGTTGTAGAATATGTTTCATTGTTTAATTTTGACTGATTAAATAAAACCTCATATAATAAACTTAAATACATATTTTAATATGTGGATTTACATGTTAATTTTTATATTCTTACCATAATTCTATACGACGGTGGTTGCCTATGTATAAATACATATATTGAACTACATTTTTGGAACTCTTTACTGTACTTATTTCCATTATAAACCATAAGCATATATGTATTTATTAGGTTTAAGATAATGTAACTTCATTCATTGTTACCTGTATTCTTTAGTGCTAATAATATTGTATATATTTTTGTGTATTTAAAATTGATATAAATATGATACTTATCTCATAGTCTCTGTTCCCCGGTGAACTAACTTGGCATCTCTGTGAAATCATTATTAAAATAATACTACAAACAAACTTGTGGTTATTTGACAGCGTCTCATAGCATGCCAAAGGCCGAGGTGCCAAGTTTATTTATTCGGGCTATAAATGATGATCTGTATACTAAAACTGGTAAAAAAAAAAAATTAAAATAATGTATTTATATGTTTAATACGTCAATGCTAGTGGAATTCTGATTGAAAATTTAAAAGTCTATGCTTCCAATGCTGCAAATAGTTGTGTTTAATGAATAAGTATTTTTCATTTATTTACTAGTGACTTACGTATTTATATGCGACATCACTTTCAGATAATGTTTAATATAAAGTTTTCTATAATAGCGCACGGCGCATTCGAAAATTACAGCTCCTAAATAAAAAAGTAAAAGTCGAAGACCAACGACGGATTAGTTAAAAACTTTGATCAAAGGTGAAAAACTAATCCGTCGTTGGTCTTTGATTAAGTGTACGTTACCCCAGCAGGAAAATGAATTCTAGAGTGATATGAGTGGAACGTATAATTAGTGCGTAATCTGCTGTAAATGTGCGCCGCATAAAAAAATTGTGCATATGTTGTCGTTTTAGAAAAAAAACGGAAAAAACTATTCCAGCTGGAGTAACGTTGTTCCAGCAGGAAAATTCTAAACTACTTATCGCAGAGAGAAATATTGTGCATGGGCAGAGAGCTTAAATTTGTGCAAAAATGTGGGCAGAAAATATAATTTGTGCGTCTTCAGGTTTTCGAGATATTCCGTTTCCTGCACACAATGCATTGATAAATGGACCGTTTTTAGATTATTACTTTTTATGCAAAAAAAGTAATCCTTTGCGGTCTTCCTTGCATCGTTGACTGTAAAGTTTAATAAAATAAGTCATATGTGCCTGTTATTAAAAGGTCCGCTAGTTATATATTTTTATCCAATGGGGTATAGTTATAACTATAAAAACAAACTAAGCTGTATCACTCAAGTGCGGGTCACTTATATCCAAATCCAAATGAGACAAGTCGTCAGACGTATTGTTTTCAAAGTTATTTTAATTATTATATTTTGATTTAAGGATATTTATTAAGCTTTTTTAGAATACAAAACTATGCTGCTGTGTCGTTACAGCAACGAAGATTGAAACGTAATATAAATATAAGTTGTATCACTAATGGTTTTCGCTGATAAATATGGGAACACTAAGTGTTCATATAATATTTATTATTGGGATCATTAACTCTCAATACAATCCACTCCTATTAAATCTAAAAATAATACAAGTTCGTGCGAGCTTGTGATTTTACTTATATACTAAACATCACACTAAATTTAAGTTTATGTATTAACGGTGTAGCGCATTGGTTTGAGATGCATACATACGTCCTTACGTATAGATGAACATTGCAGAGCATAGCATAAGCAATACAATATTTCGTAGCTGAGAATCACAATTATAATAATATATATTCATTTTTTATTCAAATTCGTTTGCTTTTGGTGATTATTTAATAAAAAAAATATGCTTATTGTCGGGATCTCTTTGGGCGAAATTCTTTTTTTTCTAATTTCTATTTTAATATAAACAAAGTTTAAAAGTTACAAACGAATTTTTAGTAATTATTTTATTATTATAATTTTGATGAAGATGTTTGCTATACAGCTTAGTTTTTTTTTAACGATACCATTCCATTCACAAGGATTATCAATTATTTATCAACATAGGCTACAACTACTTCATTTGTAGCATCTTAAATGGCATTGCACATTTACCATTACTAAGGGATTCTTATAATTATTAAGCAACAGAGATTAGTTTTCGTTTAGGATAACAATTTTGTTTTCGGTAATTATTCTTACAACAATTATATAGGTTAAGTAGCGATTGATTTATCTACCTTTATTATTCGAAAATGTTAACTATCTTATATGATTGCATGTATACTTGTGTATATACGTGTATAGTGGCATTTTATGTATGAGTTTTATAAATTATTGTGTCCACGCAGAGCGAATCGGTCGAACTTTAGTTTAAAAACGAAGTTCTAGTCAAAGGGATGACTATAGCATTGTGCGAAGTCGATTTTACCTACTACGTATATGTAACATATTAAAGGAAATTATTTATTGTTTGATCGCTCCGCTTCGACACAACGTTAATCGTACAGTGCTCTCTTTTGTACACAAAGAATGATATTATTGTATACTTCAGTAACACCGTGTTGCGTTTGAGAAATAAAACTCCGAATTTAATTAAACATCTATGTTTTATTTAAATCCAACGTCCTAAGCTTTGAATACAAACATCTTTTATGTCTATACAGCTATGCGATCATAGTACACTATATCTAATGTCGTTTTCCCAATCACACGGTGGGTAGGTAGTGTCCTTGCACTATATGCACTGTGCTTAAAAAGCTACATAATATTTACAATGTGGTGGCCACATAAGGCCATGCGTGACGCTCTGCTATAGTACGCATAGACTGATCCGTCGGTCGTGTATCATATCCATATGTCGCGTCTTGACCGCGCGCTGTGCGTCGAAGGGCGTGCGGAAGGCGACCCGCGCGTCGCCAGTGGCTTGTCCGCGCTCGTTGTACCGCCGGATTATATCGTCCTGGGTCAGCTCGAATTCAGAGAAGAAATTCATGATATCGTCGATTGTGGCGCGGAATGGAACATTCTCCATCGAGACCACACACCCTGGGGCTCCGAAATCGTCAAGCGCAGGATCGTGGTCGTCGTCGTTGCGACCATTATCGTTAAAACCGCCTCCAACCCCGCCACCGCCACCGCCACCGCCACCGCCGGCCCCGCCCCCACGACCGAAACCGCGACCACGACCACGACCGCGATCGAACCCGCGACCTCTGTCGTTGAAGTTGCCGCGGCCCCTGTAGCCCCCTCGTCCTTCGTAGCCACCGCGATTAAATCCACCACGATCGAAGCCTCCTCTATCGAAACCACCTCGCCCTCTGAATCCACCTCGGAATCCTCCGCCTCCACGCATAGGGGTGGGTTCGAAGAACTGTTGCGGGGGCATTGGACTGTTTCCTAGAAGGCTGTCTTGCTGCGGTTTAGGTCCCTCCAAAGCTTCCTCTACCACGCTTCGTGGTACCAAATCAATGGTAACTCGACAGCCCTCGAGATTTTTTCCATGTTTGGTGTGAGCCATTCTCGCTTCTTGAGTTGATCGAAATTCGCAGAAGCAATCTCCGGAGGGCATTCCGTTTGTATCTAGCATTAAATGTATCCGAGCGGGTACCGCACCCGTGTCCGATAAGAAAGTAACGATAGTTCTGTCAGTAGCATCTCGTGGAAGACCTTTCATCAATACACAGTCGAGAGGTTCATTGTCTAAGTCACTAGACATAGCGTTAGAATTTGGTATCGAGTCCATTTGATTTGGAAATTGTGGTCGGTTAGTCCAATTCGTTGCGGCCGTACGCGGGTCTACCGGAGCAGCACCTGGGCCTGGATATCCTCCGAACTGTCCTGGAAATTGTCCAGGGAAACCTTGCTGCTGCGCAAAGGGTGGCGAGAAGAAAGGTGCTCCTTGGGGTTGTGCTTGAAGTGCACTGTTACCGCCCTTAGCCGTGGGTCCTTTATCAATCTGTTGTCGACGTTGTCGAGGGTCACGTGGGGCGGTCACCTCCTGTGGCGTCTCTATCTGTGGCACAAATTTGGTTTGTGGTTCTTGGGACTTATCATTCTGCGCTAGTTTATCTTTTTCATATTCTGCAACTGATATAGTAGTAACACTTGCAGTTCTTCTTCCAAATATGTATCTGTCTTTTCTCTCCAGTGCTAGTCTTGCATCTTCAGGTTTAACGAACTGCACATAAGCAGTTTTGGTCCTGGTGAGACGACAATCGTTAAGCATAATCGAAAGTAGCGAGAAATCACTAAATGATTTAATAATATCATGTTCTTTGACAAAATTGGGCAAATCAGACATTTTAATAACACTAAGGGGAATCTGAGATTTGGACTCCGCGTCGACAATGGCTAGGCTCGGTTCCTCCTCGTCGTTATCCTCGCGATAAGGTAGAAAGGAGTCTACCGCTGTTTCATATACACTATCTTCTAGAGCTTCCACAAGTACTTCAGCTCCTTTTAACTCGTTGCTTTTACGCTGTAATGCAAGCTGTTTAGAGCGAGGTTCACAAAATCGTACGTAAATGTTGCCCGTCCGACGTCCCATACTATCATTTATCATTTTGATACCATGTTTGTCTATCAAAAATGGGAAGAAGCGGCGGACATCACCGTAGCTTGTGTGGTTCGGAGCATTTCTGATAGCAACGCAACAGTCTCGCTGTTGCTCGTTATTTTCAAATCGTGTTGCGCGTCCTTCACGACCACGGAAGTTCCCGCCACCCCGCGACATGCCGCCCCGTGCTGTAGGACTCTGCAGCCTGCCGCCTCCGTTACCGTTTAGTTCTCCTTGGAATGCGTGAGGATTTCGTTTTTTGCCGAGCTCTTGTAATTTATTGAACGCTTCGGCTATAGAAGGATCAGTGAAACGGTTCATGGGTGATTCACTTCGAACCATAGGTCCGTTTTGCAAAATTTGTTGCATTTGTGGCATTGCATTTTGATTCATACCTGGAAAATTTGTTGGCGCAGTTGTATTGACAAGATCTTGTATATTATCGACACTATTTTCTTGCGAACCCGATAAAATGCGGTCGTTTCTACGGTCACGAGAGCGCCTCGAAGGTGATCGATCTCTGGAACGACTGCGATCTTTCCTATCACGTTTCCGGTCTCGCCGTTCTCTACTCCGGCTGCGATCACGACGACGCCTATCTCGTGAGCGCGATCTATCACGGCGGTCTCTTTTGCGGTCTTTCCTGTCTCGGTCTCTTGACCTAGATCGCGATCTAGTGCGGCGCCTATCTTTCTCACGACTTCGCTTTCTTTCCATCTTTTCTTCTTCTTTATCTTCCTCGGCGTTAGAGGTATTAGCAGACGGGCTTACTAATGGTGCCGGCGGTTCGATAACTGCAGGTTGTGGAATCTCCTGGGGATTTCCGATGCCCGGGATACCGAAACTAGAGAGGGGATTGTTACCAAGAGCGGCGGAAAAAGGAGTTAGTGCCGGAATCAGTGGTTGTTGTACGGTGGCTGTAGCGGGTGCAGGAACGGTGACAGGAGCTGACAGCGTGGTGGCGACGGTTGCGGGGGCAGCGAGGCTGAGCAGCGGTACGCTCTGCCTCGCAGCTTCTATTACTTTGTGCATCTCGGAGCGGGAGCTAAGCAGCAGCTTCACTTGGATCTCTTTGATTTTTCCACCGTCGAGCATCATTGCTTGACGCGCGTCTTCATCCGTACTGTAACAATAGAAACGCCATATAAGAACCGTGACAGACGTTACTTTTGGAACACCAACTATTACATTATTGTGATAATAATAATTTAAACACCATCGCTCTCTAAATAAAATAAATTGTGGTTTGAAAATAATCAATTTGTGGAACAATTTATTGTAGAAAAAAATACCAACTTTTATAGCCTTAATACACCTAAAGAACTTCATTGAATATCACAGCTTCACACAGACCAGAAAACCACCTCAAGGCCTATGTTTTTATGCACACCAAAATTGCGGCTAACTACCAGGACGGTGATGTGAAGCTCGGTCACAGATGATAGTTATTGACTTATTCCTACTACTTATTAGGGGATTCGTTCTGGGCATTTTTTATTATTCTACCCGTTTGGCCGCCCGCAACGTGTTCGAGTGTATGATAACTATTCCATCTGGTCTCCGCCCGCAACGTGTTCGAGTGTATGATAACTATTCCATCTGGTCTCCGCCCGCAACGTGTCCGAGTGTATGATAACTATTCCATCTGGTCTAACACATTAGCTGGGGTTTACAGGGTGGCGTTTTTATTCAGTACTGCCACAAATTTGTTTTAAAGTGGGTGGTTTAATGTTGGACTAGTGATTAGTGAACCTGACTGCTAAGCCAGAGGTCGTGTTCGACCCAGGACAAATAATTGTGTGATGAGCATGATCATTTGTTCTTTGTCTGGATGTAATTTATCTATAATATGTACGTATTAATAAATATATAAGCATGTTTATCAGCAGTCTGGTTACCATAACTCTGCCTACTTTGAGCAGGCCAGGTCCACTCCCCAGTGTAACTACTAAGCGAACTAAAATTCAGTAGGCTGCCGCGCGCCGGTCGGGCCGCACGTTAGTTCAATGCTCGCTCACTGGCTACGTCGCGTCATCCGTTCGTATCTAGACTATAGAGTTATTAGTACTTAGCCTAGGTTTATTTGTTAACAAAAATAGAGTAATTGGCACATAACTTACTGGTACTTAAATAATCAGATGAATTAATTCTTCAAAAAAAGACAACCCTAACATCGCGGCATTGTCAGAACAGATAAGATATAACTGTAGGTAATTAGTGTGTGGCATAAATTGAGACTTTATTGTGTCGGAACAAGAGTCGCTATTTATTTTAATGATTTTGCGGAGTGGGACTTCTGTACCTGTACTATTATGTATTCTGTGGTTTGGGATCAGACGGCCGTGTGTGAGATGTGTGAAATTATTATTATTATTAAAGATGTCACTATTCATTTAAGCAATATTGTGAAAAGTTAGAGATACATATCGACAAAAACCTCTCATAGTGTTCAGATACAAAATTCGAGTCATAAAATATTTGCCTCTGCAGCTTATTTAAGAAGATAATGTAATTAATTTCCTTCTTACTTCTACCGAAGTTGAACTCGTGCGATCTATTCTTCTCCCCATTCTTGACTATGCCGACGTCAGCTATCTCGATCTTAATGAGGTCCAACTAGATAAACTTGAGACGCCAGAATTTCTGTATAAGATTCATCTTCGGCTTACACAAGTGTGATCATATCTCCGAATTTAGTACCAAATTCAAATAGCTTCCGATTCGCCTTCGCCGGAATACTCATATCCTCTCTTTACTGTATAATATCTTGTTTAACCCTACTATCTCTGCCTGCCTCAAGAAACGTTTAGCATTCATTCACGACACATATAATACCTTGATAGGTACTTGAGATCATCGAAAAACCTGACCTGGAAATTCAAAGCCACTCCCACAACTTTCTGACAAACCTTAGTGTAAGCTGCACGCCTATGGAATGCATTGCCAGAAGTGGCAGTCACTATTTTTCAAAAGCTATCTCTGTAACAACTATCCTACTAATATTATAAACGGGAAAGTTTGTGAGGATGTATGGATGTATGAATGTATGGATGTTTGTTTCTCTTTCACGCCAAAACTACTGAACCGATTGCAATGAAACTTGGTATGTAGATAGCTGGAGACCTGGATTAACATATATAGGCTACTTTTTATCCCGATATTCCCACGGGATTAGGACTTACGCGGGTGACATCGCGGGGCGCTGTAGGTATATATATCTTTGTATATATTTATGTATTATGTATGTACGTACAATTGTTTTAAATAGTAATACTAATATATACACGTAGTATACTTAACGAGATATCTATTAGAATAAGTGATATTATTATGACATGTGATATACAAATCGTGTATTGCTATTTAAAAAAAGAACTGTGCACCACAAGTCTCCTAAAACTATACAGTCCATTATAGGTTGTCTGTAAGAGATGGCAGACCGCGATAAGACGCCCATTGTACTGCTACTTAATACCTATTATATTTTTCGTGTGTACTTATCCCATTTCTTGGTGTGCAATAAGGTGTAAGTATCTATTCAAAGATAATCCCAGGATTGTAAACAGGTAGGATTAAGGTGTTACAGAAAGGTTGTGATATTTTAGGAAAGATATATAGGTACCTAGAGCTTAAAAATTGTTTAATTTTATTTGAATTGACATAAAAATAATTGTCATCGTGAATTTGTCGTCTCAAGAACAGTATAATAGTCGGTATACAAGTCAAGGTCAAGTGATGTTTTCCATTGCACATTAGCTATTTGGACGAGTTGCGAAGGGGACGATCTGCTTCAGACTCATCAAAGAAACCTACCTACAGTGTACTGGGCTAACTGGACGAACATGCTTGGTTCTTGTAAAGTTAAACGGTGAATGAGTCATTCAAGATGCTGTTCTTATTGCTTGCAAGCATTGGGTGTTCAGATTAAACAAGTCCTTGAACACCACAGATTTGTTGTAGGGTGCAATCCATAAATTACGTCACACGAATTTAATGATTTTTTTAATAATGAAAGTTTTTGTATTAATGAAATATCTAATAATGGAATGAAACATCTTGTGACCATGAACGTTCAACCCTAAGCTAGAGATAGAATATTAAATATTTTAATTTTTTTTTTTCAGTTACTGTTATAAGTAGAGATCGGATAATTTGATGCATATTTACCTAAAGTTGAGATGTTAACTATTATGGAAAGCACTTTTTTATCGAACGAATCCCGCGATTCCAGGAAATTCAAATTTAAGTGTACCTATACTCCGTGAGATGTAATAAACCCCAGTTTGACACAATTGACACTTGCTCTGTTACAACGTATAATGGTTGCTTTTCCCTACTTTTATTGTCAGTGAATTTTGACGAAGCAAAAACAACCTTATTACGTTGTAACAAGTGTCAAATCGGGCCTATTAAACCCCAGGAAATGTAAGCATTTTGTAAGAGTGCGAGTGAGACGGCAAATTATACTTGCTTGTACGCAAGTAGCGACGCGACAATACAGCTAGATTATTTATTAAGTTATCCTACGTTTGGAGATTAATTCAGATAAGTTAGTTTTTTCAATGCAGAGCTTGCCCCTTTAATAATTTCTCTTTTTTAACCGACTTCATAAAAGGAGGAGGTTTTCAATTCGTGGGAATCTTTTTTTTATGCATGTTCACCGATTACTCGAAGACGCCTGAACCAATTTGGAAAATTATTTTTTTGTTTCAAAGGACTTTCCCGGTGGTCCCATTTAAATCGAAATCAGTCGAGCAGTTTTTGAAAAATCAACAAATATCTTAAAATGATGATATTTTCGTTTACTCCGAAACCTCGCTGTCTCATTGGAGCACTGCGTTTAGTTGACCTACCCATATTATATTTAAACAAAATACATCTACTTTCTACTAAAAAGCACATTGAACTCGGTGACACTTTTTTAAAAGATAATTGTTATGATGTGTAACTATTAGCATGTGTGCGTGGGCTGCGACCCCGCCCAAGAACTATGACATGTAAACAGTGTGCTTATAGCTATCGGTGCTTTCACTTGTCCCGCATAGAATACCTAACAGTGGCGACGAATATTACCCACAATCGCAATTTTGTAAAATTACCCAGCAATTCTGTGGAATTTTGTCAACTTTCGATCATAATGTTGGTGATTGGAAGACATACAAAGGACGTATTACGCAGTGGTTTATCGCAAATGGCATTGATGCGAAAACTGATGCAGCGGGCATTAAGAGGCGAGCTATACTACTCAGCGCACTCAATGATGGTACCTACAAGCTGGCAGCGGATTTGGCGCTACCTAACGACGTGCAGGACGTGCCAGACGACGACGTGGTGATGTTACTAGATAACCATTTCACGCCAAAACGGTGTGGTTTTAGTGAACGTTACAAATTCTACGTAGCTTCACAGCAACCGGGCGAGACGTACACACAGTGGGCAGCTAGGCTTCGTGGGCTTACCTTGCACCGTGAATTTAGCAACGTTGATGAAGCGTTGCGCGATCGCTTCGTGATGGGGATGGTAGTAGGTCCGGAACGCGAAAAATTGTTCGCGCAAGATTTGGGGATTTTGACATTAGCGAAGGCGGTGGAATTAGCAGAAAGCGTAAGATGTGCGAGCGCTGCTGCTTCTGCTTCTACCTCCGCAGATCAGACACAGGTGTTCAACATTTCCAGAGGACATAAACAAACCCAGCCTACCAGTGCCGAGGAGAAAAAGTGTTCGGTTTGTGGTCGTGCTAACCACAAGGCATCTGAATGTCGGTTTGCAAAGTACAAGTGCAATAAATGCAACAAAGTATTTGCGTAAAATGTGTAACAAAATTAACTACATGTTAACAGAGATGTAAGCGAGGACCATGATGGTAAGTCAATTTTTAACATCTTGTCGGCTAGGGGAGAACCTATGACGGAAACGGTTTCAATTTGTGGTCAAAAGTTGGAGTTTGAAGTTGATAGTGTAGTAGTATGTATAAAAAAATATTTCAAAGTATACCATTACAAAGGTCACACAATTTTTGTGTGTGTGGGATATGTAAAACTGCCAATATACATACAATATACAATATACATACATACTTGCAGCGCAAACATATGTTCGATGTGTTTGTTATAGTTACTAGGCAGAGACTTCATATCAACATTTAAGTTAAAGTTAACATCTGTAAATTTTTTGAATGTTAGTCAAGGTGTAGTTGAACAGTTACAGTCACTTTTCCCCGAGATATTTTCTGATAAGCTCGGCGCTTTTAAAAATTATCGAGTGAAGTTAAAGTTAAAAAATGAGGCCACACCAATAATCTTTAAACCCCGGCCGATTGCATTTGCAGTACGCGACAAAGTCGACGAAGAGTTACAACGCCTATTGAACTTAGGAGTATTAAAACCGATTCAACATTCTGACTATGCATCACCTATTGTGCCTGTTCTTAAACGTGACGGTTCAGTAAGAATATGCGCGGATTACTCTGTTACCATTATCATTGATACTTGGCAACATGTTGCAGACACTTACAAAGTTTGTATAAACGTGAAAATCTAGACCCCAAAGTGCATACTTTACGAACTAAGACCTAATAAGCGTATTTTACGTTTTTATTTTTATCTTTCAAACAAATTCAAAACAACGTATGTTAAAATCTACAGCTCTCTATATAAGCGCTTTATATAAAAACTAGCTAATGGCCAAACGTTCGCGTAGCGGAAACTAGAATTTCTCCGAAGTTTATGCATGCACTAATTTTATTCATACATACACAATTACACACAAATACACACTAATTTCTGAACACATTTTTTTTCTTCTAAGTCCATGGATTAAAAAAAAGTTCCGCCAGGACAACGTTCGCCCAGCGGAATCAGTTTTTATCGAATTTCTACACAATGGCTGCATGCACAAACTTTTTTTTACCATACACAATTACACGACGTCATACACTAAATATCTGCATAATTAAAATATTTAAATTCAACAACATTCCGCTGCGCGAACGCACACTCCCCAAATGGACTCGGTGCAATTTTATCTCAAATAAGTGACTAGGTCGAACGACCGATATCATTTGCGTCCCGTACGCTGAACGCAGCGGAAAAGCGCTACTCGCAAATTCAAAGAGAAGCGACAGCAATTATATTTGGAGTCAGGCGGTTTCATCAATATTTATACGGGAGAGCGGAAGCGTTTATTTTCCGCACGGATCATAAACCTCTAATATCCATATTTGGACCATATAAGGGCATACCAGAGATATCAGCGAATAGATTACAAAGATACGCAATCTTTTTAAATGCATATAATTACACGATCGAGTATGTTAGAAGTGCTGATAATAATGCGGATTATTTATCACGGGCGGGTATGTGCGGCGCGCGGGGGCAGAACGAGTTGCGGGGCGAGGGTGCCGCCGTTCCAGGCGACCGCGCAACGTACATTAACTTTGTTGTTGAAGGAAACATGCCGGTGAGTTTAGATGAACTACGCGCAGAAACCGCTAAGGACGTGACCTTAGCGAGGGTTATTAATTACGTCCTTAACGGTTGGCCTAGACAATTGCTATCAGATTTATATATAAAACTGTATTACTTATGTAGAACACAATTATCATTGGAAAACGGATGTCTTGTGAGAGGACATAAGGTCGTAATTCCAGAAACATTACGCGGTAAAGTTATGCAGGAGTTGCATAATAGGGAATATGCATGTATTTTTTTTTTATCTTTTATTGACTTGTTCCATCATTCTACTCTCAAAAAAAATATAAATAACCTCGGCAATGTTCAAATTAATTTTTAAAATAACATTGAAAACATCGATAAAATTTGATCTGTTTAAACGCCGCCATATTTCGCGGGCCTTGGATGACGTCAGATATCACGCTCAGTGTTTGTTTCATAAACTTAGTATACTTACTTGAAGTGTTACAGTAATTTTATACCGATTTTCAGTTGTAATTACTATGTATTGTAATTAATAGACGATGGATAAAGTTTAAAAAACATTTTATAAGTATTGCCTTGTCCCTAAGTGTAAAAACACTATAAGAAGTACACCCAATACAATATTTTTCCTGTACAAAATAATAATGTGAAATACGAAAACAATGGTGTAAATTAATGAGAAGAGATGAAGTATCTTCAATATCGTGTTTATATTGTTGTGAAGATCACTTTAATGTAAGCATATTACAATTTAATTGCTAGAATAGTGTGAATTAGTCAGCAGTAGGTCATTTATGTTGGTTTTAAATATCAAGCAGAAGGCAACTTGCTTGTCTACTTAAACTAAGTAACAAAACTCCAATAAAACTTCATGAATATAACTAGCTATACATATCTTACCTATCCTTTAGATTATAATATAACAAGTATTATAATAATTACCTTGCGGATTTCACTCCTTTGACCTCAGCAGACGTAAAATCTGGATTTGATGCAAAATATGTAGTCATCATGAATGCATCTATTTTCGGTAGATTGTCCGATTGTTCTTTGACAAAACTACATTCAGTCATCGTCCTAGATAATTTCTAATATCACTAGAATGCCTAAATTGCACTAGCTAAGGGCAAAAACCACAGAAACACCTATCTTTCTCCGTAACACTACGAATATAGGCGCCGATAATTGACAGGACGGGGAATTTGACGTCATGTTTTGTTTTCACCAATAGTGAAGCGTTTTGCAAAGTTGAATTTTTTTTTATATTTTTTGCAATTAAAGACGAACTAAATAAGAAAATAATTGTTTAGGCATAATATGTGGACAATAAAGATTCAAGGGAAAATTAATCAAGTAAATTTAAACAACATGCATATTCCCTATTCACATTTAGGAATTGTAAAAACTAAGGCAGAGGCTAGGGCACGGTTTTGGTTCCCAAAGATAGACGCAGCTTTGGAAGCAATGATTAACCCACCAGCACCGTTTTATAGGGTACATATAGATTTTTCAGGTCCTATTAATAATCAAATGTTTTTGGTAGTGGTAGACGCATACACCAAATGGGTGGAAGTGTATGACGTAAGCGGTTCTACAACTTCTTCAAACGTCTTAGGAAAACTATACGATTTTATGTCTAAGTACGGTCTACCGCATACAATAGTCAGTGACAATGGTATTTTACCGCTTTTACCTCTTTCGAGTTTAAAAATTTCTGTTCGCTAAATAGCATTAGTCATTTGACGTCACCAGCGTACAGCCCATCGAGTAATGGACAAGCGGAAAGCTTTGTTAAAATTGTAAAAAAAAGGCATTAAATCTAGCGTTATAACTTCGAGTAATAAAAGTGATTGTAAGTTAAAAATTTTAAAATACCTTTTCGATTACAGAAATTCCGTACATTCAGTCACAGAGTTCTCACCGGCTGAGTTAGTGTTTGGGCGTAGATCACGTTTAGATTTATTGTACCCGAAAACCCCGTCGGCCTCGCTCACAACCCCCACCGATAATGTTAATTGTCAACAGTGTTCGCAAATTAAGTTCAGTGGTGGAAATAATAAAAAAAGTGTTTAAACCTGGAGACGAAGTATTGTACAAAAAACATATAAACAATGTAAAATTTTATTGGTGCAGGGGCACTATTAAAAAGAGACTGGGTAAAGTGTTATACCTCGTTCATGATCTGACTTCTTCGTGTTATGTAAGGAAGCATAAAAATCAAATATTATTATATAAAGGTAACAGAGGTAATGTTTCACAACAACCGCAACAACATTGTGACCTAGACGACTTGGGATGTCATACCGATTTAACGGGCAACTCTCAGGAGCATGCTTCATTGAGAGAGGAAAGGGTTGAACCAGATGTACAACCGTCGCAGTCACCCACGTCTGAGACAGTGCCGGGTCCGGTATCGAGGTGTCCAGATAGATTGTTGCGAAACATTGCCAGAGTAGATTACAAGCCTTTTTTGTAAGTCTATTGTGTAAAATAAGGGGAGGAAATGTTATGTATGTGTAACTATTTGCAAGTGTGCGTGGGCTGCGACCCCGCCCAAGAACTATGACAATTAAACAGTGTGCTTATGGCTATCGGTGCTTTCACTTGTCCCGCATAGAAAACCTAACAATAGTTATTCTCTTCCATTCTACCTGGCCTTTTAATCTTATTTTTTCAAAGGCATTTCCCTTTTTCATTCTCCTTTTAATTGCTCAGAACCCTCTCAATAACATCTCTGCCTACGTAGCATTGGTTCTGTTGAGAAAGTGTTTTGCGGTTGAGAAAGTGTTTTGCGGTTCCGAAGATTACCTATCTTCTAAGGATAGGTCCTGTCTGGTTGTTCCCTCAAGATGTGTCTTCCTTTGATAACTCCCGGTGGAAAGCATTTTGAATGTTTTGTTGAATGATCCACAGTGGGGCCAAGTCTCTTTGCCTGGCGGTCTGTGTGTGTGCGTCGAGTGAGGGATGTGTGTCTGCTTACCTTTCTCGCGTCGGCAGATATACGATAGATATTTTTGTGGAGATTTTTTTTACTTAACTCAGTCTTTTTTGCAATTTTAGTTTTTTGCGGAAAAAGCCCTTCACGCAATTAATGGACGCCCCTTTATGGATGTCACTTTATGTCGAACAACGTTGACCCTAATCTGTGACGTCATTTAAGGATGGCTCCTAGTCGATATACAATGCTGGTCACTTAAATTCAACCGGGTTTAAAATTTGCTTCTTTTCACACCTATATCCTAACACGTACCGTACCTAACAATTTTTAAATTCCGGAAAAATTTCTTAATATTTAAAAATATCGAAAGCACCTCTATGTTAACATAATTTCAGTTGATTTACCCTAAATTAATTCTACCTATGATTATGAGACTTGAAATAGGTACATTTTATAATTTGATTTGAACAGCGTTTGAGTATCTGTCCATGTTCCAAAAGTAGTGCGTAAAATCAGAATTAGCTAACATTCTTAGAGGAAAAGGAAGATATTAAGTTCTCCAGTTCTATATAATTCCATACTTCCATTAAAAATGACAAATATATTTGTTAAGCTCGCACGGAAGCGTATACATAGGCATAGATAATAGTTACGTCGAGACAAATATCTTTCTCACTGAGGTTAGTTTTTACAAGGATAATGTGAATGTTGTGGGTTTCTGTATACTAGCGGCCACTTGCGAGCAGGCAAATCGTTTGCTTATTTGCCACCTTAATGTTAAACCTTTTTTGCCTACCCGGATAGGTATCAAGTTCTTTGCTAAGAATTACGTATTGGCAAATTATTGTATTGTTACCCTATACCTATATGTTTTAGGAGTCAGTTTCTCAAAAGGAAAAAGGAACCCTTATGGGATCACTTTGTTGTCTGTCTGTCTGTCAAGACCTTTTTCTCAGGAACCGGTGAAGGTATCAAGTTGAAATTAATACCAAGGCGTGTGCGTTCGCGCAGCGGAATGTTGTTGAATTTAAAGATTTTAATTATGCAGATATTTAGTGTATGACGTCGTGTAATTGTGTATGGTAAAAAAAAAATTGTGCATGCAGCCATTGTGGAGAAATTCGCTAAAAACTGATTCCGCACGTTGTCCTGGCGGAATTTTTTTCAATCCATGGACTTAGAAGAAAAAAAATGTGTCTAAAAATTAGTGTGTATTTGTGTGTAATTGTGTATGTATAAATAAAATTAGTGCATGCATAAACTTCGGAGCAATTCAAGTTTCCGCTACGCGAACGTTTGGCCATTATCTAGTTTTCATATAAAGCGCTTATATAGAGAGCTGTAGATTTTTACATACGTTGTTTTGAATTTGTTTATATTTGTTTAAAAAACAGATTTAGAAAAAACCGTAAGGTTTAAAAGATAAAAATATTGCCAAGTGCAACATGTTGCCAAGTATCAATGATGTTCCGTTAGTAATTAAAGAGTTATAGGACAAATTACCATGAATAGACCACTGTTTACAAAGCAGTCAAATATCACGACGTTCTAAAGGAATTGCATAGTAAAATGTATTCCAATAATTAGTGTATTAATTGAACTACTCACATGCAAAATTTTATCTCATTAAATTCAGTAATTAAAGAGAAACAATTAAAATACTGACAAAGCATCGAAAACCTACATAACCCGACCAACTTCGGATGGCTACAAAAAAGCGGCCGTGCAATATATTTAGGTAACATTCTAAAATTTACAGTATAATACCGGTATTAAATTGGTACAGGTGACAACACAATTGTTTCGATATAATTTATAGGTCATTTATTTTTCTACACCTGCTTTTTAAAATGTATTTGACTATGACAGTAAGTACTATTGACGTAGGTACTTTAAGTATGCGCTTGAGACTTGCGTCAGTATATGATATTACCGTTGTACTGGTAGTGACTTATGTATGTATGCATTTTAAGTCTATTGCTGTCTCTAACCGATGACAGAGTATGTTTAGCAAGCGTTTGTTAACGTTAAGTTTTTATGAACAAGAGACTAGTCATGATAAGCGTCTCAACTGCGCTCCCGATACGCTCAAAACACACGCGCCTGTGCGCGCACATGAGTTGTATGCCAAGTTCTGCCGTTACTGGGGCGCGCACCCCAGGGATTGTCATGACTAGTCCCTAAGAGGGTTAGAAATTTTAAGGTTATTTTCTGTCTTTTCATTCATTCATTCATATGCTCACGGCTGTTGTCCCAAAAGGGGAGGCAGAGGTGTGACATTTCTGTGACACCCACATTTCGCCAATTTTTGGGTTGCTACGTATCAGGTGGCGAGAAATAAATAATAAATACATAAGTATTACATGTAATTAAAAATATTTTTGTACACGGATATTTAATTAGAGAAGTACTTGTTAATTGAAGATTTATTTTTATCGTAGGTAGTGGCGTTATTATTAAAAAAATATTGGCGTTATTATTAAACGTGGGAGAGCCATGCTTCAGCACGTATGGGCCGGCTCGACTCCGCTCGATACCACGGCCTTACAGAAAACCGGTAGTGAAGCAATGCTTGCATTACATTTCGCCGCGTGAGTGAGGTTACCGGAGGCTCTAACCCTTCCCTCTCCCTTATTCCCGTCCTTCCCCTCTCAACCCCCCTCTTTTCCTACTCCCACCTTAAAGGGCGGCAACGCACTTGTGACTCTTTAGTTACAGGTGCCCATGGGCGGCGGTAGTCATGTACCATCAGGTGACTCGTCTGCTCGTTTGCCCCCTACACCATAAAAAAAAACAAATATTTTTCATTCAAGAAATACAATTGTTTTATTTTTTCCTAATGCTTGTGTACGCAACTGTACCATATTAATAAATACTATACTGGAAGGTTAAGAACGTTACTCAGATATATGGCACGGCCGTTTTTTTGTAGCCATCCGAACTTATCCGAACTTGAACGCACACGTAATAATTAATGATGTAAAATAAATGATTAATGATGTAAAATAATCAAGCTTCTAAGTCAACACAATCAAAAGATACGGCCGTTCAGCCTTAAATTTTAACAAATTGGAATATTTTGCAGGTACATCAAAACCTATAGGGTAGTACTTTCCATTGACCTAGAATCATGAACTTTGGTAAGAAGCAAGGTCTCACAGCACAAGTAAATCCGAAAAAAAAAACCGAAAGTCGTTAATTTGTTGTAATATCATATGAAATGTTTTTGTTTTTTTTTTATTACAAACTTATATTTCTGTTTAAAGTTAACCATGTCGTAAATCGATGTATGGGAGACAATTTTTAAAACCGCAACGTTAAGTTTGTCTTTCGGAAAAGACGGGAAAAAAATCTTTTAGAATTGATTCCCGAAATGGACGTACAAGTTTGTTTACTTACGGAACCCTCGGTGCGCAAGTCAGACTCGCACTTGCCCGGTTTTTTTTTTCATATCATAGAAGAGCCCGTGATCGCTAGAGCTTCGTCATTTTATGAAAGCTGAACTTTTTTGTGCTGCGCATATACGCATCCATAATACATAAACAGAGGGAGGAACGTTCGGGGAGTATGAAGTTTGGGTTCTGGTGGCTTCTGCAGCTAAAGAGCTTTCTTAAATTATCTTCGTGATAATATTAGAAATCACGTCATTCAATGTCAGGCACCCTTAAAGTATGAAAAATTGTAATTCCACTATCGTCATAGTATAAAAGCTGAATTTCATATATCTTACTTGGGTAATTGTTAAAAGGGGTGTCCTAAGTAGCCACACAATTTCGTCAGTTCTAACATCTTGTCAGACAGAGTTGAAGTCAACCCTGAAGCGATATAGGTACAGGGTGGTACAGGTGTATTTGAAAAAGGAACACTTAAATCACTGAAAGCGCATGACTCTAGCATGCAGTTACAATAAGAATTTTTTTTTTTAAATTATCCGTTTACAAGTTATGACCGCTTAACTTTCTAGGTATTTTTGACTCCGTTTTTTGTAAAAGTAGGTGGAATGTGTACCTACAGTTAAGCTTTTAAATCGTACAGATTTTTTATTTTGAAATTTTTCATTTTGTTACTAAGAAAATCCATAAAAACTAACTTCGAAAGTTAGTTTTTATGGATTTCCACAATAACTGAGTATTCACTCAGAGCCGAATTGAAAAAGTATGTACGTTTAAATTTTTTAACTTTACACGTTCCACTTGCTTTTATGAGAATCGGAGGTAAAAATGTATGGAAGTTCAAACGGTTTGACTTACGGATATTTTTTTCAAAAATTCTTATTGTAACTGCATGCTGGTGATGCCCTTCCAGTGAAATTAGGAAGTGTTCCTTTTTAAAATAGGTAGGAACACCTGTATATGTATGTACAGCATAGCGAATGTGAATTAAGGTGTTTGTTTGATTAAGCGGATAGGTACCTACTTTAATTATACAAAACAAAATTATAAATGTTATTGTGTGTTAAAGTGAGTAGGTCATGCTCGCCTAGAAGTCCTAGCGATAGTGTATGTGTCGGGTTGTTCGGCTCCCTTCGATATGATTGAGCTCGTTGACGGATTTCGTGGTAGAGGCTGATCGACTCCGGACTGCTATAACTTAAATATACTTAGTAGTATTTTGCGCGACTGTTTATATTTTAGAACAATATGTTTGTTTATATCTTAGAACAATATGTTACATTGTCCTCACATTTAGTGTTTGGAGTTTCTTGTCTGTTCTTCTCCATAGAATCTACGTATCTATTCGAACGGACAACTAGCTCTCCTACTCCTGACAATTCAAAAATAACCATCCTAACTGGATTAATTGAAATAATCACAATTTACTGAATGAGTTGGCAACATTTTTAATGATTTTAATTTTTTTGCGGTTTATGGATAAAGATGCTTAAAATATCTATTTCATTCAAACCTCGCCATGATTATGATAATTACCTACCTATTTTAAAAGTTTCATTTATGTTGCCACAATACACATGTATATACAGTACCTATTATTAAGTGTTATCTAATCATAAGATAACAAGAATGTCATAATTATTTTTACTCTAACAAAAAATTAGAACAATTTTTAAACAAATTCGTTTTTAAATAAGTATAGCTGATATTAATAAAAACTAACAAAAAAAGCACTTCTGATTGGCTACCTGTGTTGTTTTGTTATTCTTATTACCTATCCGACTTTGAAGGCGCGCGGTAAAGCATTTGACTGAAACTTCGACAGGTTCAATTCAAGCTCAATGCATTACTTAAAAAAAAAAACCACTACGCTACCTAAATACCTATGCCTATTTGCAGTTTTTGGATATTTTTATGTATACATCTGTATTTACATAAAAATATGTGACGGTCCTACATAACTTACCTTTTTTATAAACTACGCATTATTATAAATAACAGTCATAAAAAAAAACTAATTTAGTTAAGTTATTGGTAACAGCTTAACATAATATTATTGTTAAGCTCTTACCAATAACTAGAAAAACTGTAACATAATTATTACTAGCAACCCGTCTCGGCTTCGCACGGGTATACAAATTATACACCAAAACCTTCCTCATGAATCACTCTGTCTATTACTGAAAACGAACGAAAGTAGTTTTTCAGTTTATTGCTAACAGACAGACAGACAGACGCAGCGCGGAGGACTTTCGTTTTATAATATGTAGTGATGAACACAAAACTGAATTCGCGTTCCTGACAAAAAAAAATCGTCTTGTCAGATAGATAACAACGCACGTACAGTTACCGGCACGAGTCGTGAGCACACTCTTTATTGGTCGATATGATGTTGACCACGCTGACGCTGCACGTGATTGGTTCTTCAGTCGATGCTCGTCGTCTATTGGGTTCGCACGTATCATTTGAGTGCAATGTTAGTGAAAACTTTTTAACTAGTTAATTTTTGAAAAATTTGTGCTCACGACTCGTGCCGATATCTGTAACAAGATCACTTAGTTGTATTGTCCCTCATACCATTTTCCTTTTGAGGTGGGGCACCTTAAAAACTATTTGTTCAACGTACAACAGCTATCATTATATAAGTACATATCTAGTAAAGATAAGTAGGAAACTTAAACCGCTGGTGCGTCAGTTAATAATCGTATCACCTCTGAATATATTATATACCACCTATCACAAATATTAGTTCTCTGACCCGTAGGAGCAGAATGTTAACCTTCATAATTGATAATTATAACTACCTACTCTATGCACAATTATGATCTTTTACATTTATTAACTTGTTAAAAGATCTATGCTGACATACAATTGACCAAAACGATTAGAAACATAATTGAAAATTAAATATAATAATGCAATTCGAGAATCTGTAAAAGCTCCTCTGCACTACTCGCGAAGTTGCCCGAAGTTATG
The DNA here is from genome assembly GCA_949752705.1 of Callimorpha dominula. Lineage (NCBI taxonomy): Eukaryota > Metazoa > Arthropoda > Insecta > Lepidoptera > Erebidae > Callimorpha > Callimorpha dominula. The sequence goes on along the minus strand of OX457009.1, from coordinate 8,768,848 downwards.
CGAATACGAGTGTGGACAGGCACTTTGCTTTGCTTCGTGCAACCTCGCCTCGCCCCGGCCGACTTCCAGTTGTTGTCGGTTTTGCACCTGAGTCAAAGGACTCGAAGTGTCCCTAAGTTCCTGAGCTTCTCACGAGGTTGCACGAGTGTGTAGTGACATACTTCGGACTTCGGTCAACTTCGACAAGTACTTCGTCGAAGCAACTTCGCGAGTAGTATAGAGGGGCTATGGATTCTAACGATACCAAATGACACTGGCTATATATTTTTTTGAAATTGAATATACCTATAGTTGTTATATGGCGTGTAATTCGTTTTTTGGCAGAGCGGTTGTTTTTATTTATTTAGGGTTCCGTTTCTCAAAATTAAATTAAAGAACCATCATAGGATCACTTTGCTGTCTGTCCGCATGTCTGTCTGTCAAGACTCTTTTTCTCAGGAACCCGTAGATGCATCAAGTTGAAATCAACATCAAATACTTATGTCAGCGCCTTGAAGCTGTAAAAAAATCAAGCTTCTAAGTCAACGCAATCAAAAGATACGTTAATTAAGCCTTAGATTTTAACAAATTCGAACGGTAAATCAAAACCTATAGGGTACTTCCCATTGACCTAGTGTATGTGTAATCATGAAGTTTGGTAAGAAGCAAGGTCTGACAGTAGAAGTAAAGGAAAAAATACGAAAGTATTGTTATATCACATAAAATAATAGTTTTTGTGATACAAACTTATATTTTGCCGTTGGAAAGTTGTCGTATATGTATGGGATGTATGGGAGAGTATTTTTAAAACTGCAAAGTTAAGTTTCTCAAGCAAAAATCTTCAAGGATTGATTCCCGAGATGAACGTACATACAAGTTTGTTTGTTTTACGGGGCGCGACTCGCACTTGTTTTTTTATTATTGTATGTATGAGAGTTTCTTTATTCCATCATACCTTCTAAACGCCTGTACAGCATGGGGTATCGGTATTTCATAAATAATGGAGAAATATCATGAGATAATTGACGGGGCATTCTGACATCAGAATAACTGGACCACGTCAGTTTTACCTTGTAGGCGTTATAACTAGTTTATCTTTTCGTTAAGATTTGGTATCGTAAAAACATGAAAAACTCATAAGTATGTGGAGAGTAGGTACGTAGTAGGTACTAAACAATATTGTTGTTGCATCCGACATCGTGAGCCAATGAAAGAACTTTCGCGTAATTAGATGACTAAAGCAAGCAAATAATCATATTTTTTTAAAAGCGGACAAGGTCAACTAAAAAAAGTTTTCTGCTGTATACTACGTGAAGTCAGTAGCATTAGATGGCAACTCCCACCGACTTCAATTTAAAATAATTTTAGAATTTAGGTTATTTTTTTCATCATGAGACTGAACTGACCTACTTGTTGTTTTCGAGCTCTTTCAATTTCAACAACGCAAGTCTAAATAGGTAGTGTTGCGTCGATTAGTAAGGTTGACTTAAGGAGTTGAAAAGACTTTCCAATTCAGACTTCCTACAACGAGGCCCTTATGCGTGGTAAATCAGAAGTTCTTTGTGCAGTTTTATCTATAGGTATCTATTTTTAGGGCAGCATCGTTTCATTACTTCCGACATCCAGCGCAGGCAATTGACAATGTTTGACCGCCTATCCGGCTTCAGGGTGGGCCGGATATCGAGTATCCGGTAAACAGCTAATCGTTTCATCTCTTAATATAAATTTATATCTTTTGAAACTGAAATCGTACCTAATGTATAAAGCTTGTAAGTTACCTATATAAAATGTAGTTTACACTAGATATCCATATCATTGATCGATTATTTAACTATCCAACATACACGGATAAACATAGATACTTAACAATTTTTTTTCGTAAATATGTACATATTATACATAAAAACACCCTCACAAATGCAATAGACATAAGTATTCATGTAGGTATATAAATATTAGCACTGAGTAGGAATCGAACCCGCGACTCCCGACGTGGCAGTCGACGGCACTACCACCGCGCCATAGAGAGAGTTAGAGCCCCTTCACACTAGCGTTTGTCCAGCGTAGGCATTCGATGAACGTGTGAACAGCGCAGACGCCTCAACAACGCGACGCTCGCGTCGCGTTCTCGCGGCGTATCTGCTGGGGCAAATGAGTAAGACGCGCTAAAGTCGCGGGTGCGGCGACGCATCAACCGCGTTACTGCGTTATATTTTCTCGTTTTCGTTTCCTACATTTTTTTTTTAAAAAGCAAAGCCGTCAATATAATTTGCTCATCGGAATCTATTTTGTTAACGATAACACCAAAACGACAACGAAATTGTATTGTATGACGTCTGCGCCGCGCTAGCGCAGCGTTCAATTTACTCCAGAGGGAACGCCGCCGCCGCGACATCACGACGCACGCGTTGCGTTGTAGCGGCGTCTCCGCTGCACATACGTTCAGCGAACGCCTACGTTTTACAAACGCTAGTGTGAAGGGGCCCTTAGAGATTCAGAGGTATAAGCATTTTTATATCGGATAACCAAAGGTATGATGAGATTTTTTTTTCTAACTAAAAATACAACAACTAAAAGTGAGTGTTACAGAATCTATATCATTAAATAATATGTTATGAAACTTCCACATACCGAGCCTGGGCAGACAACAGAAGTCTGTCCTAGACTGTTTACTGCTCCGAAAGAATAGACAGCTACCTGTCCGCCCCTCGCCGTTTCTCCAAGTTGTCCCTACTGAATGATGTTAATCAGAGGAAGAAACAAAGCAGCTTAAGATGTAGGTAAGTTAATTCCGTATTGGTAAAAATATAGCACTTACACAGTATCTGGAACTGTTTTACAATATAGTTTGCAAAAATCTTATATAAATAAATACGCTATGTATTGGAAAATTATGGAAATAAAAGTTGATTCTAAAATAAGAATAATTTGACAACATTTTTGCACCTGCACAAAAGGGATATTCCCACGAGCCAGACGAACATATCAAGTTAGGGAATTCACCAATAAGTTGAATGCAAAGCTACACCCACCGCTACAAAGCACTATTAGAGCAAGAGCTCATAACGAATTTTGAGAAGGTATTAGATATTTTGAGCAGTACAACTTGACAGTCTGGCTGACCAGATCGGCACTCAATCCTACTGCGCATGGTACATATCTTGCAAAATATTTCAGCCAAAAAAGGTATTTTAGGTCGAATGCGACTTAAAGAAATAAAAAGTAGCCGTATTAATTAACATTTTAATTTGCCAATTAAAATTTCTGGCAGTTTTATTTTTATGTTAAATAATATGTCTACATTATGTTTATTTAAGTTTTATTAAACCTAAAATAGGATTTTTGGACAGTTTTTTAATACAAGTTCAGGATATAGTCTGGCTCTTATTTTAGAAAAATTAAAATGTGTGGCTCTTTTATTTTTATGTTAATTAATACGCCTACTTTTTTATTTCTTTAAGTCGCATTCGACCTATAATACCTTTTTTGGCACTTTTTTAATACAAGTTCAGGATATAGTCTGGCACTTATTTTAGACAAATTAAAATGTGTGGCTCTTTTATTTTTATGTTAATTAATACGCCTACTTTTTTATTTCTTTAAGTCGCATTCGACCTATAATACCTTTTTTGGCTGTAATATTTTGCAGGATATGCATCATGCGCAGTAGGATTGAGTGCCGATCTGGTCAGCCAGACTTTCCATTCCATACTTAATGGCATTCAAGTTTTACTGTTCAAAATATCTAACGGCCTAAAATACCTTCTCCAAATTCGTTATGAGCTCTTGGGCTATATGTATGCGCCGAGGTTTGCGGGCGAGGGACGGGTGGATGTGTTACCCAGAATATCAATAAGTGTTCTCGAATGCTACTGCTGCGACATTCCGAAAGACGGATATACCCCAGTAGAAAATAACTTATTTCGTGCGCAACTGTAAACGCTCATACGTTTACTGCTGAGCGATAAACGTATATGCGTTACTTCTGTATCACTCAAGCATTTCTCACCCTTTTAAAACCTAAAACAGTAATATAGGGAAAGTCTTGCACTGCACAAAAATATTTCAATAACAGTACAGCTTACCCGGATAGACCTTCACTCTATTCATGATAAGGACATTCACTGTAAATGTCGTGGTAAAAGGCGTGGAGCTATATTTAAATCCCTTTAAAACTGGAGAAGCACATATGCCATTGGGGCATATTTCGGAAATTAGGCTGTAAGCATAGTATAGCAAATATTGGAAGTTTATTGTGCTTTCAGGTACGTTGTCGGATTTGGTGCTTAAATATATTGGTTTACATTCGGTTCATATTGAGCAATAGAATAACTTTATAAACGACTATGAATTTGTCATTATCAAGAAGAATAGCTCGCGGTAGGCTGTAACTGTTTAAAACTTAAAACGAAGAACGAGGACGATTACAGTTCTCGAAACATATATCAAGAACATACAAAGAAGTTATTGTAACAAGAAAATAATGAACAAATTGTAAAAAAATAACTTAAGTTTTTCAGTGACCGCTGAAGGGACTCCGTAGTAATCCGTACCGTTGATCAGCAACGGATAGGAATGGGACTGTAGGGACTGTAAGGATGAAAACCTTTACAAAAATATCTAGCTAGAGCGGTTTCGTTGTGTTTGGATTTGTTAGCAGGTAGTCCACACGATCTAGCCGTCGTCGACCACTGCCCGGCCAAGCCGTAACCCTTACCGGCAATGGACAGCTAGGCCAGCGAGCCGGGCGCCGAGCGTGATGGCGCTGTGTGAAAACTTCTATATTAACTAGTACATTATTACCAGCTCACGTCGCGTCGCCGTCCCGCCTCGTCCGCTGTCTGACCAAACCTTATTGTCCTGTTGTAACCTTGTTGGATTACCGGGGAAATTCCCGAAAGTTTATTAACGAAAAAAACGTATTGGCTAACTTCTCGTATGCCCTTTTTTTCGTGATAACGTTCTCATGAGTTCACGTTGAATATGAGGGTGCAAAAATTAAAAATAATGGTAAGTCGCCGTCTCGTAGCCAAGGTGATTTGTTCAGGGAAAAATCCCACTTCTTGATTCCACTTTGTAGATCAAGGTGAATAAGGAAGAATAAATTATTTCTATAGTCTTTTTATCTTTATTTAAATATTTGTGTGATTTCTAAGCCGATGTATTATATTCCGATTTGTTCTGGTTATTTGGAATGTATTAATCATAACATACAAAACGCCTTTGCAAATAATACTCTTAAGAATTTATAAGTTTAATCTGTTTTGCATTTTCTAACTAAGAGAATCAGTGTTTAACAGGGTCATTTTAGTTTAAAATTGAAGAAATATTTTCAATAAAAAATTATTCCTATAATGTCAAACATATGTAGGTAATGCCTACCTATAAATAGTAGTAACACGAAATAATTATTATTTTATCTCTGGTAACGCCTACCTAGCTGTAAAGATAAATTGTTAAGATTTAGGTTATAGTAGTTTATACTTTGTTTATGTTAGGAGAAGTTACATTATGAAGGGAAGAGGTAAGGAGCACCATTTCTTTTTATGAAAAAGTGTCCCCCGGAGCACTATCTTTTTATATGAAAGTGTTCCCCGAAAACCGTTAGCTAAATTAGGGTGGCGCCACTGTAGGTAGGTAGTAGGCATAATTAGTGTAGTAGATTAGAGTAGATTTACAACCACTAAAAGAAGTTGTATGGTCACCGTTAGGTTGTTCATTCCTAAGGAATTGAAGGAATTAAGTACTAGAACGCTTCATATACCTACCTACCTAATAATATTCTACATAGAGTTCTCAAACAATGCAATCCAGACATTGAAACCTTTGGTGTCAAATTGTAAATCAATGGGGGTGGTCAATGTTTTAATTTTATTGTAAACTTGCATCTACTCACAATTTCACCTGCGTTTATGGTCACTACTCCGCTTCTATTGGTCGCGGTCTGATGTTATATAGCTGTCCTCGATAAATGGGCTATCCAACACTAAAATAATTTTTCAATTCGAACTAGTAGTTCCCGAGATTAGCGTTCAACCAAACAAACAAACTCTTCAGCTTTAGCAGTATAGATTGAACCTATATTTAAGTACCTATGTGGGTATATGTACATTAAAAAAAAAATCTTCAACTTTAACTAGCCAATATTATGTTTAAAGTAAGTCTAACAATGTGGGAATATTAGTGTGTAGCTAATACATTTCCAAATGACGTAAGTCTTAGTTATTTAAGGGCGGAACATTTTGATATAAAATATGTCCCCTTTGGTTTGACCACTCATTCTTGACTACTGAACTGAGAATAAGTAAGAAATGCGATGTGGGCGGGGCCCGTAGCTGCTTGAAAAAACCAAAATAATGAAGAGTTGCGCCACAATTACGTGTCAAAAAAAAATCAGGACTGCAGTGTGTTCAAATTAAGGACACCATTTCATTCCAAAATTATTTGTTTTAAGTAATGTTGACCAATATTTACCAAGTATTATGTAATTTAGGAGAAAAACCAGTTATGGTCTAATCTACTAAAACAGTTCTACATTGCGTATCACATTTGACCACGCAATTAACTACATTGGTTATAGGAATATTGCTATACCTACCTACATTTTGCACGAAAATATTTGGTAAATGTTAGGATGCACACTTGTTAGCTCTTCATTGACGTATTAGGGCCCGTATAGACGTACGTGTTTTCGCACGCGCCGATTCGGTGCGTTGGCACGTTGGCGTGTTCTGCCAAAGGTTATTGCGACTTTGGGTTCTATGCTTATTACATAACGCTTATTTTAAAATCTTTCAACAAAACAGCCACCGCGCAGCCTACGCGTCACCTCCACGTTGCTAGTGTGTCTATCATTTCGTTTTATAAAGCGACACAGGTCACACAGGTGCCCATTGCCTTTGTACGATATCCTCAAAAACATTAATTTCGTTAATAGAAGAGACTGATATCCTGTCGGACAAAACTCTCAAAATATATATACAAAGACAAACGCAAAACTTTGTAGGCCTGGAACGAGATATGTATTATATTAATATAACAATAATATTTTAACTTAATTCAAGATCAAGACTGCTACTTTGAAAAATGTTGTATTTCCACATGGCAATAATAATGATTATAATAACATTAATATTCACTTTTATAGAATGTGCGGACACTGTATTATGCGTTGTTTATGGAAGCCCTAGCAGCTGAGGCACTGCGCGATGGCTGTGTGGTGGCTGCGCATAGGTACGTGGTAAGAAAGCGGTTGCTACGTGTACCTACCTACCTACGCGGATTGAAAGCGTGGACATATAAACGCGCCCTCACTGTCTCGGACGTAACGGCTAACAAGTATTTAGTATACATGATTTGGGACAGAATACAGACTAAATACATATTCTCAGTTCTGTACTTGACCGTCGTACTCATCAACACATAGTAACTATTATGTGTGGATGAGTAAGACGGTTAAGTCCAAGACATCAAAGTGTCCCAATTTCAAAATACTGATTATGAAATAGATAATCCAAAGAAGCAGATAGTCGTGCTGAAGAAATGTTTAACTATATTAAGGACTTCCAGGCCAGACATAACACTAGAAAGTTTTATCGTCACTTGAAGAGATTTCTGCGGAACAATTTGCTGCTATGGCGTCGAAAATGAAGGAAAATACCAATTAAGATTTGTATCCTGTTAGCAAAGATTTTCAGTTTGCTTTGGCGTTTGGTAATAGTGGTAAACAAGTTATTAACTTTAACCGTTTTGTTTGAATTCACTTATCTATTTATAATACAAATAAAGATATTCCTTTCCAGTAAAAGTTGAAATGTCATCATTGCACCTATAGACTTTCCATACCATAACTGGTCAACTACTGTATTCAGGACCTTTTTAAATTTACGACACAAACTTTTGAAAACTTTAGCTTTCTGCACTTCTTCTACATATAAACTTTTACCTATACAAAAATTTATTTCTTTTCTTTTTTTTTAAAAAGACAACTCTCGCATTGGGAATGACTCCTGTGTCTGTCCTGTGGGACTTTACAAACATACAAACAACGAACTCAAATAACACCTACACTCGGGTGGAAATCGAACCCACGACCTATGCCGTAGCAGTCAGGGTCACTAACCACTAGGCCAACATTCGTTTCTCCGTGTGCGAAATTTGCTTAAAACTACAAGGAATTCTTTTTACGTATTTAATATACAGATAACTCGAGTTAACTACCACAATATATCCCGCTAGTAAAAATAGTGAACTTAAAAAATATATATTTATATATATATTATGTAGGTACCCAATGTTTTCTACGCTTATAAGGCCAGGCAGTATTTGGGTATTTACTAATTGAATATGGTGTTCTTGATTTTACACGGACGCACCAGAGGATACATAAATCAAGGTTTGAGACGGGTAGATAGAATTTCAGCACGTATTCAGTTAGAAAGCACACGACAATTTACCAGCGCCCATCGATAGCTCATATCTGCTAAGTTGTTAAATTCTCTTGATTGTGTACAGAATGTCCAAATGTACAATTGGTCGATGTTGAGTAAGTAACCTAATGATAACAATCTAGGTCGGCTAACACACGCAGATCGAAAATTTTAGGCTTTTTTCAACGTTCTATAGGTACAGGCTGTCTGCACTGACTGGCTGCTAAGATTTGGTTAAAAAAAAACAAACCTTCGCAGCCTTAGGGTTGGCCCTAAGCAGTTTTTTATACAGAAGTCTTCCTGTTTCGAAGAGAAAATGTTTTTGAACGTTGTGAATCAGGATTTCTGGCTTTCCGGGTGGTGGCAAGACTGAAAACTAACTTTGAACGGATTTGGAGGTTTTCTTACTCGCCGTCTTTGGGATCCAGTCCTATCCGTTAACGGGGTCGATACGGTCGAGGGTCACGGCTTCTCTATAAAATCATTTCCACCGGTCCGAGAGAACAGTGAACTCGTGAGCTTCCTAGCCGTTTCTGCAAATCATGCACTGCTAGCAACCAAATAGACAAGCGGAGAAACAGAGCAGCTCAAATTGTGGGCCGTTCCCACCTTAACATGTTATCGGCCAGAAGCAATAACGTCGCCCTCAATGAAAGGAAGCGCTACCGCTTCTGATTTCCAGGATCTATCACGAATTTACTAGCCAGGCACCCAACCTGAATAAGCCCAAGGGAGTAGTCCCAGGGCGACAAGAGTGACCAAAAAAGTCCCGATGACAAGTCATCCGTACGGGAGGGACAGAATTATTTTTGTAATTACAAGCTAGTCATACCCTTTTAGTAATTGAAGATAGTGTTCCATTGTCACACATCCTTTATAGAAAGTGTTCTCTGCTTACCACACAAAGCCTTTAACAGCTCAGCTGGGAGAGCACTGGGATAACAGCAGGTGATCGGCTCTTTGAGAGTTAACTCGCCTTTAAGAGTACTTCCCATTGTCAAGAAGCAGTCCCCATTTATGTGTTCGTATCGGTTTCGGCCCCTAAGACCAAAATCTCAAAATAACCAAGACTACTATTACTGTCTATGTTTAGAATATAAAGATGGGCCACTTTGGGATGTGGCTGTTAAGAGATTTGGTTATTTTGGGAAATCGTTGTATCCCTTACAATTATGTGTTATTATCTCATACTACCTTGTAACTTCGATTGCACTTGAATGAAACATGTTTAAAACTTACTAGAAATATTAATTAATAATACTTATTTGAAAATAGTAGGTATTTTTTATCAGGGTTCCGATTGTATTTCTTGCCAATTACAAAATGACCTCCCAATTCAAACAAGCCGCTTAAATACTGACTCAAAACTTTTCACCTCAAAACTGACGCTTGTTTTCTTAAATAAAACCTCGTATACCTACCAACTCTTCTTACTCATTTAGACAAGTATAGACCCCAGTTCTTTGAGGGTTTAGTTTGTGAGTAAAATAACAAAATAGTTCCATTACTATTTGCGCGATGGATCTTAGGCTAAAAAATACATACAGGTTTCCCGCTTGAGGTACTGACGAGCAGCAATTGATGTAGTGGTTACTACAAAGTACAAACATTTACATATATGAATGGATTCTGAACTGAATTACGTGAGTTGTTTAACAAAAAATAATCCTGTTGTTTTCTACATTACACTTTTTTACCAATAATGATAGGTATGCTGATCAACGTGTCAGTCAGTGTTAAACATTTTTTAACAGTTGACTTAACAGCGCGACAACTTTCGAAAGTGCTTGTTCGAAATTCCATAACTTCGCGCGAATCACCAAATTTCATGACCAGAGGTATAAAGCACCAGTTCTAATTGCCGTTTGTGTGGTACATTTATTGCGCAGAGTTAGCCAAGTCGACTCGACTTGTTTCTACTATAAGCATAAATATTGAGTTATGTTTCGACCCTTTTATAATAGATGTGAATATTGTATATTAAAATAGCATTTTTGAGAGCTTTGCTAAAATTGACTTTCACTTTCTACCTGCTAACTAAGAAGGATTTTTAATAGTAAATTCCAGGAAAAAAAAACTTAGTTTTGTTACAATATACCGACTTTCTGGCAACTATTTCTATCTTTCTTTTCCTTAAAACCATATTCGTACTATTACCAAAATAGAAAGAATTACTTAGTCCAATATGTCCAAAGAGTGATGCGCTTACCAACGAACAGCATTTCATTTTTACTCATATAGATAGATTTTGAAATAACTAGTTGAATTCCACAAAGGAATCAATAACATTAAGTAGGGTAAAAATGCTTTAAATGCTGGTGTTTTAGGTATTCGTGTGTACGGCACATACTTATCCTTTCCCGTTTCACCACTGCTTCATTCAGCAAGCTGAAAAACCGTAGCGAAGAGTCCAGTGTGCGACTTATATGCACCATTCACCCAAATACTTCTAAAACGTAAAAATATATCCAGCTTCAATGTTGTTGTTCAAGTCTGTTCAAAGAGATACCTACTTTTTTAGTTTTGTATAGCATTTGTGCGAGGAATGTTTCACTATATTTACCTGAATCAACAAAGTGGAATAACAAATCTCTGTTGCCTTACAATTTAAGACTAGGTAAAGCAACCCAAGAAGACAATATAAATACGATATTCCTAATTTGATTGGCGACTTCAATTACTGTTTGAAGACTTAATTGCAAACACACAACTAAAAGAATTGTATTACAGTGGATATATTTTGTGCTTCCGAAATTTCACCCTTAAATTAGATGGCTGCAAATACCCACCCACTCTAAGAACAAAAAGGCGTCTAGAACTTCAAATCGGAACAACATAAAACAGCTCAACATTCTCGAACAACAAAGAGTGTCTAAGATCTAAGGTGTTTAGGTATAACTATTGTCTTTTACTACAATTCTTTGGTGAGCTACAACCATCTGACTCGCTGCGCAAAATTGCACCAGATAACACTAAAAAATAAATTACAGTTTAAAAAAATATAAAAAACACCCTTCACGTAATAGCAGACCGAACAAAAAGTAGAAAATAATTGTTAATTATTTTAAGCTATAATTTATTTTCTTGGTTTTTTACTCTTATTTTATCATTGGTCCTTGATACGTGGGCAAATTTTCAAGTTCATCGGACGATCCCGATGTCTTAAAGTTGGCGAAAACTACGGTTGAAAGATTTCCTTATAAAGATGTTAGATACAGTAGGTAAAGCGTACGTCAACTACTAGAAGTACCTACTGTCGATCAAGTGTGAATGTTTAATCATTAGTTAGTGAAAGAAGAAGCCTTACTTAATAATAAAGCTTTATAAAAAAATCGAGTAAGTCCACATTTTATGAGGCCTTCTTGAGAAGAAAGCTTGGCTCGATTTTCACCTTGTCCATTTTCTATGATCGGTAGAAGCTAAAGATGGCGATACAGAGTAATAGGAAAATATGCTCATGCTTTTCTTAACAAATGACAACATGTTGTAGGTAGCTTCGCTGCCAGTATGTGCTTACGATGTAATACTTATGTATGATCATTCCTAATTTATTATAGTAAAATGAATTACTTGGTAAAAATTATAAAATAAAATGATGTCTATGCTCAAAACAAAATTCTACCTACGTAAGTTCTGCATAGTCTTAGGGTCAACTTAGACCGGGCGGCAAAATGTGCTACCACTTTTAAGTAACATATAAAGCTGTTTCCATTAAAATGAGCTTAAAATTGTACGCCGCTGCGGTGGTCTAGATTGTACTACTTGCACGAACCGGCAATACTTATATTCCGTTCGCACTTTCTCTATAAACAAATGGCCGTCTGGCCAGTTCATTACATTATAAGAGTAAACATTGGTTGAGGTGTAAGAGTAGCATTCAAGCACCCGTTCGGATACCGTTACTGGCTACGGTAGCTACTAATCTCGAAGTGTGAAGTGTACGTTATTAGCGTACCTATATACAGCCATTACGACATTCGGATATTCCTCCCTGAAGTTAGAGGCCTTGGACTTTCCTGCAATAGCCAGTTTCAGTTCTTGAGCTATTTCTTACACTCGTTAATTCATTCGAATAAGCAATATCCTTTTCCTCCTCTTCTTGCCTACCTTTCCTGTACTGCCAATTCTCCCATCCTTAATTCCCAAAGCGCTGGGTTGGCGGCAATAGGCTTGCGGCAATATTACGAGGGAGGAATCAAATTATAGTTTGCAAAATGTGCCCAACCCTTCGGGGATACGGGCGTGGATGGATGTATATTCTTCCCGGCATTTGTGGCGGATTCTTCTCGTGAACACACTAAATTTACTAACTTTTAAACGTTCGCGTTCCATGATTTAATTATGTATTTACACGATGGAATTAACACGATCACGAAAAGGTATTACATACCTCTGAATACCTTTTCGTGATCGCGTTAATTCCCGTTTAAATACATAATTGCACTAAATTTAAATAATTTTAGTACCTAATTTACTAAATCTTTTTTTTACTTAATTAACTCATGAGTTCATGACTCAATAGGGAAAAAACAAAAACATGCGGCTAACGATTTATGTAAATCTAAACCAAACACAAGCCTGCAAAATGATTTTTGATAAAGACTCAGAATGACCAAGGCTTTTTCAGTTTTACTAGTCATTTATAATAATAATACCATGTTGGATTTGATGGATTTTAATCTGTTGTTGACTAACTATTGGTTCATTTCTTGTAGAATTAACAAAGTAGTTGGCAGTGTAAGTGCTTATTTTACTATTTTGACAATTACTATTTTTAACCAACGAAAAAAAAGAAGGTTCTCAATTCGACCGTATATATATTTTTTTTGTTTTTATGTATGTTCAGCCCTCACTCCGTTATTTATGAACCGATTTTGATTATTCTTTTTTTGTTAGATAGGGTATAACCTCAAGGGTGGTTCCATGTCAAGGAAGTCAGGATCTGATGATGGGATCCTGATAAAATTGAGAGAAACCCTCGAAAATTGTAGGAACGAATAGTGTTTCTGTTTACTGTTTACATTTATAATAAACTACAAAAGGAAATAAAAAAAACGATATTTATAATTTTAAGCGTAAATTAGGTACTTTGCTCTGTGAGAAATGCTACTATAGCCTAACAGATTTTTTAGTAGATAAGTTTTAGACATTATATATTCTCATCTTTGGACATTGCTTATTTAATTTTAATTTTATACCAATTCTTTTGACATGTTTGACTTTAATTATGTTATTACTTGCTTTCTTTTTATGTTTTGACTTGATTATTATTGTATATTTTTATTTGATCCTAATCTGTAATAATTTTTATATATTTGTACGCCTTGTAATCATATTTCATCATCAACTGTACATATGTATCACAAATAAATAAATTTCTGATTTACTTTTTCATTACTTTATCAGGCGTTTAGAAATCATCACATCATGTAGCTGAGCTGATGTTGAAAAAAAAATCATAAAATAAAAATCTTTTTAACAAAACATTAAACCGACGAAAAGAACTAAAAAGCTAAAAATAAATAAACCTAAGTTTTAAGTATTGAGCTTATTTACATAAACTATAAAATATTATATAAACTACTTTTATATAAATTAATTGTAATGTCATGTATGAAAAAAAAACAAGAATTTTTTTGGGAGTACCTACCTATAAAGACAAATATAAATTGTAGTACATGTTAGAGTGTCAAGTAAAATTGAAAATTGCAATCATTGATTTTGTAAAGATAGGTCAAAAACAGACCTTTCATTTAGATCGTCGCGGGCGAGAAACCCTTGCATTTAAATACTTGAAGGTATGATATTTAACCTATAAATAAATGTAAAAACATGCAAGGACCGGTTTTCCTTGACCAGCTCTACATCTACAAGTCCACTATTAGTCAGAAAGGGTCCAGACTAACATCTTTCGATTATTATTAAGGTATTTTCTGCTTACCCACTAGCCACAAAGAGCCATGCCTAATTCTAATTTTGTAGCACTATCTTATACAATATACGGACTCAAGATGATCGGGTTGAAGTTGGTTTTTCCGGATGGTCGCACAAACCATTGAACAATAGTTCAGAAAGAATATACAGCTGTCCCGCTATTCTAGCTTGCACTAGATAAATGTCTCCCTCGGTTATGACCATTATTTAGACCAAAAAACTTCATTGAGACGCCACTCGCCGCTAACCTCAGCCCGGTCAACTTAGAACGGGCGTATTGTAACTTCGGTAAACGGTAGATACAACTCACTGTAAGTAGTCTTAGTTGAAGGCAACAGTAGGTAAGCGTTACCTAATGCGCATGTGCGGTATAAGATCTGGATAGTGTTGAAAAGTAAGATAATTCATACAATAGTAGCGAACACAGTTTGTATGTATGCGGGCCTGCACATGACGAAACCTACGACGACCACTGGAATGTAGGATGTATAGGTACCTACGTACCAACGCCGAAATCGCACTGATACATCGTCTGTGTTTTCGTATTGTAGATTAATTTGCACCTGCTAATAAGTCGACATCAACCTATTGAATATTTTGTAGTGCCTTTGGATGATTTATAGAGTCGATGATTGTAGTCTAATTACTAGCAACAGATATTTTGCTGTGATAGGTACATTTGCGACTATAAAATCAAGATTTCCATGTTTGAAGATTTGATATACTAATTTTAGCGCGGAAATGCAAGTTTAGTTTACACGAATTACGGTAAAACTATCTAAAGACTGAGCAGGTAATGCGATGCATATTTTATTATACGAGAATTAAGGGCTATTGTCATTATAACTAAGATAATTATGCGAGTGAAGCTAAATAGCTCATTCAGTACACAGTATGAATACAATGAATATGTATAATTATATATATACATGAATACAGTACCTATCCATAGTTGTCCTTTTTCAGTAGTTTATCATGGTTTTCATAAACCATAGCGTCACAATTCAAGTCATTTTCCAAGTTCAGACATTACAATCAGTACGGGGGATGGAGATGGCCTTCTGATCGATGTTTACTGTGGTGTGGATAGGGGTCTTTGGTGTCTAGTTGAATTCTGCTTACCATAATGTCTTACGTACAAAACAAGTCGGTTTGGCCTCGCCTCAGTTTATTCAGATTGCTGGTTTTCAGGTGATGTCATTCGACTTAGTTTACAAATAACAACTTTGCTACGCGATTATAATTAATTTGTGGGTAGGTATTGTCAGTTTGTGGTACATACAATACATAACTATCATAATATATCTATAATTGTCGACTCAACGCTAGCTAGGAAAATAGGAGGCGATACATACAGAATGGTCACTAACAAGTATAAATTAAAAATTACAGCTGAGAATCCTTGAACTATAGCTAAGAACACTCTCGATCAAGTGACCTTTCAAACTAAAAAAGCTAGCTATCATGCCACACACGTTAAACTTATAACAACCCTCCTTTTTGAGTAGGGGGTTAAAAATAAAAGAAAAATACTTGATTTTTCTTACACATAAATAATTCTTCTCACTCTTCGTCTTTATGTGAAGCTGACGTTTTGCAAAGCGGTTAGAAGATTTTTTGGGCAGAGTAAGTAAGTAAGCATTCAACAGGCTATTAGTACGTCGTTCTTAATCGACTAGTAAGTTAAGATTGGTGTTTGAAACAAAGTGTATTGACTTTTAACCTTAGTAATTAAATAAATGTATCCTAGTTAGATACATGACAGTAGCGTGGCATTACCTGTCAAGTAATTAATCATTTATTTAGTTTTAGTGAGCTGGTACTATTCGGGGTATCCATCCCAGTAGATGGATACGCTGAACCTACCTACCTACTTTAACTACTAGGACTGAAGGAAAACAGACTAGAATGAGTAACTTTAAAATGTTTTAAAATATTGACCTTGTTTTTTAAGTCAATGTTCAGCTATTGTTGCCAGGATAAAAGCACTTTTTTGCATCAGAAATATACATAATCACTGATTTTGTATAAAAGAAAACAGTTAAATTGGTCACTCCTTCAACACAGACTAAGTAAAACGTACGACTTTTCAGCAAGTTCCATAAAATTAATCTTAATACTTACCATACAATCCAGTAGAACATATTGCACAATTGTTGATGCATTTATAATAAAACTGTTCTAATAAAAAATAAATAAAAACTATTGCTACTTAATACTTGATATGGAATAATAATATAATTAAAAGATAAAACTGGTTTTGTTTTTTTCAGCTTTCAATAACAATAACATAAATTTAAAAAGTGTAGACTACATTTAGTGACGTGTAGTATTTGACAGGTTTTTGTGGGTGCTAAGCCCAACAGCATTCAGATGAAACATCCATTTGGGTATTAACACCATAACTCTATGATCCATTTATTTAAAATAATTATATTTAACAATACTTAAAACTAACCACATGTATATCTTTAATGAGATCAAGTTTTGTTATATTTTCAAAGAAATATGTTCAGAGAAAATTTAACCAGATAGTGTGTAATTTGAATGTTACATATAGCTACCTGAACGCAATGAACGCATCTCCAAGCTCGCCGCCTACGATGTGAACACCTCCCTCAGGAATGGAGAGGCCCCGAAAGAAATTCCTAATATCCAGGGCATTTGCAGACCATGGTAAGTTCTGCAGTCTAATGATGACACTCATGGTGATTCACGCTGTTAGTACCTATAAAAGAAATAAAAAAGCCTGTCCATTTTTTGATATAATAGTCATATTGTGAATTTTGTTTACAGAATAATTAACCATCAAGTATAAAGAAGTGTAATTATTGAAGAACACCAGAAGACCAAATTCTTTATAGGTAGATTTATCATGTATAACTTGGCAAAAACTAATTATTTAACAACTTTGTGCTTGACCACAAAGTTGTTAAATAATTAGTTTTTGCCATATCTTGATATATGACAGCTCATTCTACTTTGTCAAAGAATAAAAGCTGAATTTTATCTTGAACCATTACAAGATATTTTCCCAGTAGCCAGGCACTTGTTAGTTCTGACGTCTTGCCAGACAAAGTTAGCCCTAGGTTCAAGCACTGATGCTGTGTTTGTTCAATGTTTTTTTAAACTTTTACTACATTTTCAGAAAAAACCATTTCTACATCATGTAGGCACATAAGCTGAACAATGTTCAGCTTTTATAAAACGACTAAGGTCTGCTAGGCTTACACCTGTATTCACTAACAATGATATGAGGACTTACAGTGAGCCCGGACACATAGTCGGCAATTTTAATGTTTGAGTGATGGATAACACCATGTGTTCAAGGAACCTTCATGTTAAGTAGCTCGACAGCTATTTTACGCAATGCATAACATTGGTGGGAGTGACAGTTGATGAAAATTGCTATTTTATTTCATACATTTGATTGAACAGAAGAGAACAATTACGAGAATAGTAATTCGAGATCTTCAAACTCCTTACAACATTTGTAATGTTTGTTAATTTAAATGTAATAAAAATAACTAAGAGGGGTTTTCTAATGCTGGCTTTTTGTAAATTACTTTAGCCTTAAGATTTTATTATTGTAAATGATAAAGTCCTATTCTTTTTTAGTTTCATTATATTATCAAAGCTAAAGAGAGATAAAAACACTACATCCTGAAGTTTTTGAGTCAACATCATCAGTTGACATCAGTCAACTATGAAGTAAGAAGGAATCTAACTAAATAATATGGGCCTATCATCAGAAAGAAATGATAAATAAAATAAACACCTAGCTATTATGTCAATGTTGTTATTATCAAATGAATTTAACCTAAACTTTAGCTTATTATGATTCTTATTGCATGAAGTCTTACTTCAATTGTATGTTACATTAATTGGCTGATATTCTGAATAAAATTTTTAACTGGTTATTATTAATATGTTGTGAAGATTTATACCATTGAAATAGTTATTCATGTGTCGTTTGATGATGCTTGACCTTTACCAAATCAAACTTGCCTGCCGGATTTGAAAAACAAAAAGCAAGATAACCAAAAAAACAGTGCTATTAAACTCACTGCGTGTTAAATACGATTATCACCCCATTATTTACTACTGAAGTCGGAAGATACAACCATTATTGTAACATATAACTTCTATAGTTTTTATTGCGTAGGTAAAAATATTTACCTATAGCAGTGGCGGTATTAGACACCAAGCAAATAAAACAAAACTGAAACGATTTGCCCCAGTCATGACATGACGCCACTTTGCCAGCATAGATTCATTCACTTCGGACTTACCTATAAATCGCTAAAAACGTTCTAACTGCGTTTAAATATAATACATTTTTTACACAAATCGTTCACAAAATGATCAATATCACCTACGCAGTTTTATGTTTTAATTATCATGAATAATCGCAACTACAATGATATAACTCGAGCCAGTTTATTGTAATAATTACAAAATGGCGGTTAAGCTGTCGTGTTGTCGTGCCGCTTTTATCGGTGCTATAGGGATGGGACAATTCTTTTCTTACACGGTCACGATTAAGTACGGTCTTTTCCGTTTTGGTCTGTTCTTATATCTCGAACGGACCTTAATTTTAGAGATCTTTCTGAGACTTATAGTACAGTAACTCTGTGTTTTAATTAAATTCATTTTAACAAACACTAAACAAGTTATTTTAGGTCACTACTTTATAGTGACCGGATATTAATCCTTGTAACTTCAATAAAATTACACACAGTAATCATCGGTGATTAGTAATTCTTTGTTGTGGTACAAACTCAATGATGCAGATGAATTATATCAAAGTTTAAATTACAGCTTATAGCATAATTAAGAAAATAAAAAACGTCGTCATATTGCGGAAAACAAATGGAACTTATTTCTTTTAATGGCAAGAGTAACTTTGTAACGTCATTAACATGTCATCATTGTTTATTGTTGATTAATTATGGAGGGTGAAGGAGTTAAATTTTTCAAAGTCTTGAGAGAAAAGTTTGAGGGATTGGACTATATTTATCTAAATAACATTACCGATTTAGTTGTCAACATGACTGAAAGATGCACCATGTAATATGTACAATGAAAATTGGCTATTGGCCTCTATACACCGTGATATTTTAGTCGTTTTTAAAACGAAGCGAGGTAACTCACAATGATTAACAAAAAACAAAACAAAATTTATTGTACTGGTTATAATAAAAAGTTGGAATTCGAATAGTATTTATCACTCGAGCTAGTTTAACCGTAGTAGGGCTCAAACAATCATTCATTCACAAGCCAACCACGCTTTGATACGCGCCCCGGGGGCAGTGACCTGTCAGCTAAAATTAATTTTACAAGGCTTAGGACCTAGTTAAAACCGTCACTGATTTCAACAATATTTTAAGCAAAAAAACTTTATTAATTATGTTAATCATAGAAATAAACACAGCGTAAACGGACGTTATGTATTTACAAAATAAACAAGTTAGGTACCTATTAAAAGTTTAAATTATTATCACTTAGGTATTTAAACAGAAACAATTGTTTGAAAACGAGTCTGCCGAGAAGAAACGAGAGTGCACAAACGCGCACGTTTTGCTGATTTTTCTCATTATCCAAAACGTTCGCTTTTGCCTTGGTTGACTTATCACAACTTTTGTATTCACGGGAATAAACAAGTCTTTTTATTTCATGAACAGGCAGCGGCATACAGTTCATCATTGCTAAACTGTATTGGCATATTCGTACTGAAGACTTATTTTCTCATGAGCACGTAAACAATAATACAATTTATGATGAACATTATGATGTTCATCATAAATTGTATTGGGTCGTGGTTGCGGGGAGCACGGTTGTACACGAGTGGTGCCTCTCGCCATTGTGACGCCTGCACGTTTTCAATGTGGAAAACATTGAATGAAGTCGTAATGTAGTGACCGTAGTGCGAGTAATGACATAAATTGTGATATAAAAAAAATGTATTTTACGAAACAAGTTCCCTTCACTGGATTTTGCATACATTATGAAATCAACTATAGGTCTCCGTCATCTTGTAGTGTCAAAAGAACTACCTAAGTGTGCTAAGTTTAAACAAAATCGGTTCTCAGGTGTAAAGTCAACGGGAGAACAATCATTCGTCCCCTATTTTTCTACCTTTGAAGTAAAAAAAAACTGTTTGAAATTTAAACGGGACCAACTTCGAAAAAAAGTTATCAAAATCGGACTATCCTTTAAAAAATTACGTTACACTGTAATAAGTTAATTATACATATACGCCTTGACTTGAGATCCACCTCCGATTTTTCGTCGGTTAACAAATTCGAATCAAAAGGTTACTGATACTTTTAAAATAATTCATGCAATTGTCATGCAGTAGGTACTGGCAGTAAATCTAAAGTTTTAACATGAAAAATCGAAAATAATGCACGGTTCAAAAGATATAAAATAATACTTAATTAGGTGTAAAAAAAGGCCCCGTTTCATAAGAAAATCAAAGGGAAAGATTCGTTCTAAGTAAATTAATACTAAGTCGCATCGGATACTTGGTGAGCCATGAAACGTACGGGTACATTAAGAACAATAAATTACCAGAACTGAAATGAAGACTACCTACCATAAATTGGATGGACTAAGATGTTATCCGGTGTTTATAAATCTCTACTTGTAAAATCTGCCTAGAACCTACAACTGTCCTGTAATTTCTTGATTGATATTTTATAGAGTGACGAATGATGAGCTAAGGAAACGGTGTGGGTTGAACGATGAGGTGGAAAGGAATGCCTCCATTCATGCATGTTAAAATGATGAGTGAAGTGCTAATATCTGGTTCCTGTGAGTGGGTGAGTCAGTGCGGGTAGGCTCCAAAAAACATGTATACTGTCCAGAAGAGTAGTTTATGTCAGTAGTGGTTAGGGTGTTCAAACCTTTAACATTATGAAAGTTCCTACGGCTATTGGTGTTTATTTCAATCCGTCACTAAGTAATGAAATCTGTTACCTTCCTAGGTATTGTAATAACTAATTAAAGGCCAGCCACGCACTCAAAAAGTACGTTTTGTCCGCTACAAGTTATTTTTCCACATTAAGTTTGATGGCGCCGTTTGTCACATGAGCCATGTCACCTAGAGCCACTGCTCCAGTCAGTCTACCCAAGGGGCAGCACTGGTCACATCCTTCGAAGTTCAATATTCGATAGGCTTTTATACATATGTAACATTCATACTAAATGTTTATGTTGCAAATTTCTAACAATAACAAATTATCGTGTTTCATGTAGTGTTGTAAAAATGCTCGAATCATCGCTTAAATGCTTGAAGCAACGCTCGAGCAGTTTGCAAACGCTCAATTCACTGCTCGAGTCGGTCCCAAAATGCTTCAGTAGTGGCTTGAGCGTTTTAGTAAAAAAACTTATTCAGAGCATTGAACTCGACGCTTGACTCGGGCTTGAGCGTGAGCGTCGAATAAAGGTATGTAATTTTTGAAGAAATGTACAACTAGTTTTGTTATATTTAATGGTTAAGTACCGGGATGATCGAGCCTTGCTCGGCTTTTTTTTTACGTTTTCTAAAAATTAAACCTAGCTAGATCGATTTATCGCCCCCGAAATCCCCTGCATACTAAATTTCATATTAAAAAATTGTTGCAGCCATTTCTGAGATTCAGATTATATATATACAAGAATTGCTCGTTTAAAGGTATTAGATACACACCATCATTTTATTCATAGACTATATTTTATTTTCATCTAAAAGAGAAAAATATGATTAAGTATTCATTAAGTTTATATTACCAAAAAATTTACCAAAAATCCATGTCTTTTTGTTGTGTTATACATTATGAATACTCAATATTAAACAAAAATTATAATGATAATAACTAATAGGAAATACACAATCTGGTAGGAGGTAATTATTTTGTGATTTACTAACAAATTCACTTGCCTGTGCTAATTAAGTATGATGAGAAACTGTAATGATTAATGAATAGTAACTGATGCAACATTCCAAAAGCGAACATTACATTACATTAAATATTCACTAAATTAAACATTATAACGCTTCAACGCTTGAGCTTTGCGACTTGAACGTTGAACTTCCGAGCCTCTAAGCTTGTGAACGTTTAACGCTCGAGTTGTCAACGCTCAAAAGCGTCGACTCATCACTCAACGCTCGATGCTCAGGGCTCAATTTTACAACATTTGTGTACAGCCTACACATAAATCCTTCGCCGATAGGTCATCAGATGAGGGTTTTTAGTACATTTAATACGTATTAACTTGGCAGCCCTATTTCGGTATGTCACCGTTTGGGCATATTGTAGCAGTATTTACGGGTGTTTAGGAGTTAGAATTAGAAATACTAATTTAATTAGTCTTAACCCGCGCGGAGACGTATTGAAGTAGCATTTCGATATACACTTTCTGAAGTCGGGCGCCCGGCTGTGTAGGTTCACGGTTCACTCTATATACTGGCAACCCTGAAAATGGCAATGTTATCCTTCTTGAATGAATTCTGAATGTATATCAGAATAGAACGAATGAGATGAGTTAATTTCAGATCCGTTGGCTGCGTTTGTCACGGTATTCATAATTTTTCACATAGAATTATCCAAAAAGAGATTTGATTTCAAAGTGAAATTAAGGTTTCTAATATTATTAAACGTGAGTATCCACATAATTTATATTCAAGTATTTCACACAGTCATTAGCACATATCACGCTGTCAAAACGCGATAGTAAATAATTTGTTATTTTCTATTGTTTTTCTCTAGTTTTATCGTAATTTATTAATATTTTTTAGGCACAACAGCATATGAATAAGTAAACATTAGTTTATACAAAAAAAAAAAATGTTGACTAGGTTTTTGATAGAAAAAAGTCTTGTTGTATGGATTCTCTAATTACATTGAACCCAAGGGGAAAATGATACAAATCCTATTCTTTAATTAAATTGATATTTGCTTAATATTCATTATAAGATTTAGTTCACATGATGTATATAATTGTTATATGTATATTTGTTGTAACAAATGAAAACCAATAATTCAATGAATGTCCAAAATCAAAAACTCAATTCAAATTATTTCTCGTTTTTTATAATGTTTGACATTTTCTTGAGCAGCATTGACTTTTGGTTGTGGGTTGATTACCCTTACACACTTGAACACTACATGAATTTTTTTTTATTGTTTTCAGGTACTCCTGATAGAACAGTTAATTTCTGAATTTACATTTAGATATATTATCACATTAAAGATTAACATGAAGTTATAAAGTAAACTTGCTCAATATATAAGTAGAAAGTAGTGTGATTTGTTTGAATATAGTGGTTCGTAAGTGTATTAAATGTGTGAAAGATATCCTGGTTATTTATTTGGCGGAACTCCTGTCAGCAGTTGGGACAGGAGTTTCAATTCACTGGAAAATGTGAGTATTTTTTTATTAAATTAACTTTTTCATTTATTTTTAAAAATAAATAGTGTTATTTCTATTGGTTTGATGATAATGGCAGAAGTTTACTATCTTGAATATTCTCTCTATATTCTATTTATTTATATAATTTTGTTTTTAAATTAATTTCTTGCATATTTAATGTTAATATTTTGGCATACTTGGTGTGGGTTATAAAATTCGTCAATGTTTTTTGTCTCACTCTCTAAATTACCATGTGTTTTACCACTAAACGACTAGCCCTTTTGACTTGCAAGAGAGAACCCAGTGGAAAATGCTAAGAGGCATCTGAACTGTGGGTCATTTTATAATCAACACACATTTGTCATGCAAATTTAACCATGCAGTTCAGAATAAAGTGCTTAATTATTATAATAATTATTATTAAGAGAGGTCTTTGTGGATATGTGGATGTTGTTGTGAATGTGAATAATTTTATTCATGTTTTCTTTTCCGACATGTAATCAGTTTCCATTTTTAGTGTGTTAGTGTGCCCCCAGTGATTACAACTTCTCAAAGATTTAACCTTTGAATTGTTACTTTTTAGTTAAATAGGTGTTACTATGTTCTTTTTCTGAGTCATTTTTAATGAGGTTTTCATCTTGAAATATTTTGTAATGTGCCTCTTAAAGTAACATAGAAAACTGAAAACTGAACTATATTTTTAAGTGAATCCCTCTAAGTAGAATATGATTATAAGACTAAATATTTTGGTGTCAATGTCACGGTAGAAACATGTGAAGAGAAGAAATAGAAGGAATATTGCAACCAGAGAACTAAGTATGGATGTGGTAGACTTGTAAGTGCAGATTAAAATCTGAAAACAGATTTATGGTCTGTATGAAAGGTGATCTCTATGTAGGGTGTGTATACAGTGATTAAATTAGCTTAAAGATACTACCTGGATGGGTCACATTCAGACCTGAAAGATTTTTCTGAGGACAATTAAAATATTTGAGATGTTTATTATAAATATTAAGTGATAATACACACAGCAAAGAAGAAGTGACCATTAAATCAATGTGTCATTCATCCATCTCTTCACATAAAACTGATATTGGAACCTAGGTATTGTTATGAATCGTAAGTTAGGCATGCATTAAGTTATTTTCCAAATTGTGTTTAGAATGTCTAAGCCATGTAGATTTATAATTCAATCTAGATGGTTTCCAATTGAAAAAATAACAGTTTTTGTTATTTGTTTCAAGTGTGAAAGCTATAATTTTTCATTCTTTACTTTATTTCAAATTTATCTTGTTACATTTCATGTTCTTGTATTTAGAATAGTAAATAATTGTTTTTAAACATAAAGCAAGTTTGCCTCTAGCAATCCTGCAGCCATTTATATCTGGGTAAGTTTATTTAGTCTGTAAATATTTTTTTAGTATGCACATTTAAATTTAATCCAGTCTAGAATTACCAAAACTTGCTTTTATTTTTCTTAATCATATTAAAGTTAAGTGTAGACTTAGAAGTGTTTAGGATTGATATGTACACAAATCATTAAGCATCAAATAATTTAGAACCGTCCACATGTTCATAATCAATATTTATTATACACTATTCTATATATGGCAGATGTGTGATTGTCGCGTTTTATTAATATGTATGACAAAGGATAAGTGCTTATGTAAAAGGTGTGATAAAGATGGCACACAGCATACCAAGCTTGTGTGCACACCAAAACACTGATGCAGATTGAACAGTTGTGCTGTGCTGACGAAACGCGACTCACGGTAAAGGGACCGGAAGTGGGAAAACTTTTCTAATGTTTATTGAGAGATCTTTCTCTCAATTAACATTGGATAGGACCGAATACAGGAATTCCCGTTAGAGTTCTGCGGTCGTAATAATCTCATAATTATATTTTCGCGAGTCACAGCTTACAAAATTCGTATTAAAAAAAACCCTACCTAATGACGTTCTCAACAATCCATTATTAATGAGCTCCGTAACTAACGCCTTAGCAAAGAGGCAAGTTCCATTTTACATTGGAATCATGCCAGGGCGCTTGTCGACACCAAACGCTAGTGCAAGATATGTAGGGTAGCCCAGTAGTTCGGGATTAAACTGGATTATTAATTACTGTGTACCATATAATTTTACCTTTTTCTAGACTCTTAGAATAATCTAGACCCGCAGATCATATTTACCTAGCAAAAACTACGTCAAATTTAATGACAATAATCGGTTGAAGTACTCAAGGGTATCAGAAGTAAGGAGCTCTAAATGGGCCTTTACCCTAGACAGTATTATTTTCTGCGACTTTCATTGAAAGATCCTGTTTTTTTTTCAATTAAACTTCATTATTTCGTTTACTCGGTGTCGCTTAATCTTTTCTCCAGGTCATATCGCGTACAGTTTTATTTGAAAATATTGAAATTTCTGTGTTCGATGCTGGTACAAAGCCAATAATTTTATTAAACTTTTGGCACAGTGTTCGCAGGGCCTTAAATAAAGATTTGCATTTGAGTTCCTGTTAAAATAACGCCAAAACTGTTGTAGTAAGAGCGATTACGCGTGATTATAGGTTTAGGTATATGTCCGGAAAAAAAAATTAAAGCATGTCCAACCTACATTAAGAGTAAATGTTGCAAGTTGAATAAGTCAGTGAATGCGGGCCTTTTATCTGTGTATAAATTTATGGCCAGTTTAACGTCTCAAATAAAAATATATTTACAAAAGCCTATTTTGTCTAATAACTTCCTTACGACGCTTGACCGCCTAACAGTGGCATTGGTATAAGTGTGACGCGCACAAAATATAGGGATTATATATTTCCTAGGGCTTGGCTATCGTATGCCTCTATTTTAGAGAAGTAGAACTTGTAGAGACTAATAAATCAATTAGATCGCAGAACACCTGTAAATTAGGTTGAATGACAGTATCATAATATGGATAAGACGAGATAAAACAACACAAAAAACAGCATATTTTCTTAGCTATAAAATTCTTACTTTATATTATATTTGTACGTTTATTAAAAAAAGGTTTTAATGCACCTATCTACTTCCTGTTTTCTCTGCATCACCAGAAGGTTGACTGGCAGTGAATATTTTAGATATTAAGACCGCCTCAGTACTATATGTGCATAAAGTCTAAATAAATAAATTTTGTTGTTTAAGTTTTAATGTAATGCTTAAAAATTAAAACTCGCAAATGAAATACTTCTACTTCTATTATTTAATACTTATTTATTTTCGTTTAGTTTAGCGTCAGATTTCAATATGAATAAAATTTTATCGAAAACATTTAATCTCACTGCCGTCGGCTTTATTGTTGACTGCTACTCTCGATGTTTGAGTCGTGAATTAGGGTACCTATATTATAACTATATTTCGAATGACAATGATCATCAACTCCTAATTTGCGACAGTACAATCAGTAGAAAATCAAGTACCTTATACAAACTCGTGTCCGTGAATGGCGAATAGATTAACTTCACCTAAATATTTTCCTATTTGAAGGATGTCAATATAAAATTTACAAGTTGTCTGCTACGTTATACATAAACTCCTGCGATGCGCACAATGAAGTGTCAAGCACTGTTGCATTTTGTAACTATGTCGCGATAAGTTGGTTGCTATGTTTCAAGTGGTCCAAAACTAACTTTAATCAGGGCTACATCACTCGCTCGAGGTCGCGTTTTATATACCTACCAATTTAGCTTACCGTCCACGGTAAAAGTATCAGTAGGGGCGACAACGCGTAGCTGAGAGCGCGCACGCACGGCAGAACGGTATTCTCCGTAAATAAAAACAAAATGTCAAATCGAACTTATTATGAAGTGGAGATGTTTTGTTATTGCTAAATGTATTTATTATGTTAAATTCCGTTATTACCAGTAATTAGTGATCTGTAAAATCCTTTAAAAATAAGTTGCAAAAACGATTTTAGCTATTACTCTTTTGTCAATATAATATAAAAACACTTTAGGTGTTTATTCTTTACTCGCCATTGCCGCGTGGCTGTACTAATAATAAATAATAGTTATCTTCTCAACAAAAAATAAATGTTACTTATATATATATATTCTATACAATGTTGTACTAAATCAGGTTTTGAGTGATTGGCCAGAGTGATGTTGTAATAAATGTAGTCTATTAAACCGTCAATAATAAACCCATAATTTCTACGAAAGGTGACGAACTTAGTAGGTGTGGACTGCCAGCGTATTCATTTGTTCTAACTTGTAGCCAAGGCGAACTGACGGCTGCTTCTCTCACACAATATGTAATATAGTTAGAAACACAGTGAAAATAATAATAAGAGCTACTGAAATGTAAAACATATTGAGAGCGCCATGGATTGAGGTTTTTATTTGAGTAGGTAGTTATTTGTTATTTAATACTTTAGTGTAACATAATATGTAATACAAAAGTATTAAATTATAAGAGTATCTTTCACTAGTCTACGCAACAGCCATTACTAGCAACCCGCCCCAGCTTTACACGGGTAGCAGAGACATCTTCAACAATCATAATCATATTTCAACCAATTTACACAAAACCTTAACAATTTACATACCTAAACCTTCCTCATAAATTGCTCTATCTATTGATGAAAATCGCATGAAAATCCGTTAAGTAGTTTTTGAGCTTATCGTGAACAGATAGACAGACAAAGGCGGCGGTGTAAAATGTAGTGATGTAGTGATAGTGATGTATATGTCTACAGCATTAACATTTTATGTTACTATCGAAGGTTTAAGGATATTTTAATTAGGTACCTATAAAAATTAAAGATATAAATTTCATAGGGGAAATAATTTTATATATCATTATAAAAAACTCAACAACCATAAATTTGATTATCAAGTGTGTGTTCCGATATGCACTGCGAGCACTATAAGAACTGACGTCAATTTAGTATACTGCGAAGCCGTTCCTTTATAATTAGCTTTACTGGTTACTGTTTAATACGGAACACAGTCCAGTATACTGCCATCTATGTTTTTTGAAAATAATTATCATAAATATGTACAAGTTATCTGTTCAACAAGACAAAAAATTATTTGAATGTAGTTATTTAAAAAAAAAAACATAAATTCAAGTCAATTGTCAATTGACAAACTCGCATAATAAAAGTAAGTTTACTTTTTATTAAAAGAAAATATTGTTTTTCAAGTAACCGAATGCATAATAACTTTATAACCGAATTATTTAAATGGGGCTATGTACGGTAAAAGTGATGAACATATTTTGACAAATAATTGTTTATTATTTAACTGGAAAAAAAATGTAGTTGACCACATGATCAGAGCACTGAGAGCACCTTTCCTCTAAAACGCCAGTACTCACAGTACAAAAATGGCGACGATTTATGACGTCATATACTTCCCTAGGATACTGCGGCAGTATACTGTCAGTCCATAACGGAACGAAATTCTTCCCAGTAAGAGCACTGAACAGTGCTCGCAGTGTCTATCGGGACATACCCTAAATAAATAATTTATTTCATTATTTGTGTACTTTGTACAACCCTAGAGTGCCCGGCATTTCGGCTACACGCACAGACGAAGGTCGCGCGGTGGGCAAGGCGTTCTCAACTTTCGAAAAGCGTAAATAAGATATATTTCTGGTCGGAGCTAACGCCAGGTATTATTATTAAAATTTTGTAGGCTATTATAACGTAGGTATTTTGAGTTTTGTATGGGAGTGATGTATCTGTTACGAAGTAACTATTATCTTATCTGTGCTTTAATATGTAATGGAATGTGTATTTGAAACAGACACACGGGAGTAAGCCAGTTGATTTTTGTATATTTTTGACATACATACTGTCTCCAGTTCTTCTTCATATTGATGCTTATTAGATCCAATAATAAATTGTCAGTAAAAAAAGAAGTTTAATTATATAACTAAATAAAATCTAAATTTATTTTAGGTATACATAGTAGCTGGAGAAAAAAAATGTTTTCCGTTATATAGTAAATAAGCGTCACTGCATAACACTAAATGGATAACATTTAATTAATAATAAAATAATATATTTTCTTACCAGAAATTTCTAAAACCAAACGAACAAAATTCCTTTTTTATCTATTACAGTCATTTATGGCCGAAAAAAAACTAATAACTTAATCACAACGTGCTTGCTCCACCAACTTTAGAATGTGACTAAATGTCCTGAATGAATAATCATTTTATTCACGAAGAACAAATGCAACAAAAAACAAAAGGGCGTAGTTGCCTTCTCTTTCTAAAGCGTCAGGAAGGGCCGCTATTTGAAAAAAAAAAACAATTTTAAAGCTTGGGGCTACGTCACGTGTAGTGTTCATTAAGTAATGAAATGACCATCATAGTTCATCTATGTAATGGCAATAAAATTAAGGCGGTACTCTAAACGATAATGCACTTATGCATGGTAAAAACAGTTGTTGAGTTAAGAAAGTACTACATATACAATCAATGTATATGTAGTAGTTTTTTTTTGTGTAAATCGAGTGAGTTTATGTAGTAGGGGTTAGTAGTTTATGCGGGTTTTTAGGTCAAGGCCGTACGTAGGTATTGCTCCGCTTTTTCGTTTGATTGTGAACTTTACTGACATTTGTTTGTTTGTTTTAAATTGACACAACCCAGTACCGCTTGCTGATGAATATGTATGTGTATCTTCTATACAAAGAGTACAAATATTTTACTAAAGGCGATTGTGTGGGAAAAGGTTGTTCGTGTAATCGTTTTAATTTTTTATTTGCCAAAACGGCAGAACCGATTTTATTTTCCAGCGTTGTTTAAACAGCTTCATGGATTCTGTTAAACTTTATTATTAGAGGGCGGGCTGTCGTGGGCGGTTTCAATCGTTCAAGTTGAATTTACTTTGCAGGGTTCTTTTAGTAAGTAATTTAGTTTTATTGATCTAGAAAGTAAACGTGTTTGGTCGAGGGTTAAATTTCCAGGTTGGTATTTCAACTTTTTTCTTAGGATTGAATTGTTCGATGACTCTAAATAAGTTTCTCTTTTAAAAATGCAATGTAATATGGCGACAGTCGTGGATAAACTAAAGGCAAGTGTTGCCCTCTACAGTGTATATTTTAAAGGTTTGTAACGTTTCCTCACAATACGACTAAAGAGATTTTTGAGACATTTCTACAAAACATTTTTCGGTTAAATGAAGTACCTAGTAATATTCTTAATATAGCATGAAATTGTACCCACTTCCTAAGATTCGGTAAGTATATACTAACGTCGGAAACTGGAGCATCTGTCGCAATGGATCGTTATTCGGCGCCACGTATTACTAACTTTTCGTGTCTGCTATTGTTTATTTTCTATTGAATGTTATATGCCGATTTGTTATTTTTGTTATCCTCTCAATATCGTTTTGGTATAAAACTTACTTTTCCAACCGGTCTCATTATTAATTGTAACCTTTTCTTTAATTAGGGTTCCGTTCCTCAAAAGGAAAAAAGGAACCCTTATAGGATCACTTTGTTGTCCGTCTGTTCGTCTGTCTGTCTCTCTGTCTGTCAAGACCCTTTTTTCATCACGGCATTCGTGGACCGCATCAAGTTGAAATTAATACCAAATACATAAGTCTGCGGTCCCTTTAAACTGTAATAAAATCAAACTTCTAAGTCAAAGCAAACAAAAGATATGGCTATGGCCATTAAGCCTTAGATTATAACAAATTTGAACTTTACGCAATTAAATCTTTACCTACTTCCCATTGACCTAGAATCACGAAATTTAGTAAGAAGCATGATGTCACAGCACAAGTAAAGGAAAATATCCGAAAGTTGTTAATTTGTTGTTATATCAAGTAAAAAAATAGTTTTTGTGATTACAAACTTATATTTTGCGGTTGGATTGTTAACTTTGTCATACATCACAACCGCAAAGTTAAGTTTGTCTTTCTAAAAAGACTGGCAAAAGTATTGATATTTTTAAGTGTAACTCATTCCGTTCTTCTTTTATATTAAGAACTTATCGATATCTTTTTTTACACAGCTAAATTTCTTGATAGAAGTCCTGATTTTATAGCATTCGTTTTGGAGGTCGTGTAGGTGAATAGTTGCTATTTAATTTCGTTTAACAGTAAGCTCTTAACGTTTCTCGAATTCCATTTAAACTTTGTTCGTATTGGAATTTGACTATAGTTCCGCACTAGGATTGCGCATTTTATATCTAATTTCTTGGTTCGGTAGTGCGATAAGATTTACGGTGCGCTTTACCGAAGCATTTTCTGGTAACTGAGACGGTCAGATGTAGCAATTTACGTAACTTTTGCTATCTATTTGTAGACTCATTTATTAGTCTTCCACTTCCGACCCTTATTCAATTACTGGCTGATACATTCGGTTGAGTGCTTTAACGATATTTTTCCGAGATCTCTTATTTATTAAAAACTATACGGTTTTACTCACGTTTGTATTTCGGGGATGCCCGACTAGTTTCGGACCCGACGGGGGCCCTTTCTCTTATGCCTTACAATAGAGCTACAGGCTCTATTGTAACCTGTGTTACTTCCGAATGTTGAGTTTCCAAGCTTACTCATTATTTTTATATATATTTTTGACACGAACAAGAATTTAATTCGTATACCTTCGTATTCGTATATCTACCTACAGTGAGTGGACTCTTTGAGATTAATTATAGTTTGCTTGCACCCACCCAGGTTCTGCTAGTGGTACTTCACAAATTAAAAGGATGTTTTGTAATATTATTAATTTTACATATAAAAATGCCAGGCAAAAATGCAAAATAACTATCTACATACTTATATTTAAAGTTTCGTGACTATTTACAACCGCTTGCTCAAACTATCTTATAACATTCTTAATATTATTTAGTTAATTCGTAAAAAGTAGTTTTTTATTCTGATTCTCATATTGATATTAACGTTATAATTATATCCATATGAGTTTTTCTATGTATATGTAATTTATTACCAGCACAACTTCTTAGGACTAAAATATATCACTTAGGTGTATGGCAGTAACTTGGAAGGGACCCAAGGCGGATGGATATCTGCAACGTATAAAATACTTGGGGTAACTCTCTTCGTTTCAGATAATAGATTTTGTTCGTGTTCCCTAAATCATAAGCTTTTTACACTTCTGCGAATAAAACCTTAAACTAATACTAGTTGAAGCACAGATTACTAAGTAGTTACTACGTAACAGATAAATCACACCCTACAAAAACGTCCATACCTATCGTTTTAATTACCTACTCTTTACGAAAACTTTGAAAACTTTGCTTGCGAAAACGATCTTTAATGTTCTTAAAACACGGTTATTATTGCCTCGCAATAACGCATGGTTGCGTTGCCCTAATTGAGTTTAGGGTTACCTCTTTTTGTGTAATACTAGCTGTGCCCGCGACTTCGTCTTTGGGTAGAATTTTTAATTATTGAGGCTAATTGACTATACTTCCATACAACTTTTTCATTCCCACCTTTCAACCCCTTACACCCCTTTTTTTCGCATTAAAAAGTAGCCTATGTCCTTTCTCAGGCTCTAGACTATCTGTGTACCAAATTTTATTTAAATCGGTTCAGTAACTTTTGGCGTGAAAAGGCGACAGACAGACAGACGAACAGACAGACAGACAGAGTTACTTTTGCATTTATAATATTAGTAAGGATTAAATATCTATATTTTTATAAAAAAGGCTATGTTAATTAAGTATAGTTTTATTACACAAAAAATCGAGTGTGTTACCCGACTTAGAAAAGTGTAACACTTAATACCACGTCCCCGTAGGTTTACTAATACGAAACACTTAACAACAAATCGCTTCTCCGAAAAACTTATCGCCGAAGCCACGCGACCTTGCTTAACCAAACCTCTAACGAGAAACATCAATAAATTATTCGAGAAAAGAAACTTAAAGAAGTTGTCGTAGCGTGATGTTATATAGCCTTCCTCTATAAATGGATAGTCCATCCAACACAACATTTTTAGAATTTTTCTATTCGAACCAGCAGTTCCTGAGATTAGCGCTTCAACCAAACAAACGAACTCTTCAGCTTTATAATATTAGTATATATGTGATGTAGTTATAAATCTAAAGAACAATGTTGCATATGTATATTGTTGATGCTCCTTAATTAAAGTTGAGTACCTACTTTCTTAAGCTTTCCTGAAAGGTTTTAACAATTAAAGAAATTTCACAAAGCTCAAGGCCTTTGACGTTTATAATCGTCGCACTAATAAGTATGAGTACTCATTATAATAATCATGTTTCGTGATTCCCATAGTACAAAAGTTTATTGGCATTCGTTATGCCACTAAAGTCGCAAATAAGTAGACGGTCCGCCGACAAAATATCCTATCAGTAGATTCGGAAAAAAAAATGAGAAAAACGGGTGAGGTGTACGGTGTAATTACTTACGTACTCGTAGATACATATAACATTTTGAAAATTAATCAGTTTGTTGTTTGGCGCCGACTCAAAATAAGTTTATAACAAATTTGATAGTTTATGTAAATAAGCTCAATACTTAAGACTTAAGGTTTATTTATTTTTTGCTTTTTAGTTCTTTTCGTCGGTTTAATTTTTTGTTAAAAAGTTTTTTATTCGATAGTTAAGAAAGTAATTACGAAAAGAGAAGTAATTATGAAAGAAGGTACCTACTTAAAAAATAAAATACTTTAGAAAAATAAATTATAATGATATAATCATAATAAAAGAAGTAATTACTTGAAGCGAGTTATTAGTAAAAAGATCTTTTTAAGATTTGATTGATGTAGTTATTAAGGAAAAATAGAAGTAGTGCGGTAAAAATGTCATTAAGAAAAAAGGAGTCATTAAGGAGTGTTAGTAAAATAATAAATTAAATTGATAGTGTTCCTGTGAGATAATTACTACTAATTTTACAAGAGAAATAGAGCCAGTCGACATCGAAACAGTAACCAGTAAATGTAATCTACTATTTTTTTTCTCTTCGCTCTATCGGCATTGTTATCGATTTATGCCCGGTTCCTATAATCAAGAAACGACGGTAAGCAACACGAATCGTTTCTTGATTATAGAAACCGGGCATTACTGATGTGTGAAGAAGTTTAGTTACACTTGCTCTCTCCGACCAGATCAAACTACGCCTAGATTTGCTGATTTGATCTATAAATACAGTAATATTATTACTTATGCCTCAAAAAAAATAGACTGTGTACGAAATGTGAGACAATGTTCGAAAGTTCTTTTTATAACCTGGTACGTTTTTATGACATATCTTAAAAACACACACCTATAGATAGCCCATTCTTTGTTCTAACAATAACCGCCTATTGCCATCAACCGAGCATTTTGGGAATTAAGTTGGGAAATTGGGAGTAGGTGTATTGAAAGGGAAAAGTAGGTGAAAAGGCAAGGCAATGGAAAGAATATACCTTTCCTTCCATTGCCTTGCCTTTTCACCTTCAGCTTGTTTGCTTCAGCTTCAGAGCAGCCCACGTAAATTACAAAAACATTTATAAGCCCTATAACATATTATTCACATATTAGTATAGTATACTTGGCCCCGCCTGCCTTCAATTTACGTTATATGGCGTAGCTACTATACACATGTAGGTATAACTTATGTGTAACAAATAACCCTAATGTGTTTTGTTTTCCAAAAAATTGTAAATTGTGAAAATTCCGTTTTTTACGTTTAATTACCGCTCGTAAGCCTAACACTCGTTTCTTGACTATAGGAACCGGGCATAAGACTGTTAGATCTGAAGTACGAGTATGTTGTTAAACATGCTGACACTGTCTGACCGCTTCCTACTTTTTCCTAGGTCTGCTTATATAACACTTAAACGACTTCTTATAATCTTATAGGCTACAGACAATGATTGTACAAATGTAACTTTCAGCAAATTCAGCAACAGTATAGAGGTCGCGCCGGTGCTGGCGCTCGGTGTTGGGGCAGTATGTCGGAAGGAGGAGGGGTGTCTGCCGCGGGTGGCGACTCGTGCAGGACCAACCTTATAGTCAACTATCTACCACAGACAATGACTGAAAAGGATCTATACGCAATGTTCATGACCATTGGACCAATCGAAAGCTGTCGGGTTATGAAGGACTTCAAGGTGTGTGAAATTTAGGTACATAAACGACGTGAACCCACTCCTTATACAAGCATTTAGCTTAGTGGAGGGCTTAATACTAGTAATGTATGACGACGGTGCTAGACTAAAAAGAAATAGTAAATAACCTTGGAATTGTTACACCGGTTAAATGCAAAACTAAGGATATCGAGGGACGTCGTAACTTAGCAGTTTACTATGAAAAATAAACTTACACCGGATGACTGCCTTGCCGATGATCACTAATGCCGCGTTCCAGTAAACAAGAAACGATGCGTTTTGCTTACGGACGGTAAAATTTCGTTGAAATTTCCACGAAAATTTTACAGTCCGGAAGCAAAACAAAACGTTTTTTGTTTATTGGAACGCGGCATAAGTAGAGTACGAGAGCTCGATCGGTGTGACGTTCTAGAGTTCGTACACTGCTAGCAGTTAATGACATCCTTAGCGTCCGCGCATGAACCGATCGATGTCAAAGACTGTTAAAAGTTTGTGTTTATTTGTTAATTTTTTTTAATCGTTATAGTAAGGTATCCGTTCTATTCAATAATCTGTGCACAGATCTGACTTGACTGATTATTGTCTTGTCGTAACTTCTGTCATATTGCAAGCTTTTATCGTGTGGATTAGATCCTGTTTAATCTTTGATTAATACAAGTGAGTTTGTACGTGGGAGAGCCATGCTTCTGCACGTATGGGCCGGCTCGACTCCGCTCGATACCACGGCCTCACAGAAAATCGTTAGTTAAGCAATACTTTCATTGCAAATCGCCGCGTGAGTGAGGTTACCGGAGGCCCTAACCCCTTCCTCTCCCCTATTCCCGTCCTTCCCCTCTCCCTCTCCCCTCTTCCCACTCTTTACCCCGTCCCCCTCTTCTCCTACTCTCAACTTAAGGGCGGCAACGCACTTGTGACTTGAGTTACAGGTGCCCATGGGAGGCGGAAGTCATTTACCATCAGGTGACCCGTCTGCTCGTTTGCCCCTATACCATAACAAAAAAAGCGAAAAATAGAAAAAAAAAACTCATACGATTTTAGTATTAGACGGAATTTTTTTTATGGCATCGGGGGCAAACGAGCAGACGGGTCATCTGATGGTAAGTGACTACTGCCGCCCATGGCCTGCAACTCAAGAGTCACAAGTGCGTTGCCGGCCTTTAAGGTGGGAGTAGGGGAAGGGGGGTTAAGAGGGAAAGTGCGGATAGGAGGAGAAGACGGGAGGATTGAGAATGCGGGTAGGGGGAGAAGAGGGGGAGAGGGAAGGGTTAGATCCCCCGGTAACTTCACTCACTCGGCGAAAAGCAATGTACCACTAGGTACTTAAAATTTTCACTAATCTAAGAGTAAACGAGAAATTACTTAAAAAAGCTAACCCTGACACCGGTGGAAAAATTATCAGTAGAGTAGCTCAAATATTTGAAATTAATGTTTTTTTTAATACCACAGTGTTATTCGTTTGTTCATATCATTTACTTTCCTATCCATCGCCGACCAAACTGGTCGACAACAGTATTACTGTAATTGGTGTGGCTATGCTACGTTAGTATAGTACTTTCGACGAATGATTGCAGACTGGATACAGCTACGGGTTCGGATTTGTGAACTTCACGCGAGAGGAGGACGCTGCCAGAGCCATTGATACTTTTAATGGATACCAGCTCAGAAATAAACGATTAAAGGTATGAAATATTGAAAGCTGTTGTTATACATATAGTTAGTATTTCATTGATCAAATCATTATTTGACAGTAATATGGTACAATATTGTGCTCAAACAATCTCAATGTTACCTTTATTGCATAACATCCTGCTAGCGTAGAGACGTAGCACGTGGCGAAGTTTTTCTTTCACCAAAAAACGGAGGTAAAAAGCTTGTACTCTCAGTCAGCCTTCAGTTGGTCAGTCAGTATTTATCATTTTTCGATACTAGGTTTCTTTTAGCGTGAGGAACCGCCCAAAGTAGCTAATTCGAAATTAAATTTAATAAGGCCACACGTGTTAATTTTCTAAAATTTTTAGGAAATAGATATATAAAAAAATATATATATGTTCTAGGTGTCATACGCCCGTCCTTCAGGCGATGACATAAAGGAGACAAACTTGTACGTAACGAACCTCCCACGAGCTATCACTGAAGAACAGTTGGAGACTATATTCGGCAAATATGGGAGGATAGTGCAAAAGCATATACTGAGAGACAAGAGTAATGGAACACCCAGGGGAGTAGCATTTGTCAGGTCAGTACTCCAGAAGAGGTTGCATCTTGGCTCTATAACTCAATTACCAGTAGCTGCACTCGAATTTGGCTGTGGTATAATATTATCGAAATCTTATTCTTCAATAAACCTACACACCCGTTTAACCCTTAATAACTTAAGACGTACTTAACACATCATATTTTACACAAAAGATACTACATAGTTGCTACCTAGCTAATAACAGATCATACTTTCTTATATAAAATACCATTTTGTTTGTGTTGCTCTAATTCACAAAACTACTTACATAATTCTTTTTTTACTTCTTATCTTTGTAAGTGTAGCACAAAATAACGACTAAAAAGGTTGAAAGTTCTTTCTTCCGGTTCGTTTTTGTTTCAAAAACATAAATAAATTCATGTAAAAGACCATGAACCATACACAATTTACAATTGTTTTCTATCCTCATTGTTTTCGTAAACATATTTATGTCTAAGCAGGTAAAGCTAACATTTTTTGTTATAAGTAGCTCGTCAGTTACGACAATGTGAATTTTCGATTGTTTAAACTTGTGTTCTGTTAAAGCTTTCACTGAATAAGGATTAACGGGATGAAATGGAGTAGCATATTTTTCTTGGTAATGGCAACAATGGCTTTTTAATAACATGTATTTATCCGGTTTTAGCAACATCTTTGAGGTCGCCGTGTCGATGTCTTGTTGTTGAAGTTTTTGGATAAAATAGTGATGGTTGGTCTATGCTTTAGGTATTTAAATATTGTACCTATTGTTTTTTCTGGCATCTGGCTTAAACAGTGTATTTTTTTTTTCCACGGTTTTTGCTTTAACGTATGAAACGCCGTGTAACTACCTTACTATCACTATCAAACATGTGAAAATAAACATAAAAATATAATCTAAAATTTAAAAAATATCTAATAATAACAATATATCCGAATTTAAAGTTAGCTTCTTATTAATTATTATAGATGTCGCTTTAATTTTACAGATACGACAAACGCGAGGAGGCGCAAGAGGCGATTGCGGCGCTTAACAACGTGATACCAGAAGGCGGCACTGAGCCACTAAGCGTTAAGGTATTAATGCAAGTTTTAACACTTTTTTTTACTAACAATACTAAAAATATCTAACTCGACTTACCGAATATGCAAGTTGTCGATTTGTAAAAAAAATTTGTAATAAATTAGTCGCTATGCTGACCTCCATTTTATGTCCTTGTATATTGTGTATGTATTGATATAGAAAAACATCCATTAAAGAAGTATCATTCTACTATCTCATAAAGGTCCATCGACGTTTGCGCCCTTTTTTTTTGACGTGGGCCAACCCTACTGGTCGTCAAAGGCGCTATCGGGGATTTCGGACTCGAACCATCTATCGCCATCGACATGGGGTGTTGGAGTCTAAGGTATAACATAAAAAGGAGACTCCTGTGAACTCTGGTAGACTTGAAACAACAAGTGACCCCACTGTAGAGTGCGGGAACCTTGCATCTCTGATTCAGACCCGTCAGAAGGTTCTTGAAGACATCCTTGCCTGTCGGGGCTCAGCGGTGGGTTTCTGGATCCACGATGTTTGATGTTAAAGGGTTTCGATGTATCGTTAGTCCTTCAATACTAACATACAAAATCTATTGATACTGGCTAATTCTATGCGTTATTTTCTAAAGTATTCTGTGTCAGCAGTATATGACCTGGTTTAACGGACGTACACAACTTTAAACATTATGTATGCATACATACATAGATTGCAACTATGTCATAATTAATAACGGTACTTACTGCCAAGTCTTTCTTCCACATATGTCGCTTTAAACTGTATTACTAGACGTAGTAAACATTTAGTTTGTAATACATACTATGCTTTAAATGTCTTATGTATTTAAAACATTAAGCATCTATTTATCTCCCTAATGTAATCGATTTCTTACATGTTCATAACCTATTGTATTCTACTGGATTTCTAACCTGTATAATATAGTCGTATGTTTCCATAATTCAGAAACTGACTTTAATCCATGCATGTCGGGGTATGCTGTTGAATTGGCCGGGGTTGGGTCTAAATTCTTGTAATGTATTGTTCGACAGCCGACCGGGAGCGACGCGGTATACAGACGGGCCACGTCCGTGACGCGCACCAACAGTCGCCTGCGCCTCCACAGTGACACAATGGTGCGACGGCTCTTCCCGCTGGGGGCACAGTGTCGCGTTTCTGTGCACGCGATCATTCGCGGTTCCTTTAGAAAGACAACCCTGTGTCTCTAGTTGGAAAGCTCGAAATGTCTCGGCTCACTATGATTTCGTTGAATTTTTGTATTACGCATTTTTATTTTGTTTTTGTACATGTTCCGAATTATTTTTTAGTAGAATTTAATTATAAAGCTTTAAATAGTTTAGAAATAAAATTAAAGCTTATTATTAACGAACATTACGCATCGTTATCATCATCCATTTTTTACTAAGTGCAGAAGTATGACATGTATACTGTCGCTGTACCTTTTCACCCACAAAGTTGTAGATAATAATGTGATTGATTCAACCCAATATTTTTATTAGTCTTGCATAATGGTATTCAATAATATAAGAATACAGTTGTAATATCGTAATGAAAGGGAAAAAGAAACTCTTCTTGAATGAAAGAATGAAAAGTTTCTTTCAAATAAAAGAAGATTCTGAACTTAATTATTGTATGTCTTTAATAATGTTACTGAATGTTTACGGTTCAAATCAAAATATCCAACCGACACGCAATCATCGCTACTATTAGTTTTTCAGGGTAGGTACATCGATTGGCCCATTTCGGTGTGTAGGACAGTAACAAAATACTAACATCAAGGTACACACTCATTTGCATGTATAATTCTAGTGCAATTACCTATCGACGGCTTCACTCGCGTGGCTAGGTCCTGTATACCTTTATCAGGGGTCAAGCTTAATGGACGTGGATGAAGTCAGGGGCGGACTTCATCCACGTCCGTCCAGCCGCTTTGGCGCGAAGGAGTAAAAAAACGGACGAATTCACACATTCGGAAGCATTCGCATGTATATTAGTAATAAAAAAAAAAATAGATAACTTAATATGATTTTCCTAATTGCATATATAGGTTATATTAGACGTGTACTTTACACAAAACGTCAACAACTTATATACCTTTACCTTCCTCATGAATCACTCTGTCTATTATTGAAAACCGCATGAAAATCCTTCCAGTAGTTTTTCAGTTTATCGCGAATAGATAGACTTTGTTTTATAATATGTAGTGATGATACGACGTCTTAATATAAGATTACTTATTTTTTAACATAATTGCTGCAGATATAGCTGGTCACCTGAAAGAAATGCAAAGTAGCATATATATACGAGACACTTATTTTTTGAAACCGATTATCTTCGATCTGGTCTGCAAACCAAATCCTAAACGAATGAGATCACAATACGATAATGTAGAAGAAAAATAGAACATCATGTCTCGCTACGCCCGTTAATAGGTGTTTAGAAGAAAAAAAAAGGGTCTTAATGTGTGCGTATCTGGTTCTAGGTGGCTGAAGAGCACGGTAAGCAGAAAGCTGCGTACTACGCAGGATGGGCCGCGGGATTTCACCATAATCAAGGTGAGGAGCCCAGAAGTAAGTAGTGATTTTTTTTTTTTGGGTATAGCATGGTGTTAGTGTTGTGCAGGGGTTCAATAAATTAGTTGTAATTTATGGAACCCGTATTTTTTAACCATATTTAATTCATGAGAATGATACTGATGAAACAAAATATAGTCCGTAGTAGACAGAGGAAAGCAAAGTGAAGTAGCGCTTCCCTTTGGTTTGGACCTTTGATGCATCAGTTTCATCTTAATGTCACTTAATTTTTCAGACACACAAATCGACGCACAAATTTACAGGTTTCTGTGGGATAGTGTTAATAGTTTTTATAGTTTAGATACAGTGTGTTGAATTGTCTAAAAAGTATTTGTACTATTCATGCTGCTATCGGAACAGCCCCAATCGCGCCACAACGTCACCACAGCCTCGACCAACTAGATATGCTTCACAGCCGACAGGATTATACGACTAACTATGGAATGTACAGTGGTTTCTCCAATCGCTACCTCCGCCGCGACTATTATAACCAGCCTTCTTACATGAGTCACCATCGTCCGTTTTGAAAAGGGCTTTACTGTAAAAAGTTCCGCCTATCCGATACCAGGATATGAAGACGGACGGACTTTTAATTTTGGTAGTGTAATATAGTGATTGTGTTACGATCGTTATGTGTTTGTGGGCATTTTTGAGTAGTCAGATAGTGTTGTTGAACTATTTATTTCCAAATAATAAGTATCAAATAAAACTAGTCAAGGATTGGCATCATAGATCTAGGGATTTGATTGATTGATTATAATTTTCATAATAATCTTCAACAATAACATAACATAAGTTATTTTCAAACCGACTTCAAAGAAAAAGCTGGTTCTCCATATGTCTGTATTTTTTTTTATTTGTGTTCAACCAGAGTGCTACCACATTGTTCGATTTCAATAAAATTCTTTTAAAAAGAGGGTACCTCAAAAATATCATGGTTATACTATTTTTTAATAAAAACATTGTAGGTATGGATCTGAAAAAGACCCTGAAAGGTAAGTTATTCCATAGTCTCAAGGACGAATCTACGGTTTGGGCAGTCATTTCTCAAA
Source organism: Callimorpha dominula (assembly GCA_949752705.1). NCBI lineage: Eukaryota > Metazoa > Arthropoda > Insecta > Lepidoptera > Erebidae > Callimorpha > Callimorpha dominula. Next base: position 8,726,158 of record OX457009.1, on the reverse strand, counting down.
ATATTTTTTTACTTACATTATATAAATGGTAGGGTTTAAGTGTTATATACTGATATAACCTTATATCACACAAAAAATCGCAACTAACTAAAATAGTTTATTTTCATTTAAACTCAAAAGTCCCACAAATACATTAGTGTAAAGTGTGGTTTGTTATTTTGCATATAGTTTTCCCTTCCATTGTTAAAATCCCACGCTTCTTTTATACACTAAGGTAAATAGAAAAATATCTCCTATGACGTTTGCCGATTAAATAAAAATGTTTGTTGCCAGATCGAAAAATCGGTCATGAGTTTTTAGTGTTGGCCACGACTGACTCGAAAAGGTTCATAGTGGAATGTAAAATAATTGTTAAGTATAACTCGTCTTGAATGGTAAAAAGAATACAATTTTTGTATTTTGACCTGTTGTGTTAACATCCAATGGTAAAAAATCCTTTGTTATTGAATGCTGAAGGTAGTTATCCCAATGTTAAGATATTTTTTCCAATTCATTAGGTTTCTTTAACGTAATATCTATTACATTTTTAGAGTATACTGAAATTAAATTCTATAACTGTGGGACCTTGTCTCAGCACAAATAATATGAGGTATTATGCTCTATAACATATATACATACTTAGGAAAAAGGTTTCTTCTTGGTAATAAATTTAAGGGATAGTTGAGTTATTGGACGGTAAATAATAAAATAGAGTTTTAACACAGTATTGATTAATTACCTTTATGGATATGTATAAATATCACTTTGGTTCAAGTGAGGTAGTTATTCCCGTTATAGTCCCGAATTACACATCTAAGAGGTAGTTATTGTTTTGTAAAAACCAACTGATGAAAAATAACTAAACTAATTATAACTATTTACTAACTAACAATAAAAATGTTATAGGGCATAATAGCCTTTTGGAAGTAGTACATTAGACAACTCATACGTTTACCCAATAGGTATTATATTATAACATAATTTAGATTATGAAAAATTAAGTCTTGTTAACATTTACTATACAACTGCCCTTAATAGATGTTATACTTTATTTGCTTGGCCTATTTAGAGAGGTATTGCTTGTAATTTTATATGGTTTTGTCTTCCGAACCTATGCATTAATTGACACTAACTTCTTTATTATCTAATATTGCATTTTCATATATGTAATTGCGTTTTTAGCCTTAGGTATTGAATATTATTGTTATAAAATTACAGAATGTTGACGTACTTAATGTCTGATATAAAACGAAACCATTTAAAGAACATAAGTTGTGCATATGTCAATTTATTAATTTTATCTATATATTGTAATATTGGTCACACATGACGTTGCTATTCAATGTCATGATTATTTAATTTTTATTGATAGTAAAATAATAAGGAAGTTGGGTAAAATTGAGGAATTTCCTATAATTTTTTTTTATGTTAAGTAGGTTCTACATTTTCGCAGGTCATTTTACCACCAATGTGGCAACCCTGGTACTATTACAGGCATTATTTCAGTAAAAAAGAGTAACTTTGATTTCATTCCAAATTTTAATCACTGTAGGCTTGTAGGCCAATAAAATTGTAACAAAGATTTTTTGAAAATTCATCGAGTGTTCAAGCATATATCAGATTTAATTATAAATTTTTTATACTAGCAACGTTGTGTGTGACCAGTGTTATTATCTATCGGCTTATGAATACGTATAATGTGCTCAATAGAAATAATACAATTGTCTGTTAAACAGCGTCGTAGCTAGTTGTTTGTATAAATACAAGCTTATTAATTAGTCGTCAATAAAATATTATGTGATTATAAAATAGATCGGTCGGTATCCGTTTAGAATATCGGAATTATGTGTTTTGTTATATAAATAATATGAGTCTTTAAATCAAATATATCGATTTGGTCATAGTATTATTTCAAGTTTTCAAACTTAAAAAAATATGTATAAACGTTTTTTTTAAGTACTAAGCAGTATTTACTAATTTGACTTTTTAATTCGCGTGTGTTTTTTTTTCACTTTCTGTATGATATTGTCATGTTGCACTAGATATATATGTACAAAATAATTATTTAATAACGTTATTAATATCATGAAGGATCCAGTCGTAATGAACGTTGGTGTGTTATCTTAATTCTTCTTTTTAATAGATAAACTATCACCTCCTTAGTACTTAGTACATTTTTAAGTTCTGATCTTTATTTCCTTTCCTTGAGTTATTAACAATAGGATCTTGACTCTATTTATTTGTGGTTGATAGAGATGACGCTTAAAAGTAGGTTGAAAATTTCAATACCTTTGCCACGTAGGTAGAGACGAGACAAGTGCAGTTGAGTTGGAACAATTTCTTAATATGGAATTCTTAATTTCGCAGAGCGTACGCAATTCTACATTAAAATAAGTAGCCGTAGTAGTAGGCTTTAATACACTGTCAGCCAAAGAGTCGCTTGCATTTGCAGAAAATAATGCAGGCCTTGATCAGTTTTGTGTCCAGGTGCCTGTTCCATAGGAGTTTGCGGTCCAATATCACTCCTAGATACTTGACCTCCTTGGTAAGGGCTAGACGGGTGCGAAGTAGTTTAGGTAGTTTCAGTTCTCCGAAACTACGTTTATTTGTGAACATAATCAACTTTGTCGGTTTGACTGTTAAGTTGTTTTTTTCACACTGTTCAACGACCTTTAATGCGGACCTCATTCGGTCGCATACCACACTCTCAAAGGGGCCGCTTAGGAGGATGGACAGGTCGTCTGCGTAGCCCACTGTGAGGAACTTGTGGTCATTCACTTGAGTGATAAGCTCTTTGACCACAATGTTCCACAGGAGAAGAGAGAGAACTTTGCCTTGAGGACACCCTCTGGCCACCACTCTTTTCGTTGTGTTATTCACAATAAATTATATGGTTCTGTATCTAAGCATGCTGTCGATCCACCCGGGAACAGTGGAGTCCACCCCATGTCTTGACAGAGCTTGGCGTATGCTGGTGACGTTAGTTTTTTTTGTGATATAGGGGGCAATCGAGCGGACGGGTCACCTGATGGTAAATGACCACCGCCGCCCATGGGCACCTGCAACTCAAGAGTCAATCAAGTGCGTTGCCGGCCTTTGATGTGGGAGTAGGGGAAGGGTGGCAGAGGGAAAGAGGGGGGAGGGAAGAGTTAGGGCTTCCGGTAACGTCACTCACCCAGCCAAAAGCAATGCAAGCAGTAGGGCAGATTCTGTTGATTTGCCCATCAAATAAGCATGTTGGTTGTGGTTCAAAGGGTAGCTGACTAGTGCAGTGCTCCTGATCTCCCTGTCAATTAGTCTCTCCAGTCCACTTTTAGTAATAATGATGTGAGACTGATGGGTCTGAATGATTTCGGTTGTGTGTATTGTGTGTAATCTCCTTTGACGGGTTCGGAAATGGAGACTACTTAGCTTCTCTCCATTTCAAAGGGATGTAGCTGTGTGTCAGGCAGCTTCCGTAGACGATCCGGAGATGATCTATTCATCGCTTTTCTAGTAGCGGTCAACTCTTTAGTGTTGTATCGATTGGAATTGGAGTTATAAGATTTAAATAATGTACCCAAAATCACCCTTATGAAGGGTTGGACGTTTATATACCATCTGGGAAAAAGATCCCGAGTATTGCATTAATATAAAATAGTTTTGGAACAGTTTCATAAAACTGTTTACTTGTGAGAATTAAGAATTTTTCAACTGAAATTGTACCAACTCATCTATCTGCATCCACAGATACCTTATTAAATAAATATTGATATTAATGTATTTTTTGACAATATGAATTAAAGTAAGACAAAATAGAACAAAATATTATTCAAATTCCTTCTTTTTAGCGTCATTTACATGTGAAAAGGTAGTGAAAAGAATATTCTTAGTTATGCTGTATGTACAGTATTAGACCAACAACAAATAGTTCTAATATAAATACAGTGCCATTCAATTATTTGCGACTATCTGATTTTCTTATCGCAGCTATGTGTTTGTTTCAAATGGCCAACCATTTATTTAACTTACTATTAATTTACTTGAAAATATAATGTGCGTTTATTACGACTGAGATAATTACATTGACAATATGCAGCGGTGATTCATGTTCAGTAGATGTTTCGGAGTTTATGAGTGTTGTTCGCGGTCTCGTAACGACTACGTTCCTATTCAAATGTGATGGGTACTCGGATTAAGTATTAATGTATAGCACTCACTTAGTTTGCTGTAAGTTATAATGAACAAGCTGCAAAAATCACAGTTGTTACTAAATAAATACCTGTAGTAGTTACAAACATAATGTACCTTCACGACGTGTATAGGTACTATTGTATATCTAATTATTATTTCAGCATTTATATTATTGTTGTGTTTGAAAAGATTTTAGAAGTTTATGAAAATAATAAGTTTATTTACAGGCTTTACCGTATATTCTGTTAAGGTGTTTTTAAGTAAATGTATGTGTGTAATCTATACTTACAGGTATGTAAGTACAGAGGCTAAGGATGTATTTTAAAGTCTCGTTAGTAGAGTAAATCAGTGAGGAAAGTAGATAGGCATACCCATGTACCCATCACATGATTTCTCGCCACCCTCCTAGGATAGTGACTATAACCTACTGTTCATTACTGTAACCATAGCGATTCTTTTAAGTTACTCGAGTTCAGTCTAAGGTTTAACGATATATTTAAGATATTACCAGTCAGTTGTGTTATTGATACAGCAGCATTATTTTTTGTAAACCTTAAAACCAAAATGGGGTAGATGATTGTCAAGTCAAATCAGTATCTTTTTAATAAACGTCAAAATGCCTTCCATTTTTTGGTACATTCTTGTATGAAATACTAAGACATAAAATCATTTCACTATGTGGTCAAAGCTACATTTTTATTGTTGATTTTCGCAGCATTTTTAAGATGTAGCATTGCCTGTCTTGACCAAAACATTTATTTTTGACATAGAAATCTAAATCGATTGGTGAAAATATTTGATGGCTGTTTTTATGTCAAACGAATCAAAAAACAATACCTACCTATATAAGAACCCAGCTTGATTAAATACGTTGATCATTTTAAGTAAGTTCAGGCAGGAGTTTTTAAACTGATTTATTGTTCGCGATTATGATCAGACTAAATATTAAATTTACGGTATACTAAAGATAATGTTGCATATCACCACAAATCGAAACGACGAAAAATATAGGTTACAAAATGTTGTGTTATTATTGTTAATTCATGGAGTCACTGCTAGGATACGATATAATAACGATATGTTATATTTACTAACATAGTTTGCTTTAGAAATTGACATCAGTTTAAAATGTAATCATTCCCACCCAAATTCTGTTTTCCAAGCTATTAAAATTTCTTTATGCAATTCCTCACTGAACATAGAGCGTAGATTTAGAATGCTAGAATTAGTTTTCCAAATGTGAATTGTGCCTAACAAAGCGTATTTCTAAGTGATGTTCTATCGGGGTCTACGAAGTCTACTGTTTGAGAATTTTAAAACTTGTTAAAAGTAAATTTTAAAAAAGTTTGTAAGGTTGGGTGCTATTCTTCAACAAAATGGTTGAATATACCCTTAAAGTAACTAATATGTTTTTTAACATGTTTTGAGAACATTTCTATCGAATGGATAGCACCCGATATTCATAGTAAAAGTAATTGTAACAAGATTAAGAATGTGATTGTAGGCATCGTTATTGGTTTGGTTCCTCTTTTCGGTTCGTGTCCGACATACCATCTTACCGTTAGCCCCGGTGAGGTGATGACCCGTAGGTGTTTCCACACGTAAAAAAAAAGGCATCGTTATTGGTTAAATAATATCTATTCAGGCCTGATGTTCCTGTCTTAAACTATAGTGAATATGTTTTTCTAATAGTTTCTGTTGTTTTTTGTTTCAATATAACAATCACTTTGTCAATCTTGAAGCGCTACTGATCAGTATTTTAATAATATAAAATTGTTATATAAAATCGTAAAAGCTTGTTATCGTTGTTTAATTTTGTCAACGTAGTTTAAATATTCTTAATTTAAATTACATTTATTATATAAAAAATAATTTCTTAGACGTTTAAATTTAGTTTATTAAGACGAAGTGTAGGAAAATAACATTGTTGTATATGTAATAGTTTATTTCAGGTTCTTTAGTGAAGTGTTCAAAGAAATAAAATTTGTATTCACGTAGTTAAATTTAGATACTTACATTTAATCAAAAATAGTAATGTAAAATCTTTATTTAAATTTATTGTTTATCATAATTACCATTTCTCATTGCGTTTATACCGTATAATTCCTAAGGCATCATTTTTTTCGGCATATTTTTACTTTTCTCGTCTTTCAATTTGTCTATCAATTTACGCCTTATATCTATGCGTAACGTTTGTTGTGTAAATTTAATTATTACATGAAAAAACTAAACCACAACCGCATCTTATTCGAGTATATTCATTTTTTTAACCATAATTATTAAGCTTACACACTGCCTTTACACAATGCGGCTTTGTTTTTATATAAAACACTGAATCTTTGATATGTTAAAATATACCTTGTTCGGAGTACATAGGTCACAAATCTCAGAATTTTCGAGGTTGTGGGTTGGATAATTTTTGCTTAAATCTGTCCAATTATAACAATGAAAATAAAAGCACCACATACGACTTGCGAAAACTGTTTTTGCAAAACTTTTTTTGTTCAATTTATATCTATTGATATTTCTCTTTCCTTCGTGTTTTAGTTTAGTATCGATATATTTCGAATAATATTATAATTGGCCTTATGATGGTAATTGTGAAAATAAATTTTTTAAAATGGCACTTTTATTTTAAAGTGCCATTTTAAAAATTTAATATTCCCTGTTCTCTTTTTAACATTGCAATATAATTTTTAGCGATTATCATAATTGTGCTGTATATTGTAATTATAATTTATCATTAGATATTATAACAGCATACATTTATTAATTATAACTATAACTTTCTATTTTTAGTGTACAATAAAACCTGCAAATAGTTTACTCAGAATAATTTGCGGACAGCACTACCATATTTAAACTAAAAAAAAATGTTTTAGTTTTATCTCAATAATTTTATCTAAATGTTTACAGTGGGACAGAATACAAGAATATGTGTATCTGTATGATCTTAATTATTTAAGTATATAATGGCAATAGAGAATAAACCTTTTTTTTTAAACGTTTGGTGATTTATGGTAGGTACGCTAAAAATATAAAGTTTTATATATATTTACATAATAAACTTTGTGTTGATATTTGTGCCTGATTCTATTATTGTAAAAATAATCTAAAGACTATTTAATAAAGTTGGACACTGCGCTTGTTTGCTCCAAAAGATTACAATACTTTACAAACAATTAACCTTTTTTTTTAAATCACAACCTTAATTTCTTACGCACTAATGTAAAAATTCAAGGTAGACTATTTCCATTGTCAGCTGGATCTCATGATCTCGACAATTTGACCAATACCCATTGATCGGAACAGTGAAACGGCAGCTTTCAAAGTGATTATCATTTATCTGTTTATCACATAAACATGAATCAGTCGCCAAGTTTGACATTTTAAAAGTCTATTTCAAATACTTTCAAATGTAATTTCATGACAGAATATTTTTTGGTTAGAAGATATTTTACTAAATACGTATCCCCCGAAGGTTGACTGGTAGTAAATGCCTACGACATTAAGTCTGCCTCATGCAATTTATCTGCAGGAAGTGTTAAAAATAAATAAATAAATTGTTAAATTCTTTTTTAAAGTAATTTGTTTAGCCTCTCACTGAGACATGCATTATTATTGTAATACTTAGGAATTTTCTATCTTATGTAATAGGTTCTCATAATATAGCAATATTTTACAAGGTGAAATGCCACCAAACCTTAGAGATGCAACAGTTTAAAATATACAAAAGTATTAATACCTTTTACCATTACGGTATAGTATTTTGTGATTGTATTAAAGTGTAAACGTAAGGTTAGGTCGAATGAAAAATGCAATAGTATTCTTCCATAATCTGGCCAAACGATAAATAGTGATGTATAAAATAAAAATATTCATGAATTATCATGCTTTTTAATATTAGGTAACCATTGTCACTTATACCTTGTTTAATGTTTTTCTTTTATTTTTAATTTAATTTACAGGCGATTACGCGTGGGCTTGTGGTAATTGTATGATCACCGATCCGTGGGAGAGGTACTCTTCTCCCCCCTTACCCGGCAGTCATCCTACAACACCTCGTAACGGATGTAGACCCGGAGCGTGCGTCAACAACCGAGTCTACCCAAATTATCCTACAAAGGGAAATCCCCGATCGAACAGGGGTAGAAATCTCCCATGGGCTCCAAACTTTGGCAACGAGGAACGTTATAAAGGCCAGCGATGCAGAAACGGACCGACACCATATTGGTAATTGGTTTATTTGTCGCACAAAGCGTTTAGTTACATGTTTCACGTCCTCTTTATATAGATTTTACCTAAATATGATGTGAGGAAACAGTCAATTAGTTGTAGATAAGTGGGTACACAAAGTACCTCAAATTTGTGTCCTTGAATAACTGTTAAGTAATCGACCAGCTCGTTGAAATAATCTGGTCAGTGACTCTGCTATTGCACTGAATTACAAACGTCATTTGTCATTTAAAAAGTTATGGTAGCTAGAAAAAGCTCTTGCAAGTACAAAGAACTAGTGTTTGAATGATTTTGATCTCAGTGCTCTGTATATAAGTACGTTTTTTTTTTTAATTTTCTGTCATGTTCTAGTAATCTCACTTTGTGCTTGGTCCTTACAATGTTCCTTCGAAGATCGACACCGACATTACAAAATGCTTTCTCTTATACAAAATAAGTTACAACTTGACTTACCTTTACCCAAGCGATAAATTAATGCTGGTCTAAAGTAATGTCAACGCATATACTGAAGTTCCATTTGCCAACTAAAGGTCATCACACTCTATACCGTCACGGTAACGGCACGGCTCCAATCCAGCAATTAAGTTGTCATTCAAATCTGAGCATTAAAACGTGGTCGTATAATATATTTCATAATGTCAATAGGAAAAAGCCGTTGTGTGATGACTAGAGATCGGATTATCGGATGCATATTTACCTAAAGTAATTTTTTGGATAACAAATTATGGAAGCGGCTTCTAAGTATATTTTTATTTACGAATGCAGTTGTATTGTCGCGTCGCTACTTGCGCACAAGCAAGTATAATTTGCCGTCTCATTCGCACGCTTACAAAATGCTTACATTTCCTGGGGTTTAATAGGCCCGATTTGACACTTGTTAAAAAGTAATAAGGTTGTTTTTGCTTCGTCAAAAATCACTGACAATAAAAGTAGGGAAAAGCAACCATTACACGTTGTAACAGAGCAAGTGTCATTTGTGTCAAACTGGGGTTTATTACATCTCACGGAGTATAGGTACATTTAAATTTGAATTTCCTGGAATCGCGGGATTCTTTCGATAAAAAAGTGCTTTCCATAATAGCCAACATCTCAACTTTAGGAAAATATGCATCCGAATATCCGATCTCTAGTGATGACCTTTACTCATCCTTCAACTATCATTATCAAAATTGTGTTGTGTTGGAAATGAATGAATACAGGCGAACCGCAAAGAGTACATGCAAGACACAAGAGACATGTACACATTGTACACTATGTTCAGAATGAGTAGTATAGTAGATTTATTGTAAACAGTGACCAGCTAGATTAAGTTATTATTGGTATTTGTTAACTTCTAGAACAGTTTTCGCAATACTGAAGTTCGTAACACGTTGTGTGAAAGGTCTGCAGGGTTTAATAACTTTTAAAAGAATTTAAGGCATATACATGAGAGCTTCTGGGGAACGTGATGAATATAGACCATAACAATAAGATTACAGTTCATATTAAATGGCAAATATATATACGATTGTATGGACCGTGTACAGACACCTACGATTTGTAAATAATTATGTAGAGTATACATGTGTGTTTTATTTTGTGAAAACGAAGGAAGTTTAGCAGTCTTATTAAGATTATTTTTAGGAAGTATCGAGTGCGTAACTTAGGTATTTCTATGATTTGTACTATGGCATTTGTGTTAGTACAGATGTAATACAGTAGGCACAATTGTTTCATTTTATTTTTTATATGGCAACATTTAAGGAAATAATATGTGTCAAAGTTGTATTCACTTATTAAAGTAGGAGATAGTAATTTAATGGCGTGATTTAATGGGATATGCTATTATTGATCACTATTTCTCAAAATGTTGCCTAAATATAACAATGAAACGTTTTTCTTTTTTTTACTAACTCTTCTTTGGGGTTTGTTTAAAAATATTGTTTAGTTTTCTCATATTTTTTGATGAGTGTCAACATTTGGTTTTAGTTCAATGAATTTTTGGTTTATTTTGTTAGAACGCTAACATTCATAATTTAGTTTCGCTTAGTCTATATTTTGCTCTTTCAAGTTATTCAATGCGGTTTTGCCTTATAATGATTAGTTGTATGCATGGGCGTAGTCAGCTTTTGCCCCAGGGGAGGCAAACATTTCTTATATCGGATCCCCACGCTCGTTTTGCGGTCCAGGGGAGGGAATATCCGGATTCCCCGAAAACAAGAGGTGTTTTAGTGTATTGTTTTGTAAGCAGCTGACCACCCCTGACCCTCCTGGGTACGCTCATGAAATACAGGAAAACATTGTGTGCAGCACATGAAATTGCAAAGTACCAAGAACGTAAACTGTCAAGTTAAATAAAGAGCTTCTTCCAAGCTAGGGAAAGTCTCATTTCACTCACCTAGATAATATTAGCTATACAAATTTCCGCGCTCCTTCGGATTCGAGAGGTATTTACTTACTTGCAATAGTCGTGGCTTCCACAATGGGGAGCAGGAAGCAAAGGTGTTATGGTATGGGTATCAGGCCCCTGGCCCGGGAGGGATGTTAGGGAGTTGTGTTCCTCCTTGTCCACGACTAGGAGGGTCCTAAACTGCCACCGAGAAATATAGTATAGTGTCAAATGAAGTAGTTAGGCCACGTAGCATTTCGATTCAAGAAAGTTTTTAAATTTAAGATTAATGCCATTCGTTCATCAATTATATTTATTGAAATGATTATTTTGTCAGTTATTTTTTACTTCAAACGACAAGTTCTTCGAACGGTAATATTGATATTCGCTTTCTGCGATTTTGATAACTTTCTCTCTTTCTTGTGATTTTAACTGATACTATAGTTATGTGGCATTTTCCTGATTTAGACTTGCTCTGAAGTGATTCGATTGCATTTTAAAGTATGTGTTGCACATTATATCTTGTTAAAATGAATTTTGAGGTTCACAATTTGTGTAATAATGTGAAGCCAATATTTTTTAAATGTAAGTATAAAATAATAATGAATTAATAGTATAGTACTGTGTTCAAAGGATAATTTTAAATCGATCTTCCTCTACGGCATCGTCGCATTGAATAAGTTGAATCACTATCTTCTGTATTTATAATTTTCTCTGTTGTGACAAAGTTTTTTGTACATTTGTGTATTTTTTTTTGTAACTATAGTTGTTTTATTATTACGTTGCATTAAGTTTGTTTATTTGTACACGTTTCTTCTACTTATATAACATCATAAATGTTATGACAATTGCCTTGTTTTATTTAGTTTGACGAAAACGTTAACCTTTTGAACGCCATTGTTACTAATATGTGACAATCTTTATTTTTTCACAAAAATCATGTCATCGCGTTTATTTCGTGTTGTGACAATGCCGTTCAAAAAGGTGGCCTAGAAACCCTGTCTAACCTCGTTTCAGCTGTCACATTGTCAAACCGCTAGTCTTGACTCCGCTAACTAGTAGTATGTACCTACCTACTTCTTGTCCTCGACCTATGATAGCGAATAGCAGATAATTTCTTTTTTTTTTTATCGGGCAAACGAGCAGACGGGTCACCTAATGGTAAATTACTACCGCCGCCCATGGGCACCTGTAACTCAAGAGTCACAACTCAGTAGTTTCTTGGGCGTGCGGAAGCTGTCCCATGACAGCGGAGTCTACCGCTACCCCTAAATAGGGGTAGGTCATGGTGGCGGCTTCTTTTGCTGTGGTTGTTTGTTAGGGGGCCGCTTCAGTCTTCACGCCGCCTAGGCGGTCAACCCGAGCGAGATGAGACCCCAGGCAAAACCTGGGGAGGTCCAGCTCCGAGCGACCAGCGATACAGGCGGCGGCTTACATGTGACCCCCTGGTGTCGAGTCCGGTTTCCTCCACACCGTTGTGTCGGTCTGTGGAGGTTCTGAGGTTGTTGTTGTGGCGGTTGGGCTAAGTAGGCGTAGATGCTCGCGGTCGAAGGGGTGGCTGTAGCAACAAGAACTGTGGGCAGATAATGGGATTAAAGAGGCACTCCGCTACGTTACGCCGACGGCATGTAGGTGCAGCCGGCGTTTCGAAGCGGAGTCTATAGAGGCTGTTTACGCAGTACCCGGGGAGGGACCGCCGTCCTTTCTGGACTCTTCCTGGGGCGTCAGATCGCGCGGGAGCTTTTTCCTGTACGGAGGGCGAGCGTGCCATGGCGCGAAGTCCCGGATATGTCCCCAGGTCGAGGCGTCGGCACGCTCGAACATTGTAGAGGCGAGGCGGCGGATGTGGTCGTCTCCAGGCTCTCAATTTTCAGGTCCCTCTCGATCACGTCGTTCCTCAGGTAGCGGGGGGCCTGCACGACATCGCGCAGCGCAAGGGATTGCTGCGCGCGCAGTAGTCGGCGGCTCGTCTCGCTAGTGAGGACGTACCAAGAGGGAGCGGCGTAGGTGAGCTGGGTGCGTACGTAGAGTTTATATTCCAGTTTGGCTCGGAGCGGGAGGCAGGACGAGAGCACTGGACGCAGCAGGGCGCGAAGAGTCACAAGTGCGTTGCCGCCCTTTTTAAGGTGGGAGTAGGGAAGAGGGGGAGAGGGGGATTAGAGGAGAGGAGAGGGGAAGGACGGGAATAGGGGAGAGGGAAGGGCCTCCGGTAACCTCACTCACGCGGCGAAAAGCAATGCAAACATTGTTTCACTGCCGGTTTTCTGCGAGGCCGTGGTATCGAGCAGAGTCGAGCCGGCCCATACGTGCCGAAGCATGGCTCTCCCACACGGTAAAATGTGAGGACGCAGTGACCAGGTAAATTAAAAATAAAATAATACTCTTTCAACTTACTTTTTCAAATAAACATTTATTTCTTAAACCGTCTTCGTTTATGCATTTCAGTCTATAATTACCTATATTGTATAACATATGCTTTTTACGTATTTGATAACAATATTACTAGGTATTATGATTTCCAGATAATAATAATTACTACTTTATTTACTTATAGTACATAATTATTGTGTATATCATAAATTTTAATAAAGTTACAAACCATGTCATTTAAATTAAGAATTTTGCAAGAATCGATTATACATACGTCACTGTCGTTTGTACATCTTTCGGAATCAAATATTACCACTTAACTATAAATAAAATACTTAAATGCTAAACTGTGGAGTAGGTAACTAAAATTTCAATACATTTTAGTTTAGGTGTTTTTCAAATGATTTAAATCTGCCACACAAGACATGCTAACAAATCTACATAAATAGAAAGGGCTTTTTATGACATAAAACGATAGTATCAATGACTATGAGGATGACAATACTATACATATTTCAAATGTTATTGTGACAAACTACCACTTAAGATGGAGGTTTTGCGCGTTAATAGGTATCTACTTACGTCCATATTCTAAGGAGCATTGAAATTGATGATCATCTGGCAAGGAAGGGATCTGTAACGTCAGTGGCAGGTCCAATTATACTTGCTGCCACTTCCCTTTAATCAACTTCGCTCATGAGTAAGGCAACGGACTCGTGAAGCGCATAACGGTCGCTGGGCCGGTACCTGGCTGCATGTAGTCTAAACTGGTGCTGACAGAGGTCTCACCACGTTTAACTTGCTAGCTGGCTATCTGAGCGCATCGTAAGAACTTACATGAAAGAACACTAAAACAAAAGATCGCCTCGATTTATTTAGCCATATACAGTGATGAGTAGATGATTATTAAATCATTTAAAAAACAGCATAATTAAAGTTATGTATTACATTTTTGATCCATTCTTGCCTTATGTGAATGAGGATTCACCACAATAGGTACCACAACTACAGTTAACCCTTACTATGTTGCTAAGCCAAGTAAATGAATATTGGCCCCAATTCTGTTACTTCACTCGCTAAATTAAAATTCACTAAATTTTCTTCATAGCGGCTATCCGTTGAATGCCATCTCTTTTGCTCTGTGTTTTTAGTAAGCGTCTTCGTAGGTGTAGATTAAAAACACGTCATCCTTGTTCGTTTTGAACAAGTTTTTATACGGCAATTATACGGCGTTTGAATAAATGGAGACTCTCGCTGCGTGGAAATAAAGTTGAGTATACGTTGACAGGTTTTAGTGAAATTTAGTGGCGCTGAGAAATAGATGCTAGTAACAAATATACCTTATTACGAAGAACACTAGGTTGATTTCAAATGAAGAAATTAAGTCAGGTTTTAGTTTAGTCGAGTGTACAATAGAATCGGCACCATTGTCTCTCTCTTCAGTTCTTCTGTATTTAAATTACAAATAATAAGTACATGTTTATGTTACCATAAACCAATATGCCCATAAAAAATAAAAGGCCAGTTATTTTATTAAGAATTACCTACAAGCTTTGTATAAAATAGGGAAACAGAGTGATTGTACTTCGTTAGCTGCATGATTTCTTATATTCGTTTAAAACATAATAAAAAATGTGTTCATACATCTATACAATAATCACTAAAATATACTCTCAGATTTCTATTATCAACTAAATTATTCTCCATCACAATCTTATAATCAGAAATCTTAAACGTTTTGCTTGATCCAAGGCAAGAATTTGGCTAAATCTGTGAATATGACGTAGTGTGTCGGGTCGCATCGATACTCATTTTGCCTAGCCACTGATAAAGACACTAAGCCTCTAAGATACCAGGTCCCGGCACTCTTGAATACCATCCCACCTCCGCTGTCACCGTTGCATACTGATGTACCTACAACATAATATATAGTTATCAAGACAATGGTCCCAATTCTGTTACTTCACTCGCTAAATTAAAATTCACAAAATTTTCTTCATATAAGATGTAAACCTTGTATACTTTAAAACAAGGTCTTATTTCAAATTGAAACAAGTAGGTAACATATGTCGCTATCGAAATAAGCAATTTATTTGTCGACTAAAGTGATACGCTTAAATAAACTTTAATACCACGTAGCGAGAGCCGCTATCCGTTGAATGCCATCTCTTTTGCTCTGTGTTTTTAGTAAGCGTCTTCGTAGGTGTAGATTAAAAACACGTCATGCTTGTTCGTTTTGAACAAGTTTTTATACGGCAATTATACAGCGTTTGAATAAATGAAGACTTGCTGCGTGGAAATAAAGTTGAGTATACGTATGACAGGTGTTAGTGAAATTTAGCGGCGCTGAGAAATAGATGATAGTAACAAATAGACCTTATTACGAGGAACACTAGGTTGATTTCACATGAAGAAATTAAGTCAGGTTTTAGTTTAGTCGAGTGTACAATAGAATCGGCACCAATAAGTACTTATTTAAATATCTATAACCTCTCCATTATTTTAATTTCTTATTGACAGTTTGATTAGAACCTAATCAATTAGTCATGACCTAACGTTACAGATTCGATTAAAACTAAAAAAAACATTTTATTTTAGGAAGTTTCAATCGATTTATAATAATAAACCGTTAATTTTAGCTAAAAATATTAAACCCGCTTGATAAATTATATTACCTATGGTTAATATACAGTGAAACTTGGTTAAGTGGGACCTGGATGAGTGAGATACCTCCATAACTGGAACTCATTCTGCTGCATGCTGAAGTCCCAACACTTTGGCCCTGAATTACCTTTGTTAGTGGGTTAAATTCGTCCCACTAACAAAGGTAATTCAGTGCCAAGTGGGCCGTGTTTACCTTTGTAGGTGGGACGAAGCAAACCTCTATATCTGGGATTCGTTCTTTCGATTTTATCGTCATAGTTACCTCTACCATAGATAGTGAGTGAATTTTATATGCGTCGGTTTGATAAATTATATGACCCATGTTTAATATATATATAAGTCTAATATACATAAGTCTGAGGACTGAAGTGACTAGTGCGATCATCTTACGATAGTTCATTACTCTAACTTTGAACATGAATTTCAATACATTTTCAAATGATTGCATTTATAAATATGCAGAAGAAATATTATGCAGTAGAGTCGGCCAGTGCAACCTGGTCGAAACGTCAGGCAATGCAGAGGTATGTAATACCTATTTCGTCATCGCGTTAATTCCCGTTTATATAGGTACATAATTATATCATGAAGTTAAAGTGGAAAACGACTCTTCTCGATACCACGGCCTCACAGAAAACCGGCAGTGAAGCAATAATTGCATTGCTTTTCGCCGAATGAGTGAGGTTACCGGAGGCCCTAACCCTTCCCTCTCCCCTATTCCCGTCCTTCCCCTCTCCCCCCTCTCCTTCCCCTCACCTCTCTTCCCCTACTCCCACCTTAAAGGGCGGCAACGCACTTATGACTCTTGAGTTACAGGTGCCCATGGGCGGCGGTAGTCATTTACTCACAGGTGACCCGTTTGCTCGTTTGCCCCCTATACCATAAAAAAAAAAATATGATTTGTTGATTGATTTAAAATTGGTAATGTATATATATTATATTTTAATTACAGAGCTTTTTAAAGTGTAATTTTGCGTTCTCCCTCTGGCATTGTAACGTTCTCAAGCAACTATCAAAAAGAAAGTAAATGAATGTACAGTGTGTAGGTAGGTAGGTACGTTATTACGTGTAAACAATCTGTGTCTGGTAAATAATAATTTTGCTAAAACATGCTTACAAGCGACACTCGGTGGACCGACTTCCATTCAGTCCGTAAGTCCGTCATTTACATCTACGTTTATTGGACTTCCATATTTGGTGACTGGGCCCTTGACAAAAATGGGGCTAATTAAAATAATATATCAAGATATTTGTTATCGTAAAGGTGAACCGTAAATAAATCATACCAGGGGATTTGGTAAGAATATTTTTTGTAATAGTCGTCTTGAAGCTAAGATGTCTTGAACATACTTGTTTAAAATTAGGCTATTAAAGGTGATTAGGTAGATTTTTGAGAGTTACATGTAAGGCGTCCATTAGACGCTCATGCAAACGTTAATCATCACCAAAAGTCATGATTGACTTCGTTGGTGATTGATGAAATAATATCGACATTAAAATCTCATCATGCAACCGTCAATCACTCACTGCATTAGACGATATTCGGTTATTCGTCAATCACCGGTTTGATTGTGGCAAAACTGACAACAAAACCTACCGTGTAATGGGCGCCTAACAGACACAAACGTCTGACCTTCAACCTTCATGCAGTAAATGACTCTAATGTATATAAATTAGATGTGAAGTGGATAGGACACCGGATACCGGACATCCGACCGAACTTCGTCAATTGCCATACGTTGCTGCCTTAATTTTTTTTTGGACAAATTAATTATTTGTAAGGTAACTTATACAATATTAGGTATACTTGTTTTTTTTTCGTGCCTTAACCACCACAGGATACTCTGCTCTCGAATATCTACATTCCACTTTTGGTGTCAATTAGCTAATGCACAATAACCAGACTTAATCTAGTTTATCAAAATTCATATGAAAAATGCACGCAGCAGTAGTGTATGCAGCGGAACTGTTTGTTACTACTGCAGAAAAACTGGTATTCAGTCACCATAGTTTGACCCTATTAGTTACTATTACAAGTACCTACTCTTTTTATTGTTGTAAATGAAACTATGGCGATTATATTTGCTAGTACTTACCTAATTTTTAAATCCGGATAATAAATTTAGGCCGGATTGGCCGGATGCGGATACGATTGTTTGAGATTAGTTAATCACCTACACCGCCTCAGTTAGGTATAGCGGACATCAATAGATATTTCATAGATGCTAGTTTTTTTATGGTTACAAACCTTTTTTGCCGTGATTTTATTTCTAAAAGTCTAAAATAGGCATCATTAAAACATGCTCCTGAACAGGAAAAATAATCGTTTTGGATCTCATGCCCTCGCCATTGATTTATTGTATAATTAAAAAGGTTAACTGAAAATGTAATAATACATTTTAAAACTGTATTGTTATTATTGAAAAATAAATTATACCTACTTATTGCTGGATACTCAAACGATACTTCATTAGAGGACGTTCTTAAAACTAAAATATAATAACGTTTTGTCGCTGTAGACAACGTTACCACGAGTTTTAGATATCTTATGATTGAGTTCATGTCAGTCCTGCATATTATAACTTGTGCTACAGCTCAACTAGAGGGATTTAGTAGTGACCTAGTTCGCATAGTGTGGGTTAGCAAACTTCAAAAATCTTAAGAAAACATTCAAAATTCCAAAATTTTCAGATAAAAATATGCAGGATTTTTTACGATGTTATCGTTCACTTTTAAGTGATGATTAAATTATCGCCAGGAGAAGAAAGCGGACTGTTAGTGACAATCCGCTTTCTTCTCCTGGCGATAATTTGCAAGGGAGATGAAAATCTGAGAACATCGGCGTCTATAGGCATAGCGCCGGCGAGTCTGATGCTACCGAAGACAGGGAGTTAACTGTACCGAAGACTCACAGAGGAAGAAAGTAATCGGTCAAGATGGAAGAGAACTCCAGTGGAGGAATGTTAGTTTGGTTTATATTCTCATTATTGACATTATATTTATTATTAATAGTATTAGTATTGTCAATTTTATTCAGTCGTTTCAAAAGACTGCTCCACCAGTCATTCAATAAAGGAGCTTGTACGTACTGGTTGTCTTTTGGCTACAAAATGTTAATGTGTAAATATATTATACACATTAACATTTTGTTGTAATTACTTGGAATCTCTTGGTATACTACATATGTAGTATACCTCCTACATCTATATTCCGATAAATATCGTTTGAGTATTCCGGCCGTTACAAAAAATATCGTGTAGAAATCTTAATGCACCTGAACCTACGTTATAAAAGCGAGTTAAATACATGCATATGCGCTAGTTACTACCAAAACCTGGTAATATTTAGTTCAAAAACAATCTAAAATCATACTTTGCCTAGAGCCGGTTTGTTCATTGTAGTCTCCTGGAAGCAATTTTTCATTCATTACCCAATCAAGTACGTACACATACACATTTATATTAATTCACACAGAACTTTGGGCACCTCGTTACAAAAACTTATCTGCTGTTTACGTTTAAATCGTTACTGGTACCTAGCTATAGTAATGTAGTGGTAGGTACATATATTATACGTAACGTGTTACAACGAATGTCGATATTCATTAGGCGTTTTGGAATGAGATGTTTCAGTAGCAATTTTGAGAAAATTATTGACAGAAATTTGATGTGATAAAATGAAAACATGATAGTGTAACACTAACAATAGATGTAAGTTCCTAGTGTGCATGGTCCTAGCGGTTACTTAAAAAGATAAGTGCCTATAGACGGCGAGGTTCAACGTAAGCTGTAATTAGTAAGTTGTAATATACTAGTATTGAGTTCGGTGTCATCCGCGTTAGAATTGGAATGTAAATGTAAAATAAGTAAATGCAGAGCTGACGATGACGAATGACGAATTTCGGGAAGGTATTTTAGGCAAGTTGAAATAATAACAAAACAGTAGTATTTACTCAATGTGTGAATCTGGAATCGTGAGTCAGACAGAGTGTTTGCGGTTTTTTCGCTACTGACTAATAACCTTTGCAAAAACACATAATAAAAAAATAAAAAGGTGTGCGTCAGCCCCGACATACGACTGCAGTTTACAATTTACTGGAGGCTCTCTCTCGCTCTCTCTCATCACTTGTAGACGCTGCACAGTATATATTCTATATATACACAGTATATATTATATATATGTTATATAAACTTAATAAAGCACAAAAAGCACAACAAAGCGTTAAAGCGTTACGCTGTCCTCCGATCAGAAAATTTTACTCTCCATATTTTTTTCATACCGGCCGCCTTATATAAAAATCGATTCATAAGAATTAATAAGCTTTAAAAAAATCGATGCTACCTTAAAATTGTTTTGGAGTTTACTACTCCAAAATTTTTTTAAGGTAGCTTCTTATTTTATCATCGAAATCTTATTTTATCATTTATATACCTAATCCAGAAATAAAAATCCCAGACTATTTTGTCGGTTTGAAGTATGACCTGACGCCCCCGAATATATTTTATTAACATACTCAAAAATATAGGTACTTAAGGCAATCTAAATTTTTTATAGCATGTTTATTAATTAATATTGAAAATTGGTGTCAAAGGTCAGAAAAATACAACGGATTTTAGTAATTTCTTGAGTTAAATAAATATTTTAAATGATTGCTGCAAAAAAGTCTTAGGCGTAGACATACATACGCGAGAGATGTTTTATTGAAACATGCCGGCTGCTGCTGGGGCCCTGACGCTCCAGTCTGCGATTGTTTGCTGAAAGACCACGTGACCACGAGTTTACACTATATATACAGTATTTCGGAGCAAAAAATAATGTTTGTCACAACTGTAATGAAGTAGTAGCATTGAATAAAAAAGTTTGTATCTTAACACTACACACAGAGTATTTCGGAGCAGTTACTTTTTTAAAACAAACGAAGCAACGTAATTAATTTGTTTAAATTATTTTTGAAAACTTCTTTAGGCACGTTGGGCAATTTTGGTATGGGGAAAAACATCAGAACTCGCGTGACTATCATGCTCATATACATATATGTATACAGATGTGTGCGTGTGTGTGCGTGTATATGTGTGTGTACCTATCCTACTAGTCCTACTAATATTATAAACGTGAAAGTTTGTGAAGATGTATGGATGTTTTTTACTCTTTCACGCCAAAACTACTGAACGGATTGCGATGAAACTTGGTATGTAGACAGCTGGAGACCTGGATTAACATATAGGCTATTTTTTTATCTCGATATTCCCACGGGATCAGGACTTACGCGGGTGAAACCGCGGGGCGCTGCTAGTATAATATATATTGTTTAAGTGTAAGTTATGTTTTCACTTCTGACGTGCAGTCCTACGACTGACAGTTCTTTTATCATTGCTTTTGCAATCTAAGGTTTTATATTTTGAGTGTTACAATATGTATATAAATTTTATCTGATTCTGTGTACTTACATAGTTTTAATCGTTTAGAATTGTATTGAAAGTACTTTTTTTGTGACCACTAATTTTAAAATTAAAGAAATTTGAGATGAAAGGATGTCCGTTAACTATTAATAAAATCAGTGCAATAATTAACAAAAATTTCTAATCAGAACAAAGACAGTTAAACAAATAGGTACAATCAAGCAAGATAAATAAAATAGTTGAGTTGTAACAATAAAGTCAAGTAAGCAAAACACATCAAATAAATAAAATGAACACAAAACAATTTCAATAAAATTAATACAATGAATAAATAATGTAAAACAATCATAATTCTTTAGAAAAAAATCGACTTCAAAAAAACTATTCCACAAAAGACATAAAAGACTTGTGGTTTTCTCATGGATGCCATTGTCAGAAGTGGACCAAATTGAAATGGGACCACACGGAAAGCACCAGCTTTCAAATAAAAAAAGAATCATCAAAATCGGTTCACCCAGTCGAAAGTTCTGGGGTAACAAACAAAAAAAAAATACAGTCGAATTGAGACCTTCTCCTTTTTTGAAGTTAAAAATCGAATAAAAGGACTAACGTATTACAATTAATTAATTGGTTAAAATATCAATAAAAATTTACAATGGAAATGATGATAATATAATGGAAATATAGTTATGTCAACACCTACATGCTATGAGTATGCGTACAAATTAGGTATCTGTATGAGAAGATGTCTATGTTCACTGATAAGCTTGATACAGCATTGTATTTGTGCGTCATTCTAGCAATTGGTGAATGTTTGCCTAGATTTGTCGATACCTATGCCAAAAAATCAGTTTTTAATATTTTTGTCTGTCCGCTGTCTGTCTATCTGTTTGTTCCGGCTAATCAGTCAGCCAAATACAAGTGTATAGGGTGGATAGCGATAAAACACGAACTTCTAGTAAAAAAAAAATCGCCATGAAATTGCGTTTTTCCTTCTTTTTCTTGATAGTGAGACTAATAAA
This sequence comes from Callimorpha dominula, assembly GCA_949752705.1. Classification (NCBI taxonomy): domain Eukaryota; kingdom Metazoa; phylum Arthropoda; class Insecta; order Lepidoptera; family Erebidae; genus Callimorpha; species Callimorpha dominula. Next base: position 8,703,947 of record OX457009.1, on the reverse strand, counting down.
AACTTCGACTTCAACCGACTTCAAAAAAAAGGAGGAAGTTCTATGTTCGGCTGTATGTACTTTTTTATGTATGTTCACCGTTATATCCGTCATCTATAGACAGATCTCATAAAATCTTTTTTTGTGTAAAAAGGTAAGCTCCCCAAGCGGTCCCATTGTTCGTAAGTTCCGATCTGATTTGGCATGAAAGATCTGATTTCAATGTGACAAAAGGTAAAACTAAAACGAGTAACTATATAACCTTAGTGATGAGTTTTCATATAATAAGTTTATAAATCTGGTGTCAGTCAATATGAAAAAATAAATACATCAAATAAGAGAAATTAATATTTTTGGAACAAAGTTTCTTATCGCATGTTACACTATAGACACTCGCGCGGACGGGGGGTTAGGCGGAAAAAGTGTTACCGCAACTAATGCTGACCGCAAGTTGATTTTTTATATTTACGCCATCTGTGGATTCTATATAGTGAAAGGAACTACATTCTAACCGGGCGTTGCAATAACAACTCAAGCGTATTTTAAATAAATGTTAGATATAAAAATAGAAGAAAATAATGAAATTAATATAATAATTTATTGAATTTCACCATTTCATTACAGTTGTGACAAACATTATTATTTATCTATTAATTTATTTATTATCACTTATTATTTAAATATTAATTGTTAAAAGAAATAAACAGATCCGAAATACTCTGTCAAGAGGCTGAGCTATGTAGTAGCTTAATACGTGGTCTTTCAGCAAACAATCGCAGGGCCTAGCAGCAGCCTCTCGAGAAACCATCTCTCTCGTATGTCTACGCCTCAGATTTTCGCAGATAGTCGCAGTCTTTAAGAAATCTTTATTTACCTCAGGGTATTATTATATAACGTTGTAATCTTTTGGCGTCTGACACAAATTTGCAATAGTAATTGATAAACATAAACATGCTTTATAAAAATCTGTATGTTAATAAAAAATATTCGGAGGAGTCAGATGTTACTTCAAAACCGACAAAATAGTCTGGGATTTTAATTTCTGGATTACCTACCTATATAAATGCTAAAATAAAAGGTTTAAAAATATCGAAGTAGGCTTAAAGATAATTTTTTGGTTTATTTCTTACAAATATCAAGCTGTGCAATAGCTAAATAACCGCAAACACTCTATTTGACTCACGGTTCCAGATTTAACCATTGATTCACAGGGATTTCCTTGTAAGGGTATACCTGAGGCCCTGGTAATATGGACTGTGACGGAACACCGTGTGGTTTTAGTCGGTTCGAGTCCGACATACCACCTTACCGCTTAGCCCAGGTGGGGTGACGACCCGGGTTTCCACACGTTAAAGAAAAAAAAAGATTTAAACATTGATAAAATACTTTTTTTTAGTATTTAAACCTGCCTAAAATACCTACTTTCTAGTCGATGACGAATTATGAGAATTCGTCATCGACTCTTGCACGAATCAGGTGAGTTGGAAGACAAAAGCCTATGCCATTACACAAATAAAAAATAAAAAAACCAGTACACATAAACACACGACAGATAATTGGCTCTGAATGCCTAGATTGTCTGATGTTTATATGGTTAGGTATAGTAACTGCTCCGTTCCCGTTGTTCGTACCATGATGTTAATTAGCCAATAACCTGCCTCATTAAACTGGCTACCCAATTTGTTTGTCAAATCGGACTTTTTATGATAAGCGCTCAAACATAACAAACCAACAAGCTCTTTAGTTTAATAATCTTTTTCCCTATCGATTTTTTTACACGACACAAATATCAAGTGATAGAGTGATCTTTTAGTCGTAGTGTTACAGGTCAATACATAGAATAGGGGATATTTAGAATAGCTTTGACTTGAATTGGAATGTAAAGCTCATGCACGGTTGAACAAACTCGAATCTGGAGAGTCGATCGGTACATAATAACATATCATTCCGTAGTTTACACACCAGTGTAAGTAATAAACTTGTTCTTACCATCTCGATATCCAGCGCAGTAGGTGTATGGAGACGTGAATCGTACAAAGAATTCGTTATAGGACCGTAAGCATGTTTCCTGGTCGACTACGGGCATCTCAACTAAGCTTAACTCCTCTGTCGCCACACCTGTGTCGTCGAAACCCCAGCCGACCACCTGAGAAATAAATTAAAACTTTAAATTTATTTGAACACGACTCAGCCGATTGCCGTTGTCAAGTGTGCAACCAGAAAAAAAGAACAGTTTCTGAGGGTAACGCCATCGAAGCTGCGGACAAAAGCTAGTTACACAACAGTTAGAAGAATAAACTCAATTATACACCAATAAAATTAACGTAACAGTGATTTTCTAGTGAAGCGTTCAGCGTTGATGCATCAACGTATCGGTAAATGGAGTGAGATGCCTGTCGCTGGAGACACATCTCTTCGTGGTCTTGAAAAATTTCGGGTTAGTAGCCTCTCTTTTTTGTGAGATAGTGATGTATAGGAACTGGAGGGCTAGTGTGGTATGAAGACGCACGGGTCACCGTAGAGCGTTAAAGGATCGCTGACTTAAGTACTTGTGGGGCTGCCTGTTGTTTACCAGGTTGTACCTGGACCCTGGACTAAAGACACAATCATAAATTAATAATCATAAACTGTAATATTTTTAATGCACCTACTTCCTATTTTCTCTACATCACCCGAAGGTTGACTGGCAGAGAATGCCTATGGCATTAAGTCCGCCTCTGTACTCTATGTGCATAAAGTTTTAAATAAATAAATAAATAAATAAATAAATCAGTTTTGGAAGGTTCGATTCCAATATAACTACTTTTATGAGCCCGTGGTGGTTTCTGCACGCAAAACATTTCTTAAATTTCGTTTTAAATTACCTCATATTTGAAAAAGTAACTTATAATTACGTATATTAGTAGTTACTAAGAGTACGTCTCGTTTTCAATTTAAGGTAATCTATTGCAATATAGACAAAATCTTTAAAACTGCTCGTAGATAAATACAGAAGTCATACCTATAAGTTGCATTGCTACGTAGCCGTAGAGCAAAGCGATAGCATCAAAGAAGAATTCAGCAAAGTCAGTAACTCAGATAGAATCTGTAATCTAGCCAATTAGTACTTTAGTTAATTCGTTGCTGATCAAACTGCTGATAAGTGTGGCCAATATCGCAGTCTGCAACCTGTGCTGTGTAATCATTGCACTTTCAGACTCCGTGCTGCGTCAGCACTTTTCGTCGAGGTAATTGGCTTGCTAACAACTCGGTTGCGCAGTGTTCGATTAACTTCTATTTCAAAGTAACTTCATGTTTTGACGTCTGTTTTAAAACCTTAAGGCGTACTAAGAGTCAATTTTCTATTTTACATTATCTATTATTAACAAATTAAAGTTGAAATATTTGCGCCGTGTATGACAGTATTGAGCAGAAGTTGTTTGTCTTGCAATATCTCCCCATAGACAGACAACTTATCAAAGTGCTTATATTTTTTTCATGTGAATGGTGAAAGTGACTGCCACTTTCACCTAATATGTATAACCTCAGTTTTATCTCTACCTCACTTGATGTAAAACCACACTCAATTCTGTTATACATTCGTAAACAGGGACATTTGCTACTGTTTATAAAAAAAATAATAAAACCATCGCCCATACTATTTATAGACATTTGTATAAAACGATTTGGATCGCCAGGGATCCGTAGGGAGGCGATAGTGATGATCTAATACTGGTACATACCGAACCCTTCTTTCCGATGACATTTTGAAGATCTAGTAGGTTCTCAGGCCAGAGGCAGGCAGGTCGCACCCAGTCACTGTACGTGACTGGGTCCCGAAGTGCCAGGATGGCGAGGTCCCGACTGTAAGAGGACGCGTTATATTCTGGGTGCACGGTGATGCGCTCCACCTGAAAATGAAGAGCAGTCGAAATTATTTTTCACGTAAGAGGAGGAAGGTAGAAGAGTAAACTTTGCTCTTTATAGAAATAGATAAGTTTCGACATTTTGTAAATAATGCTTTGGTAATTTTCACGTTTAAAAAAGAAACAAACAATAAAATATCTACCTACTGATTGCCGTGTTATGTCCAAAAGTCACTATAAAGTATACAGATTATAAAATTCACAAAGTGAACTGTGTGAAATGTAACGCGATTTTGTATTATAAAATGCATATAATCGTGTATCTCATCGGCGTTCTCTTAAAACCTTTGGGCGAAGTGAACATTCATCTAAGTTAGATAATTGACATGAAGGCACTATCGCATACCTAATTACGACAACTTAACAATAAAAAAACACATTTGTTTGTTACGAGTAAACATCCTAGCAATTGGCAATGAAAGTTGCCAAAAATATTACTCAATACTCAATACTCAATACATTTATTGCGTTCCATAATGTGATATAGATGTCAAACTTATAATTAGGTTACAATTATGGACCCTGTCGGGCACAGCACAATGTTAGGAGAGAGGAAGAGTTTGTTACAATTATTATTATTAGTGCATAGACAAAGTTTATAGACAACTGTATATAATAATAATATTATTCTATATTGTGTCAGTATGGTATTAAATATCATTCACACAGGTATATATACATTCAAAAATCATATTTATTTGTTTTTAGTAGTATTTATAATTTAGTCAATATTAATTAAAATTCAATATTAATTAGTATTTATTTTAAATGTCATTTACATATTTATGCACAAAAATAAGTTGAGTTGAGTTTTTTTTTTTTTTATTTTAAATACCATTTAATAACAATAGAAAAATACTGAAGTTTATAGTATCTTCTTATAGATTAGATGACAGCCGTTTAAAATTTGTTATATTAGTAGTAAAAGTAATTGAATTATTGTTTATTAAATGTTTAGTAATTGTTCTTAATTATTGCACTATGATTATATCGAATTTGGTTATATTGTTATATATTTATATGTTTATTATATAGGGTAATTGTTATAGTATTATGTGTTTTTTATTGTGTAGGTATTTACTTATTTAATTTATTATTATTAGGTAGGTCCAATTTTATTTATTTATTTACTTATTGCACTTGATTTAGGTTAGGCTTGATTATGTTATCTTATATTATTTTATAATGTGAAGATTTAATACTATTTAAGCAGCTACCTTAGGTTATTTTTCCTTTTCTTCCATATATTCTTTTACAGTGTAGTAACTTTTTTGTAACAGGAAAAGTTTCAGCTTATTAATAAAAATATTATGTTTTTCTTCGTTTTTAATTGGTTCCGGTAATTTGTTGTATATTTTAATTGACATAACCAAGGGGCTTGTAGAATGCATTGTTAGTTGGGAAGTTGGGAGGTTAAGTCTATTTCTATGCCTAAGTGTAAATTTGGTTTGTTTGTTTTCTCTTGTACTATAGTATTCCGGATGATTTCGAACAAATTTACAAATTTCCAAGATATATATGCATGGTAGAGTAAGAATATTGAGATTTTGAAAGTGGGGCTTGCAGGAGTCTGTTTCTTCTATATTAGTTAGTATTCTGATTAATTTTTTTTGTAGGGTGAAGATAGTGTGTGCCTCTGTACTATATCCCCAAAGGATTATGCCGTAGCTTAAGCAAGAGTAAGCGTATGCGTAGTATGTGAGATCTACAGGTCTTCTTCTAGGCTTATTTTAAAGGAAAAAAAATCATCAAACTACTACTACTATTTTTCAGATAACAGACATCCATGCCGTTGCTAACAGAACTTGAAATTTAAATACAATACCTAAGCAAGTTAAAAACAATTCCTAAAAAACTAATTGTTAGTATCTAGCTTTTCGTATTTACAGTAAGTAACACTGTCACGAACAAACAACAATATTGTTCTAAAACTCCCAAACCCTACGTAACTTATTATTTTCTAACTCAAAATAGTATTTGCCCAGCAAATACTAAACACCATTTAATAAACTGCTGCGGCATTTGCAACCACATGGTCAGCAGATTATTGCGCTAGAATGAACCCATAATGTTGTCCGTTGCGTAAATGCGTTAGGATAAAAATAATAGTTTACACATAGGGTTAAGCTATGCCTTTTAACTATACTAGTAGCTTTTTCCTGTGATCTACTATAAAGTGACCATTTGTGAAGTACTTTAAAAAAATTAAGAAAAAGGTAATTGAATTTAGTAGACAATTTTCAATTAAATATTTTTTTTTGTACCTATAAGTATAAGTGAACCTAAATCGTAACAGAAACCAATTCTATTTTCGAATACAAAAGGCAATGCTTATTTTGGGCAATAACATTCAGCGTGATACATAAATGAGTAGAATATTTGAAGACATCATGTCTTCAAATATTCTACTCATCTCTACTCTCTACTCGTCTCAACAAATCTGTGGGATATCCTGTAGAACATTTTAGATTGTAGACATTTTTAAGTTTGGAAGTATAACCTAGTCAGATGAGTAGTCAGCAATCAGCTTCAGATGAGTAGTCAGTCAGCTGAGTAAATGTCAGCTGTTCTTTGAGGTTCTCAAATCTGTGCTTAGTGTAATTGTATAATTTTTCACGATCATTTTTTAAAATAGGCAAGTAATAACTCAAGAATGTCGATTGTCTGTAAATACAGTTAGCAGATGAAAATAATCAGGAAGAACTTTTTTCAGTGTTTTAATAGAGCTAAATTATTTAATACTAGCAGCGGTTTCACCCGCGTAAGTCCCAATCCCGTGGGAATATCGGGATAAAAGTATCTACATACCAAGTTTCATCGCAATCGGTTCTGTAGTTTTTTCACATTTATAATATTAGTGGGATATACTGTGTAACATTGCGGTTATATGACTTTGATTAATACGTAGTAAGTATAATATATTAGGAAGGAATAGGAGGAATCATATTTTTTCCTAACAGCGTTTATTATTTTCTATTTCCATTTATCAGATATGAGAGTAAAGTTCATAGGATCTACGTATTCACAAGATATTCAACGAAAGTCAGCACATACTGGAAGCGTCAAAATAGTTTATCAAAGGGGTACCCCAAAATCGATCACTCTTGTAAATTAAGGAATAAGCTCGAATACACAAGCAAAGTTCGCACAATCAGTTAATTAAACTTGTCGGCTTGTGATCCTGTTCTGACATTCAACGTCCGTCCTGACAAAGGGCGCTAATCCATTTTAACACAGATTTGATTGGAGGGCCTTCGATTGTTCCCCGATACGTACCAAGGGCCAAATTGAAAATATTGATGGTCCCTATAGCAAAGATTGTGATCGGCTTATAACCAATTATTATAAAACGCTGTAATATTGTAAATGGTAAGCGTTAAACCTGATAATTAGTTAAAATAGTTCAACGGGCTTCATACCATCATCCTCCGCGCCTTTTCCCAGCTAAGTTGGGGTTGGCTTTCAGTCTAACTACGATACGGCCGTACTTTGATATTTTACGTGAAGCGACTGCCATCAGACCTCCTCAACCCAAATACTAGGCGATATCGAAGTTCTGTAGTTAGACCAGGTTGTCGGGCTTTTTTTTTAGGGCTCCTACTACCCGCAACGAATGCCACAGACATACATATGGAACCCGGGACCGAAGGTTTAACGTGCTCTCCGAGGCACGGAGGAGTCTCAATGTGTTAAGAATGGTCACCCATCCTAGACTGACCTGGCCAGTGTTACTTAACTTTGTAATGTGCTAACCTACTCGGTTACCATTTAGCCACGAGCCCCTCAGCGTTTAAATCATACCACTAAAATTAAAAAAGCCCAACAGGACGAAACTTTAATCTCTAAAACTTTAGTCTCAAAAATGGGTAAGTATGTTATCATTTGTTCTGAATTGGTAGTCAGTTTTTTTTTAAATCGGTAAAAAATTAAAAAGCAGTTTAAAAAGTATATCCACCTGTTGGGCAGAGTAAGTTGAAGCTTAGTCAGATTTCTGTTACTTATATAAAAAAAAATCTGAGTACTTGTGATGGAGCATGTAGACTAAATAGAAGTTTCTGCAGACCGAGTTCACAAGAAGAAAAATGAGAACATAAGCAGTAAGCATTTAAAAGTTATGAAATAAACATTCCTTAAGCTCGAGACAGTTCTTAGTGAACTGTCTCGAGCTTAAGGAACGTTTATTTTTTTATATTTTTTATAATAACAAATCAAATCAAATCAATTTAATTCTAACCATGCACGGTATACACCTCCACAGTAATGGTAATTATTTTTACAATTTTAATATATTTAGTTTTAAATACTGTTACAATAAAAAAAATACTGAATTTGAATTAGGAACTCATTCTCATATGAATGTTCATTGTTTTCTCATTTTCGTGTCAATCTTTGGTTAATATTCTTGTGATATTAAAATGGAGTGGTGGAAACCTGAGTTGCTGCAATTAGCATTTCTTAAAGTAGGTATGGAGCCAAATGCAATTTTTTAAACTGTTTATCCGATTAGTATTTTACTAATGTTTGTTAACCAGGCTATTGACAGGTATAGTGCCTGTTTGTGACAGAAAAAGATCTGGCCGTCTAAATAACATTCGCATTCCGAAAAAATCCTGTCCGTAAGCAAAAGATTTTGTCTAAGGAAATTAATATAGCACCCAGAGCTATGTCGCGTATTTTAAAAGATGACTTAGGACCTACGCACGCGTCATTACTTAACCCATAAATTTAAGATGAAATAGGGTGGTAAAACCAAAACAAATTCTTAGGCGGTACGCAAAGCCTGGTCACAGTAATGTTTTATTTACTGAAGATAAGTTTTATACTGTTGAGTAAAATTTTAATAAACAGAATGACCAAGATTATGTTCGAAAATCTGGAGAAGCTTCTTAATTAGTTAGCAGGGGCTTCAGATATGGTTTGGTGGGGTGTTAGCTATTAAGGAGTGATTAACGTATTTTTGTGAAAAAGGTGTCAAAACAGCGGCCCAGGTTAATGTATATCTTAAAAAGGTGGTTAAACCTCTTAACAACACTATTTTCCACACAAGCGTGGTTGAAAAGGAACGTATCTGACTTCCTTAGAACTAAAGATTAGCCGTCATCTGGTCCCGATCTTAATCCGCTTGATTATGATTAAAGGTATATTTGAGAGAGTTTGGCATGCTCTAAACAACATGATAATTAGGAGTCCCTAAAACATTCTATAAGATAGGCAGCGGCGAATTTTTCCATGAAGAAAGTACGTGTTTCAATCGTTATCTAGCCATTGTTTAAATTTTGTGTTAAGAGAGTTAGGCCAGTGGCGATCATTTCGAATAACATTTAAAAAATGCCATTAATGCCATGTATTAACTATAAATAAAACAAATAACTCATGTAGTGCCTACCTGTAAGCAATTGTGACACTAGAATAAGTTAATATAAGTTTGTTTTTGTAATTTAACCAGTGTTAACAATTGTTGGTGGGCCAATAAATTAAATAAAAGTAATGCACACTGCAGTAATAGACATACTGTGGAGGAACGGGTGTCATGTTCCTCCAAGACAAAGGGAGGATCCTCCGACCAGGCGAGGTGATCATGCCTGGCGGGCCGCGGCCCAACGGTTGATGTTGGGAAGTTGTATACATACTAATCGGCGCGAGAACTCTCATAGCGCGATGCAGGATTAGTAGTTTGTAGATGATGTTGAGTATGTTTCTTTTTGCTGTATGCGGAAGTCGTCACAATACCATTTTAGAAAAGAAAATGTTTTCTAGTAACAATAATTATGGCAAGACTGTGCTTAGCTAAACATATAAATATTTTATTGTTTAAAAGGGAGAACTTCCCGCCATTATCACAAACTATACATAAGATCTTATTCTTAACCTATAAACCGAACTTTAAATATCTTGTTCACCCGGATTACGTAACTTTATACGATTTATACTGTTTAACAACATAGTGATCACTGACTTTGTTATGGTATGTTGGACATAGTAACAAATACTTACAAATCGAATCTGCACTCCATCGACAGAAGTTCTTAGGTTGTGCTTCCCCAGGTAGACCGTCAGCGTGTTCTTGTTTACCTCCAGTTTAGACTTCTTCCTGGTAACGCAGTGTGCTGCTGTGATGACGTGTCGGTGAGTTACGAGGGTACCACCACAAAGATATTTGTTGTCTATCGTCTGAAATTTGAGGGTTGTAAGTATCTGTGCTCCCAGTATACTGACAATACCGTTACCGTGAGCTACAGGCAGGCGGCTCATACATCTATATATCTATACAAATCGTAATCGTAATGTCAAAATAAAAGGTTTTACCAAATGCATCTGGATGTTTACACGGTATGAATACCAAAAAATATTTTTTTATAATTTTTGTCTGTCTGTCGGTCTGCCTCTTTGTTCCGGGTAATCTCCGAAACGGGTGGACCGATTTATACGGGAATTTCACTGGCAGATAGCTGGTATTATAAGGAGTACTTTTATTATATTGCAAGGGCGAGATTCCAATGGTTTATTTCTCGTTTTTTCCTCGTTTTCTTTTTTTTAAAAGACAACTCCCGCATTAGGAATGATTCCTGTGTCGCGGGGGACTATACAAACATACAAACAACGGACACAAAGGACACCCAGACTCGGGTGGGAATCGAACCCAGAAACCAGTACCCAAAGAACAGTACGACTTTTGTAACTTGTCATCACATGAGTTATCAATAAAGCTGTTTTATATATTTTTCCAACCTTTTAAATCAACATCTAACGAGCGTGTTTCAGCTTTACTGTATATAATATTTATTCAAAAAATACAGATTTTTTATCGAAAAATATTTATTTCAGATTTATTTTTTTAAGTCCTTTTGCAAAAAATAAAGTTTTAAACACCTGTGAAACTAGAGTCTCGACAATTTTTACAGTAAGTAGCATGCTACTGTAATGTCACGCATTTGTAAAAGTTTAAAGAACTAAAAAGTGCTGAACACTATCCAACAACATTTGAACCAAGATACAACATTATTTTGAGCGGCGATCAGATGACCAATGACATTTACTACATCTTACATTATGTATTTCCTGGCATAGAGTAATGCTGGAAGCTTGATAGATTGCAATTTTGTTGCTATAAAGTTTACTAGCAATTATCAAGCCAATGTACTATCGCTCTCATGATCACTAAATAGGCACAGAAAAAGAACGCTAAAATGTTCACATGCAATTCTATAATTCTATAGTAGTATACGCAGAAATTTATGTGTTACCGTATCGTGGTATTTTTCTTAATCACATGAGTTCAGTAGATAAAAAATTATTACTATATCATTTGTGCAAAATTTTACTAAATATATTTTTTTTGTTTATAAGTATAATTTTTATGTGGTTATTAGCACAACAGCGTTGAATGTACCTCTAAAGGAAGTTGATATTTTTTTTTTATTATAAGTAAATTATATTATATAATTCTCTTAATCCGACGTAAGTCACGGGTTCCTAACTTGTCGGCCATTAAATTAAATATTTTTATACTGGGAGGCACTTAATCACTTTTCTTTCTCTTGTATCGTGTAGCGGCTGAATGACTTCAAAAAGAAAAAGTGTGTGTGTGCAATTTACACACTGCAGAAGTGAAACTTCAGAAAAGTTGCCTACGAGAGAATGAGAAATAAAAAGTAAAATCCACACAAATAATTTACTAATGTTAATAAATTAAATTTTAGATAATTTATATAAAAGTTATTGGTCAAATTAACACAGATGTGTTAAATAATTAACATAAATTAATTAGCTAACGAATTTTTATACGCAAATGCACAAAAATTATACACGTGAATGATACTCCATGTTGACTATGGCGCATTTTCTGAAAGTTTCGTAGTACGCAGGCGCAAACACTAAGATTATAGGAAACACTGTATACTTGTATTTTATCTCATTCTCTCACAGGCTAAATTCTATTTATGAATATGTTTGTCTCTTTGTAGTGTGACTTTTTCACTTCAAAAAAAAAACTAATAATCGATACCAAGTTTTGTACTAAAAAGTAAAGAATCTGCAACGGATCCCGTTTTAAGCATTAACATAAACGAAATAGCCTATAAATACATAGATACGTACATATATACTAAGTACGGTGAGCAGTGAAGTGCCTGTGATCGATGATGGTGACAGCTAAATAAATAATACCCGCCAAGCTTACCGAACAAATCAGTCCTCATGGATTTATGATGCTAATATTAAGTATAAAGGTCACGTACTCTCACCTGCGTCTGGTACAATGCAATTTGCCAAGGCCATTGTCCCTCTAGAGTTGGAGTACCGTTTACTACAAGAGGAACAGGATTATTCAACGCCACCTTACCACATTGAATCTGGAATTATAAGAAATACAGCAATGCATTGTGAAGTAAAATATAATTGTCGTATTAGTTATCTATGATCTCTACAAATGCAACGTTTTGTGGTTACGGTTGATTTTGTGGTCAGTGAAATTATGTCATAGGGTACAAACTACGTGTTAAGTGAAATTGTGAGCGCATTACAATCCCGAGTAATAAGTATTTAGTCACTAATTATTAAAAATATTCATTAGTCATAGTGTTTGCAAATAGTGTATTCACATAGGCATAGTAAGTAAATAAAATATTAGATTTTTGTCAGCAACAGTGCAAAGAATAGTCTAATATGAAATATTTAGAAATTTTACATCGTAGGTACCGGTACTCTTAATCTTTAAAGGGACTAAAGGCCAGTGGAAGGCTTTGAAACGAGTTTTCTTTGAGACCTGATCTTCCGATACCATGTTCATATATTACTTAGTCTTTAGGCTATTTATTTCTAGTCTATTTTGCTTGCACTGCATCATTCTAAACTGAAACTGTCAGAATTAAATTGTGGCATTAGTACAGCCATAGTTTAATTTTGTCAGCAATGTTGCGGGTTTTGTTCGAAAAAATATTATGCACCCGTTAGATTTTAATATATTTAATATATAATGAGGCAATATGTTAATTTCTCTTTTGTACCCATTCCTATATAAGTAAGTTATATTTCTTACTATTCGTAAAGGTATTTTGTCATAACAGTTAGCTGGGTATTGAAATGACACAACATTTTGAGATACCCATTTCTTGTATAATTCCTAATGGAAAATTTAGTTACTGAATAATAAAAATTAAAATCATTAACTGTTACATACATTACTTAAGTGTTTACCATAAAAACATTAGATAATATTCAATAATGAGAACACGAACTAAGTGGTACTTTTGATTAAATATTGGGAAGAGTTTTTACAATCACAAAAACAGAACACTTGAAGTACGTACCTACTAGTACGTAAATAGATATAGCATAACACATAACAACAAAAAATGGGACAATATTTTGTATTTGTGTAACAGCTACACAAACCTACGTATCATCGATGACCTTGACCTAGGGATTAAATGAGGGATTGAAATAAAACGACTAGCATTCAAGAAGAGTCTGTCCTGTCGTTTTTTCTCCCTTTCTTGTGATTATTATTGTGATTTTTAAAACCACGAAACATTTTGTTTATAATGTTTTCTTTGATTTTTTCTTTATTTCTGAATGTAGTGTTCAATGAGCTGGCCAGTTTTGAAACATCTCTGTTATATATAGTCATAAAGAGTAGAGTAGCTCTACTACTCTACTTAGAGTAAAAAAATAAAGAATATGACTAAGAAAGTTACGTGCAGATAGGTAGTGGGGAAATCCGCCTTAAATTATTGCTACAATTACTACTTCGTGAATTCTAACTACTGTTAGTACGATCTAACTACTCTTGAAATAGTTGCTAATAGACCAAGAACTTCGTATCTCATAAAAATATTTGACGGTTATAGTCTCTGAAAAAAAAAAATTATAATATTTTGAAGCAAATTAAAAGTGACTGACACGAGCTCAAAGTTTCTAAGTCCGAAAGAAGATGATGGAGTGGCTAACATTTCATTCCCTATCAAGAAGATACTTGACATTCACAACTTTAAGCCTGTGCCACATGTGTCAAAACTTGAAAGGATGATTTCTAACCAATGTGTCCTTATACATACTGCCATGCAGGTTGTTACGCAATAGATGCCACCAAATATAACACTACTTTACGACTTCCAGGGTTTCGAGGGCATTTAGATCGGTATAAGAGGCGAATGCGAAAGTAACTATTTGTATAAAAAGGTTGCGAAAAATATGGTGTTACCGGAAAATTATTATATAAAAGCAATGCTTCGATAATCGAATTTCGTTCTTAGTAAACATATTTTTCCATTGGTCTATGTTCTAAATGGCAAATCATGTCTTGGTATAGGTTACGTAGCTATACGTATAATATTATGTCATTACGTTCTCTCAACTGTTACAAACAGTTTTATGTGCAACCTGGTTTGTGTTTGTTCTTTGTATCAATATATACATAGTATGTATTGAAGTGTTATAATTGAAATTAAATAAACCTATTAAAAGAGATTCTGGTGCTGGTTTATTTTCTAATAAGTCTGTTAAACATTATTCAATATTTAAAAACATTTTTATTTTATTTAAAAAAATGAGTTAATTTTTATACAGCTGGAATACATTACTATATTATTATGTCAAGTCAAATAAACATCTTAATTTGAAACTTTAAAACACATCTCACAGGTATATTTGTATGACGTCAGTGCATAAACTTTTTGTGCAGATTGGAAGTAACTAAGTATTTTTTTTACTAAGACAATTAAAGAAATTAAATAAGACAACCTAAACCTACCCACAGGTAGGTTTAGGTTGTCTTATTTCAGGTATGATTTAAACTTAAATTAGATTTCGATTTCGATGCATGCGAAGAAAATATCACTTTCGTTGTTGTACGAACCGGTTCTTTGAAAGACGTGGCTAATGTGTGTGTATTTTAAACTATGTATCCTTCATTAGTATTAACTAATACTACTTAGTATACTCACAAACGTTTTTATTCTAATATGTGATAGTATTGACATGTGTGTATGTAGGGAATGTTTGGATAATTGTTTCGACGTTACAAAAGCTAACTAACTAGCAACTGTGTCGTGCTGAGGCAGCCGAGGCCCGAGCATTTAGCACTTCGAAGTCTCAGTCTTAATGCATTTATCAATCAAATCTTTGAGTTGCGAAACTAAAATCTTCTTCATTGCACTTTTACATACCTACATATCAAAACTTAAAATCCATAAAATACGAAAAAAACACCGCAATTTGCTAATAAAGTCCAGAACGGAGGTCAGTGTTGCTATAATTCAACTATGTAATCAATTTAATAAAAACAATAGCCAATTGTATAGTATTTAACTTAACAAAATAATTAATATGAACAGCCGCCTTAAAAATTCCAAACGGAGAATTATTTTGTCTTTCAAATAATTATGACGCATTCCTGTCCTTATTTGACATAATGTTAATTTTTGTACAAGTTTTCAGGCACAGATAAAGCTGATTGTGCCTAAAACACGTTTTGTAAATCCGTTTCCTGTTTTGTTCTAAAGAAAACCAGATATATGGACTCGGGTTTGCAAAGTAATTACTGCATTTTTGTGAAAGTGATTTTGTGTGAAAGGTCATTCTACAAATTATTATGATAAATAGGAATTCTACATACTTTTATGGCTATAAAATGTCTTGAATAGGGAGCTGAATAAATAAATGTTTTCTTTTTAAATCAGTAACGAAAGTACAACGAAATTGACTCTGTCAATTTATTTTTGTAGTCAATATTATAATTTAACATTGAGAAAGAAACGTGAAAATTGGTTAACATATAGTAAAAATAGTGTGTGTAAAACCTTCATTTTAAACTCTGCTATAGATCACTTTGATATTATTGTATTCGAAAATAATGTTTTTAGACTATTACGCGTGTAAACGTGGTTTGTCATGCTAGTATAATTATGTTTTGTATACACAACATGAAACAAAAACATGTGGTGTTCTAGTAGCTATTTATCATTAACAAAGTTTTAAGTATGTACAATCTGTTTATAGGTTATAGGGTAACTTTAGCTAGATTTAAATGATTATATTTATTTCCAAACAAACACTCTTAGTCGAGTAATAATAATAATTTTATTAGTATATAACTATTTACAAATATAACAACGTCAATGTTTAACGGATTTATCAGAAAACGTGCTAAATTAAGAAAAAATCAGCACTAATTTAACGTGAACAGGTGGAACTAAATTACATGTTATTATTACTACCTACAAAATTCTAATCTATATAATAGACCATTCCTTTCTATATAAATGTATGTCTACTTATTAAGAAAAGATTACTACAGAAAAAAACATTTAAAAAGTTTACATCATCTTACCTACTTCGTGAGAGTAAATTGGTGACGTGAAGGTTGTTTTATACTAGTACTGTAATTAAAGACCACCGATGTGTTGGGATTCATAGTGAAATGACGTTTATTAATGCAATTTTACATTCTTACAATTTTTGCAGACAACTTGTTGTGAGATGAATGAATTATTGTAAACTTACAGAGCTATTATAATATTCTCTTAATGATTAGAACAATCTGTTGTTGGGACCAATGGAGATTACGAAACATAGTCGAAACTAAAAAGATTTATAAGTACCTATATACGTTTATAAAAAAATAATAAGGTACTTCACATCACAATAAAATTTATTATAACATGGTTTTAAAACTACTGCATATTCTTTATTATAACTTTAACATGAAATTAATTATCTCGTATATTTTAAGTTTAATCAGTTAAACTAAAAACCTATTTTTGTGCACAGTTCTGAATTACTGATTTTTGTTCTTGGCTAAAGCAAACTATATTTTAGTGATAGAATAGGTCTTACCTGACCGGTAGAGCGGTTAGGGTTAGTAGACCCTGTGTTACTTGGTATAATAAAAATAGGCTGGCCACCTTCAAAGTAGTCATTGTCGTCGCCAGTACTGTAATAAAAAAAATATACCGTTTATCGTGACAAACGATTTGCTGTAAGAAAAATAATATATAAAAAAAGAATACTGACCACTTAAAACCTTTATTTATGAAGATTATAGTAATGATAGAATTATTATTAGGTACTGTTAAGGGCTAAGTAGTCGTTTCGGACGAATTGTCATTTCGCATAGACGGAATTTATTTGCGTGTGGATTGACTCCCTTTGGAACGAGTAGGTGTCAATTCGCACGTTTCGAATGTTTTATAAGGATCATAATATCAAAAATACAGTCATGCACACACCATAATAATAATTAGAATCCAAAAGCTAGTTAAATCAAAAGTTTAAAATGTTGTTTGTAGCAGATGCCATTCATTACATTTAGGAATTGAAATATCGCTCTAAAAATATGGCATGGACATCCATTGATTAATGAGATTGATGTGATGATTGACATTGAAATGACATAACCTTGGACAAAAACAAGAGGCCCTTGATTTCAACGGTCATCATTTATCTAATTTATTTTTAAAATCCAGCGTTAGACATCACAATCCAAATGATAAATCACGTGATTCCATCAAAGCTAACGGTACATTTATAATGAGGTCATATATTAAGAAGTATTGTGAAGACGAGTGGAACACCTTCAATGTAAAAATAATCAAAACGCAATCACTAAAAACTTACCTTACTTCCTGAGATACTGGTGGCCTCCTTGGAGGTGCTCGTACTGGACTTTGAGTTACTTGGAACCCATTGTTGGGCCGTCCTTGGTTGATAATGTGTTGGGAAGAATCGTCACCAGAGCTGTTAACAAGATTATTTTACGTTTATTTCCTCTTTTAATGGTCTTTGTAGGTCTCTTATAGTTGGCACATCCTTCCGATAACACAATCAGGTGGTTCAATCTGCTAAAATACGTTATGTAAAAGACAGTAGGTAGTTTTAGGAGGTATTTCGTTTTTAACAAGTCTCTTTTGAACGTCCGATGTTTCGACTATTTTAAAGTTGGGATCGGCTTTCAGTCTAACCACGATACGGCCGAAATTCAATATTTTATGTGAAACGACTGCCATCAGACCTCCACAACCCAAGTACCTACTAGGCGATATCGAAGTTCTGTAGTTAGACCAGGTTGTCGAACTTTTTAGGGCTCTAACTCGGAACCAATGTCACAGATGTTCGTATGGCAACCGGGACCGACGGCTTAACGTGCTCTCCGAGGCACGGAGGGGTCTCAATGTGTTAAGAATGATCACCCATTCTAAGACTGACCTGGTTAGTATTACTTAACTTTGTAATGTGCTAACCTACTCGGTTACCACTTAGCCCCGAGCTATCTTAAGTTTATTAACTCTTTGTAACTTTCACTCACCATTTCGATAACACAGTGAGGTAGTTTGATTTGCTAAAACACGGTACGTAAAATACAGTTGGTACTTTTAGAAGGAAATACTAACACTAATTAAGTATCTATACGTACTCTGAAGACATCTTTCATCGTTTTTTGGTCCGAGATCACTGAATCGGACCTACGAATACAATATACCAAATAGACTTCTTTTTGCCAAATAAAAAATTACAAGAAACGCTGACTACTCTTATTGCTTTCTTTACGACAAAAGAAATTAATCATCCGGTTTGTACAATCTAATTTGTAGACAGAGCAGAACATCTGTACCACAGATAATATTAATGAATGTCGTAATCAATTGCTCATTACAGAACAGAATTCTAGTTATTATTATTATATGTACATACGAGTATACATAGCATAAAGCAGTTTAGTAATTTGTATTTAATATAGATAGGAATCTATAAATAGGCAGACAAATCAGTTGAGTACATCATACGCCTCTGTTTATCAATGATTTTTTTAGTTTATTACCTATTATCGAGCTTTAGTGTTATCAATAAAAATTTTGAATTTTTCTCGTGTGTTTAATGAATAATTTTAAGAATTACGGTCCATTTAAAAGGTCATGGTGACCATAAGTTCACAGAAATGAGATACATTACTAGTATTTCTGAAAATATCCTAATGATTTTTACGGATGAAATAGCAACTCCATTTAAATATTTTATCTGTTTATTGTTTAGTCTTATTGAATACCTATTCTTTTTAACCTTTTTAGTATGGGTTGAACCCGAAACCACAATACATGATCGTAAGTCCTACGCCAAAGCCATTACGCAACCGACGCGACGCCTAAATATGCAAAAATATTCATAAAGCGTTATAATCTATCTAGTTATAACACATTGTTGTTTTAATAATTTGTTGTATTGATTAATAAATTCGTTACTACATATAACTAGTAATAATTGTAGTTAGTCTAAAGACTTCTGCCAAAACTTGTAATCCTCTACTATAAAATCTGCTACAATCAAATATATTTACTAGTCTTCTCATTTTATCATAATATATCCACATAAATTACAGCCACGTTCAGGCCATAGCTAGACATTTAAACAGCATAAAAAAACAATATTCTCTGTCCAAGAAAATCCTTGCGGGATAAAGTAAGCTTGTGTCCTTTTTCATGGCTTACTCTTTGAGAAATACAGGGACGCTCTACTAACTTCTTAAATTCATTATTAAGGATAAGGCGCATGAAACTGTAAATAGTTTTGATTTAGTTACACTAGAAGTTAGAGTAGCGAACCTTGCCCTAGGGAAAACGTACTTAAAGGTTTTAGTCTTAATATTTTTAAACCACAACTTAGACTAAAAAACTACAGTTTTAAACTGAAAACCAAAACTATCATAATTTCACGTGCAATTTGCAAATTTTCTTGCTTTTACTAAAGCTTGGAGGAAAGGAGAAATGGAGCTTATAGGAAAGTGATGAAAATAGAATAAAAAATGCTATTCAGATGAGATCACTGCAAAATATGTGGAGAGTAAGATTGACAGGGAATCTAGATATTCGGGAGCAGTGTGGCTTGAAAGAAAACGTGGTGACAACAATTGAAAAGGGTATGCTTAGGTGGTTTGGAAACGTGGAAAGAATGAGTGTGGAACGAATGATAAAACAAGTATACAGGATGTAAGTGACACCGTATCCTGAAATAGTGTATTCAGACCAACACTCTGAGTGGAAAATCATTAGAAATTTCTGCCGGAAAATTCATAATTTCCTTAATTGTTAGAAGTGATATCACAATGAGTAAACAGAACATTTCACCGAAAAAATAACAAGTAAATAGCCCATACGGCCAAAAACTGCAATTTAATCAATTAAACAACATTTATGCAATCAGCTGCTTCGACTGAGCTGGGCTTGTATGAACCCACAAGTGTACTTATGGATTGATGACAGTAGAGGAAGCTCGTTAGGTACGTAAGAATATAAGCAAGTGGCGGGCTGTTGTATCATCCTACTTTGAAAGAGTAAGGCGTGAGCTCAAAAGTGTATAAAAAATGGGAACAGTAGACCACAGCAGATTTCTACTAGCATTGGAGTAGTTGAATTATAGAATAATAATAATAACAACTTGAGACACCGCACACACGGCCGGCCTTTAAGGTAGGAGTAGGGGAAGGGGGAGAAAGAGGGGGGGAAGGGTTTGGTCCTCCGGTAACCTCACTCACTTGGCGAAATACAATGCAAGCATTGCTTAACTACCGGTTTTCTGTGAGACCGTGGAATCACTCCGATCGAGCCGGCCAATACTTGCCGAAGCATGGCTCTCCCAAAGTTATAGATAAAACAAACCTGGACATAGAACAAATGATTGTGCTCATCACACAATTATTTGTCCTGGGTGGGAATCAAACCCACGACCTCTGGCTCAGCAGTCAGGAACACTAACCACTAGACCAACAGGCGCGTCTTGCCTTAGAAGTACCTTCACTCCACAGCCGACGCGGTTATCTTACAAGGTAATATTAAAAGGCGAAAGTTTGTGTGGATGGATGGATTAATGGATGTTTGTTACTCTTTCACACAAAAACGGCTGAACGAATCTGGATGAAATTAGGAACAGAGATAGATTGTAGTCTGGATAAAGCACATAGGTTACTTTTTATCCCAAAAAATGGTTTGTGTTGGATAGATTGTACCAAAATTTCCACGCAAACGAAGTTACGGGCAACAGCTAGTAAAGAAATAAAAGAAAAAGTATACTTACAGACTTGGAGCAACAGGAAGAGGATTATTGGGCCTCACATAAACTGGGCCTACTGAGTCAACGTTAGGCCTGCCTACCGGCCGGGTTACAGGCCGGGTTTCAAAAGTCTCAGGTCTCTTAGAACTGAACTCAGGCTGCTTAGCAAACGATGGCCTCTCTGTTTGTAGATCTGGCCTGCCAACTGCTGGCTGTGGTGTATTGGCGTTGCATATTTCCCTGCCGTTAAGTCGAATGGCCTGAAGCCTGGGCGTTGGGTTGATAGAACTGTACTGCACGAAGAATCGCATGGCGGTCGCAGGCCCTGGATTTATTTTCATCGTCGTATTTTCAATCTTGAAATCAATGTTATCAGTGGTGGTTACATCACCTATCCAGTTCTAAAAAAAAAGGAAAGATAAATGCCAGTGCAAACGTATAGTTGAATTAAGGAAGTTACTTCGAATTTGCATATTAGGCCAGTGTAGATAAAAGCTTTTAAAAAATGTAAAACTGTTGGAATGCGAAAAAAAATTTAGCGCAATTAACAGGAAAACAACTCGTTTTTCTGTTGGTTGCGCTAAATTTTCGTAACTGCGAAGGTATAATGGGGTGAACTTTTAAAAAACTGCTTTTTCACGATGCAAAACGAAACTATACCTATCGAAGAAAACTAAATGTAAAAGATAGTAAAGAGAGTAAGATAATAAATAGGTCTAACTAGCTTTTGCGTCAATCATTTTGTCAGGAAATGCAAAAAGCTAAAACCTGGTTTTAAAATATTTTTTTCATTACAATCAATCAAGCAGCCTAGTAATAGTCCATTGCTCGACATATATTATCTATTATTATTTAAAAAAATATTTTTTGTCTAAAAATTGACAATGGTCCCAATTCTGTTACTTCACTCGCTAAATTAAAATTCACTAAATTTTCTTCATATAAGATGTAAACCTTGTACACTTCAAAACAAGGTCTTATTTCAAATTGAAAAAAGTAGGTAACATATGTCGCTATCGAAATAAGCAATTTATTTGTCGACGAAAGTCTGATACGCTTAAATAAACTTTAATACCACGTAGCGAGAGCCGCTATCCGTTGAATGCCATCTCTTTTGCTCTGTGTTTTTAGTAAGCGTCTTCGTAGGTGTAGATTAAAAACACGTCATCCTTGTTCGTTTTGAACAAGTTTTTATACGGCAATTATAGAGCGTTTGAATAAATGAAGACTCTCGCTGCGTGGAAATAAAGTTGAGTATACGTTGACAGAGTGTTAGTGAAATTTAGCGGCGCTGAGAAATAGATGCTAGTAACAAATAGACCTTATAACGAAGTACACTAGGTTGATTTCATATGAAGAAATTAAGTCAGGTTTTAGTTTAGTCGAGTGTACAATAGAATCGGCACCAATAACTAATTTAACAGACTGTTCTCAGCACACAGGTATTTTCAGCTGCACATGAGGTCTCTTTTTCAGTAAATATATTGATTGAAAAAATTACAGCGTGTTTGGGTTTTTGTGGTAGATAAAAATGAAAACGGAAATCCTGGTCTTTTTACTTTGTTTTTACGTTGTGTAAAACAAGGGTGATACGAAAGTCATAGACCTTTTTATTATCTACCTAGGAGACTAATTTCACTGAAAATCGTTAAAAACCATTTTCTACCACTAAAAATCACCCCGTTTCACCTTTGCTACACGGATTGTCATTAATTTTTTTTTCTGTTGGTTTTGCTTTATTTTCTTCCCTTTCCAACAGTTTTAATGCTGTTATTACTTTTTCTACCAAAAAATTATTCACCCGTCCTCTATAATTCTGAATATACCAATGACTGTGTTGTCAACTTAAAGATTATGTCCAAAAATATAAGAAGATATAGGTGATATGGTATGTTTTGAAAAACAATATTGCTTTGAGGTGTTTACTTTCATACGATGCGAAATGTCCTGTTCTTAAAAAGATGAATGCATCTTTTTCTGGACACTCGTAATATTTTTAGAAACTATTCTTGACCCTATTATAACACCACTGTTATATATTACTACTATGTATTTTGTTGAGTATGTAAACAAACTTACCCCAAGTATATCAGCCTTCCTGTCCAACACAATATTCAGCCATAATGAATGCAGAGTATTATCTGTGGACAAATTGATGACTCCGTACCATCGGCTAGCCGGTCCTTCATTCTCAGAGTTAGGGGGCTCGTATTGGAACACGTTCGGACATGGCGATATAGGGGTCGACTGTGTATTCTGTTCAAAGGTTGGCACTGATAGCATAACCAGTAATATTAGTGATGTTATCTGTGAAAAAAGAGAAACAAGAATAGGGTAATAAAAGGAAGAATTCTTTTTCTTTACGATTTGAAGCTTAGAATGCTGTTATGGTCATCTACATTATATTTTGGAGATGTCGGGAACGAAATAAAAGTTACATTTAAACATAAAAATCTTGCATCTTTATGTTTAAATATTTTATTTGAAACGGATTAGAATAAGATATCGGAGCGCGTCGTAAAGTCAAAGTCAAATATCTTCACTACATATTATAAAACATGCCGTGTCTATCTGTCAGTTCGCGATGAACTGAAAAACTACTGAACGGATTTTCATGCGGTTTTCATTAATAGACAGAGTGATACACGAGGAAGGTTTAGGTATATAATTTGTACCCGTGCAAAGCCGGGGCGGGTTGCTAGTTATTTTATAAAATTGTTTAAAAGCGTTTTTTTTTAACTAAAAATAATTTTTTTAGATCAACACAATGTCACCGTAACAATAAGTTGCTTTGTGCAAAGTAGGTAAAACATATAAGTAGGTTTATAAAAATAAATAAATAACGACTTTATTTTAGCTTCATAGCATTTGGAAAGTAAAATCTAAGCGGAATTTTGCTGTGCTATGTTGCTTGTTGTTTGCCATCCTACATACATATATATAAAAAAATCGTATGGATTAAATAAAAATTAAATCCGGTATTACTTTCGTTCTCTATGTTTTCCGATAATTCGCAAATAGATTTCATATATACATTCATAAGTATATCAATGCTCAAAAGAATTTAATACTTTTAAATCAATCGCGCCGCATTTTTGAGTTGATCTCACATACAAACTATGTTTAAGAAAAAGTTGCGTTTGGGTCATGTGGATACGTACGATTATAAACATTTAACTTTACACATTGCACCCCCTTTTAAGAAAAACGGAGACAAAAATACCTGAATTTCAAACGGTCATAACTTGTCAACGGATAGTTTTTTTTCAAAAATTCTTATTGTATCTGCATGCTAAAGTCATAAAGTCATGCCCGTTCAGTCATTTAAATAAGTGTTCTATTTTCATGTACATCCTGTATAAAAAGAGTTTCTGATTAATATAATATGATGAGCAAAAAAGAAAAAAGAATTTTACGTTATTATATTACACAATATTAGAAAGTTAAATCGGGCCTTATTCACGATAATATTGCACCGATCGTGTAAATCGTTCGTAATCGTAATCGTATCGTAAAAAAAACAGTAATTTTGTTTTGTTTCTTAGTCTGATCGATTGCTTGACACATCTTGAACATTATATAGGTACTTCTTTTATTTAATAGTACGAAACTACAAAATGAAAATAATGGTTGTGTGTTTATGTATGGTAGTGTACGTGACTATTTAAAATATCGATGTAAAAAGTTTGCGTGATCTGAATTCGCGAACATTGGGGTTTATATGGCATACAAATGAAAGGGTTCCGTTCTGTCATCAAACTGACAAGACATATTTAAAATATGAGCTTTTATTTTGAGTTTAATTACATCTTAGGCATATTTGATGTCAATGGTGCCGATTCTATTGTACACTCGACTAAACTAAAACCTGACTTAATTTCTTCATATGAAATCAACCTAGTGCTCTTCGTAATAAGGTCTATTTATTACTAGCATCTATTTCTCAGCGCCGCTAAATTTCAATAAAACCTGTCAACGTATACTCAACTTTATTTCCACGCAGCGAGAGTCTTCATTTATTCAAACGCTGTATAATTGCCGTATAAAAACTTGTTCAAATCGAACAAGGATGACGTGTTTTTAATGTACACCTACAAAGACGCTTACTAAAAACACAGAGCAAAAGAGATGGCATTCAACGGATAGCGGCTCTCGCTACGTGGTATTACAGTTTATTTAAGCGTATCAGACTTTAGTCGACAAATAAATTGCTTATTTCGATAGCGACATATGTTACCTACTTGTTTCAATTTGAAATAAGACCTTGTTTCTAAGTGTGCAAAGTTTACTTCTTATATGACGAAAATTTAGTGAATTTTAATTTAGCGAGTGAAGTAACAGAATTGGGGCCAATATCTTACTTGTTTGTTGTTGTTTAAAAGCCAGTTAGTTGCTCCTTGGCTTGAAAAAGTGTGATATCTTGGTTGTTTGGTTTCTTTTTTTAAGCGAACAATTCATAGCTCTTCGGAAGTTAGAAGTGCGTTCCCAGTTGTCGTCAATTTTCCTCTTTATTTTGATAATATAATTAAAACAGTTCCCGCAAATGATTGAATTCGCGAATACTGTAGTCGCGATAACAGATGATTTTTACATCGGCTATTCGTGTTACTATCTTTTTAGCTTTTTTTGTGGAATGTTTAATTTTTTTTTTAAGTGATACACAAAAGAGCAAACGGGTCACCTGATGGTAAGTGACCCATGGGCATCTGCGGCTGAAGAGTCACAAGTGCGTTGCCGGCCTTGTCTCCTTGCCTTGCCGGTGGGAGTAGAGGAAGGGGGGGAAGAGGGAGAGTGCAGGGAGGGAGAGAAGAGGGGAAGAGGAAGAGGGGAGGGGTTAGGGCCTCCTGTAACCTCACTCACTCGGCGAAAAGCAATACATGCATTGCTTCACTGCCGGTTTTCTGTGAGGCCGTGGTATCGATCCGGTCCGGACGGCCCATACGTGCCGAAGCATGGCTCTCCCACAGTGCACTTCTATATGTCTATGTTTAATAATAACCTTTTTAAGATTAATTTCAAATTTATGCTGTTTTTTGTCCTTGGCTTTTTAAACTTACACGGTATTTCACTATGTTAATATAAAAATATAGACTCTATGACCATAGACAAAACCCGGCGGTCTAAGTAATTTAAACAGAAAACAAGTTTACACTTGTTAAAAATATATGTTAAATGTCTGTTCATAAGAAGCTGTAGGTAATAAGTATTTTAAACTGGTGACACAAGTACCAAGTACACAAAAAACGTTACAACTATAATGAACTTGAAATTATCTGTTACTTTATTGTATTTGTGTAGATATTTATTAGCCATCGTATACTTCAGGGTATAACTTCATACCCTTCCAAACAAAATAAGAATTCTCCAAATCGGTCCAGGCGTCATTGAGTAATCGGTGAACATACATAAAAAATATATAAGTATATATGGAACAGTAGGCAGATGATAATGTTAGAATAATACTAGCTTTTGCTCTTGGCTTCGCTCAAGGTGATGTAGATATTGACAATCAATTCGGGTATGCCTCGGGAACAGTATTTTTTTCCGGATGAAAGTTTGCCCTTTTCTCTACACATGACAACGTGTAGGCAAAGGGATATGCCGATTTGGTTAATAGCTTTTGGCCCAATAGCTAAATAAACTGTAGGCATTAGGATTGAAAACATAAATGTAGGCATTCGGTTGAAATCATAAATTTAGGAATAGCTAATACTTAGACTTCGTAGTTTTACGACTATCTTAGTAATAGTAATAATTTAGTTACAAAATCGGTATTTTCTTGGTATTCACCACATTGCTGGGCAAACAAAAGCCGTAAGTGGGGATATCCTTTTCATAATTATCGGTTTAGTAGTTAAAGCGGAAAGCATTTATAATATTAGTCAAGAGTTTATAATACTTAAAAAAGGTTGTAATAAGTATTTTAAACTGGTGACACATGTACCATAATTGTCACAACAATACTGAACTTGAAATCATCTGTTATTATATTGTATCTACGTAGTTATTCATCAAGTTACATTATACATTTATAATTTAATAATATATTTATTTCTACTAATTCATTAGCAATTTTACGTAATACATACTTAGGCGGATGAATTATTCGTGTTGCTTATGAATAATGCAATGCTAACTCTTAGTGAAATCACAAGGAAAAGGATAATGGTGTTCTATGTTTTGTATAATACGTGCTTATGTGATGAGTAATTAGTTACTAAGAATATCAATGTATAAGTATGTGTGTATAATATATAAGAGTGCAATAAAATAGAATATAAAACTGTGTAAGGAAAGGACTCGTCAGAGGCGCGTGCTTCAAACATGTAGTTCAACTAAGTGTACTATAGTGAACTTCAGACACTGAGTTTTTTAAAGACCTTTAACATTATTAACACGAGTCTATACTGTTCAACTCAAACTATTTATCTTAAATTGTTCACGAGAAGGATGCTATAATATTGTATTAATGTACAGAATCTTTTTATCCAGCGCATGGGTCTAGACATGATAGAAGCCGTTCATAACGTAAATAACAAAATAAATCCCATGTGGGTATAAAACTTACAACAGGAAGAGGTATGGCAAAGAAAACGATGCTCTATTGCTGCAGTCTCTTAATTATATACTTACTCCTTATTTTTCGATAATTCTAAAAATAAAACTAAAATAATATTCTAAAGATTTATTGCTAGCTGTTCTGCTTCGTGCCTTGTAAAGTTCTCAGCAATGGGTATTTCATTAGTACAATACTTCGAAATAATAAATTAATAATATGATACATTGTTTTGTGCTTTGTTTTACTAACTTCTAGTTTTCTCAGGGGTTTACATATCATTAAGTATAAACCGGTTTTGAAAACAACGATTAGAAGAACTCAATAGAACTGGTTTAAGGAAACGGAACGGAACGGGTATTTCAAGACCCGATTTCGTTAAGACTGTTGAATAAACAGTCGATATCCGGTAGTTTGAAAATCAATTTAATAGTAATAAGTTTGTACTGAGTAAAACCCCTTCGTATCTCTAGTGATAACAGGAGCCTGGTAAACCAACACCAGCAAGTCTTTATAACAACCAAGTTTTGGAACAGCGAGCTGTCCTTCCGAGCGAGAAATGAATGCACCGCCTTTTCAAACCTAGCCACAGTATTCATATTATAAATGTATGTTTGTTAATTAGAATTATTTACGCGGAAATAGTTGAATAAATCGAAATTAAATTAAAAAAAACAGAGTATTTTTTTTTTTACTGTCCATGGTTACCAATGCACTGAAGACACGACGAAGCGATAATGTCGACTAAAGTCACACGGCATCTGAGACATCAGACCTATTGCTGGGTGAAACGGTAAAATACACGGGACACAGCGACCAAACCAACGACACAGACAGATCTTACTCCATCTCGACAAACCCATCACTCAGACCTAGGTTTGCCATCACTTAAATTGCGCCGACGCCGGACAAAAAGTTAAAAAATCCTGGAAACATGGGTGAAATCGACACTCTTTCCCGGACACCTTAAAAAAAAAACTGATTCCATTTAATTTTTTAGCTTGTTAACGATTCATATACCAATTTGATTGCGATACTGAATTTGGTCTGGCTCACACCGCACAAAATTTTTGGTTATAATAATAAAAAAAAAAAACATCATGCCTATTTACTATGGAGGATACGTTGGAGGGGCCCACAGCGGTGGATACTGCCTCTATTCTAAGGGTTGTAGCCCTACTACCGGAGGATGTGGACCTGGATGTATCCTACCAGGTCCTAGCTGCGGATTATCGTGCTAATCGCCAGAACGACGACTATCTATCTGAGACTTACATAATGAAGGAGAACATGCAGATTTTGACATCTTTTTTTGTCTTCTCCCTTTTAATGTGTGTGGCTTTCTATAGTTTTCTAATCGAATTTAAATAGACTTCTGAAATAAATCCTTGATAAAGTTTAAAAAAAAAAGTTAAAATTATAATTATCCCCTGGCACAGAGTGTCCGGGTTTTAACCGCACACTTTTTAAAAACCCTGTCCGGACGCTCCCCGGATACCCTCTAAACTAGGACAAAACCGGGGAAACCCGGACGGATGGCCTACTCAGACCATTTGGTCGGGTGGCAGGCTGCCTATCCCGTTACCACCGTTACGGTTTCGATACTTCCCCTTACCGCCTTCCATATCTACATTATTTTTGTCGTCTTTCTACTAGACGGTAGCCGTCAGACCTGGAATATCGAAACGAGGTTCTTGCCCATATTACGGGTGTTCTGTCCAGTGTTCAACTGGCGAACAAAGACTGTCAGGAGTGCATAAATACTTAGTGTAACCTCGGACATAGTGTGGTTTAGCTGGCCGTGTAAATTTACGCTCATTTCAGTTTGTACGAAGGGTTGACCACAAGGACTATCTTTTGTAATGCGAGACTCACTACTAGCACCTTATTTTTAAAAATGTTTTGATTGGTATTGAGTTGGCCCGAAAAGTTCTGGAATAGAGACCACGGACCGGAAAACGCAGCGTAGGACGCCCATTATCGCGGTGGACAGACGACCTGGTAAAGATCGCAGGATGTCGGTGGATGCAGACCGCTTCTAACCTGGACTAACTGGAACCTAACTGGAAGTCATTAAGGGAGGCCTGTGTCCAACAGTGGACGTCCTATGGCTGAAATGATGATGATGATGATGATGGTATGGAGTCGTAAATAGCTATTAAAATCGTAAACAAAATTTATCTGTAAATCCTTCAGAGTTCCCCTATCAATTTTGAGAGGTACCCTTTACAGTCGAAATAAATAATGATTGTGTTAAACAATTCGTCTCAAGTTCCCATTTGGCGACGACATGAGACATATGGCTGGCCATGATAGGATGCTATTTGGAGGGAAATACTGCCATAAATAAAGCAGTTCTATTTTTCACGGCAGGTGGGTGAAAAGTGACAGGTATTTGTGTGAAACATTGAACCTGTTAACTTGATTATAAAGCAGACATGAAATTAGGATTTGTCTTTAAATAATTGTTGGTACGTTTACGGAATTTCTTAAAGTGAACATATAAATGTGTATATAGAATATATATTATATTATGTATTTACGACAAAAGTGTGACGCAATGACGTTCGAATACACTAATAAACCAGTGCATTTTTCGAACATATTTGGGTGTTTTCGTTTTAAGCAAGCGCTTAGGACACAATTAAGAAATAATTTCTTAGCAATGAATTGTTTTATAAAGACGAGATATCTTGGTTAAGAGTCATAAATCCGACGCTTTCAGGTTTTTGTTCATTATATCATTACTAATAACATGGACTGACAACTAAACAACAAAAGCTCACAACGGGAAACTAATCCTAATAACTTTCATTCAGCAGAAATTATCTAATTACATGGGTAATTTGCTTCTAAACACCTTCACTGCCACCGCTTGGTTAAAAAATTATGTATGCCTTGTGAGTGGCAAGATGTTTTTGTTTTTTCTATTTTACTTATTCGTAGTATTAATATATGATTCCATTCGCGATGCAAACTATGATATACTTTCATAAACTTACTAAAATGTAGCCAAGTTTAATATTAAAATAGAAATTATTAATAAACTTACCAAGCATGAATTTATATTTTTTCTGACTTGATTAAATATTTGTAAAAAGTTGGTTTTATGGGGAAATTCAAGGTGAAGATTTTAAAATAATATTATATTTTTTTTTATTTTCATAAAAATAGTAGATTAGTATCATATCCACTACTTATATATTGGACGATATTACAGAAAATGAGTTCTAAAGTGGACATATTACTGGAGCAGATATATGATAGTAGTACAAGATTTAAAAGGTGCATTAAAAAGTGAATTTCAAGGCGAGGCTGACTCATGCTTTTTGTACGGTGATTTTTATTAACCAAACGACAGACGACTGCAACCGGTTCCTATTAGCCATTATTTTCCTCATTCTACAACTGAGCTTACAGTCAACACCCGCCTTTATGACTTTTTATTTATAAAAGTCTAATTATTCAATAGCAATTGTGTTTCAAAGGGACACGTGTGCTATAGAGTATTTATTATTTTTCTATTTTAAGGAGGCGAGTGGCTACACAAGTGATACACGCAGAAAGTTTTGTTGTGAAAAATGAAATGGGACAAGTATACCCGAATACTACCTCCACACCTTAGACTAACGGATATCCCGAATACGTTACGGGGCTAGTATTTGGTAAGATTAATTCGTTTAGGTAAATATAAAAGAATGCTTAAAGGAAAGCATTGAAAAAAACACACCTAATGGGTACATGGATGAAATACATACAAGTACAAAAAGCTTCAAAGGTATGGTAGGTATAACAGGTATATTCGTCAAAGATAAATGTCATCTAGATCTGAGGACATAGACATATCGCACTGCTATTACGAGACTGTATCAACTCAAAATAGGGTAAATTTGAGATTATTCATTTTTCATACGTAGATATCAATTCCCTACGCGTCAGTAAATATAAAATAATAATAATAAATTGTAATAAGCCAAATTTTTCAACAAAACCACCAAAAATAATTCATATATTTTTTTAAATTTGCTAAGAAAATAGAGTATAGAGTCAAAAATTGGAAATAACTTGATAACCTGCAATCTCTTAAATAATTCATTAATACAGAAATCCCTTAATTTTATCAATAATCTATATACAGTGTTCACTTTTTATAATCTTTAACAGGAAGCGAGTAATCAGTTTTCTGTCGTTTCTGAAAAACGCTTCATTTTGAGTTGATACACTCTTGTAATAGCAGTGCGATATCATTACACTGATAAATACACTGTACAACATGACATGAGAACAAGCATTCAGTGCGTAAATAATGATGACGAGATGCACATACACATGTACTAATTTGTGACCAAAAATTATCCTATCATTATCTCGGTGCTCGAATAACAAAACGCAGTTTACCACAACCAAATTATGACATGTGCTTAGAATCACTGAGAATTTCCTATCATTAAACTCAATAAAATGCCTGATTCGAAAATCGAATCACATGACGTCACGACAGCCGTGAATAATGAGCGCATACTTATACCTCTTAACGGAAACGAGGCATTTCCAAAAACAAACTAATAAAAAAAAAATACAGTTAAAAACGTCAAATTAAGTAACTAATCTGAAAATCAAAAATAAATCTAACTAGAGTAAGAATCTGACAACTTATTAGATCGAATAATATAAATTGAAATAGCTCCTAGATATAAGCTGCTTATTCCATTTCTCGTGGTCATGCAATTAAGGATTTTTCATTTTTATTTATATTTTAATTATATCATAGCTTTTAGGATATACTAATAAAACAGGCCATTAGTATACTGTATCAGCGAGTGTGCCTACCTAGGTGTTCACTAAGAATAAGATGATGACAACTTCGTTTTTTTTTTATAGATTAGCAAACAACACACACGACCCACGGTTCGGCCAATGCTAAGCAGCTACTGATGCCAAACCCTGCTCTTCTGTTTTGTGTGAATCTAGAAGTACGTGCAGCAGAAATGTTATCTTATTCCTATGCATCAATAACATTGACCATGTTTATCGCATTTATCAGAAAGTGTACCGGAATGTGGCAAATGTTTCGGTACACTTTGTCGTGAATCTGTAATAATTAAACAGAGTTAAATATTATTTTTACTCACGTGTAGTCTTTGCGTAGAAAGTAAGTGCCATTTAAAATAATAGGGTAGATGACTGTCAGTTTAATGAATAGTTATGTCTTTAATAAGCGTCAAAAGCATGGGTGTAGTAAAATTTTATTTTTAATGATTTACCGAGGCTACAAATTACGCCTCACTGTTTCACTGTGTCAAATTAAACAAACGAAAAAATCATTTATGATTTTTGCTGTGAAAAACATTCACACAAATTTACAGTTACCAAAAAAATTGCTACACACCATTTCAGAAACAAAAAGACTGTAGGACTACACGTCAGAAGTGAAAACATAACTGCCACATCTACATTAGTCTGACATCTGAGCGTGACGGTCACGCAAGTTCAGTGCTTTTTCCCCATACGAAAAGTGTCCAACGTGCCTAAAGAAGCTTTCACTTCAAAAACAAAATTCACAGACAGCTTTGACAGACAGCTGTATAACGCACTACCAAATATAATCAAAGCGTGTGATAGCATGTAAATGTTCAAAAATAAACTAAAAGAATATATTTGAAAAAAAAACTGTCAGTCGTAGGACTACACAATTATATGCATATACACAGACACATCTATATGTCATCATGACAATATGAAGAAATTTTCACTTCAAAAAGTGATGCCATCTACTAGTGACATGATTATAAGTACATACACATTCCGGTATCCCTGGATATTTAGTGTCGTTAATTTTGTCACTACGTATTTAGTTCACAAGTTTATTAAAGTAAAGATAACACTTCCACAGACAAATTAGTATATTGTTTTCACTTTTATTAAACTAATTATATTTTTAAAGTTTAATTAATAAGGAGCTGACAAAACTCAATGTTTAGATTAGCGCCCGCTAGTGGATCTATATATGTATTATTAGCGTGACGGTAAGGAGTTCAGTGCTTTTTTCCCATAGCAAAAGTGCACAAATTTCACTTCAAAAATATGTAAACGCCCCAGAGGCAGTATAAAGGTGTAAAAAAAAATATGTAACCTATCTCATTAAAAATGTGTTCTCATGAGAAGCAAAGCTCTTTAAACCTAATTTACTTTTCACTTTGAGTTTTGAGTGCCTCGAGCGAGCGTACCTAGTTGCCTTTAACTACAATTTGTGTGGAATTAAAAAAGCGCCACTGTGTCAGTCCAGAAATGTGTCAGTCCAAACTGTAGGAAATGTTAACTAGAGTGAATATGTAAAAAAACCGCACTGGGTATTCTGATTACTTCTGGCATATCAACGGTTGCATATGCAGGTTGATGAAGTCATTTGGGATTTACTTTTTGAAGTATCTATGTGATAATAAGAGTTAAATTCTTTTTAATTATCATATTTCCATGAACCTATTGATGACGCCTTTAATTTTATTTATGAACGCATAATACAATTCCCTGGAATTTACTAATGTTTTTTACTAATAGATTCCGATTATATAATAATTAAGTCAATGAATGTACCATTGATGCTTTTAGAGAAGAAGAAGAGGGCTCTGTGGAAAGCCTTCTAAAAATCATGAATGATAGAAAAGGTGTAAGAAGTGCAGTAAGTCTAAAAATAATGTCTTTTGTTCAATTCAATCATGTTGTAGAAGTGATTCTTCATAACAGTTAACTGACAGTGAGTGCATTTATGACGTCTTACAACAACATATTAAGGAAAATAACAAATTACGTAGACTCCAATTAGTTTGGGTAGAAGATTTATCATTTTATTAGAAGTTAATCGGTCTATTGGAAATGTTTTTGATACTTTGTGATTAACCTGCCGAAGTATTGCTAGATGTTGCATTAATATGTTCACTAGCTGTGTCTATGTGTTAGCCTGCCTTAAAGCCTATACCTGTAAGTAAAAGAAATGATCTTTTATAACTTCAGCTATCTAGTGAAATTCCCGTCAAAATCGGTCCAGCCCTTTCGAAGAATAGCTGGGACAAAGAGGCAGAAAGGATCTTGACCAAAAGTGGGCTAGCAATGTTTTATGTTGCAAAATCAAAATAATATAAAAAGTATTTTCTTATTTTTTTACCACCTTTTCACTACAGGGATTCTATTTTCGTAACCGGAATTATGATTGAAATAAAAACAGTAAATTAACAATTGCTACGCATTATTTCCGTATAAAGTCATGATATTTACGTTTCGTTCTCTTCATGTGGACGAGCTACGTAAGTATAAACCTTTGAACAAAAGCATCACAAAAATGATATCAAATTCATAATATCATAAAAGAGCTAAACAATTAGTAATATTATAACGTTTTACAATGTATTTAATTAATATTTTACGTTTCTGTTATAATAATTATTATTTTTGTGTTCCGTCTCACGCAACTGTCAACCCAGATGATAGACGAGTCGGCGGCCATTACTGTTTATGTATCGATTGACAATAGTCACTGTTATAATCTCTCCACTTAAATATTAATACTACTTACGGAACTCCGTTTGAGCAGCTGGTTACTTATTTTGTTTTTAACTAGCATTGTTTTTTTTTTGTACATGAGTGATCTGTGGTTATTGTATAAGTTGCGACTAGGTTAAACATAGTTTGTAGGTCCTTGTTTGTAGGATAGGTATCTCCGTTTTTGTCTAATTACTTAAAAACGCGGTTAATTGTGGGAACATGAACACTTTCATTTGATAATATAAGCGTAGTATAATAAAGATTTATTGTGCAACAACTTAAGACGAAATTCCGTACATACATGGTCATTGTCCTTTTTTTAACTTTTTCTTTATGTATAAGTATGGGAGAACCATGCTTCGGCATGTATGGACTGGCTCGACCGGAGTAATACCACGGCCTCACAGAAAACCGGTAATGAAGCAATGATTCTTTGTGTTTGGCCGAGCGAGTGCGGTTACCGGAGGCCCTAACCCAGCCCTCTCCTCCTTCTCCCCCACTCCCACCTTAAAGGCCGGCAAAGCACTTACGGCACAACGCACTCGAGTTCCAGGTGCCCATGGGCGGCGCTAGTCACTTACCATCAGGTGACCCGTCTGCTCGTTGGCCTTCTACTCGTATCTCATAAAAAAAAACGTGTATAGATGTAAGGTACATTTATATGTATGTAGTAAATTGTTATTTTGACATGACAAACAGACACTTCAATTTTATTTGTATAGATGTGCACAGCCAGCAATACGAACGATAAACGAACACTAAAACCGTCATTGCGAATCGACTCGACTATTTTGGGAAACCTTACTTTTCCGGTTTCATCTACCTATATATGTTTATGTTTTATGGACGGTGAGTGCCGTTAAGGATAAATAATTCTAATAATTGATTATGATTGTTGTTTAGATCGTTATAAAATTCTTTTGTATTATTAGCTCCGAACGTTATATTTATTGAAGCGTAAATAATATAGGAGTAAGATGCTTTGTCAGCAAAGGATTTTTCTTAACCGAATGAAGTTATTTGATAAAATATTTATGTTGAGTTTACTTCTTCAAAATCTGCACAGATATATAAATGACGGCCCGCTTTTGTTTCTCCTAATGCTAATAAAAACTTACTAAGAAATCTCATCTTTTGGGAAAATATTAGTTTCGGTATAATTTTAAGTTAAGTACATTAAAAATACATAAGTTCCTATAGATATAAACAGCTTGTCTTATTTTATTGTTATTATATACTTACTTATTTACTTTACACAAAGTTATTTACAGCATTGATTTGTTTAGGTAATATAATTATACCATGACTACTGCACTTACGAGTAGATCGTAATCCTGTATTTCTTCTTGTCTATTCTATATGTAATTGTTATCAACTAGGGTAGCTCTGAGATATCTCACACATTCTCTTAAAGAGGGAAAAGCAATCAGCAATCTTGAACTGCGGCCCTACCTTTCCGGAACACCCCACTATACATAAATCCTTGTTTCATCTCCGAGGAGCAAATTAAACCTTTTACACAACCGCCTTCATCTAAAATAAGTTCTGATACAAAAGATTTCTCTATTCGAAATTAGATTTCGTATAACTGTTATGGACAAACAATAAAATAAGTATATTTATCAAAATACTTATTTTAAATAATGGACATTCTGATCTGATGCATTCTCAGAGCAATAATTTTGCTTTTAGGATGCTAATGCATCCTAATAGCAAAAGTTTATGGTGAAAGTTTATGGTTGAATTTATCCCGTTCATTGATTCATCATTCATCCCACTATATATATATATATATATATATATATATAAATGTGAAAGTTTAGATGGATGGATGGATGTTTGTTACTCTTTCACGCAAAAACTACTGAACCGATTGCGATGAAACTTGGTATGTAGATAGCTGGAGACCTGGATTAACGCATTACTTTTTATCCCGATATTCCCACAGGATCGGGACTTACGTGGGTGAATCCGCGGGGCGCTGCTAGTTATAACAAGCCATATTCTTTTGCAATTTTCATTATTTATTATTAAAGTTTTGTAAATAAGGTTGCACTATTTGAAAACCATTATCACTCATACCACACCAGTTCAATAGGTGAGGCAGTATCTGGGAAGTCGGATTTGAAAAGACTAAAACTCCTCTTGACCAACTGAATACCCAGCTGTAGCCCGTTAAGTCTTCTAAATGGGCGATGTCTAGACAGCCGTCGTGGGAGGCCCTATTGCGGGTAAAGGACCTAAAACTCGTTTCATCCATTCTCATCCACTTTATGGCGTTATAAGGCGATGTATTTTTGTATAACACGCTTCCTACTAACTGTCAATGACAATCAGATGCTTCAGTCGGAAGTTCAGTCAGATTCCGTTATATGTATAGATCATAATTCTACATACACGTCGAGCTAACACAAGCGTGTTTACATAGAATGTAACTAGTATAGATTGGAGTCGTAATCATACAAATACCATCTCATTCTGTTAGTATTACTACTAGTACTATTATGTATTCTGTGGTATTACTTTAAATATAAATTTCAAAGCCACAGAGGTAAACAAATTTTCCTACGTTACTTTAGTTAAGTTGCGATACTTACGTTAAGCATCTTATTATGTGTTCCACATAGTCGTAAAAGGTATACATATAAGCTATAGGTAATGGAACTGTTTTTATATTGTTGAATAAAAAAAAATATTGTTGAAAAAGGTAATATAAAGGTTGTCTGTAAGACATGACATCGCAGACTGCAATTAGTCCGCTCATTGTACTGCAGACATTTAATATTATATTTCTCGAAGGTTTCCTATGTTTTAGTGTGCAATAAAATATACCATCTGTCTATCTATGTCTATATTTATATTAAATACAATTAGATAACATTGTAACGATTTTGTACAGTTAAAAATTATTTTCTACTTTTTAGTTCGGTTTGCTATTAAAACTTATTTCTTAGTTTTTTTTAACTTACTTATAACTTGTTGGTAATTAATACGCAAGTTTTCAAGCTGATCGGACGTCTCGATGTTGGTGTAATCTACTTTGAAAGATTCCGTTACATAGATGGATACCGGTCAAGCTCTTCAAAAATAGAGGACTCTATACGAAACTCGAACCCACACCACTCGACTCTCAGTCTACCGTATTAACAATGTTGCATGTTCGCAATTTTTGAGCGAAATGTTCGGAAAGCATATTATCTTCTCGACAACTGTAATTTCATGTTGTATGTAAATTCGATACACATGGGAGTTCTACCTATTATATAAAATGTTCTAAGCCTGACTGTTTGTTTACTCCTTTAAATGCTAGTTTGTATAAATTCATGCGACGCAGGAACATGTTATTATTCTTTTTTATACAACTAACTTGCAACACGCCCCGGCTTCGCACGGGTATCAGAGACATCTTCAACAATCATCAACATATTTCAATCAATTTAAACAAAATCTTAACAAATTATACACCTAAACCTTTCTCATGAATCACTCTGTCTATTAGTGAAAACCGCATGAAAATTGAGTAGTTTTTAAGTTTATCGCGAACAGACAGACAGGCAGACAGACAGACGCGGCGGGGACTTTGTTTTATAATATGTAGTGATTTCGCTAATAAATAATGGTAGCCGGTACCGGTGCGTACAAACAATAGAGACACCAGTTATGTCACTTGTGTGTTGCCCCCTTTGGACCATATTCCTCCATCCTATGCAGCGATTCAGTAGCGCGTTTCAAAAATAGGTAGATACAAACAGACTTAAAATCAAGGTCCATGAAAAACGATACTTATAATGTAGGCATATCACGATAGATCGCGTTATTCGATATATATCGTATATAGAATATTATTTACCTATTGTAGTAATGAAATAGATGTAAAGCCCGTTTATTTGATACTAGAGATAGCGTGGTGTTCGGATTTCGACCATGGTTTTTTCATTGGCCAGTATAACTTGAACTGTCAATGTATAGACTTACATACCATGACAGGTAATCACATATCCTGGACGCGTGTAATTTCATTAAGCCTTATTTAAGCCAAATTTTCTAAAATTTGTTAGCTTTCTGCACTTCTATATATAAACTGTAAATATTCCAACATTCACGTTACTACGTTAGCGAAATTTTCTTAAAAAGTGGTTGAAAGAATTCTCTTCACGTATTAATATTATTATTTTAATCTCCGAACTCCTTATAATTTATTTTTGACACATAAATCTGATTTGTGATTCTTTTACGTGTTATCCGTATAATAAAAAGTTTGCTGAATGTCTTCTTCAGGCGGTCAAATATCAATAAATGGGTTATCCGTATAGTGAGACAAAATACTATATCTTATATGTATTTCACGAACCCTGCTTGCAAAATCTGGCAAATCAGATCAAAACGTCGGAAGATCAAAGGTATTACCTACCAATGTGTGTTACACGCCAATTCACGCTATTATAAATTTTAATAAAAAATATGTCTTTGTTAGTTTAGAAAACCTAGTACTTGATGTGGGTTAATCGCTGACTCTTAATATAATAAAATTAAAATTATTTTGCTAATTTATTATCCAAACACGTAGCGGTTTTTTTGACGTTCGAAGTGATGTGTTTATAAATGTTCTCCAACTTTTAATAATAAGTCTGACGTAAATTCGAGCTCAGGTCTTTAACTAGTTTGGTTTTGTATTTAATTTTAGTTTGGTGAGATTTAAAATTAACTTCGTTTGTTTTGAGCGTTACTCACGGGAGTTGCTTGTAAATATTGCCTTGTATATGAACGAGAAACAGAAAAGAGAAGAGGTCCAGAATAGGTGCGACATTATTATTTGCGTGGATACTGGTGATACACAAGGTTCTAAGGTTGACATGGGGGCCGTGGGTTTGAGGCTTAGTAAGGCAATCATCATCAGTACAAATATAATTAGACGTATTGTAGCAGAATTGATAATCCACAAAACATCACTCTTTTGACTCCAGTATAATTTAGACGAGTATTTTATTTGTATTCCTATGAAACACATATATACATATTTATTTATACAACTGATGTTATAATTAGTTATAGCTTTGATTTTAAGTAAGAATTTATTTCGTATATTTAAAGTTATTAAGTAAATGTATTGAAAAAGCCATACACCTGATAACTACTTATGTTTCGATTGCGTTTTTCAAGATAGTACAAAGATTTGCTTGCGAACTTCACGAGATACTCGTTAATGGTGGCGAGGATTAACCGGAGCTTGGTGAGTCAGTTACCGCGTTGCCGTATTTATATGTATTATGGCGCAATTACACTTGATCGTTAGCTCGTATTCGATTGCCTATGGAATTCGGACAAACGACTAAGTGTAAATGAACGGAGTCGAGTACGCCCGTCTTCGTACAATCTAGTCTAGCTTTCGTTTTGGTTACCCGAATCAGAACACCCGACGCCGTTTTCCTTCCGTTGTTTGTGATATTTTATTGATAGAATTGGCTCGCAGAATAAAAAAGAAACGAAAAGTGTGGGTTCAAGATTTATGCCCGTATTCCAGTGACCGAATTCGAGTAAAACAATGTAATTAATGCATCGGGTGCCCGAATTCGATTAACGTCTTTCGTGCACCCGAGTACGAGCTAACGACCAAGTGTAATTGAGCCATTATTGTATGAGAACTGTCTCTGTTGGCAAGAGGTCTAATGTCAGAGATAAGGTCTGATCTATATCAATTGTTGCTTTGTTGTACCGAGGGTACAACAAAGCTTTTAGGTCAGACTAAAAGCTTTGTTGTACCCTCGGTCCTCACCTCGGTTGGACTTTCAGCGCAACGTCACATCCGTCACTTTACTCTTTTTTACTTAAAATGTGCATGACAATTTGGGTATGTGGCTTCGAAATTTCATTTGAGAAGTTTCTAAGCAAGTATGAATGAATTAATCTTATAAATAGGATGGTTAGAGTAGCTTTTTAGTCTACCTGCCGATTCAAGGATCTTGGATATAAATGTCACTTTGTTTTATTATTTTCTGCCAAAACTAATGCATGTTTTTCGATAAAAATACTGTATCAGTTTATTAAATCAGCAAACAAATTTATGGCGAGAGGATGTTCATATGATACAAATTGTATTCAATGACTGATCATAACCGAATGACATTTATATTGAAGTTTCGTGACCTCAGGTATCATTACATTAATACGTGAAGAGAATTCCTTGTAGCCCTTTTTAAGAAAATTTCGCGAACGTAGTAACGTCAGTTTTGGAATATTTACAGTTTATATATAGAAGAAGTACAGAAATCTAAAATTTTAAAACAATGAGTATGTCTTACAACTTTAAAAATTACGTGAAAACGGCTTAATGAAATTACACGCGTCCAGTATATGTGATTACCTATCATGGTAAGTAAGTCTATAGAATGACAGCTCAAGTTATGCTGGCCAATGAAAAAACCATGGTCGAAATTAGACCACCACGCGATCTCTAGTAGATTTTAATAATGCCACATAAATTTTTATATTGTAACCTGAATGAATGAAATGAATGAATTTAAAAGGAGACAGTCGCGTCTATCATGTAAGTTGTCTTATAAACGTAAATTTCGAATTTAATGTTTTTGTATCGTATCCTTTTACAATGTAATGATGAGGCTTCCATTAATAATATATCTAGACATGTATATACATAATAGTAGACTTTAACAACATTTGCTCCCAAAAGTATGAGACGACCACTGAACATCCAAATTTCGTCGAATCTATTAAGATTGAATAACGCAAAACTATACTATTCGCTTCAAAACTATAATTCAAGATAATAGTACCTACCTACATTTATTAAAATAATGTTATATTCGAACAAACTTTTGTATAGATAAATGAAACATACTTAATGGACTTAGTAGTTTTCGACTGATAAGCGTACCTACTGAGAAATAGACATATTAAAATTGAATTGATACTTGTGTTCTAACAGTTAGTACTATATCTTTATATATATATATATATATATTTCAACTGTGCGTGTGTATGTCACTGAACTCCTCCTAAACGGCTGGACCGATTTAAATGAAATTTTTTGTGTGTCTTCAGGTGGATCCGAGAATGGTTTAGATTTACAATTGGACCCAGTAGATGGCGCTGCGATAGTTCGTCTGTTTCGCTAGTATGTATATATATATATGTACCTCTCAAACTGTCTATGTATATGTGTAATCTGATGACTAGTGTTTTAATTAAACCGCACTTAGGTGAGACTTCCAAATTATGATGGTTCAGAAATATCACTATTCAATCATTCACTACTATATATATATATACATATATATATATATATATATATATATATATATATATATATATATATACCAAGTTTTTAAGGAAAAGGATCATAGTCTAATTGTACTTAGTCAGTTGTCTTTTTTATAAAAAACTTTCAAATAAATTAAACATAAGTTACGAAAACTAATCAACCTTTTGTTGTCTCAAATTAATTTCTTGTCTCTTATCAAATAAAAAACAAACGTCTTCATAATTTTAAACGTAATTGTTTTGAAGATCAAATCCATTAAAAGTTGTTCCAGTACCTATTAAGTTCTAGAATTAGAAGAAATACAACAAATTTATAATTTTAAAACACGTAAAAGCTTTCTCAAAATCAAATTATGTTTATCTTTTCTTTAAAGAGAGTGTTCTCAGTCAACAAACTCTTCTGATACATTTCTTCTTACAGAATCATTTCAAACTCTTGACAAGGTCTACTCAAGAATTAAATAATAAAAGCCGACTCCATCGCATCACAAACCGGTCCTCGACCATTTTGATCACCACGTACGATTGACATTCGACCACAACACTTAAAAAACTTCCTACACGAATTAATTACACAGAATAACATAATTGCACAATTATAACAAAATCAGCATTTTTTAACACAATTCTTACCATTTTAAAGGAATTTTCCCGGCAATTATTAAAACCACTATTTGTATGTTCACACACAAAAAAAAGTTTTTTTTTTAAATCGGTTAGTGACGAGTGCCACCCGCACCAGAGACTGCAAGAATGACAAAAGAAAATCATAGCAACTATATCTTAGAGGTCAAGTTTACGATAGCCTGTATTTAGAGAGAGATAGACAGCTATATGTTATAGGAGTGAAGATGATGACTGTATGGTGATTCGTTCGTCGTAGAAATAAGTTTAAGTGAGGGTGAGCGCACACGCAAACTCGTTAGCAATGATCATCGGAACTGTTATGGACTATGTAATTAAGGTGCACTGTGTATAAAGCCTCACATCATAACCGTAGAACATACGTATAGCGTATATTTCCATAAGCAAATATCAAATTTTGAAGTATATACTCAATCACCACCAACCATCAACAATCTTATCTATGGCTTGTCATTTCCTCTGCCTATATTTTATTCGCCCAGTGGGATGCCAAATTTATTAAGATGTGTACAATGAACGGGTATGTAGCACATGATAATAAGTGGGTCTTAGTCTTTGGGTCAACGCACTTCTTGCAGTGGAAGTTTAGCTCTAAGATCAGCCGATTACGACCGTCATAGGGTACCATTAAAAAAATAAAAATTGCGCCATCTGTGAAAGTTACCAAAAATATCAAAGTACAGTAGTATCTCGCAGAATCCACAGATGGCGTAAATAAAATAAATCAACTCGCGGTCAGCATTTTTCGTTGCGCTAACACATTTTTCCGTCTATCCCGCCGTCGTCCGAGCGTCCGAAGTGTAACGTGCGATAAGGAAATTGTATCAAAAAGTACTCTTTCCTGAGGTATACCTGAAGTGATTAACAACATCTACATTACCGCAAACGAAACGGGCACAAGCTAGTTTATATGC
Organism: Callimorpha dominula; assembly: GCA_949752705.1. Lineage (NCBI taxonomy): Eukaryota > Metazoa > Arthropoda > Insecta > Lepidoptera > Erebidae > Callimorpha > Callimorpha dominula. The sequence goes on along the minus strand of OX457009.1, from coordinate 8,660,094 downwards.
ATACGCACCTACATTTGTTGTCAGGTCAAAGGTCAAAATGACTAAGGCTGAATCTCTTTTTCTCGTTAACTAAAGTCGTTTTCGTTGTCAAACCAATTCTTCGTACACATTATTACTCGTTTACTAACGGGAAATACCAATGCATTAAAATTACATTACTAAGCTGATGAGTTGTAACAGGTGATGATTTGGACTTCCCGGCTATAGCCAGTTTGACTTACAGGTATGCGACTATCTCGAGCTATTGCTTGCACTTCCCCAATTCCTTCCATTGCCTCCCCCCCTCCCTCCTTCTTGCCAACCTTTCCCTTTCAATATGCTCCCCATTTTTGAATCTTTAATTCCTAAAGTGCCCTGTTGGCGGCAATAGGGAGCCTCCTATTACGTGAGTGGGAATAAATTATAGTTGGCAAAATTGCGCCTGTATGAGTGTATGTATGTATGTTATTAATAAGGAACGGATTATATGCAACATAAAAAGCCTGAAATATGCATGCAAATAAGCATGAAAATTTGTAAAATATGCAACATTAAGATTTTAGAAAACTTTATTTCTAAATCAGCATGCATACAATTATTACTGACTTATTCAATCATAAATTATATCAATACCAAAATGTAACAACTTTGTAGACGATAATAATGCTCTAAAACGAAAAACTATTTAACATTTTTGTAAACGTAAACAATCAGGTAGGTAGGTGATCTAAATGAATAGTTTTCAATCAATCAAAATATTTTTATAAGTGAAAATTGTGATATTTTGTTAAATTTTGATTATAGAGTTTATTGTTACACTTATCAATAGGGTAAACCTATCGAAAAATATAATAAATATAACGAAAATATGCATCATCACTAGATGTAAGATATAATATGCAACTTTCGCTGAGAATGGGGTAAATATGCAATTTCATATGCAAATATGCCAATGCATATAATCCGGTCTCTAGTTATTTATATTAACAGTTAATGTCGAAGATATATTAGAGCCAAGCAGAAAGATTATAGTGGTCTTCTTTACGCAAATTACATCCTGGTGAACTTTTGAATAGTAAAAAAAACTCAGTATATAATAATAATAATAACTTCACACACATCTCACACTTTACCGTCTGATCCCAAACTAGGTAGAACCTGTACTATGGTAACCAGACTGCTGATAAACATACTTATATATTTCTAAATATATACATATTATAGATAAATTACATCATACCATAATATAATAATTATTTAATACCATTATAATATGGTTATTGCCCTCAGTTTATACTTAGGGATTGGGTACAGCAGATTTGCACTTGAATGGGAGCCATATTTAATCTCTACTGGGAAGTTATCTGTAGACTGAAGACCGTAATGAGACTGTAAATTGTTACTGAAGATCATGCATCACGCTCTTGCGTCTTGGTTTTGGTATTGGTTAAGGGCTCTGTTTTCGCATTTAGACTCAAAAAGGTCTCATTATGCGTGCAGATATGGCTGGATAGTTGAGCCCGCCCAGCTTCCAGAAGCACAGAAGATACTGGGGCGTTCACAGGCTTCTAGCGCACAGGAGCGAGCTTAGGATATTTCCATGGACATTTACCCGTTGTGTGGCTCTTGCTCTCTGGCAATGGAACAATTACTTGCTTACTTAATCACTGAAAGGACATGACCCTAATATGCAGTTACAAAAAGTTTTACTATGTGAAGAACTATATGTTTAAATGTTATGACGGTTTAAATTTCCTGGTATTATTACCTCCGTTTCTCATAAAAGCATTTAGATCGAACATATTATTATTGATTAAAATCCATAAAAAACTAATCTCAACAATTATGCATGTTAGTTCATATGGCTTTAGAATAAATAAATGGATAGTTTTTTTTCATTCTTTTTATAAATGCATGCTAGTCATAGTCAGTGATTTAGATAAGTGTTCCGTTGTCAAATACACTGTATACTTACCTACCACTAATAAATAAATAAGTTTGTACACAATCAATATAATTATAAGTAGGTACAATGTTGATATATGTATATACATATTTATTTAATATTAGAATGTGTATATGTATGTGTTAATAGCTATTTTATATTTATTTGTGTTTGAACCTATAAAATGTATTAAGGTATATATATGATTATTGTGTATCTATTTTCGCTAACATTCGTATAGTTCAATAAGCTACTGAACTGAGTTTGTACACCTGCAAACTGCCCTATGCACTAATCCATCACACTTGTCCATCTTAAGGTTGTCTGGAAGAAATCGCAACTAGCGATAAGACCGCCGATTGTACCATTATTCAATGTTTTTCATTTATGTTGTAACTTTTCTATGGTGTACAATAAAGAATATTGTATTGTATTGTAGGTATGTAGGTGTGGGTTAAATAAATGTGTTTTCTGTCTTTCTTTCTAATATTATAAACATCTGATAAGATTCAGCGCTGACGTTCAATGTTACGCTTGAAATATTACTTAAGTCAGTATGTTGTATGTTAAAAATGTCTGCATCTTCTTTCTATAAAAGTGCAAGGACAGAAAGCCGCTTTTTACGAACATTTTGATTAAAAATTTCCCGGAAACTGAAATAGCTTGGGAAGCTTAATCCCCTGCATGTGTCCACAACGGTCGTCTAAGCCATTGACTTAAGACTTAAGATATACAGGATCACTATTTAAAGTCAACCACGTTTAGCGACGACTTACACCATTAAGAATAATCTTACGTTAATGGGGTATGATACCATTGACATTATATTATTTTTAGTATAATTCGACTTGTGTTTATATGAAATAGATCTCCATTTGTGCTTCTAATCATCATGTTCTTGCCCTTTTCCCAATTTTATTTGAGGTTGGGGCAATGTGTAACATTGCAAAAGGTTTTGGCTGGTTTCTTTTATGGCCGGCCGGCTACAAAGGAAGAAGGTAAATTGGAGTAATGAAAACGGATAGAACGAGGGAGCCAGGGTAAGTCCGGAATATCAGGGGATATCGCTTATATAAGTCTCGGATAGGGAAATTGGACTAAGATTGCAGAAGCTTGAAGAGGAGTGAAGTCCGACAACCTGGTGTAACTACAGAACTTCGATATTGCCTAGTACTTGGGTTGCGGAGGTCTGATGGCAATCGCTTCACGTAAAATATCGAAGTTTTGGCTGTATCGTAGTTAGACTGAAAGCCGACCCCAACTTAGTTGGACAAAAGGCGCGGTGGATGAGTTTCATTTCGATTTATCGACTTGTACTTTTCGGTGTCATCTATATCAGAGTCAGACGTAGTTTTTGGTGGAAGAGGTGGTTAAGCCGTGTTGACTCCGATGCTATTGCAAAGCAATTTATAAATGCCCCGACCATTTGGAAAAGAAAGTTTTTACGATCTCGAGAAGTAATAGTTCTCCTTGCTGAGGTACCTAATATTTGTTGTGTATCACACCACTGTTGGGTCTGGGCTACTTCACTGATTCGGCGTGTAAGCTAATGTGTGCAGGAGATATAATATAATATTGGAGGTCACCAAAAATATAATTTATTCTTACTGCGGAATTATAAGGTACAAGTATCGATAATGAGGTTCAAACAACAACTAAAGACTGTGTGGAATATTACATAAGTACAGTGCTCGTTGCACTATACTCAAAATTACATGTCAGCATTAAACCACCACATACCTATAAAGTTTTTCGGGTTGTAACAAGGTATTATCGTGTCACATTAGAAAAATGTACGTAAGTAGTTATTTTGTGAATTTATTATATTAAAATATAAACTTTTGCCTTATGCCTTACTAACGAGTAACTCATCTTATAACGAGAAATCATCATTTTTATAAATTTTTAATTTTGCTCATTAGTAGTAACACGTAAATAAAAATAACCATCCTTAAATATTAGTTTCGTCTGTTTTCAAATAAAGTCTTGTCCTATTATTCCAAATCTTTATACCTATTTTAAAATCCTTTTCTAATATCAGAACAATCCCACATTCGCGGCATAAAGCATTTGAAAATTCAAAATGGCCGCTCAACGGAGGTGAAACAATGCGCGGGAAATGAAGTAACGAGGTAAATGAACGGCGATTCCCATGGCAACGGGTGGAAATAGGTTGAAAAGTGCCGGGGACTGACAAGACCGTCGTGATTAGGCGGACAGGTGACGTGGCTCGCGGGGGCACGTATTAGGGTTGAACGAAGGGTTGATACACCGTACTACGTAATGCGCAACATACCGAGGTATATTTTTTATGCATGTGATATGTTTTATTTTCGTTTTGGTATGTGTGTGTATTGATTTAACAAATTATATTATAAGTGAAATAGGAGCATACAATTCCGTTTATTGTATTGCACATTGGGTTAAACTGCTAAACTTTTTATTAGAGCGTTTAACTTTTTATTAAGTGTTTTCTTGTTTTTTTCAAGTACTTTGTTACTGCTACAATAATTTACATTTATTACAGCAGGAAAAAACAATACATACAAGCGTTAAACTTCACTTCTTGTAGTTCATACTCTATGATAAAAAAAGATTATAATAAGAAAAGTTTTTAAAATTGATTTCTTGTAACGCCTTAGTGCGCAAGTTCCATTTATACTTACCTCTTTATTTCTATACCACCAAGTTAGCAAACAAGCACATGGCTCGCATGCGGTAAAGTGTTGCTGGTGTCAGGCCATGTGAGAGCCGTGTGCTGCACTTCTCAAGAACTATTGAGAAAACCTGCAACTGCGCTACCGTTTAAAGTCCATAGCTTACGTGTAGTATTACAGCATATTAAAGTTTATTCATATGCTGTGACTATTTCTGAAAACCCAAAAATCTATTTATTGGAACCGGCAATCGAAACTAAGAAATTGTAAGGACACGTGAACAGAGGCGCCAACTTACGCCGTGGCATCCAAAAGGCATTCACTGAAGAATCAGGCATACATCGAATATATAATGTTATTTTTCCGAACTTTATATTTTATTTTACATATTTGTATCATAAACATAGTATGTAATAGACGAACATAGTGTGCGAGTGAGATACTTAGCCTTATACAGAAACCTAGGTGTGACGAAGAGACAGAATAAATCTGACAGTGAGACCGGTTTTGAAACATTTAGTTTCAAATAGTCTCAATGTCAAAAAAAATCCCGTTTTGATTTTGGTGTTTTCGTCGTAATATTTCTATATTTTAACGGGTAAATATAAAAAAACAATAATGGTGCCGTATTATCTGTTAGATTGTGGTGTAACACAAGAAAAATCCAAAGAAAGAAACGTTTGAAAGCTAAATACCAAAAGTTCAATACTACTTTCAAAGTGTTTATTTTCGTAGAATATATGCAGTGAATTTTTGAGGTATTGTAATAGTTTAAAAAATTATTTGTTAGATAAAAAAATATTGTATATGTGAATATGACCGCTTTTGACACAGTGATTGACTAAAAGCAAAACACAATTTATCGATATGTCGATATATTTTATGTCGCATAAAAGAATAAAAACTATCAAGCTGCGGTCGTTTCACAACGTCATTATTTTTAACCGACTTCAAAGAAAGGGGCAGGTTTTCAGTTCGTAACAATTTACGCTCATGAGAATGCATTTGGTGAACTTGAGCTGAAAGTGAAGTCTGAAAGAACCAGGAGATATTTGAAACAATTAATGTTCCTGCATCGGGGAAAGTTATATTTTGTAAAAGGTGATGAGCAATTGATATTAAGCTATTGCAACAAATAAATTAAAACCGAACCACTCAAAATCTAAAAATGAAAGATTTTGTTCGTCCATTGTGAACCGATTTCAATCATTATGTTTTCATTGAATTGGTGAAAACCACACAAACCTAAATAATGTAACCTTATTTAGATTTCTGGTTTGCACTACACATTTTTGTAGAAAGAGGTTGAACTGAAAGGTTGGTATTACTCTGGTTATTTTAGCCATTATATTAGGTATTACTCCTGGTCGTGGGGGACTTTACAAACACACAAAGAACACCTAATATAATGGGATATAATGGGATACCATATGATAATTTTAACCGATTATTTTCTACAGAAATTTGCCAATCTATTTATTAAACTTTCCGCTCCTATTTGATTTGTGTATAGATCACGGAGTTGTCCATGATCTCATTGAACAAAGTAAAATCATGACACTTCTTAAATTCCTAAACTGTGAAAATTAAATTATTTAATGGCTGTAAACGAGCTTATGTAGTTAGGAATCTCTAGTTATTAGTGTAAACTGTGAGCTTATTATAAATATACGCTGGATGTTTATGTAGCTGATAAAAATGCTTAGAAAAAGTTATTAGAGGGAAATTAAATTTTCGTCATAGTCTTTAGATTCTGCTTCTTTTTTTAATTTTCACTTATGTACTAGTTTAGTTCTTCTGACATAGTATATACTTTACGTAGATTTTTTTATAAATGTAATTAGGTACTGATATTGATGATATGACATGAATTTAAATGTTTCATTTTGAAAATATGGAATTGTACATTTTTTTTTATGATATAGGGGCAAACGAGCAGACGGGTCACCTGATGGTAAATGACTACCGCCACCCATGGACACCTGTAACTCAAGAGTCACAAGTGCGTTGCCGCCCTTTATGGTGGGAATGGGGGAAGAGGTGGAAAGGGGGGAAGAGCGGGTAAAGGGGGAAGAGCGGGAAGACGGGAGAAGGGGATTAGAGGGGAGGAGAGGGGGTGAGGGGAAGGACGGGAATAGGGGAGAGGGAAGGGTTAGGGCCTCCGGTAACCTCACTCACGCGGCGAAAAGCAATGAAGTATTGTTTCACTGCCGGTTTTCTGTGAGGCCGTGGTATCGAGCGGAGTCGATATGAAAACAGTGTAGTCAATATTATTAAGTTATATTTTTAAAATATGTGAGATGGGTCAAGTTAATATTATAGGCAATAGCCTGACAGTTCTGAATATGTCATGCTCGCCTAGAAGTCCTGCAAATGGTGACATGTGTCAGGTCTTATAGCTCCCTTCAATATGGTTGACTTGGATGATGGCTGATGCGTGCGTCATGTTGCAATGGGTGCCGTAAGTTTGGCCTAACCGGAACCACTAACTAGAGTCTTTATTAGCGGGAGTGTTTATATGTTTCAACATTACATTATCTTACATTTATTTTTCATATATAAGCAATATTCCCATGGAATTAAAAAACATGTTTAAAAAGAGGGTCGAGTGTCCTTCTAGAGACTAATTCTGACTCGACGCTCCTGTGATTGGTTTTATTGAAATAAAATATTTTGATTTGATTTTGATGTGACTATATGGAAGGTTTGTCATAACATTAAAAATATTTTAAATTTTGTTTTTATGTTTTATTTATTGCACCTAACCCCACTGCATTTCTATGTGACATTATATCCTTTCTGTGGCAAACCTTTTTTATTATTTCAAAATAATTTTAAATGTCACAGTTTTAATGAGGTCAGTCCCCAAAACCGATATACTTGAATAAAATGTTTAATGATAGTATTCGAAGCGTGGGTGTGTAAGAGCAGCAAATGGCGGACTTACACTAGAGATCTCCTGTACTTACACTAGAGACAGTACATTGTGAGCTTACTTTACGTACCTAATCAACATTAAATCTGGCAATTAACGCTAGAAAATATTAAAAAAACATTAGGATGAAAATTATATCAATCATTATTCTATTATACTTTCTTCACTTCCGTCATTAAAAAATTACAAACAAAAGCACAACAACGCATAGCAACAAAACATACAAAATACTACCAATCCGTAATGCTATAAATATTGCCGATTTTTTATATCGATATTGTGGTGACGTCAATGTGCCGACACTAAAAGTCAGTCACACGTCTGTAAGACTCGCATACAGAAACGGTCTAACGAAAATCACGAGACTGTTCGTCTATTACATACTATGTTTATGATTTGTATATATGGCATACATCTTTTATACGAGTAAAGTCAAGAGCCAAGGGTGATACTACGTGGGTTACACTAAGCTATAATGACATCTCTTGTCAGTGAATTCAGGTAGGTACTTGTATTAACTAACTTTTGTTAATATTAACAGATGTGACCATATTACATACACCTACAAGGCTATATATAGACACTAAATGCAACTGCAAACTGAACAAACACATGTATGTTCAACCTTAAATTGGATGAAAACACAACATGCAGATTCTGTCAAGAGGCAGAAGATACTGCAGTACATATTCTATGCTCTTGTGGCCCACTAATGCGGTACCGAAGTATTAACCTAGGGTTGCACATCATGCTACCGAAAAAAATACAAACAATCACTGCTCATCAGATCTAAAGGTTTCTCGAAGCCATGAGTCTGAGCAGTGAACTATAAAGCAAGAGTGCGCTACAAAAGATCAGAAATGGTCGGAAGAGCTACCTGGCAAAGGCACTCAAAATAATAATAATAAAAATAGACACTGAATCGTATAACATACCTATGCAGATGTGAGGATCTATATATGTTATTGCATGCATTGCATTTAAGCCAAGCTGCTTCCAAAAAGCTCGCTGTGCTTAATAGAGAGAAACGGTACTTTACCCCGGGGCAAAGACTTTTACTATACAAGTCACAAATCCATCCGCATATCTGCTGCTGTCCTCTCTGGGCGGAAGCACCTATGTACCAGGGTCCTTTGACTTGTTTCAAAGACGTGCTGTGTAAATCGGCAACGATCTCAAACTCACAAGCGTTATTCAACCCTCAAACCTTAATAGAGTATTTGCCTTGTGCGTGTTCTACTGCTTGTATAATGGGTTGTGCTCCGAGGAACTGCGAACGTTCTACCACCGCACCGCTAAACGCCGTTCATCCTCACACCTTGGACACTAAATGGTCGCGGACGGAACGGTGCCAGGAATTTTCTCCCGCGAATGTTCTACCTGTGGAATGAGCACCCTGCCGAGGTTTTCTTGAGTGACTACAGTATGGTGTTCTTTAAGAAAGGAGTCTACTGTTTTTTTAAAGGTTGGCAAGGCGCATATAAGTCTCCTGGAAACGAAACGTCCACAGCCTTTTTTTTTTTTTTTTTGTGCGTGTGGAAACCCCCTCGGGCCGTCACCCTACCGAGGTTTTCAGTGGGGCGGTGTGTCGGAATCGAACCGACTAAAACCACACGGTGTCCACAAGCTATAATGACATCTCTTGTCAGTGAATTCAGGTAGGTACTTGTATTAACTAACTTTTGTTAATATTAACAGATGTGACCATATTACATACACCTACAAGGCTATATATAGACACTAAATGCAACTGCAAACTGAACAAACACATGTATGTTCAACCTTAAATTGGATGAAAACACATACTGCGCCTTAAATAGGAGGGATCTGGGGACAGCTTTTATTCAGACATCCGGACCCCCCTTCTAGCGCCTGCCCGCAAAAGCGCGGGCACCACCTCTGGGTAAGAACCTCTCAAATAGGCGACGTCAAGGCACACCCGGCGCCTCCTCGCGGGGGGCCACTATAGCGGGTGGAGGGGAAAACCCGTTCCGTCCACCCGTAGCCACACTCAGGGCGGCATGAGGCGCTGATAAGCGCGCCTTCCGAACGTCCCGCTCGGAAACCGAATTGGGCGTCCGACAAATCGGGGCCGACCTGGCCAAGGTGCCGAACGATGCGGGCAGAGAGGACCCTCTCAAACAATTTACCCGCCTCGTCCAGCAACACGATGGGCCTGTAGGCTGCGACCGAGTCGGTAGGCCGTCCCGGCTTCATTAAAAGCACCAGCTTCCCGCTCTTCCAGCAGTCAGGGAAGCATACGGACGCCAGGCTAGCGTCGAACACTTCCCTGAGGCGGTCCGACTTGTGGTCGAGGGCGAGGGCCAATGCTCGGGCAGGATTCTCGTCTGGCCCGGAGGCGGTGTTCTTGGAACGGATCCGTAAAACAACCGCCCCTACCTCCGCCTCTGTGACGGGCGGAACGTCCTCATTTTCGACCTCCCCGTCGTGTCCGGCCAATAGGGCCATCGATGGGGGTGTGTGTTCCGCCCGTTGCGGGAAAAGGCCCTCAACCACTTCCTGCAGGAAGCTGGGCTGGAGAGTCTCCGTAAGGGGGGGACCCCCCCTAGCGCCTGCCCGCAAAAGCGCGGGCACCACCTCGGGTAAAAACCTCTCAATTAGGCGACGTCCAGGCACACCCGGCGCCTCCTCGCGGGGGGCCACTATAGCGGGTGGAGGGGAAAACCCGTTCCGTCCACCCGTAGCCACACTCAGGGCGGCATGAGGCGCTGATAAGCGCGCCTTCCGAACGTCCCGCTCGGAAACCGAATTGGGCGTCCGACAAATCGGGGCCGACCTGGCCAAGGTGCCGAACGATGCGGGCAGAGAGGACCCTCTCAAACAATTTACCCGCCTCGTCCAGCAACACGATGGGCCTGTAGGCTGCGACCGAGTCGGTAGGCCGTCCCGGCTTCATTAAAAGCACCAGCTTCCCGCTCTTCCAGCAGTCAGGGAAGCATACGGACGCCAGGCTAGCGTCGAACACTTCCCTGAGGCGGTCCGACTTGTGGTCGAGGGCGAGGGCCAATGCTCGGGCAGGATTCTCGTCTGGCCCGGAGGCGGTGTTCTTGGAACGGATCCGTAAAACAACCGCCCCTACCTCCGCCTCTGTGACGGGCGGAACGTCCTCATTTTCGACCTCCCCGTCGTGTCCGGCCAATAGGGCCATCGATGGGGGTGTGTGTTCCGCCCGTTGCGGGAAAAGGCCCTCAACCACTTCCTGCAGGAAGCTGGGCTGGAGAGTCTCCGTAAGGGGGGGACCCCCCCTAGCGCCTGCCCGCAAAAGCGCGGGCACCACCTTCGGGTAAAAACCTCTCAATTAGGCGACGTCCAGGCACACGCGGACGCCGCCTCCTCGCGGAGGGCCACTATAGCGGATGGAGGGGAAAAACCCGTCCCGTCCACCCGCGGCCACACTCAGGGCGGCATGAGGCGCTGGTAAGCGCGCCTCCGCCGCCCGGTTCGCCGGCGGCGAATTAAGTCCGAGTGGAGGTCGTCCTCCCGGACCCTTTCCGCCGCCTCCTTCTGCGAGATGACATCCTCACAGAAGGTAGCGACCGCGGTAAAATTCCTGTCGCTACCGGCCATGGAGCGTATGACAGCCGGTAGCGACAGATCCACTCCGATGACTGCAGTGAGGGCCCGACGCTGCGCCGCCCAACTGGGGCAAACCGCCAGCGTGTGCTGAGCCGAGTCCTCACTGCAGTCGCAGTGGTGACAGGCGGGACTCAATTACCTCCTAGCGACCGAGTGCAGGTACTTCCCGAAGCAGCCGTGCCCGGAAAGAACCTGCGTCAGTCGGAAGGAAAGGGTCCCGTGCTGCCGCCCTGCCCACTCGACGATGACCGGCTGGAGCGCCTCATCGGCGGCAAAGCCAGCACGTGGAGCCTCCAGCCGGGACGACCAACGAGCCATCGTGGCTCGGCGAGCGGCCTCACGCCACTCGCGTACCTCTTCGGGCGGGGGCCGACTGCCGCTTCCCGCCCGGAACTCAGTCGTCCGCCGATAAACTTCGGCGAGCACTTCCGCCTCCAAATCCCACGGGGGAGTCCCGGCCAACGCGCACGCCGCCTCCGTCGACACGGTGCGGTAGCCGCGTATGGCTCTAACCGCCATAACCCTCTGAGGGCGCCAGAGGCGTGCCCTATTCTGGGCGGTCAGAGCCCCCGCCCACACCGGTGCACCGTAAAGTGCCATTGACCGGACAACCCCCGTGTACAGCCGTCTCGTAGCGACGCTGGGTCCACCCAAATTGGGCAAGAGTCGCCCAAGGGCGGACGCAGCGCCGACCAGCTTCGGAGCAAGCTGTCGGAAGTGCTCGTCGAAGAGCCACCTGCCGTCGAGGATCAGGCCCAGATACCTTATGTGGGCCCGAACCGGTACGAGGACCGAGTTGACCTCGATAGAGGCGCCAGGGGGTGGACCACGACGGGGCCCATGAAATAAAAGGGCCTCCGTCTTATCCAGGGCCACCCGCAAACCCAGCGCCTCGATGCGCCCGACCACCAGAGAGACTCCCCTGGTAGCCAAGCGCGCCACCTCCTTAAAGTTCACCCCCCGGGCTGTGACCAACGTGTCATCGGCGTAACAGATTACGCCCAGCCCGGGGGGGAAGTCACCCCGAAGGGCCCAGTCGTACCCCATGTTCCACAGGAGTGGTCCAAGGACAGACCACTGCGGAACACGGAACACCGCACGACATGGGCCGACTACTTAAAACTTCATCTCGGTCCTCGTACATGACGGTACGCTCCTCTAAATAGTCTGCCACTAGCCGCCTCAGGTACTGTATCACCCCATGATAGAGGAGTGCTTCCCTGATGCAGCTGAATGGCAGACTATTGAATGCGTTGGCGATGTCCAATGACACCGCCGACAGCACGCCGCCACAGCTCACTACGTCTTCGGTCACAGCCCTCAGGCGCAACACAGCACCGACCGTCGAACGCCCCGCTCGAAAACCGAATTGGGCGTCCGACAAATCGGGGCCGACCTCGCCAAGGTGCCGAACGATGCGGGCAGAGAGGACCCTCTCCAACAATTTACCCGCCTCGTCCAGCAACACGCTGGGCCTGTAGTCAGTAGGCCGTCCCGGCTTCGTTAAAAGCACCAGCTTCCCGCTCTTCCAGCAGTCAGGGAAGCATCCGGACGCCAGGCTAGCGTCGAACACTTCCCTGAAGCGGTCCGACAAGTGGTCGAGGGCGAGGGCCAAAGCTCGGGCAGGAATCCCGTCTGGCCCGGGGGCGGTGTTCTTGGAACGGATCTGTAGAACAGCCGCCCCTACCTTCGCCTCTGTGACGGGCGGAACGTCCTCACTTTCGACCTCCCCGTCGTGTCCGGCCATCAGGGCCATCGACGGGGGTGTGTGTCCCGCCCGTTGCGGGAAAAGGCCCTCAACCACATCCTGCAGGAAGCTGGGCTTGAGAGTCTCCGTAAGGGGGGGGCCCGACGCGCGGAGCCTTTGTTGTGCCGCTCGATATGGGCGACCCCAGGGGTCACGATCGAGACCCTCCAGCATCTCCTTTCTCCTCTCCTCTTTGGCGCGGCTAATGGCCAGCTTCAGAGTTTTCCGCGCCTCTCGGTACTCCTCATGAAGCTGGTCCTCCTCGCCCTCCTCGCGGTGACGACGCCGGCTGCGGGTGTAGGACCTCCGGGCACGAGTACAGGCCGCACGAAGGTCCGCCAACTCCTGGGACCACCAGTAGACCTCCTTCCTTGGAGGCCGACGACCTCGGACGCGGGGCATGGCCGCATCGCAAATCTGCGTAATCGCATCGCGAAAGCGGCCTGCCCCCATGTCTACCTCCTCAGTCAGAGGCTGCGGAGACAGCCATGAGTAAATAATAGCTGCCTCCTCTAGTAGGTCCCTATCCATCTTCGTAACAGCCCACCGCGGGAAGCGAGAAGAACGCCGCGCCGTGTGACCCCTTCTGGGGTCCTGGGTCCGGGAGAGCTCAAATCGGATATACAGGTGATCCGAGAGCGTCTCAACCTCTTCCAGGACACGCCAGTTCCTTACTCGTGCGGCGAGAGCAGGGGTAGCGAACGAAAGGTCCACTATCGACCCCCCCTGCTGTCGCACACACGTATTGGTGGAGCCTCTGTTTAGGAGACAGAGGCCCACCGATGCTGCCCACTCCTCTACGGCATCACCCCGTGCGTCCGTCCGGGGGGAACCCCACGCAACGCAACGGGTCGATCCCCAATACCCGGGCAAGGATGTGCTCTGTTGGGCCAAGCCTCAACCGTGTGGCCGAAGAAATATGGCCTCTCCTCCTCTTCGTACTAGAATATTAGCCGTTGGCGATGACGCCCTCCTCAAAACAGAGGAAGAAAAGGCTGCGTCATCGCCAACGTTTCCAGGGTGCACCACGTGGAGGTTTTCTAGACAGCACCCCAAATGTCCACAGCCTACGGTAACCACTTACCATCAGGCGGGCCATATGCTTGTTTGCCAACGATTTGGTATAAAATATACGTACCTAGATATTACAGTCTACATTTCTTTTAAAGTATGGATCCCGTAAGTTTCAATCAGTAATAATGAATAGCTACTTTATTATATAATCGCATATTAGACAATACGATTGAACGGAACAGGGGGTTGAAAGTGTTCGCTCGGTATTAAACTCGGCATCTGACGTAATTCAAAACTGAAAAAGGTAAAAGAATTACGTAAAATTTCGAGATTCTTGAGGAACGCGAGAAGTTCTAGACAGCTGTACGCATCACGGTTGTCATATATTAGAACCAACGAGACTCAGACCATTAACGCGTTATTACATCAAGGATATACATTAGGTTTACCAATGTGAGATAGAGGCGGCTCTCAAGCAGCTGAAGAACAACAGGTCTCCTCGGGATGACGAAATGACTACTGAGCTCCTCTTTATTCTAGATAGAGCTAGCTCTCTTTAATTCCATCATCGTGAGGTTGAGAAAGAAGTCACCAAAAGGATCCAGTTAGGCTCATCAAATCAAAAGCAGAAGACGCATATTCAGTCAACCTCCTCACCTCACTCAGCGTCATACATGCAGGCAAAGGCGTATTAAAAACCCACGTTTCACGCAAATATAATTATTATTAAGTATATTTAATAATAAATTATTATTAAGCAAGAAAATGAAACAGGAAATAATAAGATAAAGCTTAAAAAGTACTTATTTGTACATGATTGCTCAGACGAAATGGTCCAATGTACTTTTACCTCAAAGGTTTGAGCACAGTTCGGATTGGTGCCAATAAATTATTGCTAATTTGTCAATACGCTGTAGAAAGATAAGGCTTGCTGCATATGCAGCACAAATAGTTGCAATTTTCTTTGCTTGGACAAGTGATATTTGGGCTGTTTCTATAGTTTATGGGCCAATAGAATACATTTTGCTATGAATATAGTAGAATGGATTACAGTACAACACAACTACATTCATGTATAAACATAACCACATAAGTTTAAAAAGTGAAAAATATAATAAAGTCATAACCATAATGAGTAAATGTAGTATATTTGACTTAAAAACGAGTTTTTTTGTAAATAGGCAAAAAAACTCGGCAATCACTCACCATAAAAAATAAGCTTAGACGCTTAGCAAGAATAGCAAGACTTGGCTATCCGAGATAAAAAGTATTATAAATGCTTAAATTCTGAAAATAAACTTACGATAATCCTTCTGTTCTGTTCTGTTTAGAGTTGTTCAAATGATATAAAGACTGGCTTGTTGGCCTAGTGGTTAGTGACCGGAACTGTTATGCTACAGGTCGTGGGTTCGATTCCCACCTGAGTCTGGGTGTTCTTTGTGTCCGTTGTTTGTATGTTTGTAAAGTCCCCCGCGACACAGGAGTCATTTCTAATGCGGGAGTTGTCTTTTAAAAAAAAAATCTATTATGTGGCTAATGTGGTTGAGTGAGTCTTTAAAGTTGACAAAGATTTTTTTGGAATAACCAGAGTGACACTGTATGAATTTAATATTAAACTAAAGAAAATTGACTTTAAGCAATTAATAGGTTAAAGCAGTGGCCTAATTGCATTGATGTTTTCGTAGACATAAATCATAACACTGCAAACTAGATTAGTTGCCTTGTCTGCAGGCAGCTTTAAGCCTGTATTACGCAGGAACGCTCCGTCGATTCGAAATCAGCAGTTAGCAGTTGAAAGCTAAAATGCTAAGCTTGCTATATTGTGCAATTTGTACTTTCTGGCAGTCTGTGAATCAGTCTTGTAATATTGGTAGCTTTATTTTGATTTTATACTGATTGGCATGTGTTTTGGTAGCAGCAAATAAGTTTCTAAATTTTCTAAATCTGATAAAGGTTATTATAGAGGATTAATTAGTTTCATTGTGACAGTTACATTCTTTAGATTTCTGAAGTGAAAACTTCTTTAGGCACGTTTGTGTACTATTGCTATGGGGAAAAAAGCACTGAACTCGTGACCGTCACGCTAATAATACATATACAGATCTACTAGAGGGCGCTAATCTAAACATTGAGTTCTGTCAGCTCCTTATTAATTAATGTCAGAAACCTGCTATTGTGACGTTTTAAGTTCGTCGTTTCGTTTAAGTTTTCACTTCTGTCGGCAGTGTCCCATGACTGAGTCCTGTTCTGAAACATTTTATACATAAATGATGAAAGAAATCTCCCGGTTAGTAAGTATTACCACCAGGAATACTTTCCAAAAAGGTATTACGTATTAGGACTACTTCGTACGCTGACAGTATCATTACTGTCAGCGTAAAAGATACAAACAATGCATCTAATTAAACGAATATTTATCCCCTTAATAGAAAGAAAATCGAGTTATGATAGCGAGGTCGATCTAGATAACGTTAAAATTTATCATTTCTTTTTATTGCTTCATTTTATCATCTCATCGCTAATGTTTAAAGTCTTTGAAGCTTACAATGCTAATTTTGGCAAAGCCATTATCGGTTTTCGTTCTTTAAATTAATAAAAGACCAGACTTAAATTATTAAATCTATAATCAACGCTGAAAGCTATAGTGATTAACCACTTATCTAGATCTAGAGAATTAACTGGTCCGCTAAGACTTTGTTCAAGAGGCTTCGATCATTTTATACTGGTTGTGTTTTAAGAAATTGTATCCGACGACAAGTTTGTTCTTTGACTTCGTGACAGACAAAATGAAATTCTATCTAGAATAGATAGGGCAGAAGTTTATATATTTACTTAATTTACAGGAGCAAAATTTTTCGAAAATCCGTACAGGCGATATTGTATTCTAAATTTAATACAATAAGGAGTGTTATTAATTAACTTGCGACGGTGTCTGTATGGCTGCTATCGGTCTGATCAGATACTTTCCATCCATCTTGGAATGTCGCTCGAAGATTAGCGACAGTGGTTTAGTGATGTAGAAATACGGCTAAAGTACTGTATTCTTTCGCGACTTTTAAAGACACATATCGACTTTTAAAAGTAGGTAGAAAGACGAACTGCTAATAGACAGATCATAGGTATATAGTCCAGCCTGCGCTAGATTTGCTACACTAGATGGACCAATGAGCTGATCAAAGTGTGATCAAAGTGTAAAAAACATTAAAAAAAAAAAGAATAATAATAAAATATTGTTGGATATTGATTTGAACAAACTTCACAAACATTGAAACAACGGACACAAAGAACACCCAGACTCGGTACAATTATTTGTAGATAACGCAAATTTTTGTTCTATGTGGGATTTGAATCTACAACACTCGGCGCGGCGTAGTAGCGAGGTGACTACTTAAATCACTGTGCCATCCGTGCAGTCAAATTATGTGATCTTTGACAATACAGATTGTACGTATACAATGCTGGTCACTTATTCCCGGGTGAAATGGCGTTTATAACTTTGCTCATACTGATACCTATCGTCGAACACGTAGCAAATTTTTAAATTACAAATAAATGTATTAGTAATTTTAAAATCCAGAAATCTTGAAGGTACGTCCATATTAACATAAACGTTTGACTTCGTTTTGCCTATGGTCATTACATATAACATGTTGCATTTCAAAGGTTACCCAAAAAGGAGTACAGATATGTTTTCTCTATTTCATCAAATTAAAATGTGACTTTTTTATCGTTGGTTATGAAATCATTTAGCATTGATTTCTAACACGGTCCATTATGAACTTGTCAACGCTATATATCGAGTTAGCAATTTCAGTAGCACTGTACCGCTTCGGTTTCCTAAATTCAGGTATCTAGCCCGCCATTCTCTGCAGTTGACAGTTTGACAGCTTCATCGGAATAGCAATTTTCGCCAATCCGATGAATAAAAAATGTGCAAGCTAGTTGTTTGTTTGAATTGGAATGTGACTAAGAACAAAACGCTACTTTTTCTGCAATCTATATCATTATATAAGGAAATATTTTTGTTATGTAATTTTGTCAATAATGTAGATTACAGTGCTGGGAATTCTGTGACTGCTGGGACTTCCCGGGAACAGTCAGTTTGAGTAACGGGTATGCGACCCTGACCTTTTCGAGCTTACACTCCCTAATCCATCCTTTTAAGCAATATCTTTTCCTTCCATTGTCCTTTTTTGCCTACTTTGTCCTTTTAGTATACTCCCAATTTTTCTCAATTCGTCCAAATCTTTTTTTTTTATGTTTGGTCACCGATTACTCGAATACGCCTGAACCAATTTGGAAAATTCTTATTCACTAAGTGACATTTATGAACATTAAATTGAAGCTACAGTTAAAATCATAGAGAAACAGACGCCACAGCATGTACTGGATTGTCGAGGTAAATTAGGTGAAAACACCAAAATCTACTGCCTGCTTGTGTCGATCTTTAACTTCAAGTTTCCAAAATGCGTAGAGCCTTATGAGATGTTTAGTTGGCCTACCCATATTCTATTTAAACAAAATACATCCACTTTCCACTAAAAAGCACATTGAAGTCGGTGATGCTTTTCTCAAAAGATAATTATGAGATCTTTAATTCTCAAATTCCCGCCTGATTGGCGACAATGGGCTTGTCTTCTATTAAGTGAGTGGAACCAAATAAAATTATAATTGGCAAAGGTCAAAAGGGTGTTTTATAAGCCTTTGCCTACCCCTTCGGGGAAACAAGCGTGAGTGTATGTAGCAATAAGAAACTAGATCTCAAACTGAAAGAGTCTTATTACATACACAGCGTACGTAGAACTTTTTGCTTTAAATATTTAAATCCATTGTATACATGGATGCCCAGCTCTTAGCTTAGAGGGGGGCAAAATTTGTTTTTGTCAGTCCAGTGGGGGGGGGGGGGTTACTTAAAATTACCTTCGTACTACGTAATCTTGCTAAAGCCAGGGGGGGAGGCAGCTGCCTTCCCCTGCCCCCTCCTCGGTGAGCCCATGATTGTATATATTTATATTTATGTTCTGATAAATAAACTTGCTTCCTCACCGATTTTAATCATCTTCATAATAATCTTACTTTGATTTGACTACCTATGACAGGATACCATGTTGTTTTTCTGTTCGATTGCAAGATAATATTACTTAAAAGTTTTTCAAGGTAAGTTTAGATGATGACACAGGCGGTCACACTCATCATAAAAAAAGCTGCAAAAAACGTAAACATTCAAATGTCGTAGTTAAGTACAACAATTTAACTGACTGCTGAGTATTGGATAGAAATTGTTCAGTACTCAGTTATTATTAAGTTCGTTCCTTTTCGTGACATTTAGAAAGATACAGTTGTACCGTACATTATACTTGTAGTTTCGAAAACCCAGTCGCATCAGTATACATTTTTTTACTTATAAGCATCATCAGGCAGCCTAATGATGTGGATCATTAGGCTGGCTGCTGAGCTGCATTAAGATCTGTTTAGCTTCAACACTTACGAGTACATAGATATTATCTGTCGTTGCAATGATGGCACACCCCCTTAACTTTCTAGAAGAATACGATGAACTTGGGATAAGTCCAAATATCAAGGGACTGTTTAAATATGAATATTTTGAGAAATTATTTGTGCTACTGTACTGTATTAGCCATTTCCTTTTAAATTATTTAGGAAATCTTGTCTGTTAGCTGTTTTTGAGTAATCCCCACGGGTCATCATATTAATGAGATCGACAGTCAGACAGTTGGGCAAAAGGTAATCGAATGATAATTATAATTAATTATAATTTCTGATTATCAATCTCAATTAACGATTAACGAAAGCAATGAAAAATCTTTTATCTTAAGCGTTTCCGATAAACTAAGAACATTAGTTTAAACGTTAGGTCGGTAGCTGAACGAATTAACATTTTTAGTACCTGAACATTCAATTCCCACACAGAATTACAATTTGTAGCTTCACCACAATCGTTCCCGAATAGCTTTTTTTCGTTTTAGGGTTCATCAACATTAACATCATACTCTTAAGACTGCGGTCCTTTGAAGTTGTAAAAAAATCAAGCTTCTAAGCCATCGCAATAATAAGACATGGCCATTAAATTAGATTTTAACAAATTTGAAAACTTTGTAGGTAAATTAAAACCTATAGGGTATTTCCCATTGACCTAGAATCATGAAATTTGGTAAAAAGCAAAATGACAGCCCAAGGAAAAAATCCGATAGTCATTAATTTGTTGTTATATCACATAAAAACATAGTTTTTGTGATTACAAACTTATATTTTGTAGTTAAAAAGTAAACTTTGTCGTACATCGATGTATGGGAGAGTATTTTTAGAACCACAACGTTAAGTTTGTCTTACGGATAAAACACCAAAAATCTTCAAGAATTGATTCCCGAGATAGATGGATTATTTTTAGTGCGAGAGTTTTCCTTTTAGAAAGTAATTTAAAAAAATATCACTCTTCTATACAAGTAATCATGTAATTTTTAATAAGAGGCTGCTATTATTAAAATTAATGATTACACGTGATCATAATTAAATGTAATCATATTTTTGTATGATTATTACGAATAAAATTACATAATCTGATTACAAATAACTCTGATTTGTAGTGGTACGTCGAAAACGACGATTAAAAAAGGGTACACATAGTTGATTTCTGCAATTTACAAATTTTCGACTACACGAATGACGCCTATGGTCTATCTAAAAGATCACCTCGCTGTGATTGTAAGGATTAAATGTTGAACGACAATCGTTTTTATTATTTATACATAGTTTTTCTTAGTTCGGCTGAACTTTGTGTACGTTAATTGTATGTTGTTACAGTCCAGAGCCAGAAACTTAAAAAATCGCTCATTCCCTCCACTAATATATCTTCTAATTATTCTTATTCTATACTGGTCGATAAACGTATTTTTGTAAAACGAAGTATAATACTATCCTCAGAAAACTACTGACAAGAATAATGCTATTCTTATTATCCCCTAACTCTATATAGGATTTGCAACGATTGCTCGGATATCGATATTTGAACAGTACATCACTACTAGTGACAGATACTCGTAACGTTAAAGCTCCTTGCTACACTTGAGCGGGTAATACTGTTGCGAAGAAACTTTTTATTTCTTGCAATCAATGACAGTATCTATTTATATACTATACATGCAATTAAAGCAACACTCACTTAGATGAAACAATTGGTCCAAGATCTATCACTTATATACATGTTTGTTTGTCTGTCTTATAAACACTTTTACAAATCACTCGCGTGAGAGCAAGGATAAAAAGTTGAAAAGCAAGGGAGTTAAATTTGGTGAAGAGAGTTTATGTATGGAAGTTGACGGATATAAGAGTAGAGGACAACCAAAGAAAAGAGGGATTGACTGCGTGTTAGAGGATATGGCTAGAAATATGGGGACTAAGCAGTGAAATAATGAACGATAGTGTGGAATGGGAGAAGACAACCCATTGCCGCTGACCCCAAATAAATTTTGGATAAGGTTAAGAAGATGATAATGACTCACGTGAGAACAGAAAAACACGGATTATACTGATATAATTCATTACTTGTGCTTAGGAAATGGAGAAATTCATCTAAAATCATTCTTTTTATACAAAAAAAGAAAAATACAATTATAATTCACAAACGAAGAAGCACGCTAATTTATGGTATTAACAGTATATTGTTCTTTTTCAATTACCGTAGGGAATAACATTGATTATGAGTTAAATAGGTAATCATTTCTAATTAGATCTTGTTACGTTGTTAAAGACATTTAATCATAGTAGTTTAACACGGTGCGAACACGATCATGGCGAATCCTTATCTATCTATTCTGTTGGTTGGGTTAAGCGGTATTTATTATTATTATATAATTTTTATTATAAACATCTTTATTTGTAGTTACTTGTACAACCCAAAAACGTTACTCGTTATTAGAGAGTTAATGTATTTATAACTTTGCTCTATTAATTATAACGTTTTGCAATGTTTCGCGATATAAACCTAATCTGATATCCATATCGCGATATGCAAATTGAAGTCACATAGCGCGATTTTTGTACGTAAAATAGTTTTATTTGTAAGTGCATCAACAAATAAAATTAAAAATATTTGCAAACTACTAGAAACTTTTATTAGTACAAGAATTTGTAACGACTGGTTATTTTTGCAATACATATTTCGCAAATTTATTACGTATCCTTTTTTGGCACAACATAGTTAATAGTTGTGTAGAAATCGAACTAAAACAGTGTCTACGACGACGAGATGAGATTTTTGAGAGTTATCTTTCTCGTAGTATTTCCTTAAAAACATTAGCTTTAATATTTAAAAAACCCGTGAACCATTTCGTAATAAATCTACAAAATTGTGAAGTATCCTGAGTATTATATTTTTATTTGCAGCTGGTTTCATACTATCTTTATCCGTTGGAACTCAGACTGAAGTGCCACCTGGTGTTTACTATATTGAAGAATTAGATGAACATAAAGATGCATACATGAAAATGGTTTCAATGAGAAATGGAAAACCGCTTGAGCTTTCAGCTACTGATCACTTGTGTCACAACGCCCACGCCGAATGCGTCAAGGCAGTGTAAGAATTTAATTTTTTTTTTTCTGTTTTCTTTTCATCAATTTCCCTATTTTCATTTCTTAGTTACTTTACTTTATCTGCTACATATAGTTACCCAAGTGGCCTTTTCTAATAGGTTATTTAAAACACTACATATCTACCACAATTCTGGTTTTGGGAACATTTAGGAATTGATGTATAAGTAAAATGTTCTTCTGTTTTACTTAAATTGTTTTTTAAATTATTTATTGTGGGATCATTTTTTTTATAATGTCATTTGTTTAGCTTCTAATTTAATGTTTCTTTATTTTTTTTTTACTGCTTACTCATATTTTTTATTTTATTTCGTTCAACAGGAGTACTACAGATCTAGTGTGTGCCCACCATGCAAGATATGGTTTGGTAAATTTTCCAAGTTTATGTGAAATTCGTTTCCAGAATTGTTTAATCAAATCTCGTGAAGTTAAATCAGGAAAGAAAAGTAAATATGGTATGATTTCATACAAATAATCGATTTAATTTAGGTAATGAAAAATCGACGCTGGAAAATAAAAATATACATTTTGGAATCCTACTAAATCTTACTTAAATTCAAAATAGATGGATGTTTGATACTCAATCACGCCAAAATTACTGAATGGATCTGGATAGATTATAGTATGGATTAGCACATAGGCTACTTTGTAACCCAGAAAAATGTACGGTTCCCATAAGTTAGATTTGAACCTAGTATTAAATACAATAAATGAGTAATATACACATATTACTCATTTATTCAAAACGGTCGTAATTTCTATACTCCAAAACGACTATTTTAAAGACGTAAGGCATATTACGATTACAGTACGACAGATTTACAAGTAGAGTTTGACAAACAACTTTACTTGAAGTAATTAAGTAAAAATGGGCCTTTTAGTTATAAACAACGATACCCCGCATTACGCACCACATATATTATATAGAAGTTAAATATCAAAGTACAACCTAGCACCCGAAAAGTTTGGTATGTGAACGCGTATGTATGTATCAATTATCAGTTATTTTGACTAGCTAAAGGAATAAAAACAGTGCTGGTATTAGAATGCCGTGGTTTAATGTTCATTATCATCATCTACCATATTTTATTTGGGATCGGCGCAATATGTTTTCTTTTTCCATTATACTCTATCCTTGTCTTTTCACTGCTTACTCCCTTTCTAGCTATCCTATTTCACTCCACCCATCTTTTCTTTTGTCATCCTCTACTCTTGCACCCGTCCACTTCTATACATACACCTCTCTTCACTTTTTCTATAACGCTAATGTCTCCGAATCACACATCCTTACCACGATAGTCTAGTACTCCTCAACTTCATCCACTGGCGCTAATTTCAGGCTCCTGCTAATGTATTTATTCCTCACCTTGTTTATCCTAGTCACACCACACATCCATCGCAAGTCAACAAAATTTAACACTGTCACGTAGACAATACCTTTAGAGGCGAAATCTGACACCGGTGCGCGAAAACATGACAGGCTACCGAATACAAAGACATATTCAGAGTTTTACTGTATAAACAGGATTATCCGTCAGGTATCAAGGTTTCGATACGCGACAGGCAAGAGAATATTAAATGTATCTACAGCTTTCTTTGATACATTTTCCAGGTAAATTCTACTACAATGGACAAATGCAAGGATGCGAATACTACGTGGAAAAGACGAATACAGTGGTTGATGCAGTAAAGCGTTATTTTTTGGAGGATAAAGATCATAACTTGAATACTTACGAAGCCAAAGAAAAGGGAAAAAAGAAACATTAATTTTAGAAAAACAAAACAATACATCTCATCTTATCCTAATGTAAACATTTCAAAATTTACATTTCCAGAATATTAATGTTGTTTACATTACATTTAGTAAATTACCGATAGTTTTACATCTATTGTGAAGAACATCTGCTTCTATACGCTGTCATGCAAATGTCTTTCTTTTAATAAGTCCTATTTTGTCTCTAATTCCACTTTCACGGAAAGCTTGTTTAGTTCCAGGGAACGTTAAACAGTAGTTTAACTAAATATGTGCTTTCGTCACAAGAATATTAGAAGTACATAAATTACTATTGGTTAAGCGTGAATATATTATTTATAACTCATAGGGAAAAGATGTAGGAAACAAACAATTTTTGCAATCGAGTTCATTAACGTGTTTTTAGTTCGTGCTTATTTTTGTCTAGATGGCGATGTGTAATAAAGTCCCAGGACAATATTATATAAATACATAAATATGATTATTATTCTCTTTATTAACATAAATTTAACATGTGAATTATATTTTTAAATACATTGGTATATAAAAAAAAGTTTAAGATATAAAAAATAGTGTCCCACCAAAATACCACAAATAGTGGGACCAAGCTACCGGTGGTTAGGCTTCCAGAGACAGAACACGTGCCGTATCGAGAAAGACCGCCTTCTGCAGGCCCTTAATCCAGCTGCCTAGCGTTACCTCTAGTAATCTTATGAATTGGAAATTGCTGAAACGATAGCCTATTCCTAATTCCTGCAACATAGTACTGAGAGAATTCAAAGCTCAGGAAAACCACAAGGGACTCAAACTATCGCCCTGAAATATATCCCGCCTGATCTTAATATACTCAGCATCCCCTGAGATTGTTGACAACCTGGATAGCAAAGAACCGTTATCCATTGCTGCATATGTACATGCCTCCTAGAAAGGGCATAGAGTTGTATCAACAACTCCGTCACCCTCAGGAGCCACGTATGCGGCACAGAGTCATAGTCATTATTTATATAATTATTATTAATTAATATCAATTATTCTGGATTAAAACCTTTGCTAAACAAAGCGTATGATTGACCATTTTGTGAAACTGTTAATATATAAATACATTTAGTTTTCACTCAAGTTTGTATTTATATTGTGCTTTTTTATGGTATAGGGGTCAAACGAGCAGATGGTAAATGACTACCGCCGCCCATGGGCACCTGTAACTAAAGAGTCACAAGTGCGTTGCCGCCCTTTAAGGTGGGAGAAGAGGGGAGGGGTGGAAGAGTGGAAAGAGGTGAGAGGGCGGAGAGGGAAAGGACGGGAATAGGGGAGAGGGAACGATTAGGGCCTCCGGTAACCTCCCTCACGCGGCGAAAAGCAATGCAAGCATTGCTTCACTGGCGGTTTTCTGTGAGGCCGTGGTGTCGAGCGAAGTCGAGCCGGCCCATGCGTGTCGAAGCATGGCTCTCCCACGTCGTAGTAATTCCGTCCATTCATAATTTAGATAAATAATAATTCCAGTTACTATTATGAAATTATTCGTATTACTTGTATACTTGGTCTACGTTCCGTCCCACGTTGGGTGCCAATTTCGTATATTATGTAAAGTTACTTAGTATTCGACATATCCATTGATAACAAGTTTATTAGAAGGTTAATATTTATACGATACTCTTAAAAGTTTATGAATGCTCGTGAGTGTTATTAATGTTTTGTTTTACGATAAAACTCTTGGGCGGATTCGGATGAAATTTAATTCTAACAGAGATAGATTATATTCTCGGTAAAAATATATCTTCGTTATACGGAAACCGAGATTCACGCGGGGTGATCTGCCGTCGCGTATTGTGGAGAAAATATATGTACATTTTAAAAACGCAAACGCTCGTGTAGCATAACTAGGCGTATGTTTATAGTAGCTAAGGTGATAGAATAGAAGAATAGATAGAAGATAAAAAAAAAAGTGGCAATAATTAAATGTCAAGTTAAGTTGAAGCACCAATCCTGTTTCCTTGTAAAGTTGTTTGTGAGAATGCGTTATTGCCCAAAATTACAGTAGTGATTTTATACGAGTAAATTTTCTTCACATGTGTTATTCGAAAGTACATACATCTTAATCTTTGAATACATCAGTTTAATTAACCTAGCAGAAATAATACTTGCCTTTATTCAACAATACGTGGAACTTAGAGGCTGGCACGGTTTGTGAGTAGTTTATCGTAACGCTTGGGTAGTATTTGTCAAATTTGCCTTCTGACATTCCTAAACCTTATCGCTTAAGAACAGTGATCGTCTGCCTCATATGGTTCGACAAGTAGAGATCGATCGTAGCTGCGGTCTCTTGATTATTGCGAAGGGTAAGCTTATCTAATGGCCCGTCGCGCTATAGACAATATAAGGGTTTAGTCGGGTTATGTTGTGGCAGATGAAAAATATGAACACATACGTTGCCCATGCGGGAACGTTTTCTTTGTTCTTAGCTAAGCAAAACCCCATTTTTACCACTTAGCAGTTTAGAAATATATTTTAGGATATATTTTTTGCTATCCGAACTAAAAAGTAGAAAATATTTTTTGATTGTAAAAAGCGTGGAGTGCTTTTTACTATATTTATAAAATAACTCTTGTTCTTTTTTATTTTGATATAAGATCAAAATATTTGATGTCAAGCACCCCACGCTTTATTTTTGCAAATTTTCAAGTTTTGGCACGTCGCTTTGGCATCAATCTCTAAACTATTCTTTAATGGAGATCTCCATTTAGATCGATCGGTAGCCTATTGGACGGAAAGGGATATTTGCTTGTACGGATGGATTGGCGAGGGTAAGCTAGCCTATAGGTCGAACACATCAGGATCGCATACCTGTAACTTGAGCTAGCTGTTGCTGGGAAATCCGAGCTCAGTAAAGAGTGTTTACACTGTTTACTAGTAGTGCTTAATAATAAGTCTTCTTTACATTAGAGGTGCTACCCAGTCAGGTTGTTTAATTATACTTCCTACAACACGTTATAAATATTTTTTTAATCATCTCTGTGCGGTCGTTAGTCAATAATTAACTGAAGTGGCAACCCCACTCGTTTTCCTCTCAATTTGTTTAAAATTACATCAACATTTATTCGGTAGGATAATTAACTCATTATGGTTTAATAAAGTACGCTTCGTTCCCGGATTAATCCTCCATAAATGGATTTCACCGACACATTTTGGAGGAATGGAGATTTAACACGTTATCAGACTTTCTACGAATTTCATTTGGTTTTGTTGAAAGTATATTTTCTTTGAATTGGTTTATTTGTATTACGCTACCTATAATATGAAAAATGATTTTTTTTTTTAATTACAGGATTCTATACCACTGGTCGGAAGAACAGCCCCATCTCTCTTCATATCTATCTGCCTTTACCTCTCTCGCGTTAACCTTCATAAATACTGACTGTACTGGATCCAGGACGTTTCTGAACACAGTATTGAGTCCTGTTTTTAAAATTATCATAGTTCTCTGATAAGAAAAAACGAACGAACCTGCGGTTAAGAAAGTGGTTATTTTATAAAATAGTTCATTCTTTTATAAAATATGTTAAGAAAGGTCATTGTAACAATGCATTTTATACAGCATATTCACGTATGTACATAGACTTTACTGGTTAGCTACATATCAAAGGTGTATAGTGTAAGTTTCGTTTATTGAGTGTTCCTAATATACGCTATCTAAATAGTATTGAAGACGTTTGATATAGGTACACTTACTTCGATATATCTTACTAATATTATATAAAGGCAAAAGTATTTGAGGATGGATGAATGGATGAATGTTTTGGATTAGCACATTGCCTACATTTTGTCCCTTCAAAATGTACGCATAGATACTTAACATGGGATAGATTTTATCAAAATTACATCAATCTATGTTTATTTGTTTTTTGTGCTCTACTGTTTTGTCTTTTATCCGATAATCGTGAAATAAAGGCCGATGCCAGAGACACAGAGACGGGCATAAGGTCCTATCCAGAAGAAAAGTAACGTTTCCGAGGGATGGAAAAATTATTTTTTCGTGAGCGAAGCCGGGGCAAAAGATAGTTCTTTAAATAATAATATGCATTATAGATTTTATTCCTAGTGTAACAAGTATGTTGAGATCGAGTTAGAGCAGAATCTGACTACTAATAAATGCGAAACTTTGGATGGATGTTTGTTATTCCATCACAACAGAACAGCTGATAGATATAGATTTTAGTATGGAATAGCACATAGGCTACTTTTTATTCCAGAAAAATGTACCGTTACTGTGGGATAGATTTGAAATTCCACGCGAACGAAGGCGCGGGCCACTAACAATGTGTCG
This sequence comes from Callimorpha dominula, assembly GCA_949752705.1. NCBI lineage: Eukaryota > Metazoa > Arthropoda > Insecta > Lepidoptera > Erebidae > Callimorpha > Callimorpha dominula. The sequence continues at coordinate 8,631,536 of OX457009.1, read as the reverse complement.
CTAGTCTAGTCGACAATACTCGTAAACCTACGGAAGTACGTAATGGAAGCAAGTTTTGCAACCCTGAATAAAGTGCAATCTAGCTCGCATGGTGTTTCGTATGTAATTTATTGTTTGCCAGGCGTAGTATATTTGGTGCATAATCCCCAAGCACAAGTGATCACAAGTCTCGTGAGATGTCCCGTTCTTTTAAAGAACGAGACAACCGTTGTGGCGTGGCGGTAATGTATTCGACTGTCACTCCATGGGCGACGGTAGTCACTTACCATCACCCATCTGCTCGTTTGCCCCTATATATAATATAAAAAAAAATCTATGTATGTATGTGTATCCATGTTCTAGAACCTACAGTAGAAACTCTGGAGATTATTATTATTATTAATCGTCTCTTTGTTTGCCTTCTGTATTTCTTTACTTTTGTTGGTGAATCCTGAATTCATGCAGATTTTCTTTTGGCTTTTAAGAATTTCGAGTAGCCACTTTAAGCGTAAAGCCTTAGAATTGATTTATAACAATTCCTTAACTTGTCCTAATCTTTTGATATGTCAGTCTCTTATGAGACCATCTTTAGTCCTCGAGTTAATGTAAATTTGTCAATCAAATCAGGTATCCCTTGTCCAACGCACTTGTGATTCTTGAGTTACAGGTGCCATGTTTTTGTCATGAGGTGGAGATGTTTTAAAGGCCAAACAAACAATTTTGTACTGAAAATCATAAACAAAGAACGCCATTTACTACCTACCTTAAGACTATATTTTGAAGAGAAAGAAGTTTTAAGCATTATTTTTATATTTAGAATCAAATAAAAATACGTAAACAAGACTTACTTATTTATTTTTACGAAAAAAAACTATACTTATTTAAAGTATAATAAAATAATATAAGATTCTCAAACATTTTAATTACTTATCCTAAGGCCATCTATAAACGAGTAGTTTGACATTGTACCTCACTTGTATTTATAATGAGGTTGCAAGGGTTATAACTGTTATAAGTTATAACCTTTGCAACTTTGTGTAAGAATAAATATTACTTCTTTTTTCGTTTACGGTATTTTAAATATTAAAATATTTATTATAATTGAAAACAATGGGTTTAATTATTATTTTTGTGTATTTTTATTTATTTTTTTCACAAAATTCAGAATTGTACAGACTCGTGAAATTTATATTTTTATAATACGTTTAGTTCATTAGAACGCCATCTATTATCATAGTCTTGTATTTTAAACCGATGCACCTCACTTGTATTCAAATGCTATATTTTCGTTTTATTCTGGCATGATTGACGTCTTGATTTTTATTGTCAACTTGACACTCAACATTGCCTCCCATTGCTCATGCCAAGCAAGCACGTGTTCCCATATAAACTTTGCCACCCTTTTTTCACCACTTGGGGGTAAAATGTTCAAAAATCCTTTCTTATCGGATGCCTACATCATTTAGGGAACACGTCCTCCAAATTTCACGTCTCTACGATCCTACGGTTTAGACAAAGGATTTTATATATACAGATTGAGGCAGCCATGAAAGTCATAATAAGCGATGGAGCCAAATTTTCTCAAGTCATATTCACTTTGACGCATGACAAACACTTAATTAAAATTGATGCTATTTTATGTAATAAATAAATGCAGAATACATCTCCGTCTGTAAACATATAGGTATATATAATTTTTCATGGGCACAGGGGCGGCCCTAGTGCGGTGCGAGCGCCGTCATGTAGGGGATGCCAAATCAATGGAACAATCAAGAAAACAACATTTTAATTATATTTTGAGTCGCATTTCATCTAAAAAAACGGTGAAAAACAGTTTGATTACATTTTTATACCTGCTGATGGGCATCTATACCTACCAGGCAGTTGTAAAAAATATGTGACCCTCGCATAAAGAGCTTATTTTAACTGAACGCACGCCAGCTGAAACAGTTCTTAATTTTTGCTTCGTTGTAATAGATTTTTAAGTACTGAAGGCTAAACTTAAACTGCTATGATTCTTCGTTAAGCAAACTTAAGGAGCTGTGACAAATGAGGTCCATAAATTGACATATTTACTTATCATTTCAGTGAAATGGCCAGTAAAATAGAATAATCTTTGTTGTACACCGACGACATACTGCTTAAAAAAAAAATCACAAAATGGACGTGTGATATGCGGTCTTATCGCTAAGAGCGATCTCTTACAGGTAACCTTTGGATGGAAAAAAATTGATAATAGATAAAAGAATAAACTGTAGTTTTGGTGTAAGATAGAAGTAAAGAGAAAAAGGCATTTAGTTGAGAGGAATTATAATGTCAATTTATAAAACTAGGTACTTTATACATATAAACAATTTCAGTAAAAATACTCACTAACTAACACTAGTTGACGCGCGCAACTTCGTTCGCGTTTGTAAATTTTCCCCGTTTTTGCAAGATTTTTCATTGATGCTCCGCTCCTATTAGTCGTAGCGTGTTTTATATAGCATAAAGCCTTCCTCGATAAATGGGCTAACCAACACTAAAGTAATTTTCCAGTTCGAACCAGTAGTCTCTGAGATTAGCGCGTTCAACCAAACAAACAAACTCTCAGCTTTATAATATTAATATAGATACCGAATAAATAAACATAAATATACAAATATCATATTTATACATACATAAACAAACACATATACATTTAAACATTAAATTTATTACATTAAATTCGTTAAATTCAGCAGTACTATGGTAACCAGACTACTGATAAACATAGTTATACATTTCTAAATAGATAAATTACATCTAAACACTGAACAAATGATCATTCTCATCACACAATTATTCGTCCTGGATGGAAATCGAACTCAACCAATTGTGAATTGGTTCAATGATGGTTCGCAAGGTAATTCAGATTTACCTCGCTCAGTCAGTAAATGCATTACTATTCACGAGAACTTCTTTTGCTTTGAGCGATCGATTACTTCTTACCTTTACTAAGATTGTAGCCTGACACGATGTCATTGGCGAGTAGATGGAGGTGCTCCTCGGTCGACGCAACGTGTAACACTACACTGAATGGAGCCTGTCAAGCCAGCCAGCTGATGTACTGCATGTTCGAAATGCACTGTTGCATTTCGAATGCGCAGTGCGCCTGGCCTGGCTGCTGTCAGAGATTTGATTTCTATTTTTTATGTATAAGCTATCTAACAACACGCTATTATTTATTAAGAAATTAATTAGACATGGGCGTGAGCATAGTTTTTATCGTAAAACACGACCGCAAAACTCTTTCGATCTTTTCTCTAGCATGGGGCTCGGAACTAATCATAGTAATCGCAGTAGACTACATAAATCGTTCGCTACAATCTGGTACACAAACTTTTGAATCGTGTGAAAGCGTCGTGTTTATGACGTCATAAACTGGAGAGTAGGCTGGAGGCTGCCGACAACATGTGTTGCTAACACATGTTGTCGGCAGCCTGCTTTTTATAGCGATAGTTTAGCTATTGAATAAAACCCTGAATATATTTTATGGTTTGCTAGGTGATAAGTATTTGTAGGGGAAACAGTGAATTTCAAAACATACACTGGTTTACCCTTTCAGGTGAGAATAAAGTAGATATAAATATTATTTATGACATGTTTTATTGTATTTATATGATATGAAATTTAATACACTAGTGTATAAGCACTGTCAACGTCATCGTCACTAGGTCTTTAATTTCATAGAAAGCGCGGTAGGTTTGAATCACGCTATGAATTACAGTTTTTTTTCAACGAGGCCTAGGTTCACTCACAAATTGATTAAAAAAAACTGGATGATTTTCAGTTTTATCCACCGCTTAGGAAGCAGAAAGAAAGCAAATAGAAGGTGGGCTACGATAGGTTAAAGGTCTGCTTCTGTAAGGGCAATATAGGCAGCCCCTATTCCAGAGCTCATGAAGGCTGTATTCTTCCTGCATCAGTGTGTTAAAGATCCCTTTAACAACATGAAACATTAAACTGTTACTTTGAACACAACCAGTTCCATCTAACCTAACACGCTTATCTGAGAAACCATCAGTCAGAGTTGAATGATTATTTTTGTATTGACCCAGTATTTATTAAGGAATAATATAAGCTATAAACATCAGTGCACCATGGATATAGCAGTGACCATAAACACAGGTGGAACTGCGGGGAATGCTTAGTATTAAATAAGGCGATTTTTTTTTTAAAAGACAATATTACAAATCCCACTCATATTATAAATGTGAAAGTTTGGATGTATGGATGGATGGATGGATGGATGGATCTTGTTACTCTTTCACGCAAAAACCACTGAACCGATTGCGATGAAACTGGATTTGATTAACGAATAGGCTACTTTTTATCCCGATATTAGCACGGAATTGGGACTTACGCGGGTGAAACTGCGAGGCGCTGCTAGTAAATCATATTTTATTTTAATAATTGAGCCCTTACTACACTGGAACGCATCCACGCGGTTGCCCTAATGGCTCGCACCCTTGACACTAATAATGTAATTATTAGTATGTGGATGTATGTTTCATAAATGTATTTTCTTTCTTTCTAGAATTGCAATTCATTTTTGTAATGAAATTAAAAACGTCAGTAATCAAATCCTTAACTACATAGCCGGCAAAAAAAGTGTCATAATACAAAAACAAAAATCCTACTATACGATCAACGATTATCTAAACGACAAACAGTTTCGGGCTTAAGGTGTCATTAGGTATATACACACAAACTTCTTTGTCTTATAATTAAGCAAAATTATTAACAAACCTTTTAACAAACCTTTGTCAGTTGAAAGTAATGCGTGACGATTAATTATTATTGTAATTTGACTAGTAGCACAGATAAGATAATAGTTACTTCGTAACAGATACATCACTCCCATACAAAACTCAAAATACCTACGTTATAATAGCCTACAAAATTGAAATAATAATACCTGGCGTTAGCTGCGACCGGAAATATATCTTATTTACGCTTCTCGAAAGTTGAGAACGCCTTGCCCACCGCGCGACCTTCGTCTGTGCATGTAGCCGAACTGCCGGACACTCTAGGGTTGTACAAAGTACACAAATAATGAAATAAAATATTTATTTGGGGTATGTCCCGATGTACACTGCTAGCACTGTTCAGTGCTCTTACTGGAGATAACTTCGTTCCGTTGTGGACTGACAGAATACTGCCGCAGTATCCTAGGGAAGTATATGACGTCATAAATCGTCGCCATTTTTGTACTGTTAACACTATCGTTTTCGAGGAAAGGTGCTCTCGGTGCTTTGATCATGTGATCAACTACAATTTTTTTTCCAGTTAAATTATAAACAATTAAATATGTTCATCACTTTTACCGTACATAGCCCCATTTAAATAATTCGGTTATAAAGTTATTATGCATTCGGTTACCTAAAAAACAATATTTTCTTTTAATAAAAAGTAAACTTACTTTTATTGTGCGAGTAATTGACTTGAATATTAATTTTTTAAATATAACTACATTCAAACAATTTTTTTCTTGTTGAACAGATAACTTGTACCTATAATTATATGATAATTATTTTCTCGTCAAAACAGCGCCAAAAAACATAGATGGCAATATACTGGACTGTGTTCCGTATTAAACTGTAACCAGTAAAGCTAATTATAAAGGAACGGCTTTGCAGTATACTAAATTGACGTCAGTTCTTATAGTGCTCGCAGGGCATATCGGAACACACAATTGATAATAAAATTTATGGGTGTTGAGTTTTTTATAATGATTAATAAAATTATTTCCCCTATGAAATTTATATCTTTAATTTTTATAGGAAATTAAAATATCCTTAAACCTTCAATAGTAACATAAAATGTTGATGCTGTAGACATATACATCACTATTACTACATCACTACATTTTACACCGCCGCGTTTGTCTGTCTATCTGTTCACGATAAACTCAAAAACTACTCAACGGATTTTCATGCGGTTTTCATCAATAGATAGAGCTATTTATAAGGAAGGTTTAGGTATGTAATTTGTTAAGGTTTTGTGTAAATTGGTTGAAATATGATTATGATTGTTAAAGATGTCTCTGCTACCCGTGCGAAGCTAGGGTGGGTTGCTAGTAATGGCTGTTGCGTAGACTAGAGAAAGATACTCTTATAATTTAATACTTTTGTATTACATATTATATTACACAAAAGTATTAAATAACAAATAACTACCTACTCAAATAAAAACCTCAATCCGTGGCGCTCTCAATATGTTTTACATTTCAGTAGCTCTTATTATTAGTTTCACTATATTTCTAACTATATTACATATTGTGTGAGAGAAGCAGCCGTCAGTTCGCCTTGCCTACAAGTTACAACAAATGAATACGCTGGCAGTCCACACCTTCTAAGTTCGTCACCTTTTGTAGAAATTATGGGTTTATTATTGACGGTTTAAAAGACTACATTTATTACAACTTCACTCTGGCTAATCACTCAAAACCTGATTTAGTGCAACATTGTATAGAATATATATATAAGTAATATTTATTTTTTGTTGAGAAGATAACTATTATTTATTATTAGTACAGCCACGCGGCAATGGCGAGTAAAGAATAAACACCTAAAGTATTTTTATATTACATTGACAAAAAAGTAATAGCTAATATCATTTTTGCAACTTATTTTTAAAGGATTTTACAGATCACTTACATCTAGCAATAACGCAATTTAACATAATAAATACATTTAGCAATAACTAAACATCTCCACTTCATAATAAGTTCGATTTGACATTTTGTTTTTATTACGGAGCATGCCGTTCTGCCGTGCGTGCGTGCTCTCAGCTACGCGTTGTTGCCCCTACTGACACTTTTACCGTGCACGGATAGCTAAATTGGTAGGTATATAAAACGCGACCTCGAGTGAGTGATGTAGCCCTGCTAGTAGTGATTTTTATCAGTATCTCGACTATGGTTCGTCAGGCTTATTAAAATGTCATTGCTTGCGGCGTCGCGTTGTCATGGGGCGGGTCGTTTCTTTCCCTCTGATATGGCGAGTGAGATGATGGCTGGTCCATGCGTCATACTCGTGAACGGGTGCTGCTTGGGGTGACTGGTCGGCCTAGTCAGCGATGCTTTAGCCTATACTATTATTTTGGTTCAATCAACTGCAACTCTTAGCCTCTTAATGCAGTCACGAATTATTTTTAAAAGTAGATTTTGTAACTGAATGAAGGTAGATGTGCACCTTAAATGATTTCTATGCTTAATAGGTGCAAAACTTTAACGGTATCACTGAGTGATTTTTATTTTTTAGTACGTTAGCTTTTGGAGCATTTCAATAAAATGAAATTCAGGTGGCATCAGCTTGCATCCTGTTTACCTTTCGTGTAACACTAACACTATTGTACCTGAAGATCTGACTTTTAAAAAGAGTGGCTATGAGTTTCTTTGCCAGTATTTTTCTCATAAGGCTCTACGCATTTTGGAAACTGGAAGTTATAGATCGACACAAGCAGGCAGTAGATTTTGGTGTTTTCACCTAATTTACCTTCACAATCCAGTACATGCTGTGGCGTCCGTTTGTGCCGATCTATGATTTTAACTGTAGCTTCAAATTGACGTTCATAAATGTCACTTAGTGTTTTAATTGAATAAATGATTTTGAATTGAATTGAACAGCTATTTCGGGAAGACACGACTTTTATGCCTGTGAATTGAATAAAACAGCTCAGTGAAAAAGGGAACAAAGTTCCCTTTAAGCCAATAACGATGTTTTTACAGCTGACCAAATGCAACATTTGCTTTTCAATGCTATAAAAATGTTAAACTTACCTAACATGTGATATGAGACTTTTTTTGCGATATGAGACTTTTTTTGTGATATGACACTTTTTTGCCGGGAGGCGTAAATATAGTACAGCTAATATAGGTTTAATAAGGGTTGAACCCGAGTTACGACGATCTGTGATGTTTGCGTTATCATTTGATCATTAATTACACTCACTCACCTGTAAATCATTCCCGTAGAGGTCCTTTTATACAGAAAATCAAGCAAAAATCTGATAATAATAGCTGCGTTTATCAATAAAAGAGAAACGTATTATAAGGGCGAGGGTCCGTAGGGCGGTCGCAAATCTTTATCGGTGGACCCTATTGTGATTTATAGGAAAACGACATACAATAAAAGATTTGTGTTAGTGGCCCACGGAAAATACGTTTCAATTTAGGAGTGGATCGGATTAGACGGGCTTTGCCATTTTCGGGGTTTTGTAATGTTACGGTTTTGATTCGGTTATTAGGAATGGTCGCACTTTTAATTGGCATGAAGTTTTAAATAGCTTTACCATTAGGCTACGTGGTTTATATATTTGAATGACTTCGACAACATAGTGAGTTAAGGTGACCTAATATGGATTTGGTATGACGTACTGTGTTCGGTGTTCGGTACGCTTAAAGCTTATTGGCTTATGGCTATAACTTCGATTTATAAATTCCTATAAATTCGATTTCCACATACATAGTTGTTGTTTTTTTTGTTAAACAGATACAGAGTTATATTTGAGACATGGACATTAACAAAAGCAGTCAGTGTGTCCTAAGCTCGCATGTTCAGCTCGAATCAAGTAAACAGTGGATTAGGTACTGATTAATGTGTGCCTACATTCGAGGCCATTAAAGTAGTAAGTAAGTACAAAGACTCGCGGTCTTTGTACTTACGTAGATTAATGTTACGGCAATTTTGTCAACCTTGTTGGTTTTCATTCTAACTGGTGACAGTGTTCCTTACACGTAAAGGGCATTTAAATAGGTACTTTGGTAATGAAAGGGGTTAGGGCTTGATTGATTTGGATTGATTGATCTGGCTTGATTTGGCATGATTGATCTGGCTTGATTGATCAGGATTGATTGATTGATCATTTTATTATTTGGCGCCGACTCAAAATAAGTTTATATAAAATTTGATAATTTATGTAAATAAGCTCAATACTTAAGACTTAAGGTTTATTTATTTTTTGCTTTTTAGTTCTCTTCGTCGGTTTAATTTTTTGTTAAAAATTTTATTATTTTGTTTTTTTTTCATCATCAGCTCAGCTGCATGATGTGATGATTTCTAAACGCAAATACCTGATAAATTTAAAGTAAACAGAAATACTATTCGTTCCTATAATTTTCGAGGGTTGCTCTCAATTTTATCAGGATCCCATCATCAGATCCTGGCTTCCTTGACATGGGACCACTCTTAAGGTATACCTTATCTAACAAAAAAAGAATAATATAAATCGGTTCATAAATAACGGAGTGAGGGATGAACAGGCATACAAAAATAAAAATAAAATATTATACGGTCGAATTGAGAACCTCCTTTTTTTGTCGTTCGAAAATTCCGGCTCCAGTCCCTAACCCAGTATAGGTAAGGAAAAGACAAAGAAAATAAACAAAAAACACTATGCTATCAATGTCTACGTCAGGTCAAAAATAAAAATACAACGTAATTTAATTTGTGTTTTATAATGGCTATAAAACAAAAGAGCATTATAAAAATCCCATTTTAATTAAGTTAATTAAGAGAGTTTTATCTTGAGTCGGGTAATAAATTCCCAAAGCCCGAAAATGGATGCTGAGGCCGGATACCGTGAAGACGAATGCCGAAGCCGAATTATTCACATTCGTTTTCATGAAGTAGGATCGCTCGCCGAACATATCGGAAGTGGTAAAAACTGAATACCACCACAATAGAAAAGAAGTAAAACACTGAAACAAATTAAATAATATTATTATAACTGTTCTTTTTAATTTCTTGAAATTTCAAAATGTCAACTCATGGCATCCCGTAACTGTACTGTTTTGTAAACTGACCCTCTGTTGTTTAGGCTATAATCCACCTAGCTAGCCTAACCACACCACCAGGTCTCCATGAGCCGAAAGAATTGAAGTTGCACCCCACTGTTACAGGACATTTTAGGTGCCGGTATTCGCTTACCATTAGGCGAGTTGTGTCTGTTTATCAACCTAATTGTATAAGAAAATGAGATTTTCAAACAGAAGCGCTGCTTCAGCTGCAGCAGTAGGCACACACACACACAGGCTCCCCTACACAAACACACACACGAACACGCACACACACACACGCACACGCACACACACACACGCACACGCACACGCACACACACACACACACACACACACACACACACACACACGCACGCACATACACTCGCAAACACGTATACACACTACCTCCCTCTTTATATATACTTTTAACAATCTCCTCTATATACTTTCACAATTTTTTTCTTTATTATTTTATCCTTATCTATAATTCTGAATTATAATGATAACCCATAATTTAACGAGTGTGTCATTGTGACGGCAGTCACAGGAACACCTAGCTTGGGAGTTAGGGTTATTCTAACCATAAGCGTAATATACTTTTTAACATCAATAAAGAATATTATTATTTCTTTTCGTGAGAGCTCTATAAAAGATAGATAACTGCGCATAACCTTACGTCTATTTATTTTTTATCTACAAGTATATTTCCGTGTGTGTTTAAATGAATCAGAAAACGCCCACACCATTTGACCGATCACCATAATAACTTGCTCATCGAAAGTGTTTTTCCATAAAGGTTTTTATACTATAATTTTTTTTTATAACTTGCATATAAAAATAGAATCTAGTGCCGAGTTTTGCTAGTACATTATGAAGTCAATTATCTCCTAAAGTATAGAGAATGCGGTGTGTTTACTGGCTAACTTCTGTATATGCTATAACTGACCTCGACGCGGACGATGTGAGGGGGAAAAGCTCGTAATATTTATATTATATGAACTTCTTCTTTATTTCAAGCACTATCGTATTCATAGAACAACGATGGGTTTATAAAACACCTTCAATGTTCAATGGTTATTCATATTGTGTCGCGTCGTTAAAATTACGATAATTTGCACTTTTTTGGGCATCTAACAGTTTTGTTCAAAACGAATCTCTAAAAAAGCTGGGAATTTTCAACATATCAAAACCGTCGGGTTTTATGAAATCCTAATAACCATAAGTGATTTCACCATTTAATTGAATTAATACGGTATGAATACGCGATGCCGCCCGGAGTGCGTTATTATAATTAATGTAATGGAATGCAAGTGCGTACTTTCATGATTACAGACTTGTTATTTTATTTTTTATACAGCGACAGTGGTAACAGACAAGTCAACGCGCAGGCGACAACAATGTCGAAAGTAGTAAAAATGTTTTGCTTTGATGATGTGGTTCCAACTTAAGATAAGTCTTCTTCGTGGTATTAACTCATCATCATCATCGGTCTTTACCTCTGTAGCAGACGAATTTTGGTGTAATGTCAGATACATCGCTTTTGGTGGCTGTAAAGACCGATGCGGGAACTAAAATGCTAACTACAGACCCTCCGTATCAGAAGGACATATTAGCAAAATGCCATTGAGGTATTAACGTCGTGAAAGTAAAATGACCTTCTAGTAAAATGTCTAAAATCTGAAATTGTCGTACAAGTGAAACGTCTGAAATGAAAAATCGACATGTTCGGTAAAAAGGCAAAAGGTACACTCGCAGAGAAATAAAGATATAGAATAAAATTTTAATTAAAATTTACAAACATTAAACAACATTTAAAAGCACTTAATTACGCACAGGTGTTAACATAGTAAAATTTGTTCGTTAGTATATCAGGAACATGGTCCTGAATTTCATTCCATTTTGACGTTCGGAACATTGTCAAATTAACGTTTTAATGCGAAAAAATCGCCAAAAATTTGTTTGAGTTTTTTGTAATTATCTCCTACCGTATTATAATTGCGCATATCCAATCGAATCTTTTTTTATCTATAGGTGGTAGAAATCCTAGCAATTTAAGTCCAGTTCGATTAAATTTGGTCCAATAATTGTTTAAATAATGACGAATTACGGTCGAAAATTGCAAAATTTTAATTTATTTTGAAATGAAAGCTCCAACGAACGTGAAACTTTGGGAGAATACGTCTTGTATGCTTTTAAACACAAAAAAAATAAAAATATTAAAACACATTCATTTGTTAACGAGAATTTCTATTTATTTGTTAAAATTTGCTTAAATGGTTATTGCTATTTGAGACAGCTTCCGTCGTCCAAATCTTATCATTTTGCACACATTGTTTTGTCAAGGCCTATATTTTATGATTCTGCAGTGGGCGTAAGCATTATTATTATTTAACACCTCAAAATGGCGTCCAAAAAATGTGCAGTTTTCGGAGATATGGTTTATTTTTAATATCTTGCAAACTATCTTTACAGATTTTTTGCATACAAATTAAAAAACGAAATGTGTCCTGGCATAAGTTGAAGCCGAGATTTTTTTTTAAATTAAATAGCTATTTGTTTATTAATAACAATTAGCGCTCCAAATTTTACATATATCTAGTTGAATACTTACATTTTGTTAAACTATTCTAACTGATGCGAAACTAGCCTTCCCAACAGTTACACAATCAAATTAAAAATTTATAATAAATTTGTGCTTAAGCGGGCGATGTTATTTTTCGTCCATGCCAAACGTTGGTTTTAACGTTTTTTTAAATCAGGGGTAGCGCGTGCATATAGCATCGACTGGCATCAAATCAACAAATTGTTACCTACCAATAAATAATTTTGGTAAATTTTGAAAAAACATTTTATATTTTATATTCTTTCTATAATTTAGCCGATTTTCTAATTAATATATAAATAAATAGAATTTGAAAGAGAAGAATATATAATTTTTTTATTATTTATATAAAATTACCATTTATTTCATTTATATATATCTCCAAATACTGCACATTTTTGGACGCCATTTTGGGGGTGTTAAATAATTGATTGCATTGAAAATGCATTATTAAATGCAGAATCATAAAATATAGGCCTTGACGAAAAATAGTAATGACCATTTAAGCAATAAATATCATTTCTCGTTAACAAGTACTTAAGTCTCTCTAATAAGGAAAATAATGGAGTATTTATTTGAACTATCACTGTGCACAGTACTTTTGCAAAATACTCATACAATACAATGAATAATGCAAAAAAACAACTGAATGTACATTATTGCAAAGACATTACGTAAATCTGAACATTTACTATTAAGACGATTTTCTTTGTAGACGTTTTACTTGTACGACAATTTCAGATTTCACACATTTTACTAGAAGGTCATTTTACTTTCATGTCGTTAATACCACAATGGCATTATGCTAACATGTCCTTCTGATACGGACCCACTACAGACATATATTTAAATAAAAGATGATGAGAAATAAATATCTTTATCTTGTGTGATTGTGGAGGGGGTCTCCAGCTCTTAAAAAAGGTAATCAAAGTTAGTATTGTCCTGTCAGCGAACGTACAGATATTGTAAAGCTTGGGGGCTTTACGGTAACCAGTTACGACAGGTTCTATCTAGAGGAGGAAAATTAAAAGAGCAGGCAACCGCACTATGCGCTATAATCAGGATCAAATTATTCATATAACAATTATAACTTCAAACAAACTAATTATAAATAATACTTCTTGAATTATTCCGTGCTCCTTGCACGACAGTGGTCACGACACTCTTCTGCATGCCCTGGCAACTCGGGACCAAATTTTTATTTTTTTAAAAGAGACATCTTCACCTGATATATAAAACTGTTATTCTAGGTTACCACATTTTACCGTCACACATTTAAGGTATTTTATATAACTTGTCAAGTTTGTACATTCATTTCACCAGGTTTGTCATTTCTAATAATTCCTTGATTAATATTAAGTAAAAAAAGTTTAAAACTTTTTATTTACTATTTAAAATAATAAATCATTGTTTCGAAATAACATAAATGATTACCCGAGACCATAAAGTAGTTAACCAGTATAACATGCTGGCAACTCTGGTCTCTGTCTAAATGTCAAATGTCAGATAAAAAATCACCGATAGTTAATATTTTAAATTATTCGTATTTGTAATAAAAGTATAATGATTTATTGTAGTAGTAGAGTGTTTTTCGTTATGAGTTGGTGCAAATAAGTGAACAATGTTCTCACAGTCAAAAGCTGTTCTAAATTTTATAAATATGTATGTGGTGACAGTGACAGTTCATATATGCTTGAAACTTAGATTATATATAGGTCCAGATGCCTAATCCGCGCCCCAAAACTGAAGCCAAAAAATACAAGCGACTAATACAAATACAAGTGACTCACTCGTCACACGCGAGCGAACGTTCGCCGCTGAAGTAAGTCTAGAGCCGCTATTTACATAATATTCAAAAATGCCTGGTTGTGCAGTTACATCCTGTAAAAATTATACAAAAAAAAATCTTAAGTGTCCGAACATCACATTTCACTTCTAAGTATTCTATTTCCTAATGTATTTATAAACAATAGAACAAAATTTCTAATTAATAAAATTGCGGACGCCATTATTAGAGATGTTGCAAGGGACGTGAATTTCATTTACCCATAACGCATTCTAGCAGTATGTATAATTTTCTTTGCCAAACTTGTTATTTATAGGTTGACGAGAAATATGCTTACTGTTCATGTTCGCAAAATTGGAATCCTTCAAATATTCTTAATTTCTAAGCTCTAGCGCCCGGAGTTCAATGTGTCCGTCAAACGATACTTTGGCTATAGGATTGTACTCGTATTATAACTTATTATTACTACTCCTAACGAACAAAGCTATAGAGCACTTAGGACTTGAAAAATTTTGCTAGTTTCTTGATAGTTCAAAAAAAATATATATAATAATAATGCATGCATAAGCATGTGAAAACAGCAGCTCTTAATATTACTATTAAGAGGTGCCGCTTCGTGATTTTTGATTTCCCATTTAAATAACGTGATATTCTTTTTTTTTAATAAAAAAATTATCGCGTTCCAACGAATTGACAAGTTGTAAAAATCAATACATATTCTTGTAGGAAATTAAACGATCTACAAAAAAGGTCGGATATGATTTTTCGCTAAGTTAGCTCATTTAAAATTTTGCAATTACGTACTTGGAAGTATGATAAAAACTACAAATTCTACTATGTTGAACCTAATTGTTAATTTTTATTACTATTGTCATATTTCACCGCTAAAATCACTGTAATTATCGATCTGAGCGCCACCTTTATGGCATTATCCAGATGTAAATAATACTTAAAGTTAAGTCAATCTCTACAACTGGGTTTACTGAAATTTAACCTTGAATAACTTTTAAACGAGCTAACTTAGCGAAAATGCATATCCGACTTTTTTCGTACATCGTTTAATTTTCTAAAAGAATATGTATTGATTTTTACAACTTGTCAATTCGTTGGAACGTGATAAAATTTCAAACAAAAAAAAATTATGTATATATGTAAATATCCAAGTATTGTTGTAAATATGTCTTTAAATTTACATGGTTCGAGTGGCTGAATTAAAATGCAATAATATTGGGATACAATGCTCCGGTTTCCGGATACATTGAGTATATAAATAGTTCCTACTAAGTAGCTTTATTTTTATTTTACATTTGTCTTTTAACTAAACGATTAAAAAAAATAATGAAAGAAACGAATACTTGTAACACATTTAAATACATTTAAAATGTCTTTATTTAATATTACTTATATAAAAAAAAAAATATTATGTTTCATAAAAAAGTCCCTACATTTTGGGGTAACCTCTATGCACTGGTAATAAAACCGTCACGCACACAAGCGCAGATATTGTACGTTGACACTCGCGTTGGGCGGGATTCATTCACACAGCTCCAAAAAGTGGCTTCAAAGTAAACGGTGACTTTTGTACTGGACACGGTATCTGCACCTATATATAATCTAAGGCTCGAAAACATTATTAATAAAGTTTTGTAAATGAAATGATAATAAAATATGTTATTAATAAACTAATTAAATTATACTTATGTTATTTATTCTGTCCTCATTATTATAAATTACAGCTAAAGTAATTAATAATACATTTTTACACATGTAGTCAGCGCCTTATAGGTAAAGTAGGGAATTAAAGTTCCCTTGCTTTGCGTTCAGAGGCGCTGACCTACACAAAACGAGTTGCCAGTCTATTTCAATCACTACATAGTATAAAACAAAGTCGCTTTCTCTGTCCCTATATCCCTAGGTATGCTTAAATCTTTAAAAGTACCCAACGGATTTTGATGCGGTTTTTTTTAATAGATAGAGTGATTGAAGAGGAAGGTTTATATGTATAATAACATTCATTAAATAGTGGAGGAATACTGTTATTTTTGAGGTTTCTAACGTGATGTCGTAAATAATTACATAACTACTGGATTAATTTTAATCATTTCTTCAGTGAACGACATAGGCCATATATTTTATACCCGTGCGAAGCCGGAGCGGGCCGCTAGTATAATATATTTTAGTTTATGCTCTTTTGTCCTCTGGGGCGACTGCCTTCTCTTCTAATTTTAATCTTCTAAAAATATTTCGAAAATGTTCTAAATTCGAGTTTGGTACTACCAGTCAAGAACTCTGGCGTTTCAAAGAGTAATCATTCCAATTGAAGGAGTATGCAAGCGGTGCGAGAGGTCTCACCACCACAATATTATGCATTTTTAGCTTTTTAAAAAGAAGGCCTTCACGATCGTCTTCTTCAGCGAGACGGTGAGGCGCTGAGTGTGTGTGTATTTAGATTGTTCTGCGTGTTTTTATGTATAACTAGCAGCGCCCCACGGTTTCACCCGCGTAAGTCTCGATACCGTGGGAATACCGGGATGAAAAGTAGCCTATGTCTTTATCCAGGTCTCCAGCTATCTACATGCCAAGTTTCATAGCAATCGGTTCAGTAGTTTTTTCGTGAAAAAGTAACAAACATCTACAAATTCATACATCCTCACAAATTTTCACGTTTATAATATTAGTGAAATGTGTGTACGTGTTCTAGACCTTACAGTGCAAGCTAAGCTCATTTTGGGTATAAATAGTGCAGTGTCATAACCCAGACCTTAAATCAAACTAATTCACAATTTAGATTTAATAACTTACCAGCCGCAAGAAATGTAAACAGTCCAGTAACGCAAGCCAAATTCGCACTTCTGTGGTCTTCATCTTTAATTTTTGGTGCTGAAATGAAGTCAATTTGAATATCCATATTATTATTCATTTATTAAAAAATAACAGCAGGTACTATTATAAATAAATTCAAATATTATAAACGTTAGAACCCAAAGTATACAACCAGGGGCGGCCCTAGGGTGGTGCGAGCGGTGCGGCCGCAACCGGCGCCTGCGCCGTCATGCAGGGGGCGCCAAATCAATAGATGGAGGTCGCACCAAAACAACATTTTCATTCACATTTATATCTAAAAAATATCAAATTCTTTTTACGGCGAACAACATAGGAAAATTGAGGTTTTGAATTTATAGAGGCGCCACTTTGGGGTCTCGCACCAACTAAAAATGTAGCTAGGGCCGCTACTGTATACAACACACATACTTGGATCAAGAATCATAGATTGAATAAAAGATCGCCTGGTGGTCGGTTTGAATGTCTTGTTTTATTTCATTGACCAGTATTACTTGACCTTTCTTTGTATAGACTTTTGTACTATGACAGGTCAAAATATATACTGAATCTCATAACTTTATGTAGACGTTTTAACATATATTTTTCTTTATAGTACATATTGTTTAAAAAATTTAGCAGTCTGCACTTTTTTTTACATATAAGCTTTAAGTACTTTGAATTTCACATTCGTGTCTGTGCGCGGTTGCTTAAAAATTCGTAAAAAGTCCAATGCTAGTGTTTCTGTAGTCCTGTTATGATTTTTTCAAAGCACAGATAACCGCTTGCCATCAGGTAGTAGTATCACCACTTTCTTGTTAGTTAAACTGAGTTGTAGAAACAAAAAAAAATCACAAAGTAGTGATTATCTCTGACAGAAATAGTTAATTTCAAATAAAAAGAATTTAGCAATATAAACTTTGTCCAAAGTTATATGTGAACAAACAAAAGAAAACATCAACATCTTATTGCATACTTACATTCACGAGCGACATTTCTAACAGAAATACTACATGTTCCCGAATTCATTTTTATCAAGCACCCTGTCTGTTTTGTACGACATCGTTTCATACATTTACATCTGAAGAACTCTCGTTTGTACCACGCAAGCAAGCCTACTCGGTTACATATTGGAAACCAATAAGTAAACATATAAATGGCAAGCCTAAACATTCAAAATTTATGTAGAACGACAATATAGAGCGTAGCATACATGATGCTTTTTGCAACGTTGGCAATATGAATTGAAATATATGTATTACCTATTTCGTGATCGCATTAATTCCCGTGTAAATACATAATTATATTTTTTGTCTACTCTTATTATTATTATATAAAGCCCCTTTAACTGTTTCTAATTTTTATTTTTATTCTCGAATGCTCTTTTAAATCTGCTGTAAAACAATAGCGGGTGACGAACAGAGGAAAAAAAAGGTATTGTACTATTTTGTCTTTTACAAAAAAATTAAATATTTTTTTATCTTTGAACACTAAAGTTTATTCATATCTACTACAGTGTACTATTTTGTCTTTCACTATCTGATCCAATTTTTTTTATTGATATCACTTAAGTTCGTCTATGGCTCTCTAAAATCATTTGACAAACGAAGAAGAAGAAGTAGACGGTCTCGTCTTTGCCTATTTTTATAATTATCGATGTTTAGTGATTGGATGATACGGCACAAAGTTTTTTATAGGTACCTGATCCTTTGTGTACTAATGGAATCGCTAAGAAAAGTATTTTTTTTACATCTTTCATTGGCATAAACACTAAAATGTGTGAATTTAACATCACTTGTAAAGCATAGCACATAATACAACGCAATTTTGTCTTTACACTAGCAACTAAATGGTTCAAAATACCTTGAAAATCAATTTGTCATTAAACTATGTCAAAGTATCGTGTATGTGTGCCTTTAGAAAAAAAAGCGTTCTCCAAAAGGCCCAGGAAAATGTTTTAGTGATACCGAAATGGTAACGTTTAAGAACCAATGTTTATGAATAAAGTTGGAACAGATATTATCGTGTTTACGTAGAATAGAATGTATTGTTTTCTTTGTTATTGTTTTTCTTTTACTTAAAGATGAGTTTAGGTATTCATTTCATTGTTTTTGTGGTGATGATATATATGTATATTTATAAAATAAAGCTGAAGACTTAGTTTGTTTCTTTCAACCAATCAAAATCATTTATTTTAATTAAACATGTATTATGGATATTTGGAATTGTCAGGAGTAGGGATCGGTCACAATAAGTAAGTCGTGATGCTAGTTGCCTGATCCAATACTGAGGTCCTGAGAAGAACAGGCAAGAAACTCCAAGGACACTCTTTTTTAATTTTTTCTGTTAAATTGCTTACAAGTGAAAACTATATTTATTTATTTCTTCATGGAAAACTTACAGCTAATATAACATAATAGTAATCACTCTAGTCTCCAGACAGCCAATTACTGGTTTTCACTTCTAGATTACATAATGAAAAAAAGTGTGAACAGTCTCGGTAGAAAGAAATATCAATAATAATAATAGTACATAACTAATTGGTCTATACACAAAGACAGAACAAAACAATATTGCGGTCTATTCTATTGTGTAACTTAATAATGGTTTGGTAATTGTAAGAGTTTAGCAGCCGAAGAAGTTAAGGCTCAAGCTTTTCCTTGGTAAAAACGTCAAAATCGTGCTCCTTGCATAACCTGTTAAAATTGCGGCTCGCTCTCACGAGTTTTGTCTGTAGTTAGTAGAGGCAGATGGTACACTAATTGGTGGATTGAACCTTGTGAATTTTAGTGGCACATTTATTATTATTATTATGAAGGAAAATTTTGATAATAAATGGGCACAATCAATTTCGTAATTCATCGTCTTCATTAACAGAACACAGTCAGCGATTTCGCGTCGATTTTTTAAAGGCAGAATATGGAATTTTTTGCATAGTTCAAGGTAGTTGTCGGCGTGGTATGGTATCTTTTGATGGTAGCATAGATATTTAATAAAACGCCTCTGGATCATTTCAATACGATCTATATATTTAAAATAGCAAGGGCTCCACACCTGCTATGCATACTCGAGATGGCTATATATGAAAGGACAAATGTAACATAATTTAAAAAACATATAAACAGTCCCGGAAAAAATTAATAGCAGTCCAGAACAGATGACCAGATATGAGAAACATTAAAAAAAAGCTTTCTGTGCAGTTTAAGTCGATCGGATAAACAAATTGTGGGCAGTTTTTTCCTCTTGGTAACACAGTAGTTGCTATACTTGAGGAGGCGACAGCAAGAGCAGAGAAATTTTACTTTGACTTCGTACCTTTGCCAAAAGTCTTTCCCGTGAGACCTGAAGCATCTACAAACAGCATTTCCCCAAAAGTACTGTCTACGCTGCAACACACACATTTTTCTTCAGTGAGGCTCGAGACATAAGTTTGTAAATTTCGGCTAGTTCTCCTGGATCAAAATTTGTTTCCGTCGCGTAATCTATGTATTATAGTGAAGAGAATTCTCTGCCATATTTTTTTTTTAAATAACGCGACGCAGGAAATTTAACATGGGAATACTTCAAGTGTATGTATAGAAGAAGTACAGAAAGGTAAAATTTTTTAACTATATGTGTTAAAAAAAAAATACTTGGAAAGGGCTACATGAAGTTACAAGCGTCCAGTATTATATGTTGCCCTGTCATGGTACAAAAAGTCTAATACTGACAGTTTAATTTATACTGGTAGTGAATAGGTAGAAAATACATGAATTATGTTCGAATTTTGACCGCCAGGCGATGTCTAGTATCTGTTAATGCGTTCAGTTTCAAATGAAGACTCGGACATGCCATATTAAGAAACAGGATTACCCCCAATAGATGTTACTATGTTTTGAATAGCCCGCAAATAATCAATCGCTTTTCAGTAATTGCGTTGTCATTAGTTACTTGTACCTTTAAGGACTTTAGCTAATTTATCCTGGTATTCTCGCACAGAACACAAATATGACCGCAAACAAATGGCTCAATCGATGTGAGTTTTCATTAATACATCCTTTAGACAAAGCGTCACTCCAATTTGGATCACCATCTAGTAAACGATGTGGCTGGAAAGCCGCTTAGTAATAAGGATATGCGGTCACTAACCCTTCGGAGCTCGTCAAAAGAAATAGGTCCGTGAAAAGTGTGCAGCAAGAAGTAAACGCAAGTAAAGGCGTCTTACCAAAAAGCTGAACCCTATTTGTTCTCAACCACATAATACATTAGTGAAAACCGCATCTACGTTAGTTGAACCCTTTCTAAGATTGGCGCGCACAAACGCTCGGACAAAATTTTCAATTTCAACGAATAAACAGACATTTTCAAAAAATGTGTGAAAAACATTCAATGCACAGACATTGGCCACTTACAATTTTATTATATGTATAGATTTAACATTGTACCTACCCCATTAAAGATTACTTGGCCGTGTTTGCACTTCTAATAATCAAAATTTTGGTTGAACTCATTTATTTCCATCTCTGGTAATATAATTATGTCTTTCACACCGTTTTGTAAATAGATGCAGATATTTTCTAACATACATGTACATACATGTTTTCATAAATAGACTGACAAGGCACCGTCAGGATGTTTATTTCCTTAAATAGATCCCTGAGGGATTCGCAACTACGTAGATTAGAAATATAAATGGCTCTGATAGCTCTTTTCGGAGGAATAAAATAAATATAGATTATATCTATAGCACTCCTCCATAATAAAATACCGTAAGACCTGAAACTGCGGAAATATCTATGTCTTGTAATTGAAGGATTTTCCAATTTACGATACCTAACATTGTGGATTATTTAATATAACATCATATTCAGTATGTCTCTCGTTAGGCAAAGAAAATCTTATACATTTAGTTTTTTCCCATTTAATACTAAATTATTAAGTAAATCAACTATGTACTTGATGAATAATATTATTTACATCGTTAAAGCTATTGGCACCTCTGTTTTCTTTAAAAATGAATTATGGGCCATCAGCAAATACTACTATTTTGATTTGATTATTTAGTAAATGAGAAAGATCATTAATATAGACGAGAAAAGATCCCTGTGGCACGCCCATTTGCAACTTTGATCCTAATGAATTGACACCATATAATTTTATTTATTATTATTATTAGTATATTAAAATAACGTAGTGCATGAAAATCCAATTTTGGTTTTCATGCAACTCAGTACATTTCATTTCATATATTTATGAGAATTGTCCTTTGGATTTTTTTTTGCATTTTGATAGCCCAATAGGGAATATGCATGTTGTTTAAATTTACTTGATTAATTTTCCCTTGAATCTTTGTTGTCCACATATTATGCCTAAACAATTATTTCCTTATTTAGTTCGTCTTTAATTGCAAAAAAAAAAAATCATTAAAATATGCAAAATAAGGGAGCGAAATTCAACTTTGCAAAACGTTTCACTATTGGTCGAAACAAAACATGACGTCAAATTCCCCGTCCTATCATTTATCGGCACCTATATTCGTAGTGTTACGTAGAAAGATAGGTGTTCCTGTGGTTTTTGCCGTTAGCTAGGGCAATTTAAGCATTCTAGTGATATTAGAAATCATCTAGGACGATGACTGAATGTAGTTTTGTCAAAGTACAATCGGACAATCTACCGAAAATAGATGCATTCATGATGACTATATATTTTGCATCAAATCCAGATTTTACGTCCGCTGAGGTCAAAGGAGTTAAAGCCGCAAGGTAATTATTATAATACTTGTTATATTATAATCTAAAGGATAGGTAAGATATGTATAGCTAGTTATATTCATGAAGTTTTATTGGACTTTTGTTACCTGGTTTAGGTAGACAAGCAAGTTGTCTTCTGCTTGATATTTAAAACAAACATAAATTACCTACTGCTGACTAATTCACACTATACTAGCAATTAAATTGTAATATGCTTACATTAAAGTGATCTTTACAACAATATAAACACGATATTGAAGATACTTCATCTCTTCTCATTAATTTACACTATCGTTTTCGGATTTTGCATTATTATGTTGTACAGGAAAAAATATTGTATTGGGTGTACTTCTTATAGTGTTTTTACACTTAGGGACAAGGTAATACCTATAAAATGTTTTTTTATCTTTATCCATCGTCTATTAATTACAATAAATAGTAATTACAACTAAAAATCGGTATATAATTACTGTAACACTTCAAGTAAGTATACTAAGTTTATGAAACAAACACTGAGCGTGGCATCTGACGTCATCCAAGGCCCGTGAAATATGACGGCGTTCAAACAGATTAAATTGTATCGACGTTTTCAATGTTATTTTAAAAATTAATTTGAACATTGCCAAGGTTATTTATATTTTTTATTAGAGTAGAATGATGGAACAAGTCAATAAAAGATAAAAAAAAATACATGCATATTCCCTATTCTTGAGGAATCTTATGGCCAGCTAGTGTCTAATAATGACCAATTTATCGATATTTATATAAAAATGAATCTCTATTTCCCTTGATCACGCCATAACTTGAGAACTTTTGTAAGTTAACTTGGGTATGTAATTAAATGCTTGAAGAACTTTCCACTTCTCTAGGAAACTATTTTTGAGTTTATGCAATCAAAGGGTAAATTTGTTGTTTAAATACAAAGCTAATTTTGTTGTTCAAGTACGGAGCTCTAAGAGTTCAAGATACTTTACTTTTTTTTACTTTAGTTGCTGAATTTTGTTTGTAATGAACTTTATTATTTTGTTTAATTTTATATCGAAGGACAGCGGTGTAAAAACCTAGCTTTCATTCGCCACAGTAATATCCGCCATGATCTCTGTTTCCGTTCTCATTTTTATTTAAGTGTGATTACAATTTGAAACCTATTTTAAGAATAGTAATATTTTAAATTCAACTTGCACTGCTGTTGCCGCCATTTTTTTACAAACTGTAGGCAGTAAAAATGATTTCAAATTATTATTCGAAAATATTTGGATTGTTCTAAGTGTACAGTATGGCAAAGTTGCATTCTGTACGTGCTATTCCCACAGTAATAAGTTTTGTCTTTCCTTAGCATAACAAATAACAAAACCTCTAATATTGTCAGATGAGATCTAAAACTGCCGCAACTAAAGCTAAATAAGGCTCAAATTTGAATAAGGCTATCCGCTTCAATGGATTAGTAGAACAGTGAACAGCGACAAGTGGGAGTTGTGAAGTGGAGGCGAGAAATTACTTGAAGTTTAAAAGTTTTTAGAACTTCTGTTGCAATTTACTACATTGTAACTATGTGCCACTGTTGCCCTCAGCGGGTGTAATATAATTTGGTCATAAAAGATTGTGATAAAAGTAGTATTATTAACCATTCAGTTTTTTATACTTACCGTCTTTAAATCGAATACAAGCTCGCCCTATTTTAGTAACGGCTAAAGACACGAGGCCCATCCAAACAATAGCAGCAACGAGCAGGTAGACCTTCAAATGAAAAGTTACAAAATAATATTTGATACAAAATAACTATCGCAGGCTTACGATAGTCGAATATTTTTTCGATTACCGATGGTTAAGTATTTTCAAACTGATTTGCACGTTATTACATAAATCTGAGAGTAGCAATTTATCTACATGAAGAAATTTAGGTACACTTAAGTACAGAAAACTCGTTGTCGCTGTAGCACATGTGTGTGTGTGCGCCTGTGTGGGGATTATTTTACCAAGCGTCATCTACACATAACCACATTTCTTTCAATAATATGCTTGCTTTCTTCAGTTTCGTCATAAGTAGACTCCACTCGTCTAAGCTTCTTAAATATTTTTATTCTTTAAGACAAGTCATCTTTGTTTTGAATAAACATATATAGTGCAAGTTTCATAAGACACTAAAGCTAGCATTCACTTATTTTAAATAACTCACCAGCATGGCCCTACAATTTTCAGTCAAAGCAACTACTACCAGCAGCATGCCTGCTCCAGTGATGCCACTTAAGACGATTCCTGTTGCTGCACTGATAACTGAAAATTAAAATAACATATAACTCAAAAACGGTATTATACCGGACTAGCAGCGCCTCGCAGTTTCACCCGCGTGAGTCCCGATCCCATGTGAATGTCGGAATAAAAAGTAGCCTATGCGTTAATCCAGATCTCCAGCTATCTACATACCAAGTTTCATCGCAATCGGTAAAGTAGTTTTTGTGTGAAAACATTGCAAACATACATACAAAAACACAAATGTTTCCTCTTTATAATATTAGTATGAATCTGTATTCGAATAAATCTTTCCCAAACCTGTTTCAGATTGTTTCCTAAGTCGCAAATAGAACAGCACAAGTACACTCGAACGACTAATGCCTACTTTTAATCCCTATTTTAGTATTTAGTTCTCATTAGTTTCATACCTTTCTAACTAAAATGTTTGATGTGAATGTTGTAAATTTAACCTCTCAGACAACAGACCAGCAATTAGTTCGAGAGCTCTTCAAAATTAGTAGTAGATTTCGTGGTTTGAAGGATTTCGAAGATTTAATTACTCTGATTTCAGCAGTAATCTGATAACCTCTGTCTCTCAAAAACGGAAAAGAATTAATTTGAAAAAAACCTTCTTACATTGTGTGGTGGGCGTCTTATGCATTTCATCATACGCTCGGCCATGTGTCAAGATCAATGTAAGCAGAATAGACCCAACTAGGACTTGGCAGAACGCTATCAACAGTACCCCTGGGAACAGGTTGCAAATACCACAGCAGCTCTCGAAGTGACATCCTGGCTTGTGGACCACGAAGTGCAGAGGGACCTGTTGATAAGCAACCATATTAGGGGCCGCCCAGCAAGCCACGAAGCTGCTGGCAAAAATGTTGAAAAAATACTATTAGAAAAACACAGGTGTGTTAAAGTAAGTAACGCATGACGACGAAATGGACGGTTGATAATAATATTACGATTCCTTTTATATTAATGAAACTGGTGATACTGGAAGTTTCATTTAGCGTGTGTATTATTAAGAACAATATTTAACGCATAATTCTACCCTTTCTTTTTATAGGTCTCTATAATGAAATTACATCGGCGTTTATTGCCGTGCTGCGTTTTGCCGAGACCCAAAACAAAACGGCTATAGTCACTGTTTATCGCTTAAACGATTTTTGTCAAATAAACGCCTCCAAAAGGTTTGTGGGTCCTGGAGTGATTAATTAACTAATAATCAGTTGAAGAACATAATTACATGCAAAATTTATTCTATAATATGAAGGAATTGAATAAAAATTGTATTATTTTTTTCCCTTTCAGATCCGCATAGCCGTTTTTGCGTGAAATAGTAACAAACATCATTTATCTTAATTTAATAAACTTAATAAAACAAACTTTCATCTTAAATGTAGTACGTAGTCGCAAGATAAGATCTTTGTTGCCATAAATATACTAAACTGCATACCTAGCAGTTTTTGACAATTGTTCTCGTTTAACATGAATACAAATATTGTTATTTTACTTCATTATGTGTTAACATCAAAACATAACATCATGCTATCCCCAATACTAACGCTGTAGATGTATCAGTGTTATATTGTTTTCCCTACTTTCACAATACACTTATATTAATCGTTTACCTAGTCTCTTCTTTAACTTTCTAAACTTTTAAATAGCCGGTTCCAAAACACTACATTTATTTGGTCTTCTTCGGCTAATAGATCTCAGTAGTGACGTCGTTACAAGAATATTTTGTGAGTCATGTAGCAGGTGACGTTAAGACGTCGCGTTTTTTTTTTAATTTTTCATTATTAGTCTTATTACTTTAAACGAACAATTCTTGTATGTATGTGTTTGTTTATGTATGTATTTATATTTCGGGTATCTTGGAAACGGGTCTAACGGTTTTGATGAAATTTTGTATGCCGACACAGTTATGCAATTTAAGTTCAACTGCTTAGTTGTATTTCCTGTAAAAACGCAATTTTACAAAAAAAAAAAAGTGTTGATTTTACAAAAATCAGGTCGGTCTCCCAGGTACTAATGTATATCTATGCATCATGTAATAGGTATTAGATACCTTTGAATTGCCTGACGTTTCGACCAGGTTGCATAGGCCATGGTAAAACATATTTTTTTTGTTTTCACTATCGACGTACGTATAGCATAGAAAATAATATTAGTTAGACGTGATATACCTAAAATTAAATTAAATACAAATTTTGAAATGTTTATAGTTTTACCAACGAACCATTAGTTGGTACTAAAACCATACGTGTAAGGTTGAATCTCCAGATCAGGTAAATTGTTATTGAGTTTTTAATTTCAAAATTTTACAGTAGATGTATAAAGTCTGTAAAGTATACAAATTTATGGTAATAAACTCGGCTATCACGGCTAGACGCTATTCCGACCCTCAGTGGGGACCGACAAAACGTGAATTTAAATAATTGTCGTTTGATTTCGGACTCCAATAGCCTGGCAGAAGACTAGGTCAATTAATACAATTTAATATTATGTAGACTTGCAAAAGATAACAACGAGAAGGAGAATAGACGAAGTGCGATACAAATTTATGGAACAATAGCTATCCTAGTAATATACCACGTATATAAACGTGAAAGTTATTGTGGACTTGTTCCTACCTGGAATCTAGTGCTACTTCCAGTTCTGGCACTCTTGACACTTCTACTACTTCTTGGTCTATCACTTGATTTTACATAATCTTCTGTGGTACTTTTCGTCATGATTCAAAATAAATATAAATATATCAAAGTTGACAATGACGTTGATTATTTTTATAATTCTTATCAAACGTCTAGTTTAAGAAAAGGTGGTAATTGTTGTCGGTAATATACCATTTACCTCTTTTCTATAAGGACCTCCGGTAAATTGGAGAAAGGCACTTCTCCAATCGGGCGGTAGCCAATTTGATTCGAAAACTCCAAAGAAAACCTATGTGAACAGCTCAAGTAAGCAAGCACAGTCTACATTGTCTGAGGAGTTGTTTAAAGATGCCAGCACTGGTCTGATACAGACCACCTTTAGGAAAAAGCACTTATTATGGTCTGCTACGGAAACCGACTACTTGTAAAAATAGGTGCGCTCATATCTCGTGCCTTCCTCGAAACAGGAGTAGAGGTATTGTTTTTCAACTGAATAAATTCGCGATGCCATTTTCTTTTTAATTAATTTTTTTGAAAGGCATTTTTTATTTTTTTAATTACAGACATGGGATTGTTATATAAAACATTAGGTGATTCAAAAATAAATAACAACTTTACTACAACATTTACGAAATAAACGACTGGCCTGTCGGTCTAGTGGTTAGTGACCCTGACTGCTGAGCCAGAGGTCGTGGGTTCGATTCCCACCCGAGTCTGGGTGTTCTTTGTGTCCGTTGTTTGTATGTTTGTAAAGTCCCCCGCGACACAGGAGTAATTCCTAATGCGGGAGTTGTCTTTAAAAAAAAAAAAAGAAATTATGATACCCGTCTAGAATAAATTAATATTCTTCAAGCATAACAATATCATTTTGATCGCTTTAACTATTTTTGGTCAATGTTGAGATAAACGTTTTAACATTACAAAATGTACAACTAATTTGAAAATCATCCTCATCCTCATCCTCCATCATGTGTGTGTGTGTGTGTGTGTGTGTGCTATAATTAGCGATTTCCTATAAGATAATTATAAACACACAAAATCCTTAGAAATTTAGTAAGGATATAGAAATATGTAATGACTATTATATGAGCATTGACTATAGAGGCATCGTTGTATCGGTAACAATACAAAATATCACTGTTCCCTTAAACAATGTACAAAATTAGGGTCCCCAGAAATAGAAATTCAATAAGGTAGAATGTGCTTGTCTACGTGAATAGAGGAACAAACATTTGTAATCTGCGTCAGCAGTAGAACCTTTGTTTCACCTGTGTAGTCCACAATGATTTTGTTTTTATGAGGACAGTCTCTATATAGCATATTATTATAGTCTTCCTCGATAAATTAGCTATCCAACACTAAAATAATTTTTCAATTAGTTCGTAAGAATAAGGCGTTCAACCAAACAAACAAGCTCTTCAGCTTAATAATATTAGTATAGATTTGAAAGTACTCGCTAAGGTAAGCTTGGTAAAAGTATTCGCGTGTTCTATAATGTAAAATTAATTAAAATTAAAATTACCTTCTAACCTTTGATTTTTTACACGCAAACAGTTCAACATACAATCATGCATAGATACAATGTGTTTGCAAAATTTTATGTCAGGGGTAGAGAAATTGACAGTACCTATCATCAAACAAGACAAAATCTACACTAACACGAGCGAATACACGTGCGAATGTTAGTGCATTATAGTTATTTCAGATTCGAATGAGTTTGAGTTTTTTTTGGACTTGTCCTGTGAAACAAAGGCGTGTGGTGTCCCTAGATATCATTTTAATTTCGAAGCAGTGCAGTGTACCTGACTGCAGGGGAACGTGATTGGGAAAGCGATTAATGTAATCGAAAGTCATTGAAGCTGTTCTATAACTATTCTGATTGTTTTAATTCAACACGACTAAATTTGTATTATATTTAAATGCTATCGTAACTTCTTTTGGGTATACAAGAACAAATTAACAATTTATAATACTCCTGGCTCAAAAACAAATCTTCGGGGTAAAAATAACATCCACCTTCTATCATTCAGAGTATTCTAATGAGTTCAAACATGATCCCTTTGCTATAAGTTAGAGAAGAGTTGGTTATCCTGCTGATTCCAGATGATGTAGCAATTTTGTCATTGAACTCACACAATATTGAAAAGAGCTGATAATCTTTAAATGGCTGAACAGATCTTAAATTATAGCTAAGAACACTCTTTATCAAGTCACCTTGATGTCCAAGCCCAACGATTATGCTACTGCTAGTCACCTTGATCGAGGGTGTTCTTAGCTATTCTAACAAAAAAAAACTTAGACAAAATTGGTCCATCCCTGACGGACACACAGATACACACCTAAAACTCATAACACCCCTCCTCTTTTCATCGGGGGTTAAAAAGGGTCTCCATCCTACTAATATTATAAACGTGAAAGTTTGTGAGGATGTATGGATGTATGGATGGATGTTTGTTACTCTTTCACGCCAAAACTACTGAACCGATTGCGATGAAATTTGGTATGTACATAGCTGGAGACCTGGATTAACAAATAGGCTACTTTTTATCCCGATATTCAAACGGGATCGGGACTTACGCGGGTGAAACTACGGGGTGCTGCTAGTAATACATATAAAATATTTCTTCACACAAGCCTCAACTAATTGGTAACGCGCGGTTAAAGATTGACATTGGCAGATAGCGGTCTTATCTATATGCAACGCAGCATTTTTTGTTTTGATATAGTATTTGTTTTATTTTCTTCAAAGCAACCTATTGTTCCTGTGACATTGTGTTGATCTATAATTTTTTATTAAAAAAAAGACTTTTGAAACAATTTTTAAAGAATGTTATGAAATAAAGACATTTATCAAAGTCACTTTGACTTTCATAAGACTGCCATTGACTCTACCTCCTTTTAGTGTTTTTATATGTAAAACTAGTAGTACCTAGAATCACTGACAGAATATACCAATGCTATTAATAGCACTACCTTGTACTGGCAACATATTACTATACTTACTCAAAAATGTTTTGTAACTTAGATTAAAAAAATAGCAAAAAAATAAAGGTTTGGTCACGTAATGCGCCGTAGTGAAGACCATATGACCAGACAGGCGTTGGCTATAAGAGTAGGCAAAAGAGATAGAGGATGCCAACCGACTACATGGACAAGAACAAACCACAATTATATGTTGACGACGGGCTTAGCGTCAGAAATTAGCAAACATGACTGTACATTGGTCTGGGGCCGCTGTGAGGACACCGCTCTTTAGATTCTAATGGAGTGCCCGGCGTAGACGCAGCAGCGTGCCGAACTCACGACGGTTATGGTGTGGTTAGCCTCTCGTTAGAGACCATGATTATGTCCTTGGTCCAGAGTGACAGCGCGTGGGACTCCGCTGCTTCGTTTTGCGAGAACGGGAGAGCCACACCAGAAACGAATTATTACCTTTAATAGCGTTTATCGATTTATTTCATTTATTGAATTAGTTTAGAACTCGTGTCTTAACAACAATTAGGTGCATTTTCGAACCATTTCCATTGAAGTATTTCAAAAGTAGAAACTATCGAAAACTGCCTATAATGTTTAAAAATCCTATTCCTGCAGTATAATATAACCATAAATATAATTACAGAGCGTAGTATTAACATAAGTATTAATAACATAATTGTTTACGATTGAAACCGGATTAGAGTTTACGGTCACCTTTAGATCCTTAAAATTAAACCAAATGCTCTGAAGTGTAGTTAAAAACTTTTCAATGTTATTTCAACAGCCGTCTTCGACTGTACGTATTGTGTACTGTGTAGGTACTGATTGAAGTGGTTACTATATCAACTAAATCAAGCATGTGACACAAAGCTTACCAAATTTCTTGAAGATTGTTGCAAACAATGACCCGGAAGAAAAAAGAACGATGAATGTCACTTCGAAAAGTTTTGCAGGTTCGAGCCGCATACGGATCTCAATTATTTGAGTCTATGAACACTGCATAAGAATTGCCAGCCTTTCGTCAATCATCGTAACGTTCGTCCGTCGACAATTATTTCACTAAATAATTATATCAATACGTTCCATCATCAAAGTTCCATCCCTAGTAAGAATAGATAATGATGAAATAGTTTGGTCAAGATCGTCTTCGCTATTTAACAGCGACAATTATATAACAAAAATCTATCAATATTAGATTTAATCTCTGCTCCAAGGTGGAGCCAAATCTTGTTAAAAAATGCCAGACATATTTATAAGAATAATAACATAATTGTATACCAATAACAACTCTGATCATCAAGTAACTGGTTTTGCTAAAGCTGTAACACATATGTCACAACATATGTTTATCTCTTTTACTCGTAAGGATTTTTTCCTGTTAAGCTGCTCTCACCTTAAGATAAGGGTTTTTCCTTCGCCATTTGAGTAAAACGAAGCGCGTGCGACGTTCGTCTTTAAAAAATATAAATTTGTGACGTCAGACTCAATTGTTGGTAGAGGAAATAAAAAAAATGGTAAGAGTATTGTATAATAGTAATAATACTATTATTGTTTATTCGTATTTAAACAAAACAAAATGATATCAATAGAGATGATATGGAAACGATATATTTGTTTGAAAATATGTGGTTCAACACAGTTCTGGTGAGAATACAGACTGCCATAGTCAGTATCTTTGAATATTGGAGACTAGTATGTACCTAGATTGTTTATTTTTTTCTCTCACAAAGTTTTCTTAAAAATTACATGACGAAAACACGTATTTTGTTTCCAGAATGATTGTGACTCGTTATTATTAACACATTTAGACGTCAAAACTTTGCACCAGTTCCAGATTCGAGCAGTGTGTTCATTGATAGCAGTGGCTTTGATAACGCATAGCCAGGCTTTAGATGATGACATGCTTGCTTCGCCATGTCCGGATGTGTTTAATTATGTCATACAAGTAGAAAATCATCAACCGTTAGCAAAAAGGTGGTACGGTTTTGTCAAACTATCTACAAAGGTGACGCTCCATTCATTGTGGTTGAATATTATCCTGGATAGAAAAGCTGATATACTTGGGGTGAGTACAATAATCCCACACTTAAAAGAAATATAGTAAAGTAGGCCTCATAATCAAATCAAATTAAATCAAAATTATTTATTTCAAGTAAACCCATTGTAGGTATTTTTGAATTGTCAGGAGGAGTCAGTCAGTATAAGTCGGTCGTGAAGCTAGTTGCATATTATTGGGTTGTTAACTCTCCTACTGCATCACGTTATTTGAGCTCATTTAATGTTCCACCGCAAACAAAATAGCAAAAAATATTTGATTATTGTCATGAATTAAAAAACAAAAAGCCTTTTAAAGTGAAAACCGAACCCGCGAGCAGTCGTATGCACGTGCGGTGCTGCATAAGTCGCCATATCAACATTAGTAACAACATTTTGTTTTAACATTACATTGTTTAAACAATTGTTTAACATTTCATGTTTTTTTATAATATAAAAATAGGTGTAGGTGTAAAATTTTGGTGGATAAAAGTTATAACATTTTGACCTTCTATAGTCTGTTCACAGAGAGCTGATTAAAAAACCCAAGAGGGTTTCTTAACTAATTCCAAATGGCGGCCCGCTAATTATATTATGTTACCGGTAGATAATAAAAACAAAACGTCGCCGTCGGTCTAGATGTGACACCTCGTAAATGCAAACAGGTAAATTTTTCAGTAGAGACCAACAACTGTTTTACAAAAGAAGTATAATACAAATTTTTTATTTCCCTACTGATTTTAAACTAAATTAATATACGCTTTAAAAGAATAAACAGGTGGCATTTACGAGTTAACACCAGAATTATTGTTAGAAACTTTTAAATATTTTATATATAAAAACTAATTTTACCAAAAACTTGTAGTTATGAGGTGTCACATCTAGACCGACGATAAAGGGAAAGTATATTTTTGGTCATAGATTATTATTATTGAGTAGCCTGCAATGTGTGCCAATGCTGGCTAAAGGCCTGTCCTCCACTACTATGCCATTCATACCGCTGTTATGCCATTGTAGATATAAAAACACGTATTCACAACAACATATTTATTATAATATATCATCGGATCAAAAACATGCCGAAGTCTCAGAGTCCTAAGAAGAATCAGAGTCAGTGACGTTTATTATGAAACAGTCAATGGGTTCGTCTACCCTTCCATCAATATGTATGAATCTATCCTCTTTTTTTATTGAATGGTCAATTAATTTTTTCTAGATTTCAGCACCTACATTTTACATGACCTCCACTAACAATCTTTTGACTTCTGTCAATTTAAAAGCTGTATTGTTGCTTGCAACATGCTCTTTTATATTAGCCCATATTAACTCAATCGGGTTAAGCTCACAATCTTAAAATGGCAATCTTAAAATTTTAATATTTGTTGTTTTTGTGTATTGGTCAATATAATATTTGTGATAACAATTTTTGATTAATTTTACTTTTTCCAATAGTAGTACTCTTAGTTCGCTTTCATTCAACGTAATGTCTCTGCTGGCCAGCTAATTTTGATATTTGGTTTTCTCCAGTTTGGCGTTCGGATTTTCTCTCTAGCGTTATCCATAACTATTACTGCATTTTGGGGCATTTTATCGATAATTTATTTGATCAATTATTATTTCTGAAATTTTCTGTGTTTATGGACTCATGGTAGTTACCGGTGCTTTTCTTGCATTTAATGATCAACTCTGACCCCGATACAAATGCATATTTACTTCCCGTGTACAATAATAATCAGTTTCTTTCATTTTGATGTTGGGTATTTTGTCCCTACACTAAAACCTTTTATTAAAACCTTCAGTGTGACCTGTTATTGGTTATTATAGTGATTATCATCATGATAATGATTATAATCATATAATAATTATTAGACACTGAGTAATCTAATTTTTTTGCAAAGGACTGACGATTTATTACATTTAATAACATTCTTGAGGTTAATCTTTGGGACTAAGGCGTAAGCTGTTTGCATGGATTTTCATAAAAATAAAATAAACATTGCTGTGCTTCTACTCTTCAAAATCATTTTGGTGTACAATAAAGTTTCGTTGCCGTAATAAATAGTCTGGTTTTGTTCTCTATGTGATTTTATTTAACTCAAATATCTATTTACATACATAAACATACATTTCATTTCAATTTTGTTGCCTCTTTATATATTTAACTTTAATTCTTTTCATAAAGAGTAGAGTGCGGTGTAGGGTGCAACGCCCGTACAAGCAGCTGCGTCAGCAAATCCGTAAACAGTGCGGTATACACGCGTCATGATAATCAGTTCGCGATCTAACCGAATCGGGTAAAGACACGGGCTCCACCAAACGTGCTCTCACATTTTATAAAAATAACCATTTCTTCAGTCATTTTTATTCGATTTTTATTTCTGTTGGGGTCTAGAGCAGATGGCTTACCTTTTTTATACTCTTTGACGCTTCTGTACACTGATAGTACTCCAATTCCCAATATATTTGCTGTCCAATTCCCAATATAATCTCTACGAGGTCAGTCTTGTACACAGGTAGAGAGGGATTAGTACTTGCTGTCACTTGGACATATTTATAAACTTTAATCACCATATTTTTCTCATTCACCATAAACTCTGATGTTTCTTACTCGGAGACTTATGCACTTAAGGAACCCTTCGATTTGCTGGGTGATTGGTTCATTATAGAATAATATTCTCCACAAAACAATAACGTTATATAACAAACAACAAACTAATGTAAAAGTAACAAAACAACGATGACAATAATTTTAAACAATTATTAACCGTATTAAACAGAAAACAACACGCGAACACCCAGAAACATACTCGGAGCACATTCCAGAACGGAATGGCAACATGGACGCCGCGTCGCTCGGCACCGCGTTTCGTAGCTCGTACCACAAAACTCAGGTCGCGTGGCGATAAGCGACACCTGTAATACAGATTCCGATAATTAAGCGACAGTATTCAGTTATTATGAGACGTTATCATAATAAAAAAAAAATATGCATCAGCTCTCAGCGAACAGAGTTTAGATTACAATAAACGTCATCAACTGACCTGAAAATAATAATAAATATAAATAAAATGCCGCACATAAAAAATTCCACAGAACGTATAGTGCAGTTGGTCTAGCTTTAAATCCTATCAATTTTGGTTGTGACTCTGCACAATTACGTTTTTGATAGGAATCAATAGGAAATAACCTATAGAACAATATGTAGGGGTTACGCCGTGATTCTTATGGTAGGAATTTTCGTGAAAATTCAAAAACTGCAAATTTTACTGAAAAATTACTCTTTTTGGACACATTTTTGTAATCAATTGTAAGCCTCCAAGAGGAAAGTTGTAATAAACTATTAAGTTTCTCTTTCTTTTTGCAACAAGATAGTACTAATTAAATTTAAAAAAATGTTTATTTAGAAATAGCGAAAAAGTGTAAAAAAAATGTACCTATAATTCAAGACAGTAAAAATAATGAAGGAATACGTTTTTGCAATAAAAAATTATATTTGAGTGCTTCCGTATTATATATACTCCAGCTACCTTCGAAAATTGGTCAGGATCGATAAAGTAAGTCGAGTAAAAAAAAATTAAAATTTACCGTAAAAAATATTTTTGAAACACTATTTTTTTAATGCCTTACTTGCAAAATGGCATAATATCGATGGTTCTTTCATGAAAATTAACCCATTTTAGGCATTTAACCAATAGGCAGATAGGCAGCATCAGCATAAGAAAGATTTGGAGCCTTAAAGAGCTTGATTATCTTCAACAGAACCAGAGTAATTGACTGATTAAATTTTTGAATCACTGCACAACCCCTACATATTGTTCTATACGTTGTTCCCGATCGATTCCTACCAAAAACGTAATTGTGCAGAGTCACAACCATCACATTTGTTCTACCGACTGCACTAGTATCATTTCAATGTTTAACATAGATAAACTAAAGTTGCCATGACGGTTTACTACCTACGTTTAAATTAAAACTTATGCTTTCGCTTGTTAGGAGTAGATTAAAGTCCGTTGTGTAATGTACCGAAGCTTTAGTATTAAATACAGTCTGTTATAAAAAAAAGATAAATTATAAAATTTTCGAACTGGCTATAAACCAGACATACTTAATTTTCTTTTATATTAATTATATATTTTTAGAGCTGGATTGGTGAAGTGACCACAAAAGACAACTTAGATTTTATGATTGAAAACCAAAACATAACCATTCTCCCCAACCAAAACAGAACTGCTTGTTTCTTCGTCCAATACAGTAGTGATTTAAAGCCAAAACTGAAAGGTATTTTCTTAAATGGTAGAGAACTATGTAATGCTTACAAGACCGAAGCTAAAATTGATGACCAAATTCCAACAGTGATAGATCATGGTGGAAATAATAAGACTCATGTTAAATCAGCGGAAAGATCTGGAACAGTGCCTATAATAAAACATATTCACAAGAAATCACAGCCTAATAACAAAATCAGACAAACGACAACTTTCAAACCTAATTACTTCACACAAACAACGACAAAAAGAGCACAAACAACACTTGCAACGGTAAGAAACATAAACCCAGCTCATATATCACCTGATAGTAAAATACAGTTGTTGTTTCTAAAGAAATCAAACAATAATCAACAAGCAACTTTTGAAAAAGTAGGTAATTCAACCTGCTTGTCTTGTCACTCTGAGTTAGATGGTGGAAGCATAAAAGGACATAATATATTTAAGGGGCCAACTGTTACTATACAGCAAGGAGACAATAAAAATAAGAACTATCAACCTTTGCAACCTTATAATAATCGAAGATTTGACAATTTGCAAACAGGGGAAAAAGCATATATAACAACTAATATTTCGACTTCAAAAAAGATAAAAGGTGACGACAGGTCAAATACAGATAATAATCGAAGATTTGACAATTTGCAAACAGCGGAAAACGCAAACATAAAGACAGATATATCGACTTCAAGAAAGGTAAAAGGTGACGACAGGTCAAATTCAGATAATAATCGAAGATTTGAAACTTTGCAAACAGCAGAAAACCGATATATAACCACTGATATTTCAACTTTAAGAAAGGTAAAAGGTGATGACAGTGTAAAGACAGATAATAATCGAAGATTTGATAATTTGCAAAGAGCAGAAAACGCATACATAACGACTGATATTTTGACTTCAACGAAGGTAAAAGTTGACGACAGGTCAAATACAAATAGTAATCAACGATTTGACAATTTGCAAACAACGAAAAACGCATACATAACGACAGATATTTCAACTTCAACGAAGGTAAAAGGTGACGACGGGTCAAATACAAATAGTAATGGAAGATTTGACAATTTGCAAACAACGAAAAACGCATACATAACGACAGATATTTCGACTTCA
The DNA here is from genome assembly GCA_949752705.1 of Callimorpha dominula. Classification (NCBI taxonomy): domain Eukaryota; kingdom Metazoa; phylum Arthropoda; class Insecta; order Lepidoptera; family Erebidae; genus Callimorpha; species Callimorpha dominula. Next base: position 8,593,538 of record OX457009.1, on the reverse strand, counting down.
AGGACGGTAAAAGGTGACGACAGGTTAAATACAGATAATAATCGAAGATTTGAAAGTTTGCAAACAGCAGAAATAGCATATATAACGACTGATATTTCAACTTCAAGAAAGGTAAAAGGTGACGACAGCGTAAAGACAGATAATAATCGAAGATTTGATAATTTCCAAACAGCAGAAAACGCATATAAAACGACAGATATTTCGACTTCAAGGAAGAGAAAAGGTGACGACAGGTCAAAGGCAGATTATTATAGTGATTATGAAGTGGAAAAAAATGAAGAGAGATTAGATATGGTAGCTGTAATCGGGGTCCAAGGAACTTCAGGAAGACCTCAAATAGATACAACCTCCGGTACCATTCCATGGTCTCATCGTCATACTGAAATAAGAGACATATTCAGAGGACCTACATTGTAAGTGTTTTTCGCTTCACGTTGTTAAGTTTGCAAAAATATTTATACAGAGAACAGCTTGTAAAATACGACGTAATATGCACTAAATTGTTGTTTTAAATTAATTAAAATGTGAATAGTTTACGAGACTCTTAAATATTACGTTTGTACCTCAGGGACAATCCAAATGAAGAAAGCAATGGTTTTAAAGACGAATATTGGATAGTAACACCTCAATCACCAGTAGTGGCAGAGTAAGCACTATGTTTTGTTTAGTACCATACAAATAATTTATATTATGTGTTGTAAGTCTTAGTAATTGATATTATAAATCCAAATAATCATCAACTAAGGTTTTACAAGAAGGTATAGCACTCAATATGACAACTATAAGAAGAAATTGTTAGCTAGTTTTATAACAATAAATTTATTAAGCGTAAACGCTTAATAAATTTATTGTTATAAATAATAAGTAAGTAAGCTACTTTGCATCTTTTAACGTTATTATTGTCGATTATAGATAAGTTCCCTTACGTTTCGTTAGTCTAATATAATACAGTTCTATTCATGCAACGTTGCGATGATGAAATTTGTGATTTATTTATTTATTACATCGATGTCTAACAATAACCTTTTATTATTTGTGCCTAATGCAGGTACCTGTTCTTATTTAAAATAGACCTCTTCAGATCGAAGTTTACCTGCTTCGCTTTGAGATATTAATTAATCATGATTAACCGCAACAGTACAATATTTTATAGCTATTTAACATTTTATAGTGACCATAGCTTAATTCTACAAACGCTGTGATTTAACATAATAAAAATCATTCCAGAGACGAAGAAGAAGATATACATCCCGATATTGGTTCACCTGTTTTCCATCCAAATTTTTACCTAGAGGTAGGTACGTTATTCTTATGAATTTCCGCTGGTATATTAAGTTTATGGTTATTCTTCACATCGTAAAAAAATACTTTCATTTATATTTTATTAAAAATTGATAATATATGATATATTATCCATTTTTTCATTTATGAGTTATTTTGTTTGGCTTTCAAGCTAATGCCACAGCAAAAGCATCGAAATGACATTAAGTTCGACGAGTAAAACTAACAGCACTTTATTCATAGAAGTATTACAGTTATTAACGGTTCATACAAAATAATATGTAACCGGTTATTTTCTGCAAAGCATAGTGTAATAAATGCGCATCTATTAGTTTTATCATTTTATTTTTAACCTAATCAACGAAGCTTTTTATTTTATTTTAAAAGTGAACCAGATTTTATTGTTTATTAGTTTTTTTAATTATTTTAGTAGCATCGTTTACATTTAAAGTCCAGATGTAAATTTTCCCATGATATTCGACTTTCAATGTAGTAAATTGTGTTATTAAAGACCCTAAGGCCTTTGTTTTCAATAGATTCGTTCTCCTGAAGCTAAGATATTAATTCTATTGTTTGTGTTCCAGCCTTCATGTGGGCAGGTTATAAAAACACGACCGTGGCAATTACCTTACGGTTCCACTACATCCGAGGGACAGTGGCCCTGGCAAGTAGCAATATACCAGCAACGGGTAAGCTTTTTATTATTAACCCTACGATCGTCCGAAGCCATAAACTTCTTGTCTTGTCAATTTTCTATATTATTTGCTTGTTAATGCCAACTTACAAAAAAACATAAGGATTTATAAGTAAGCAAGTAGAAACAAGAAAAAACGGCATTGAAGAAATTTATTGAGCCCTTGAAAATTCTTACTAGCAAATATTTTGTTCAAATAGGTATTTTTCTCATATTGCCCATCATCGCTCCCCTAGATTATATCTAAATGGAATGCCTTACCGCATTCAATACGCGATAGCCCTTCTCTAAGCGTGTTCAAGCGGAGAACCTGAGAATATTTTCTCACCCAACAATAAATCAGACTTATAATATGTATAAGTATGTATGTATATTTGTTTGTATATATTAATGTGTTTAATAATTATATATTACTTTATAAATATGTGTAGATATAGGTATTTATATTTCATAATGAGTATATGTGTCGGTATACAATGATATTTATTTTATCCAAGTATTTATATTAATTGCTATTTCTAATTAATTTAAAGTACACATGAATTTGCTTCTAACGTTCTCTACTATCCTCTATTCATTCCAAGGTTTGCTGGAAGAAAACTCAGGTTTGGGTTAAGCTCGCCTTTGTACATCCACCATCCAGTACACCATCAAATCAAATCAAATCAAATCAAAATTATTTATTTCAAGTAAACCCATTGTAGGTATTTTTGTATTGTCAGGAGTAGGAGTCAGTCAGTATATGTCGCTCGTGAAGCTAGTTGCCTGTTCTAATAAGTAGATCGTATGGAGAAGAATAGGCAAGAAACTCTTCTTCAACATGTTTTTTTTATAAGGTCCTTGTTACATTGCTTATAAGCGCAATTTAATGTGAGGACAATGTAACATAATATTGTTCTAAAATAAAAAACAAATCACAGAGCTGCTAGGCAACATAGAAAATTATATTAATATATATAAGTGACTGCACAATTTTCACATGTACAATTAATTTTTTTCTAATTAACATAAAATAAAAAGCCTATCATAACTACAATGTCAACAGTGTATAAAATAGTATCAATGTTCTATAAAATTAACAATGTCAATAGTAATAATCAAAAATATCAATAATGTGGAAATGACTGTGAAGCAGGACCGGATTTCCTTGATTTTAAGATATGTAATCTACTTTAAGTGTACAATAAAGGATAATTTTAAAAAAAAATGTACTGCCAAGGAATCTATGCTCGTGATGACCACCAATAAATACTACTTATGCTTTTTTTTGTACAAATCACATTGAATAAAACCCCTTACAAGTTGCTACAAAGATCAACTAATATATTTCGTTTTCCAGACTGTAGACCTGAAGTACATTTGCGGAGGTACCCTGGTGTCCCCACGTCATGTCATTACGGCAGCACACTGTGTCACGAAGAAGAAGAGTAATGGCCTTGTGCGTACAAAAACCGTCACTGTCTACCTGGGCAAGTTCAACCTTAGACTTTCCGTTGAAGGAGTGCAGGTTAAATTTGTAAGTACAGTTTTTGTTATGAATGATATTGCTAAAATGGAGACCAAGCGATCATCTATAAATATCTAGACCGTATACAAATTTGAATATTGGCATTGTAAAAGTTAAAATAATTATATATTCAGTTATAATTAGTTAATAAACTGGCTACACTGGTAGGTTGTGTCTGTGCCGCTACGTCATTGGCTCGTTTAAAAGCAATAAAATCCAACTATCCCTACCAGTGGGGATAACTTGGTAAGGATATATGGAACAGGCGATTTTATTTTGTCAACCATTGGACAACACAAGATGACACAAGTCTAGATGTACCCAAAGAGTATACAACAAAAAACTGTCAGTCGTAGGACTCGTAGGACTACACGTCAGAAGTGCAAACACATACACACATATATATAATAAGGAGCTGACTAACCTCAATGTTTAAATTAGCGCCCTCTAGTGGACTTATATATGTATTATTAGCGTGACGGTAACGCGTTCAGTGATTTTTCCTCTTAGCAAAAGTGCAGAAACGTGCCTAAAGAAGTTTTCACTTCAAAAATACAAACAGTGTGATTTTTAATTTTATAATAACATTATCTTTAATGTTAAAAATAAAATGCAAAATGTTTGAATGGAAAATATACAGCGGGGGTGGAGACAGGTGGTTTACACAAAAATATGCATAATCAATAATTAGATCTCTGAGTCTCATTGATCTCAGTCAATATTTTTCATTTACTCAAGTCAGATGCCTTCAATGTTTGCTTACTTGTACATTTGGTTGTTGAAGAAATCATGAAAACTTCTAATTGAACTTAAGAAAAACATGTAATTAGTTTGAATGACATGCAAGCTTAGTAATAGGTAATGAGTAAAAGAAATTCATGAATAGACTACGACTTTTAAGTAAGACTTGCTTCTTTTTTGCTATTCAATTTATAACCAAAAAATTTATCATGAACTTTATGTAAGTCTAGTAGTAGACTTTTATGTATAGTAGAATGTGCTAGATTTTTAAATAGGTTAGCAAGTTTCGCTCTTTATGGCCTTTTAAGCTATTTTCGTGATAATGGAGATAGTCTGCTAGAAAGATATTCTGACAAAGATTCTAACAATAATAATAAAGCAATTAAACCAAGAATAAATAGTACGTACCGTGTACAATTGTCATATCTTTCAAACGCAGCATTAACAGGGCCAGTTGTATCTGCTGCTTTAGAACCACATAGGAACCTACGCATTGTGTTCGATAATATCTATTTTTTAGGTCTCCTTTTTAAAGTTACGTTAGTATATTAAGTTTATGTTCTATACTGAATGAGACTGAATGCAAAAACTGTTGAATGCCAAATAATAGTTATGAACTTTTAAATTTAATGGTTCAGTCTTGTGCCAAAAAGTTTTCATCGCGCACTTGTACTAAGCTGGTTCAATTTTATTTTATAGGGCAACTTCATCCTTAAACTTTATCAGCATTATGAAGCTTAACAACGCTTTTAATTTAGTTACTGTACACACTGAACTTCTCAGTGAAACTATCACCGTCAATCAGGTTCATGTTAAAGTGGATTACCACCCTTTGTCTTTGACTTTGACTCTCACAACAGGTTCAAAAGCTGTAAGTTTAATTGATTGTGAGAATTTGGGTTGTGTATGTACATTGCTAATTTTAGCTGAAACCGTTTGATCAATACCTTTGCAGATTACCAATTTCAGTGTAATTACAAAATGTGCTATTTGAGTCAGGTCAAAAGTTATTTGACTCTAAAAACTCCTGGAATTTATTTATATTTTTTTTTGGTCATTTATTTCATGAATTGTTTTGATCAAGATTGTTACGAATTTCATTGTTATCTCTCAAATATATGTTTGGGATACCTAAGGGATAAAAAAAAAGTAGGTATGTACTTAACACAAAATAAAAAAAAAAGTGGTGTTTTAAAAATTTAAACACACTGAAAGTATGATACGTACTTGTAGTAGAAGTACGTACCATACTTATATATTTAGAAATATATAAGTAGGTTTATCAGCAGTCTGCTTACCATAGTATAGGCTCTGTCTAGTTTAGGATCAGACGGCCGTGTGTGAGATGTGTCAAGGTATTATTATTAAACTTAGATAAACGTTATTTTTGTAAATTCATAAAAGAAAACAAAAAACGCTAAAAAGGGGCTTTATTCATTTGACAATTGTATATTATTTCAGGTAAGTGGAATAATGGTTCATCCTGAATACAATTCGACGACTTTTAGCCGGGACCTGGCTATCTTGGAGCTTCGGAGTCCAGCTGTCATCACGGACTGGGTGAGGCCTGTTTGTCTTTGGCCCGAGGATGAAATAAATCTGAGTTATATTATTGGACAAACTGGATCGGTACGTAGATTTTCCTTCATTATTCTTTTTCTTTACTGTAACTACGTTTACCTTGACGTAGGGGAGAACAGGGCAATGGGAGTCAGTGGGCAATGGTGGTCAATACAATAATAACATAATTAATAGACATCGATGAGAGAGTACACGCGGAAACAGTCGACCATACTACGCCCCGCTCCCACTCGATCGCCCGCTCAGATTGCCAAGAGCAAGCAAATGCTTGTGACGGTCTTAATACGTTTTTCCGCACTTTCTTTATAATTTTACGTGTGCACATAATAGAAGGTGAGTCGTTCATTTTAGACCATTTTAATAATTCAATGATTATTTTTCCTAGCTTAAACCCTAAAAAATACTATCGTAAGACATTTTCACTGAACAACTTAATAAATTATTTATTTTGGATTTTTTAAATTTTATACCTATATTCGGGTAATAGGAGTCAGTTGACCCTGCCGCAATTGCCCGCATTGTTTTTGTTTTTCAGCAATCTTTTCTTTTCACGCCCTAGATTAAAAGACAAGGCAAAATAGTCTTCTGACACTCTGGTAAAAGCAGAAGATCTTCTATAACAAGGAATGTCAATGAGAAAAGCTGTCAAATCAATGAATATTCCGTTTCCGACTCTTCGAAAGCGGTTTAAAAAGCAAAAATTTTCTAACCCACGCCATGTCTTGGAAGGCTTCCTGTATTTAGTCCCGAAGTGGAGAAGACTAGCAGACCGAGGTGATGGCTAAACATAAGTTTATTGCCAAGAATATATATAATTGTGACGAGACCGGGATCTCCTGGGAAGATTTTGGCCTCCAAAGGCCAAAAAATAGTTTGTTCTATAACCAGTTGGGAACGGGGGAAAACCTTTGTTAATTATTCATAGAAAATGCATATTCAGCTGTGGTTTCAATCAGCAAAAGAGAATCGGGCTTTCATGCAGCTGGAATTTTTCCAATTAATCCAAACATATTCTCTGCAGAAGAAATTCATTGTATCTGAAATTCTAAACGACTCAGAAGTCGTCGTTCAAGATTGCTCCATATCTATAACGGTTCCAACGGCTGTAACTCATACGTCAACAATCTCTGACCCAACCCCATCTACATCAACTCAGTATTACAGCCAGAGACAGCACTGAATCCTCAAATTAATACAAGTTCAAAGTCATCATCTTTGATCGATAAGTTGCTTCCAATGTAGACAAGGCAAAGAGACTGGGTCCTCTAAGAAATGAACTCCACCTCAGAGATGGACATGAGCCTTTCTAACATTTGCGACGATGACGCAGAAGACGATGGTTATAGTTGCTTAATTTGAGATGAGTTTGGCCGCAACAACTAGATGTGGTATAGATGCACTTCGTGAGGACAGTTGGCACATGTAGACTGCACCGGATGGGATTCGCCAGAAGGTTATGTATGCGATAATTGCTGAAGATGAGTTGAATCTCAATAACAACGCGATGACCACAATTACCCACACATGAGGACAATGGTGGTCAAAGCTAATTTTTTTTAAGTTAAATTACTACCAAATGATAATTCCCAAACTAAAAAGACTTTTTCAGACTGATAGTTAAATAAGCATAGTAAGTACAACTGTAGTTACAATAAAGTCTACTTAATTAATTTTGATTACTTCTTGATTCTTGCTTAAGTGACTCCCATTACCCCTTTCTCCCTTACTAGTGAAATAAAATATTCTCTATGTTATATATTCATAGTCGTTTAGACTTTATCGACCATAAACAAACAAATGTTTCTTCGTCTCTCCATTAAGATTAGAGATTAGGTTAAGATTATATAAAGATACCGGCACGAGCCGCGAGGACAAATTTTCAAAAATTAATAAAAATAAACTAGGGTACAGAAAAGTACCAAAGTACACGGTAGACGAATAATTTGTGCGAACCCAATAGACAACGAGCATCGACTGATGAACCAATCACGTGCACTGTCAGCGTGGTCAACGTCATATCAACCAATAAAAAGTGTGCTCACGACTCGTGCCCGTAACTGTTTTTTGTGGCAAACAAGCAGACGGGTCACGCGATGGTAAGTGACAACCACAGCCCATGGTCGCTTGCAACTTAAGAGTCACAAGTGCGTTGCCAACCTTTAAGGTGGGAGTAGAGGAAGAGAGGGAAGAGGGGGAGACGGGGAGGAGAGGAGAAGGGGGAGAGGGAAAGGTTAAGGCCTCCGGTAACCTCACTCATTCGGCGAAACACAATGCAACGTTGCTATGAGGCCGGTTTTCCGTGAGGCCGTGGTATCACTCTGGTCGGGACAGCCCATACGTGCACATATGTACATACATATAGTAAATACAGAATAAACAAATATTATACAGAATGTAATTTTCTTCATGCAAATCTTGGGGGTGGATACTAAAGAAAAAATACAAGAAAGTAGTATGCACATTAAAGGGAATCGAAATAAACATACTTAAATAACTTTCGATGATTTGTTGATAATTAAAAAAATTGGTTGCATTCTTGTTTACATCACAGAAGTATAACATATTTTTAAGAAAATGATTACAGGATTATACTATTAACTGTGACTTTCTATATCAACACCAAATATCAAATCACGGATAACACATCACAGAAAACCGGTAGTGAAGCAATGCTCGCATTGCATTTCGCCGCGTGAGTGAGGTTACCGGAGGCCCTAACCCTTCCCTCTCCCCTATTCCCGTCCTTCCTCTCTCCCCTCTTCCCACTCTTTCCCCCGTCCCCCACTTCTCCTACTCCCACCTTAAGGGCGGCAACGCACTTGTGACTCTTGAGTTACAGGTGCCCATGGGCGGCGGTAGTCACTTACCATCAGGTGACCCGTCTGCTCGTTTGCCCCCTATAATATATATAAAAAAAAAAATATGGAAATATTAACGTCATGTACAATTTTTCCTCGGTTGGCAAACTTCAGCAAATATTCCTAGTCGTACTCAAAACGTTTCAGATGATATCCAAAAGCTTAACAGGGTTTCGTTTACTCTCTTAAGTTGGCGGGGAGAAGCTCTTTCTTGTTCGTTCTTAGTTTAAAAAAATAATACTTTATTTTTTAAAACTAAGAACGAACAAGAAAGAGCTTCTCCCCGCCAACTTAAGAGAGTAAACGAACGAACTTAAGAGCAAATTGAGAAGGGAAATGAATCTAGTTTTGTTTTTATAGTGTTTTGTTTTTAAAAAATATAATATTTTATGCCTATAAAACAAATTAAGAGAAAGTTTTTTTTTTTAGTAGGAATTCATAACAAACCTCCTTTGAAGTATTTTAAATTATCACTATCAAATTTTGAAATAGATAACTTCTTTCTATAAACGTCTAGCTATTTTTCAGTATTTTTATCTACTCTCTAGATATTATTATTTTAGCTTTACAAAGGTTTTTGTTACCAAGTTGCCGGCACATTTCCGCGCTATTCAGGGCCGCGAATGGTCGAAAGATGTATTTTTTAAAGCTACTGAGAAATAATTATATATCAAGATATTAGTATCATAATTTAGGGAAATGAGTCTTGTTTTGTTTTTAAATGCTTTATTGGTAAAAAATACGATATTTTAGGCTTACGAAACCATTTTATAGAATTTTTTGTTTTTTTTTTCTCGAGACCTCACAATAAACCTTCTTATAAGAATCTTATAAGTATTTATTTGAATTTAGAAATAGATAACTTTCATCTATAAACGTCTAGCTACTTGCCAGTATTTTTATCTTGGCTGTAGCTGTTATAGATAGCTGATAGGAGAGGTTTTTGTTACCAATTCCGCACACAGTTCCGCGCGATTTCACGAAGTCCCCCCCCCAAATTGGTGGACTGTTAAGCTGGTTTCGAACTGTCAAAGTGGACGTTCTAGCGGGTACTCAATTTGGCGGGGAGAAGCCCTTTTACATTTTTCTTTGCCACTTCAACAGCTCGTCAACTGTTCCTCACTGCTCGACCAAAACCCCTTCTTGTTCGTCCCTCAAATTGGCGGGGAGAAGTCGTTCCTGCAAATCTCCTCTTTGCCACTTCAACCGCTCGCCAATCGTTCCCCATTGCTCGACCAAAACTTTTCTCTGTTCCCTCCCAGTTTATAAAAAAAAAGAAATCACCCTCAATTTGGCGGGGAGAAGCAACTCTTCCACACCTTCCCTTTGCCACTTCAACTGCTCTCCAACCGTTCCTCATTGTTCCATCAAAATTCTGTTCTGTTCGTTCCTAGTTTTCTTTTTAATAAAACAAAATATACCCTCAAGTTGGCGGATAGAAGTCGCTCCTTTGTTATTTCAATTGCTCGTCAACTACTCCCCATTGCTCTGCAAAAAACCTCCCTTGCCCGTTCCTAGTTCAAAAAAAATTAAAATAAAATAATGATTTCCACGATCAACTCTGTCACTATAATGGCACAGAGCTTTCAGATTTGTTTATTAGAAAAGTACTGGTTAATAATGAACATTTATTTTGTAATTTTTTTTTAATCTGCTCATGTTTCTGAGGTGCCTTACAAGCATACAATTTGCCGAAACGAGGTAAATTTCTAAGCCGTATCATAAATTATGACCTAAATATTAATTTACAGGTGGTCGGTTGGAGTTTCGAGGAATCTGTTTTAACTAATGCTGAGCTGCGTCTTACGGAGATGCCGGTAGTCGACCATGAGACCTGCATCAACTCTTTCGAAAGTTTCTACGATAAGTTGGCTTCTGATTACACGTATTGCGCTCGGTATAAAACGGGTAAGACTACATTCACACTAGTTTAGTTCCAATTTTTGTATTTGTATGTATTGATCTCCAATGACAGTAACTTAGACTAATGTTATCCGAAAACGCCCTATAAATTATCATAGTTATTCCAAATAGTATGTCCAGTCTGGACAGTGGGTCCAGACCGGACATACTACTTGGAGGCGTACCGTCGCGTCCTCTTTCTTTCGCTGTTTCGAAATTAGTAGATTTATAATGACTACATCTGACGGGCCCGTTTGTCTAGTGATTAGTGATCCTGAATGCTGAACCAGAGGTCGTGGATTCGATTCCCACCCAGGACAAATAATTGTGTGATCAGCACGATCATTTGTTATGTGTCTGAGTGTAATTTATCTATATTTTGTATCATCATCTTCCTGCCATTTACCAAGGTTTCATTGGGGTCAGCGCAATGAATAAACACTGCAAAGGGTTTTGGTCGGCCGTCTGCCTGATGCTAACCCTCCTTGGGAATGTAGTCGTTTTAAGGCGGGAAAGAAGGAAGACGGTAAATTTGTATAAGGAAAATGGGTAGAGAAAGGAAGCTAGGGTATGAGATACTGCAAGTTTCGAATGGGGAACGGGACTGAGACTGCAGTAGCTCGCAGAGGCCGGGGTCGCGTACCCGAGAATGTTCTGCATTTACCGTGACTGGAGAGGATACCAGCTGAATCTATAATATGTATGTATTTAGTAATATATAAGTATGTTTATCAGCAGTCTGGTTACCATAGCGAATGTTTTGATGGATGTGTGGTCTGACTGGGTTGGACAAAGTAAGGAATTAATACATTAGAGAGAGCCTGAAAGTAACGCCCGTGGATGAAAAGTTGGAGCAATAGATTATCGTGCATGTGATGCGGAGAGATGTGAGCAAAATGTGATGGAGAGTTTTATGTATGAAAGTGGATGGATGTAAGAGTAGAGAGTAGACGACCAAAGTAAAGATGGATGGACTGCGTGAAAGAGAATACGGGTAGAAAGATAGACAGATAGAGTAGAATGGAAGAAGAGAACACATTGCACTAACTCTAAATAAATTTGAGAAAAGGGTAAGACAATGATGATTGAGTTAGTAGTAGAAGACTTTGTTAGTAGAGCTTCGTGCCGTTCTATGACGTGCTAAAATTAAAAAAAATCTGTCTATATTAATTTCCCCCTCCATGTTTAGGTACCGAAATATGCACCGGTAACGACAGCGGTGGCGGCATGGTGTTTAAGAAAGGCAACTCCTGGTACCTTCGAGGGATCGTGTCTGTCTCAATATCCTTTCAGAACGAGAAACGTTGTGACTCAAAACACTACATAATTTTTACTGATATAGCAAAGTTCTTACCATGGATCAGGGATTTTGTAGACTTATGATCAATTAGATTATGAAGTAAAGACAGAAAAATTTAAAGGAGAAATATTTATGTGATGAATATTTCTCAAGTAAATATCTCTCCTTTGAATTCATTGTCTAGGAAACCAAAATATATTTTAAGGTTGTAATAATGTAAGGAGAAATGAGGTTATGTTAGTTTATTATTTTTGTGCTAATATATTCTTTTCTTCTTTATTTCTCTCATTTCATCTCATGTCATCTCATCTCATCTGGTCATCTTTTAATCTATATATATTTACTGACTAATCACGAATTATGGAAAACTACTTGACCTAGGAAAATGCAATTTGGCAAAGAAGTTGTTTATGAAAAGGAGACAATATCAGGGGCGGATTAAGAAGTTCTAAAATATAGATTTTAACGTTAGTAAGTATTTTAAGCATATGAAGTCGAAGGTTACAGATATCAGAAATGTTTGTATAAATTCGCTAATTTAACAGTCCCACATAAAAAATAACAAAATGTAACACCTGCCCATTAGGGCAGACAATCTGTATTTCTACACGTCGACAAGCTACGACCCACAGGAGCAAGTAATAATCATACAAACTTCAAAAACAGTACAACCTACAATGCAGTTGGTTACTATTTTAAAAGATAATATCCATAATATATTATCAGGCAAAAACAAAATAGTTCAGTACTATTAGTAGTAGTAGCTACTGATGAGCTTTAGTGTTATTATTAAAAAAAAAGAATAATATTTTTTCTTTCGACGCTTAGCTTTTATTTTAACACGGTCAAATTTTATCACTGGGCGACCCTTAGTTATAGGAACGAAAGGATTTTGCGATTGTCTCATAACCCAAGCAAATTGAGATAGTATGCAAAGCTCTACGTCATATTTCATTGTGACGTATAAGATAGATCAAGTTGGTAACTACGAAATGAAGCTTTGAATTAATCTTGCGCGGTTTACTGAACTAGAACACGACATAAAACAGATGTAACTTAGTTATTCTACCAAGTAAGCTAGAATTGTTCTTGGTAGATTTTGAATATTTAATTAGTAAACTATAATCTTGTATACTATTCTTTCTTTCTGGATAAAAGTAGTTCATAGGCGTTAGTGTGGCTTTTAAAACTATAAACTTACATACATACACTCAAGATTGTTTGCCTTTGAGTTAGGCAGATACATCATTCCTCGTTTTGTATTTGTTTGCATACTTAACGCGAGCAATACCCTATGTAAAATGATTTTTTTCTTACGTGTCTAATTTGGTAAACGCACACAACTTGGAACGAGAGTTTTGGCATAGTTACACATTTTTTGTTTGGCATTAATGTTTTCAACTATTTGAGAAACATGTCGTACGATCTGAATATAACTAAAACTGCTGCTAATTAATTATTTGAACTCTTTATTTTTGTTAAAATTGAAAAATTGTGAGAATAAATTTCTACAGATAAATTATGAAGATGACAATAGGGTAATACCCTACTGGTATCATCATAATCTTATTAAAACGTGTTTTAACACTATGGCAGATTTTGCTGCAACTACATTGTGTTTACACCAGTAAAAGAGCTCGTCGCTCGTGGAGCATCCACGCTCAGAGAAGGAATAGTGGATTGTATTATAAAGCCATCAGACAGCAAACAATCGGAGGATTTCATAACAGACCCGATTAAAATATATAATAATACCATTCGACCGAATTTAGAAATTAATAATGAAAATTAATATAAATAAACTATTATTATTATCTAGTCATTTTTAAATTGTTGCTTCTTTCGTAAATTTCAAAAACATCTACAAATGCCTGAATATTTTTCAGGTATTTGTAGATATTTTAAATTTCTTCCTAAAACTCAATACGATAAAAAAAACAGTGACCGTAGAAGTAAAATCGAAATAAGGGTAATTGTAGAATAGTATGGGATGAAGCATGAATTTTATATATGTGCGTGGCACTGCGGGCACAGCGAGTAACTAATGTGAAAATATACATTGTTAAGAAACCTAAATATAATATACTACTTATTGATAAATACTAAATACTTAGGTACATATAAAAAAAGAGTTAGTTTCATTATCATTCAATCCGATTTCCCTTGAATTGCACTTATAACGTTTCGTCTCATTTCGACCTAAACTCTTTGATTGTGACCATTATAAAAATCATTCAGTTCAGTGTCGTTCGACAACTTCCCATCCCTGTCTATTGTTTCTGGTTACTAGTTCGTCATGTTTGTGTATTAAATTAAACATTAATGGAAAATTGATTTTAGTAATAATAAACTGAATTAACGTTTCTCAACATTGTTCCGTGATTTTACAAGATAAGTCTTACTAGAAACGTAAACGAGTATTATTGATGAAACTCTTTTACGGACTAAAGATTTTAATAAACGATTCATTTCTATCGAAAACGTCAATTGGGCTTAAAAAAATTATGGCATTTGAAGATTTTCACCATGTCCATAGGTTACTCAGACACACGACTGTAGGCTTACTTACTTGTAGGCGTATCACATTAGCGGCATAAAATACAACCCTTACATATAAAGATACAATTGTATTGAGTTCCATTCATCTAATAAATTAAAAAACTTTTATTTCAAAATTAGAACTTCAAAATATTTATAATAAAATAAATAAAGTCACATCTGATTCGTGTCTTTCTCAAAAGTTATAGAATGAAAACAGTCGGAGTTGGTAACGAGTAGGTAACGCCTGATGATTGGTAGTTTCTAGCGAGGAGTTAGAAACGTAGCCTAAATTGATTCTATGCAGAATCGACTTGCTGTCTATTGTGGTAGTCTAGGTAGATTTGGAAGAGTGGGAGTAAAGCACTACTATACGATCAGATTTAGATCTACAGGGGGCAACTATGTGCGCATCGAGGGGATAGTGTGGCAGGGGAGGGCAGGCAGGTGAGGCCCCCTGGCTTTTGTATGCTTACTTAGTATTATTAAGGTTATCTAAGTCGTTTTGAGTGGAATGTTTTCTCGTAATCATGAGACCCATGGGTCGACAAGCTGGGTACGCTCATAGGGGCAAAATATTACCGTAACCTGTAACGATTTTCAAAATGGGCACTACAATTTTCCGTACCGTTGTTGCGATGTTTTAAGGGTTTTACCACCTTTGACTTACCAACTAGTAATAAAAGAAAACCTACAAGTACTTAACCTTGTGAATGCGACATACTTGAACTAATCGGTAGTCGTTGGGCTAACATCGTATAAAAGAAATCAAAAATATTATTTAGTTAAAAAAAAAAGCTTGTCATATCATTCTGACATAAATACCTTCATAAGAAATGTGTAGTATTTATTAAAAAAAACTATCTTTGTGATTCTGTCTGAGAGAATTTAGAGAGTCTTCGTCCATAAAAATATTCCAATGTTTCTGAGAGAAGTAAGGCGTAGTAAACCTTTGTACAAATTTGGAATCAACAGCCTGGGTAACTTCTTCAATCTTACAAAGAATTTATGGCAAATATCTGTATCGTTTTTTTAAATAAAAAGGTTCAAACTAATAAAAGATTCCATTTTTTAAATACACGATAAAACTTACGATAAAACGATTGAATTATATTTCTAATGTCAAGTATTTATAATATTTATCATGTTATAGATGGATGCTCTAATGCCACAGAGTTGCATATATTTTAAGATAATACCAGAAAGTTTTGACCATTAAGGAATTTAAACTTTAGTCGAGAGAACTAGCCCCACTACAGGTTTTCCCCAATTTGTTATAGTTTAACATAATAAAAAAAACTTGTGTGTATGTGTAAAATGGTGTGACTTGACTGCGTGTGTCCGTATTTTCAGGTATGTAAAGGAAATGTACACATAATCTTTTGACAGTTCTTTTTTATTAATTTTCTAGAAATTCATATATATTATAATATATATTTGTTATACAGAGCAACTAAAGAAGCTTATTATAAATAATATGGTTACGTTTGGCATGCATTGTAGGACCGGCGTTTTCATATCTAACGCAACAAGGTTTCAAGTGACAGCTTTGAGCTCTAAAAGCCCTCTAAATCTAAAATAATTGTTGAACTGTCTGGTAGGATACTTTGGAGCAAAATCTAAGTGCACGTTGCAGGTAAAAGCGATGGCTTTGACCTAAAACCGATCGATATTATTATTCATACAATGGCTATGTGTATCTTCTATGAACTCAAAGAACTTATATTTATTTCCTTTCAATTAGTCAGTGGTGGAGCGCCAATATATTTATAAAATGCATACATAATCGCACCATAATATATTTCGTTATATTATAAATTTCATAGTCTTTATAGTAAACCACATTCTGTTTGTCGAATGCAATTAGTGCTGGTACTGCTGTAATATTGCCAATGTACTCGACGATCTCAAGAGATGGCGTTAGCAGTCTTCAAATAATGTAAACGCGCTGCACCTGATTGGTGCAAGAAAAAACGGACATACCCTGCTCTCTTCGCTTTTCGCTGAGAAGACGCCTTTTAATATAAAAATTTTGTTCCGCCACGGACATCAGTTATATTTCTCGTGAAAAGAAGCTGATTTTCCGTTAGTCCTATAGCCGTGTAGTGTTTGGACTCGCTTGTAACCTTTACAAGGTGTATGTGGAGTGCTCTAGTCTTCGATCGTGACCGGCCGGTCAATACCTTGCAAGAGACCGTAGAAACCTCGCCGCTGCTCGCTGCTTTCTGGAGGATCGGGACTTGGTCGGTGTTGCAGGTTAGTGCTGGCATGATTGGTTTGATCGATAGAAGTGGTTTACTTCCCTACACCTCGTACGCTAACTGTTGAGCAATCACACCCTGGTCGGGCTATTTACACGCCTGACCATATAATTTGGTCCTTACGAGTACGGATAGGCCAGTGATTCACGTAAATATTGGTGAATTTACTTTTCTATTCATATCATAAAAAAGATTCACGTAATTCTAGTGAATTCTTGCCGCCATTTTTCCTCGCTCACAGATTTACGTAAAATTGGTAAATTCTGTGTTTAAAACGCACGAGAACTACGTAATTATTGGTAGACTCGTATTTAAATATAATTAATTGTTAGATTTGGTGAATTACGTATTAATTGGTAATAATATCCATTATACTCAATTTAGTTGAACTTATTTATACCTACCCACTTATTAACCGCTCCACCACTGTACTTTACGCTAAGTCATTTTAGGATTTAAATTTAACTTGTGTTTTTACACTAACTAGGTAGATATACCTATCACTTTGTAGTTGTATTGTGATATTATTTTATAAACATGACGGAAAGCGAATCAAGCCGCGAAGTCATGTTGGTTATGTTGAATCAAAAGAAAGAATTATTATTTCAACGTATTAATCGTATGTACACATCGTCGAAAGGTATAATTTCTTTCGATTCATCAACGCGAGCTAACGAGAATTTTCTGGCTGAAACGGAGATAATAGATGAGTTACGCGATAAATTTGAGTCCATTGTTGATAAAATAAATAATATAAATTTGTTATCAAAGATTACGGTCAATCCCGAGTATTCTTGCCTCGATTCATTTGATGATTTATACTCGAGAGTTAAACGCGTTAGAAATAAAATATTAACCACTTCTAAGGTGCGTTCACTCGAGACCAGTAGCTCGATCAAGTCCGTAGTGAAATTAGAACCTTTAGTAATTCCGAGTTTTGACGGACGCCCTGAAAACTGGAATACCTTTTATCAGTCTTTTAAAGCTAATATTCATTTGAATCAACAGCTTTCTGACTCGCAACGTGTACAGTATCTAATTTCTAAACTCACCCACGACGCACTAAAATTCACTTCCGGTATTATTCCGTCAGGTGAAACATATAAAATACTGTGGGATAGTTTGGTTAAGAAATACCACGACAAACGCTCATTAGGTACATATTATCTCAATAATATACTGGACTTAAAAACTTGCTCGCACACTGCGAACGCTCTTGATACCTTTGTTAGTAAATACTCCGCTTCGATTTCAGCTCTAAAAGAATTAGGCATAACAGATCTAACTGATTTTATTTTTCTTCAATGCGCTTTGAGAAGGATGGATCCTCAAACCATCCAAGCCTTTGAACTTTCGATTCGGGATGTGGAAGTGCCTACGACACAACAGCTTATCGCTTTTATACAAGATCAGGCTAAGATTTTGGAGCGCTCAAACCCGCGAAATTGGTCATATACGAAACCCGCTGCTGTTGTTACGTCGCCCTCACGCGACCGGCGCGTTCATCACACCTCCAAATCTTACGCAGCAGTTACCGCGAATTGTTGTTTGTGTAGTGGTAACCATCGACATTTATATGATTGCGCTCAGTTTAAAAATATGCGAGACGCAAGGGCTAGATATGAGTTTATTAAATCGAAGTACGGTTGCGTTAATTGTTTAAGCACTTTACATAAACTTCCGGATTGTAAGAGTACGTCAGTCTGTTTCTGTAATAAAAGACACCATAGGTTATTGCATTTTGATAGTAATAATTCGCAATCGCATGCGGCTATGGTAAATACCGCCGTCGCGTACTCGCCGCCGCCCGCTCATCGAGCGACCGTTACTTCGCCCGCGCCTTCTCATCGCGCTCACACGACTTCGTCATGCATTCGAGCGCCCCCGCTTGCTACAGAACCAGTTACACATACACAGTCTTACACTTCTTGTCATAAGGGTGATATACATTTGTCAACCGCTCAGGTATACGCGCGCTCTAAGGGTAGCGCTGGTATCAAATCTGTAGTTAGGTGTTTGATAGATAATGGCTCGCAGAATAATCTAATAACATCTGCTTGTTCTAGTTTATTAAATTTACCGATAATACCGTTGAATAATTCCTATGTTAAAGGTGTTGGTTCCGCTTCAAGTCCGATAATCGGTTATGTTCATTTAGACATTGAATCCCGTATTTATCCGGATCAGAAATACACTATACATGCGCTTGTTGTAGAATGCATTACGGATCAATTGCCTTCGAAATTTATCGATTGTGATCGCGACCTAGATTTTCGTAACCTTCCGCTCGCTGACTTAAGCTGGAATATTCCGGGCAAGATTGATTTATTGTTAGGTGCCCAGCTATTCCCATTTATATACTTAGGAAATATGGTCGAGTGTGGGCCGCGCGCACCGTGTGCTTTATCTACAACATTTGGTTACGTACTTATGGGAGATTACCCGCGTAAACATATTTTACCTACTGCCGCGTCTTTTTCTGCGTTAGCGCTTAATGATATAGTGCAAAAGTTCTGGGAACTTGAAGAAGTACCCATGAAACGCTTGTTGTCACCAGAGGAGACAGATTGCGAAAATATTTTCACGGCTACCGTGACCCGTGACGACGTACGTCGTTATACAGTTGCATTACCGTTCTGTAGGGACCCTTCGGAATTAGGTAATTCGCACGCTACCGCTTATCGCCGTTTCGTTTCACTCGAGCGTAAGCTCCGTCAGGCACCGATAGTGCGCGAAAATTATAACAAGGTTATTCAGGATTATATTGATACCAATTACCTCAGTCCTGTTAAAGAATCTGAGCTGTCCTCTGATGGTTATTATATACCGCATCACGCAGTAGTCCGACCTGATAAACCGATGCCGCGCATCGTATTGGACGCGAGTGCTAAAACGCATACAGGACTTTCGCTTAACGATATATTACATATTGGACCCAATTTACAGGCCGATCTGTTTTTATTATTGTTAGGTTTTAGATTATTTCCTATTGCAATGAACGCTGATATAAAACAATATTATTTACGGATTGGTGTACCAGTAGACCAACATAAATACCTACGCATTTTATTTAGATTCAACGAATCGGAAAAAATTCGAACTTATGCCTTTAATAGGCAACCTTTCGGTCTCAAGTCAAGCCCTTACATAGCTATGCACACTGTGCGACAGCTGGCTACTGACATGAGTCCGCTCTATCCTGATGCCGCGAAAGTGGCAGAGACCTGTCTGTATATGGACGATTTGGTTCTTTCTATTGCAAATGAGGATACTGCCACGCAATTAGCTCACAACTTGATTAAGTTTTTCAAATCGGGTGACTTTGACTTAGTGAAGTGGTCTAGCAATTCACCAGTGCTACTTGACTCGCTTCCCGACACGCACCACAAGTCGCTTGATTTTGATGTTGACAATAATGTCTCTAAGGTCTTAGGTCTCTCATGGGAACCATGTGAAGATAATTTTCATTTCACATGCGCCGCAATTAATGAAAGGTGCACCAAGAGAAACATACTCTCGATGGTTGCACGACTATTTGACGTGCTCGGATTGGTCGCGCCTGTGATTCTCTATGCCAAGTTGTTAATTAAGGAACTGTGGCTCAGCAAGTGTGATTGGGACGATCCTGCACCGGAGCACATACGCACCCGTTTTTTCGCTCTTGCGCAAGAACTTCAAATGCTTGACACTTTAAGGATTCCACGTCATGTAGGCGTCGAAGTTGGTTGTGAATTACGTCTTGTTGCTTTTTGTGATGCTAGCATGAATGGTCTGGGATGTGTCATTTATGCCCATTGTACCTACCCGTCTGGCATTCAAACTCGCATTCTTTGCGCTAAATCAAAGGTTTCGCCAACAAAAATCACTACGCTCGCTCGCTTAGAATTATGCGCTATTTTACTTATGTCAAAATTAATAAAAACTGTGCGAGACACATATGCAACACGTATGACCATTGCCGGGATATACGCATTTTCTGATTCCACTATTGCTTTATCATGGGTTCATTCTTCACCACATCGTTGGTCAGTTTTCGTCGGTAATCGCGTCGCTCAGTGCCAAGAAAACTTGGACTCTAAACATTTTTATCATATTGCCGGAGCTAGTAATCCAAGTGATTGTCTTTCGCGTGGTATGCTTCCATCGCAACTTTTGACCCACGATTTGTGGTGGAAAGGTCCTCCGTGGATTCGCAGCTCATCTGAGAAGTGGCCGATTAAGCCATTCTCGCTTAATAATTGCTCTGTCTTGCCTGAACTCAAGGCAAATGTGTTGGCTGCCATTACTCACACAGAGCCGCCGTTGCTGTGTACGTTAGCACAACGTGTTTCTTCTTGGGAAAAGTTGCTACGTATCACCGCCTATGTATTAAAATTCGCAAGACCTAAAGTTAAGGTCGAACCTCGTTCTATAGCAGGGTTGACAAGTGCTGAGAATGCGTTAATTCTCGCCGTTCAATCTGTGCACTTCTGTGAAGATATCAAATTGATCAAGGCTGATAAATTACCTTCAAAAAAGCTGCAAAGCCTCTTCGTCTTCTTAGACAAACAAGGGATTTTACGCATTGGAGGAAGACTTTCTGGATCAATGCTTCCTTTCGAAGCTAAACATCCGGTTCTTCTCCCTAAACGCGATCATGTCGTTGACTTAATAATACAGCATTTTCATGTTGTTAATTGTCACACCGGACCTGGACTTCTTATGTCTATTATACGACAACGCTACTGGATCTTGGATGCCAGGACTGTTATCAGGTCCAAGTTGCGAAAGTGCAACACTTGCTTTAAATGCAACCCAACGCATCCAACGCCTATAATGGCTGATCTTCCTGATTACCGTGTTTCAGAGGCCAAGGCATTTTGTCACACTGGTGTAGATTACGCTGGTCCGATAAGGACAATCCTTTCTCGCCGCAGAGGTCAACATGCGCAAAAGGCGTACATCGTTCTTTTTGTTTGCATGGTCACACGTAGTCAACATATTGAAGTGACCAGTGATTTAACTACTGAAAACTTTCTAGCCGCTTTTAAACGCTTTATTTCCCGTCGAGGACCAGTTTCATGTCTCTATTCCGATAATGGATCTACTTTCATCGGTGCGAAGGCACATTTAGATGAGCTGTATAGTTTTTTATTGAACTCTAGCTTCAAAAACGCGCTGTCGAATGAGTTGCTCTCTCGACGCATAGAGTGGAAGATGATTCCCCCAAGATCACCAAATTTTGGTGGGATGTGGGAAGGGAATATAAAGAGCATGAAAACGCATTTATATAGAGTAATAGGAAGTCAGTTACTTACATACGAAGAACTGCAAACTGTTCTTACTCAGATAGAGTGTATTCTTAACTCTCGTCCATTGAGCGTATTATCGTCAGACCCTTATCCTGAGGTGTTAACTCCCGCGCATTTTTTGATGTCTACTCCGTTGCAATATTTACCCGCTGCTGATTTGTCAGATCAACGATTGAGTCTGTTAGAACGTAAAAAGTTGTTAGATAGTATGGTCCAATCCTTTTGGAAGAAATGGCACTTAGAGTATTTGCACACGTTGCAAGTTAGGCAAAAATGTTCTACTCCCGACAAACCGGTAGAAATCGGAACTGTTGTTCTTCTTGAGCAGGAGAATTCTCCACCGTTGCATTGGCCGTTAGGAGTAATTACGGACGTGTTCAGAGGCTCTGATAACGTTGTACGCGTGGCGATAGTTAAAACGCAAACTGGAATTTACAAACGCGCTGTAACTAAATTATATCCTATTCCTACACAATAAATTCAACTTAGTTTAAACCTTATTTTTTAGTTTAGGCCGCTATATTTATCATATTTATTATTTAATCGCATAATGCATGTGTTACTCTCAGTCAGTTAGAAAATTCGCGTGTTTTGAAACATCTTGTGATGTTCCAAGGCGGGGTGCATGGTGGAGCGCAAATATATTTATAAAATGCATACATAATCGCACCATAATATATTTCGTTATATTATAAATTTCATAGTCTTTATAGTAAACCACATTCTGTTTGTCGAATGCAATTAGTGCTGGTACTGCTGTAATATTGCCAATGTACTCGACGATCTCAAGAGATGGCGTTAGCAGTCTTCAAATAATGTAAACGCGCTGCACCTGATTGGTGCAAGAAAAAACGGACATACCCTGCTCTCTTCGCTTTTCGCTGAGAAGACGCCTTTTAATATAAAAATTTTGTTCCGCCACGGACATCAGTTATATTTCTCGTGAAAAGAAGCTGATTTTCCGTTAGTCCTATAGCCGTGTAGTGTTTGGACTCGCTTGTAACCTTTACAAGGTGTATGTGGAGTGCTCTAGTCTTCGATCGTGACCGGCCGGTCAATACCTTGCAAGAGACCGTAGAAACCTCGCCGCTGCTCGCTGCCTTCTGGAGGATCGGGACTTGGTCGGTGTTGCAGGTTAGTGCTGGCATGATTGGTTTGATCGATAGAAGTGGTTTACTTCCCTACACCTCGTACGCTAACTGTTGAGCAATCACACCCTGGTCGGGCTATTTACACGCCTGACCAGTCAGTTCAAAAACAAGATATCTGTATTAAAAATCAAAAAATTACCTAAAATTGTTAGCCCTTTACGTTATTTACGGGGTCTTACCTTAAAATTTAAAATTATTTTTTAATCCTGTTTAATGCAATAGAATACTAAATATTTTTAATGACAGAACAGCGATAATTTCTTACATATAAAACAGAAGTCTAAGTTATTAAAAACAAAACAAAAATAGCTAATATATTGTAAGTCAACTTAAGGTATGTTTAGGTATTAACTTAATGTATGTTTGGAGTCATAAGACGAAACAGTTCTCCGCGAGAGAATTTCTCCGCATCAATCTAAATATGTACCTATCCCTTCTTAAAAATAAACTGTCAGTCGTCGGACAGCACGTCAGAAGTGAAAACACCTAAACACACACATATATATGTCATCATGACAACATATGTCATCATGACAATATATGTCAACTGAGTGTGAAGGTCACGCAAGTTCAGTGCTTTTTCTCCATACCAAAAGTACCCAACGTATCTTAAGAAGTTTTCACTTCAAAAACGTAATTTTTATGTCAATAAAATCAATTACTATCTAAATATTTTCCTAGACGGGTTATGAAAATTGTTGTAACAAAAATGTTTGTTACTACAATTTTCCTTTTTATTTATTTACCTAAAATCTTAAATATCTTGAGCTATCATTGTATAGACTTAGGTACGATGACAAGTCAACACATATATTGGACGATTTCTTCTATATATAAACTGTAAGTATTTGAAATTTCACGTTAATGCGTTCACGAAATTTTCTTAATAACGAATAAAGAAGAATAATTTTTCCACCCGAGATGCATAAAATGCGTACAAATGTTATGTGAGAGTTTTAATCTCTGCCATTGTACTAACCTAACCATTAAGATGAAGAAATAAAACAAACACATAATACATATTTTAGTCTCAAAACATATTCACATAAATATGCAACTTATGTAAGCAACTAGCATGTAGTTACATCCGATCTCATTAGATATTTAAGCTAATGGAGCCGAGTAGTGTATGCTCTGCAAAGCCGACTAATGTAAACCGTAATGTGATTTTCATTAAGAGTTTTACTCAGTTTTATGTATGTACTGATTTTATAATGTGTCGGCTTATTATCAAATATTTTTATTGATGTCACCATCTATTTCTTTAATAAAATCAAGTTTTTAAATTTCAGAGATTTAAGATTAAATCAATGGACTCTCCATTCGCCATTAATTTAATCTTGAACTAATGTATTAGATTTTTCCTTAGATAAAGCTCTTCGTCTCTAACAAGGTCTTCGAGCTCAGCTTAATAGATCAAATGTGGTGATTGAGATGTACCTGTTACTTGAAAATAGTACTTATATAGTGGTTCAACACGACTTGGTGGCTTAGTTACTGGAAGATCTTCCACATGCAGTGATGGTATTATTACGGAAGACACCTGTGTGTATTTTATCGCGCGTTTAAAACTTCCGACATCCGTAAAAAAAAAGAATAGGCACTTACGTGATCGCAAGGTTCAAACTAAATATCTCCTTTTCCTTTGAATGAAATAAATGATTATTTTTTCTGATAATAGGTGCATAATTATCTACGAAGTACGCTACTAATTTTACCGGGGTAATTTTGTGTGATTTGATACGATTATGTGTAATTTAATACTTGTAACATTAAGTGGGCATTTTTCACGTTTTATATAAAATCTTTTTCTATAGATCTTAATGCTATAATTTGGCTATAATGTTTTAGTCTTTTTCTATAATCAAAGCTTTCTTCTATAACATTATAAGTCTATGGCTTAAAATAGTGTTTTGACAACTTTCAAAATATAAAATCAAATTCAATGTATACTAACCTCATAGAACTTTTAAACACTGTAAATTCTATTGTATACAATATCGGAATACAGTTAGTACTATACTTAAATTCAAAATCATAATGCAAAATTTACAAGAAGTTGAATTCAATAAGTTTATCTTACAAAACTTGGCCAAGTATGTGCCTGGAGATTTGGTAAACAATGTGCCACAGCGTAGCACATCCAACATCAGTACGTTGTCTAACTTGCTTTGGAATGTCCGTAAGCCGGAACTGGTGAGCAAGCTCTGGCCTGTGACAGTGCTAGTCAGCGTGTGTGAAGTTGTTATTGGCCTGTGTCTTTTAGTATATATTGGCCTCTTTCCCCACGACTATGATACCCTATACAATACTGAAGATTCCAAATGTAAGTAAGAAATTACTGGGGTTGTTTCAATTTGTGCTTTAGATCAAAGTTTGAGAAATAATAAAACCGTGCTTGTCCAGCGTGGATGCTTTAAGCATAGAATTATAATTTTGCTCAGATTTACTCATGAGGGGCCGTGAAAATTCGTGTATTAATATTCTTGTTGATTCATTCATTTGGCTGAAGAATAGTATTTCTTAAAATGCGCTGTACAATTTGGTTATCAAGCAAAAATTCTATCGGCAAAATTTAATTATTTTACGAAATTTATTAAAAGCCTGATTATTTAGTCTACAATAAAATTCCATTTATTTAAAGCATACTGAACTTTCCAAAGAATAAAAATATGTCCCAATTAGTATGACTTACGTAGGCAGTACGTTGAACAGTGTAATTATTTATTTTCTGTTTCAATTGCCATCTAATGCTTTCGTAAGATGGAAGACTGCGGTTTTGGGCCGGTTTGGAAGTATGATCGGTTTTCTGGGTGTCAAATGGTAGAGAAACTACAATGCTGCAGAGTGACGGATGAACAGTCCCTGGAAGTTTTAGAGCTGTAAACTTTTTTCGGAATTGGTCTCCGTGTATTCCACCACCCATAACCAGGAACCGCAAACACGGCGGCCGTGGACTTGGTATTGGTATAGGGCCCTGTTTCCTCATTTACTCTCAAGGGCGGTCCATTATGCGCTCAGATAAGGCTGCATAGTTGAGCCCACCAAGCTCCTTTCAGAAGTACAGAAGCTTCCGTGGCTTCCGAAGATCGTTACCAAACCGTCTTAGCAAGGAGATATTTTACATCTATATTATATGTGTATATACTTCGTGACCGGTTATTTTATTCTGAAAGATTTATAATATTGCCTTATAGAAAATGTGCTCAAAACATGTATTTTTACTTGCAGTGATAAGTTATTTAACAGTTTTCGGTTGTGCGTATCTTATGCTAACTGGGCTTGTGTTGTTATTTGCTCTGATGTTAGAGAAGCAAGAATCAATACGAGTAAGTATTAGTGATATCATATTTATTATACTACATAGCCTAATCCTAACCTAATTATCATGTCCATCGATCACTACCCAGCACGAAAAACATGAACACTATATAAGGTGATAGAAAATTAAATAAATATAGTTAGTACAGGGTTTTTTAAGTTATTATTTTTGAAATATTGGTACAAAGCTCTTCAAGGTGATCTGTTTTCCTTTAATACAGTTATTGATAACAGTGGCGTTCTAATGCACTTGTTACCTTAGGGTAGCAACAACTTTGCACTCTTTAGTAATGAAACTAGTGAAGTGAGGTCAGTGAGGTGAGCTTAAGTGAGTGACCAATCCACTAGCGCTGCAGTCTCACAGGCTACAGCAATATGCTAGGATAGGTGCCTTCTCTGGAATTGCACAAGGCACTTTAATTACTTTGGTTATATTTCTTTTTATTGTAATAATTGTGTGCGGTCCTGTGAATGTCAGAATAAATGTTTCTTTCTTTCTTTCTTCTTCTTTCTTTCAATCTAAGTCCAGTTCTGGGTCATTAAATGTTTTGCTCAACCTACTGAAGTCACTGCTTTTTCATTTTAATAGACTTATATTAGTTTTCAGTGTCGTAAGAATCGTTAAAAACCTGTAAAGTTAGGATTCGTTGGGCAAGAAATTGACAATAGGCACGATCTCAGATAAAAGTGCATACCAATTTTTATATTTTATAATGGCTCAGGTCTCAGACTCGGGGTCCACAGATTGCCAGTTTGAACATACCCACCGCAATGTATTATTGACATTTTATGGACACATAACTAGGGATTCTTAATATTTACAGCGTATGGTCTTATCTATGCCTGTATTAAATAAAGTCATCATTTTCCACTGAGGCTCCATCCCATTCATGTAATATCGAGATAGTAACAAGCACAGTGTGTTTCATCTATTTTTAAATGTACTCGGGGATCAAGTCCAAAACAACAGTAGCTTCGTATGTAAGCCGAGTCGTCGTTAAATATAAAAAGCAATCCATGGGTAATGCAAGTCGCAGAAGTAAAACAATGAATAAACGTGGTATTGTTAATAAAGTACAAGACGTGTGATTCATACGGCCTATGTTGTTGTTTTCTATTTTGAAATATATTTGATTTTATTAAATATTGAGATGCATTTACTAAATAAATGATAACTGTGCACTCATTATCTCAAACTATTTGACTGAATATCACCCATTCGTATCCAGTAGACGAATATTATTATATATAATCGTCGTAATACTTTTACTCTAGTTAAACAAACTCGAGTTTTTCGATTCTGTATTATGTTTTAATGATGAATTAACATTTAAATGCTTTTTTGTTGGAATCCCACTAATATTATAAATGTGAAAGATTGGATGGATGGATGTTTGTTACTCTTTCACGCCAAAACTGCTGAACCGATTGCGATGAAACTTAGTATGTAGATAGCTGGAGACCTGGATTAACATATAGGCTACTTTTATCCCGATATTCCCACGGGATCAGGACTTACGTGGGTGAAACCGAGGGGCGCTGCTTATTATTACATACTTTTTGATCGAATGAGCAAAATTTGTACAAGCGCTCTTTAAATATATTACTATAGTATTAAACATTATATAGATTACTTTATAATCATTTTAAAAAGCTGTAAAATGTATTACTTCAGATTCACATATTTATGGCAGTATTTATGTGCGTCTACATGTTTGTGCTGGCATGTGTTAAGATACATTTGTCACTTCTCGTCATAGAACGAGGTAAGATATTTCATGTATTTTGTATTATGTTTATTCAGATTCAGATAGTTTATTGTTATCACGGGTATACAGGGTATTACAAGAAAGGTCTTAGTTCTAAAGTACAGATCTCTGTGACATACCGTACTAGACGGTGTACAATATTACATGTCATATTTAAATATACAAGAGAATAATTTTAAACACATAATATTTATCCCATATAATAAAGTTATAACCTACTAGCTATTGCCCCTTGCTTCGCTCGCGTAAAACCTATTTTTCTATTCTCACTTTCACAATCATCACGCAATCATGATGATCCCCACAGGCGTCCATATTAAGTTTATCAGTTTCGTTTTTACAACTAAATTAAAAGGGGAATGATAAAGGTCATTCATCACACACTATAACGGCACTGCAACGGCACAGCTACAGCACGGCGGCGCGCTGTAAGCTCGCTGACCGCGAGTCGAGTCGAGTTGTATGGTTGCAGCAAGCGCGCTTACTGCCCGGTGTTGGCTTTTTCATTTTGACATTATGAAATGTATTATACGACAACGTTTTAAAGCTCAGATTTGAATGACAACTTAATTGCTGGGGTGGAGCCAGAACAGTATATGTGTGATGAGCTTAAAACAAGCGAATAAAAAAATACATAACGACTAATGGTAAGATACTGTTTTAATAACTTGAGCGGCATGAATTTAAGTTAGTGAAAAATTTACTAAACTGATGGCTAATATTATTCATAAAAAAAACAAACTTCTAAAAGCGTGATGCGTATAATCCATTTAGGATATTTAAATTTTAGGCGTGTGACTGAATTACTAAGTGAGCGACTAGAAATACAGGGAGAGGGTGACTTTAATATTAAGTTGGAGAAGATTTCTCAAAAGGAAAAAAGAAACCCTTAAAGGATCACTTTGTTGTCCGTCTGTCTGTCCGTAAAGACCAATTTTCTCAGGAACGCGTTAAGGCATCAATTTGAAATTAACATCAAACACCGTCTGCAGCTGGAAGCTGTAAAAAAAATTAAGCTTCTAAGTCAACGCAAGATACGCCCATTTGAACCTTATATTTTAACATTTCCATGCGAGAAGCAAAGTCTCACAACACAATTAGTAAAGAAAAATATCTGAAAATCGTGATTTTTTCATATCACATGTTTTTTATTTTTTATTATATGCTTATACTAGCAAGGCTTCGCACGGATAGCAGAGATATCTTCAATAATCATTAACATATTTGAATCAATTTATACAAAATCTTAACAAGTTATACACATAAACCTAAACCTTCCTCATGAATCACTTTGTCTATTTGTGGAAACCGCATGAAAATCCGTTCAGTATTTTTTCAGTTTATTGCGAACAGACAGAGAAACAGACAGATAGACGCGGTGGGGTACTTTGTTTTATAATATGTAGTTTGAAAAAAAAGAAAATGACTGTTACGTAACTTATGCATATCACTGTACGGTTAAGTAGTAGTAACTAAGAATATACAACCAAAAATTTTCGAGAATCGATTCCCGATATTGATGAACTATCTACATATAAGTTTGTACGGAACCCTCGGTTCGCGAGTCAGACTCGCACTTGTCGAAACGATAGACTAAGTTGCATGTAGGTTAGGTTAGGTTTTCACGGGCTGGTTTCAACTCCACGACAAAGCGCGTATTTTGCGTTGGTGGAAATAGAAGCTATTCGAGCCACCCTAACTCCCCGAAGAATCCCAGTAACCCCTTAACGTTACCGACGATCTCGGAGAGTGACCCTGGCGAGCCAAGGTACTTAGCCCGGTAAGTTGGATGTAACGTGAACAGATCTTACAATTGGTCATACATCTGATAAATAGTCGGATTTTATGAAATAGTCAAAAATATTAAATAAAGTTTTCACTGATCAGTTCCATGTCCATACTAATTTTGCTATTTTGTTTTTATAATTTTACACAGATGCGGCCAAAATAATTGATCAAGCAACCAAACATAATGTACTTTTGAGTCTAGGATGTGTTATTGGTGTAACTACATTGTTGGGATCAGGTTCGTACTTCATAATTTTTAGGGTTCCGTTCCTCAAAAGAAAAAAAAATAACCGTTATATGATCACTTTGTTCTAGTTCGTTTTAGTCCACATGCGCAACATGACAACATTACGTTAGTAGAACTAAACAAAGTCGGATCTAGATCTGTCTTATTTGCCTGACTCGTACGCAACTTTCGGTGCGTGTTGTGATGCATATGTAGAGGAGTAGTGATATGATCATAATTAATCAGTCCTGATATGGCTGTGATACAATATGTGAAACGACCCGTTTTGTTTCGATTCGATTTTTTCCGATCATGAAAGTAAATAAGGATACAGATCAATTTCAGTCTGAACGCGTCCAATAGTTTCGTTTAGTTAATTAAAAACGGCTTCGCGACTATTTTATTCCATCGTGATACGAAAAAGATGTCTCGATTCATGTTATTTGGTAAGGTTTGCGTAAATACTAAGGTCACGTAGATGCTTTTAGAATATATATTCTCACTAGCTGACCCGGCGAACTTCGTACCACCATATTTTATTTCTCTAATCGCAACTAAGGAAATAAAACCCTTCCGGTAAAATCTAATTAGCTAAATTGAAAATAAAACTAAAGTACTCAATTGAAAAATTCATATTGTTGTACAAAATGACTCGTCCATCAGATGTTAAATCGCAAATAACAGACAAATAATTAGCTGAATTATACGGTATTTCGTTCACTACAAAATAAATTTAATTAATTTTATAGCGTCAACAACACGTGGTAATTATGCTGTTAAAATGTAGCTTATATGACACGTTCGTAGATTTACCATAGCAGCGCCATCTATTGATTACTTACTCAACCCAGTCGAAAGGTATCGACATCTGTTAGAATCATTTGGAGTTAACAGATAATTGTGACTGTCAAATAATAACAGACAAATAATTAGCAATAAATTAAAATTGCGACTATAATTTGAGATTTAAACTATCCTATCTCTCAAGTTGGATCGAACTGCACATGGTGTGCGAATTTTATTATAATCGGTTAAGTGGTTTAGGAGTCCATTGAGGACAAACATTGTGACACGAGATTTATATATATTAAGATTATTATTATTATATATATATAAATAATATAATATATAAGAAGATATGTAATGCACAATCTACGCTAGTATTATTAAGCTATTAAAAGTACAGTAATGAAACGCGTTGGGTAGGTGCTTGACATTTGGAGTTAGAGATGAATTATTTCTAATATTTATGCAATAATGTTAATTTATTTTGACCTATTTAAAACTGTGGTTATATACTAAGCTCATACTATTTGCTCCTTGAAATAAGTATTAAATTTAATCTGCCATATATTTCCGGGCAGTTTTATTTTATATAACACGGTAGTTTCCACTCATTAAATTAAACATTTCTGTTTTCAGTGATATATTTCATTGCCACCGTGACTGTGTTTACATATTACAATTTGAAGTACATTCAGCCGAGTTAAGAAGCTGACCCACAAAAAGTTTTGAGCGTAAGACCCAACTTAATCGCTGTAACTATCAATGCTTCTTAATATAAAGCTTACCAAACATCTACTGTTATAAATACTTTCATAAATAATTAAAAGCTTTGTAAAATATGTTTATCCCAAACGTTCAAGAAGCAAAAGGTCTGATTGTCGTGCCAAGGCATTTTATGTACTAAGTAAATGTTGTTATGTGTTATTATTGCTTAGTTGAATTTACTGAGTATCAATACGTCGCCCCAACAGACTATCGTATGTTACAATGGTTTGTGACGAGATTACGCCAGATTTTCGATATTGTGAGTCGACATTCTAAAACGAACTGTGCAAGTTGATCTGTGAATTTCAAATAAACTTATTTATAATATTGTGTGTTAATATTGTTAGTAGTTAATGTAATTCTATTCTAATAGCTAATATAAATTCTGTAGAAATTAATCGTTTAAGAATAAGCTGTTTCAAAGAGTTGCCGAGTAAGGAATTCGAGTAACAGGACTAGACTACTACTGATATACTGTTGTTTTTCTGCTTTTATCATCACCCGAGCTCCATGAAGTCCGCTGATCTTGCGGGTGCTTATTTAACATCATGATTGGTACAAGTGAAATAAACATACATTTTATTTTATATATTTCATTTTTGTCGGTCAACGAAAGAGCCTACAACTTAGTTCGTTTTAACTACTACTTCTTTAATAACCCCGGAAACCGCAGACGAGAAAGGAAGTGCTGGCTTGTGATCACTCGCAAACCAGTACTACCTTTAAAGCAGGGCTGCCAGGACAACTTATATTATACCGCCGAGTCTTGGAACTTATACAAAACTATGAACTATTATATAAATATCAGTGTTGTTCAACTACAGTACGTTATGTTCGTCGTAAAAAGAATTTGATGACCTTTTTTGAGGGTTGTTGTGGATAAATAAAACTGTGAATCTTATAATTAAAATGTTGTTCGCCTTCGCCGTAAAAATTTGATAACCTTTTTTTTTAGTTCTCATAAAAAAACTTTTTGGACAGCCCCTAGTTTCAGACGATTTGTTTTATGTATATGTAATGTGTATGTGTATTGTATCCAATTATACAATGCAATCTACTATACAAAGAGGATACATAAGATAACCGAATTATACGAATTTTGTATCCAATTATTTATTAAAACTTTTTGCACATTAGTACATATGCGGATTTAATGCCTAAGGCATTCTCTACCAGCCGACCTTTGGGTGATGCAGAGAAAAGAAGAAGTAGGTGCAATTAACAATCTTGTAAAAAAAATTACAAAGAAAAGAATGGGATACATACAAAATTCGATACGAATATACACACACATTATACACAAATACTCGTAACTTTAGTGTAACATATATACATATATACACACATACATAGCTATATAATACATAATATACTATTATAAGTACAAATAGCGACATTAATGGTTCGAACTATTGACGAGTTCTTTAAATAAGAGCTCCTTTACTTTTACCTTAAAAGTGTAACGATTTGAAGCCGTCCTGACTTCGAGAGGAAGCGCATTCCACAGAAGAATCGATTGTACCGGTAAGGAAGAGCCGACGAACCCAGTGGTGTGTGACGGACAAAGTAGTAGGTCATGGTTATTGCATAAGACTTGGAAATTTGGTGTCATTTAAGTAGGGTGAAATGGGGAATCGAGGATAGGGAAAAGGGTAGTGAGAGCGCGCATTTTACGGCGTTGTCGAATGGGCAACCATCTGAGCTGAGAACGGAAATATGGTCATATTTACAAAGATTAAAGATAAATCGATGCAAGATGCAAATGCAGTTATTAAGAAGACTGCATCATCATCTGCATTCAGGTCATAATACCATCTGGCAGCCCTGCTTTAAAGTCCTGAATAATTTTTACACTCGCGCTTACGCGTGTCAATAAAACTAAGAATTGAAGCCCCATTACACATAATAGAGTACTACGATTGTCCTGTTTACTCTCAGAAGTGCCAAATTCAATCACCTTTTCGCATTTTATGAGAACACCCCTTTAATAAAATATTTGAAACAATTCGTGAAACTAAAAGACCGCAATCCGGTGAAGTAAATAATTAATGTTGTTGTTGAATCAAAACGTACGTAGTTTTAATTATGAAATGTCCCTCTGGAGTACCTGGTATTAAACAAATCCCTTGATATTACATCGAGCTGTTATTGTTACCTTTAGGGAAATCAATGGAGCATATTCGGGAATCGAATTTGTTTTGTATTGGATATAACTATTCCGTTTACGTTGAATTCCCTGTTTGGGATCGAAAGGAAACGATTGGAAAAAATGTATTACAATTTTTTGCGTGTTCTTTTGTTTTATTTATTCTATTTCAGAGAAAGGCATATGTGAATTTGTTTGCAATAGGTATACTACGTCATAGATACTGTGTCACCGGGACTTCGGACTCATAAAATTTTGCCCTTAAAACAGGCAAATGTTAGATTTAAGTGGTTTTAGTCGGTTCGATTCCGACACACCGCCCCACCGAAAACCCCGGTGGGATGACGGCCCGGGGGGGTTTCCAAACGCACAAAAAAAAAGTTACCCAACAAAAAGAGTTACAAATTTAACAAAATAAATTGTAACAAATTTTGTCTGTTGAACAGTGATAAAAACCTATAATTATTCGAGTAAAATACCGCATAAAGTTTATTTATTTATTTAACAAAATAATAATGAATCTTATATTTTCTTTCCAAGGATCGGAGAGTTATTATATCTCTGGGAAACCTAAGTTACAATAAAAGTAATTTAACACTTATAAAGCGAGTAATAACATAATGAAATTATTCAAAGTGCCACCACTATTAAAATTTCAAATGTAATGTCTGTATAGAAAACAATATATTTAAATATATACCTACATTAAAATAGGAGCCAAACAAAAGTTTATGAACTCGTCGCTTAAATAGCAATGGGGAATGATATCCAATTATAATGCCACCACTGACTAAAATGGCGGCCTCTCAATCATCTGTTAATTATATTTTATTAAAATAAGCTTGTGTTTTATAGTAATTGAATCACAATACTTGCTGGTGGAATGTTATTTTCTTAGCCTTTTTTTGGATAATTTTACAATGTTTGACGGCACAAAAAGTCATTTTA
The DNA here is from genome assembly GCA_949752705.1 of Callimorpha dominula. Classification (NCBI taxonomy): domain Eukaryota; kingdom Metazoa; phylum Arthropoda; class Insecta; order Lepidoptera; family Erebidae; genus Callimorpha; species Callimorpha dominula. Next base: position 8,558,684 of record OX457009.1, on the reverse strand, counting down.
ATTAGATGTGCGACAGTCGACCGTTCACTTACTGCACGCGCCAAACGCACTTACAGCGGTGCGAGTCAAATAAGTAAATTTTCACTGACACCGCCTGAATTGGTGCCACTTTGAGATGGCGGGCCGGGCATCTAGACAAACAATAAACAAAGATACTACGTAAGTATATTGTTCAAATACTTACGATTAATTATGTCTGTACCATGTCTGTACATAGGGTGCGGACAATTATTATCAACGTGTCCGGTGCTGTGAAACTCAAGTATGTAGTTGGTTCCCTCACAATGTTTTGTTTACAGTTATAGCATGTGTAATTAATTTATAATTGACATAGAAACTTTAAAAAGACGAAGGACTGCGAATTGTATTGTAACTGAAAAATACCAATTTAGTTTAGTTGTAAAATAAAAATAGTTATATAAATGCGCTTTTTTGCGAGCTCTTAGCTCGTTTTATTGTTTATTTTATATATAATAGTTTGTTATGTGATTAGTTCAAATATATTAAAAAAATCAAACACTTACTTAGTGCACTAACAAACAGAAACAATGTAGTTTATAATAATAAATGCAAGTAGGTACATTCACAACAGGAAGCTCAAGGAAACGTTCACCCTTAATTAACGAGCTGCTTAGGTACCTAAAATTAGTGATATGGCGTAACCCTCATTGTGAACATGACTTCGGTCCTCAAGTAACAATTCGAGCTATTTCAGATTACAGTGGAGGGTTGAATTTCTCGACCCTTTGTAACGTCAACTATTCTGATATCTTTATTTGGGTTTAGTTGGGATTAAAGATTGAGGCTTCATGTTTTAGTTTTCAAAGACTTGAATGATATGCCGCCCGTATGTAACTTAATTTCTGTTCAGTTTAACAAGTTCGACATTTTAACCGTTTTAAACAAATCCAAATACTGCGAATCCAGTTATTATCTATAATCGGTTGTACACCTCCTCAAAACATAAATTTAAACATACAATACATTCAAGCATACTATGTCTTCTAAGATACCTCGTTCTTTTACAATTTTAAATAGAAATTGTTATTGGACATGCCATAAACAATTTTACCAGTAATATATTAAAATATCACTACATATTATAAAACAAAGTCGGGGGACTTTGTTTTATAACATTATAATATGCCTCGTCTGTCTGTTCGCGATAAACTGAAAAACTACTGAACTGATTTTCATGCAGTTTTCACAAATAGACAGAGTGGTTCATGAGCAAGGTTTAGGTGTATAATTTGTACCCGTGCGAAGCCAAGGCGGGTTGGTAGTGTAAAATATTTTAATGTAAAGGCAATGTATCTTTATAATTCGTACCTCTTCGCAAATAATGTCATAACTCAAATAGGTATATGTCTAATATAAAAATCTCGTGCCACGCTGTTTGTGGTCGAACTCCTCCGAAACGGCTAAAACGATTTTGATGATTTTTTTTTTGTATATTTGGTAGGTATGAGAATATTTTTTGACCGAAATCGCTCTAGTGGCTTTATAATATATGTATATGCTTTAACTAAATGTTTAGAATACCAGACGGTCGTGAAGGCAACAGCTGATAATTTGTGTTGGTCTAGTTTAGTTGTGTCTAACACATGCGATTGGTGATAGCGGTAAATTGAAAAAGTTTTATCCATCTAACTATCCAACTCTGAGATAAACGCTTAATCTCATATGAGATCTGTGTGATATGATGTGGGTTTTCCAATTAATCGCTAAAACTATAGAACAAACTTTGCACCTATGTAACAATGTGTATTTTATTTATGTATCAAAATTATTATAAGACTTTAAAAATTCGTATCTTTGGAATAACATCTCTCTCTCTCTCTCTCTTTCTCTCTCTCTCTCTGTTTTCTCTCTTTATCATGTCTTTTGCACCTACCACTTTTATTTCTGCATCACCCCAAGGTTGACTGGCAAAGAATGCCTTAGGCATTAAGTCCGCCTTTGTACAGTCTGTGCATGAAGCATTAATAAATAAATAAAATAAATAAATAAATAAAGCAAACATATTAATATTATTTTATTTGTTTGAACAAATTGTGATATCTATAATTTAAATGCTAAAGTGAATTTGTGTTCCCGAGCATGATATAGTATAGTTTGTATAGGCATACAAATTATTTTAGTTATTATTGAACTGTTTTAGTAGATCGGAGCAGAAGTAGAAAAAAAATTGATGATTTAAGAACATAACTCACGTAAGACGCAAAACAATACTATGCGAGAAAAGCTATTACAGCGAGTGCTCATGTGTTCATATTTTTATTAACAATTTTGCTTACTGGATTGATCTTGATGAGACTTTCAACGAGCCCAGACAGCCAGTAAGGGCTATGTCTCAATATCACACGAGGTCTTGGAGCCAATTCCGATCATACAGCCTTTTAACTCGGCTAAACTTTAAACGCCACCATCAAAGATTATATATGAATCATAATGTACTAAAATACTTAAAATACCCAATGAAATCTTCCTAATAATTAAAAAACTGAATGGTTTGATAATAGCTTATGATACTGAAATTGATTTTCCTCTTTTCTTTCTTCTTTATAGGACAAATCCCGCACTAGACCTTATGAGGCAGGTATCTTCAGAAACTTATTAACACGAACTGTTGAAAATATCTAAAAAAATCGGTGGTTATTTATCAGAACGATATTTGATCTACAACTAGAACTGAAGCTCGCCAAAAACTCGTAGGTGCTAAGCAATTGCCTATTATGTACTCGTAGATGTGGTGTATGACAGTTATAGGGCATTACACAGAGAAACCTAAGCTGTACGCTTTCTATTGCGTCTGAGAAGTTAAGTGAGAAGCAGGCGTGCTCTATCTATTTCCAGCAGGTGCAAGGATTGAAATAAAACAGTTAAATAAAAAATAAACAGCAGCTATGGCCATATCGTGATAATTGGTGTTTTATTTTAAACTATCACTACATATTGTAAAACAAAGTCCCCCGCCGCATCTGTCTGTCTGTTCGCGATAAACTGAAAAACTACTCGTACTGAGCGGATTTTCATGCGGTTTGCACCAATAGAGAGAGTGATTCATGGGGAAGGTTTAGGTGTATAATTTGTTAAGGTTTTGTATAAATTGGTTGAAATGTGATGATGATTGTTAAAGATGTCTCTGCTATTCGTGCGAAGCCGGGGCGGGTTGCTAGTAATATGTAATTATAGAATTGTGGTTTTAATTTCTCGGTAGTAACGTTTGTTTAACCATCGACGAATTAGGAAAAAAATCACGATTCATGGATAAGATAAATTATATATTTGATTTTACCGATATTCATGATATGATTTTGGACACAATATATGTAATATATGTATTTTGACTCAGAACAACCTTAATTATGTAATATAGTTAATCTGTTCTTTAGTTTTAGGTGTATTTTTTTGTGTATTAATTATACTTTATGTAATCTGCATTTGATCTGCATAATTAACTATCGTGTCTAATAAATTAGGTCGTTTCTTTTCGTCACCTATCTAACGTAACAAAGGAGATGGCAAACTTTCTAATACTGAATTATTACCGGTTTCTTTGGGAACATGCCAAATCAAGCAGCAAGCACTTTTCTACTACGGTAAGCATATAAGCACAGATTACTAAATAGTTACTTTTATATATGAGGAAATTATGGTTTTGTTATAGAGGCGTACAGGAAGGCCAGCACAAGCCTTCTTTGAGAACTGTTGGCTTTCAAAAGTTTCTGTCTACTTAGGGGTCGCATATAATCTCGAAAAACTTATTTTATTTATATTATTGCTGACAGCTCTCGTAGAGAAAAAAGGCAGACTAACTGTGGGCTGCTGCGCTCATGTCATGCGAATTATACTGTACCTTTTAGCTGGGCTAGCTACCAAGATCAAATTGTTCCACCTGCACAATTCATAGACGACAAAATGAATTAGAAATATTAGAAAATTAATAACATCCTATATTGGAATGTTTTTTTTAATTCGAGACTTCGTTTTAATGACCTCGTACCTGTGACTTCAACACTATTTATGTTTAAAAATAACTTTTCAAACATTCTCCACAAAATATAATAAATATTAGTGTGTATAAAGAACGTATTTTACAATTCAGAAATCAGCTGTTAGTTCAAGATTGTAACATATCCTTACGTTTACTAATCCTCTAATAACTCTGCTTTCAGATTGTCAAAATTTATAGAATTTTTTGCGAGGGACTGATAATTAATTGTTTACTTTGAAGACCAAAATTGTATGTAGTCATTACCGTTTTCTTTCATCAATACCTCAATTAACTTTGTACCTAAATGGGGGGTGAACCCCAACATTTTTCTACAAAAGCACGAGTACTAAACATTCTTCCTTCGTTAAAAGTCCATTGAAGAAAAGCTCACGTACCATTAAGGGTGAGTTTCGCTAAGTCGGCGACACGTCGCGAGCCTTGTTCTGCGGTATGGTCTACGTAAATGGATTGAAGTAATTTACCCGACGCCATTCGTGAAGTCGCCCCTACTAGCAAATTGGTTTAAAATTACTACAGATGCTATTTTTAGTGGTTCTTGTGAATTATAGAAGCGAGGTCTGGGAATTACTGGTTGTAAGTACGTTAGCGGCTCGTACATTCCATTTTTATTTGAATAAGTTTGATTAAATTATAAGTTTTGTGATTGAAGGGTTGTTGTCGAGCGTTCGAATTTAACATTATAGGTCGCGACTTCGATTCCGGCTTAGTGCAAATATTTGTACGGATGAATATGTCGACGTGTGTTTTATTGGGAACAATTAAGTAGTATATGTATAAACAAAAGTGAAGTGGTTTATCCGTGTTCTAGAATCTATAAAATAAGCGCAGCGTATTATATAGGATAAAATCGTTTTGAACTGCCTACAAAGAATACATAAAATGCCACTAACACTAACATAAACTCTCGTGCCATCCAATGGTTGCCTGGAAGAGATCGCAGAGCGCGATAAGGCCGCCAATTGTACAAGGTCTCTACTTTTAGTTTGTAAGAATATCTATATTGTTGTATGTTTTGTACAATAAAGAGTTTATCTATCCATCTATCTAAGGTGTCATATAAGGTGTGCCTCATAGTAACTACCATCGTTTAGAAAGGCATGCGATATCAGATAGCGCGTAAAAGCCTTAATTTTATCAACAGAGATAGTGTAATATCTTTTTTCCGTTACCGGCTTTTCCGGTACTACAGCATAGTGTCTAAGGAGTTCTAGCACACGAAACATTGCACAACATTAATATGTCTGCGAGCTTTTGTAGAATAAAATTTTTTGTAGAAGAAAAGAATTTCTAGTCGAGGATTATAATTAAAGCGACGTCTTTACCGTACTTTAAGTCTGTCAAATAAATAAAGATTTTGCATTGTGATACAGCACCCACGATAAGTTTAATTTTCTCAACAGTTTCAGTAAATTCAATGAGACCGTTAGCAGTTTAATTCCTAGCATAAAAACATATGTGTATCTTTTTGTTTTAAACTTGACACATCTCACACACGGCCGTCTGATCCCAAACTAGGTAGAGCCTGTACTATGGCAACCAGGCTGCTGATAAACATACTTATATATTTCTAACTACATACATATTATACTTAGCTAAATCATATTCAGACACAGAACAAATAAACATGATCATCACAATATTATTTGTCCTAGGTGGGATTGCCGACAAGCCTAAACACCATGATGCTAATACAACATATAAGGGAGAAATCTCCCTTATATGTTTATCTGTTTATACATATCATCATCATTTTAGCCATAGGACGTCCACTGCTACACATAGACTTTTCAAGAAGACCGGTTGGAAGACAACCGCATTCACTGACGTGCTGCGATCTTTACGAGGATCTGTCCACCTTGTGGGTGGACGTCTTACGCTGCTCTTTCCGATTCTTTTCTATTTCCTTTATGTACATACACATGTGTAAATTTTGTATATGTAATAATTACACGTCAGACTCAGACACTCGGCAGCAGCGGCGGCGAGACGGATAAAAGTGTTAGCGCAACGAAAAATGCTGACCGCGAGTTTGTTTATTTTATTTACGCCATCTGTGGATTCTGCGCGATATTAATGTACTTTGATGTTGATTGTATACCAATTACCGATATATTTATTGGGGCAACTTTCAAAGATGGCGCAATTTTCATTTCGATTTTTTACAATTTTTACTATATTTTGATATAATTTATTAAATCTATTAAACATATTTATATATAGCGAATTTCGTTCCCACCAGATGTCCTAAAGACACGCGTTTCTTTATTTTTATTTCGTTCTTCGTTCGAGAAACTGTAGTAATAACCGTCTTTGAAAGGTAAGCCTTATGAATGGCGTTGAGTGAAAAGGACTACGCACACGTAGTCAAGTGTGCACCATCATTAACGAATCAGAATTGACATACTGCGTGTAGTGGTTTATTTCATGTTTTGTTGTTGTGTTTGTGCTTGTTGTCATGTTTCATGTCATTGTTTAGAATCGGCGAGGGAAGTTTGTACATCAACATATCGTATAACCTCCTGTTGGAGGACAGTGACGACAGTTTCAGAGACTGAGAGGTTGGATCATTCAAAACTGTAAATGTAAAGTGCTGAAAGAAGTTGTTTGTATAAGTCAAGCCCATTCAAAAATGGATAATACGAGAAATATCATAAAAAGTCATTTATAATTTAAAAATTAATATTTTAAGACAAAACGACGTTATAGTGCCATTACCAGAAATGGAAATATGAAGGCATCCGTTGTTTTTTCCAACGGAAAGTGGTATCATTTATCACCTGCTAAGTTCAGTGACCAAAAAATAATGCCTCGGCATGGTATATAAAATATAATTTCCATTTTTTAGACCGATAGATACCTTTATATCTTCACTGCTAGGAGTTTTTTAATTTCTGCATGATGTCCTCATTTAAATTGAGCAGAACATCAATGCAAGTGCAATACATCAATTTCAAATTGACCGGGTTGAAGCAGTAAGACGTCACAAGACAGCGATGATGTAATTTTTTTAATGGGTAAACGAGCATACGGGTCACCTGATGGTAAGTGACTACCGCCACCATGGATACCTGCACAAGAGTCACAAGTTCATTGCCGGCTTTGAGGTGGAAATACGCTGTTTTCTTGAAGGTTTGAAGGTCGTATCGGTCCAGAAATACCGCAGGCGATAATTAGTTATACAGATCAGTTGTGAGTTTCTGGAGAACCGCACAATGGTGGAGTGTCAATTATCAAACTGATGGAGATGAAAGTTTTGTTTGTTGAACGATGGCAGAACGTTGCGGTATAAATATAGGTAGGTATAAGTCGGAACACTCGTAATAATAACACCCGTAATACAAGCAAAGAGAATGCATAGTGAAGCTACATCTACGCAACGCCAAGAGTTCAAGCCGATTAGGAATATTCCGACAATCGACGATTCGAGTCGCTCTCCATTGAATGCGACCCAGAGGGAGAAGCTGGTACTGGGTGCGCCGGCAATACATATGAAAACAGTATTTCATATGCGACTGAACCTGCCCCTTATAATGTTGGAGGCGGTGGGCATACAGTCCTCACCGTATTTATGTTAACTGACCTTTTAAAATTAATGTGTATTTTTAAATACATGTCATAAATTTTAAAGAGAGTCTATAAAATGTATGAACATCGAAAACGCTTAAGTTTTGTGTGCAAGTTTTCTTGGTGATTTGTCAAACGGTGTCCGCGTTTACGAATTTCTTATGTAGGGACATCCATTTGTATATAAATGTAGGTTATATATAATTATATTTCCGTATATCGTTCGCCTGTTAAAGACACGATTGTATTCCTTACGCTCGATTGGTCGATTCTAGTGGTATGGTTTCGCAGAGAATTTGTGATTAGGTTACGGAGAATCTGCCAATGTCACAACGGATGAATATTTTGCTGATATTACTAGGCAAAGCATACATATTGGTTGCGTTTTGCCTGAGGTAAAGGCTTATACCATGCGTAATTTGCGCATGATATCAAAGCTTTGTATATTAGAAATGGAATGGATATCCTGTTTCTACTTCCCGGCAATAGTTAGTTAGAGTCACAGGCGTGCGATCCTGACCTAATCGAGCTATTGTTTGCACTCCCCAATCTTTCCGTATATATTGCCATTCCTTTTTGCCCTTTCAATAAACTCCCAATTTGTCCATCTTCAATTCAAATTTATCCATCTTCAATTCCCATTTATCCTTCTTCAATTCCTATTTATCCATCTTCAATTCCCATTTATCCCTCTTCGATTCCCAAAGTGCTCGGTGGATGGCAATAGGCTTGCTTACGTGAGTGGGATCAAATACCTATAGTTGGCAAAATGTAGGTGTTTAATACACCGCTGCCTGCCCCTTTGGAGATACAGCCTTGAGTATGTGTGTATGTACGTATCCAGTCTGTTATCGGCTAGTAAATCAATATCAGAAGGAATCAATATCATGTATTGACAATTTTGCACATAACTTTGGGACTAAATGTAAATTAGAGGTAATTGAGTTTGCTTTGTCTGATCACACTGCTCAATTATTTAGATGTACGGTTAAGAAAGTATGTCTGATAAAAAATTGGAAAATAAAGCGACGTGATATATGTACAGAAAACCTTAAAAAGTTTAAATACTGTATTAGTAAGTTAACGTTTGCAGATGTGTATGGAACCTGTGATCCAAACGTAGCATATGATGCATTCTATGAGACATTTCAGTTGTTTTATGATCTGTGCTTCCCCTACAAAAAAATAACAGTGCGCGTCCATAAAGAACCGAAGTGGGTATAAAGATCTGTAGTGCTAGGATACGTAAACTCTTGTGGAGGTATAGAAAATGCGCTAATAGAGCTAATAAAGAAAAACTGATGCAATATAGTAAAAAACTAAAGAAAATTATAAATTTAACACAAAGAGCACAAAATAACCATAAAATAACTACTTCCACAAACAAAGTAAAAACTATTTGGCAGATTATAAACACAACAAAGCAAAACAACCCCCCGAACACTATACCATGCATTAGACTAAATGATAATATTTTAACTAATCCTATTGACAACGCAAATGCTTTTAATGATTATTATATTAACAAAATAACACCGTTAAGTACAATGCATAACTTCCAGTATAGAAAATACTTGATCACACAACTAAACTCTATGTTTATGAAACCATGTGTCCCAGATGACGTTAAACAAATCATAAAAGGCCTAAAAAATACTAACAGTGTTGGCTATGATGACATCTGTACTAAGGTAATTAAATATGTAACTGACTATATTCAAGCTCCTCTTTGTCACATTGTAAATTTATCCATAGAAGCGGGTACCTTCCCCGATAAATTAAAAATAGGCATTATTAAACCTGTGCATAAAAAAAATAGTAAAGTAGACATTGAAAATTACAGACCTATTGCTCTAATATCAATATTATCCAAAATTTTAGAAAAATATATATAATGCTCTCAATGATTATTTGGAATCTCAAAACATTCTAGTCAAGGAACAAAAAGGCTTTCGTAGAGATAAGACTATAAATCTTGTTATATATGTCTTTTTGGAAGTAATCATATCTAATGTCGAATCAAAAGAATACCAATTTGTAGCATATTCATGGACATGACACAAGCATTTGACTTTGTGGATCATGACATTATGTTGTACAAACTTGAATGTTATGGCATAAGAGGTAACATTTTAAAATTAATCAAATCTTACCTAAGGAACCAATATACTCAATTAACTCGAATCAATCTTAAAACAAAAATGGGGAATACATATCGCTCTAGCGGTCGAAAAATTCAATATGGCGTACCGCAGGGGAGTGGTCTGGGTCCACTGCTATTCATAATATATATTAATGATCTCCCAAAGGCGACATCTAATCCAATAACGGTCTTTGCAGACGACATCACCGTTGCAGTCAAATGCACTGATGTAGAGACTTATGAGCGTGATATAAATACCACACTGACAGCTATTGTCGAATGGCTGGATACTAACAATTTGAAGGCTAACATTGGAAAAACTCAGTTGATGCACTTTAACCAGCGTGTATCTATTCTATTACCTAATGTTAACTACAGAAACGAGCCAGTTGTTGAAGTACAGACAACAAAATTTCTTGGTTTCAATATCGACAATAAACTAACATGGAAGTCACACATACAACAGTTATGCAAAAAAAATAGTAAATCTGTCTACGTTCTTCACGCATTAGCCTAGATAGTAAGTGCAGGTACATTACTGACGGCATATCATGGTTTGGTAGTTTCGACACTGAGGAATGGTATAATTTACTGGGGAAACTCGACTGATAAAGATCTTGTATTTAAAGTACAGAAAAGATGTATTAGGGCTATGTTTGGGCTGCAGACGACTGAAACCTGTAGGCTACTATTTGTGAAACATAAAATTTTAACTCTTCCAAGTCTGTACATCTATGAAGTCGCAGTCTTTGTTAGATTTAACCCAAACATGTTTATATTAGCTTCAGAAAACAATAACAGGTCCCAGCAAGATAAGTATCGATTGTGTATACGAAAGTCGAATACCGCTCTTATGCACAAAAGTGTATTCCATATGGCTGCTGTGATTTATTATAAATTGCCAAAACAAATAAAAGGATTGAATATAAGTTTATTTAAGAAAAAATTGAAAAGCCTTTTAGTAGATAAATGTTATTATAGTTTAACAGACTACCTGAATGACAACTGAATGTAATTATATTATCCATTTATTTATTTACATCTTAATTTCTATGAACAGTGACATTTATTATTTGATTCATGACATAACACTATAATAGTATTCAATTTATAATATTTTGCATGCCTATGCTAAGGCAGAAACACTTGATTTATATTATAAAATGAACAACACCATTGTAACAGTGCTTTCTGCAAAATAATAAATGATTTGATTTAATACTTTTTTAATTACAAATTTATTTCCTCACAGAAGATTTTATATTATGTAGGTAGACATAATATTTTGATATTTTTTGGATTTGATTTTGATTTGATATGATTCAAAACGAACAAATACGCAAAAGAAGCAAAGTAACCGATACAACTATAGCTATTAGCAAGTTTAAATAGCATGGACAGTCCATATTGTCCAGAGAATCGACCACTGTTGGGGCAGAAAGTTTCTCGAGCGGCCACCACAATGTGGCGCACAGTGCTAAGCAATGTTTGTGTTATAAATTGCTTTTCAGTTTCGAATTGTGGATGCATTTCGTATAATGCCGTCTATCTAAACGAATACTAGCTACCGGTCATGTTATGGCCAAGTAATTTGTAATAAAAAATATTGTGACTATAAATTGAGATCATCGCGTACAAACAACGTGACACGATTTTTTTATATAAATAGATAATAAAGCTTAAGCGCTTATCTTTGGAACTAGCTGTCGCAATTGTTGCTTTTTGACGTAAATTAAAGGCTACGTAACATCACGCTAGAACCCTTACAAGCGTAATGTACCTATTGTCCATATACGTGGATGAAGCTCCGGGAACGGTTTGTTGTAACCACATCAAAAACTTTTATTTATTTTATTAAAAATGGGGGCAAACTATAATCTATACTAATATTATAATGCTGTAGAGTTTGTTTGTTTGTTTGGTTGAATGCGCTAATCTCAGGAACGGTTCGAATTGAAAAATTATTTTAGTGTTGGATAGCCCATTTATCGAGGAAGGCTATATAATATCATGCTACGACCAATAGGAGCGGAGTAGTGACCATAAACACAAGTGAAACTGCGGGGATGGCTAGTAGATGATAAAACAGTTCACTATTTAAAAAAAATGTGCTAATAGATATTATTATGACTGGTTATACCGGTAAAGTAATGCTATGCAGGGGTTAATTAAATGTCACTGCGTAGTAGATATATCAGTCTCACGCCAACTACTTCAGCCAATTATGGCGTAATAATATTAATTCAGATATAATATAACGGGTGTAAGGAACGTTCGCCGAATCTTGAAATAATAGATTCAGATCATCATTCTGAATGGAAATTCATTGGATATTTCTGAAAATTCATATATTAATTTCTGAAAATTCATATATATACATTTCTTTTGGTTAAAAGTGATATCACAAGAAGTAAACAGAAGATTTACCGAAACAAAATCAATAAATACCCCATACGGCCAAAAACGGCACTGTAATTAAAAAACTACATTTATGCAATTCACCGTAAAGGTCATTCACCGTTCAAAAATATTTTATATTTTAGGACTCTTCTCTAATCTTATGTAATCTTATCTAATCTTACTAATATTATAAAGGCGAAAGTTTATGAGGATGGATGGATGGGTGTTGTTACTCTTTCATCCAAAAACGGCTAAACGGATCTGGATGAAATTTATCACGGAGATAGATTAAAGTCTGGAATAGCACATCGGCTTTTTTTCCGTAAATGTACGGTTCTCGTGAGATACATATCACAAAAATTTCCACGCGACCGAAGACTAAAGGCTATTATAAAAAAATATCTTAAGATTAATTAAGATTGCATGATAGTGTAAGAATATGTATTGTGTACCAAAGTAAATAACACGGAGCAGATAGTAAATAAGCGTGTCTTGCCATTAAACGTCAAAGTTTGGCGAGGTATACTATGTATAAATAAACTTACATTGTATCTTGATGTTAAATGTAAAAAAAAAAGCTAGCATCTCATTAAAGGCATAATTGTAAACTAGCTACGCCTCTCGGTTTCGCCCGCGTAAGTGTTAATCCAGATCTCCAGGTATCAATATACCAAGTTTCATCGCAATCGGTTCAGTAGTTTTTGCGTGAAAGAGTAACAAACATCCATATATCCATACATCCTCACAAACTTTCACGACTAAAATATTAGTACCTAGCATTTGGAAGTCAACTGAAAGATGTTTTATTTGAATGAAAATGAATGAAATGCCTCTACAGGCGTTAAATAGATCTCCAAAAACGCTTTTCAAGAACGCAAAGTCAACTAATACTTTAAAAAATTCTTAGTACTCTAACACTGGTTTCTTGTAACTGATTCTAAGCGGAGTATAGATTTTCTTCTTTTTTTTTCTTCTTTTAAAAAAGACAACTCCCGCATTAGGAAATTACTCCTGTGTCGCGGGGGACTTTACAAACATACAAAGAACGGACACAAAGAACACCCAGACTCGGATGGGAATCGAACCCACGACCTATGGCATAGCAGTCAGGGTCACTAACCACTAGGCCAACAGGCTAGTCAAATTGAATATAGTCTTGTACATATTCAATCATTTTCATCGGAATATGAAAAGATGTGTAAATATTTACTTGTTGACAGATTTTTGTTACTAAAGGTCAAACATTTATACACATTTATTTTATTATATTATATATTTTATATACATTTATACATTTATTCAAACAGATGTATTTTTAACAGCAAGGGTCAAGGAAATATAAATATAGAAATATACACTATTTTCTTAAAAATCAAAGTACACAATAAAAAAAAGTTGCTGGAGGAGTTATTTTTTGGTGTATTTGGATTTTTAGTAGATACACACGCTCCATATAAAACACAAGTATCCATAAAAATAGTAAAATAAACAGAAAAAGAGATCACGTAACCACATGTACCTACTGGAAAACTCAGTAAACAGTAGAATCAGAAGATTAGAAGAATACAAGAGATTTAAAAAGGAACTGGAAAAAATAAGGATAAGAAGAATTAGCAAAATAGAAGAGATCTGTTGTAATTAACTGGATTTAGAATAAAATTCGTATAGAGAATAGAATAAAATAGAATATTCTTTATTATACACCATATAAACATAACAATGGATTATTACTAAAGTTAGGTACAATGGGTGGTCTTATCGCTAAAAACGATATCTACCAGACAACCTTTGGATGGATTTAGTGACAGGAATGAGTAGGAGGAAAGAGGAGGTAGCTGACGTACATATTAATCATATATAGAGGTTAATACATTTCAATATTTAGCAAATAGCATTATAAAAATTACAATAACATAATAGTATAACTGATGGAACTATAATCCTAGGTAGTGACTTATAACCATGGCTTTGAATGCGTGTATGGTTTGAGCTTTCCTTATTTTGATTGCCAATGCATTTCACAACTATGTTGCAACAACGGTAAAGGATTTGTCAAGAAATGATGTGGAATGTAAAAGCATTTTTAATTCTAGGCTTTCTGATGATCTTAAGAAATTCGTATGTGTATCATGGAGGAACTCAAACGTCCCTTAAGATAGGAAGATGCGGAAGGGTAAATAATATTAGGTGTATTGGTAACCACTCGAACTTTTGATGAAATTGTACGACTTGATCATACTTGCGCAAAACAAATATGAATCTTAAATAAACATTTTGAAGACGTTTGAGCTTTTCTAATTGAGTCTCGTTAAGATCCGGATATCTGAAATTGTGCGCAATCAAGGATAGGAAGTAGCAGCATATTCGTAAGTGAATTTTTGTGACAACTCCCGCATTAGGAATAATCATGTGTCGCGGGGGCTTCACAAACATTCAAACAACGGACACAAAGAACAACCAGACTCGGGACAACCATTTGTGGATCACACAAAATTTTGTCTCGTGTGGGATTCGAACCCACAGCACTCGGTGCGGCGTAGTGGCGAGGTGACCACTTAAACCATTGCACCATCCGTGCAGTCATTGTCTTCATAAATTGTCTGCATAAAGGTGGTAATTATTCAATAAGATAATTTTAATTATTAACGAAGAAGTTGTTATCTAGAAAACATCGCCGTGAGTGATAAGACTGCCAATTGTCACACCTAAATAACATGTTTGTATTACATTAGTACCGATTCTATTGTACACTCGACTAAACTAAAACCTGGCTTCATTTCTTCAAATGAAATCAACCTAGTGTTCTTCGTAATAAGGTCTATTTGTTACTAGCATCTATTTCTCAGCGCCGCTAAATTTCAATAAAACCTGTCAACGTATACTCAACTTTATTACCACGCAGCGAGAGTCTTCATTTATTCAAACGCTGTATAATTGCCGTATAAAAACTTGTTCAAAACGAACAAGGATGACGTGTTTTTAATCTACACCTACGAAGACGCTTACTAAAAACAAAGAGCAAAAGAGATGGAATTCAACGGATAGCGGCTCTTGCTACGTGGTATTAAAGTTTAGACTTTAGTCGACAAATAAATTGCTTATTTCGATAGCGACATATGTTACGTACTTGTTTCAATTTGAAATAAGACCTTGTTTCGAAATGTACACGGTTTACTTCTTATATGAAGAAAATTTTGTGAATTAAAATTCACTAAATTTTCTTCATGTAAGAAGTAATTTAGCGAGTGAAGTAACAGAATTGGGGCCATTTTCCAAATTTACAATCGGTAATATTTTTAAATGAAAGCTATTTTTTTAGTTTACTCTACAATGTAGACATTTAAAGTTTTTAATGCGACTTATATTTTTGGAGATAAAAATTCAAAAACACGGAATCTACCTCTGCGGGCTTGCTGCGGGCCCAGATTTTTTTTAACTAAAATTAAGTCTAAAACGAATACTGCCCAATTACATACATACGAGTATATTATTACTATCCAACACAATTGTTTTTCGTCTATCTGGTTGCCTTTTTCGGCTACACCAGTGTAAAAATATTAATTATAACTCACATATACGAAGTTCTTTTTAGTCTAGTATTAGGATATGCGTAGTTGGTTTTAATTTAGTTTGATTTTGCATTTTTGTTTTTGTAATTTATTGGATAGCGACGCATCTGATTAAATAATTTTCAGTTTGGACATTGCTTTGACCGGAGACTTCTATTGTATGCTATATTTCTATTTAGTGAATTGGTTATGTCAAGTAAGTATTTCATATACCTATTCTAATAATGAAGTGATTGTTAAACCTTGCCGGCAGAAGTATCAATGGCATTCTTGTATTCCCATGGGAGAAGGCGTTTGTTGCTGTGACCAATCATAATTAAAATTCAACGCCTTCATGTCTTTGGAAAAAGATAACACAAACATGTTATTTAGGTGTGACAAGTTCCCCTATGATATCCTACGATTGAAAATATACATTTACTCGAAACCCTTCAAACAGACTTGACTATCTGCAGGTAAAATCTATTGTAACTAATAATATTTCTTTAAATCACAGGTAAAATCGATACTTTGGACTCTTAATATTTATAAGTTATTTAAATTGAGTGGGTTTATAAAAACGATACCTAATTTAAAAGTGTTAAAAAGTAATAAAATCAAATATTTAAAAAAAGTGCAATAAAAGAAAAGAGTGACTCGATCCGACTTGCAGCCGAGTAGAAAGCGTACACTACGAGTATATCCCTGATAAGCATATACATTCCACTTACTTTAAAATGTTATTACAGCTTTCATTGATTTTCCTGTGGGAACAAAAATTTAACCCGGGATAAAAAGTACCCTATAACCTGCGCAGGCACTCAACCTATTTTCATACTAAGTTTGAAGCATATCCCTTCAGTAACTTTTGATTTTATTGTGAACATACAAACAGACAGAAAAACAGGCAGACAGACAAATGTTTTTTGAATCGCATATTTGGCATCAGTATCGATATCTTAATACCCCTCAGTCGATTTTTTATAAATATATTCAGAATTCATCCTGTTACAGTTTTATTATAAGTATAGTGTAATTATATGTTTGTTAATCTTCCACGCCAAAACTACCGAATCGATTGCGATGAAACTTGTTATGTAGATAGCTGGAGACCTGGATTAACATATAGGCTAGTTTTTATCTCGATATTCCAACGGGATCGGGGCTTACGTGGGTGAAACCGCGGGGGACAGCTAGTTACTCATAAATTATAATGATAATGAAAATGACCTTTAAATTTAATTAATTTATTTTTAATGTATTGAAATTTACACCGCAAAAATCAGAATGGACTTTTATTAATTAGTATTTTGCAAGTTAAATTACTGTGTCATAATTGCAGTGCGTCATATTCAACTTTTCTTTTTCTATCTGTCTATATGTATCCCATCCAAAACATATATTAAAAACAGTTTTTTTTCGCAAAAAGTTGTAAGATCTAACTGATACCTTATTAGTTAACTAACGACATTTTATGGTGACCGTATCGATATTAGACATCTTTATTTCTGATGGGTACTCATTACTTTTTATTACTCGACTGCACAACGCAATGGATGGTAATGTGTTTATTAGTCTATGTGTGTTGCTAAGTCACGTTCTAGAGATCAAAGCGTAGGCCGAAAGATATGACAGTAATCCAAATTCACCACAGCGACAATTAGATGCCATATCGTCCAAAAGAAACAAAAAGTCGCACTATGTCAAGTGGGGTATCATTAAATACGAGTAAGTATTTAAAAATCATTTTAAGGGTCTTTTCATCATCCCACTCATCCCACCAATATTATAAATGTGAAAGTTTGGATGGATGGATGGATGTTTGTTCCTCTTTCACGCAAAAACCTCTGAACTGATTGCGATGAAACTTGGTATGTTGATAGCTGGAGACCTGGCTACTTTTTATCCCGATATTCTCACGGGATCGGGACTTACGCGGGTGAAACCGTGGGGCGCTGCTAGTAATATTATAAATGTGAAAGTTTATTAGAAAGTTATTTCGATGGATGGATGTTTGTTAGCCTTTCACGCAAAAACCACTGAATCGATTGCGATGAAACTTGGTATATAGATAGCTGGAGACCTGGATTAACGCATAGGCTACTTTTTATTCCGATATTCCCACGGGATCAGGACTTACGCGGGTAAAACCGCGTGGCGCTGCTAGTTTTTCATATAAAACGACTTATAGTTGGTTAACACCCATCCTCGCTAATTTTCCTACTTAAACAGTTACTTTAACATTGGTAAATCTAATCGGCAACCTAATCAAGGGCCCTTGGGAACAATTGAATTGTAAAATTTTAATGGATCCCGACTGTTAATAGTTCTGTTCTGCATTAGAATTTATGATTTGTTCTATTTGTGTATCAATTATAACAGTATTTCAATGTGTAGTTATTCAGTATTATTTAACAAAATTCTAAACTACTAGACTTGTTTATTTTTTTTATTTTTTATTTACAGTTAATATTTTCACATTAGTTTTTACGCAGTCGGGTTTTTTCTTTCGTTTTGAATTTTTTTGTAGATAGGTATATTTAAGGAAGCATTTTCCGCCTGTGACTTACTGTGCATACCTATATTCACTATTTATTTACCAATCTATCTATTTTGGTAGTAGGTATAGGTGCCAATGATATCTCATATCTATTATATAGGACTAGCTGTCCCCGCAGTTTCACCTGCGTTTATGATCACTGCTCCGCTCCTATAAGTCGTAGCATGATGTTATATAGCCTATATTCTTCCTCAATAAGTGGGCTATTCAATACTAAAATAATTTTTCAATTCAAACAAGTAGTTCCTGAGATAAGCGTGTTCAAGCAAACAAATAAACAAACTCTTCAGCTTTATAATTTTAGTATAGATTACGAAGTTACTTATGCAGTTTGTATATTCAGAAAACGAGACTAAAATTGTGGTTGGTTTTAGTTTTTTGAGAAAGAGAGAACGAAATAAACATTTTTTTTACATAAAATGCAGTTGTAACCAGTTATTAGGATAGTCATTAATGATCAAACGATCTACCTACGTAAGGCATGCAAATTACAAGTACGTACATAGACATATTATTATTACAATGGCGCCGTTAATATAATTAGAGACACAATATAAAGACGAAGAGATTGTTATTAATTTGCATTCCTTTACTTTTAAGAAAATCTTGCACAGAATAAAAGCAACTGTTAATTAACCCTTTCCGAATTTTTATTGTGAAATATTTGAATAGGAGTTCCCTTATTTCTCTTGGTACATTATTAAAAAAATTAATACGCATATGAAATACATTGTCTTTCTTTTGTGTAGTGTAGTTCGACAGTAGGGTATTATTAATTTGGTTTACAACCATCAAGTGGTGCAATATTTACAAGAATTCTAACGATTTTTTTCTGTAAGGTGAATAATATGCATCTATGCTGTTGCCCCATAAGATGATGCCATATTTAAGCTGTGCATAAGTATAATATGTTACTAGTGCTTTTTAAAGTTTGTACTTTTTTTGGTCTTATAAAAGGCATAAGAGAACTTCGATAGTTTACTACTTATTTTTGTATATGTGCCTTCCAATAAAAATGTGAATCCAAATCTAAACCTAATAGGGTAAAATTACTTACTACCTCTAGTTTATGATCTTGGAACTCGAAATTTATATTTAGCGGTGGTTTTTGGCGAGGATGAAACGTAATTATTTTAGTTTTATTAAAATTGATTTCTAGATTATTTTCAGCCATGTAATTGGATATAGAATTCAATATATAGTTTGGATTTTCATTTATATTGTTTTCACAAGAGCTAATTATTGAAACTTCATCCGCGTACCTACCGGACACATGACTGACAAAATCATTGACTGTCATTGAAGATATTAAATGTTTCACAAAATGCATACTCGCGTTTTCAAATATTTTTGAGGCTGTGAGTAAAAGAGCAATGGGACGATAATAATTATTTGCATCAGTTTTTATATTGTTTTATGAAGGATTTTTTTAAGAGATCTGTAAAAACACCCTCTTCAAAAGATTGATTTAACATTATATAGAACCGGAGAGTTATTCATCTGCACATCGTCTCAATAGAGTAGGTGGGATTTCGTCAACACCGTGGCTCTTTTTATTTTTTAGGTGTTTTATTATTTGATTTACCTCATAAGCATCTACTGGGCTCAAAAAAATGTTTTTTCTGTTAGCGATAACACAGGCGTTTTTTCGGCTTATTATTTACTAGACCCGTATTGAGTATTCCTATAGAAGCAAAAAAGTTATTGAAAATATTGGCTACTGTTATGGGCTCTGAAGTAAATTAATTATTTGTGTTTAAAGATATATTACGTTTATCACTTTTTATTTTCTTGTTTGTAATTTCGTTGACTATACCAATCAATATCAAAAAGAAGAAGACAATATCAAACTCACAAGCAAAAACTTCAACTTCATCAGTCAACATTTTAAGTAGTGAAAACGCAAACAAAAATAAAACTTAATCAAATATTGTGGAAATTCGAGCACCAGGCGATCTCTAGTATTTTTATTACTCATCATTTTAATTCATTGTCATAGTAACCGTATCTGTCATAGTCGTAGAACAGTTGAACTGTCTGGATATTTTTTGTCCATTCTGTTCTATCGCTGTGAGCAGTTGAACTGTCTGGATATTTTTTGTCCAATCTGTTCTATCCCAGTGAGCAGTAGAACTGTCTGGATATTTTTTGTCCATTTTGTTCTATCACGGTGACCAGTAGAACTGTTTGGATTTTTTTTGCCCATTTTGTTCTATCGCAGCGGACAGTAGAACTGTCTGGATTTTTATTGTCCATTTTGTTCTATTGTAGAACTAATAGTAGAACTAGATGGATAAACCCGTTCGGCAGTATGTATTCTTTATTCCTTTTTCTTATGTGTCTTAACCGATATTTTCGTCAAATATGGACAGAAAACTAATAATTAAAAAAGTTAATGAAAATACAAAATTTCTAATCACTTATTTTTCACTTTTTAGTGTCTTTTGGTTGTTTCTTTTGAATTTGGTTTAATTGTTTTACTTAAAATCTATGACAATGTTAGATTTATTATTTTAGAAGTCCCTAGAATCCATTTCAAGAGACTGTAAGACTGTCACACATCATATCGATATCTTTCTAATAAAAAATATTTAGTTCCCAATATACTATTTTAAATAGAACTACAACATGACGTTAGTCAAACAAATAATTTATATACAGAGTGTTTAAATAATAAAAATGCTCACGTTTGCATCAAAACAACTTTTTTGGTTGTATTTTTTGGGTTTAAATATAATTGTATTTAACTCCTATAAATGATGTATGTAATGTATCTGACAATGGAACACTTACATAAATTACTGATATGTCTCAAGCTGTTCCAAAAATGATGTTTGAAAAAAAACTATCCGTTCCAAAGTTTGAATTTCCAAGTATCATCACCTCCGGTTCACATAAAAGCAAGTGGAATGTGCAAAGTTAAAGATTTTAAATCGAACGCATTTTTAGGGTTCCGTTATTTAAAAGAAAAAAATGGAACCCTTACACACTCATCAAGGCATCAATTTGAAATGAATACCAAATACTTATATCTGCGATCTCTTGGAGCTGTAAAAAAATCAAGCTTCTAGTCAACGCAATCAAAAGATACGGCCATTCAAGCCTTAGATTTGACCAAACTTGAACATTTCGCAAAACCTATAATATCCCATTGACTTAGAAACATGAAATTTGGTAAGGACCAAGGTCTCACAGTACAAGTAAAGGGAAAAATCTGAAAGTCGATAATTTCATGCTACATACATGTCACATAAAAAATAGATAGATAGATTAACTCTCTATTGTACAAAACATAAGAAATTATACAAAACTGCATATACATAATCTAAAAACTATACACCTTGTACAATTGGCGGCCTTATCGCGTTCTGCGATCTCTTCCAGGCAACCATTGGATGGAAAGAGAGTTTATGGATGGCAAGAGGAGTTGCAGTGTTTAGTTGGTTAAAAATGATATCATATTATATATTACACAAATGTTTTCACATACATAAGTGTAAATATATATATATATAGATAACAATATACATATATACACAAATAAATAAATATAGGTGCACACATATGAATGCACGGGTATCATGAACCTAGCCACTCAACAACTAAGGTAAGGTAAACAAAATAGTTTACGTAATTACAAACTTATATTTGGGGCAACCTCGGCGCGCGGGTCAGACTCGTATTTGTCCGGTTTTTATTATTTTTAATTATTCACTCCGTTATTGAGAAAATCCATAAAAGCTGACATGCATTACTTTAATGGATTTTCTCAATAACAGTAGTATAGTGAGGGCCCCGTGCCCTCTCTCCAACCACTGTCGTAGGGCGGGTCTCGTATATCTTCATATTCGTTTAAAACTTTGCCACGTACGAAGTTTTATCACATTAACTTTTTTTCTCGTTGTTTTGCTACTACTTACTAGCTAATATTGTACATAGTATTAGCTAGTAAGTATTTAGATATAAGAAAATATTGTAATCTGCTCTGTGTACAATAAAGAGTACATCCATCTATTCGTATCTACTCGTGCGAGCATATGCAGATAACGCAGTCGGTTTTCATGTAACGCCAAAATATTTGTTTGAAGCATAACATAAATAACTGATATCTTTTAAATCTATTTGGTTAGTGAAACCACGATTTTTCCTTAGCCTATAAATGTGTTTTATAGTTAATTCAATAGTTTTCTTAATGAGGATGCTTATCATAAAACCAGACATGTATCCAACTTTTTGCGGAACGGTATTTGAAGTTGGATTATGTCAAGTTTTTCACTCAACTGAGTGTCATTTGTCTGAAATTTAGCAAAACTGTTTGCAGAACTTACATTTTTTACCTCGGCTTCGCGCCAACCAAAAATCTAGTTTATTCTTGATCGAAGGTGGCGAAACAACCTATAAATAAAATATTCTTTAATTATTCGTCTTAGATACAACGCTGCTATCGACGACCTATAGTTTAGGTTCAGACGAGTGTTGTCGGTCGCCGGTGTCTACGTTCCAGGAACAATACATCAGGTCAACTGTGTGTTTGCATATATAATATATATTAACATATTTTAAAAGGAGATTAGAAAGGTAAGTGAGTTATATATTTTTTAGGTAGAAGCTATTTTGAATAGTATTTTAAGGAGATTAAAACGTTGCCTGTGCATGTACCACATGTAGGCCATTTTGTGGTTATACTAATGCTAGGGTGCACCACATTGGCTAAGTTTACACGTGTCTTTTTAAGGGTTCCGTTCCTCAAAAGAAAGCCGGACAAGTGGAAGTTTGACTCGCGCACCGAGGGTTCCGTAAGCAAACAAACTTGTATGTAGATAGTACGTCCATCTCGGGAATCAATTCTCTAAGATGTTTACCCGTCTTTTCCAAAAGACAAACTTAACTATGCGGTTTTAAAAATACTTTCCCATACATCGATGTACGATAAAGTAAACTAACCAACCGCCAAATATAAGTTTGTAATCACAAAAACATTTTTTTATGATTTATAATTATAACAAATTAAGGTCTTTCGGATTTTTCCCTTTACTTGTCTTGTCAGACCTTGCTTTTTAATACATTTCATGATTCTATGTCGATGGGACGTCGCTAAAGAGGCGGCGGAAAGGGAACGGGAGAGAGCTAGTACTCTCCCGTCCCGAAGGAGAGGCACCAGGCGCCGGAGAGCGCAGAATGATCTCCGACATCCATGAGCGCTGGCCTTGGGGTAACGGGTGAGGCTGCTCATTACTCTAGCAGAAGCAGACCTGAGACGGTGGCGAGTCTCTTTAAACCGGAAGGGGGGCAAGGCCCTCCGCATGCAAGGGCGTGGCTGCCTTTTGTTTAAGAGGCGGCCAAGGTCTACCGGGTTTTTCGGGGACTTCCTTCCTAGGGTATACCCGAGTCCCTAGCAATATACTCATTTATGATGGAACACCGTGTGGTTTTAGTCGGTTCGATTCCGACATACCACTTCACTGGCAGCCCCGGTGAAGTGATGACCCGAGGGGGTTTCCACACGATAAAAAAAAAAGGTCGATGGGGCGTACCCTATAGGTTTTGATATACCTGAAATGTTCAAATTTGTTAAAAACTAAGGCTTAATAATAATAGTAATCATTTATTTCAGGCTGCATAGGCCCATACATAAATATCTTAATCTAAATATACATACTAAAACATTGTGTTACATAAAACTTGAAACTCAGTTTGTAACTCTTCACTTGCACTAAGTCTTTGTGCGGTCTGTTGGTAATTGTCCATGGAAGCGAAGGATGGCCGTATCTTTTGATTGCGTTGACTTAGAAGCTTGATTTTTACAAGGTACTTATTGACCTAGAATCATGAAATGTTGTAAGAAACAAGGTTTCAGAGCACATGTAAAAGAAAAATCTGAAAGTCGTTTTTTTATATGAAATGGCATAGGCGTTTGTCTTCCAATTCACATGATGGAAAGTGGCGATGAAGACGAAAATGGTACCCGCCTATCCAAAAGAAACCTATTCACTCTACATTTAAACGTTCCAGGATTATAATTGACTAGAAAAATAGACGCAGGCAGCTCATTCCACACTTTGGCGGCTCGAACCAAAGAGGAGCTGTCAAAGCGTTTAGTTCGACTTTTTGGTGTTACGGCAACGAAAGGATGGAACTTCTGTCTGCGTCTACTAGTCCGATAAAGGAATGATGAGGGTTCAATGAGTTCGAAGAGAGCTATCGCACACTCATCAACGTGAATCCTATAAAAATCCGATAAGCAGGCGACTTTACGACGATGCTCAAGGCTATGTTGTTTCCTATTCGTGGGCACATTGTCATTTATAACCCCATGTGCTCTTCGGTCAACAGTGTCTAGAGCTTTTAGTTGGTACTTAGCTGAGCCATCCCAAAGCAGTACTCCATGCAAGATCAAACTTGGGCTGTATAGAATTGAAATAGAATTATAATAGTTAAAATATTATATATAACAATAATCATAATTAACTTGACTTTGTCGTATATCGATGTATTCATGACACTGACACCTTGTTTCGCTATACCCATACATAGGTACATACTCTCGTCGCTGGGCGATCGTGCATGTCAATACTAATACCATCGCATTCATAATTAAGATGTTTTCGTTTTTGGATTATTTTCCAAGGAATAGTAAGCCAGGTCAGCTTATTCAGTTACTTGTACTTATATATCGACATTTATGTATTGAAATGAAATACTAAAAAAGTGTTTTTAATACCCTTAAATAATTTGTTTTGTTTGTTTCATTCCTTGACTGGGTAAACTATAAAAATAACATTAATTTTATTTCGAAAAGTCGTCACATTTCATCGTTCGTCATTAAAACGCCATCCGAGACGTTACCTTTTTAGGTATTTTCTTCAGTTATATTAACGAAAATTGTCTCACACTTCGCTTTCTTCTCTCCATTGCAATAGTTGTAGAGAATAGAATATATATAACATGATTGATAATGCCTTCGAACACGCATATTGGAGAACACGAACACCACAGAATTGTTTTATTTCAATAACAAGCATATATCATAACCGCATTTGCTTTAGATCTTGGAGTTTCGTAAATGTATTAAAACTAACATTAATAATAATAACTTAACACATCTCACACACGGCCGTCTGATCCTTAAACTAGGCAGAGACTGTACTGTTTTCGCTGCGGTCGACCGGGGCACAAAGCGGCGGAATGTTCCGCCGCCCCTCAATGCCCAGCGTGTGCGGCGGGAAATCTTCCCGCCAACCATCAGATGGGGCAGGGTGGCTGCAAGCCGCCCCGCACTTCTCGACAAACTTCGGGGGCTAGCCAATCGACCCAGGCTGCCTCCGAAGTCAATCCTGCGTCGTCGTCGTCGTCGCCCATGGAGGAGGTTGTAGAGACAGTCCAGTAATGGACCAAGTCTCCAACCTCCTTGTCCGGACGAATCTGAACCACTCTGCCGGTGCGCAGGATCTCTTCCTGCAAACTATGGCGGAGTGGTCGATAGGTGTCGCCGTAGCCGCGGAGCCCTATTACGTTCCTCCCCGTCCAAATTGGCTGGGTGATTGGGACAGCTCCGTGGCAGTCGTCGGCTCCACGGTGGCTCATTCCCCGCCCTTGTCGCTAAGAGACAAGGGTACTGGATATGTTGCTGCCGAATGGGGGGGTATCACCATATATGGTGTCTACTTCTCTCCCAACCGGAGTCTGAGCGACTTCAAGGTCTTCCTCAATAACCTGGAGACCTCGATCCGGCGACTAGCGTCTGGGCACGTCCTAGTGCTGGGGGACTTCAACGCCAAGTCCGTTGCGTGGGGTTCCCCCAGGACGGACGCACGGGGCGATGCCGTAGAGGAGTGGGCGGCATCGGTGGGCCTCTGTCTCCTAAACAGAGGCCCACCAACACGTGCGTGCGACAGCAGGGGGGGTCGATAGTGGACCTTTCGTTCGCTACCCCTGCTCTCGCCGCACGAGTAAGGAACTGGCGTGTCCTGGAAGAGGTTGAGACGCTCTCGGATCACCTCTATATCCGATTCGAGCTCTCCCAGTCGTCGGCCTCCAAGGAAGGAGGTCTACTGGTGGTCCCAGGAGTTGGCGGACCTCCGCGTGGCCTGTACTCGTGCCCGGAGGTCCTACACCCGCAGCCGGCGGCGTCACCGCGAAGATGGCGAAGATGGGGAGGAAGACCAGCTTCATGAGGAGTACCGAGATGCGCGGAAAACTCTGAAGCTGGCCATTAGCCGCGCCAAAGAGGAAAAAAGAAAGGAGATGCTGGAGGGTCTCGATTGTGACCCCTGGGGTCGCCCATATCGCGCGGCGCAACAAAAGCTCCGCGCATCGGGCCCCCCCCTTACGGAGACTCTCCAGCCCAGCTTCCTGCAAGAAGCGGTTGAGGGCCTTTTCCCGCAACGGGCGGAGCACGTACCCCCGTCGATGGCCCACTTGGCCGGAGACGACGGGGAGAACGAGGAGGATGGTGTTCCGCCCGTCACGGAGGCAGAGGTAGGGGCGGTTGTTCTACGGATCCGTTCCAAGAACACCGCCCCCGGGCCAGACGGGATCCCTGCCCGAGTGTTGGCCCTTGCCCTCGACCACATGTCCGACCGCCTCAGGGAAGTGTTCGACGCTTGCTTGGCGTCCGGGCGCTTCCCTGACTGCTGAAAGAGCGGGAAGCTGGTCCTTTTAAGAAAGCCGGGACGGCCTACTGACTCGGTTGCGGCCTACAGGCCCATCGTGCTGCTGGACGAGGCGGGTAAATTGTTTGAGAGGGTCCTCTCTGCCCGCATCGTCCGGCACCTGTGCGAGGTCGGCCCCGATTTGTCGGACGCCCAATTCGGTTTTTGAGCGGGGCGTTCGACGGTCGGTGCTGTGTTGCGCCTGAGGGCTGTGACCGAAGACGTAGTGAGCTGTGGCGGCGTGCTGTTGGCGGTGTCGCTGGACATCGCCAACGCGTTCAATAGTCTGCCATTCAGCTGCATCAGGGAAGCACTCCACTATCACGGAGTGCCAGGGTACCTGAGGCGGCTAGTGGCAGACTATTTAGAGGAGCGTACCGTCATGTACGAGGACCGAGATGGAGTTTTGAGTCGTCGGCCCATGTCGTGCGGTGTTCCGCAGGGGTCTGTCCTTGGACCACTCCTGTGGAACATGGGGTACGACTGGGCCCTTCGAGGCGACTTCCCCCCCGGGCTCGGCGTAATCTGTTACGCCGATGACACTTTGGTCACGGCCCGGGGGCGAACTTTCAGGAGGCGGCGTGCCTGGCCACCAGGGGAGTCTCTCTGGTGGTTGGGCGCATCGAGGCGCTGGGTTTGCGGGTGGCCCTGGATAAGACGGAGGCCCTTTTATTTCATGGGCCCCGTCGTGGTCCACCCCCTGGCGCCTCTATCGAGGTCAACTCGGTCCTCGTACCGGTTCAGGCCTGCATAAAATATCTGGGCCTGATCCTCGACGGTAGGTGGCGCTTCGACGAGCACTTCCTGCAGCTTGCTCCAAGGCTGGTCGGCGCTGCGTCAGCCCTTGGGCGACTCTTGCCCAATTTGGGCGGACCCAGCGTCGCTACGCGACGGCTGTACACGGGGGTTGTCCGGTCAATGGCACTGTATGGTGCACCGGTGTGGGCGGAGGCTCTGACCGCCCAGAATAGGGCGCGCCTCTGGCGGCCTCAGAGGGTGATGGAACAGAGGCGGCGTGCGCGTTGGCCGGGACTCCCCCGTGGGATTTGGAGGCGGAAGTGCTCGCCGAAGTATATCGGCGAACGGCTGAGTTCCGGGCGGGAAGCGGCAGTCGGCCCCCGCCCGAAGAGGTACGCGAATGGCGTGAGGCCGCTCGCCGAGCCACCATGGCTCGTTGGTCGTCCCGGCTGGAGGCTCCACGTGCTGGCTTTGCCGCCGTGGAGGCGCTCCAGCCGGTCATCGTCGAGTGGGCAGGGCGGCAGCACGGGACCCTTTCCATCCGACTGACGCAGGTTCTTTCCGGGCACGGCTGCTTCGGGAAGTACCTGCACTCGGTCGTTAGGAGGGAATTGAGTCCCGCCTGTCACCACTGCGACTGCAGTGAGGACTCGGCTCAGCAGACGCTGGCGGTTTGCCCCAGTTGGACGGCGCAGCGTCGGGCCCTCACTGCAGTCATCGGAGTGGATCTGTCGCTACCGGCTGTCATTCGCTCCATGGCCGGTAGCGACAGGAATTTTACCGCGGTCGCAACCTTCTGTGAGGAAGTCATCTCGCAGAAGGAGGCGGCAGAAAGGGTCCGGGAGGATGACCTCCACTCGGACCTTATTCGTCGCCGGCGAACCGGGCGGCGGAGGCGCGCTTACCAGCGCCTCATGCCGCCCTGAGTGTGGCCGCGGGTGGACGGGACGGGTTTTCCCCTTCACCCGATATAGTGGCCCCCCGCGAGGAGGCGGCGTCCGCGTGTGCCTGGACGTCGCCTAAATGAGAGGTTTTTACCCGAAGGTGGTGCTCGCGCTTTTGCGGGCAGGCGCTAGGAGGGTTCCGGATGTCTTAATAAAAGCTGTTCCCGGATCCCTCCTATTTAAAGCGCAGTACGGCACTATTTAATGCTGAAACTGGAATGGCTGGAGAAGACTTGCTCAGTGGACTTACTCTTGGTGCCAATTCTATTACTTCAGTCTCTAAACTAAAATCGACAAAACATATGTCGCTATCGAAATTAGCTATTTATTTGTCGACTAAAGTTTGACACGCTTAAATAAACTTTAATACCACGTAGCGAGAGCCGTTGAATCTTTTGCTTTGTGTTTTTAGTAAGCGTCTTCGTAGTGTCGAGTAAAATAACGTCATCTTAGTTTGTTTTAAACAAGTTTTTTTGGTTGACGATCAAAGTATTTTATCATCGATTCATCAACAGATAAATTTTAGTAAAGACGGGGCAATATGGGATAGTATGCCATTATGCCCCGATTGTTTTGCCCCCATATAGTCATTTCTAACCTAAAACATAGAAAACAGTACAATGCACTCATTATTAAAATTCAAATTACAGGTAGGTATGGTTTTTGAATGAAAGTATTGGTAGAACTGAACATTGTTCCGAGTACGAGTCATGCACACTAGTGCATTTCCCTACCTGCCCCGAACCTCGTTTTGCCCCGGTAACCCCTACATGTTACGTTTCCTATCAAAGCAACGGTTAAAACCAAAGGATTATAGACTGTGCTACTGCTCCTACTACTACTATACTTACATTTTATAGATGGCACCGACAACAACACGTGAGGATAGATTGACATCTGGACACCGCCTGTCTCATCCACCGCCTGGAGACGAGATTCTAATTTCCGGAGTGTCAGGATGTTTCCCCGATTCAGACTCCGTTAAACATTTGCAAGAAAACCTTTTTAATAAAGTAAGTTCCAAGAAACAAAGAATATTTATAGCATACACTATTATAGCAAAGCTGGACTAGTTACACAATTTTTGCAGTTAATTTCTTTTTACAGGTCGTCGATTAATGAATCTTAGAACCATTATTTACCGTTTAGAACATTTATTAATTAATTAATGCATTAATTTGTTAATCAGTGCCATTCGTAATGTTATGTTAACTTTATCCTTCCTACTAATATTATAAAAGCGAAAATTTGTGAGGATGGATGGATGTTTTTAAATGGATGAAATTTAGCACAGAGTGTGAAGTATGTTCAAATTAATATATATTATACTCTATGTTACTCTTACTATATACTCTATATTGTACTCCTTTATATAATTTAAACTACTAAAATATATGGCAGTGTTAATCTGGGATTCGATCGTTTCATTTACCTAGACTAAACACCAAACCGTACAGAGTTAGATTATAGTCAGGAATGGCACATAGGCTTACGTACGAAGTCGCAGGCAACAGCTAGTAATATTCAAAGTCGATGTAGTAAATAATATTTTGTAGAACAATTAAGGCTAGAATTACGTAACAATAAGGTATAATTAAAGAACAACATGTGTATGTATAATAAGAACATAATTAAGGTGGAAATTAATGAAAACATTTTATTGTAAAATCAAACATCAGTTTCTTTTACTAAAATTCAAAATAGAGGCTACCAACAGTGTGAATATAATTCAAGTAGAGAATATTATAATCATGGAGAAATAGGAATGGTTTATGTTTTTCATCTCACATTTTAAGATAAATATCTCAACATTCACACATATGTCTTCTAATAAAACATAATTTATATAAACTAGTTGTTTAAAGTCATTGTCAGATGGGCCATCCCTATATGTATTAGATGTGTAATTCGGGACTTACGAACTTACGGACTTACGAATACCTCTTGGTTACCCGACGTTTCGATCGAATGGCACCGATCGTGGTCACTCGTGACCGTGATCTAATAATATGTATCAAAATCTCGAAAGTTTACAAACAATCATCCCTATTTGATCCGACTTTATCATCTTGACTTGTATGTTGCTTTGTCGTCCCTCTAAAGTTAATTGAACGAATAGTAAATGAAATTACATTTCCATTTTTTAACTATCTAGTAAGAAATTGTGTAGATTACAAGTTATTATTTCTATTTAGGTGAATTTAGTCACCGGAGATGCTCGTCTTTGGAAACTCGCTCACCCTGAAATCCCTCAGTATATAGGAAAGATTAACCATGCTAATAAGTTTGATGCATCGTTCTTTGGCGTGCACTACAAGCAAGCCCACACTATGGATCCTATGTGCAGACTCTTGCTTGAGAAGGCTTACGAGGCTATTATTGATGCTGGTAAGTAAAAGTGCCAGAAGGTCATGAGTATTTGTATATGGAGATCAAGCAATATTTATCGAGGAATCTAGGCCTGAGGCTAATTTGTGTAATTTTCTTCCATTTCCAATACAAGCTTTTAGAAGTATAGTCGTTTCGAAGAAGATAGAATTTATTCTTGAATGTTTTTAAGATATTATTTAAAAATATTGAAGAATAGAACAAAAATAATAACGTTTACCTAGGTTGGAGAAGGAATTGCCTACTGACTAGATACTTTAATTATACTGTTACATCCTTTTCACTATGTCAGTTTTACATGTACCTATATATCTAGAGAATATATTGTATACTTGTTAGTCTAAATAAACTCCTACACTAATGTAATAAATACCTAAATAATCAGGGGTCGGCGGCAATCATAGAAACAAATAATTATCTTTTAAAAAAAAGTATCACCGACTTCAATGTGCTTTTTGTTGAAAGTAGATGTATTTTTAACCGACGAAAAAAAGGAGGTTCTCAATTCGACCGTATTATATATATATTTTTTTAATTTTTTTTTATGTCTGTTCAGCCCTCACTCCGTTATTTATGAACCGATTTTGATTATTCTTTTTTTGTTAGATAGGTTGTTAGAAAGGATATTTTGTCACAAAAAATTAAACCGACGAAAAGAACTAAAAAACAAAAAAATAAATAAACCTTAAGTATTGAGCTTATTTACATAACAACAACATACAATTTTTAGATATTTGTTGATTTAAAAAAAACCGCTCTACTGATTTCGATAAAATTTAAATGGGACCACCTGAGAAGTATATCCTTTGAATCAAAAAAAGAATTTTCTAAATTGGTTCAGGCGTCTTCGAGTAATCGGTGAACATACATAAAAAAAAAGATTCCGACGAATTGAGAACCTCCTCTTTTTTTTAAGTCGGTAAAAAAAAAATTCAAAAACACTTCGGCACTTTTTCGCTTTCTACTCTTATCGGTTTATTTTTGTTAAACAGTTTTTATTTTTTAGTTTTTTGTGGATCTTATTTTTCTAACTTATGTATAATATAATTACCTACTTTAATCATTCATTGTTATTTGGTATAAATATCTAAACAACGCAATCATGTTCAACAATCATTTGTGAGGGTTCTCATTAAGATGAATTAAGAAGGACAAAGACGAGATAGCCTGCCATAAACTGTTGAGGAGTTTCCTCAGCTGGTTTCCGCGTCCATCATTATCAAATCAACTACAGGTCTCCTTCATCATCAATCATTAGTCCCCTATTTGTCTACCCTTAGGGTTGAAAGGCACACGTTAGGGTTTAGCTGTAAGTTTACCAAATAAAATAAATTAGAGTAGAGTAAATTAAAAGAAAAAGTCAGCAAGTAAAAGCAAAGTTGATGCACGATAGAGAAACACATACAATATCGCATTTATAGTATGAGTAAGGATTCATGTTTGTTAACAGGTGTAAATCCCAACGAACTTCGGGACACAAAAACTGGTGTGTTCGTAGCAGCTAGTTTTACGGAATCTGAAAAAACCTGGTTCTACGAAAAAATGCAACTCAACGCCTTCGGTATTACTGGGTCAGACAACCTATGATTATATAAATTTCATTTCATATGCAGATTACTCTAGAATTTGCCAAATATTCTTTATATGTAGCACCAACCATTGTATGAAAATCTTAACCTCCATCGTCACTAATTGAGATATTGAACTTGAATTTTCTTACGTAGTTGTTCTCGTGCTATGTTGGCCAACCGTATCTCTTATTGGTTGGGAGTCACCGGGCCTTCCTACACAGTGAACACAGCTTGCTCCAGCTCCCTCTACGCTTTAGAACATGCCTTCAGGGCCATCCGTGACGGCCACTGTGATTCTGCCATTGTTGGAGGGTGTAATTTGTGTCTCCAACCTTACATATCTTTGCATTTCACCAGGTAAGCATCACGATTATTTAAATCTTTGTCAATATAGCCAAATAATCCTAAGTTATTAAATCAGGTAGGTATTGCAGTAGGTAATACCTACCTGCTAGGACAATGCCTGGCAATGCTTAAATTCATGACTGCCGATAGTCCTGGGTTTGCGTTGTGTGAAGGAAAAACACGTTTTGAAGGTTTAATTCTTCCCAGCGGAAGATACTACTTTTTAACCGAGGAAAAAAAGAGGAGGTTCTCAATTGGACTGTGTATATATATATATAAATATTTTATGTATGTTCAGCCCTCACTCCGTTATTTATGAACCGATTTTAATGATTCTTTTTTTGTTAGATAGGCTAGTTTCATGTCAAGGAAGTCACGAAAAGTTTTTCTGTTTACTTTGCAAAACTTAATCAGGTATTTGCGTTTAGGAATCATCACATCATGAAGCTGAGCTGATGATGGAAACCATACCTTTCCTGAGTAATTAGAAGTTAGATATAAAAACTGTGGCTTTAGTGACAGAAACCACTTAATATGCTTTGAGGAAAATACATTTGATAGTGTTTTAAAGTATTTAGTATTAAATGTATTAAATAAAAGACAGTAGTTGTCAGAGTACTCGTCTTAAAAGATGACGCAAGCCACAAAAAAATATTGAATGAAAACTTTTTACCAAAAAATAAACCGATTCCGTATATATGAAATTTAGATAATTAATCAGTTTGTTGTTTGGCGCCGACTCAAAATTAGTTTATATAAAATTTGATAGTTTTTGTAAATAAGCTTAATATTCAAGAATTAAAAGGTTAAAGAACTAAAAAGCAAGAAAAAAATAAACCCTTTAAATCTTGAGTGAACTTTTTAAGAAAATATTAACCGACGAAAAACCGTCGGCTTAATATTTTCTTAAAAAGTTTTTATTTTTGAACTCCTAGATTCTTTAAAATATTTCGAAAATATCTAAAACTACCTATATGTATAACTATGTACTTAAAGAGAAAACAGTTAAGTAAGTACATTTTCCCTAACTGTTTGTCAAATGATTTTCTTTTTTAGTAGCCACTGACAACGTTTATTTAGTGTTAGCCATTAAATAATTATATAACTGTCTTTTTTATCTTCCTTTATTGTTTTCAACAGATTAGGAGTATTATCACCAGACAGCAGATGTAAAAGTTTTGATAACAGTGCCAACGGATTTGCAAGATCTGAAGCTATTGTAGTGGTCTTCTTGCAAAAAGCCAAGAATTCTAGAAGGTATAGTCTAAAATTAGTCCAACAAGAACCGTAATTCATAAATTGATCGGCCAGTCGTGTAAACATAACTGATTTAAAAGGTTGGCAAATCTTTTTAAACAACTTCAGTGTACGGTTTTAAGGTGTTTAGACTAGGTAAATGAAACAATCGGATCCCAGATTGACGTTGCCATATTTTTTGGTAGTTCAAACTATACAAAGGATTACATAATAGAGTATATAGTAAGGTTACATAGAGTAGTATAATGCGTCAATAAGTATAGAAAGGACAGAAGTTACAATGAAGCAGATATACTTAAAAATAGTTATAAATGCTTCTGTTCATACATGCGTAGGTACACATTTTCTAAGGTTAGCATTCCATCTGCTATACGGAACCCACTTGGCAACTTAGTGACTAGTCCATTGGATATTGCCAATACATTTGTCGAGGAATTTCATAAACCATACTCTGTCGAACTAGATATAAACAATACACCTAAAGTTAACGGCATTGCACGCGTGGAATCCTCTTTATGTGATATCTCATTTGAGGAGGAAAAAATTGCAAAAGTACTGAAGAACCTTAAGCTAAACTCTTCAGCGGGACCAGACAGTATACCAAATATAGTATTAAAAAACATTGTGAACTTGATTACTCCAGTATTGGTAAAAATAATGCGAACCACCTTTACTAACAGTAACTTACCCAAAGATTGGAAACATGCCATAGTGACACCTGTAAACAAAAGTGGTGTTAAGACTGACCCAGCTAAGTTTAGACCTATAAGCCTCACCTATGAAATAGGTAAATGTATGGAAAAGATTATATCGAATCATATCAGGTTATTCCTCAACAGACAAAATATTATTTCTATAAAACAACATAGTTTTGTTGAGAAGAAATCCACAGTAACAAATTTACTGACGTATGTTAACACATGGTCGAAGGAACTTGACCAAAAGAGAAGTGTGGATATTATTTATCTGGATTTTGAATGTGCCTTTGATAAAGTTTCTCACAATCGATTATTGTTAAAGCTTGAGCACTTAAGTATACGTGGCAATCTTCTAAAATGGCTTGAAAACTATGTTGTGCATAGAACATACCAAGTCAGAGTCGGTAACACATTATCTGCGTCAATGAAAGTCCATAGTCTCACCTATCCTGTTCAACATTTTTACTACAGATTTGATAACATTAATTGAGTGTGAGTCTTTGATTTTTCGCTGACGATGGAAAATTATTTGGTGATCCATTATTCAGTCAGGACAATACAATCAGACCTGACAAATTACAAGATTGGACCAAGAAGTGGATTACGAAACTCAATGGAACCAAATGTTCAGTTCTGCGCTTAGGCAAGAATAAACGTGAAGTACCATACAGAATAGGTGACACTATAGTTGCGTCTGTCAAGACACAAAAAGATCTTGGAGTAACCATGATCAGCAATTTAAAATGGGCTGACCACATCAGCATATAGTTAAAACGGCAAATTCTTTTCTATATGCTATACGACGTGCGTTCCAACACATGACACCTTCAGTTTTCGTAAAAAATTATAAAACTTATGTCAGGTCTCTGTTAGAGTACGGCTTCCAAGTTTGGAACCCATACCTTGTGAAGGATATTGACCTGCTGGAAAGTATGCAAAGGCGAGCGACTAAGATACCGTATGGCCTGCGATATAAACCTTACGAGGAACGCTTAAGCATATTGAAATTACTGACATTAAAACATCGGAGGATGAGAGAAGCTCTTATTGAGGCTTATAAAATATTAAGCTCAAGAATTAACCTTCGGAATGTCAAAGATATGTTCCTGCTTCAACAAGAAGCATACTCGTGGCGGGGACACAGCCTCACACTCACACACACACACACACACACACACACACACACACACAGTCAGTAAACTTTTAAAATCGTAAAAAATCGTCTCCCTAAAATCTTTTCACGTTTATTCCATTTTTGCTACGGACGATGAAACTTGTGATAAAAAACAATTGACACGCAATTTCTCGCCAATTTTTTTTTATCAATGCTTGGCTTTCTTATGCTTAAAAAAATATCATTCGGAATTCAAATATTTATGAGCCGCCAGGAGCGCAAAACTTTCAGTGTACCCTATGGTTTATAAAGCTAAAGAGTTTGTTGGTTGAACACGCTAATCTCAGGAACTACTGGTTCGAATTGAAAAGATTTTTTTAGTGTTGGATAGCCCATTTATAGAGGAAGGCTATAGGCTATATCTACATCACGCTATAACCCATAGGACCGGAGCACCAATGTAAAATATTGCAAAAACAGGGAAAATTTACAAACACGGACGAAGTTGCGCGGGTCAGCTAGTTTAAGATATTTATGCGACTGATTCTTTATCGACTTTAATTCAGTTCAAATAAAAAAAGCAACTATTTGTTATGATTATTTAACTAATTAAATCTTGCGTCTACGGTATATAAAGCGAGAAAGTGTGGAATTTTAATTCATCAAATGGCATGTTCAGCAATCTCTTTACAAGTAATGTAAAATATAAAGTATGTAAATAGTAAAATGAAAAGTACAAAATTCAAGATACCTTACCGACCTTTTCAATTAGAAACAAATCTGAGTTTTAATATGACCAACATTATATCATGAAATAGGTTGTGTTGGAGGATGAAGAATCAAAACTACAAACGTTTTGATATTTGGTGAAGTCTTTAATTAATTATAATGTTGCCGAATATTTGATGTAAAAGTAGATACACATGTTGGGTTTCTATACTCATATGAATATAACTGAACTCCTGAAGTCACCTCCCACCCGACGATAAGCAACATAGCGACAGCCGCGGTTCTTTTTATTTTAACGCAGAGCCCATAATTAACGTAAACTAAAACCGGAGACCTAAAAATCGAGTCAGTTTGATTAATGTAAATTATACTACAGACGTAGATGTTGTTTTGTAGACTTTACCTACTCACTTATCGAAATTCAACTATGACGAATGTTATTGGGTAAAACAAAATATTCAATAAGTAATTGGCGTTCACATTACATCCGACGTCCCTATTGCCCTGGCGCCCGTTTGCGCTTCACACTTCGCACATATGGGCGGTGCGGCCGTGCTCCCGATATGGTATGTCACTGCATTCTGTAAAGTTCAAGTTCACAGGATGCGTAGCGATGTCGTAGGTACAAAATATATTATTTAAGATTATAAATTGTTATGAACGATTTAATTAGGTACCATTTCCAAGTAGTTGCCATTTTCAAAGATTACACGTATTAACGTATACGTTTGGCCCATAGTAACAATAAAATCGATTCACTCCCACAAATTCTTTGAACTATCGAGACGAACTTAAAAACTTAAATTGATATTCTCAAATTCGCGGCGTCGTCATCGGCAGGGTCGCTATTGTTAGGTGTTTAGACTAGGTGAATGAAACGATCGCACACTTCCATATATTTCAATAGTTCAAATTATATAAAGGATTACAATATAGAGTGTATAGTATTATATAAAGTAAAATAGAGTTGTATATATTTATTTAAACTTCCATCACAGCAGGTTATTTGCACATTTACTAAATTTATGACAATTTTTTTAGGGTGTACGCTCAACTTTTTCACGCCAAGACTAACTGCGACGGTTACAAAGAAATGGGTATCACTCACCCATCTGGTGACATTCAGAAACTTCTCCTCAGTGAGTGTTATGAAGAGTGCTCAATTCCACCGTCCACTGTGGAGTTTGTCGAGACTCACGGCACAGGTAAATATATATTACTATAAATATTACTAAGTAGTTTACGTTCGCTTATTTTGATGAAAAAGAAAAGGAACAGAAAGAACTAAGACTAATTTAAAAGAAAAATAATATTTTAAGGAAGTATTTTCTTAATAGGTAGTTGGTAGCCATGTTTATCTCACTATGATTTTGGAAAACTCATAATCCGTGATATTGCCAATTTTGCGCTAATCTTTGGAAATAGCAGTTGGATTCGAAAAATTGTTTTTGTATATATCATAGCTAGAGTCATGAGGGATTGTTCGGCTATATAGCATGCTACACCTCTCAGCTAGCCTAAAATATTGATTTTCGTAAAGTAAGTCAGAAAAAAAAGCTCGTTTATCCGTGTGCGCTGGCCGAATTCAATGGTTTCTACGAAAATATTGGTCCGTAGTAAATCTACAAAAAATACCGTCATTTCATATAGAAGGGGAGCTGGCGATGCTAAATGTGGATTTACTCGAGCGTCGTTGGAACCTATTGGAGATTAGATGGTAGAAAGAAAAAAGCTCATACGATCTATTCCTTTTGATTTGGGGAGCGTCTACAGGTTTTCAAAAACGTAAAAAAAATATTTGTAAAACGGAGTTAGTCTAGCATGTCAGATATTAAAAGTGTAAACACCCCACATGTTTCGAGATAATGGTGGTATATTAATCTGCCGATTTGCATGGGTGGCCGTATGGAAGGGTAGAAAATAGGAAAAAATAATTTATTTGAGCGCGTCAGCAATTAAGAGGGGATGTTAAGTACACCCGAAAGATGTATCATTCCATAATCTGACGATTCAGAAGTGAAGCAAACTCGCGGTGGTGTTTTGACATACTCGAGCGCGTCGGCGTACAATTATCATACAGACGGTTCAGCTATAGATATCCTAGACAAGCTGACTAATAAACTGACGATTATTTGGATTGGTTAGGAGATTAAGAGAATCTGACGATTTGAAAAAAAATACAAACATACATACATACCTTGTTATACCTCAAATTCTTCTGATACTCACAAATTTACTATTTAGTTTTAAAGGAATATGATTTCCCGTAAATCTACCATGAGCACATACGCTTATCTAGAGCAGGCTGCGGTGAAAACCAATATAATTATTCTAATACTTACCACAAGAAAATGTTAGAAAAAAAAAACTATACTGAAGTATTATATCAATCTATCTATTATATAATCATTAATCAGTGATGTTTTTAGGGTTCCGTTTCTCAAAAGGAAAAAAGGAACCCTTATAGGATTACTTTGTTGCACGTCTGTCTGTCAAGACCCATTTTATCAGGAACCCATGGACGCATCAAGTTGAAATTAATACCAAAACATACGGTCAACGCAATAAAAAAATATGGCTCTTTAAGCCTTAGATTTAACCAAATTTGAACATTTCGCAGGTATATCAAAACCTATAGAATACTTCCCCATGACCTAGAATCATGATATAAATTAGCAAGTTGTTAATTTGTTGTTATGTCTGTCTGTATGTGTGTCTGTTGCGGGTTGCTGAGAAAGGGTTTTGCCCTTTCTCAGCAACCCGTGGAGGCATCAAATTGAAATTAATATCAAATACTTACGTTAGCGGTCTCTTGAAGATTAAAAAAAAACAAATTTCTAAGTCAACGCAATCAAAACATACGGCCATTAAGCCTTAGATTGTAACAAATTTGAAAATTACGCAGATAAATCAAAACCTATAGGGTATTTCCGATTGACCTAGAATCATGAAGTTTGGTAAGAAGCCAGGTCTGACAGCACAAGTAAAGTTAAATCTTAAATCCGAAAGTAGTGAATTTGTTGTTATATCATCACATAAGAAAAATAGTTTTTTTTATTACAAACTTATATTGGAAAATTGACTTTGTCGTTCATTGATGTATGGGAGAGTAGTTTTAGCACCGCAAAGTTAAGTTTGTCTTTCGGAAAAGACGGGCAAAAATCTTCGAGAATTGATTTTCGAGATGGATGTACTATCTACATACAAGTTTGTCTGCTTACCAAACACTGCGCGAGTCAGACTTGTACTTGTCCGGTTTTTTAAATTATACGCTGGTGAAACCATGCACAGCAAATTTTAATAGAAGTATATTTTAGTTTGTGTATCTCATAGAAACAAACTGATTTACTAAGAACATACACATTTAAATTGCAATCTAGATTGATTGAATTGAAACTACGAGACCCTATTAAATCGATCATATTATATGCTACATAAAAATAAATTATTGGCAGGTACTAAGGTAGGAGACCCTGAAGAGTTAATGGCTTTAGACAAGATCTTCTGCACCGGCCGGTCCAACCCGCTTCTCGTTGGTTCCATCAAGTCAAATATGGGTCACGGCGAACCTGCCTCTGGTCTGTGTTCTGTGGTCAAGGTGAGTTTACTACCTGGGATTATTGAGTAATTTATTACTCAAAACTTTTATAATGCCCTCAGAATATAATTAATTAAGAGTTCATTTATTTAACATACTATAAAATCAAATCAGTACTGACGGGTTGCTGGTAATATGTCGGCACGGCAATCCATTAAGGAGAAGTAGAGGAGAGCTTGCAACTATATTATCCCTGTGACCTTATGACCCTTATGCAAATGTTAGCTGTTTTCGAGTAATTATGAATTAAACCCTGTGTAACACATTATATCTGTACATACAGTTGTATAGACATACATCTAAGAAATACTTTTTATTACGTGAGTGGGACTGGGTGCTGTTGCGCGCATTGAAAGAGGCCTATGTCCTGCATTAGACTATGATAAACTGATTGATTGATTGACTGGGAACAAAATATTATACCTGGCTAAATAAAAAAAGCCAACCTTTTCGGAGATACAGGCGTGACTGAACATAATTATGTATTCATAATTAGTTTTGGGAATATCCATACATTGTGTTGGGAATGTTTTTATCACAGGCGTTTAACCTGTTTTAATCCTCTTGTAAAAACAAGAGGATTAAAACAGCGGGGTTATAAAAAAAAAAAAAAAAAAATTATGTTGTGCCTTGTAGATTGTTTTATTTAAGACAAAAAAATAATTTTACAGATGTTAGCACTGACCAAGATAAAAAATAACTATTCTTATTATACTATATACTATTATCATATCTTTCTATTTTTTCCAGCTCTGCATTGCCTACAGCACTGGCTACATTCCACCTAATCTTCACTACAAAACTCCCCGTGTTGACATAGCAGGTTTAACCGAAAACAGATTAAACCCTGTGTAACACATTATATCTGTACATACAGTTGTATAGACATACATCTAAGAAATACTTTTTATTACGTGAGTGGGACTGGGTGCTGTTGCGCGCATTGAAAGAGGCCTATGTCCTGCATTAGACTATGATAAACTGATTGATTGATTGACTGGGAACAAAATATTATACCTGGCTAAATAAAAAAAGCCAACCTTTTCGGAGATACAGGCGTGACTGAACATAATTATGTATTCATAATTAGTTTTGGGAATATCCATACATTGTGTTGGGAATGTTTTTATCACAGGCGTTTAACCTGTTTTAATCCTCTTGTAAAAACAAGAGGATTAAAACAGCGGGGTTATAAAAAAAAAAAAAAAAAATTATGTTGTGCCTTGTAGATTGTTTTGTTTAAGACAAAAAAATAATTTTACAGATGTTAGCACTGACCAAGATAAAAAATAACTATTCTTATTATACTATATACTATTATCATATCTTTCTATTTTTTCCAGCTCTGCATTGCCTACAGCACTGGCTACATTCCACCTAATCTTCACTACAAAACTCCCCGTGTTGACATAGCAGGTTTAACCGAAAACAGATTAAAGGTCGTAACCGAAAAGCAACCGTGGAACAGAGGCATGTCTGGCATAAACAATTTTGGTTTTGGAGGAGCCAATGCTCATGTCTTATTAAAGAACGTCGCTAGGGAGAAGGCAAGAAAGCTTTTTCTTATGGATGCATCGAACGAAGTTGCTGGTTAGCTAGCAGCAATATGTTGGAATTGACTTTCATGTAGTAGGAGCTAATTGTTTTTAAACTGCCGCGATTTGTATATATATTGCAGTTTTAAATCATCTCGGTGGCAACGATGATGGGTTTTGTTTTTACAACTCTAGTATATATGTGAATATCATTAGAATCTAGATTGAACTTTACTGTTTTTGGCACGCTGCATTGTCCAGGTTAATAAGTTTTCTGTCTTATGTTCCGGCACACATTGTAGTTCAATGTTAGTGGCACGAATATGTTTCTCAATCTCAGCCAAACGGCTGGTCAGTTCTTTGTTGGCGGCACTCGGTTCTGTCAAATCTTTTTCTACATAAGTGGCCAGTTTAAATTTCTTATTCATCTCGGATCTTTGGCTCCAGTTTCTGAATTAATAAAATCCATGGACTCTTTAAATGTAGCAATTTCATGTTTTCGTGCAGCTATATCGGTTCTAATTTCCTGTGATTCGGTAGTAATGGTATTCTTAATTAAATCAATTACCTCTACATATAATGCAGATCCTGTTTCGCTTCGAATTATGTTTCTTATGTCCTCCTTTGACAGACAATAGTGAACAGGTCCGTCGTCACTTAACTTAGGAGAGGTCATTCTTTTTAACTGCTATCGTTGTGTTACCCAGTTTAGAGAGGACTGGCTATGATTGTCTGCGCGACGTATTGGAGTATTTGTGTGATCACCCTTGGGCCTTTTGCTGACACAGTTAGGACATACCCAGTTTGGATCTTTGGGTGATTTCTTCACTGTAGTATTAGCGCAAAGTAGATGATATGCCTCTTTGTACTTCTATCGAAAAAGAAAAACAATATACAAAAATAATAGCGTCGTCTAATGGTCTTCAAGCGTATCTGCGCTGCAGGTGCACTGTTGCTACTCGGGGGGGAGATGAGCAAGCGAGTGTCGTACGGGTTGTCGTAGCAAGCAGCGTAGCGATATTATTGGATGGATTTTCATCACATAAACACTATTCTACACCTCAGTCAACA
The DNA here is from genome assembly GCA_949752705.1 of Callimorpha dominula. Classification (NCBI taxonomy): domain Eukaryota; kingdom Metazoa; phylum Arthropoda; class Insecta; order Lepidoptera; family Erebidae; genus Callimorpha; species Callimorpha dominula. The sequence continues at coordinate 8,515,812 of OX457009.1, read as the reverse complement.
GTTCAACTTTATATAAAAATATAACGTAGAGCAAAGTAATATGAACTATCGACAAGATAAGTCTTACATATTATTGTGGTATATTTTAATGTTGGCAACATGTAGATAATGCTAAGCAAATTTTAACTTTTTATTAGGTCAACAAAGGCATGCCAAATGACGACCTACCTCGTCTGGTCTGCGTGTCTGGTCGCTCTAAATCAGCTGTAGCTAGGATCTTGGATGATCTAGAATCAAGGACTGTTGACGTAGAGCTCATCAGATTACTGCATGCCATCCATAATAATGACATCCAAGGACATGTCGCTAGGGGATACACACTTTTGGGTAAGTATTAATATATTTTTTTAAATTTTAGAAAATCAAGGGTTTCTATCCTAACCTTTGATTTTATTAAATACGAACAGTTTACACTGTTTAAACGTAAAAGCCCAACCCAGTCTTGGCATCTGGAGTGAAAAGGATATTAAAATGCTTCCCAAGCTGCCAGTTTCACCTTTAGCCCTGTTTATTTATTTATTTATGAGACATGTAACAGTTTTCGGGACGGGGCAAAGCACTCAACTCGCGTGACCGTCACGCCTAGATGCTTATAGACAGATATGTATTATGACGGAGGGGTATGATCGTTATCCTCAATAGGGCCATAATTCCTCACTTTCTAACTGCGGGCGTTGATGGGTAATGTTGGAGCAACGAAACAATAAAAAATGCAAAATAAATTTACCCGGTATCTCTACCTAAAACAATATGGAGTATACCCTTTTTACCCACTTGTGTATCCAACCCTCTTTGTTATAGGGATGGTTGGATACTATAAGCTAGAGGTGAGGCGCAATCTGGCGTTGGCTAAATATGTGTTTCTGGTATTCCGTGGTATACTAAATAATCCTCAAATATTAGAATCGTTGAGATTGCTTGTTCCTAACACTAGGTTGCGGCAGGCGCCGAGGGGGGACCGCACCGTGTCGACGGAGGCGGCGTGCGCGTTGGCCGGGACTCCCCCGTGGGATTTGGAGGCGGAAGTGCTCGCCGAAGTTTATCGGCGGACGACTGAGTTCCGGGCGGGAAGCGGCAGTCGGCCCCCGCCCGAAGAGGTACGCGAGTGGCGTGAGGTCGCTCGCCGAGCCACGATGGCTCGTTGGTCGTCCCGGCTGGGGGCTCCACGTGCTGGCTTTGCCGCCGTGGAGGCGCTCCAGCCGGTCATCGTCGAGTGGGCAGGGCGGCAGCACGGGACCCTTTCCTTCCGACTGACGCAGGTTCTTCCCGGGCACGGCTGCTTCGGGAAGTACCTGCACTCGGTCGCTAGGAGGGAATTAAGTCCCGCCTGTCACCACTGCGACTGCAGTGAGGACTCGGCTCAGCACACGCTGGCGGTTTGCCCCAGTTGGGCGGCGCAGCGTCGGGCCCTCACTGCAGTCATCGGAGTGGATCTGTCGCTACCGGCTGTCATACGCTCCATGGCCGGTAGCGACAGGAATTTTACCGCGGTCGCTACCTTCTGTGAGGAAGTCATCTCGCAGAAGGAGGCGGCGGAAAGGGTCCGGGAGGACGACCTCCACTCGGACTTAATTCGCCGCCGGCGAACCGGGCGGCGGAGGCGCGCTTACCAGCGCCTCATGCCGCCCTGAGTGTGGCCGCGGGTGGACGGGACGGGTTTTTCCCCTCCATCCGCTATAGTGGCCCCCCGCGAGGAGGCGGCGTCCGCGTGTGCCTGGACGTCGCCTAATTGAGAGGTTTTTACCCGAAGGTGGTGCCCGCGCTTTTGCGGGCAGGCGCTAGGGGGGGTCCGGATGTCTTAATAAAAGCTGTTCCCGAATCCCTCCTACTTAAGGCGCAGTACGGCACACCGTGTGGTTTTAGTCGGTTCGATTCCGACACACCGCCTCACCGAAAACCCCGGTGGGGTGACGGCCCGAGGGGGTTTCCACACGCACAAAAAAAAAAAAAAAAAGGCGCCGAGGGGGAGAACATTTGATGTTCCAGTATCTCGAACACAGCTATTACAGTTCTCTCCTCTCGTACGAGCACTAAATATTTTAAACAGTATCGCGCAAAGGATAGACATTTATATTTGTGCATTGACGGAATTTGAAAGGGTGACGCTTGTGTATTTGTCATCATCATGAACCTTCTTATTCTTATTGTTTAATATATTGTTATTGGATACTACATTGTTATATTGGGTTTAGCCTGTAAGAGCAATGTATGTTAAGTAAGTAAATAAATAAATAAATAAATAAATATAGTTCATTCGATTAAATTATAATGTCCAATGAACTTACAATGTAGATTATTACAAATAGATACACGACTATAGCTAGGTACGTATATAGCTAGGAACGCGTGACGATTTCAATATTCGACCGCTCGAATTGCGACCGTTTCATGTAGGAATGTAAAACGTTATTTTAAATAGAACAGAGAGTAGGGGTTAAAGAGAATATTATACAAAAGAAAAAGGGGGGCATTCCGGCGTATTTGTAACCTCTTGAGCTTAGTGTGAAACTCAGACACATGATCATATTTTCGATATTATTAAACAATAAAACTAATTTAAACTAATAAAAAAATAACTGATCTTAATTTGTGTTTTCGCGTTCCTTTTTGATGAAATAGAATCAGCATTTTTAAATGTTTTTAAGCATACACCCCTAGATAGACTTTTTTTGATAGAGTTCGGTTTACTGTCCTTGTCGATGGCAATTCGTTGAGGTTTATCCTTGGCTCCTGCTAATATCCTACAACTGGTTTGTCACCAACTGCGAATAAGTCGTGAGTTTTCTCTCTTGTTTCTACTCTTCTCCTCCTTTTTTAATCGTAGTAATTCAATTTACGGTATGTTGAGCACAATGTAACAAAGTAATGAATGCAACAAAACAGTTTCACCGATGGACTTGAACTTCAAATATTAACCAATCTAGTTTTACAGAATCCACACCTACCAAAGCGGTATCAACAGCTCGTGAAGTTGAATACTTCTCAGGAGTCCGCCGACCAGTCTGGTTCGTGTACTCTGGCATGGGTTCCCAATGGTCTGGCATGGGCAAGGAACTTATGAGAATCCCGGTTTTTGCTGCAGCCATCGAAAAGTAAGTTGAAACTATAATATAATTACAAAATATTAAAATAAATCCTTAAATTACTGTATGTCAACTATAAATTGATTTATTGCACTTCAAAATGAGGATCTAATTTTGGACGATTAAAACCTACTCGAAAATGAGTTCGACTGTGATATTTGACTAGTCTCGGTTGTTTAACGGCTAGTTTTTCCTTCATTGTTTGCAATTGTACACGTTTGTAGATTAGATTTTAGGAGGCTGTAGTAAACAACACTAGCACTGGTCACCAGACACTCACCAGTACCTTTCTTGGCGTCAACTTTCACCTGGGGCAAGATTTCTGGCTTCCATTGTCGAGAGCGTTTTATATTATCGTATAGGATCCATTTTTCATCGCAAGTAACAATATGATTCAAAAGTCCCCTCGTTATTGTGACCATTTTTCTGGTTTTTAAAATTTTCCAATTTGATTTTTATTTAAACACTTACACCGAAGCTGTTAATTCTGACATGGTTTGCCATTGATCCGCTTCCACGATCTCTTTGAATTCTTCAAGTACGGTCTCCGGCCGTTCACGAGGTTTGTTCTGTTCGAGCTCTTTCGACAGCGCTAGTGCCACGGCGGAACTTGTATTCGTAAATAACGCGATATTATAAGTTTTCTATATTGTGGACAAAACCATGTAAAAAAAAAATTTAACGGCGGCGCAACAAACGAATTACTAAATTCAAAACATAAATACACAAGCCTAAATTTGAAATTCATTTGAATTTGGAATTCTTAACCAAACATAGATCGAAGTGGCCAGTTCAACAAAACGCCAATTTCATATGTAAAGACCTAATATCACAATTTTTGGACAATGCACAGGTTTAGATGATTAAGTTAATCTCTTCTTGATAACATCGCTTTCAGGTATATAAATACAAATTTAATAAATACCCGTTTTTTTTCTTTTATAGATGCCATAAAGCACTTGAACCTAAAGGCATCAACCTAACAAAGATCATCACGGATCCTGATCCCACAATTTACGACAATATCCTAAACTCTTATATTGGGATTGCGGCCGTGCAGATAGGTCTCACCGACGTCCTCAAGATCGTTAACATCGAACCAGATTATATTATTGGTAACGTAATCTAAACAATTTCTTCTACACAAAATATATCTAGTAGGAAATTATTTTAATATATAGGTAATGAGAATGACATGATACAAACCACTTCTATTTCTATTTGGATTTGTATATATATACATATATATCGGATCGCCAAACGGAATACTATAATAATTCGCTATTTTGCTTCGTTGATATTATTATCATCGGCCATTTTGTATGTATGTAATTTCAACCAAAATAAATATGAAGTATAACGTTGTTCAATAATACGAATGTTTCACCGAGTTACATGTAATATAATCAAATACACAACTAAATATTACATGATTACAAAGAATTAACGGAGCCGATGAGTTTCGATGTCTCTATCAATTTCGCAATCACCAGAAACTGACTTTTTGTAAGATGACATCTTTTCAACTTGATCCGGCCGAAGGCCGCTCCAAAGATAATATTGACAATCATAATATAAAAAGTTTGCAATGCTATTTCAGTCATAAACAAAACATTAAACACCATGTCTAGACTCAACCAGCCCGAACAGCACGCGCCGTCATATATATATAAATGTTATATATGTCTCTGTTTAGGTCACAGTGTTGGTGAACTCGGTTGTGCTTACGCGGATGGCTGCTTTACTGCTGAAGAGATGATCTTGTCCGCATATAGCATGGGCTTGGCTTCCGTCGAAACTCCTTTCATTAAGGGATCCATGGCTACCATTGGTCTGGGCTACAGCCAGGTAAACACTTAATATATGTGAATTGAAATGTTCATGACACGTAACATGAACCGTATATTTTTTATATAGCAACAACACAATTTTTCCTTATTTCTTTATATTTAACTTCCAATTTAAGATGTGACAATTTCTGTAGTCTTTTCGTAAGTCTGCGGTACTCTAGCCGTTTTTAAAGACTATAATACTGTTTTACTTATTAGTAAAACTGTATAGTCTTTAATACACATGAATACGAATTTAACGTGGGAGAGCTATGCTTCGGCACGTATGGGCCGGCTCGACTCCGCTCGATACCACGGCCTCACAGAAAACCGGTAGTGAAGCAATGCTTGCATTGCATTTCGCAGCGTGAGTGAGGTTACCAGAGGCCTTAACCCTTCCCTCTCCCCTATTTCCGTCCTTTCCCTCTCCCCTCATCCCACTCGTCCCCTCCTCCCCCTCTTCTCCTACTCCCACCTTAAAAGGCGGCAACGCCCTTGTGACTCTTGAGTTGCAGGTGCCCATGGGCGGCGGTAGTCATTTACCATCAGGTGACCCGTCTGCTCGTTTGCCCCCTATACCATAAAAAAAAAAAAAAAAAACCACTCACAAAAGTTTTTAGTCTAGCCGTTTTTTTAATAGCCTGTACAAAAGTATAATGTTATATAACAGTTTAGTTTATTATTTTGAAATATTTATATATTTTATGAAAAAAGGGAAAAGGGTAAGAAAATGATGACTTACTAATTTTGATTAATTTAAATTTAGATCAAAACAATGTGCCCGCCGGAAATAGAAGTGGCCTGTCACGACGGCCCCAACTCTAGCACCATCTCAGGCCCTGCTGACATCATGAAGAGCTTCGTTGCCAAGTTGACCGCCGATGGTATTTTCGCCGAAGAGGTCCCTTGCTCCAACATACCCTATCATTCACGTTATATTGCTGAAGCTGGTAAGTTTCTTATTGTATCTTATTATTTCTTATTTTCTATTTATTTTCTTGTGAATTCATTTATTACTTTTTTTCAACAAAACAAAAGGCATCATCATGGCCTTACTTAGTAAAAGAATAAGTTTACTTCCCTGTATATCGTGATCCGAGAGACAAAGATTAGCTGTTGTTACCTAACCGTCAATATCTTCATTCTCTGACTGTAATTTGGGTAACGTTAATATGCTTGTCTTCGGCGTTTTGTGCCTGCACGGATCCTACTTTTGAGATCGGAGAAAGATACAATATAAAACTGTGATAAATCGACTTAAATCAAATTGTTATTTAACAAAGTACATTCACTAAAATAAAATCACTTGTTTTTAAATTTAAATAAATTAGCTTCATTAAGCATTTCGTTAATAAAAATTAAGGTTCACAAAATATTATATTAGTGGATATTACACGTGCTATAACCAGCAATCAACTTGAGTTCGAGTACTTCCACGGATACGGCAAACCTGACATTTCACGAGTACCTGTGTGATGTTGAAGCACAAGCATTGTCATTATCTGATAAAAGACGGTATTAAGATTATGGATAACAAAGTTCCGTTACTCCTCTCACCGTTTATAGTGTTCACACTTGTCCAAATAGCCACCTCGCTCTTTAAACATCACCTATCAACTAAACTTTATAAGCCACCCCACTCTCTAGACATCACCTGTCAACTAAGTCTAAATATTCACCTCGCTCTTTAGAGAGCACTTATCAGCTAAGTCTAAATAGCCACCTCCCTAACCCCCCTAAGTAAGCGCAGGTGTTCGCAGGCGGGGGATGGCTGCAACGACAGCAACTGTAAGAGAAGCGGGGATTAAAACGACACGCTCCGCAACGTCGCTCAGGCTGCCCATGAGGAGAACGAAACGGAACCTTAAGAGGCTCTAGTAGAGGGCGAAGGGGCGCGTATCAATTCGGTACCCTTAGGGGCTACCTAATCACATAGTGCGATAAGATCAGCGATGCCCTTGAGGGTGATCTTCACAATGTTATCCGTATCCTGCCCTTCGCTAATAGCGGTTTCTACCTTCTGCAGGATACGGATGGTTACCTGGACAACGGCTCTTCAACTGGTTGTATCGTTCTCCGCCACCCGTGCAGCAGTCTTTTTCTGCCAGCGGTGGAAACCGTATCTGTTTGTGCCTTCGCTGTCTTTCCCCGGGGTTGACGGCGACCGGCTGTCTAGCAAACGGATGGTCTTCGACAAGGTCAACTAGACAGTAGAAATATCATATATACAAATGTATCTATGATACTTCTACTGTAAGATTGGTGTACCAATAAAGTGTTATCTATCTATCTATCTATCTAGAGTGGCTGCACCTTGCGGGACAGAGTCTGGCTTCTTGCACCTCTTGCCCCTCTTCCTTCGCCCCCTTTTGGCGTTTGTTCCACGTTGAGGGGAGCGTTCACTTCCGTGACGAACGATACCCCAAGCCATATGTCAAGCTGTGATTAGAAGCCAATTATGATAGAATATTTACATACATACGTTTTTGATCTCCGTATAATTATGATACGAGTGAGCGCTACGTCGCTCTTCTTCTTGTTTTATTTTTTCGTCTTACTGTCGATAATATATTTGTGTGTATAGTGGAAATATTCGAAGACATCTTTTCCGCCGACTTTGTGTAATAAATGAACAAAACAAAAGCTAAATATATTCTGACATTTTAGTTGCAATGAAAACTCACGTTATATAATTTTAACCGCAAATTTCAATAGGCCCAACTCTGCTGAAATATCTGAAAGAAGTGATCAAATCACCGAAGCCTCGCTCAGATCGTTGGGTATCCACCTCTGTACCACAAACTCAATGGAAAGATGAAAAGACCCGACTGTCTTCTGCTGAATATCACACTAATAACCTCTTGGTAAGTAATACCATAACATAAAAAAAAATTAGCAACTAAAACATAAAGTTTTGATGATAGCCAGTTCTTAAACAAAGTAGAATCCATTAGTTACTGGGCTCTTGGCTAGGAAACGTTGTCAAGTGGATTTCAATTGCAGTCAACCTTGATACGGTGATGTGTATGCAAATATGCATGTTGATGTTGAAATAAATGCAGTTCCAACGTCCATCCAAATAATCTCATCCAAAAAAAGTCATCCAAATAAAAGTATCTCTATGAAAATAAAACACATTTTTAAATAAAAGAGCCTTCCTAAGAATTGCGATTTCTGAGATATAGCGATTCAAAAGGTTGAAAAAGTCGTGTTTTTCACTATATGCATGAATACGCCACTTATACAAGGTGACAAGAAATACGATACAATCCTGTTAAGTGGCTAACCGGTGACCAGCTTTCCGTAACAAAAATTAAAAAAAAAATTGCTTCAAGTAACTAGAGTTACGCGTGATCGTTTTTTGTTTGAAGCGATTTTTTACCCCTGACGAAAAAACAGGGATGTTATAAGTTTGACGTGTCTGTATGTCTGTGTATCTGTGTGTCTATGTCTATCTGTGGCATCGTAGCTCCCAAATGAAAATACCGATTTAAGGGCGTTTTTTTTTGTTTGAAAGGTGACTTGATCGAGATTGTTCTTAAATATAATTCAAGAAAATCTGTTTAGCCGTTTGAAGATCATCAGCTCTTTTCTAATCGTTGAAGGGATTTTCGAATCGGGCGTGTTTTAAATTTATGATTATTCGTCTAAGCGCTAAGGGACAGAGTAAATATTTCTATTTCTAATTAAAAAAAAAAAATTCGAAAGCATTTTAACGTTTCGCAGTCAACTTCACAGTAGTTTTATTCCGAAAAATTTTCAGTTGAGGAGCGGAAGCCGAGCATTGTTTTGACGATGTATTGTTTATTTAAAAAATCAGTTTTTGTTGTAATAGAGTTACCTATATAATTAATATAATCTGTGTCTGATTTTATTTGTGTGAATGTGATTTCATTATTAGCAAAGCAATCAGTGAAATGGCTGAAAGTCATATTTATAGTGCTTTTTGACCAATGTGGTCATTATGTATTTTGCCGTATTTATTATTGATAAAATGCAATAAGTTTTGTGTATCACACACAAAACTTTTCATAATGATTGTTTGGTATTGGTATATTAATCTTTAGTATTAGACATATATTACATTAAAATAAGTGTGAGTGAAAACGGGAAGCCGAAAAAGCGTGACCCCAGCTGAGTTCATTGTGACGTCATTTGTTTACGATAGTTCATCAGCTTTTCCTTTAGATTTTATATGTGGAATAAAAATAAGTATTGCACATGTACATGATTAACCTAGTCGACTTAAGTAATGCTCATAATAAAAAAAATACCTATTTTCTATAAAATCAAACTAAGCATACAAAATTTTTAAAAGCTGTAAGTTTAAGGGTTTCAGCTTGCCGTATTTGTACCGGTGATGCATTCAACAAACGATCAGAAAGAACCATAAATGATTTGTCAAAGAAAGTTGTTGAATGCACCGGCACAAATTAGTGTGTCTATAGGTCCGTTTGAACAAAAAAATGTTTCATTAGCATATTTTCCAACAGAGCGCAGTATTGTTTGAAGAAACATCTCAGCTCATTCAACAGAACGCGATCACCATCGAAATTGCACCTTATGGTCTTCTTCAAGCTATCCTTCGTTGTTCTCTGGAGAAGGACGTCATCAACATTCATCTCACACAACGAAACCACAAAGACAACGTCCAAGTACTCTTTGTAGCTTTCGGAAAGTATGTACTGGTTTCTATATTTAATTAAAAAAAAAAAACCTTAGTTAAGTAAAGTACTAAGAGTGTTTTATTAGTAAGTTCTAAGCAGTAGCCGTTCCTTTAGGTTCGTAAGTACAATAGGGTATCAAGGAATAAATAGGAATCATTATTAGGAATATCAATTTTGTTCTTCGTGGCTGTAACCGAAGCTATAACCAAGGTCACCTGGCCCAGTTTTTGGCCCCGCCACTGTAGCTGTTTCTGTATGGAAGTGTTTTCTGTGTGCAAGGGTATGCCACAAGTTTCAGAGCATTTGGATTTTAAGTGCATAAATTGATGTAATTAATGTTATATCACTTGCAACGTCTGTCAACTTGTGGAACCCAGAAGCCTGTGGAAAAGGAAACACAGAAGTATAAATTCATGGTTATTCGTTTTTAAAATCCAAGTTTCAATATTAATGCTTACTTTTTCTTACAGACTCTACGAAGGTGGTTTAAATCCGCACATGGCCAACCTTTACCCGCACATTCCATTCCCTGTCTCACAAGGTACTCCGATGCTCTCTCATTTAGTTGAGTGGAAGCATAGCGAAAATTGGTAAGCGACAAATATACTTAAATATTTATTCTCCGACTCCGACCGTGATCCGACTTACAATCAAATTTAATGGTTTCGAAGCTCGAACTTAAAGAGAAAAATGTTATAGAGATTAACTCACTGTTTAATTATATTATCTAAATTTTATATGTACGTAGAAATGGAGATGGCTCTACGTAGGCAATTAATAATTTTATTATTTGGTGCCAACTCAAAATTAGTTTAGGTATATAAAATTAATAATTTATGTAAACAAGCTAAACACTCAAGACTTAAAAGATTTATTTCTTGCTTTTTAGTTCTTTTTGGGCGGTTTATTTTTTTGTTAAATATAAGTATAGATACGTTTATTTTCTCTAATTCACATTGGTACTTTTGTAATTTGAATTAGACTCATCATTTTTCGTTTTTAACAATTCACTTACACCTCTATTTAAAAACAGTTCATATTTTTCATTGTTTTATTTTGCGGATTAATATGTTTTGTAATAGATTCATTTTCTTTTAAATCATTATTTTATTCACCGTTCATCTCCTCATGACTTAATACAAGAAGGTAAGTAAATCATTTAGACCTGGCATCCCTAAACACGCATACAGTGACAATTTGTTGACAATAACTACACGCTCGTACTCACACATAATCCGTAATTGGAGCCCGTTTTATGCGCATCATTTGTTAGAATTACTCTATCTAGACATGTGTATAATCAAAGTTAATAATAATAATCTAATCTCCTGATAACATTAAGAAAAAAGTCAAAAGATCGCAAAATAGGTATGTCATACATACATTTTCGCTGAAAAAATGCACCATTAAATATTCTGTAACCGAACCGAAAATATAAAAAACAATCATTCTCACAAAAAAATTGCCAAACTGGGAACTTTGATACAAATTACCTTAAACTTCTTATGTTTCTTTAAGTGCCTTTTAATTCTTGAAAGTCGGCCGTCAGCTTCTTACATTCATCTTTGTTGATGGCCAAGCGGAGCAAATGTTTGACGAAGGTAATACCAGTCCACTCCCGGATGTTGTGAAGCCACGATTTTTCTCTTGCTTGCTTGCTTTTTGATGGTTTTCATCAATTTTTGGGGCATAATATATAGACATGCTGGAGGACAATTTCGTTTCTGAAACTCTGTGTCCAACTAATGCGCAATTTACGACGGTAACATCACATTTCAAACGCTTTTAAGCGTCTTGTAGTGTTTTCCTTTGGGGTCCATAATTTCCTGCTGTATCTGACGACAGACCAGACGTAGCACTGCAGTATCCTAACTCGGAGCTTTATGTGAAGTTATCGGCAACACAGAAGCTTTCTCATTTTGTTAAATGAGGCTCGGGCAAGTTCGACCCGGATCTTTATTTCATGTTCGGATTCCCATTCTTCATTTATCCAAGTACCGAGGATCTGTATTGTCAAACCCGCTCAAGTGACTTACCATGATTTTGGTGTTATCTATATTGATTGACAGACCAGCCATCTCACTAAACTCATTAACCCTGTCAACATTTTGTTTGCACGTCACGTTCTGAGGCTGCTAAGAGAAACGGTAGGCTGACTGAATTAATACCAAGGATGTCAATGGAATGTCTAGATTGATCTGAAAATGTTTGCATAAAAAAATAAAAAACAAAATCATTGAAATTACCAGGAAAACTCAAAATTTGATGTTTAGAAATGTGCACCTACATTAGGAAAAACATTTTTAGAAGAAAAAAATCGATATCTATTATTTTTAAGCTAAATCAACTATTTGTCGGCTCCTGAAATTTGACCACACCTTTCTGTAACAGCCTGTATAGTCATAAAAACATCTCACAGAAAGTTCTAGTCTACTTAACTCAACCGCTGTCAAATTTCTAGAACTTCTTATTGATAGACTAGTTGGTCGGAAAATTTTGTACTTATAAATTATAAGTAAATGAAAAAAAATGGATAGTACCAGGTGCAAGTTCCGAAAGAGGGCTGCGGGAGCTAAATGGTCGTTTTGATGGGTCAGTAATGATTTTCACGATTTCCAGTTAGACTAAACCTCCTACCGGGAAAAGTAAAATGTAAAAGTTGTAGATAATTAATAATAATAATAATAATAACCCTTTGGTTTTTTAAATGACAAGACCCTCCATAACCGCGAAGTATGCAATCTTAGAGATTACTTCCTCTCCGTTGACCTGGATGTGTATCGGGATGTGGTGGCAGTCGACAACGGACTCACTCCGCTTGCTCTAGGAAAAGAGAACCGGCGCAAACCAGTAGTACTTACTATTACAGATCGCAGGGAGATATGGAAGAGCAAGGCGTTGCATGGACGTTTTTATCGGGCCTTAAATGGACCCGATGTAAATTTATTAGCATCAGTATCCTGGCTACGGTTCGGTGACCTCTTCGGAGAAACTGAAGGTTTTGTCTGTGCAATTACAGATGAAGTTGTTATGACGAATAACTATCGGAGATATATCCTGAAGGACGGCACAATTGACATTTGACGGGCGTGTCATTGTCCCGGAGAAACCCTCAGGCATATAATTTCTGGTTGTTCTCGTCTTGCCAACGGCGAGTACTTGCATAGACATAACCAAGTGGCCAGAATAGTCCATCAGCAACTTGCTCTTAAATATAACCTTGTGGCTGTCGAGTTACCGTACTACAGGTATGTGCCCGACCAAGTTCTCGAAAATGGCCGTGCAACATTGTACTGGGATCGATCTATCATCACTGACAGGACTATTGTTGCCAATAAGCCTGATATAGTGGTGATAGACCGATTAGAGCGCCGAGTAATGATTATTGACATCGCCATTCCCCATGACGACAATCTCTTAAAAGCCGAAAAAGACAAAGAAATAAAATATTTGGACTTAGCCCACGAGATTGTCGATATGTGGGATGTGGATTCAGCAATCATTGTGCCGATAGTCATTTCAGCCCATGGGTTAATTGCTAAGAGCCTCGACTAACACCTTCAGAGGCTCACGTTAGGCAGCTGGAACATTGGCACGCATTGTGAGGAAGTTTCTGTCTCTGGAACCCTAACCACCGGTAGCTTGGTCCCTGTACCCGATACCGGTGGGGCACTATTTTTTATATTATTAAATATATTTGTTTTTTTTTTATAGTGAATGTATTTAAAAATGTAATTTATATGTATATTTAAATGAATAAAGAGAATAATAATATCTTTATTTACCAAATAAGGGGATCGCAGTAAAGGTTTGTCTTATTCTCTAGTTAATATACTAATTAATCTACAATCTAGTGAGTGAAGTGTACTGCTAGCTAGATTATTAAATAATCTGTATTAAGGAGTAACAGTCCCTTTCCCTCCTATATTAAAGGTGAGTTGAGTTCTCTAGTATATATTATCTTTAAGATTAAATTGAGATTAATTTAATTATCCAGACATTCAGATATCTTAACCTCAAATTTATGAAAAAAAAAACGCAAAAAAACCCGATGAATCGATTTAAATGGAAATCACTGAAACTATCACGATTTAAATAAGCATAAATTTTTTGAAACGAAATAATTATTTTTGTATCTTTTACGAGTTACAATTGAAAAAAGCCAAATTTTCAATCCAAAAATTTGGTTACCTGAATTTCGAATTTTTAACTTTACGGATGCTCGTTTTTTCTTTGAAACCTCAACTTAATGATAAAATTTAAAAAATACCGATTCTTCAATAACTAGATCGGTTAAAGTTGTGAGCTTTTGATCCGTAGCTAGTATTAAGTGAAACACCAGGGAAGGTTGGAATCGAACTTATATTTGACAAAATATGAGAGACTTACGAGAGTTATCGCTGACTGTCTGCGTGACTAAATAATAAAACGGTACGGCACGGTACAAAACTAAAGTGCTCTGTGAAACGTAGCCATTCCGCTGTTGATTTCGTCGAGAGCGGACGTATGATGTATTTTTAATTATACATGTTCGAAGTACGCGTTATGCGTACGCCACAATATATATATATATCGTACTACTATTACGAGACTGTATCAACTCAAAATAGGGTAAATTTGAGATAATTAATTTTTCATACGTAAATATTAATTCCCTACGCGTCAATAAATATAAAATAATAATAATGAATTGTAATAAGCCAAATTTTTCAACAAAACCACTAAATATAATTCATATTTTTTTTAAATTTGTTCAGACAATAGAGTATTAACTCAAAAATTGGAAATAACTTGATAACCTGCAATCTTTTAAATAATTTATTAATACAGAAATCCCTTAATTTTATCAATAATCTATATACAGTGTTCACTTTTTATAATCTTTAACAGGAAGCGAGTAATCAGTTTTCTGTGGTTTCTGAAAAAAAAGCTTCATTTTGAGTTGATACACTCTTGTAATAGCAGTGCGATATATATATTTTATGTTATGGATTTTAGGAATTAACTTTAGGGTACGATTAAACTTATAGGTTCATGTTATACATAGAAACACCTGAACCAATACCGTTTTAGGCATATGGACAGACACCTTTGTATGGTGTATGTTTAAGTACTTCGTTTCCTCTTGAAGTTCAAGTGTCTAGTTATTTTAATTTGAGTTTAGATTCCTGTCAGTCTACGAAGTGAAAAGAGGCGAAGACGTTCAGATTCTAAAAGCAATTTATATTTTAGGTACGTGACTTCATATAAAACCCAAAAAAAGATGAAATCTGGTGAGAGAACAGTCAGCATGTCCATTCTTGACGAGGACTACGAATACTTAGTCGGACACGTTGTTGACAGTACGTTTATCAAATTACTTTTTATTATGTGTATTATACTAAGTTTATGGTTTGGTTAATCTATAAACTTCAGATGTAATGACAGTTTAACATGAATACTAAAAATAAACTGTTTAAAGTTTATATATGTGTTCTAGGGCGCTACATAAGTTTTGACGTACATATGTAAAAAAAAAATTTTGAAGTAGTCTCCACTGGCAGCAATACACGTGTAATCTACCTGGTTTGCTGAACACATTGCTCCAGTATCCCTCTGGAACACATTCACATATCTCCTCAAAATCTCATAAAAGGTCCTCGTAACTCGATAACTTGCTTCCCTTAACTTGCTCCCTTCCCTACGGGAATAGTGTAATCGTATGGCGCTAAATCTGTACTATAAAGAGAGTGTTCTAGTAATTTGATAACAACTTGGTGTAAATAGTCCGTAGTTATGCCAGCTCGATGTTCATTGGCGTTATCTTGATGCAAAAGCCACGAAATCGAGACTTGAGTAGGTCGTTAATTTTTTAAGGCTTCTAATACTTAAGGGAAACAGTCCTCCTCATACCATGCAGCAGTAACAGGTCTTCCCTTTATCGAGCACATCCGTAACCAATATTCCTCTCTACAACCACATTCTTACTCTCAGATTTAGTAGGAACGTCGAACACAGACAGGTGTCATCAGATGTAACGATCGAATTTACGTAGTTAGATCTGCCGTCTTCAAATTTCAAAATTTCAAATTTACCACGAGACCAAGTCACACGCTGCTCCCTCAACGCATCAGGCATCAAGTGTCAACAAAGTTTCCGTATTTCTTCTAACAAGGTTCAACTATTTGGAAACCAGCAGTTAAAGATAGACACAGGCAGATACAGTATTAACAGTTATCCTTTTTTTTATTTTATAATTTTACACTTATATCGGCCTACCGGACCTTACATCGTTCTATGGTCCTTAGAGATTGACAAGTTTCCCCCAGTGCGCTATTTATGTCCTTAAAACATTTTTGTTCAGGTGAGCCGCGCTTATAGTTAATCATAATAATAATAGTGTTTTTCTTGCCGCTTCTTCAAAAGCGAGGCGGTGTTGTTAGATACATAATAATAATAATAAAATTAATTTAGCTAAAACAACTTATTCAAAATAATTACCTGAATGTCATAACGATAGAAGCCCACCGTTTTCATTTAGAAGATTAATTTGAATATCGAACAAACGATGCCTCCTTTGTTTTTAATATCACTTAGAGTTTATATCATAAACATACTAAGTTTATGGTTTATATCATCATACTTGGTTTATGGTTTATATGGATATGACATCAAATCACAATATGATAATATTTAGTATACATACGGCAAAAAATTTATAGCACCCGACATTTCTCTCTATATTTTTTTTCTCCTTAGGCCGTAACTTGTATCCTGCCACTGGTTACCTTGTCTTGGTTTGGGAGACTCTTGGTATGATGATGGGAGAACTATACACTGAAATGTCAGTGGTGTTCGAAAATGTTCGATTCCAACGAGCCACAAACATCCCTAAGAAAAGAAATTTAGAGTTTATAATAATGATCCAAGAAGGTAGCGGCAATTTTGAGGTAAATGTAATTTAGAGGTAATATTAACCCTGGAATGGTAGAGAATATTTTTCATCTAAAAATTCTTGCAGTCTGCCTTCTGCCTGATATTAAGTAGTTTTCGGTGCCAATGAATTCGCATTCGCAGCTTGTATTGCCAATTCTTAATTTTTCCCCTATATGGAGCAATGGAGATACTACTGACTAAGTGGTGCTCAATTGCTCAGTTCCTCTTTCAATACTATTAAGATAAGGGCCAACTAATTATAATTTGGATATCTGTTTTTTTTATGTTTCCCGCCTCTCAAGTTTCATCATTACTATACAATTTTGTTTTTCGTAGATTGTAGAAAGTGGTGCCTCAATAGTGACCGGCCGTATCTATGCTAAGAAGAACGTTGGTCAGAACTACCAAGTTCTCCCAAGCGTACCCGAGTCTAGTGGTCCCAACGTCAAGCACATGCTTACAAAAGACTTTTATAAGGAACTCCGTCTTAGAGGATATCAATACAGGTAAATTAACATACTGTCTAAATAAAGCACAAATAAAATAAAGAGAAAAGTTATGTAAATTAGATGGTAGTAACATCAAAAAGAATGAAGTTATATTTACTTTTCTAAAATTAACTTGTTGATATTAAGTAATAAAAAAGGAAACTGACAATGAAAGATTTAAAGATTTTGGTTCCTTATTTTTGTCATTTGTAATCGAATGATTTTGTATTTATTAATTTAAGTAATCCTCAGAAGATTTTATAATTAGTAGATTAATTTGATAAATTTGATATTAGCTCTTAAATAGCGCCTTATACTTAGAAGACAAAACATTTTATTTCTATATTTTTAGTGGTCTCTTCCGTGGTGTCCTCGGCTGCAATATTGATGGCACGCGTGGTCGTCTCTCTTGGGTCAACAACTGGGTCACCTTCATAGACTGCATGCTACAAATGACGATTATCAAAACAGGCACCAGAAGTCTTTTCGTTCCAACCAGAATTGAAAGGCTTTCCATTGACACTAACTTGCACTATAACGCAATTTCCAAGATAAACCGTGACTTGACTAAGAACTCGTTCGAGGTTCGCGTGTATCCCTATGTTGATGTTATTAGGTAAGGTTCTTCATAATACGTTTTTAAACCCCGGATGAAAAAAGGAGGGGTGTTATAAGTTTTACTTGTACTGATGGATTGATTTTCGTTTAGTTTTCTCTGTTTGTTTGAAAGGTGACTTGATCGAGAGTGTTTTAGCTATAATTCAAAAAAATCTGTTCAGACTTGAATCTGTCCTTGAAGGAATTTTTGAGTCAGGGGTATTTCAAGTTTTTAATTTATACTTGTTGGATGATAGTTTTGGGTTACAAATAAATCATAGTAGCCTTTTCTTAATGATGATAAGGGTATTACTGACTCCGTCACTTGTTCTCTCCCACTGGGCCCAACGAGGGCCCTTTATCAAAGGGTAAAGTGACCTTCCGGGTTAGTACTAAGTGCCACACATTGATAAAGGGGCCCCGTTCGTCCCGAAGCTTGTAAAGCGTCCCTGAAATATGCACTTGAGTAAAACCTTATATTTCAATTAATATGTAGGTGACACTGAAAGTTTTTTGAATAGGCCAGTAAGAAAAGCAGCCCATGAAAAATTTATTAAAATTTTAAATTTACAACTCTTTGGGAATCTAAAGATGTTTAATGCTTTCATATATTATTTAATTATCTTAAATTTTTCCTAAAAATGAATAAGTATTATTTTCGTATACAGGTAGTTATAATTTGCAGGACGTATTTTTTACATGATGTAGACGTTTATAAGAAACTTACATTTTGCTTGCTTCACGCATCGTTTTTTACCCAACTTAAAAAAAGGGATTTTCTCAATTTGATGCACATGTAGGTTTTTTTTTGTGTATCTTATCTCAGGTCTCCGTCAAACATGAACCGATTTTGTAACCATGTGAATTTAGTGAAGATTGGATGAAGTTACCGGGATCCGCAGAAAGAAACACCTTCACGGACATTAGCCTCAACGGATCGCTATAGACAGGGAATCCAAACCGAACACCTTCTACAGTGAGATATACTTACCAGGCGTTGCAACTACTTCCAAAGCCTTAATTAAGTTAGTAGTTAGTAAGGCATGTAATAATAGTTCGACCAGTGTTTCGCCTCTAAACGGGAATATTCAGAAGCAATGTAAAATATGTCTATGGCAATTCGTTGAGGTTAAACCACGGCTGTGGACATCATGCTGTCGTTTTGGTCTACAAACCGAAGGTGACTGGTGGGTTTTACCTCCTCAACCCCAAAGGGCCATCACCTCATAGGGGCCAAACAACAAGGTAGTACGTCGGACCAGAACCGACTAAAACCACACAGTGTTTCATCACAGGGTCTTTAAATTAGTTTACCTGTAGGTAAACTAGAGTGTACTCTACGAGTGTAGCGCCACCAGGCAATATAATATATATCTAATATATATCTAATACGTTTAGCAATTCTTGTATATATGTGTATATATATAATCTGAATCTCAAAAACGGCTCCAACAATTTTCATGACATGTATGCAGGGGGTTTCGGGGTCGACAAATCGATCTAGCTAGGTTTCATTCATCAGCGAAGCTCGGTCTTCCAGATACTGTATACGTGGAAATACTTGTCTGTATAGTACTCCATCAACTTTTTTTAATACTTCTGTTATTATCTCCATGTAAAGGTTATCTGGTAGAGATCGCTATTAGCGATAAGACCGCCCATTGTACTCTAATTTTTAAGATAAGATCTGTTTCAATGAATTTCAATGAATGGTGTACAATAAAGAATATTCTATATATATATATATATTTCAAAATTTAAAAAAATTGTATACCACCAGAATCGAGTACTGTTGTGGGTGTATATCCAAGGTGTGTTATTATCCTAGACACCAGTGGTTAGGTGTCATCTCCTCATAGTGAATACAGTGAATAGGTGAATAGGTGGTTAGGTGTCACCTCCTCATAGTGAATACAGGCCCTGTCGAGGAGAACTGCCTTCCCTTGACCCTTGATCCAGCCCTCTAACGCGAGCCTCTTAAGAGGTTGGTAGAGGCTCGTGCCTATTCACTTTACGGTGCACCGGTGTGGGTGGAGGCTCTGACCGCCCAGAATAGGGCGCGCCTCTGGCGCCCTCAGAGGGTTATGGCGGTTAGAGCCATACGCGGCTACCGCACCGTGTCGACGGAGGCGGCGTGCGCGTTGGCCGGAACTCCCCCGTGGGATTTGGAGGCGGAAGTGCTCGCCGAAGTTTATCGGCGGACGACTGAGTTCCGGGCGGGAAGCGGCAGTCGGCCCCCGCCCGAAGAGGTACGCGAGTGGCGTGAGGCCGCTCGCCGAGCCACGATGGCTCGTTGGTCGTCCCGGCTGGGGGCTCCACGTGCTGGCTTTGCGCCGTGGAGGCGCTCCAGCCGGTCATCGTCGAGTGGGCAGGGCGGCAGCACGGGACCCTTTCCTTCCGACTGACGCAGGGTCTTTCCGGGCACGGCTGCTTCGGGAAGTACCTGCACTCGGTCGCTAGGAGGGAATTGAGTCCCGCCTGTCACCACTGCGACTGCAGTGAGGACTCGGCTCAGCACACGCTGGCGGTTTGCCCCAGTTGGGCGGCGCAGCGTCGGGCCCTCACTGCAGTCATCGGAGTGGATCTGTCGCTACCGGCTGTCATACGCTCCATGGCCGGTAGCGACAGGAATTTTACCGCGGTCACTACCTTCTGTGAGGAAGTCATCTCGCAGAAGGAGGCTGCGGAAAGGGTCCGGGAGGACGACCTCCACTCGGACTTAATTCGCCGCCGGCGATCCGGGCGGCGGAGGCGCGCTTACCAGCGCCTCATGCCGCCCTGAGTGTGGCCGCGGGTGGACGGGACGGGTTTTTCCCCTCCACCCGCTATAGTGGCCCCCCGCGAGGAGGCGGCGTCCGCGTGTGCCAGGACGTCGCCTAATTGAGAGGTTCTTCACCCGAAGGTGGTGCCCGCGCTTTTGCGGGCAGGCGCTAGGGGGGGTCCGGATGTCTTAATAAAAGCTGTTCCCGGATCCCTCCTACTTAAGGCGCAGTACGGCACACCGTGTGGTTTTAGTCGGTTCGATTCCGACGACGGCCCGAGGGGGTTTCCACACGCACAAAAAAAAAAAAAAGGCTCGTGCCTATTAATCGATGAGCAGCAGATGAGCTATCATATGACTATTATAACAATGTTCACAAAATCACGATGTCACCTTTACCATCTTTTAGGATTTACTTCGTAAGTCAGGATATACTTCATCATAACAACTTCGTCCATAATTGCAAAGACAAAACCTTTTAGCTCTTTGCCCTTCCATACCTCTCTGCAATCCTAAGTACTAAGTATTTAAGGTTTGCGACAGTTCTCTTTAGCCAGAGCGAACGAAGTGAGTATCCACTGCGACTACATTCCGGTGCGCTCTCACTTCAGTATCAAGAAAATATTCCTAATTGCTATCTCTCTCTACACTGCCTGGATGGCACAGCTGTCGCTAGCTCGGTGGTTCCAATCGCACCGTAAGAAATGTCCAATAAACTCTGGGTTTCAATGATTCCTGAACTCTCGTCTGTAGTTGTGGTGGCATTCCCGGTCAGTTTTTCTCTCATTGAACCTGCTTTGGTACCTTTTGGTTGTGCGCGCCAGGTCGCAGTTTTTTTGGGTTTTTGGATCGTTTATTATCCATGTAAACCGGTAAATATTCATTCCTTCAGCTCCATTACCTCCGCGGGAATGTTTAACTTGAACACCAGGGATAGTCATAGTCATTTCATTTACACTTAACGCTTGTGACATACCTAGATACTTATAAGTATCGTTGGCGGAAAGACATCTAAAGTGTGTGAAATCTGAGAGTTCTATCTTATCAGATTCCACAATCTTCACTTTTTACATACATGACTGCACATTTATAAACACCAAATTCCATCTTGATACATTTACTAAAGTTTATAGTTACCTCTAGTAATCTTATCAATTGGAAATTGTTGAGGCAAACAGTTTCCATTCAAAGGAGATGGGATATAACCTGACCATCTCTCCGCAAACGATAGCCTAGTCCTGAACCCTCCAGCAAAATGCTGAGAGCATACAAAGCTAAGCAGAACCACAAGGGCTTCAAACTGTCACCCTAAAATATATCCCACCTGACCTTTATATGCTCGCCGTCACCCTGAGTCCGCCAACATCCTGGCGTTCCCCATTCTTTGCCACATACATGCTTACAAGAAAGTGCATAGAGTTGTATCAATCTTGTACAACTCTTTCACTCTCAAGAGTCACGCATGCGGTACAGCATCGTAGGCTCTAAATACGTGATCGCGTTAATTTCTGTCAATAAACACACATCAAAAGTATTTAGAGATCAAGTACGTTTTAGAGTATCGCCGCAATCAAAGATTATTATTTTAACTTTTTTGGATCGTTATTGATTTTTTTTAGTGAATTTCACTATTTGAATAAAGCATTTTCTTTAAATTTTGATTCAAAATAGAAAATCAACTGTCAATCGGGATTCCTATAAGTGTGAATTTTTACAAAAGCAATACAATTTCTGCATCGGAACTAAAAAAAATTACATCGATATGGAGCGACGAGTATTTAACACAAGAAGAGATGATGAAAGCCATCGGAATGTTGCAAGCTGGTTCTGTGGTTGTCGCTTCACAGAGCGTCATAAGCCGCCTCTGGATACACTAACGTATCTCGGGCAATGTGGCCGAGTGACATCTCGAGAGACGATCTCGCATCACCACTCGCCAATAGGACTGGTACATTCAAAATACTGCTCGAGGGAATCGTACCATGACGGCCATGTTGTTGGTTACGAGGCTCCACAGCACTTCAGGCTTGCTGATAAGCAACCAAACCATGCGATTTCGTTTACGTGAAGTGGGTCTGCGCTGCCGAAGGCCGCTGAGAGTTCCATCTATAGCACCCCGCAATCGTAGATAGTATAAGAAAATCAAAAAAAATGCTATGATTCAAATTTATGACATAATTCAATAATTCAAGATATGTATAGTATGTATAAAGATTGTTTTTTTTATTATCTAGCGATGGGTCAAAGAATGTAAATGGCCAGGGAGCAGCCTTTTATATACCAAATACATCCATTTCACACCAAGATAATTGTTTTAGAATTAGTAAAGAATTAAGTATCATGACTTTGGAACTCATTGCAATTGCCCATTTCATTAATAAATTATATACAGCATAAGAAGGTGGTCGTTTTGACGGATAGCAAAAGTTGTTTATAATATATAGCTCGACGCGCCTCTGGTTTCAGAGGTGCACCGCTAGTATATATGTTATCATATCTAAAATAGACTAACTTCGCCAAACTGGTGTGCATCTGAGATTACAGTGGGTTCCTTCACATGGTTACGGGGTAATGAAGAGGCTGATATGATTGCAAAAAATACTACTGTAAATGGCAGTTCGGCAGTTTTACCTAATTGTTCTTTTTTGTATACCTATACTGACTTGAACAGAAAGTTAGTTATTGCAGTCCATAGACTTAGATCAGGACACATTCCATGTGTCCTGACAATTTGACTTTATGATGAGAAAGACTGCTTCACCTAATTGTGAGGATTGCGATGTATATGAGGACATATATCATCTTTTGATAGAGTGTGTTCGATATGAGTCAATGAGAGTGCAGATGAGTGTCTATGGCTTGAACAGCTTTGGCGTTTGGTAGTTTTAACAATGTTCTAGGTCGAAGCATGTCTCTCCCACGATATAGGCTAGTGGCACTAGGCTAATGGCGCTCAAAGAAGCTTAATTGTATTCTAACATAATAGAAGTACAAATGGGTCATTCCGTCCGTTCGTGCAATTTTGAGCTAATTTGCAGAAAAAAACTAATTTTCTTTATTTAGCGCTGATAATTTATTTTTCAGTTATACACTTATTATACACTACACTGTAGTTGAAGGGGACATGATATTATAATTAATAAGAAAAATATTTCAAGGAATGTAATGAAACCATGGAAGGTAATGAAATTTGTCTAGATGGTAATGAAGCATCAATGGATAGTAATGATTATGCCCCGGATGGTAATATTTAATAAAGACGGTAATGAAAAAATATTATCAGATTTTATTAATTTTTTTAAAAGAGTAAAATATAATAACAAATTATAATAAAAAGTATTAGAAATAGTCAAAATATTTAAAAATCTAAAGCAACATTATAAAATTAATCATCCTTATGAACTAATTAATAGTAATAAGTAGGTAATATGAAAAATGCTCTAAGAGATCAATGAAACTAGTAGTCACATACTCGTAAATAAAACAGTAAATTATTAAATCTATGTATCAAAACAATACTGTAATTTTTATCAACTAATGACAAATTATTAAGCATACAAAATGAGATCAATTAATTTCGTTGAGTATTCAGAAATTTACTCTTATAATTAATTAAAGAAACCGTAACATTTATAACAAAATTAAAAGGCAAAAAGAAAATGCAAAAGAGATCCATAAAAATTATCATTATTATTACAAAATTATCGTCTAATAACCGTAAACCTGAGTACTAGAATGATATTGATTGGTAATTCTTATTTAAAACATAAATTTGGTAGGTTTTGGAAAATAAACTGTCCTCGTCTGTTAATTTCAGGCGGGATTAAAGAACATAAAATTCGTGCTTTTGAGACAACGTCTTCATCGTTCACAACAGGCCAAGAAAATATATTAGATTTACCTTTTCTTAAAAATAAAATAGTATAAGAATCTGCATCTATTTCTGTAATTTTAGCAATATATGCATATATTTTTGATTTAATTTGATACTGGACGGCTACCCAATCACCGATATTGTAAACGACCTCGTTTTCTTTATTTTGACTTTCGGTTATCTTTGCACAAAATTCTTTTTTATTATTAGTGATATCTACATATTCTCTCTCATTATCTTTTGGTGTATTCTCATTATAATTTTCTGTATTTACAGTGTCCATTTCGTTAATAAAATTCTCAAATTCATGCTGATCATTAGGATTAAACGATTTCGTTTGGTTCTTATAAAAAGTAAATCTCTGCCAGTTAAAAGGTACATTAGATAATATCTGCACCTTCGAAGTCTCTGTGCCACAAAATAAATTATCGTCAATTTCATTAAGAAGCATATTATCTGTAATGTTACTTATATTTATGTTATTGCAAATAGTAGGAGAGTCAATATTTAGGTCAGATAGAGTTTCGTAATTTTGACGATTGTCGATTGGAGCGAAATCCGAATAATGTATTTCAAGAGGACCGTCAGTTATTTCTTGATATTTTGTTACTTTGATGGGGATACTTGAGGGACAGACAGTTGATAAATTGTCAATTCCAACGCTTAAAACTCCCAAGTGCTTTCCGTGGCTGCAGGGCACGTAGCTATCTTTACAAATAAAACAGCTTCGATTTCGCAGAGCCACACTATTTGGTAAAGCTGTAGTCCAAATTACCTAAAAGAAAGCAACATCTGTATACATAAAAGCGAAAGGTCATATACTGATTAATTACGATTTCTCGAAAACTACCTGAAATATGATGAGGAAATTTGGCACGGGGGTAGATTATGAGTAGGAAACGTCAGTTTAGGCAGTTTTTTTTAATTCGCACGGAATGAAAATTACGCGGGTGACACCGGAAGGCGCTGCTAGTTAAAAATATACTTGAAAAAGATACAATTTATATTAAAGTTATATTTAAAAACCTGAATAATTATCAAAGTTGAAAAAGAAATGCCTAAGTAGAAAACATACCTGATGCACCTTCATTGTCCCTTTAAAGGCAGGAATATTGTGCGGAAATTTAATACACTTAAACATATCTTGCCGTATAACATCGATGATAACGTTTTTCACATTCAGTGTTACGACGTCTAGGAAAGTTTCAAAAGAGCCAACATCTCCACCATTTTTCACAAAATTATCGGCTGTCCGTTTGACAACTGCACCAATGCCATCCGGGGCACCCTTGCCATGACCGGCTTCTTGGTAATTCCAGGTAATGCATTCAACGTCCTTCAGTTGCTCTTTTAATTTTGTTAGCATGTAGAATATATATTTGTTTCTATATTGACTCATTGGAGAATCTGAGAGAAAATGGATTGCCTTTATTGTCACTAAATCCTTCGCTATATTTAAAATAGGCTTCAAATGGGCCCAGACTACACCAGCATCATGGTTCAAGCATTTACTAATAGTGCAAAAAGATTTGGTTTCGACGCTATTTTTAAGTACGTCATAATAATAAATAACACCAGTATGCAGTGACACTTGCCCTCTGCTACCACCAAAGTGAAATGACTGGATCTCTTCATTATATTTTAGGCAGTAATTTTCGCTAAAATCTATGTGTATCAAAATTTCGTCGTCCTTTAAATTTAATTTTAACTGCTTAATGGCTTCAAACTGCACAATTATATTACTAACGTGTTGCATGAATTTGGGCATAATATTTTCTAATTTTAGGATAATATTTCGAATGAAATCATATTGCTTTTTTTTCGTAGTTATGTTTGTTTCTTTTAAGCCATCTTTACCTCCATATGATTTTTTTTCTGACACCCACTCGTAATAGTATATTTTATCATTTTTAAATTCTTTATACTCCAATACTTTATGGGCACAATGTGGGCAAGATCTGTCTAAGCATTGTTCATTACTCACATTACAGCAAAGGCTTTTAACAACCTCAGTACTTGAGCTTTCCTTAATTACATTTGCTCTTCTAAGAGCACCTACTAATAAGTCCATATTTGTATGTAATTTACATTGACAAGTGTCTCTTGTATTTGGAGATGACACCCAAAATGGTCGATATTTACAAAATGTAGAATAACTTATTTTAAATTTTTCGGCAATGAATTTTAAATGCAAATTTTTCATACTGTCGTTAAGATATCTTTTTTGTTTTTTGATTCCATTTCTTGTAACAAATTCTTTTTTACCAGAAGCCATTCTGGTATTACTGTCTTCTTCAAAAAAAGTATTTATTTTATACGAAATTTCTTTTGATATACTGTCATTTGTCATTGTCTTCGACCTTAGGGAAAATGGTAATTTCTTAAGGACTCCGTATTTTTTAAATCTTTCTCTGTCTTTTATTACTGTTTCCGCAAAAGGTCTTTTATCTTTTTTGTTTAGGGTTAAATATTCTTCTTTTAAATTTAAAGATATAGTCTCTCCAAAAAGTAATTTCTTTTTTACTTCTTGAACTCTGTCACCTTTTATATCTTTAATTATTTCTTCAACTTTCTTTTGTATAGAATCATTTACTATATTATCAATAGGACGTTTACGTTTTAAGTTATAGTTTTCTTTTTTTAATCTATCTATTTTGTTTCTTAAATCTCTAATAATTTTCTGATATCTATAATGCAATTTACGAGTTAATACTTTGTTATTCAACAGGGGATGTGTCGTTTGAGGTTCCTTTATTGTAATTGCATTTTCTAAAGGGTCCTGGTTTGATATATTTTGATTGTTTACCATTAGATGGTTTTCTATTTCACTGTCTGGTGGTGAATTTTCAATGATAATTCTTTTAACTCTTTTTTTCTCTTCTTTGTTCTTTAAATACTGTTTACTATTACGGCGCCATCTTTTTCTTTGTTCTCTTTGCGCTCGAGGTGTCATATTTTTTATGCTAGAAAATTTGTTTTGTTCTTTACGCAAGAGGTAACGTTTCCTTTCTTTTTCTTTTTGAATGGCATATAATTGTGAATCATTCTTAATCTGTTTATATTTTTCTTTTTAACGTAACCTATCTTTAGCTAACTTTTCTTCTTTGGTTAATTTCGTTTTGGTTTAGGACATTTTTCTGTAAATAATTAAGTATAAGATAAATTCTAAACTAAAATTTAATGTTATCACCGACATGAAACATCAAGTAGCGTATTGTTTATTAGTTAGCTCGATTATTATAGTCAAAAACATTAAATCTTTAAATCCTACTAATATTATAAACGTGAAAGTTTGTGAGGATGGATGTATGGATGTTTGTTAATCTTTCACGCCAAAACTACTGAACCGATTGCGATGAAACTTGGTATGTAGATAGCTTTAGACCTGGATTAACATATAAGCTTCTTTTTTTCCCGATATTCCCACGGGATCGGGACTTACGCGGGTGAAACCAGTAGTGTTATAATATTTCTATTCATTACATTCCAATTTGAGTCATTACCTTCCGCCACAAATGTGGAAGGAACGGAAGGTAATGCTATGGAAATGAATGAAATGCGAAGACATATTTGTTAAAAAAACCTAAAAATAATTGTTCAATAGTAATCATAATAAACATTCAGGTGTTTTAATCAATAATACACAATAATGAAAATAAATTGGACCTTTGGCTTTAAAACTTACGGTTATTTTCAATGGATGGTGATGAACAACAATGTGGCACAAACTGTATTTTGTTTCGAAAGAATTCACATAGTTTTTCTGTACACGACAGACGACCTTCACTTACGATGGCACGCGCTATACTGATTAAAAACTGATGCAATGTTTGGACTCTATGGCCAAAAACCAGTAAACCTGTCGGAACATGTACTTTAACGTAATTGGCGCGGGTAATGAAATAATTCCGGGAACAAAGGTAAACAATTAATTTACTAGGTTGTTTAAATTATTATCGATTATATTTTTTAATATTTTCTAGGTTTAATATATATCCTTTAAATAGTATAAGGCCGATTTTCTATTGAAGATATAATTGAAGAGAAATTAATATCGCAAGTTGAATTTGCGTTTTTTTTCACAGAGAGGAATGAATTTGGAACATGTTATTTTCAAATTAATAAAAATGTTTTCGAAAAAATAGTTTTTTTTATACAAGACACTTTGGCCTTTTATAAGTAGTTTTATAATTAAAAAGAAATAACTCATATAAATACAATGCCTTAAAAGATATGAGGATTCTAACACAAATTGCACGAACGGACGGAATGATCCAAATATGTAATTATATGATGGGATAGATGTGCAAAAAGTGTATGAAATTAAAATAAAAAAACAATTACGTTTGAAATTTTGTCAGGCAGTTCATTCCACAATTTGCAAAATTTGCAATTTTTCTTAATTTTTACAAAATATGGGAATACATAATTATTGTTAACTTAAACATTTAGAATTAAAGTAACAAGCCAGTCTATCTGGAAGACTAGGTTTGGTAAATATTAATTGGATAATGTTTTATAGTTAAAAATGTACTTGATCCTTAGACACTTTTGATGTGTGTAATTATATTATTGTTACGAAAGTCTATCCCGCGGGCGCCATCTATTATCGAGTAGAGGAAGTCATAAAGGGTTACGATTACCTAAATAAATATGCACGCCATCTTTTGACATTGAACGGAACTAGTCTACTATAAAATGTACCAAATTATATTAGAAAACTCCAGAATGGTATTTCGGGAGTTGTATTTCGGTATTAATTGAGTTTTAGTTGAACGACACTGCGAGTAACAACGAATAATACGAGTAAAAGTGGGAATTTAAGTGTGAAGTGCAAGTGATTATTTAAATACCGAGTTAAATTGTAACTGTGTTAATTGCGAAATATTAAAATAAATTGTGTGTATTTTGGTAATAAATTGGTGTAAGATTATCATACAACACAAAAGTTGAAAAGTTAGTACCAAATCATATGGTTATGGTCAGTATTCAAATATTTTTTTTAAAAGGTAAAGAGATGGATTAATAGAGAAGATGCAAATACAATATTTATGAAAATTTTTGTTCCCTAAATATCATTAAAATGTTATAAAAATATAAAAGAAGGGTTTTCATCACTGCAACATTTTTATTTTAGTTAAATATATTATTTTTAACAATAATTGCCAATTAAAATAACTTGAATGAAGTTATAGTTGTGAGAGTAAACAATATTTTGTTCCAAATATTAATTGCATTTTCCAAAAAAAATGAAGGTTAATCTGCTAAAACTTAGTATCGAAATGGTCGTGACTTTTTTGATTGAAAATACAGTTTTCTAGCGTAGAAACAAAAGAGATAAACTACTACGGTATGTGGTGTAAATCACAGTTTAAACTTTGTATTTCATCAAGCATCTTTTAGACAGCAGTTATTTCAGCTTAACAAGGGAATCCTATGAGGATTGTAAAACAAAAATTGTGAAGCGAGTATTCTTTACGACGTCCAACAAGATCCACAAACAACAAGTATAAGTGACATACCATTGCGATTTGAGTTGAGGTATTTAGTAAGGCTCTAGCTTAGTTACGTATACTTAAATATATACATAATATGAAAATCATGAACTTTAAAAGTATTTACAGAAATATTCAAAAAAAGGAATAAAACAAATTTACTTTCATTCATAAATATAATTAAGTACGTGCTATATTATAGCATAGACTTGGTTTAAATATTTACATGTAAAATAATGTTATTTTTGCAGGTATGGAAAGATCTCAGTTACAGCCGTTTGAAGTAGGTGGACACATTGGAACAAAACATGAATGGCAACATGCCTTTTTCTCAGAACATTGTTGATGGCATTGTCATGACCGCCTGATGAATGTTGATGGACGATCTGGATGGTCTATTTTAAATAGTTTACGATGCCATAAGGACTTGTATAAAAAAAATCTCGAAAGTCGGAACTAACTATGTAAAACTGTGCAAGCCAACGAAACAAAGAACAAGCTCTGTAGCTTTCATGCAATTTAAACTGACAGTTCAAAACCGAATTTTTAGCAATTAATTGAAATGTTTACGTTTTTTCATATACTTTATGTCTATTCTACATGGAATTGTTGAGAATTAAAGCAAATGTAAAAATTATCGCATATTCCCTATTATTTAAGTACCCACTATTAAACCTTTCATTAGCATTTATTTATGATTTGTTGCAGAAAAGAAGAAAAAGCATTTAATATTAAAAATGTAATTTTATCTAGGGCTGGTGGTGTAGAAATCCGTGGACCCCATGTCACACCTATTACAAGGAAGCTGCCACTTGGAGTTCCTGTGCTTGAGAAGAACGTATTTGTTCCTCATTTTGGAAAATCTAAGATGGCGGTAGGAACAAGAGCTAATTCATATACCCATATACATAGATAATATAATACTTTACATGTACACCAGGATTTTACAGAGAATAAGTGCAGTATTTAAAATGTACAAAGGGCGGCTTTATTGCTTAAAGCAATCTCTTCCAGGCAACCTTAGGATGGACTAGAACGATTTTAATTCATTTTTATCGTTGGCGTATATTTACGGTACACATCTATAGTATAGATACTTATCATCTATACTATTATAATTTATCTGAAGAATTGTTTTTATTCATCGAAGAAGGGTATGGCTATGTAACATCATACAAGTCGTAGACCCTTAGGAGGCGAGTAGTGACCATCAACGCAGATGAAACTGCGGGGACTGGCTGGTATAATAAATATACCTATTTAGTATATACGTAGCGCGCTACATAGGTTTGATCGTACGCCAACTAGATATCATAATATTGTGATTTGAAGTCATATAAACTCCAAGTAATACTTAAAAAAACTGGCAGTCGTAGGCACGGAGCAGTCGTAGGACTGCACGTCCGAAGTGAAAACACATTTTTAAAGATTAATTAATAAGGAGTTGACAAAACTCAATGTTTAGATTAGCGCCCTCTAGTGGATCTATTTATGTATTATTAGGGTGACGGTAAAGAGTTCAATGCTTTTTCCCCATATCAAAAGTGCACAAACGTGCCTAAAGAAGTTTTCACTTTAAAAATTGGATTTAAGGATTCGTTTGTTCGTGCAATTCATGAAGAAATAAAGTCTTCAACATGAATACGTTGCTGATGCCCAAATAGATAATTATGAAACCAATCAATTGCCCTCCGAGATATGTTAAAGGTGTTTATTTATAGTTTGCTAAACCTGTTAAAAAAATGAATAAGTTTCAGCTAGTCTAGTAACAGGAACTTTAAAAAAAAATGAAAAAATGTAAAAAAAGGAATGTTAAATTGGTTAATTTTTTCATGATCGCGATAGTGATGAGATTAGGTTGCTCATTTATAATAATACATCCTGGTAGTGCTCCATTTAGAGATTCAGAGTTTTTATAACTTCAAAGTATAAACAATAAAACTATCTTGTTCTTTTGATCAGGTTGAAGATATCCTGCGCTCAAACCTACAGCTAGTCCTGGAAAATATTCAAACCTACAAAGTCAAGTGTATTGAATTAGCTGATAAAGAATATAAAAAGAATAACCTAAAGTCTCTATTAGAAAAAGTTGGAGATATTCTTGAAGACCTGCCACTAGTACAAGCAGAATTACTGTTGATATCTGATGAACCTGTTGAAATACCTTCTCACATAACTGTGGAGAATAAGCTATTACAGGGCGAGAGTAATGTTATAGCGTACATTGGTGCAAATCTCTTGAGCAGACCTGAAGTAAGTACAATATAAAAATTTCAGCAGTTCCATTATTTCAATATTTTGATCCCCTTTGTAAATTCTACCCACCACAACTTTAAGCACTGTATCTCATTTTCGAACAGCGTTTAAAATAAGAAAAATATTTCAATAAAGAAAGTACCAAATAATTTAAATGGTTACGTGACAGGTACTTCAACAAGCCATATCGACACTCCGAGACCAATGCTTCATCATCAGTCGTGAAAAAGACCGTCCTGACCCCAAGGAGTATTCTGACAAATACGACTTCGTAACTATTCAAGATACTGGCTTTGAGTATATAGTCCTATTCAGAAAACGCGTAGGACCAAAACCAGCTAAGTTTGTCATGATCCCTGCGTCAGACCAGAGCTTTTCATGGATCGACAATGTCAAGAAGGAGCTCAAAGAAGGCCAAAAACTTGTTCTGTACAGTCAAGATGAGCATATCAATGGTCTGCTTGGTTTTGTCAATTGCTTGAGGAAGGAACCTGGTGGTGAAGCCGTCAGTGGTTTGCTGATTTCTGACCCATCTGCTCCTAAATTCAATCCTGACTTAGAGTTCTATGAGGAGCAACTAGATAAGGATTTAGCTTTGAATGTTTATCAGAATGTAAGTACCTCTTAAGATATTTTGAATGCTTTGCTGACGAGGATTAATTAATGGCAGTCAGACAAGTGCTAGTCTGACTCACGTGCTGAGGATTCTGTAATTGTTCGATCTCTGTTGTTGAATGGAGGGTAGTTTGGTAATTCACCACCGAACTCGCTCCACGACCGCGGCGCTGGCGCTGCGACCAGTAGCTATATTGCATGGAGGCGAACGGACGTTCCTTTTGACCCTCATTCGAAGACCGTGTCTTTGTGCTACCATAAACATTTTATAGCAGTATGGTGACTGTGGACTTATTAAAGTGCCGTGCACGCCTGGATTACGCGTCCTGACCTGCGTCATTAGTCTTTTGAGGTAGGTGGTGTTTTATTACCCTCCGGAAGATAGCAGAGACGAGTGTATTCCACCCACAACCACTTCACAAACATTGGGGCTCACAAAATCCGCTAGCATAAATCATACAGTTATCAAACAAATTTGTACGTAGATAGTACGTCCATCTCGCGAATCCAAAAGACAAACTTAACTTTGCAGTTCTACAAATACTCTCTCATAACTGACCTCTATTGTATAATAGAGGTCAGTGTCTCTCATACATCAATATAATATGACAAAGTCAACTTTCAAACCGCAAAATATGTTTGTAATCATAAAAAACATTTTATTTATGCAACAAATCTATATTAATAATTCGGTCAAGGGGTACGGTAGACTCGATTGAAACCTTACCTGAATAATACAACATAAAAAAATTATAATTTTGAGTCGACAACATAATTATTATATCCGCAAAAAAATCGGATTATCGAGTATTTTGTTAAGTTTTAATATTGCAAATGGCAGTCGCCATATTGGCCATTCGGATGCCATCTTGAGTTTGTTAAGGCCGATTCACACGTATATCTACCTACATTTTGTAAAAGATTGTGTATTATGAGTCACATTTCACCCGAGCCGGGTTTGCATCTAGTTGTAAAATAAAATTACAAAAATAAAGCCTCTAGTCAAGTGTCAAGTGAATGCTAGTCAGAGCGCGTGACGTCAGAGTGAGCACTGCCATACAATTGTCATTCATACTCGACCTAAAATAATTGTTTTTAATTTTGCTGTGAAATAATCGTCTTCTTAGTTATTTTCCAACGTGTTAATACGACGAAACAAGTAGCTGCAATGAAAGTAATTTTTTTAAGGGCTAAGTTCGATTATGTTACGCTGGGTGAATTTTTCGCATATATGATTTTCTTTTTTTTTATTGTATACTAGCAACAAGTTTTACTCTGCAGAATTCCGGAATGTCAAAATTTATGTGTAATAATTGTATATATACTTGAGCCAAATTTGATATGGAATCTTTGTAAACAAACCATATGTCATCATATTTAGGGATGTCATAATTAGAATAGAGAACATTTTTAATTTTACCTCTGTTTCTTAGTAAAGTTATACTTTACGATTTTACTGTCATTGCGTTTGCTAGAACTCAGTCTAACCTCCAAAGACGTAATATGTGCAAGAATACCTAGAAACAAGAATTACCAAATAGAAAATCACAACTGTACTATTTACAACCCTTTAACTCTTCAACTGTCGCAGAACGATAACAATTTGGTTGTCTTATAATGGATGCTAGTATGTTAAGTTTATGAATGGATGTAATGGAAGTGTGCACGTGACTTCATAATACCATATTTAAAATAAACTTTTCTGTCCTTTTGAATAACAATAAGTAAGTTGTATGACTTTTATTTTCATAAATCCATAAAGAATCAAACTAATCCGGGCGCCAGAGCCAAAAATAACGCAAAAAGTGGTGGTCTTTTATAACAATACGATACACGATTATAAAACTACGTAGAATAACATCCTAAAGTGTCTACTTCAACGGAGATACGCGTCATTGTTTATTATTGCAAAATAACTTGAAAATCGGCGTTTTTTCGGTTTTCATTAAAAATCTAGAAAAGTATTGCTTTTAGAGCAAAATGTTAAATGCAAAAGCTGTTAAGCCGACGATTATACATAAGGGTTAGGCGTTAAAAAAAGTTAGAAAATTGTTTCCATTGTTTTAATAAAGCGAGGAAGATGAAAAATGCAAAGAAATTAAAATGCGTGAAAATGCACGTTGCAATATTCAAAATTGAATGAAAATCGAGTATGTAACAGACATTAGTATGTTTTTCATTGTACGCCAAGTCAGATGGCGAAATTTTAAAATGGCAGCCTATTGTAAAATTGTTAGTTTAAAAATTGAAGAAGGTATGCAGTAACAGTACAGTTACATAGCCACTACTGTTTACTGTGTGTAAATAATTCATTTTTAAAATGTGAAGAAAATATTAATCTTATTTAATATTTATTTTTTTACGTAAAGCGGTAGGTGTAAAAAATTAAAACTTTCGTGAGTGGTATTCATATTAGTTAAGATATACGGTTTTACTTACGTGTATTTTTGGGATGTCCGACTAGTTTCGGACCCAAGATTATCCAAGGGGTGAGGCATCCTGCCGCGCCGGTTGCAGGTGCTAGACAGAGATGAGTCTACGGCAGAACTGTATTGTCAACATTCTAAGCAATGGCGGAAAAGCTATAGGTTATACCACCGAGACCAGCCAATTGCTCTAGCCCATTGCTACTTCAGGACAACGCTAGGCCAGACACTGCACAACAGAAATATACATTTTATTTGATTTGTCATGATACCATTTCTGATTACAGGGTCAATGGGGAACTTACCGCCACCTTCTTCTTGCCGACCTGGATGATACTGTCCGGGTAAACCACGCGTTTGTTAATGCCGTAACTATTGGAGATCTGTTTTCTTTAAGGTGGCTCGAAGGCCCCATCAGACCTAACCATGTCTTCAAGAATCCAGAAAGTGTACTTGTACACGTAAGTAAATTATGTAATTAGACTAAGACATATATTTGTGATGAACAAAAACCTAACCACATTAAATTTGTTTATATATTTATTAATGTTGAACCCGTGTGTTATTCGATTTCATTGCAATAAATATTTAGTATTTGATGATATGATACATAGTATGAAATGAAGCATAATGCTACTCAATGCGGAGTCCGTTCATTGCTGCTTCAATTATTCATGTCTATAATTTGTACTATTTTCCCTCGTTATTTAGGTTTCATAATAATGAGAGTCAACAAACTTTAATACCCTAACACGAATAAAAAATGTATGCCTCTGTTACGATACGTAAGTCATCCTGATTAGTCATCACAGATCTGGAACCCCCAATATGAGATATAAGTACAAGGCTCAGCTTGAGTAAATCCAAATGAAGTTATTTTTAAAGTTCAAGTTTCAAGCGGTGTAAAAGGTACCACTTCTTGGCATTAGAAATGCGCCTACAAATAAATTATATCACTTATACCATATAACAGTTGTCAATGGTTTAATTCATTTACCGCAACTACTTTCTAAAATAAATTTTACCTTCACCTTCTTTTCCTGAAGCTCAACTAGTTTCAATAGTCTCTACTCCCCAGTTTTAATTTGACTTGTTTTATATCTAACCGAAAACCATGAAATGTATTCTGAGCAGAGAGTTCTTCGGTAAACTCAGATTTTATGAAAATATTATTTCTCGTATTATTATTAAGTAAACAAAGATAAATACTTTTATATGAGTGTATAAATATACAAACATATGTATACGTATATTGCGGTTGTATGTATCATTTATATAATGTTCCTTGAAGTATAATAATTGGTAAGGTACATTATACATAAGTTACATTGAAGAAGCTTGTTAATAGCAAATATATTGTATGCTTTAACCTTATATATCATGTGTTACAACCGCCAAACAAGTTCTTAGTATCAGTAAAGGAACCCTATGGATCTCTAAATACACTTTTTGGTAGAATGGTTAAGCCAAAGAAACCGTGAAAGAATAGAAACTCTTCTTCGAAGAATATGGCAGTCATCTAATAACGACAAAAATAAAGATAAGTGTAAACAGGCCAAAAAGGAAACTTAATGCACAGTTGCAATACAAAAATACGAATCTGATAAAAATCCAATGACATGACAATCATAAAACAAGCCAATGACCACGAAATTTTCAAAATGGTTAAAGACATAATAACACCAAACACTTGCAACTTCTAAATACATCAAAAATGAAGCTGGCAAATAGCTTTCACCTAATGCGCATATCAATCGGAGATGATATGAGAACTATAATGAACTCATAAACGAATAGTTCCCAAAGCAGTTTGACAAAGAAGAGCTTAAAGTGCAGGGACCAATCGACGCAATAAGTGAAGGCGAGGTTATTCGGGCCATCTCCAAAATGAAAAAAATACAAAGCAACTGAAGTCGACCAGATCTCAGTGGATGTGTGGAAATTACTCCGCGACGCACGATGGCATTGCATGGTTAACGGGCTTATTCCAGAACATTGTAATAGCAGGCCAAATGACCCAATCTTGGCGAAATAGTACGTCAGTTCCCTTCTACAAAAATAAAGGAGATATGCACAAATGCGGAAATTCCCGAGACATTAAACTTACCTCGCATACATTAAAGATCTGGGAGAGGATCCTAAACGAGTTCTCCTCCTTGCTGGTTCATGCTGTCAGAACGGTGATGGAGAAAGCAAGAGAGAACCAACGAGCGCGTGTTGCAAGGCCTTTAATATGGCAAGCATGGTGGGTGCATAACATATCGGAGCATATCGTAAGACTCGTCTAAGATACGTACAATCATGCCTGAACAGCTGTAAGAAGCTCAGCGGCACTCTCAGACAGTCTTGACGTTAAAGTCGGTGTTCACCAAGGCAGCGTCCATAGTCCGCTACTGTTCAACTTTGTCATGAACTGCCTAACCGCAAATATACAGAAGCCCGTACCCTGAAACATGCCATATGCCGATGATGTAATCCTCTTATTTAAGAGCAAGCAAGATCCAATCCAAGAAATTCTAGAGCAGTGGAGAAGGGCCTTAGAAGGTGGTGATTTGAGAATTAGTAGAAACAAAATGAAGTATATGGCATGACACATCAACCAGACATGACCCCTGGACACAGACGTCACGTTAGATAACATCAAGCGGCCACAAGTTTATAAACTCAAGTATTTTATCCATGATATCATCATAGAAGCGGACATCACGCTTAGAGTAACCATAGTCTGGAGCAAATGGCGCTTACGAGTTTTGTGTGAAAAAAAATACTGGTAAAAACCAAAGGAAAGATATATAAAACTGCCGCCAGATCATCTATGTTATATGGCAGCGAAACATGGGCATCCAAATATGGGGAGCCAAAAAAACCACACACAAAAACTTCATACTGCCGAAATGCAATGTTGCGATGGTCTGTGGGAGTTACAATAAAAGACTGGCCATAGCGGATAAAATGGTAGAAATAAGACTGGGATGGTACGGACACGTGATGCGATGCCCTGGCAAAAAGACGTGCTTATCCTGCGCAACACGAAAACGAGAAAGAGGAAGACCCTTAGCGACGTGGTTAACGACTGTTCAAAAGGACATGAAAAAGACGACAAGAAAGTCAAAATTTACAGTGGACGATACTAACAACCGCACAAAGTGGGGCCGCATGATTAAGAAAGCCGACCCCGTGTAACGGGAAAATGTGAAATGTGGAGGACAAAGAAAAAAGATATAACCTTTCCCCGCAGTTTTACCTGCTCCGCTCCTAAGGGTCGTACCGTGATGTTGCATAGTCTATAACTTTCCTGAATGAATACTCAATCTAATACAAAAATAATTAATTCAAATCTAACTAATACGTCCAGAGATTAGCGCGTTTAAACAAACTAACAAAAAAATCTTCAGCTTTATTATATTAGTATACATTCTTTCCTTTTCTATTGCCAGCTATCCAAAATATTGCTACGAGTATCTGTTTCTTTTTCAAAACGCCGTCCCAAGTGTTATAAACTTGTGAGTTCAACCTGAACTTTTTCTCAAAAGACTCTCACCACATTTCCTCATAATGCTTTTACCTTAATTTCTTTCCTGTAAGTTTCGTTAAATATTATTTAGGTAATGATTATGTAATTGTGTTAAAATAGGTGTACTGCTCTTCTCTCAACTTCCGTGATGTAATGACGGCTACGGGTCGTCTGACTGTTGATGCTGTTGCTCGCGGCCGTATTGAGCAAGAGTGTGTACAAGGTTTTGAGATAGTCGGCAAGACACCTAAGTAAGTTATTTACTCCTGAGACTCAATTATATCAATTTGCATAAATATTTAATAATTAAACTGACTTTTGTTAATAGCTGAATGCACTAGATATTTCTTAACTGAACGGAAGCAAATCCACAAAGAACTCTGGGTTTACCTTTTTGTAATAGTTTTTATACACTTATAGGCTTTGATAGCCTAATCTAAATAGTCAAGGGTACATATTGACATAACTTCGCTTTGCGCAAGAGGTTATATTATGTGAAACGGGTGTCGTTATATTTGAGGAGTGCAATTGAAAAGGTTGTAAAGAAATATTAACTATGTTGATAACTGATCATTTTAACACTATATATATATATATAATCACTTTATATTTGCTTCCACGATGTATCGCCGCTTGATAGATTGTCCCCCCATACTGCTGTCTGCAGCGCGAGTCTTCTGTCTATACACGAAACTATACACAATCAAAATATAGAACAATCGAACTTATTTGAACTTGGTGCTACCAGCCAGGACCTCTCTGCCTTGAAGGAGGTATCGCTCTGCATTGAAGGAGGTCCAATGCTACAATATCTATTTAACGAAAAGAAATCGAAAGAAAGAATAACAACAATTTGGACATTGGTCCCAATTCTGTTACTTCACTCGCTAAATTAAAATTCACAAAATTTTCTTCATGTAAGATGTAAACCTCGTACACTTCAAAACAAGGTCTTATTTCAAATTGAAACAAGTAGGTAACATATGTCGCTATCGAAATAAGCAATTTTTGTCGACTAAAGTCTGATACGCTTAAATAAACTTTAATACCACGTAGCGAGAGCCGCTATCCGTTGAATGCCATCTCTTTTGCTCTGTGATTTTAGTAAGCGTATTCGTAGGTGTAGATTAAAAACACGTCATCCTTGTTCGTTTTGAACAAGTTTTTAATGGCAATTATACAGCGTTTGAATAAATGGATACTCTCGCTGCGTGGAAATAAAGTTGAGTATACGTTGACAGGTGTTAGTGAAATTTAGCGGCGTTGAGAAATAGATGCTAGTAACAAACAGACCTTATTACGAAGATCACTAGGTTGATTTCATATAAAGAAATTAAGTGAGGTTTTAGTTTAGTCGAGTGTACAATAGAATCGGCACCAATGTAGATAAATATTTCGTTGTACTGTAAAGCTTTGAGAAGCTATTTCCGAATACCGAATTCTATCTTACTTGAAATGAACCTAAGTGGAGTTTGGTACAGCATTATGAAATAGAATATCTAATATTTAATCTTGTTTGCAGTGGTTCTCGCGTTATGGGTATGGTTCGCAACCCTGGTCTGGCGAACGTAGTCCAAGGTGAGAGAGCTTTACTGTGGGCCATTCCTGAAGAATGGAGTTTCGAAGAGGCTGCCACTGTTACTGTGGCATACTTAACAGTTTACTATGCTTTGGTAAGTTTTTGGTTGGAAGTTGAGAAAATTTGAAATACCTTTAAGCGACAACACTTTTTCAAGTTGAAACATATCCACACCAGCAGCTTGCTCGAATGATGCCAGAACATAATACTGCATTAGTGTTTGTGATTGTACCTGATCTGGTACAGAAATATGTAATTCCTAAGATATTTAAAAATATACATCTACATACGTACATTGTGCATCTCTAAATTTATTTTCTTAACTTTATTAATAATTTTTTACAGGTGATGGTGGGCCAAATCCAACGCGGAAAATCCATCCTCATCCACGCCGGATCTGGCGGTGTGGGCCAAGCTGCTATTAATGTAGCCTTGCATTACAACTGTGAAATATTTACAACTGTTGGTACAGCAGAAAAAAGAGCATTCATCAAGAAAGTGTTCCCACAACTTAAAGGTTTGATCAATGTTTTTTAACTTAGCCTTCATTTGGATATAATTTGTTTTCGCTAGTTATTTGTAAACATAAAGTCATGAAATTGAATAAAAAAGAAAAGTTAAATTGTAAACTGTTAAATTCATAGAATTAAAGGTAGTTACAGGTAAAATTATGTGAAGCGACTTAAAATTATTGGCTATAATTATTGTTAAAATAATAGCTTTCACTAAAGTATTTTCATCGACGCAACATTCTCTTCTAAAATATGGACCAAAAAGCCTCAGAGACCAACGCCCAATTTGCAAAACTTATCCCTTTAATACAAAATTAGCTCAACGATTTTTTTCTTACCAGAGTTTTAACTTTTGTATAATAAAATAAACCGGGCTCTATCTATATACTCATTACCCAAATCTAAATGTAAATCTATGGTCATGGTGTGGTTGCGTGGGTTAGATTACAATCTTACAGAAAACCTTCTTCAAAATACATATACATAACATAACATGCTCAAACACACACACTTGCACACACTAAACACACAAACACACGCAGGGCGTCTTTTATTTATTTATACCTACGTTTATTTTTATTTTTACCCACGACGGCACGGAGAAGGTATATGCGCTTAGGGTGAGAGATGTTTGTTACCCACGACGCGGACAGCACGGAGAAGGTTTATGCGTTTAGGGTGAGAGATGTTTGTGTGTTTGTGCAAACCAATGTTTCCATTTATCTGCAAAACGAATAGTCAGATTTTGACGCGGTTTTCAGTAATGAGTTCGTGGTTGGTTACTGCTGGTTCTTAGATGGGTGTTACGGTGGTAACTCACTAGGGGGCACTGCAGTAAACATTTGTTTGTGCAAACCAATGTTGCCCTTTATCTGCAAAACGAATAATCCGATTTTGATGCGGTTTTCAGTAATGAATACGTGTTTGATTGGTGCTGGTTCTTAGATGAGTCTTACAGTGGTAACTCACCAGGGGCGCTGCAGTAAACACTAAACATTTGTTTGTGCAAAACCAATGTTGCAATGTATCTCCAAAAATTGAGATTTTGCTGGTTTTTGCAGAGTTGGATCGTCCTGTCAGTTTGAAATTTTGCAGTTATATGTGGTTTACATGTCAATATTATAAATTGACAACTTTAAACTGATCTGATGAGGAAGCCAAGAGGTGGATACTGAAACTCTTCAATGATATATATATCGATTACATAATACCTACACGCTTTCTAAAAATTATGAAATAAAAGCAAAATTAAAAATTAAAAAAATATCCACGACGTTTAAAACTTAATCGGAAAAGGACAAAATAATTTAAAAACCCCCGACTTAAACGAGATTATCCGATTATACAAAAGAATATCTGTTGGGGCTAACATTTTTAATTTTGCTTTTGTAATGTTCCTTTAGAGTGTCTCTTTCATTTAACTGGTATACTTACTACTATTATTATATAGTTAGTGGTCTAAATCAAGCTAAAAAAATAAATGGTGTTTTCCCTGGTGTACTGGTGATTTATGATACAGGCAATATTTGCCTAATTTCAAACACCAGCTACTCACAAATTAGAAGATATAAAGCTTAGTATATGTGATTGTAATAGATTTATATTTTATGTAAGGAGAAATAAATAAAGCTTATTATTATTATTTTTCCATTAAATTTTTGGAAATACCCTCGTTTTTGTATTAAGTTCGTATAACTTATAACTTTAGTTTAAGTTTGCTTTTAAAGTAATTTAAGAGTAATTTTTATTTTAACTCTGTAATTAAACTGATCAATATTCCTATATACTACCTCACCTAATCGTAGCCATGTTTATCTTTGCAGTATGCGTTTTGTGAGAATATTTTACTAACCAAGATAACTTAATTACAGATAGTCACATTGGCAACTCTCGTGACACTTCCTTCGAAGACATGATCAGGAAAGAAACCAATGGTAAGGGCGTGGACATGATCCTCAATTCGTTATCAGATGAAAAATTACAAGCTTCAGTGCGTTGCCTGGCGTACCGTGGTCGTTTCTTGGAGATTGGCAAGTTCGACATCAGCAATAACACACCCATTGGCATGTATTTCTTCTTGAAAGAAACTTCCTTCCATGGTATCATGTTGGATTACATCCTCGATCAAAGCTTCGAGTCCAAAAAGGTGTGTAGCAATAATATTATCTATAATTCAATTGACCATGCCATACCGCTGTACCATAGGTAGTTTGATTCCCACCTATGACAGATATTGTGTGATGAACACGATCCATTGTTCTGCGATTGGGTGTAATTTATCTGTAACATGTATGTATTTAGTAATTCTTAATCTACTTTACAGCGCCTGCGAGACCTTTTGGTATCCGGTATCGAGTCTAGTGCCGTACGACCACTAACTTATTGTACATTTGAAAAGACAGAAGTTGAATCTGCCTTTAGATACATGGCAGCTGGCAAACATATTGGCAAGGTAAGTTTATATGTAGCATACTCATAATGTTTTTAAACTTTCGCGACTATACAATACATTTATGATGTATAAATCGGGATCAAATCAAATTAAAAAAGGTATTGTACATTGTAATTCATCATCCGAGCCTTTTCCCAACTAAGTTGGGGTCGGCTTTTATTCTATAACTACGAAATGGTCAAACTTTGATATTTTTCATGAAGCGACTACCATCAGACCTCCACAACGCAAGTACTAGGCAATATCGAAGTTCTGTAGTTAGACCAGGTTATCTGACTTTCTGTTGTGTGACCTTTGTTTTTAGGGCTCCAACTACCCGTAACGATTGCCACAGATGTTCATATAGCAGCCGGGACCAACGGCTTAACGTGCTCTCCGAGGCACGGAGGGGTCTCAATGTGTTAAGAATGGTCACACCCTTGACTGACCCGGCTTACCACTTAGCCATGAGCCTCGCCTAATAATAACTTGTAATTATTATCGCGAATAAGTTTCGATGTACACATCCTATAATAAT
This sequence comes from Callimorpha dominula, assembly GCA_949752705.1. Taxonomy (NCBI): domain Eukaryota; kingdom Metazoa; phylum Arthropoda; class Insecta; order Lepidoptera; family Erebidae; genus Callimorpha; species Callimorpha dominula. The sequence continues at coordinate 8,472,232 of OX457009.1, read as the reverse complement.
GTATGTCTGAGAATAATGTACAGGAATCAATCATGATTTTCGCTGAGTTAGTTCACAAAAATTTTGATAATATGAGTATTATGTACATCTTCTCAGTTCATTTGTTCCCTATTTTCGTCTTTGAAAGCAATATATGTTCCGGACCAAGTGATTAACATGGCATTATTCATAATGTTTAGACAGTTTGAAACTTACCCAATGTGAGTAAACAATTAATTTAAAAAATGTGCAACATTCGATTTTCGAATTTCAATTGTTTGTTTTTTATTCAGCTTAGACTGAAAAGATGCATACTTCGAAAATCCGAGTAATTTCTGAATACGAGTTCCGACGCGAAACTAACGCAGCAGAAACGGCTCACAATATGAATGCTGCGTTTGGAGACGAGACTGCTAATTTATATATATAACGTTTTTGGTTTAAACGCTTTCGTAATGGAAACTTCGACTTGAAGAACGAACCATGGTGAAGACCGCCCACACAGGTGAATAACGCTGAATTGAAGGAGATGGTGGAAGCCGATCCGAGTCAAACTACCCAGGAATTAGCAGGATGGTTTAACGTTACCTTACCTACAATATTGACTCATTTGCATCAAATCATTAAGATAAAAATATGAAAAATGGGTGTCTCATGATCTAACTGATCTGCAGAAAGAAACGTGTGTTAAAACTTGAGCTGCCTTGTTGAATCGGTACAGAAATGAAGGAATATTAGATCGAATTGTAACATGTGAAGAAGGTGGATTCTTTACGATAACCGTAAGCGAAAAATGCAATGGCTGATCCCAAGTCAAACGGTAAAAAGGTAATGGTAACTGTTTGGTGGTCTTTTCATGGTATTATTCACGATAACTTTCTCAGGTCTAGTCAAGCAATATCAGCAGATGTTTAATGTGTCGAACTTCAAACAATGATGGTGAAACTGGCAGTGAAACAGCCCCGACTCGTGAATCGATCTTCACCATTAATTGCTCCATGATAACGCAAGACCTCACATTGCACGGGACACCGTTGTAACTCTACAGGAGCTGCAGTTAGAAACCATACGTCATTCTCCGTACTCACCAGACCTTGTTCCAACTGACTACCTTTTTTGTCGTGATTTGGATAATTTTCTACGTGCTAAAAAAATTTAGAGGCAGTACAAAATGCTTTCACACATTTTGTCGAATCTAGATCCCCAGAGTTATATTGCAAAGGCATAAATGAACTTCCAATTAGATGGCAGCACTATACATTGCAAAACCTTTACTCTCATTATCTATATAATGAGATTAAATATTTTGATTAAATAAATATGTTGCATCTTGGAAAAAAAGATTTTTAATTTTGCAATATAAATCGGCTGTCAAACTTTAACCCCTAATATATACTAGCGTAAGCAAAAAAAACATAATATGGTACTATTATGTTTTTTTTAGTTGCTTAAATTCGAATCTCGCGGTATATGAAAACACCCTTTGTCACATGCAGTTTTGATTATCACTTAGGAACAATACAATATAAATAATTATTCTACTATAGTATTAGCTTTTAAATTCTGAATAGAAAACAACTGCTCTTTGTAGTTGCCCGTACTTGTTAATGCATAATTGTTAGTATATGTATTATTTCGGTGTAGGTGATCATCAAGATCCGTGATGAGGAACGCAGTCCTCGTCTAGTGTTACCCACCAATATACCGATGAATGCTCTGCCTAGGTAAGTTACTGTCTTATAATATTATTATATAAAGTAAATTTTAGCTTTATCAGTATTCTAGAACATTGAGATTTATTACATTACTTCATTTATATACCAGGCATTTGAATAAGTAAACACATTATTTGCCAACTTTATTGGACTAGTGTACTCATGAATACTTTATCAATCTTCATTATCTTATCTATCTCTAGCTACCTGTTAAATATTGGTTACCTGTTTAAGTTTGGCTTAAAACCCGTATGCCACGAAATGAGATTCCAGTTAAAATTACAAATTACTAGCATTCGCCGGTGCCTTCACTTTTATTCATATTTTATTATCACTCGGGAACAGTTTTTTTGTAGACAAAAAGTACCATATGTTCTTATTATACTAATTATACTCCTGACAACGTGCCTGCAACATTTCGTAATTATCGGTGGAGTAGTGTATGCATGAAAATGTGTCCAATAAACTAACATTCACATTTATAATGTTACTAGTTAGGACTAAAACTATTTACGTCACACAAAACTTAGGCAACGACAGTCCTGTAATTGAAAAAAAACACTATTTAATATTTAACTTATCTACCATTATCATTATCAACAGGTACAACTGTCACGAGGATCACGTATACGTCATTGTAGGTGGTCTTGGAGGGTTCGGTCTTGAATTGGCCGACTGGCTCATCATGAGAGGAGGGCGCAAAATCGTACTCTCCTCTCGTAGAGGAATCACAAATGGATACCAGGCTTACCAACTTAAGTATGTAGATGAAATTGAATGATATTCTTTCTAAAAAGGAAAGAAATAAAGAAAATGTTGTATTCGTAGACTCTTAAGACAACAATAATTATAGTGAAATAAACATAGATCTAAAAACAATAAACGGTATAAAAACATGTGTACATCAGGTGCCTAATGAATAGGATTCGGTTCAGCATTTTACTAGACATGTGCCTAGCGCTGGTTTTCAATCAGACCCTATACGTCCCACGGATTTCAATCAGCAAAACGAAACAAATAAAATATTTAAGATTCAAAACGTAGTCAAAAGGTAAAATATTTCCTATTTACTACATTACACACTTATTATTATTATATATTTATTTTACACATTGACTGAAAAGATAAAACATAAATTAAGAAAAAAAACAAAACAAAACAGGCAAGCGATATAGCGGAGTGGCACAGAGTTGTGAGACGGAGCCGTTCAACATTGTGTTGAACGCATTAAGTACGATTTGCCATAGAACGGGTCGATCCGAAGCGTGTTCAGTATCAAATTTGAATGTATTTAACTCTGTAGCCAGTGTAGAAGTTGTGTCAGAGGAGCCGGGTTTCTTAGGCAGCTCCGATTCAAAGGTGGCTATCCTTGTGTTAAAGGATGTAGTTAGCTGTGCCAATGATTTTTGTAGAAGCTCAACTTCCATTGTGGACGAAACGAAAAATATAATGTTGTTCTGAGTGAAGTGTAGCTAGGACTGAGAGAACACTATCCTGGCAGGTATTGTTTATAAACTAATGTTGTTTAATACACTGGCTAAAGCTAGGCTATACAAGTATGTCTAAATTGTTAAAATTTTATTAAAATTAATTATTTTGAATTAGAGCAAAACTTTTCACCTTTTTTCAGCTACCCCCCGGTAGTACAGATTGTATAGTAGAATCGAGAGTCATTTTGATGTTACTTATGTTATAGAATAAAAAAAAATACAGTGATAGATAATGTTGCTTGACCATATTTTTTAAGGCGCTCAACATGCCCTTCTGATCCCTCCATATACACAACATCACCTTATTGCGTGTTAATCGGAGTTTCGCTTCAGTCTGTGGAGGTTGACGACCCTTTGACCATGATCTTTTTCGCACGTTCTTGTCGTAGGTGATCAACTTTCCATGACCAGTGATTAATCTTTTAAAAAATAGTTCGGTTTCATTACGTTTCAATAGAGAATCGCAAATGAGTACACGATTCATTAAGTTTCTTTCAGTGAGCTCGTATAGCACCCATATATCGAGCTTTTTTGTATACCCAAACTGTTTTGTGGTCAATCTTCAGTTCCTCGCTATGTCGTAACTACTAACACGCTGATCTTGCTCCAGTTTTTGCAAAAATGGCATCGACTTTATCAGGCTGACCAGAGCGAGCTGCATCTTTGACATCAAAACTCCCGGACTGAAGACACTTTTTTTATTTTGTAACGAAGTGGAAGATCCTCATGGATGTCCTTCGCCCTTGGGGGGGCGATCGGACTCTTACCGACTAAAACCACCACGTTCCACTGCTTGCCCATGATCGGGGGAGCGAGAATCGCCATTGCATTCTTCCGCAACCCCCGACAGGCATTGACCCGTTTCACCCGAAACGGGTCCCGTCACCCGGTGCGACCGTCACCCATCGGTCACACTCCTCTGAGAAGCGCGCGCGGAACACTTCACTCCATCTCTCGGGCCTGTATCTGTTGGACGACGACTTCCCCAAAAGTTCGTCACCCGTAGGCCGGTTCCTACGGTGGCCGGAGATCATTGAATACCCTCCAGCAACCGGTGTGTCTACTGCGGGCAGAGAGCGCTCTCTCTCCCGTTCGGCCACCTCCTTTGCGGACATCACCTCTTCGCAGAAGACGGCGACGGCGTTCCATAGCCAGCCCTAGCCCAGGGTGAGCATTCCGCAAGTGTGTGAAGCGCCGTGTCGTCGGGGCAGTCACCACAATGATGGCACCGTAACGTCGGTTCCCGGCCGATTCGTCACAGGTACTTGCCGAAGCAACCGTGTCTGGAAAGTACCTTGCGTCATCTGGAAGGTGAGGGCTCCATGCCCTCTCTCCAGCCACTCTCGTAGGACAGGTTTTACCGCCGCTACAGCAGCGTACCCTGCACTGGGTCGCGCAAGTCGCTGCTCCCATTCCGCCACCAAAATCTGGTGGAGCTCACCCCGGTGTGCCTCTATTTCTCGAGGCACTAGAAGGCCGCCCCGATCTAGCACATCCTTGCGCCACCGATACTGTAACACAACAAGGACAGCGTCTAAACCCCAGGGCGCGGATCCGGCAAATAGGCTGCCGCATCCGAGTGAGTGCCCCGTACGATCTCCGTATACAACTTTCGGCAGGATGTGTTTGGCTCCCCTAAGTTGAGCAAAAGCCGCGAGGATGCCCCGGCGGCGCCCAACAGTCTGGGGGCTAGCTGCCGAAAGTGTTGCTCAAAATCCCATCGGTTATCAAGGACGAGCCCCAAGTGAAGTACTTGGGGCTCGTCCTTGATAACCGATATAATCGTACGCTCGATGCCGATGCGGACACCTCCCACCACGATATGGGACCCCGAAGGTGGCGTCTTCCGAGGGACTGAATACGCTTGAACCAATTGAAAAAAAAAAACTTTGTGCTACTCCTACTGATACTGCATTAGATTCATAAACGTCACAATCACACAATCACAATCGAAATCAGTCAAGCGGTTTCTTAAAAATCAACAAATATCTAAAAATTGTATACATCGATGATGTTTTCGTTTGCTCCGCAACATCGCTGTCTCATTGGAGCAGTGCGTTTAGTTGGCCTACCCATATTATATTTAAACAAAATACATCTCCTTTCCACTAAAAAGCACATTGAAGTCGGTGATAAGTATCACCGACTTCAATGTATGTGATAAGTATCCGACTTTTTAAAAGATTATTATTGTTATAAAACTTCAAAATGTATCGAATTTCTTCGTTTGATTCACTCATTTTGTGCTGACAGGAAAACAATCGCAAAATGGTGGGAAAGTATTTTTTATTTTAATTTTTCTTAATGTATTCTCTAATATATTGGTAACCAGTAGTACAACCAAAGAGATTTTTCTTCAATTATAAAATTTTTTGTTTATCGTATTATCGTATTTTGTATGAACATACAAAATACGATAATCGTATCGTGTGGACGTACCCCGTCCAATTAATAATAATAATAACTTCACATATCTTACACATGGCCATCTGATCCCAAATTAGGCAGAGTCTGTACTATGGTAGGCAGACTGCTCATAAACATACTTATATTTTTCTAAATACATACATATTATAGATAAATTACACTCAGACACAACAAATTATCGTGCTCATAACAAAATTATTTGTCCTGGGTGGGAATCAAACCCCGACCTCTGGCTTAGCAGTAAGGGTCACTAACCACTAGACCAACCGGCCAGTCAATTCAAGGTCATCGGGTGGTCAAGACCGCCTGAGTTAATCGTGTCACATCAAATTAGTTTTACTTATAATATGATTTATATTATAAGATCAATATTCTTCAAAAACAAAAATATTACGTATACGGTAACTTTTCTTACAAACGTCCGTCTAGCACAGAAAATAAAATCAAATGAAAGTTGGCGATTTAGTTGTTACGTGTGGATGTGAAATTTGTTCGTAAGCCAATTCAACCACAAATATGATCAGGTAGTAAAATTGTATCGTGTGGATGCCGTTAAGGCCTACATGGCCTAAAATTTATTTATTCTGTTTTATACTACAGAACATGTTTTACTTATAGGGCTTGGACTTCTTACGGTGCTGATATTCAAATCTCAACTCACGATGTCACAACTGAATCCGGCTGCGAACAAATGCTAAGGATGGCATTAGCCATGGGTTCAGTTGACGCAATCTTTAATCTAGCCGTGGTCTTAAAGGACTCTTTTTTCCAAAACCAGACTCCCGACACTTTTATGACTTCGTATGGACCTAAGGCCTTAGTGACTATGCATTTGGATAAACTATCTAGGAAGCTGTGTCCAGGTTTAAAGTAAGTAAATTATTATAATAATGTATATATACGGAAATTAACGGTTGAATTAAACAGTGCAACCAGGTCGAAACGATGTGTTTCGATCTAGCGGGGCCACTCGAGCTGGACCGATAAAAATAGTGGCACTGCTTTGTTTGTTCAATGTACCTCACGAATATATCAACAAGATCCAATGTACCTCAACTATTTTGATAGAAATTACAATAAATCGCCTGATCCATCCAGCGAGGCCGCGGTTGTATTACGCTCCGAATACATAAAAAATAATACTGATCGTAACTTGCGCCAATATACCTCTCTTGCGCCAATACAACCGCGGGCCCCGCTGGATGGATCAGGCGATTTATTGTAATTTTTATGAAAATAGTTGAGGTACATTGGATTTTGTTATAAATTCATGAGGTATATTGCACGAAAAAAGCATTGCCACTAGTTTTTTCGGTCTAGCTCGAGTGGCCCCGCTGGTTCGATACACATGTCGAAACGTCAGGCAATTCAATCAAAAATCAAAACCATGTATTCCAATTAAACCAATTATAGCTATTTTTGATACGTCAGGAGTAGGAGCCAGTCAGACTAAGTCAGTCGTGAAGCTAGTTGCCTGTTCATTGGACGTATTGACCTAGATCCTATGGAGAAAAATAGGCAAGAAATTCCAAGGACACTCTTTTTCAACATGTTTTTTTTATTTTTTCTGGTTACATTGCTTATAAGCGTGAATGAAAAGTAAGGAAAATGTAACATATTATTCTAACATATAAACAGACGCACAAAATAAGTAATAGCAGTCTGGAGACGGCCAGCCCCAAAAGAGGTATATAATACCTATTTCGTGATCGCGTTAATCCCGTATATATACATTATTATATTAGTAAGTAAATTAATATCACTTATTTTTTGTATTCCCTACACTTTAAGATTTAAACTTAAAACATTCGTCATAGACGCTCTCGACAAGGATTTACTGAGAGTAAACCAGCGTAGCATGGTTATAAAGAGGGGTTATTGATTTTGTCGAGATTGCTGCAAAAACACACTTTTGCGTATGTTTTGCAAATTATAGTAGTGTCATTTGTGTGCCTGCCCTACAGATTGCAGTTTCATATGTAGGGAAACTTCTGTGGTACGAAATTTCTTAAGCACAATCAGAATTTACATCATTTATATTTATTTCAGGGACTTTGTAATCTTCTCGTCGGTGTCTTGTGGTCGTGGAAACGCCGGTCAGACGAACTATGGTTGGTCAAACTCCGTGATGGAAAGAATCTGTGAATGGAGACATAAGCTGGGATTACCCGCTCTTGCTGTTCAATGGGGAGTTATTGGTGATGTAAGTTGAAGTAATATGAAAACACTACGATAAGAATCATCACTCACTGTCTTGTGACTCTTGAGTTGCAGGTGTCCATGTAGGTAGTCACTTACCATCAGGTGGCCCGTCTGCTCGTTTGCCCCCTATAATATAAAAAAAAAACTGATATTGACTTTTTACTCTTCAGGAACATATCACTCATCACCATATGCTTAGTATATGTATGCGTTTTTGCTCATTAAACCATAAACTTAGTATACTAGCGTATACTTAGTATATGCTCAATAATTGTTCTAGAGTTTATAACTTAAATTTAGTGCACCTAATTCACCCATTTCTGCACCACCCCAAGTAGGTAGTGCATTAAGTACGCCATGTTACATTTTTGTGCCTAAATAATAATAATAATAATAGTTCTCCTCGACACGGCCCGTATAGTGAGGAGGTTCCTGTCTTAGGAGCCCTAACCACCGGTGTCTTGGTCCCTGTGCCCGATGTCGGTGGTACAATTTTTATATTTTTAAATATATATTTTGTTTCATACGTATTTAAAAATGTAATTAATAAGTTTTATGATGTTAATAAAGAGAATTAATAAGTTAATAATAATAACTGGACACATCTCACACACGGCCGTCTGATCCCAAACTAGGCAGAGCCTGTACTATGGTAACCAGACTGCTGATAAACATACTTATTTATTTCTAAATACATACATAATATACATACGAAATACGATATACACAGAACTAATAATCATGCTCATTACACAATTATTAGTCCTGGGTGGGAATTAAACCCACGACCTCTGGCTCAGCAGTCAGGATCACTAACCACTAGACCAACAGGCCAGTCATAAAGTGTTAATAATAATATGACCGCGTTCGGCACAGCGATTAACCAAAGCAAAATACAATCGATTATTTTGTTACGTCGATATTTTTAATGTGTTATATAAAAGAAGTAGCTAGCTGCGTACATGTCATAACTTAATTTTATTTTTTTTTTATTTGGGAGAATGGTTGGGGTACAAAAGTTTTACTTCGACTTAGAAAAAAGTAGGAGATTATCAGTTCGTTGGAAATTTTTCTTTTAATTCTTTTTTATGTATATATGTTACCCCATTCCTCGATGTTGGCTGGATCGAGTTGAAAAAATAAGAAAGCATTATTGTATTTGTTGTAGTCATTGAATAATGTAAACACTAGTAAATTAGATTTTCATATAGAAAATTAGCAGTAGAGACATTTGTTCCCATCACTACGTACAATAGAACGTATTGCAAACACTAGTAAATTTGATTTTATATAGAAAATTAGCAGTAGAAACATTTGTTCACATCACTACGTACAATAAACGTAACTCTTTTTACTGCGTATATAAAAATCATTAATTTAAACGGAAATACTACATGTACAGCATCATAAATCATAATGTATACGAATGGTTATGAATAGTATAATCAAATGAAAGTAGATACTTAATATAACAGCGCTTTTAAAAGAACTCCCATTTTTTCAAACTTTGGTACAGTTACGTTCTCAAACAACTCTTTAAAAGAAATTAAACGAATGGACAGAGTATAATTATATGACAGGTAAAAAAAAAGAAAAGTAGGTAGTTGGAAAAGTACTCGGAACGCGAAACATTTTTTCTTCACGAGTCATTCGTTATTTTCACAATATGTGTTTGGAGTGTACTATTCTCTATTTTTTTATAAAATATATAAGTTTTACGATATTCTAGACCAAAGATTCCCAATCTATTTTGGGAAAGAGACCCCTTTTCCAAAATGAACTGATACCTCAGACCCCCTTAGCCAAATTACTTTAAAAATCCTATATCTGCATCCTAAGCATTTTGTAAATTCTTTTTCAACCTATTTTATTTCACTTTATTTAGCTATGTAATCACTTTGTAATCTCTTAAAATAAATTAGTGAATGAGTGTATTATCATTTAAGCTCCAACGAATTTCAAAACGCAAATGAAGTTTCAACCTAAGTGCAAGCATTTTGTATAGTAAAATGTCAGGAGCATGTTTGGACTTGAACTTGATAATGATTTCGTTCGTGTTAAATCGCGTATATGCTCAAATACAGAGCAAGTCAAAACGTGCCTGAACGACTTGTACGCTCGAACACATTATCTTGCACGAATTTGTCAACGCTTATTGATTTGCCGAGTTTTTCATTTTGTACGAACTTGTGCACGCTTATCGACATGTTGAGTATTTAAAAGTACAACAATGATACTTCCTACTAAAGTATTAGTCATATTTATAACAAGTTGGTACACTTAACACAACTTATACAGTGTCTTGAAAGTTTCAAATAAGAACTTGGGTTAATTAATAGGGGTCGATTTTTAGACCTCGTCGACCCCCTAAATCAGTTTTTGTTAATGTTTAAGGGGTATATCGGTCGGTATAAGGGTCGATATCGATCACTTGGGGAATCCTTGTTCTGGACAATCAAAATGTAAGGCTTCTTTTATGACTGTGCATAAGATTAATACTTCACACTTTTTCTATCAAGGTTGGTCTGGTAGCAGACATGCGAGACGATGGCGTGCAAATAGAAATTGGTGGCGGCACCCTCCAACAGAAAATCTCATCTTGTCTGTCCGCTCTGGACAAGTTCATGAAACAAGATGCGACCATTGTCTCTTCCATCGTACTGGCCGAGAAGAAGGCTGGGGGATCTGGCGCCGGTGACATTGTGGATGCTATAGCACAGATTATGGGTAAGATGATGTTTCATATCCCTACATATTATAAGGGTGATTTTCTCAAGCCTAATATTTAGGCGTCCAGGCTGAAAATCACATCTTAAGGTAAAGATACAGTATAATGTTTTTTTTTAGGAAGAAAGCCATGATGTGTCTAAATCAAGCCATAGTTTACATTAGTAGAAAGTATTTTAGTGATCATAAAAAAAATATTCTTTATATCATTTCTAAGTTTGGTCTTGTCCGCTATCAGTTTTGCTGAGCATTAGCACCGTTTAAATGAAACTGCGTTAGTTTACTCGAAAGGACAAATTTTATTTGAATTAAGCAATACTACTAAATTTTGGTGTGATTAGGAAAAACATGAGGAGACTTGTAATGATTGAACACAAAGGAACGATACTACTATCGCCCGATCCATTAAGTAGGGTGCTCACGTGCTACAGTGCCGATCGTGTCTTATGATGTTACGATGCGCCGCTAGAGAAGTAAGTAACACTGTTTCTGGTAATCTGACAAAAATCCTGCAATTTTGGTGGAGAAATTTTAAAATGTTTTAAACCAAATTATAGGTTTTAATATGCGTTTATAAAAAAAAGGTTGGGTTTCCATTTAAAATGATACCAATAGAATTATTATATTCTTTTTAGTATTTCTTTTAATTTACATTAGTAGAAAGTATTTTAGTGATCATAAATATATGATAATATTATGTTAACATATTTTACATGATTCTAATTTTGGTGGTGCAATTTTGGTGGTATTTTACTCATCACCAAAATTGCTTAGTTACACAAAAATTGGTTTACACAGTTATAAGCTTTCTCAGTTAGGCAATATTGGGAGTCCATGAAAATGAAACACATATTTCAACAGAAAATACGGTCACCAGGGTGTTCATCGAAGTTATAGAGAAGTATAATACTTCTATAATACCTCAACTTAGGTACTGGAATCAGTTTGACGTGGATATTTAAAATGCCATAATTCTACACGAAATAAATAGTCAAAGACTTAAGAAGAGTATTTGGAGAAGAAAAGGATTGCAAAGGTAAGAGAAAACGAAATAGGAATGATCCTGTAAAACTAGACGAATTACGAAGAAAATTATAAAAGCCGATATCAGAAATGTTATCATGGGCAAATGCAGCGACGGTACGGGATGTAAAAAGCAGCATATTAAAAAACCAGCTCAACTTTGCCTTCAAAATAGACATTGCCCGAGTGAAGTCGGAGAACATCCACAGAATTGGTGAGAGACTGGTGAGTCTCCCTTCCGAAACTCATGCATTTTGGTCTCTTGCTAAAGCTGTCCAGGGGAATTTCTGTAGACCATTTCTTCCATCCCTGCACATGGGCGAGAATTCGTTGGCCCATGACGCTAAGCAGAAAGCCGATCTTCTGGGGAAACTCTTTGCGTCGAACTCGACTTTGGATGACGTGGGAAACATACCGCCGACCATACCGCGGTGCGAAAGCCGTATGCCGGGAGTCCGGCTCTTACAAAGCTCACTACGTAAAGCACTTCTCTTCAATAATCATAAGTCAAGTAGCCCTGATGGAATCTCTCCTATCGTGCTGACGACGTGTACCCCAGAGTTGACACCGGTCTTAACGCGTCTAGAGAGTAGGATAGCCAATAAGGCTCTCCTACTCTATAGGCGTTGCAATCACCCCGAACTCATGGAAGACAGCTTTAGTGCACCCGATTCCTAAAAAGTAGACCGCTCCGAACCGTCCAACTATAAACCTATATAGTCATAACCTCCTTGTTCTCCAAGACAATGCAATCCATTATCAACTGCCAGCTCTAAACCTGACTTAGAAGACCACTAACTACTCAATGACTAACAATACGGTTTTCTAGGAGTCTGCTCAGCTAGTGATCTTCTTGTTTACCTGGGCGTGGGCAAGTAAGCGATCGAGACCAAAGGGGAGGCGTTGGCGGTTAGTTTGGACATAGTGAAGGCCTTCGATCGGGAATCAAGCTTCGAGAGAAACGCGTTTCTCTCGAACCTTGATTCTTATAGGCTTCCCGAGAAACTGTGCAACTGGGTAACCAGTTTTCTGACAGACACGGTGCGGTGCACGCTCTGATTTCAAGTCTTTCAATGATAGTGTACCACAAGGGTGTGTGCTGTCATCCACGCTGTTTCTTCTGAATATCAATGATATGCTGCAAACTTGCAGCTTTCACTGCTATGCAGATGATAGATAGCACGATTGATGCCTTTTATACTGGCCGTGCCAATATTTCTCGTAAAACCGTCATTGAGAAATCAATCTTGCGTCTGAAATCAAAGCTTCCTTAGAAAAAGTTACAGATCCAGAACCCCACGGAGACACAGGTTTGCGCGTTCACCGCCAAAATGATACCATTTGTCGTAGCACCTCACTTTGCGAGCACTTCCCTTACTGCCACAGCCAGCATCGGAATCCTTGGCGTCGATATAGCGAGCGAAGTCCAGTTTCGCGGTCACTTAGAGGGTAAGGCCAAATAAGCTTCGAAGAAGCTTGGTGCGCTGAACCGATCTAGACAGTATTTCACTCGGGCTCACCGCCTACAACTTTGTAATGTGCAGGTTCGGCCACATTTGGAATACTGTCCTCATCTCTATGCAGCGGCACCCCAGTACCAGCATCTCTCTCTGGACCGCATTCAACGGAAATTGGCTCGAATCGTGTGTTGCCAGGATATTTCGGATCGGCTTAACCTCTTGGCGTTGCGCAGGGATGAAGCTTTACTCTGCATTATCTATCGCTTGTATTATGGGGAGTGTTCAGAAGAATTGTTCGGATTTATACCAGCCGCAGATTTCCGCCATCGTTCAACGCGGTAAAACTTCCGTCACCATCACTTGGACAATTTGCACTCCACCACTGTGCGCTTCTCATGAAATTTTTTGCCCCGCACAATTAACCTGTCGAACAAATTGTCACCTGCGGTAATTTCGGACCGATACAACCTTCAAACCTACAAGAAAAGAGCGTACTCCCACCTGAAGGGCCGGCAACGCACTTGTTACTCTAGAGTTGCAGGTGAACAGGTGTGTGCAGGTGGCGGTAGTCACTTACCATCACGTGACCCATCTGCTTGTTTGCTCCCTATCCCATAAAAAAAATATAACAATGACTACAATATTTTTTGATTTAATCGTAAGACTGAAAAAATAATGAGACTGTGTCATTATGTACAATGTACATTAAGTTGTAATGCACATTAAGAAAGAAGAAAGAATTTTATTTTTTTAATGGTTACAGCTCATTTTTAATTGATCTTATTATGTTGATTTATAAAATATTTTAATAAAACATTCAGTATAATAATGCTTTTACATTTTTTTATAAATTTGGCGACAGAAATAAATTTTGGTGCTGATATATCTAATTTTGGTGTCAAGATATCAATTTTGGTGCCTTAACAATTTAGGTGTCAATTATATTTCAGAAACTGTTAGATTTAGACGGATTCTTCTTACATTTCATGTAACTAGAAACGTAATTCTAATATACCAATGTACAAAATTACTTAAAAGTCAAAAAACAAAAAAAGTCCACCAAAATTAGGTAAAAATTCACAGTTGTTGAAATTCACTCATAAAACAAAGTCCCCCGCCGCGTCTGTCTGTCCGCGATAAACTTAAACACTAATGAACGGGTTTTTCATGCGATTTTCACTAATAGACAAGGTGATTCACGAGGAAGGTTTAGGATTGAAATATGTTGATGATTGTTGAAGATGTCTCTGCTACCCTGCGAAGGCGGGGCGAGTTGCTAGTCTTAAATATATTAATGTTCTTCATTTACAGTTCAGTTGTTGCCATCTAATTATCTTACTTTAGCTCTATCATACTTACTCATAATATCATAGAATTGAAGAATCTCAATCTCCATCTCTTCAGTTACATATTTCTGGAACCCAAAATTTGTAAGGTAAATATTTATTTTACTTATCGATGAAATCAAATTTGATCGAAAATATGAATATTACCTCCATGCATAACATGCACGAAATATTTCACGCAAATGGAAAAAAATCTTTTCATTATAAAATATATTCATATTATTATAAAAATAATTACATAAGATGTAAATGTAATTTTTTTTTAAATATTTGTCCGTCGAGTCATCGTTGTGCTGAAAACCAGGTTCGATTTTGTCATCAATTTCATCTTCAGCCATTATAATATTTTCTTGATAAAAAGATTATAATACTTAACAAAATTTTATTAAAACAATTTCATAAAAAGCGTGATAATACAGTAATGAAAAAAAAAACCTGAGTATCTCCAAGCAGGTGTTATGACTACATCTTCATACACGCTTTTGGTAATTAATCACCAACGAACCAGGTCATTTTTCTTTTACATCTGTCCATCCGTAATATGTTGGTGATGTTTGCATTGTGTGCATTGTTCATAATAAGTGCTATAGTAGCTAAGATTGGCATGGTGGTAAGTTACAAAAGCATCGAAATTATGTACATTTAACGAGATGAGGGCTGTGACTGTGATGTATCTGAGGCTTTGTATGTGTTGTTAAAAATTTCAATACTGTAAAGAAAGTACACTCTGTCCATTCGTTTATTAGTTAGACAATTAGTGATGATCTAACAGGTTACTGTTTGTTCGATAGTCTAAGCTTCAATTTAAATTGCAGCATTTTCATGTTATTTTTTGCAAATACAATTAAATACAAGTATTCATGACTAAAGATGAAGGATTTTTATCGGTTTATGCAGTACAAAAATTTCCTCACATCACTACGCAAGGGTACTTATACACCGCCGCCGTCGCCGGGACGTTACCAAGAACTAGTTGATGGCCCGATGGTACCGAGGTAGCGATCTATAATAAATGTATGTATATATTTATTTTATCATCCGAGCGCCATCATACCGAAAGCATGGCATAATGTCATCTTTAACTAGGCTCGAAGTAGCGCTGTTTTCGTTGAAGTCCCGGCGACGGCGGTAGTCGACAAGCGCCCTTACATTCTCAAGCAACGGTATAGCGTGGAAACGATGCGATAGAGTGAGAGATAGAAAGTGAAAGGGAAAGAGAGGTGCGGATCGATAAATACATGCTTCACTGGAGCTGCACGCATGAAACTTTATTTCATTGCTACTTGCTACTGCTACTTCGGCTTGTGGAAATAGTCAAATTTTTTCGTTATCCTTAAATTATTAGCTTCAAAATAAAATAAAAATTGACTGCGCTCGAGAATGTCAAGGTGACTTTTTTGCAAGTTTGAAACCCACTCCCTTGCGTCACACTCAAATCGTCAGATTATTAAAATGCACGCTTTTCAGCATGTAAGTAATCCAACTTACGTTAATCTGACGCGCTCGAGTACTTCAAACGATCAATGTTTTCTTACTATTCTGAACGGCTGCCCTAAACGAACGGACCTAGATAGAGGGTTTGTATGTGGTGGAGGGATTTACTAATCAGCTGCGCTTGAACAAATCCCAAAATCTGTTATGGATATCTCCTGCTATCAGTCTAACAGTGACCAAAAACATTTTCATCATTCTCGTGACTTTTTAATGAAAATAACTTGTCCTAAAATACGGGATCTATGTACGATGGCATAATCTAATTGTTTCTTTACAGCCATCAAGAACTTCAAGACAGTATCACAGCAAATGTCCTTAGCCGAGTTGGGAATGGATAGTATGATCGCCGTGGAGATTAAGCAGACCTTGGAGCGCGAGTTTGAGATCTTCCTCACAGCACAAGGCATAAGGACACTTACCTTCGCAAGGTAAGGCTAATAAATTTTATTGTCCTCTGACTTTAAAGACTCTGAATGTTCAGACAGTTTTATCGTGGGAGAGTTATGCTTCGGAACGTATGGCCCGGCTCGACCGGAGTGATACCACGGCCTCACAGAAAACCGGCAGTGAAGGAATGCTTGCATTGGTTTTCGCCGAGTGAGTGAGGTTACCGAAGGCCCTAACCCTTCCCTCCGTCCCTCCTCTCTCGTCCACCTTTCCCCTAAAGGCCGGCAACGCACTTGTGACTCTTGAGTTGCAGGTGCCCATGGGCGTTGTCAGTCAGTTCGTGTATAGCGACGGCCTTCGATCGGGTCTGGCACACAGCGCTTCTCTTGAAGCTTCCTTCCTATGGGCTTCCCGAGATATTATGCAACTGGATCACCAGTTTTCTCGCAGACAGAAGCATCAAGGTCGCTGTCGAGTCTGTGAATGCTGGTGTCCCACAAGGCTGTGTGCTATCATCCACGATGTTTCTTCTGCATATCAATGATATGCTGCAAATCAGCAGCATTAATTGCTATGCCGATAATAGTACTAGTGATGCCTTGTACACCGGCTGCGCTAACATTTCTGGAAAAACGTCACTGAGATTCAATCCAAACTTGTGTCTGAAATCGAAGCCTCCTTAGAAGGAGTTTCTGATTGGGGTCGACTTAATCTAGTCCAATTTAACCCAACAAATACACAGGTTTGCGCGTTCACGCCGTTCAACGCGACAAATCTTTCATCCCCATCACCTGGATAATTGGAAATCCACCACTGTGCGGTTCTCCAGATTTTTTTTGCCTCTCACAACCAATCCCTGGAACAAATTGTCGCCTGCGGTATTTTCGGACCGATACGACCTTCAAACCTTCAAGAAAAGAGCGTACTCCTATTTCAAAGGCCGGCAACGCACTTGTGACTCTTGAGTTGCAGATGTCTATTGGCGACGGTAGTCACTTACCATCAGGTGAACCGTCTACTCGTTTGCCACCTATAATATAAAAAAAACTTCGGGTTTCCGGTAACCTCACTCACTCGGCGAAAACCAATGAAATCATTGCTTCACTGCCGGTTTTCTGTGAGGTATAACTCCGGTCGAGCCGGCCCATACGTGCCGAAGCATGGCTCTCCCACGATAAAGAGTCTATTTCTTTTCTATTCTATTTATTTTGTTCCAATAATGCTCTTATTATTTTTGTGCTAAAAGTTTAGTTCTTTATGTCAACCAATGTATATTGAACAGTATAATTCAGTATATAATTCAAAGTTATATCTTTTGTGCCGCCTTGTATAATAATAATAAACCATCATCATCTGCCTACCCTTGTCCCAATTTTATTTGGGGTCGGTGCAATATGTTTTATTCTTCCATTCTACTCTATCGTTCGTCATTTCACTGCTTGATCCATTTCTAGCCATATCTTCTCTCACACAGTCCATCCATCTTTGCTTTGGTCGTCCTCTTCTCTTGTACCCATCAACATCCAAACATAAAACTCTTTTCACTACATTTTCTCCCATCATCCCTCATTATCACATGTCCATACCACGATAACCTATTGCTCCTCAGCTTTTCATCCACTGGTGTTACTTTCAGGCTTCCTCTAATATATTCATTTGTCACTTTGTCCATCCTAGTCACACCACACATCCATCTCAACATTCGCATTTCGGCTACGTGCAGGCGTCTCTCATCCGTTCTCTTTGTAGGTCAACTTTCAGAACCATACAGGACGGCAGGTCTGATGATTGTTTTATACACCTGTCCCTTTAACTTAATAGGGAACTTGGGATCACAAATGGTTTCTGTTACCTGCTGCCACTTCATCCACCCTGTATTGATTCGATGCTGTACAGTGTGGTCTATTTCGCCATCGCTTTGAAGAAGAGAACCGAGGTACTTAAAGTCGGAGCACACTGGGATCGCTGTTCCGTCCAGCGTAATGGTTTCAGGACTGGAGAGACCGCCAAAATCGCAGAACATGTATTCAGTTTTGGTTCTGCTGATTTTCAAGCCAACATTCTCCAGTCTGTGTTGCCATTTTTCCAGTCTGCTTTGGACCTCGCACCCATCTTCTCCGACCAACACAATGTCGTCTGCAAATATCATGCACCAAGGTACCTCCTCCTGTATGTCCTATGTCAGAGCATCCATTACCAACAGGAAGAGGTATGGACTTAGAGCCGATCCCTGGTGCAAGCCTACAGAGACACTGAATTGTTCGGTGTTTCCAGCCATCGATCTCACATGCGTGCTAGACTCTCTGTACATAGCACGAATCAATTCCACATACTTAGCAGGCACTCCTTCTTCTTTCAAAGCCCACCACAAAACCTCTCTTGGTACCCTATCATACGCCTTCTCTAAGTCAACAAACACCATATGCAAGTTTTTGTGCACGTGTCTGTACTTCTCGCATAGTTGGCGTATTGTAAATATGGCATCTGTTGACCCGCGTCCTGGCATAAACCCAAATTGGTTTTATGTTATCGCACTTTCATTTCTTACTCTTCTTTCAATTATTTTCTCCCAAACTTTCATACTATAAGACATGAGCTTTATTCCTCGATAGTTTTTGCAGTCCTGTACATCTCCTTTATTTTTAAAGATGGGCACGAGTGACCTAAGACACCATTCATCAGGGATTACATCTTCATGCAACAACTTATTGAAGAATAAAGTCAGCCACTGATATCCGTCCTCTTTCAATAACTTGCAAACTTCAACTGGTATACCGTCGGGCCCAACTGATTTACCATTTTTCATACTTCGTACTGCCATTCTCATTCACTAATCCGATATTCACATGCACATCGTTTAACACGCCGCTCCAATCATTCTCCTCATTCATAAGCTTTTCAAAATAAGTCTTCCATCTGTCTTTTATATCTTCATCTTTTATCAACACCCTTCCTCTTCATCTTTCATACACCTCACATGCTTGATGTCTTTTGCCCTCTCTTCCCTGCTCTTTGTAATGCGGTAGAGTTCTTTTTGTCCTCTAGGTTCTTGTCGATGCCTGTACATATTGTTTTGAGCTTGAGCTCTGGCCACTGCTACCGCTTTCTTTGCTTTCTTCTTCCACTCTTTGTATTCACATTTTCTGACTTTCTTGATTCACTCCCATTCTCATTTTTCCATGCTTTAAATGCATCCTTCTTATCTTTCAGAGCTTTCTGTACCTCTTCACTCTACCACCAAGTATCTCTGTTAATTGTACCTTTCCCTTTCGTTACTCCGAATACTTCCCGCGCTATCTCTCTTATAGAATTTGCCATTTCATTCCAACACTCATCCACTGACTTATCATGCATTCCATCCATTACTTTCTTTTTATCAACAACTTTTTCCCTAAATGTACTTGCATACTGTTCTTTCTCTAACATTCGCCACCTGATCCTTGGAGGGGGCCGATTCCTCCTATTCTTATCCCGAACTTTTCTTTTGACCTCCATTACTAGCAACCTATGTTGCGGCACTAAAGGTTCCCCGGGTACTACCTTACAGTTTTTGACACAGACCAAATTATCTCTTCTGATAAGAAAGTAGTCAATCTGTGTCGCGTGGTTACCACTTTTTTATGTGATAGATTGTATAATAATAATAAATCTTTTACCATTTTTTACTTTTTTCCAGGTTGACTGAACTGACGGCGCAACGTGAGGCAGCATCATCGGCGGCTGCATCTCGTCCTGATGATGAAGGAGCAGCTGGTTTAAGGATAATTATGAGAGACTTAGGTGATGAGAAGTTAGCGCCAGAGCTGCTCGTCCACATGCCTTCTATGGTCAGCGACGGAGTTGAGGTGAGATTCATCAATAATAATCTATTTGGTGTTTTTTATCTGTTTTTGATAGTCAAAGTTACTATGATCACACGCTGTCCCTTACAAGCGCGTAAGATCGTACTCTAATAAAAGTATTGAATATTTTGGAGACAGAGTAAAATGGGAAGATCAATAGCTTGAAAATTGATATTAAAGCAGAAAAAAACTCTTAAACAAAAAGTTGAGCATTGAATTGTTGCGAAAACATTAAAATGAAAACACGTTCTTCATACACTTATTTTAAAATTTGTGATGATCTTATTATGTGTAAAAAGAGTATGTATTTTTAAAGTTCCTTAGACGTTACACCATATTTTTATCATTCATCATCATGTCAATATGTGGTTAATTAGGGATAGTATGCATTTTATAGACAGCGTGAAAGTGCAATGACGGTCGTGGGACTCGTGGGTTAACGATATTGATTGTTAAAGGTGTGAGTATTAATTTTACATTTCCGGTCATATATTTGATTTGATAATATTTAACTTTTTTCGTGATTGTCTAAGGGAACAAAATCAAATAGTTGAACAAACGTAACCCTAGCTAACCAATCGCGTCTAATATGCATTTATTAGTTCGTGCTTTAGATATAAAAGCAGGCAAAATTTGTGCATTACCAATTTGGTCCTTAAAATATTAGTTTGTTAAATTTCTATTGCTATAGTCCAGATCTTTCCTCCATTAGGTAAGAGACTTTATTATCACATATTAAGTTAAACAAAAGCTAACTAGCTTTTTAAAAAACTTAATTTTTTTGGTTAGTTAGTTTTCTTGATCCTAAAACTTCAAAATGTAAGCTCAGTTTTAAGAAAAGAAACAAAGTTACTGGTTACTTTAATACCTACAAGTGATTTCAGTATGCCACTTAAAATTTATTTCTAAACTGTTAAAAAGGATTTCATAAGAAAATGCCTCAAGTTTTAAGAATATCTTTATTTAAATAAGTAATAGATCTGTAAAATTAATTTTGGAATATTGTTAATGCTAATAAACCCATATATTTTGGTACATTTTCGAAGAAAAGTCTACCTATTGGTTTTGTAGGTACCAGTTGTCGAGTTTTTCAAAAATTTCTTCACAGGAGGTCTAGTTATGATCCATAGACCCCAAAACAACCGCCAGTTGAAAAGTATAAATATATATTATTAGATTTCGAAGAAGAATTAACTTAAATATACAAAATCACCAAAAAAACACACGTTGACCATTTTGACATTGACAAACTCGATCACAATTTAATACAAAATGGACACGAACAAGGGCTGCTCTAATCGCTACGTCTGCTCACGGTCAAATAACGCCCTATATTGAATTACACTTCCTTTTATATAAAATTTGAAGGTAGATCGAAAACTCTGATTGTGGTTTGCTAATAATATATGTATATATGTATGTACCTCAATTTTACCGGCACAATAGAGGTCGCAATTATGCACCGTTTGCTTTCAAACTTGAACGACAAATCAACAGGGCAAAAATGAAGGTTAAGTTCGTGAATGGGGGATATTCCCCCAAAGGGGGGGGGGATGGCGGGGGGGCAGATTTTTAAAAACCAGTTTTTTCAGCATAACGAAATCTAATTTTTTATTTTACTCTACAATGTAGACTAAAAATACACGAAATCTACCTCTGCGGTCCTGCTGTGGGACCGGATTTCTTAAAAGTCACTTACTACACTTTAGTACCAAAGACAGTTGTAACCGTAATGGCGTCAATAAACTCTTTGCAATAAACGCATAGTGTTTTCTTTATGTGCAAGTAAAATCCAGCGCCCAAAACATCACGAACCGCATAGTCTCCCCTATATTATGATATTCCCACTCTTTTCTACGCACTGTTCAGTCTGTGACTCGCACCGTCGTATATGAAATATGTAGTTTATTTTTCACCCACGTAACCTCAAAATGTTTTTACTTTTATTCTAAAATATTTTTGTAATGCGTTCGTTTATACGTATTGTAGAATATATTACGACCAATTTAAAGCTGACGTATTATTTTTATGAGAGTACACATTTCTTTATACTGAATCGGCATCCTCTTTTAGTGCTTTATCAAAGACGATGAAGATTTATTAAATAGTTACACAACGCACTTTACTGAAACAAAACAGCATCAAAAGGATTTTTGCTTAAGCGTAAATCAAAATCTATTATCACTAGTTGGCTTATTCTTTCCGTTAAGAACTTCATCAGTATACCTTAATTGACGAGCTATATAAAAGATGACGCAAATCGCTACGGAAGAGGAGAAAGTAGACATTAAAACCAAAATTATAATTAAAAAAACTAATCCTCGGCAAAATAATTTATTTTCCCGATTTTGTTTTTATTCTTATACGCGTTCTGCTTAGGGTGAAGAAGCAAGGCACGTTATGGAGCCGATGATGTTCATGCTACCTGGTTTAGACGGATGTGCTGCAGTATTAGAACCTCTTTGTCGAAGGCTCAAGATCAAGACCTGTGTGCTGCAACTTGGCACGGAGCATAGGAACGAGAAAATGGATCAGATGGTGAATAGACTGCACCAGGTGAGAATGCGCCATGTTTAATGATTTTCATGAACAATAATATAAAGGAACTGGCAGGATCACTTATGACGTACAACTATAAAGTTTTGCTCATTATAAATAGCATGTCTTGATCTTTGTTCCCTGTCGCATCTGTTAGTAATCATAAAATTAGTATGCTATCGTAATAGATGAACAAAGTGTGCGAGTAAGATGTTTAGCCTTATACAGAAAGAAATTTTCTTACTGATGGTGACATTATTGACAACTGACAGTTTGTAGTATCGTATGACTCGTATGACGTGGCGCGATGACGTAGCATCCTACCACGTTTGATAAAAATCTAGGTTAAATTATTTAATGTATTTTCTTGCATACATATATAGTAGAGGCCTATATGATATTGACAAGGGTTATACGCTATGCCCCACAAAAAGGTGGACTCTCATCATTTACAGAAACCTAGGTGTGAGAAAGAGACAGAATAAACCTGACAGTAAGACCGGTTTGGAAAATTTTTGTCTCTAATAGTCTCCTGTAAAAAAAAAACCGTTTTAATTTTGATTTTAACGGGTAAATATAAAAAATAATAATGGTTTGGTATTCTGTGTTAGATTGTGGTTTACAATCACGAAAAATCCAAAGATAGAAACATTTTACAGCTAAATACCAAAAGTTCAATACTACTTTCACAGTGTTTATTTTTGTAGAATAACTACAATACAAACAATATTATTTTGTATTACACTTAACACGATTGTAATATTTTTTAAATTATGTGTTTGATAAAAAAATATAGTTCACGTGAATATTACCGCTTTTGGCACAGGGATTGACTAAAAACAAAACACAATCTATCTATATGTCGATATATTTATGTCATATAAAAGATCTATCAAGCTGCGGTAATTTCACAGCTTCATTATTTTTACCCAACTTCAAAAAAACGGGCAGGTTTTCATTTGGTCTTCATCTTCTTATATATATATATGTATATATTACCTCATTACTCGAAAATGGCTGCTGCAATACGTAACCGATGTACCGGGTCCCGGAACCAATCAATAGTAAGTATTTCACAAGTGGCGATACGATTACTTTAATGTGCACTCAAAAATGACAATGAAAATGAAACTCGAAAAATGATAGATTTGGTTCGTCCTTTGTGAACCGGTTTCAATAATTATTTTTTCCTTGAATTGGTGAATACTCAAGGTTAGTCTCATTCAAGTTTGAAGAAAATATTACCCCTCTAGGGGAGGAAAGTTGAATTGCAAAGTTGAAGTTGCAAAGCAAGTTAGAAATCAATTTTAGAACTTCCATTGTAATTTAGTGTGCAAGTCAGTATATTTGTTATACAATACATATTATTGTTTTAAAAACAGTATATCTGTTGGGTCAGCTAGATGATACGAAAGATAATCTTATTTCAACTAACTTTAAATATTTTTTGGTTGAATATATTTAAATACTCAAGATGATTATAATTATTTGTCGAGTAGCCATTTTTCTGGTTTACAGTAAGTTAATCTGTGAAAACATTTCGTTAGGTTAAATTGAAAATAGAAGCGCTGTTAAAAAAATCCCATTTTTAAGTACCTACTCAATGACATAATTTTTTTTTTTATAAAATTGGTTTGTATTAAAACATTTATTTGTACCTATTATATAGATAATAATCATTCTTTATGTGAAAATCTTATTACTATATTAATACGTTGATAAAAATAATGTCTAATGGAAAAATTTCTTAACAACCCAAAAATAATGTTTATTTTATCCAATCGGACTTGATGTTGATGCTGAATTGAGATTGAAAACTTCTTTAGCCGCGTTGAGTGTTTTTTGGTAGGGGCAAAAGTTATAGGTTCGCGTCACGGACATGCTAATGTGACACGTCGTTTTAAGTTTTCACTTCCGTCGGCAGTCCCAAGACTGCCTATTTTAATTTTTTTTTGTAAGGGTTACTATGCTGTGCCTAATAATGACTATTCAAAATCACGTTTTAATTTTTATATTATTTTCAAAAGAAAATGCTTTATTGCATCTTATTTATAAGAGATACGTATATGGACCTTACACTTTTTTTAGACCTACTAAAGACAAACACTTTTGTGATATATAGTTATGATGTATAACTGAGCATTTAGTCAGCGCACGCGGATAAAGCAGCTCGGAAGCGCTTTATCTTCTGGCTTGTATCACGAATACTATTATTTCAGACTGAAATCTTATAATTACTGGTATAAAATATAGACTATGTAACTCGCTGATAATGTAACTTTCTATAAGTTGAAGAATTTTTAAAATCGGTCAAGTAGTTTCGGAGCCTATCCATTACAAACAAACAAACAGAAAATCAAATCTTTCTTCTTTATAATATTAGTGTAGATATTGCACTACAAATATTTACTTAAAGGTATAGGTAATGTATATATTACTAGCAGCGCCCCGCAGTTTCACCCGCGTAAGTCCCGATCCTGTGGGAAAATCGGGATAAAAAGTAGCCTATATGTTAATCCAGATCTCATGCTATCTACATACAAAGTTTCAGCGCAATCGGTTCAGTAGTTTTGGCGGGAAAGAGTAACAAACATCCATACATCCATACATCCTCACAAACTTTCATGTTTATAATATTAGTAGGATACACAGATGGCGCAATGGTTTAAGTGGTCGCCTCGCAAGTACGCCACGCTGAATGTTGTGGGTTCAAATCCCACACGGGACAAAAAAAATGTGTAATCCACTTATATTTGTCCCGGGTCTGGGTGTTCCTTGTGTCCGTTGGTGCCTCCTGTCCACTAAAAAAATAATGATTGCAATACGCATTAATGAAATCCAACGAAGTACACATTTTGACTTTCATCCTCTCTCTCAAGGAAATCGTCCTAAATTTTGGGATAAAAAATATTCTAGGTATGGTAGACCCCGTAGTATGAACTCAAATAATGGCAAGTTTTATTTGAATCCGTTCTACAAATGATACAGATACAGATACAGATACAGATAATGATACAGATAGACACACAGACAAAAATGAAAAAAAAATATAGTTTTGGCTTCAGTATCCATCATAGTGTCCCCCAAAAAAAATTTTCAAAATATCTTTAATGTACAGAACTGGACCTGTTACAGTTTTATTATAAGGATAGATTAGTAGTAGTATTGTGTTTGTTAGTTTATTTATTTCTATACACACAACATGACAGTGTAAAAGTTGGAGTCTCCTGGCACAGGTATTCTTTTACTTAAAAGGAGACTCCTTATTTTTGTAAATATGCGCATTGTTTTTAAATATATGTTTATATTACGATAGTATACTAAGTTTATAATAATAACAGTGATAATAATAATAATCATTTATTTCAGGCTGCATAGATAGATACCTTAATCTAAATAAGCATACTAAAACATTTTTAGTAAATAAAAATTTAAACTAAGTTAGTTACACTTAACTTGCACTAAGTCTTTGTGCGGTCTATTAGTATCTGTCCGCGGAAGCGACGGAATACCACACCTTGTTGCCAAAAGCGTTTGTGCAACAATTCTTATTGTTTCGCGATCATAAGCATACATGTTGGTCTTCAATTTGTTTTAATGATCTTTTTTTTGTTTTAGATGGTAATCTCAAGATTAACCCCTGGTGCATCATTCTGGTTACTGGGATACAGTTTTGGTTCACTACTCAGCTTAGAGTTAGCGTCGAGACTTGAAAGTGAAGGTCAGTTACCTGATATTTCTTTATTCGGATAGATTTTTTAGAATTCTTATTGTAACTGCATGCTAGAGTCATGATTTAAATAAGTGTTCCTTTTTCAAATACACCCTGCATATATACCTAATACTTAAAAATAATATACTTAATATACCTAAGAAGGTTTCGTATTGCATTGTAAGTGTAATTTAATCTAAATGGAGACAAAGCTCTTGTAGATACTCTCAGGCGGTCAAAAGTTTGGAGGAGAACCCAGGTAGTCTACTAAAACTCTATGGGATTTTAGTTAGGGTCTGTTCCTTTTTAGTTCATACCCCGGCTCATCCATTCATCCATTTTTGGCGTCTGTGTAACTTTGTACATATAAGTTACCACTTTGGCGTTTACTGATCTATGTGGTTTATGTTACTTATTCGGCGTGATCAAGGACTGTTCAATAATACACGTTGAAAAGTTCACTTGTCGTATTTATCAGAAGGTTACGAATTAGGTTACAGATTTAAAAGACGGAAGAGTTGACCAAGGCACTAGCGCACGAAACGGTAATTATGGTATGAAACGACCTAACGACTCGGCTGTAATTCGCTAACGCTACTGTGTGCCTACAGTTCAATAATAGAACTTCATTTTATTGGATGGAAGTTTTTAAAAAAAATCAAGATGAGAAAATGTGGGAGTGTAATCAAGTGTGGTTAATGTAACTCCCACAAAAAAAATCTTATGCATTTTATTTAACCAGTTCAGAAAATTACGAATTCTATTCACTCAATCCATTACGTATTCTTTTTCACAGGTTTCAAGGGAACAGTATTCTCCTTAGACGGTGGCCCAGACTTCCTCTACGCTGTTTTAAGAAAGACGATTAGTTTCAAAAACGACTTCCAGCTACAAAACATCTTAATATGTTATATCCTCCATATCATCGCACCTAACTATAACGTCGGTGGTGGCCTCTTAAAGAAGCTCAACGAAATCGAGTCTTACGAAGAAAGGATCCGATTGACCATAAAGTCCTTACCAATCCAAACTAAGTACTCAAAACAATTCATCGTTGATATGGTTTGTGTATGTTACGACCGTCTTAAAGTAGTTTTAGACTTGAATCCAAACAAAATCAAAAAATTAAAATCACCGGTCGTTTTGCTTCGAACAAAGGAGAATCCACCTTTCATTGCAGTTGAAGAGAACTATGGTCTTGACAAATATACTGAAAATAGTCTCACTGTTCATTATCTTGAGGGTAACCATATTAGTATCATTGAAAATAAGGATTGTGCGAATATAATCAATAGGATTATACTAAAAAACGAAGAACAAAAAGAAAAAACTACTGAAAATGTTGTCACTGACCTTGTTTATTAGAATTTGTATTTCTATTGTGGTTGAACATAAAATAGGGATCACAATGTAGTGTTTCTTTTTTGTAAAATGATCGTTTAATATAGTACTTAATCTTATAATTTTAAGTAACTTTAATGTTTGTCAAAAAGACACCAGTACCAACCAAATAATCATTAAGTTTAACTTTAAGGATTGAGTATTCGGGAATTGGGCCTAACTTATTAAGTAACTTAAGCGATTTGAGAAGAGTGCCCATGGGTGGCGGTAGTCACTTACCATCAGGTGACCCATCTGCTCCTTTGCATGTATAACATAAAAAAGTAGAATATTTGCAACAAGAAAACTTGTGAATTTATAGTCTCCTTTTTAATAAGCTGTTTATAAGTAATATTATGGTTCGTGGTCGTTTAATAAGGGTGAAACATAGGAACATTAAATATATTTATTTTAATAAAATTTGTTCGTTTTTTTTTTCCTTCTTTGACCTCGATGATGTTTACTGAGTTAAAACTGTTTTGTTTAGGGTGTTTTAAGGATCAACCGTTGACCTCCGAAGACACTGGGTTCTACATGTCTAACAGAATAAATATTAACTCCGATTTAAATAATTCCACATCTTAAATAGTTTTATTAAAAGTTTTCACGTGTCTGTTTCTGCTTTAGACCAATTGCAAATAAAATATTTAAAAGATTTTATTTTGAACCCTAGATAGCTAACCATTCGAAACGACGAGCAAATGAAAAACTATTTTCCTTTTATAAAATATAAAGATAATGATCGATTTGTTTATTATGACAGTAAATTAATTGTTTTAATAATGAAATTACGTTTTTTTAATTTATCTACTTTATTTATTTACTTTTATAACAAGAGTAATCTTCTTAGAACTCTAAAAAAATGGAACCATTTTTTAATCACTTTTTCAGCCAAAAAAATAACATAACATTCAGTTTTTTGGCGTTACATGGCACATGAGAACATAAATCGTAATGATGCGACAAAATAATTACTTATCTTTAGCACATGTGATACAAAAGTATGAATTAAATTATTTTTATCTAAATACGCAAACATGTGTAAATATTTCCTTGTTGAGAGATTTTTCTTACTGAGCGTATAAGAGTTATAATACTATTTATTCAAACAGATATTATTTTTAATCGTAAGGGTCAAGGATATAGTAAAAAGGTGCAAGAAGCGTACATTGAACTTATTCTACATATCATTTTCATCTTGAAAATCAAACTACATTATAAAAAATAATAAAAAATGTTGCTCGAGGTATTATTTTTTGGTGTATTTGGATTTTTAGTAGATACACACGTACATTATAAAATATAACTGTTCATGAACAATAGTAAAAGAACCAGGAAAGGAAATCACGTAACTACATGTGCCTACTCACTGGAAAACTCAGTAAACAGTAGAAGATTAGAAGTAGAATACGAGAGATTTACAAAGGAACTTTAAAGAAAAAGAATATGAAGAATGAATGAATGAAGAATTAGGAAAATAGAAGCTGTTTTTACCCATTGTAATTATTTATATATTAATTAACTGGATTTAGAAGAAAATTAGAATAGAGAATAGAATAGAATATTCTTTATTGTACTCCATATAAAAATAACAACGGATCTTAAGTTTATTACTAAAGTTAAGTACAATTGGAGGTCTTATCGCTAAAAAACGATCTCTACCAGACAACCTTTGGATGAATTTAGTGACAGGAATGAGTGGTAGCTGACGGTGTACTACATATAATCCTACTAACATTATAAACGTGACAGTTTATGAGAATGTATGGATGTGTCGATGTTTGGATGTATGGATGTTTGTTACTCTTTCACGCAAAAACTACTGAAACGAAACGAAACATGAAACTTGATATGTAGATAGCTAGAGACCAGCTACAGAAAAAAAAAAATATCCCCACGGCACCGGGACTTACGCGGATGAAACCGCGGTGAAACATACATTTATAAGTAATCATATACAGCGATAATACATTTCAATATTTAGCAAATAGCATTACAAAAATTACATTTCATCCTCCGCGCCTTTTCCCAACTAAGTTGGGGTCGGCTTTCAATCTAACGACGATACGGCTGAACTTTAATATTTTACGTGAAGCGACTGCCATCAGACCTCCACAACCCAAGTACTAGGCGATATCGAAGTTCTGTAGTTAGCTGGTTGTCGGACTTTTTAGGGCTCCAACTACCCGTAACGAATGCCACAGATGTTCGTTTGGCACCCGGGACCGACGCGACGGTTTAACGTGCTCTCCGAGGAGGGGTCTCAATGTGTTAAGAATGATCACCCATCCTAGACTGACCTGGCTAGTATTACTTAACGTTGTAATGTGTTAACCTACTCGGTTACCACTTAGCCACGAGCCCCTCAAAACTTACAATAACATAATAGTATACTGATTTACCTATAATCCTAGGTAGTGACTTTTAACCGTGGCTTTGAATGCGTGTATGGTTTGAGCTTTCCTTATTTTGATTGCCAATGCATTTCACAACTATGTTGCAACGACGGTAAAGGATTTGTCAAGATGTGGAATGTAAAGGCATTTTTTATTATAGGTTTACTGATGATCTTAAGAAATTCGTATGTGTATCATGGAGGAACTTAAAACGTCCCTTAAGATAGGAAGGTGCGAAGGGTTTTCCCTCCATCCGCTATAATGCCCCCCCGCAAGGAGGCGGCGTCTGGACTGTATTTCTAATTGTAATTGAGAGGTTTTTACCCGAAGTTGGTGCCCGCGCTTTTGTGGGCAAGCGCTAGGAGGGTTCCGGATGTCTTATTAAAAGCTGTTCCCGGATCCCTCCTACTTAAGGCGCAGTGCGGCACACCGTGTGGTTTTTGTAGAGACTAGTGCTTTTGACGAAATTCTGAGACGTGATCATACTTGCGTAAACCAAATATGAATCTTATACAAAAAATTTGAAGACGCTTGAGTTTGTCTGATTGGGTCTAGGTAAGATCTGGATCGCTGACATCTGCGTAATCAAGGATAGGCAGTAGTAGCATATTTGCAAGTGCATTTTTGTAACAGTAAGAAAATCAGGTGAATCAGGTACGTATGAATGAAGGAAATAAAAATGCAAAATTAAACTAAATTAAAACTAACTACACATATCTCAGAGACAAGTTTGTATGATCTGAGAAATCAAAGTAAAGTCGCAAATCTAAATGCCAAATTGAATAGAATTTCGGATATGTGAGTTAAAACCAAATAGCACTTACGATTAGAACCCTGAAACACTACATCTAAAAACAATATTTGTGTGGAATAGTAATTATATAGGTATGTATGTAATTGGACAGTATTCGTGTTAAACTTAATTATAATTAAACAATATTCGCATTGGTCATGGAATTTTGGGTATATACGTCACTATGCAAATGTGTTTAATATTAAACAATAGGTAGTCTATTTCCTTAACTTTTGTATTAAATAAATGTTCCTACATTTTTATTTCTGTTTCGTTACGGAGATACCGTAAAATAGAAATTTTCAACTTTTAATAAATTATTGAATGTACGAGTGTGGAAAGAAGTTGTGTACTCGCTAAGAAACGAGCAACTGATTTATGAATAAAAAAAAACATTGTTCGAAAGCAAACAAATTGTTCCAAATTTCTTATTGATACTTTATCAAAACCAATAAACCATACCCAGACATGGTTAAATACAAGAAACAATCTGTTCCAATTACAATTTGTTGGTCGGTGCGGAGCAAATTTACTGGGTGGCAGTGAGAAACTGAATTAGTTCAATAGAGAAGCCAAGTCAACGACTGCTAATATTTTACGCTGCCACTTAGAGCGAAGAAACTTAAGGAGTACGAAATACGTGGACGTTCTATTTCATAAAAAAAATTGGTTTCGAAGACCATTCACCCTAGGTTTTGTTGATGCTAATAATGGCAACAGCTAAATTCTAAATCCTAATTCTTTCATTCTATTATTTTATTATTATATTCAGGCCCGACAGACATTGTCCTGTCCGAACGTAGGCTTTTATTTATATCAAAATTTTGTGGCTTTCGGTGGTATTTCGACAATAAAACAAATAAACTAAAATCTTAAAAAATAACAGTAACACGCCACTTAAATACACTCAAACAATTTCATCAAAATCGGTCCACCGGATTAGGATGAGTTCGGTGACATACACAGTACAGAAAAAAAATATATAAAGATGAAGTAAAGTTAAAGATTTAACCAGGGATTTAAAGAAACTCTTGTAAAAACTTTGTAAGAGATTGCAGACTGGGATAATGCCGCCCATTGTTAGACTGTTTTTATAGTATTTTCTTCATGATTGTATCCTATTTACGGTGTGCTTTTTGCTTTTGAAAGCTCATTTTTGGGAAGGTTATCGGTTAATTAACACTGTGCTCCCACTCTTAGGAGCGTTGGCGACAATAAACTGCAGGACCGTCTAGTCTATATAAATATAATCTATATAAAGATCCACAAAAATATTTAATCCTAATTTAATCTTACTAATATTTTATAGCGAAAGTTTGTGACGATTGATGGATACCAACTTTTTAACCTCCTCGTTCCATGATATAATTATGTATTCACACGGGAATTAACGCGATCACGAAAAGGTATTACATACCTGTAGCAGAGAAATGTAAAACCAAGAGTCTTTTACTAAACCTAGGCAGCCAAGTGTATAATAGTCGCAGAAATAACTTGCCACAAGGGACCGAAAGTACCGATATACCTAAGAAAGTTCGAAGTCGATGTTGTCCTTATGACTTTGACCCCAATTTTTGTAGAATAGTCGACGACAGATTGCTATGTGGATTCAACAGAAATGTGGGCAAACCTATCAGTAAAAATGAAGTCCAAAATTTGAGTGGAGGTTGTAGAATAAGAGGTGAGAGGTTAGAGTGCGGATATGCGGAAGGTCCATTAAAAAATCCAAGACGGCCACCAGTTTGGGACAACGAAGAATCCTTTGACGATATGTCAATCGATAATCGGCAGCAGGTATAAAAAAGTTAAAACTTACAAATTTACCGCAAGGTGTCAGCACTCCATGAATCTCCTGACGTTTCGACCAGATTGCACTGGCCGCCTGGGATCGCGTTAATTCCCGTGCGAATACATGATGGATGGATATTTGTTACTCTGTCAAGTAAAACTGGCTGGACGGATCTAGATGATATTTGACACAGAGATAGATTTATAGTCTGATGTACGATCGGATCGATCGATTTCACCAAAGTTTCCACGCCAGCGAATGTGAATTTGTTTCTTTGTTACGCTTACATGCCTCAACT
Source organism: Callimorpha dominula (assembly GCA_949752705.1). Taxonomy (NCBI): domain Eukaryota; kingdom Metazoa; phylum Arthropoda; class Insecta; order Lepidoptera; family Erebidae; genus Callimorpha; species Callimorpha dominula. The sequence goes on along the minus strand of OX457009.1, from coordinate 8,439,234 downwards.
ACTCAACCGCTCATCGTGAAATTTTGTATGAACGTTATCAGCCTTACAAAAATGAATATATCCAGAAAAAAATGTACTATTCCCGATGGATAGGAAAATATATCAACATGCGAGCAAAACTGCAGAAACTGGTATTATATACAAATGTAAATGAAATCGTAGGAATAGATTAATATTTGACATCTAAGAAAAAAGCTAGCAAGTCTGTAATATACTGCTAACGGCATATAAACTAAAAAATTTCAACTTTACGTTGGCGTACTTCGTAGCTTCATTCCGCGTCTGCTCATTACCAGCTGGCAGGCGCTAGTTTTGCTCAGCGACGGCGGTCTTCGACTTTTTCCGATAATTCCATTACACCATTCGTCTGTCGGAAGCTAATTAATGACTTTGTAATTAATGTTTACTTTAATTGCTTTAGGTCTACAGTATCATCTTGTGGAATTGAAAATATACTATAGATTCCATTTTTAGTTAAAAAGCTAGTTTTTGCTATTATTCACTGGTTTGCAGATAAATGACCGACGCATTGGATATTAAGTTAGCATTAAGACCATCTCGAAATGACAGAGAATTAATATGATGAGCTAAAGCAAGTGCTTAATAATTTCTCTAATATACACATACCAGAAAGTTTTGCGAAAACGAGTTTTTATAAAATGTATGGAACACTGGAAAATTATCCTTTATTTTAAAAAAAATATAATTTACGATAAAAATACAAAAATTGGAAACGGAAATAAGGAAAAATATACCAGAGAAACCAAAACAAGAAAGTAAAAAGAATGATATTTTACCAGTTCCAAAGAGCTCAAGCTCAAACACAGCACCTCTCGTGTAAGTTGTAGAGGAGTTGGGTATCCTACTAAGACCAGAAGATGTTACAGCATCAGGTCAAGATAACTATATTATTGTAATAAAATTGGAATCACGGAAATCCATCCCTTAAAGGTATAGAAGACATGAAAATCGTTAAACGGCTGAACAGACTTTCTTGTTACCTTCCATCCACACACACATACACAAATATACCTTACACTTAAAACTTATTACAACCTATCCTCTCGATCGGGGATTAATAATTAATTTAATAATTTATTAATTATATAAGAATGTTCATCTGTCTTCAAAGACAGTACAAGCTTTGCTTACTCTCTGCTTACATAGATAGCACTGTCTAATTTAACCCAAAATATTATTATTGTTAGATTATGTTTATGTTAAACCAGAACAAGAGCAGAAAGGACCTCGTTTTCATAAAGTCTATTAAATCAAAATTGTTATTCAAGTCACATCTCTAAGCTTATTCAGTACATATTCATATTAAGACATTATCATTCAGAACCCAGGTGTAAATGAAAGATGTCAACGTTTATGAAGAGTCATAAATTCCTTCTAAATACACCACATTGTGAAGACGAAGGTAACACGCTGCGTAGGTGATTAAAGAAATCACGCACTGGCCGGTATACACGTCGCGTTTTACAAATTCATTAGACACAGGAACAGTAGCTAGACCATTCTGATCTATTTAGTACATTCCAGCTACATTAAAATATATAGGCTTTGCGATTCCTCCTCCTCGTTGTCACCTATACATATAACTGACTAAAGACATTTCGTTATTTATCAACACTATTCTACAATGTCATTGCCTTCCTATGATTCTACTCCCACCTTAAAGGCTGGTAACGCACTTGTGACTCTTGAGTTGCAGATGCCCATGGGCGGCGGTAGTCATTTACCATCAGGTGACCCGTCTGCTAGTTTGCCCCCTATAACCTTTAAAAAAAACATCTTATAGGTATATTTTAGAAATTATTCAACTGTGGCGTAAAAAGGTTTCAACTCTTAATAAATACCTAAAATTAATTGAGAAGTCTTAAGAAATTGTTTTACTTAGATATACGTATTTGTAATGTACCTATATGAATAAACCTTCTAGATGTTTAAGCAGACTATGAACAATAATTTTGCTATTGTTCTTTTGGTCTACGAGAATAGTGGCATATAAGTTTTCAAGAATGTTTATTTATGCAAAACGTCACGAACTCACGAGGCAACCGACAAACGTGTACGTTCTTAATATACATACTTACATTGTTAGAAAATTAAATGGTCGTTAATTTGATGTGCAATAATTATAAAGTAGGTAAACGGGATTACCGAAGGGAGCAATGAATATGGAGAAAAGAGAGCTTTCTCAAGGAAATTGATATCCATAAAGAACAGTTAACATATTCGGTGAACTAATCTTGGTAGGCTAAAGGTATCTTAAGGCGTCCATTAGACGCTTATGCAAATGTCAATCATTATCAAAAGTCATGATTGACAGATGTTCGTTGGTGATTGATGAAATAATATCGACATTAAAATCTCATCATGCAACCGTCAATCACTGCGGTTTGATTGAGGCAAAACTGACCGCAAAACCTACCGTGTAATGGGCGCCTAAGCGTATCGTACTTAATATATCCATTATATATATATGTCGCATCTTCGGTCACTAGTACTGATGCTTAGAGCGCCCTCTATAATAAATGCACCGGAAAGGCACACAAGCGCCATCTATCGGCGTTACGCAGAGTCTAGGCGGAGGGTGTTGGCGTGCAGAATAACGTGTTCACTTTAAGTTTGGTCACCGCCGAGTCAACACTAACCTAGGAACTGTACAGTGTTCCTTTGCATCACATAATTAATTAAATATCAAAAGGGAGTTTTCTCATCGCCCGTACCCGCTTCGTGGGTTCACACTACCCACATTGTGCCTAGTCCTGTGCCTGAGGATTTGACATATATATATATATATATATACCAGCAACCCGCCCCGGCTTTGCGCTTGTACAAATTATACACCTAAACCTTCCTCATGAATCACTCTGTCTATTAGTGAAAACCGCATGAAAATCCGTTCAGTAATTTTTCAGTTTGTCGCGATCTGACAGACGCGGCCGGGGACTTTGTTTTATAATATGTAGTGATTATCGGTAAGTGAGTATCGTCGTAACTTGAATTTAATGAGGAAGTACCTGCCGTCTGTAGAGAATGCTAATCTAAACCATCTGCTGCTGCTGCTGAGCTGAAGAAATACAACCATACCCCTACCGTAGCTCCTGCTTTGTCATCCATTGTAGTTAAACATTGCGTTTTTGCATAGTCATTTTGAGACCAGTAAAAAAGTCCCAAGAAACTAATTAAAAAAACAAACTATCACCCGCACGATTGCAAATCCTACATCAGGTATATATTATTCGGGTAAATCCGAATATATTTGGACTCTACGTACGGGTAACTGTGTGGACCTTACTGTATTATCAAGGAGTAAGGCTTACCGCCGCATTGGTTTTGCGGTTTACGAGTATAACCGTTAGTAGTACAGTAGTAATATCACTTAATCAAGTTTGAATTTATCAAGTTAAAATGCTATTTCTAAAATGACAACTTGTTTGCACTTGCTTTAAGGCGAATTCTCTCGGTCATGTTAAGGTTGTTAGCAATTTTTTTCGAAAGCCTATTTAATTTGGAAATAGTAAATAAAAAACTGGACAAGTGCGAGTCTGGCTCGGGCACCGAGGGTTCCGTAAGTAAACAAAATTTGGATGTAGATAGTACGTCCATCTCGGGAATCAATTCACGAAGACATTTGCCCGTCTTTCTCGAAAGATAACGAAAGTGGCAAAGTCAACTTTCCAACCGCCAAATAATATAAGTTTGTAATCACAAAAACAATTTTTTATATAAAATAACAACAAATTAACGACTTTCGGATTTTTTTATTTTTCTACAGCTTCAAGGGATTGCTGATATAAGTATTTGATGTTAATTTTAACTTCACGTCTCCAAGGGGTCCTGAGAAAAAGGGTCCTAACAGACACACAGACAGACAGACAGATATAACAACAAATTAACAACTTTTGGATTTTTTCTTTTACTTCTGGTGGTTTTTTTTTTAAACCTGCGAAGTGTTCAAATTTGGTGAAAACTAAGGCTTAAGTATCCTTATCTTTTGATTATGTTGACTTAGAAGCTTGATATTTTTACAGCTTCAAGGGACCGCAGATTTATGTATTTGGTATTAATTTCAACTTGATACGTCCACCGGTTCCTGAGAAAAAAGGTCTTCACAGACAGGCAGACGGACAGACGGACAACAAAGTGATCCTATAAGGGTTCCTTTTTTTCCTTTTAATGAACGGAACCCTAAAAACCAAATAAATGTTAAACCACTCTCCAATATTTATTAATATTATGCTTTTCATTAGTTTGGTTTTCATAATATATTATTATTTCATGATATTTCAATTCAGCTCTAATTAACCATAGTTTTAAATTCTTCCAACTCCAATTCGAGCAAAAATATGTTATGGTCGATACCATTCAGCTATTCAAATGTGGTTTGATGTGCGGGAAGTGCAAACCGCGATTAACCTTTGAGCAGTTAAGTAGTACTCCCCCTCCTCGTAATATCTATCTGCGGTCTTCTATTGTTTAAAAATACTTACTTGAACGTAAATATATATTAAAATCAACATTAACCTATCTCAGTACACCACAGACTACCCTCTTGTTTAAATTCTATAAAATCTACCCATTTCGGCAAGCGCCAATCCAATATTATAAATATCTCTGCAACATAACGTCAAATTACGTTCCTTACTTCACTACTCAAGTATATTCGCGTTCGGACACGTACTCATACTGATCTTACAATCGAATTATTTCAAATTTTAAATATCAGCGCTCTAACCGCTAGCCGCAGTGTTTATCCAACCCAGTCCGCGGGCACAAAAAGGTAACCCACCGATTTTCATTTATTTAACACATTTAATTAAACGCTTACAGACGCCCAACGCGAGATGGCCTGTTATCTAAACTTGACATTGAACGAGGGGTAGCTAAGTTTCTTAATAGGTTAGTTAAATAATTAAAGTATAAACCTGTTACAAAATTTAGGTGGAATATATTATTTCTGACGCAGAAATTTGTAAATAAAGTACGGAGTGCCTATTACTGAAGAGATCATCAGTATATAGACCACACAGTATGTAGATGAGATGAGGTATATTATTGTCAATATAAGTTTAACATCATTGAGATGACATAAATTTAAAGTTTATAAAAAACGTTATTTTTATCGATTCTGTTATTAGTATACAGTTCTTTTTTGCCAAAACGATTATAAAATCATCGTGTAAGATTTTGAAAAGTACAACCAACTTCAATGCGTAAATATTATGGTAACTACATATCCATTAAATAAAAAAAAATATATAAATAGGTATACAATCTGTTAAAAATTTAAAGTCTATAAGTCTGGTTTACAAGAGTTCAACAAGAGAGTGAAACTACAGTTATTTCTAAGTACCTCCCTATTTACATTTATAAACTTATTTATCCGCTACAAATTTTACATAATCACAAGATGTTGCTTGTTCCATCACAATGGATAACATTCTATGTCAGGATTTGAAACTTTTAAAACCTTACTTCTCATCTTCATTCTCTCAATCCCTGGGTAATTGTGAAAGTTACTGGAACACTTGTTTACGTGTTATTAACGGTTTCAACTTCTTATAGTTTCCTAGTTAAAAGGACCTGAATTATATTCTTATATATAAAGAGTGGATTGTTTTACTTAACTAGCAACCCTCCCCGGCTTCGCACGGGTACAAATTACCAAGCTAAACCTTCCTCATGAATAAATCTGTCTATTAGTTCTTTTAGTACAGAAAATATATAAACTAAACCGCATGAAAATCCGTTCAGTCGTTTTTCAGTTTATCGCGATCAGACAGACAGACGCGGCGGAGGACGTTGTTTTATAATATGTAGTAATGGTAGTAGCTGTGATTTTATTAAATGGGATACTGTCGCATCTACTATGTCTGTTTCATCCATGTATTAAAATTTAAGCAAATTTTTATACTAAATTTTGAGGCACCGAAATATTTGCTTTTTTAAGCAAAAGTAAAACTGGTAATGAATGAACTAGGTACTATATCTAATCTATTATTCAGAAATATCGACTTTCATGACTAATATTTAAAACGCATTGAGAATAATAGGAAAATAGATAATGGAAGAAAATAAATAAATCTATTCAATAAATATGTTTTGCTTTAAAAAAGGTGTCTGAAACGAATATTACAATTATTTACAGCATAAATTGATAATAATGTATTAATAGTATATTGTTTCCTCAAATCATATTAACTATTTCTACAGTTGTGATCCTTAGTGTTAACGCGGTTAAAAGTTGCTTGAAATTATTCTACAAAAGTTACATTTTGTAGAATAGTTTCAAGCAAATTCGTATATTTAGATTTTTTTCACAATCAATTATTATTTGTCATGGATAAAATAATATTTTTTTTATATGGTACGAGGTTATGAAACCGACGATTAATAAGGCCATGTTCAGATGACGGGCGTTGAGCACGCGTCAACAAGAACACTCATTTTGTTCGAGTCGTTCACATGCTAACGCGCGTTGTAATGGGACGCGCGTTCGACGGCTCCACGCGACGCCATAGCGACGCCTACACCTTCAACACCACAACATATTATGGTTTTAATAAAAAGATTTGGCTATTTAAATAAAAGTCTGTATACATTTTTTCAAATACCATGAGTTCGATGACATTTCATTTCATACATTTGAGGCTGTTTATTTATGTAAAAAATAAGAATTAAAAAATACAAGATATCAACCCGAAATTGATATACAGAAATAAAAATCTGTTTTAATTTTCTGTTTGTACACCCATTTTCAACAAATGCAAAACTCTAACTGAAATGCGATAACGCGAGTTCAACGCCCGAGAAGTGCTCATCATGTAAACAAAAACCTAACGCACGCTCGACGCGCGTCTTTTCAACCGAGTTTCAATACATTAGTAGAATATATTTTTACAATACAAAACAATCTTTAGGTTACTTTACTAACTTTCAGGAATTCCAGTTACATGAAATTTCCAGAAAATGAGGGATTCAAGGTGAGTAGTGAAATACCTATAGATCGCTAAGCCTTTCCTTAATAACAAAATGCTTCTAAGAATTGAAGATTGGTTTTGAATAAAGTTATGAATTATAAATAACCTGCCTGAAATTTCTTCGATATAGTAATTTGGCAGCAGAAAACCTCTTGAGGGTAGGGTTGTAGAGGTCAATTTCCGGCCTAAGTAACAGCCTAATTAACCTGTCAGTAACCCAATGAAAACGATGGAGTTGAGTGGTATTCATGATGAAATCGACATCAACTAGCTGAGGAAGTATTTTCATACTAATATAAAGGTCCGTAATTGAAACTATACTTTTTCCTACACAGGCATGAGTTACAGGTATAAAGCTTTATATAGATAGATCCTTACAGCGGATATCCTTAAACAAAAATGATAAAGCTCTGTTGTAACATTTCTTAGATACCTATTAAAAAAACAAGAAAAGTTTGTAGCATGCTTGTACTACCGCCAATCGGAATTACCTGAAAATATATTTTCTGTACTAAAAGAACTAAGTAGGAATCAAACATCACATCGATTAGGGCTTTCATCTATAGTTTTTTTTTTATTTATTCCTGTTTAGCATTATTCTGATATCCCAGAATTTCTGTAGTTTTTGGAGAAGGTATGGTAGGTCACTAAGGTGGAAGAAATTGCCATATTAGACCGCATTTAATTAATAAGTATATATATATTTGAAATATTTCAGCTTAGTGTTTAGAGTTTCATGGTTGAAGTAGGTTTGCCAATACCTAGTATGAAACACCGTCTGGATTTAGTCTGTTCGATTCCGACACATCAGCCGGCCGTGACGCCCCGTGGAGTCCCTACCCCGGTAGTGTGCGGTTTTACTACAGGTAGAAAAAATATTGGCAACGCCTTTGCAACTCCACTGCGAGATAGCGTTACCAACAGCCAATCTATGTGTCTTTTGTAAATAAAGTATTTTTTTACTTAAAGATAAATAATAAATATACCCTTGTAAACAGGGACAAATTTAGTTGTAAATTATATTTTAAAAGTGATCGATGACGTCTCTCAAACAATTTTTAGTGTTGACACAAGTTCATTCAATATTAGACTACCAAATACTTATACATAAATAAACATAACATTTAAATAATAATGACTTCAGAATGTTATGTTCGATGGCCTTTGTTAACACATACGTGATGTATTGTACCGAAATGGTTTAAATGTGCTTTGAACTGTTGACCATTATAATTGAATTAAATTAAATAGCACGGCTGACCAGTAACAGGTAATTTGCAACAATGTCGACACTGTTAATAGAAGTTTTTAACGTCAAATGTTTGTTGATTTGTATTTTTTTAACACGCTTTTATTGAAGTCACTTGTGAAGTATGTACACAAATGGTATGGAAATAAAACTTTTAGTTTTTTTTTTGTGAAAACTTCTTTAGGCACGTTGTGCACTTTTGCTATGGGGGAAAAGCACTGAACTCGTGACCGTCGCGCTAATAATACATATAAAGATCTACTGGATCTATTTATGTATCATTATATATTATATAATCTACACAATTAGTTTACTAGAGTACCTATTTTGTGCGCAATTCATATGGTAAAATAAACAAAAATATAATTGTAATTAAGGTGAAAAATTGTAACGCCTATATTGCTCCATAGCGAAAACCTTTATTCAAAATTTCGTCCGAACGTACGTAAGTTTGATGGATGTCACTAGTAGATGGCATCACTTTCTTCAAAAATGAACACTTCTGATCGTCAACTTCCAGTTACTTATAAACAATTTTTTAACACAATTATTATAAACAATATAAAAAATGATCACTGATTACTATCTGTCACAGCAATATTTCACTTGCTTTTAATACTGGATATGTGTATATATTTATTTTAATATCGGTATGTATGTATCTTTATGTGCAAATGTATTTATAACTATTTAGTGTGTATATATAATTATTTATTCCTTGTCTCTTAAATTTATTTAAGTTGCTACTCAGCTAAAGTCGTACACCTGTTAACTGCCCTATACATAACACCCTTGCATCTGTCCATCTAAAGGTTGTCTGTAAGAAATCGCAACTAGCGATAAGACCATTTTTTTTTGTCTTTGTAAATATTTTGAAATGTTCCTCATGGTGTACAATAAAGAGTATTGTATTGTATTGTATTGTATAAACAAGGCATTTTTAATCGACGAAAAAAAAGGAGGTTCTCAATTCGACTGTATAATATTTTTCTTTTTTTCTTTTTATGTATGTTCAGCCCTCACTCCGTTATTTATGAACCGATTTTGATTATTCTTTTTTTGTTAGATACCCTATACCTCAAGGGTGGTCCCATGTCAAGGAACTCAAGATCTGATAATGGGATCCTGATAAAATTGCGAGAAACCCTCGAAAATTGTAGAGCGAATAGTGATTCTGTTTACTTTTCATTACTTTATCAGGTATTTGCGTTTAGAAATCATCACATCATGTAGCTGCGTTGATGATGAAAAAAAAAATCATTAAATAAAAATTAAACCGACGAAAAGAACTAAAAAGCAAAAAATAAATAAACCTTAGGTCTTAAGTATTGAGCTTATTTACATAAACTATCAAATTTTCTATAAACTTTTTTTGAGTCTGCGCCAAATTATAAAATGATTAATTACTTGCGTAGAAACATGTCCATTTCTACGTAAGTACCACATATAAAGTTTTAGTAATTAATCAGTTTAGTCTAATCAGTTTACCCTTACCTTTAAGGGTGGCAACGCACTTGTGACTCTTGAGTTGCAGGTGTCCATGGGCGGCGGTAGTCATATACTATCAGGTGACCCGTCTGCTCGTTTGCCCCATGTGCCATAAAAAAAACTGATGGATTGAGGAGTGGGAGCAACAGCTCCACCAGGGCAGGGTTGCATATTTGTAACTCGCAATGGCAACAGTTTGATAACAAACAATACTTGTAGTTATAATGAGCCTGCTAACAATTATCCAAAGAGTTTCATACCATAATGACATTACCATTAGTCTCAAAATTTTACTAATTACATTATCTTATTACGTCTTGTTATTGAAAATAATAATCGTCATTCGTAAAATAAATGTAATAACATTTAATTGACTAAAGTACGTTCGAGATGAGCTTATTCATTGCTTTATCGAAATTTACACCGAGACATTGAAGATGGACTTTATGTTTATTAATAAAAAATAACCTGTTAGTTAAATTTACTGCGTCTAGCCTATAGCGTATTAATGAATAAAGATTGTACGCGTAAACTGCTGTGAGCGTAGTAGATACGTTGTAGGAAATATATTTTTTGTGGACTAACGTAATAAAATTGACTATAGATTTTACGCAGAACTAGAAAACAACATTTTTGTAATGCTTTTTGTTCGTCATTAGTTGCAATATTTCATTTGATTGTTTTCTATTTTTTTCTTTCTTAAGTATCACAGTGAAGCCTCATTAGCAGTATTATTGTGCGGCTAGAAATGCGAATTAAGGAACGCTGTATTCGTGATTAATCCCACTAATAATATTATAAATGTGAAAGTTTGGATGGATGGATGGATTTTTCTCTTTCACGCAAAAACCACTTAACCGATTACGATGAAACTTGGTATGTAGATAGCTGGAGACGTGGATTAACGCATAGGCTACTTTTTATCCCGATACTCCCACGGGATCGGGACTTACGCGGGTGAAACCGTGGGGCGCTGCTAGTTATAATAATCTCACTAATAATATTATAAATGTGAAAGTTTGGATGGATGGATGAATGTTTGTTACTCTTTCACGCAAAAAACACTGAACCGATTACGATGTAACTTGGTATGTAGATAGCTGGAGAACTGGATTAACGCATAGGTTACTTTTTATCCCGATACTCCCACGGGATCGGGACTTACGCGGTTGAAATTTCTACATATAGCTAACACTCATATTTTAGCGATCAAGAATTACCGACAAGTTTGAATTACCTGCTCAAGCTATTGTATAAGCAAACTCCCATTCTTTCGATTGACCTTCTTACCTATATTTTTCTTTCAATATACTCCCATATTTCCCATCTTTGATTCCCAAACGACGGCAAAACAAAAGAAAAAAAAAGCCTTGCCCCTATTACGTGAGTGAGAACAATTTAAAGTTGCCAACATATTTGTGTAATATGTAATCAAATGACGGGAATTTTGAAATTACCGGTATTGGTATATACGAAAGTCTTAGGAATTTTAACAGCTGTCTGTTGATACCCGATAAATTTTGATGCTGCAGTTGCATTTTCCCTTAGGATGGACCATCAATGCATGGAGAAAAAAAATTAACAAATCGATTTTGAATAATAATAACTTCAAACATCCCACACGCGGCCGACTGATTCTAAACTATGCAGAGTCTGCACTATGGTAAACAAACTTGTATTGTGGCGACTTCCACATACAGTAAAAACATACTCCAACATCATCTAGCGAAGACGAGCTGAACCCACGAAGAAACTATTAATCCTGCATCGCGCTATGAGAGTTTTCGCGCCGATTAGTATAAATACAACTACCCAACATCAACCGCCGCGGCCCGCCAGGCATGATCACCTCGCCTGGTGGGAGGATCCTCCCTTTGTGTTGGAGGGACATGACACCCGTCCCTCCACAATATATATCTAAATACATACTATACAGTTTATACTCTACTACATCTATATTATATATAAAACCGAATACCTGCAAAAAGTTACTTTTGGCTAAAGTAAATATATTTTTGTTTATTTTTTTTACATATATTTTAGCCCTCTTTAGCTCAGTTTCCTTCGGTGAAACATGAATGTTTTATAGAAACGCTAAAAACTCAGTGACAAGGAGATCAGTGCCGTTTTCCAACACTTTTTCTATGGGTCGGACATAAAGTTGAGACCCGTTAGTGTACCTCTCTAATTTAGTAATCAAATTCCGAAGGGGTAGGTAAGTTTAGGTTAATGTCCAGTTAATTAGTAACATATTGCAATGGTCAACCAAAGGTTTTTTACGCGTTGCATCGTAATAATTTGGTAATGAAGCCGTATTCTACACTTGAATAAAACTAATTGCTTCTGCTTCATATACTTCAAGGATAGAAGGAAAAAATATATAGAGAAAAATAAAAGGCAAACACCTTTTATTTTTCTCTATATATTTTTTGACAGTATTCTCAGTCATTAGAATCCTAAAACTCACTGAAAATTATCTTCAGCTTACAAGTCACAGTAACCAAATAAGTAACTATGAATCAAATGTGAAGATAGAACCAAATATATATTTACATTATCCGCGATTTTCCTTGGTTTCTTTACTTTGACGTCATATGTCTTTTAGTTTGTATTATATTTTGTCAGTAAATTGACCTTTTCTATATAAACTTCGAATATATAAAGTAATATGGGTAAAAATAATGATAAAATAAATGATTATATCCAAGTAAATGAAGTTTTGGACTCAAATATTTTGGACACATTATTCGAAACCGAGATTCCATGGAAAGACTCGTTGTCCAAGGACAAGTCAAAGGGTCACGTGGTCGATCACCTACGCGTTGGACAGACATTTTAAAAGCTGCAACACAAACCTCCATAGTCTAATGTTCCCGTAACGCTGAACACCGCAACAAGTGGAAACGCATCGCGAGGGATGCATTACCCAAACCAGAGCATCATCACGAAACCACGACCAGAGTGAACGACTGAGGAGGATATGAAGTTTTGTATTTATATTGCTTATTTAATGATTATTCATAAACTTTAAGCGGCAGTAGACGGCTAAAGTAGCTTCTAATATATTTTTTAAATATATTGCAGCGATCTAATACTATTTAAGCTCGAAAAAAAATTGCCGCTCCAACCTATTGTCCGTGTCGTTATCGGTAAATAACACAACGATAGGTTTGAGTAAACAATTTCTAATACTTGCTTGCCAGAGATAAATATAGAGCATCCATCTTGCCTCTCTTGGAAGCCGGATGACTAATGGATTACTTCAATAAACACGCACATCACGTCCTAAATAAACTTATTTCATGTTTTATGCTTCTTCTAACGTTACTTGGTAAAGCTGTTGGATGTCTATCAATCAATTAGTGTTAAAGTATAAATTCTAAATGCTTAGGCGATTTTACTAACTTTTATGTAAAATCTCATGTTTAAAGAAAAAAATAAACATTACATTACTGCCAAGTAGAAAACGCCTAATAGTACATAGACAAAAAATATTTGCTATTCCGGCATGTTTAGAAATCATCTAGGATAAGCAATCACAAATACAATAACTTCATTCAATACAAAAAAGGGAAGTGGGGGAGGATGGAAGAGTGGGAGAGGGAAGGGTTAGGGTCTCCGGTAACCTCACTCACACAACGCAAGCCTCACTCCGATCGAGCCGGCTCATACGTGCCGAAGCATGGCTCAACCGTCATTCAACCGTTAAAACTCAAGACTGAGAAGAACAGATAAAAAGATAGATAATTAATACTCAAGGAATCTAATTGTGAATTGTTTTAGTAGAAATGCATAAAAACTGAATCTAATGAATAGAAGCAGTAAAAACCACAGCTTTATGTGACTTTAACAAAAGCAAAACAAAAACAAATATTTGGTGTAACTATTACAAGAAAGTGACTCTAGTTGAAAGAGTTACTTGCAAATAAACCGTTGAATACGAGAGAAAATATTTAGATATCAAAACTGGCTTCGAGCGGGGAATAGTTTGTCTGGTTATAGTATTATGTTTTCTGTGGTCTGGTATAAAAAATATATTTCTGGAAAAGATATCAACTTTATTATTTAGGCACACCTATGCTATTTGGAATTTTTACAGTTGTTTGACCTTTTAAACGTTTAATGATTTACGTGGCTGTCCAGAGCCACGCGATGTTTAGCCAATGCTACGGGTTGTTAAACACAGATAAACACACTTAGATACTTTTCTCTGTAAATACATACGTATTGTAATGCACTCGCTTAGGCTGTAAGAGTTAAAAGCAAAAGTAAAATGGTGTATTCATAGGCAGACTAAAATTATACAGGGATATCTATAAATAATTATTATTATATTCCACTTTTTAACTACTGGAATAACTTTGTTGTATATTTATCACTTTTTCATAGCAGAGGCGTAACCAGCTTCTTATATACTATGTTTAAAGAAGGTTTGAACATAACAATATTATACATAGAAAAACCCAGACTAAAGCAAATACGAATATCTGCAGCCGGCAGCGAAACCGTGACCTTTGACGTTGTAGTCGAATGCTTACCGTCGTGACACAGGAAAAGGAAATATTTTAGTGGATGTTTCATTTTGAGTGTACATAATAATAAATAATCAATAAATTTAAAAATGAAAAAAATATTGAACGGCTTTAAGGATAAAATAAATTATGCGGATGAAAATATGAAGGATATTGACAAGTCCGATCCGAAAATATGAAGGATATTGACAAGTCCGATCCGAAAATATGAAGGATATTAATAAATCCACTAAGAGGATGCCAAGCGTTATACATAGAACAGGATTATAATTAAATTATATTTTTAATAAGTAGACTGGAATAGAAAAAGTCACACCTCAATTGTTGCCCAGTGTGGAGAATTGGCTCCTCCTATTGACATGGCAGCCTCTCCTACCGGATGACGCTTATACTTACTAGATATGACTGCTGCGTTTGTGTGCCATAACTAGGGAGGATGTTGCGAGGAAACAGTATTCCACACTGTGCTGGAATGCCCTGCTTGGGCGCGCCAGGCCACAGGTGTGTGATGCCTCTCGTTGGAGACTTTGGATTATGTCCATCGTCCAGCGTGAGAGCACTCTAGCTAATTCTATACAACGGAACCGCACAATATTGTCGTACCCTATTATAGCGTTTGATTTTTATTCTTATCACAAGTTAAGAAGAAAATGTACCACGAAACAGGGAAACTTGGGTAAAAGTAAGTTCCCAGTCGGTGGGCTCAATGTTGAGCAAAAATGGGTTCTGCCCAGCTTCTTGTCTTTAAAATTCATAGATTTTTTTATTGTATCGAGTACGTAATAGCTATTGTATTGCTTTGTTTAATTATAATTTTATTCGTATGCTGAATGTCATTAACAGCATATTATTACGTTAAACGAAAATAGTAATAGGTTCATTTTAAATGTCAGAATTGAAACAGCCGAGGACACTTTATTACTTCCCAGCATACATTATGCACTCATTGATGTTTAAGACGGAAAACTAAAGAGATAACAAAATAAGGTGTTTTATTGACTACAAATGATGGAATGGGAGGGAGAGTACCACAACACCGTACCTACAAACCAAGCCCCGCTAAACTCTCTCTGAAACCGGAGGGGACAAAGTCTCGCACGGCACCTGTTATGTAACAGGCGACCAAGTCTGCCGGGGTTCACAGGGATTTTTTTTTAGGGGTACACATGAAACCCTGTCAATAGGAATAAGAACCCGTGATGGAACACCGTGTGGTTTTAGTCGTATCGAGTTCATCGTAGCACCTTATCATCTGTCCTGGTGTGGTGATGATCCGTGGAGGTCTTCAGACGAAAAAAATTAAGATATTGATAGTAAGAAGTAAACCGAATTTGAATAATTTGAGCCGGAGGTAGTAGAGGAAACGTGTCCAATCTATGTTATTTGAGGTACCTATTAGTAGTCTACTTTGATCTTTTCGGAGTTGGACAATTAAGTCGCAATCTACATCAATACCGGTATGATCAGTAACATTAGGTAGGTTCAGGAGCAATAATTTAGAATTTTTTTCCAGATTAGTTTCACAACGTTAATTTCAGCCTGGATTTTAGTAGGTACTAGACTTTGATTATTTATTTCTAGCGTTTAGCTTCACAAACTCATAACGTATGGTAATTCAAATGGCGTGGGTCAGGGGATGTTTCCATACGAACTGAAAACATCTAATTTACAAACAAAGACACTATAATAGTATGCCGTAACTTAACGTATAAAGTGTGAAACCAGACGTCGTTGAATATGTTCAGATTAGAGATTTGAACTTTGATGATAACAGATAATAACATGGGTAATGCTTAGAAACTAACGAAACCACCAATGTTTCGGTTGTTTCTCAAAAAAAAAAGGTCTCATTCAAACTTTAACTCCTTTAGTTTATGACCTTTCTTCTATACCTCTGATGAGAATTTTTTACGATTATATATTCTTGTTTCTAAAGTACCTACCAAAGAATTATAATTAGAAGTTTCAAAGAAATATACATACAAAGAGAGATCACATCAATCTTTGCTTTAACAAATGCTGGTTTACCACAGAATGTAGTGTTTACATTGCGTTAGAAGCATATATATGCAATGTAATTATAATTTACTTGATTTATGTCCCAACTGGGGGACATCGCTAATATTTTTTTCTTTTTCCAATTACTAACTAATAACATTAAATATTTTGATAATGCTAGCTTCATTATTTTGCAACTGGCATCGCGATCCCTAGAATCGATTTCAAAGACTAGACTACAGACAAACAACATAATTATCTATGTGTATTTTTCTGTAAAAAAGGAAATAAATCTTAAAATACTATATTTTATTGAACTACAACATGACGTTTGTTGAACAACGTAACTAGCATACAGAGTGTTTAAATATAAAACCTAATGCTCACGTTTGCGTCAAGACAATTTTGCAGAAGGTGGTGTGGAAGAACAATTAACTCTAAACATTCAGGGGAGGGTTACATGACTCCAAAAAAGACTCCAAGGTGTTACGTGTTGCCAGTGACGAAGCGGTCCGCATCTTAGAATAATAATTTAAGTAATGGAAATGTGCTCTATCGTTTTAACATGATCATTAAAATGGTTGCCTTAAATAAATGAATTATTGATACATTTTTAACAAGACTATTTTTTCAACAAACACGCTTTCAACCTAAATAAGGGGTAAACAGAATCCACTAAACACTCCACTCCACACAATACCAGTGATGTTACTTAAATGTTTCCAACTTAATCCCTCGATTAATATTCCAGTAGACCAAAAAAAAACCACTACGCGTGTTTTTTTTTAATAAGGAAAAAGGGAACCGTTATAGGATCACTTTGTTTTCCGTCTATCTGTCAGTCTGTCAAGACCCTTTTTCTTAGGAAACCGTGGAGACATAAAGTTGAAATTAATACCAAATATTTATGCCTGCGGTCTCTTAGAGCTGTAAAATAATCAAGCTTCTAAGTTTTTATTCTTTTTTTATATATTATAGGGGACAAACGAGCAGACGGGTCTCCTGATGGTAAGTGACTACCGTTGCCCATGGATACCTGCATACTTGCAACTCAAGCGTCATAAGTGCGTTGCTGGAATTTCAGATAATACGCAATAAAAAGATACGGTCATTTAACCCTTAGATTTGACCAAATTGAAATGAAATCATGAAATGTATTGGTAAATATGTTAAAAAGCAAGGATGAACAGCACAAGTAAAGGAAAGAAGCCGAAAGTCGTTAATTTGTTGTTATATCACATTAAAAAAAAATAGTTTATGGGATTACAAACTCATATTTTGCGGTTTGCGAAAACTTTGTCGTAAATCGATAAATGGAAGAGTATTTTTAGGAGTGCAATGTTAATTTTCGAGTCTTGATTACCGAGAAGGACGTACTATAAACCCTCGTTGCGCGAGTCAGGCTCGCACTTGTTCGTTTTTTTTCACTTTGAATATCTAAAATTGAACGAACGCCCAGTTCATATAGATGCCTTCGCAGATTTTGACACTTTACTTAAGCTTTATTTGATGCATTTTATATATTATAAAAGCTTATTAGATTGTAATCAGATTGCTTCGAACAGAAGTACTGTAAATATAGGAACTAAAATAAGAGCCGTAACGAGTGCTCTCATACCGCCTATAGATGTTATCCAAAATAATCAAGGTCTGTGGGTAAATGTGAAAATGCTTTTAGTAGATTGAGTCTGTTCTGAAAGAAAATTAACACAAATACGAATTTTATTTAACTGGAGATCGCCTGGTGGTAGAATTTCGACCATGGTTTTCTCATTGGCCAGTATAACTTGAGCCATTTTCACGTAATTTTTAAAGTTGTAAGACATATTGTTTAAAATTTTTCGATTTCTGCACTTCTTCTATAGGTATATAAACTGTAAATATTCGAAAATTCACGTTACTACGTTCGCGAAATTTTCTTAAAAAGGGGTAAAAAGAATTCTATTCACGTGTTAATGTAATGATTACTTCTGAATTACCAAGGGAGCATAATTATTATCTTTTCACAATAGTACTCATATCTTAGTGTTCAGAAATAACTCATTTTCTTTCCCGCAGGCGTCGAATTAACGACGCTTTCTGTTTCCTTTCCTTTAAGTCTAATTCAAAACATATTTTATCACCTTATACAATTAAAAACATCCATGCAAGTGTTTAAAACACACTTGCGTCATTAATATTGGTATGTAGTTGACTGTGAAGCAAAATCATTTACGTACGTTATACAGAAATTTTATAACAATTTAATTTAATTTTTCAAATTCTCATTTGAGACTTATTTGATGAAGATTATGTAATAATTTATTTTAAACATAGGCAACTACCTAATTGGCCACTGGGGACGCTGTTTTTTATTCACATCTAAGATGGCAAACAAACTTACAACTGCTCCTTGATGGAAAGTGGTAACTGTAGACGTTTCTATCAGAGATATCATTCGCATTGTTGACGATAATATACTTGCGGTAAAGTCATTTTTAACCGACGAAAAAAAAGAAGGTTCTCAATTCGACCGTATTTATAATATTTTTTATGTATGTTCAGCCCTCTCTCCGTTATTTATGAACCGATTTTGATTATTCTTTTTTTGTTAGATAGGGTATACCTCAAGGGTGGTTCCATGTAAAGGAAATCAGCATCTGATGATGGGATCCTTATAAAATTGAGAGAAACCCTCTAAAGTTGAAGAAGCGAATAGTGTTTCTGTTTTCTTTTCTTTACTTTATCAAGTATTTGCTGAGCTGATGAAAAAATAATCATAAAATAAAAATCTTTTTAACAAAAAATTAAACCGATGAAAAGAACTTAAAAGCAAAAAATAAATAAACCTTTTAAGTCTGAAGTATTGAGCTTATTTATATAAACTATAAAATTTTATATAAACAAATTTTGAGTCGGCGCCAAATAATAAAATGATTAATTACCAACGTTGAGCCTTCTCCATTTCTACGTACATATAAAATTTTGATAACTAATCAGTTTGTTGTTTGGCGCCGACTCAAAATTAGTTTATATAAAATTTGATAGTTTATGTAAATAATCTCAATACTTAAGACTTAAGCGGTTTATTTACTTTTTGCTTTTTAGATATTTTCGTCAGTTTATTTTTTTGTTAAGAAGATTTTTACAATTTACCATCCAAAAAAGAAAGTTTATTTTCAACCACACAGAACTCCACCTTGCTAGGTTAAAATTGCATGGGTAAGGCAAAGAAAAAGTCACAGACATTATCTCAAGTAAACCGGAAGGCAAAATCTTTACTAGGTCTTAAATATTCAATACCACTACCACTATAAAAGTTAAAGACAACCTTCAATCTACTTACTTTATCTTTGTACAGATTCAAAAGGTCTCAGGCCAAAATTCTCCAGATTTTTTTTTATGGTATAGGGGGCAAACGAGCAGATGGGTCACCTGATGGTAAATGGCTACCGACGTCCATGGCCACCTGTAACTTGTGGCGACTTCCACATACAGCAAAAAGAAACATACTCCAACATCATCTACAGCCTACTAATCCTGCATCGCGATATGAGAGTTATATAACTTCCCAACATCAACCGTTGGGCCGCGGCCCGCCAGGCTTGATCACCTCGCCTGGTCGGAGGATCCCCCCTTTGTGTTGGAGGAACATGATACCCGTTCCTCCACAGTGGTGACCCCGACGTGATCTGAACACGCAACCGTTGGGCCGCGGCCCGCCAGGCATGATCACCTCGCCTGGTCGGAGGATCCTCCCTTTGTATTGGAGGGACATGACACCCGTTCCTCCACAAACTCAAGAGTCACAAATGCGTTGCCACCCTTTAAGGTGGGAGAAGAAGGGGAGGGGAGGACGGGAATAGAGGAGAGGGAAGGGTGAGGGCCTCCGGTAACCTCACTCACGCGGCGAAAAGCAATGCTACATTGCTTCACTACCGGTTTTCTGTGAAGCCGAGCGGAGTCGAGCCGGCCCATACGTGCCGAAGCATGGCTCTCCCACCAAATCCATTTTTCAGTAAGACACAAACATTACACTTAGTTCGTAATAAAATGTATAGGGAAACTTGATATTGCAACTTTTTGTGTTTTTAACGGAAATCTTCTTTTTAAAACAAAGTATATATACATTCCAGACCAAAGAGTTGAGTGAATCTGAATATGAATAGATTACTAAGATTTATATAATTCTCAACATTCTTGTCACAATGAAAGTCTGTGTCTTCCGTTTAATGTCAACGAAGAACCAACTTAATATCAATCGCGATGACAAAGGATTAATTGCAAGAAACTTCGAGAAACGTTCTAGAATGTACGAAGTTTCCTAAATCCTTGTGAATATTCCAAAAGTCACGTATCTCATTCTAAATATAGATCCGAATATCAATAGTTCTAAGAATTATAGGAGTTTCTCCAAAATAATAGAAGTGATATTTTGAGAAATAATGAAAATCTAAAACTTACCAGTAACAGTCTTTGTTTGTTTGTATCGAAATTAATAGATGACTGTGTCGATTTCAAAGATATTATTACAACAGGCAACAGTTTGCCTTCATCGATATAAAAGAACGACAGATTTTTATGAAAATTTCAAAAAAGAATATATCTTTTTAAATAGTTAAAAGGAAACCTCCTTTTAACTATTTAAATACGATATTATCGATATTAAATACGATTCTGTATTATGATCTGAGTTTATCTAATTGAGTTCTCAATTCGAATAAGTCATTTTTTTATGGCGAGGTTACATAAACATGACGTATCTGTTTGAAATTTTAATATTATAAATAAAGAACATTAAAGAAGAATATTATCATAATTAAAGACATGACTTGGGAAGACCAGTGGCAATGAGACGTATACTACCTAACATGTGGGTTTGGTTTAAAGATAACTTAAAAGATTTAACCACTGTCAAATAATAGTGTACTAAGCATGTTATCACGTCTAATGGCCCGACTACACGCTCCGTCTTGCATGCGCAGTCAGGACTGTACAAAAAGACGGAACACGTGCAAACACAAGTAAGCTCATGCAAACTGACCGGTGCAACCGTCCACATGCTCACCTGCGCTAACTGGTTTGTGCAGGCATACTCGCAGGCAAGACGGAGCGTGTAGCCGGACCATAAGCATTAGGCATTTCCACTTTTCTCCGTTTGCATCAGATGTAGTAAGGAATTTTCCTCTTAAAGTCTGTTTAAGTAAATTATAGCAGAATCGCAGGATGTTTATACCAACTTTACTTGCGTGTACCCTGGAATTATTTTACCCATAGCGGCATAATTACACTCACCACTATGACTATCATAATGTGGTCCATATACTTATTGCGGTATTTAATAAAAATGAGACGAATTACTTATTGTGCGAAACTTCGAAACACCAATCATCCAGTTGCAGGATCCTAGCATCATATTGGATCCCATCGCATCCCGTTTCTTTACACCAACATTAATAACATAAGATGCGCATGCATTTATTATATTAAAATCGTCGGAGAGCCATGCTTCGGCACGTAGGGCCTGGCTCGATCGGAGTGATACCACGGCCTCACAGAAAACCGGCAGTGAAGCAATGTTTCATTGCTTTTCGCCGAGTGGGTGAGGTTACCGGAAGAAGAGGATGAGACATGCCTGCATCATATTTTTGGATATAATTGAAATCATAGCAGTATTTCGGGATTTAGAAATCAAGTCGACTTATTCAAGACTTTCTTTCTTTCTTTTCTTTCTTTTTTAAAATTAAATAAAGTAAGATATATATAATACAAGACTAAAGCACTTCTATACATATTACGCTAAGACATTGTCAGTTATTTGATTGGGTGTAATTTATCTATAATATGTATGTATTTAGAAATAAATAAGTATGTTTATCAGCAGTCTGGTTATCATAGTACAGGCTCTGCCTAGTTTGGGATCAGTATGTGAGATGTGTGGAGTTATTATTATTATAGTTTAAAAATACTTCAAAAAGTCTTTACTTATTAATGTCAAATCAAGATAGTGCATTCACTATCTTATGACTACTTTATGTAGCTGAAATGCGAATATTAAGATGGATGTGTGGTGCGACTAGGACGAACAAGGTGAGGAATGAATACATTAGACGGAGCCTGAAAATAGTGGTCGAAAAGTTAAGGAGCAATAGATTACAGTGCATGTGATGCAGAGAGATGAGCAAAATGTGTTGGGGACAGTTTTATGTATGGAAGTGGATGGATGTAAAAGTAGGGGACGACCAAAGAAAAGATGGATGGACGGCGTGAAAGAGACTACGGGTAGAAAGGAAGTAAGCAGTGAACTGACGAACGATAGAGTAGAATGGAAGAAGAAAACACATTGCGCTGACCTTAAATAAATTTGGAAAAAGCGCAATAAGATGATGATTACTTTACGGTTAGATACATTTAAGATATCGACTGCCAATGTACCCAGAAAGCTGACAGTATTGCCATGTGCCATGGCTATAGTAATTACTTTCACTTGCAAAGGACAATGACCATGTATGTATGGAATTCCGTCTTAAGTTGTTGCACAATTAATCTTTATTTATTATAGAGTACACTTTATATATTATCAAATAAAAGTGTTGATTTTCCCACAAATACCCGAGTTTTTAAGAAATTAGACAAAAATGGAGATACCTATCCTACAAACAAGAACCTACAAATTATGTTTAACCTACTCGCAACTTATAAAATAACCCTGTGGTTATTTTATAAGTGATGAGTGATCTGTATCACTCATTGTACAAAAAAACAATGTTAGCTAAAAACAAAAAAAAGGCACCAGTTGATCAAATGAAGTTCCGTAAGTAGTATTACTATTTAATTTGAGAGATCTGATTATCACAGTGACTATTGTCAATCGACATATAAACAGTAATGGCCGCCGACTCATCTGTCATCTGGCTTGACAGTTGCGTGAGAAGGAACACAAAATAATAATAATTATTATAAGAGAACCATAAAATATTAATTAAATACATTGTAAAACGTAATAATATTACTAATTGTTTAGCTATTTTATGATATTATGATTTTGATATCATTTTTGTGATGCTTTAGTTTAAAGGATCATACTTACGTAGCTCGTATAAATGAAGAGAATGAAACGTCAATATCATGACTTTATACGGATATAATGTGTAACAATTGTTAATTTACTGCTTTTATTTAAATCATAATTCCGGATACGAAAATAAAATAACTAAAAGGAAAAGGTTGTGAAAAATATGAAAATATTTTTTATATTATTTTGATTTTGCAACACGAAACATTGCCATATATATACATATATATATATATATGTGTGTGTGTATATGTATGTACCTCAAAATTAATAATTATAATATTTATTGGTTCAAAAATACAAGTTAAATACACACATACATATTACTAATACTATTAACAATAATTAAAAAATTAAAAATTATTCACCGATTGCTTTCAAACTTGGACGACAAATCAACAGGGCAATAGGGCAATATGAAGGTTTAGTTCGTGAAGGGGGATATTCCCCCAAAGACAGTTTTTCAAAGAAATTCAAAAACACGAAATCTACTTCTGCGGGCCTGCTGCGGGCCCGAATTTTTTGAATATTACGTTGTTACATAGGCGAGTTTCACGAATGATATTGAGAGCTTTGCCTTTTCTATGTATTACTAACGATTTTATTGAATTTTCTTTTTAAAACGAATTGAATTGTAAATTTAAATATTATATGAAAATATAATCCTAATATCTACCTTGTCACATCACAAAAAAAAATCTGTGAAAAAAAACCTACGAAAAGCAAGGAAATTTCAAACAATGCCTATGCGCATGACTTAATCTACCAATAGCAAAACAGCCTGTGAATAAAATATTTTTTAACTATTCGTTTTATATACAACGTTACTATCGACCCGTAGTTCAGACGAGTGGTTGTCGGCTGCCGGTGTCCACGTTCCAGGATCAATACACCAGGTCGACTGTGTATTTGCATATAATATATATTAACATATTTTAAAAGGAAATTCGAAAGGTAAGTGGGTTCTATACTTTGTCGAAGCTATTTTCGAATACTATTTTAATAAAGATAGAAACATCAAGTAAATAATTTATCAATATGAAATAATTTTATTTGCGTGATTTTATTTTGAGTATTTTATAATTGTGTATCAACCGTATACATTGAAATGTACGCACATCAAACTGGTTCATATTTTTGGATATAATTGAAATCATAGCAGTATTTCGGGATTTAGAAATCAAGTCGACTTATTTCAGACTTTCTTTCTTTCTTTTCTTTCTTTTTTAAAATTAAATAAAGTAAGAGATATATATAATACAAGACTAAAGCACTTGTATGCATATTACGCTAAAACATTGTAAGTTATTTGATTGGGTGTAATTTATCTATAATATGTATGTATTTAGAAATAAATAAGTATGTTTATCAGCAGTCTGGTTATCATAGTACAGGCTCTACCTAGTTTGGGATCAGACGGCCGTGTGTGAGATGTGTGGAGTTATTATTATTAAAGTTTAAAAATACTTCAAAAAGTCTTTACTTATTAATGTCAAATCAAGATAGTGCATTCACTATCTTATGACTACTTTATGTAATAATAAGTTTTATTCAAAATGTCTTATATCAAAAGTCTTTCTAGACAATCGTTCTACTGATTTTTCATATCATCATAATAGTGGAACTAATTACAAATTAGTAGGTACCTCAAATGGTTCAAGTTCTGTCTTAATAGACAACTGGAACGGTTTACTAAATACTTCACTGCCAAGCAAAGACATTTTTACATAAATTGCGAGTCCAGCACGACGTGGATTACTGCTGTCACTTTTGGCAGGATTGACAGAATACCAGTTACGGCCTTTTGTCTTGAAACAAGCTTCAATAATTATTGTTAATTCGATCTCCATCACTAAGAACTAAGATACCATAATAACTAATAATGGGGAGTGAGAAAGGGCTGATACAATAATAGGTTATTTAATGCTAGTCTATATAATCGTAGTAAGGGATAAGTACTGCTGACGGTCATCGATTACCTGTTTTAAAATGTAAATATTTCGTTAATTTAAAGTGTTTAACTAAATTAGATTTCATTTATGTTAAATTATACCAACGCATTTGTAATATACAATGGCCCAACTCGATTGTGAGACTTTTTCTATACTTAATAATATGTGTGGTACCTAACCAGGTACGTTGGTTTTATTACATTAAAATGCACATATCTGAATTTTAAGTATATACCTATTGTATATGAAATAATAACATGTTTTAGTTGACTTTAATTTTTTATGTATGCGATATAATTTCTAGTACCTTACAAAGTAAGGGAAAAAGATGTTTATAATATAAAAATAAATCAATTCATTAAAAATGAGCAGTTTTGCACAACCTTAAATACAAATTACTTTTTAAGACTATTTATACTTACTTATACTTTGTCATTATATTTTTTACTTTTTGACAGTTGCTTGAGAACGTAACTATGACAGAGTTCATAAAATTGAACTTTAATGTGTTAAGTAATAAAAATATAAAGATAACATTTAAAATGAAAGATCAAACACAATATATTCGTGTGTGATCAGTAACATTAATTTATCAATTCTTATTTAAATATACCAAATTAAACGTGGGTAGATAGAATAAAGAATAGAATAGAATAGGAAGTGGTTAATATAATTTATTAAACGAATTCAGTCTTTTAGTTAAAATTAACTTTTTACTTTAATTAAAATCGATTAAAATTTCCTATTAATCCTTTTGAGGAACGGAACCCTAAAAACGTGTTTAAGTAAGTAAAAACAGTGTTGTGTTAAATTGAAATGTATCAATCAATATATTTAGTGAAATACTCGCTTGACCTAAGGGTCATTATGTATTGATTTGCATACATTTTGAAAATTTATTGGATATTCAATGGTTAAATTGTGTTTCTGACGTCACGATGATGTTTATTCATTAATATAAAATCAATAGGTTCTCCTTCATTACTGGGAACGTGAACAATATTGCTTTCATACAACGTAATAAAACTGAATATTTTTTGTATTTGATTTTAGCTTGTTTAAACGCGCTAATATCTCTAGAACTATTAGTCAGATCTGAATAATTATTTTTGTATCGGATAGAGTATTGATTGAGGAGGATTATAGGCTATATAACATCAAGCTGCGACCTTTAAGAGCAGAGCAGTGACCATAAACGCGGATGAACAGCTTATTTTTATTAAAAAAGTAAGTAGTTGATGATTAATTAAAATATTATAGAACGTTTTACAAGGCATTATCTACTCCCAAACTAAGTATAGATCATACTAAGCATAGGGTTTTTTAACGTGTGGAAACCCCTACTGGTCGTCACCCTATCGGAGCTAAGTGGTAAGGTGATATGTCGGACTCGACCCAACTAATACCACACGGTGTTCCATTACAGTCCATCCAGGGCCTCAGGAACCCTTGCAAGGAAATACCCGCTGTGTTGTGAGGGATTTTAACCCTTGTTAGTGAGACACTAAGCACAGGGTCTAGAATGCTTGTATACTTGTAATATATATGAAAACATTTGTACTAAATGGACTAAGCGCATTGAAAAACATACATTTGACTGGCTTGTTGGCCTAGTGGTTAGTGACCCTGACTGCTATGCTACAGGTCGTGGGTTCGATTCCCACCTGAGTTTTGGGTGGTCTTTGTGTCCGTTGTTTGTATGTTTGTAAAGTCCCCCGCGACACAACAGTAATTCCTAATGCGGGAGTTGTCTTTTTGTTTAAAAAAAACACCTCTCTTATAATAATATATTGATGTTACGGATCTAGGCATGTTCGTCGTCAAAGGTTCAAGTTCAAGTTTAACAAAGTTTAGGAATCTGGTCGATATGATAATATATTTTTAAACGCCCATCACACTCATCGTTAATGGTTTTTTATAATTTACTAGCAACCCGCACGGGTAGCAGAGACATCTTCAATAATCATCAACATATTTCAATCAATTTACACAGAATCTTAACAAATTATACACTTAAACCTTCCTCATGAATCACTCTGTTTGTTAATGGAAACCCAATGAAAATCCGTTCAGTAGTTTGTCAGTTCCTCGGGAACAGACAGAGGAGGACTTTGTTTTATTATATGTAGTGATGTAGTGACACATATTATATACATTCAAAGTTGTGTTACAAATCAATACATTATACCCATTGGTTAGGAACATATTATTCGTGCATATCAGATCAGGTGCGATTACTTGGTATTGTCACTTCAAATTATTATTATATTTATTATACATGCAAACAAAATGTAAAATACGTTTGGCTATGTGACCATAGCGGTACCCATATTAAAGTACTAGACGTTGCAAACGCTAAAAAGATAACAATATTGATGGGAGTTGTCAAAACCTATAAGCTGGACATGTAACTGCTGAACTACAGACGAAGAAACTGAAAGTTTTGTACTTGAAGTAAATAGTTAGATAGTGGTGCAGATTCGGTTGTTCACGTCACAAAACTAAAATTTCTCTTAAATTCTCTTATTTTAGTACAAAGATTTTACATATGCTATTCTGTTGTTACATCGAATTAAGTTTAGTTTCATTATGACAGCACTAAATTTGATTCTGACTTACTAAAAGTTAAGTACGAGAGTGTTGCCGCTTCTCAACTCAAATTAAGAATTAATGACAAGAAGATGAAAGAGTAAATTAATAAATTCTTCTAAAACAACATTTTTAACATTTTCGAATGTCAATAAATGATTTACAAATTCAAAATAATGTAGCTAGTGGTTTAATTAAAAAATTAAGTGCTGAAATAAATTATAATCATTATATAAATGACTAGCCATTTCCTACAGTTTCACCTGCTTTTATCGACACTGCTCCGCTCCCAAGGATTGTAGCATGATGTTACATAGCCTGTAATGTAATAAATACTCAATCCAATACAAAAAGATTTTTTTAAATCCGACTAATAATTATACGCCGAAAGGATTTCGGAACGTCTTTAGGTAGTTTGTGTATCAAATATTTACAGCATATTTAAAATCATTGAGACGTGAGTCGCTACAAACGAAAGAATATGAAGATAGTTTCTTAAGAAATGGATTTATATTGTACTGTCTAACTTTGTATATAAAACGTGGTATATTTAATGATATATCAAAAGATGTATTTTTCAGATATTTTTGTAGTCTGACCATATATATATCTTATTTAGTGAACGAACCGTACGTCATAAACAATTGCACGTAATTTTATCACCATGATTATCAGAAATATTTATTGCTACGCACTTTAAAAAGTTTTCATTTTTATAATAATTGGAATTGTCGCACTGATTTTTTCGAGCTAATATTAGTAAACCATGATTCAATTATAAATAAACAAAACGGTAAATTAGACAAATGTGATTTTTGAAGTGAAAACTTCTGTAGGAACATTTGGCACTTTTCATGGGGAAAAAGAAAGCACTGAACTCGCGTGACCGTCATGCTCAGATTTATTGGCATGATGACATACATATAGATGACGTGCGATGACGTTCTGACGTGCAGTCCTACGACTGACAACTGTATAATTGGTTGTTGTAAAGCGTTACATTTTTTGTATATACAAAATTTACTTTTTTAAAGCTGCTATAAGTGTTAAAATCGTGTTCCCATTGTTTAAGCCTTTTCATAGTAGACTGTAGCTTATACCAAAAAAAGTTATATAAAACTTGTTCCGAGAACAGAAAGGTAAAGTCGTATTTTAGGGTTAGTAAATGTATCCTATGAAGAGTTACGGCAGCCTGAAAAAAAAATTGTAAAAAATAAATTTTTAGCAAAATGATTTCTCAGAACATTTTGAAAGAACGTTATATCAATTAAATTGTATGAATTCTTAAATAATAATATTCATAAATCTTTTTTTATTTTATAGATGGCACCGACACCAATAGCAGAGGATAGACTGACATCTGGCCACCGCCTGTCTCACCCACCGCCTGGAGATGAGATTCTCATCTCCGGAGTATCAGGCTACTTCCCCGATTCAGACTCCGTCATACACCTGCAGGAAAATCTTTTTAATAAGGTACCTAAGTTTCAAAATTAGAACAATCAACATCAACACATTTTTCATGGAACTAAGCAAGCAAAACTAGACTAGCTACTAAATTTGAAAAAAGAAAATTGTGCAAACGAGCAGACGGGTTACCTGATGATAAATGACTACCGTCGCCCACTACCTGTTACTCAAGAGTCACAAGTACGTTGCCGTCCATTAAGGTGGGAGTAGGGGAAGGGGGAATAAGGGGTCGAAGAGGGGAGTGAGGGAGAGGCAAGGGTTAGGTAACCTCACTCACTCGGCGAAAAGCAATCCAAGCATTGCTTCATTGTCGGTTTTCTGTGAGGCCGTGGTATCACTCCGGTCGAGCTGGCCCATACATGCCAAAGCACTTTTCAAATATTTAGTTTTCAGTTTCGTTAAGATTTCTGGATTACAATTTGTAATATATGGTATCTTTATTTAAATCAAATTTCAGAATATTATGAGACTATTGGATTATTATAATCTATTTATAAGTTTTTATTATGGCGTGTGAGGCAAACAAAAGTCTAAATAAATAAGAGACAACTGACTATATTATTGGCTCATGTACACTGTAATAGAAAAAAAAAATGGCACTGTTTGCATTTTCAGCAATGACAATGTAACTTATGAACTTAACTAAATATTACTATATAACTTTTTGATTTAGCCATTTAATAAGAAATTCTGTAGATTATAAGTTACTTTTTTTTTCTATTTAGGTGGATTTAATCTCCGGAGATGCTCGTCGTTGGAAACTCGCTCACCCCGAAATCCCTCAGCGGACAGGAAAGATTAACCATGTCAATAAGTTCGATGCATCGTTCTTCGGCGTGCACTACAAGCAAGCCCACACTATGGATCCTATGTGCAGAATCTTGCTAGAGAAGGCTTACGAGGCTGTTATTGATGCTGGTGAGTAGAAGTATATGGAGATCAAGCAAGAATATTGTGAGCATAAGGAATGTAGGCATTATATAGTCAGTAAGGCATAGTATAGTCGGTTTATAAGGTAAAAGAATACAGCTCTGAAATTTAAAAAAAATTCAATATAATGACATATTAATCACTACATATAATAAAAAAGTCTCCGCTTCTCTCTGTCTGTTCGCGATAAACTGAAAACCACTGAACGGATTTTCATGCGGTTTTCACTAATAGACAGAGCGATTCATGAGGAAGGTTTAAATGCATAATTTAATAAGATTTTGTGTAAATTGGTTGAAATATGTTGATGATTTCTGAAGATGTCTCTGCTACCTGTGCAAAGCCGGAACGGGTTGCTAACGAAAAATACAACAATAATAACAATGTTTACTTTGCTTTAGTACATTCACGTTTTTTATACAGTTAGTAATATACTATTATTAATAATTAATTTAAAATAAGTTACAAAGTATTTTTATTAGTCGAATAAGATGCATCGATAAATACTCATATACTATACTCGTATACCTAGCTATGTATATCACTTTTTTTTAATCTGGAGACTAGTTAACGCAACGAGTAAAACACCTTTCGACTTATATAAAAATAAAAGTGGCACACTGAAACTGGACCAGTGAACGTTGTAACGTTTAACGTTATCAAATGGCATCCGAGTGGCCAATATGGCGACTGCCATTTGCACCATTAGAATTTAACAAAATACTCGACAATCCGAATTTAGCGGATATATGTTGTCGACTCGAAATCATTATTCTTTTATGTTTTATCATTCAGGTAAGGTTTTAATCAAGTCTTCGGTACCCCTTGACCGAATCATTAATATAGATAAGTATATTAAATGACAAATATGATATACAACCTTTTTTTTTCGGTTCGGTATATTTTGAAAGTTTTAAGTTTTCATTTCTGTCGGCAGTCCCGATGACTGCCTATGTTTTTTTTAAAGACTTGGCATTCAGCATATTATATTCTGTGTATTTTCTTATTTGTATTTCGAACGACTTACAAATATTTAACAAACACAAGAAGCTATCCATTTCAAACGTCAAAAATAAAGTCCTAGATGTCTTACATCGAGGATTTTACCTTTACCTACAGTAAGCGTAGTTTGTTATTATATATCATATAAATAATATACTGAAAACATTCAAAGAAATATTCTTTTATATTGAAAACCAACTACACTTCTAAGTCCTTGTATTGAAAATGTAAGAAAATGATACAAATTTGCCTTAGGCCTACATTCCTTATGCTCACCAAAACATTTTACTCGCCATTTCGCCTCGCTAATGAAATATTCAAAATACAAACTAATTTACTTGCGAAAAAGTCTTGAGCTAGTACAAAACCTACGGTGTGTTATGAAATGCAATATACAATAAGTTTAGATTAAAGGACAGGGAGGTAGGGTGATCATCCGGACGGAAAACGGTACATTTTGGGGGCCTCTTCTTATTCGTTCCCAATCAGCAACATTGATTTTGGTTACTTTTGAAAGACACCCTCTAACACCATAACGTTACATTATTCGATCGTTGTTATTATTATTAATAATAATAACAATGGATTAACATGACTTCTTTTTTAGGATTTTTGCATTTTATAAATACGATTTGAGAACCTACATTTTTGTTATTATATAAAAAATTTTAGAACATTTGCAATTTGTATTCGAGTTCTAACAATGCAGACGTTTAATACAATAACAAAATAAACAGAGCGTACTAGCAGGTCTTGAGATGAACGTGTTTAAATCAACAAACCCATAATATTACATAGTCACATTATTCCTTCACGATAACATTTTCCTCATCTTAATCAATTTTTACTTTTTTCAAAAGTATTGCACAAAAGAGCATGCATATACACCGACACGGCCGACAACATCACCAATCCAAACTGATCCGGCCGGGTTGAAATTGGCATATCATAACATATTTTTTTTGGTTAGTGGCAATATGAACTGTATAAACGAGGTTTAAGAGAGTTATTATAAATTTTATAAAAAAAGACCGTTACGACAGACAATCAACTTTTTTTTTCTTGTTACCAACCAACAATTTAAATTTAGTTTCTAATGTAATTAGTTAAATCTCAGTGTCTCAGTATTAGTAATATTAATCTCTATTAAGTTCAGTCTTTCTAGAGTTCATGTATGACGTCTGTAAAAAAATATTCAAATGTAATAATTATGTAAATAATAACATTACTTAAATAACTATATAATTATTATGATCTAATGATTTTAAATTCTAGCTAAAAAATTGTTCGGGAATCCTTCCAAAAGTTTGAGTCGTTTATTGTTTGCCGGATTCAATGACCAGAACCGGTAACATGGTACCAGATCCGGTTGACGTCTAATTTCCCGCCGCTCAGTTACTCTTTTTAGCACCGCTATCTGCCAGTGAAGGTCCCGTGGAAATCGGTTCACCCATTCTGTAGATGAGCCATAACAAACAGACAGACAGACAAAAATTTTAAATTAATTTTTATATATATGCTATATCGCCACCCGGCAAAAAAGTGTCATATCACATGTTAGGTACGTTTTGCAGTTTTTATAGCATTGAATAGCAAATGTTGCATTTGGTAGGTGTAAAAACATCGTTATTAGCTTATTTCTAACTTTGTTCCCTTTTTCACTGAGCTGTTTTGTTAAATTCACCGGCATAAAAGTGTTTTCTCGAAATAGCTGTTTTTGTATTATAACACTTTTTTTGCCAGGTGCGATATGTACCGTGTAAACGTGTAAACATTCGGATGTATTTAGCAAAATGCTGTTATTATGACTTTACAAACAGACACTTCCATTTTATTTATTTGTATAGATTTATTGAATAACCACCCACTTTCGATTTCTGGACGAACCATAGTAAAATATAACAATGTAATTAATACAAAATTATTTTTACTATTTCCGGGCTGTTCGCGTCGGTGTAACAGCATCCACTATTTAGTACCTTACAATACCTGTTTCAATTGATGAGGCTGCCTTTCTTTGTGGGTAATGATGCCAATTTGTCTATATCATGAGTCGGAAGCACTTGGACGAATTAAATCCACAACGGCAGCAATTTCTAGCCATTTGATTGTTCAGAGTCCTTGGAAATTTGCTTTGAGTTTTCGAAACCGTTTATCGTGAACACGAATTTTATGGATTTCGTGCCTTGTTATAAGACTCAGAAGGTCGTATTCTATTTAATACAGATAAATGAGTAGCCCTTCTGTAACTTACTCAAAAAAAGGATGAGGTTCTTAATTCGCCTGGTTTTGTGGCATTCGTTACGGGTTGTTGGAGTTCTAAAAAGTCCAACAACCTCGTCTAACTACAGTACTTCGATATCGCCTAGTACTTCGGTTGTGGAGGTCTGACGGCAGTTTCGTAGTTAGATTAAAAGCCAACCCCAACCAAGTTGGGAAAAGACTCGGAGGTGGATAATCAAATGTTTAGAGGTTGCCTAAAAATGTATTTGAAACTATCCCCAGCGAAAACTATACCTTCCACTACACTACAACATCAAAGATGTCTGTTACATTTGTCTGCTCAAGTGCGATCCTCGTTACGGGGCAATCTCTTCTATATTGAGAAGAAATATCTTAATATTATGGTTTACTATTACCCGCGTCAGGAACAGTGATTTTTTTCGGGATGAAAAGTAGTATATTCCAGACTATAATCTATCTCTGTACTAAATTTCATCAAAATCCCAAAAAAAGAGTCACAACCATCCTCATAGATTTTTGCTTTTATAATATAAGTAAGATTTGCAAGTTTTGTTTTAAAGTCAACATAGTCATGACACTTATAGTATTATCAATAGGGTTAACGTAAATTGTTTAACAGTTCTCATAAAATTGAGTATGACATAAGAAAAACTATATTCATTACTGTTTTCAAGATTTTTATTATTTTTTATTTATTAAACCAAATATTAAAAGATAGTTGATAATACATAGTGACATCGTCACTCATTATTTCAAAAGGTTTTTACAGAACGTTCCGTTTAGACCTCGGTTTTAGTTTCAAACGATGTTTATATAATTTCCTTACTACCTATCCCTATTATATATTATTATATTAGTATGTTGTTATGGGGTATTAATAACATAAATGACGCAGAATGTAATAATACAGTAAATTATTTTGCTAAGCTATGATTTCTTATTTGATTAAATTAATCTTTAGAATAAATTGAGTTTCTTGCCATATTATAATATGAGCCATTACACAAGCTGGCGAAGCGTGTTATATATCTGTACATACTGTTACGAGCTGAGGTTCAGGATAAGTAAGGCACACCAATTTATTACGAAAATAGACAATTTATTGCAATAATACACAGATAACACAACTATAATTAATTCTTACTATTACACTTTTCTAATCACTTGTATTTCGCACTTATCACACTTGTTTTGTCGCTGTTCGCTCAACTAGAACTCATTACATACCGCAATGCATCCGTCTTATATACCCAGAGCGTTATTTTATAGAGAGATTGTGGTATTTCTCGTAAACCCAAAACCATTCTGGACTTTTCTAATATAATGTAGAACATTCTACAAATAGGCTAGTAGTTCCGTTTTCCGTCAAAAGATGGCGTGCATCTCGATCTAAGCAACCGCAACCTTTTAAGACTTCCTCCGCCCGTGGGTTATGACAATACTCTTGAGGAAAACGATAAATATAGTTATAACTATGCGGCTCTGGACTTTACAAACTGACAAAACAGACGCAAAATTCATCTCACACTTGGAACAAATATTAGCCATATACTCGTATAATATCAATTTTTTTTTTCAGTTCTGTCACAATATTTGAGATAGTAATAGTAGGTTACGTGCGTTAATTAACGCTTTTCCATTTTAGGAAGATATTCGCTCTTAGCATTAAATTAAATCGACGATGAGAATTGAATCTAATATACGAGTATAACTGTAGTTTAATACAACTTTGTTTTTCCCATCATTTCAAACCACGTCGATGGCAAGTGTCTCAACTTCTGTAATTTAGTTTCAATTAGCTGTTGTAGATCCAACCAATAAGAACTTTATTCATAACTACGAGGGTCACACTAAAAGTTTTTAGAAAATAAAGAAATGGAATGATATAGAAGCCTGTTAATATTTTTATTGCTTTTCGAAGTAGTCTCCGTTCTTTTCTAAGCACCGTCGCATGCGATGGAACCATTGACTGAAGCAGTGAGCCCACTCTTGTTTAGGGATCTCTTCCACGCCTTTTTCAAAGGCAGGCACGGCATCTTCAGGGTTCATAAAACGAATTCAAAAAAGTTAATCTTTTATTTTTCGAGATCGAGACTGTAAGGAGGATGACATACTAGCCCCACACCTTCGATAGCCAAATATTCGATAGTCCATCTGGCGGAGTGGGCTGGAGCGTTATCGCGGTGGAGGAGCATCTTGCTTCTTGGGCGCTGCTGTCTAACATTTTTGAAGACAACTAGTAGACAATGACTGATATACCAATCTGCAGTAACAGTCCTTTTATCTTCTAGAATGATTTTTGCGAAATGGTTTGTCCAAAGAATGAGGCAACCGTCTCTTTCCCTTGACTTCTGTCCTTCTTTACTTTCTTCGAATGGAAACATCCATTGCCGCAGATTGTCTTTTGGTGTCGGGTTCGTAACAATATATCAAGCTTTCATCACATGTGACGGTGTCATATACAGCATTCGAGTCACCTTCGTCTTACTTTTCAAGCATTGAGCGGCACTAATCCAAACGACGGCGTTTTTGATCTTCCGTCAAATTATGAAATACAAAGCTTTTTGACGCCTAAATGTAAATGTAAGACTTTTTGTACTTGATTTATACCAATGTCTGAAACTGCCTGAATCTGTTGAAATGTCACCATTCAATCATTAGCCGCACAGCACTCACGTTATCTTGAGTAGTCGCCGTAGAAGGTCGTCCTTCTCTAGAATCATCAGTAAGTTTGCTTCGACCACGTTTAAACTCATTAAACCAGTTGTAAACAGTGGCACGAGATGGGGCTTCGTAATGAAATGCCAATCGAGGTCTACCGTTGTTGTTGAATAAGAACGCAACGAAAGTCGTAATAAATCATTAAGCGAAAATTTTCTCTAGTCAAACCATTTCGATGCAGATTGAGACTTTTTAAATTGCCGCCATAAATTTTTCATCGGCTGACTTGCTTACTTTGCAGTCTGTCGTCTGCTTAGTGACCCATATGAACTTTTATCCTTCGCCAAGTGAAGCAAAAAGTAGCCTGTGTCCTTCTCCAAAGTCTCATCTATATATACTAAAATTTATCTAAATGAGTTGATCGGGTTAGGTCTGAAATCGTAACAGACAGCTGGACAGACAAACAGACATAGTTACTTTCACATTTCTAATATTAATATAGATTAGTGGTGGTCTGAACCTAAAGACTCTTCCAGTTTCTTTATTTGCATTTATTGCCGATGAATGCCATTATTGATAGTGAGAATGGCTTTCAATGGCGCTTCAATTTTACTATAAGTAGTCGTTTCTACGACTACTTATATTATAGACCACTTATATATAAACTAGGTTATTACATTTCGTCTCATTAGTAAGTTGAAACCTTTGTGCGCTTGTGTTCGTAACAATTTTTTTCTTCAAAAACGGCTTGATTGACTTTTATGTTTTTTTTACCTATGGGGTGGGGTTACCTAGATGTTTCCTGGATATAGTTAGAGCCGGTACGTGGCGCGGATTTACCTTAGGAAACAAAACTGATTCATCCAAATGACGAAAAAACGGGTTTTTGGATTCATACAGGGCCAGCACTAAAGATCATTGAAGATCATCGAACTGTTAAACATTAAGCATGCTAATGAAAAAAAAAGGGCTTTAGTTACCATCTGTGGAGAAATGCTAACAAATTTTAATTTAAGCCGCATTAATTACTTCTTGTTGAAAATAAATGCTTAAGATTACAATAGTAAAATATCTACATACAATAGATTTTCGTAAAATTAAATTTAATTTGAGTTCACCTTCCGAAAATTCCGATAGTTCATAGCCAAGTCAACCGAGTGAACATTTAAAAAAAAACTGAAAATCACAACAGACACATGTTTCGGCTCAAATAGCTTAGCCTAGACGAAATCTTCTATTACCTTTCCGTTCTTTTTTATCGCCGTTTTAACTCAACAGAAGGAACCATTAGGTTATTAATAAGGTAAAGGTTCTATCTTGAAAACTGACAATTGATGTACCTAACAACTGCTGTCTTTGGATTTAAGTAATGGTTTGAGATTATGCCTAGCTATGCTTTGTTCGTTTGTGTTGTCAGTAGTTAATGACTGAAGGTCATACTTACACTTAAAACCAGCTTTTTGGAGATGAGTAGTGTATAAGTATCTTCATTTAATACATAAATAATGTTATCAAAGTGGACAAGACGGTGACATAGGTTATGATGAGCGCTTACTATTGAGCAAGCCTTAAGCTAGATTGATCGGAGACCTGATTTATTACATCAATAACCAAGAGCAATGTTTAAAAGAACTTTTTACATGCCTTACCTAGTCAAATTTATGCCTCAGTATCTCAATGTTCATAATAACAAGATTGTTATCCACTTCTTTTCATTCCTTTATTCAGAATTTTTTGTGAGCGATAGTAGAGTCCTTTTAATGTTTTTTCAAAATGGTTGGTTTAGAAGGCCGACAGTAAAATCGTGTTTGCTTAATTAAAAAAAAACAATTTAATTTGAAATATAAAAACAATTAAAAACTGGTTTATTACAAAATGTAGGGCTCTTTTTATGTACATTATTAGAAATTAAGAATTTACGTTTTCAAACACTATTCTATACCTGTTAGTGGTCATAAACTTAGCTTTTAAATAGCAGTTCTTACTGCGTGTTTGGTCTTTAGCTCTATTTAAGTTCTACCTCTGCGTCCAGTTCACACTACCCACCCAAAATCCTGTAGTAATTCAGGAAAACATTTAAAATATCCTGCTTTATTTGCAGTACCTAGTACAGTTGCAAGATTAAAGAGTTTTACGGCCGTCGCATCTTCTCTGTTACTAATGACGTTACTAGGGAGAAGGAAATTTTTATTTAAGTATAATAATATATATATTTAAAACAGTTTTACCTTTGACTAAAACTCTTACCTACAGCAAAAAAATTTTACCAACATTCTCGAATCGGATGCAAAACGACGTCCCGTTATCTTTAGATCCATTAAAAGTTCCAACCCACAGAGTAATTATAACTCAATATTGCCTTTGCGACAAGCCGCAGAATTCAAATTTGTTCATTTGATAATAAAAGTTGAGAAGTGGACTTGATCACGTAGATTTCTTTGGTAGTTGAATGGCAGATTGTGGAAACATAGACAGATGACTTTTGCGATAGATGTTTTTAGTCTTCAAAGATTTTAATACGTGTTTTTGAAGACGTTTAAGATTGTATTTAATCTACTTTTACAGAAAAATAATAAGTTATATAACTTAGTAATACCTTCGTTGCTGTGATGTACATATTTTTCGTCTTTGTACTTTGCTATTCATTACAAAGAGAGCGTTAGAGAGTTGCTCCTAAGGGACGTCAACACGTGAGTGACGCCTCTGGTTTCTTTAGGCTTCGGTAATATTATATCTCTTAAGCTTTATCATATTAGTACAGAAAATCCCCAAAAATGTGCGACTTTTCAACGGCATACTCTTTTTCACCTATACCTTAATCAAAATCATATAATACCTATGTATACTATATCATATTATGGTTTCATTAAACATAATAACTTGGGGCAAGTCTATAATATAAAATCCAAAATTACGAATCTTCCTTTTCTTCGATGCCGATTAATAAAAGATTATGACATGACAGTCAGGTTGAATAATTCAACAGTCTGATAGCATAATAATGTATTCGAATTTATTTATATCTTTGATGGGAATATAATAGACTCGATTCCACCAACCGTCAAATAGAAAAGTTTGACTGTCAATACAAATATAGTTTCCATGTGTTCTTAGTAGTTTTTAACCGACGTCAAAAAGGAGGAGGTTCTCAATTTGGATGTTTATAGTTTTTGTATGTATCTTCGGTATAACTCCTTCATATATGACGGATTTGCAATATTTTTTTTTTTTTTAAGAGGTTTATTCGGAAATGGTGGTATTAAAATATCTGATAATAAGGTTATTTTTTACCATGATTTAGGCGCATTCAAGTCGGTTTAATACTTTTTTTAAAGTTAATTACCTATATGGTTTATTTTTTTTAAATATATTCAATATTTGGGTATGGCTAGTTTTCATTTTGTAATGTAATTTTGAAATAACTTCAGAAAAAGTGTGTTCACCAAATATGAATTGATTTGAATGTTTTTTTATTGTATTGGTACGACATCAAAGTGATTAGTTATAAAATTTGAAAAAGGAATTCCAACAAAATCGTAGAAAAATTACCAAATGCCATGAAGTAGGTTGAAGTCCATTAGACGCATTGAAGTATGTGTGTGTGTATTTGAATGGCCTATTGGTCTAGACTCTAGTGGTTAGTGATTGCTACGCCATAGGTCGTAGGTTCGATTCCCACCCGAGTCTGGGTGTTCTTTGTGTCCGTTATTTATATTTCGTAAAGTTCACCGCGACACAGGAGTCATTCCTACTGCGGGAGTTGTCTTTTAGAAGAAGAAGGTACTTTGTAACTTGATCAACAACTTATACTACTTCATTTTGTTGAAGGATACCATGCGATCAAAAGCGAAGCAGTAGAACCATACTCAATTAGCCAATCCATATGGTATGTATGGCACCATGATCCGAATGTGGACTGGCATACAAGACCTTACTACGTGTTATATTGGTTTTGAACCTATTATAGAATTAACAGATATAATATTTTCATTTGCCTCGTCTGCGATTTTGTTAGGCAGATAAGAAGGCTTACGCGGAGACAAGGTTTTCACATGCAGAGGACCTTGGAGAGTTTTAATATAATGTTATTATTGTTAAATTAATTGAGATGTACCTGTATAAATTTGCTACCTTATTTTGCTTGCAACTATGTGTGTTCAATGGTGATTAATTATTCAATTTAAAATAATTTAAATCAATTGTATTCAAAACAATGTATTTTGATTAAGGATACTGCGTCATCACTTGTCAAGGGCTTTTAGATTTGTAGATAGCACATTCTAGAACTTAGGAGATCTTTAGGATATCCATCACTAGACATATGAATAAATTTCTTATACTTTATAATGCTCTCAGTTGACATATAACCGCGTGCTAATTGCGGAGGTCCTCGATCTGTGGTATGGAGATATTCCCTTGTCTAGTCTGGTTCAGTTGATCCAAGAGACATGAAGAGACTCAAGGCCAGATTTAAGTCTACTACTAACTCGATATAAAATAGTTTATTTGAGTGTGGTATCCATTTTTCCAGCAATAAAAAAGTCGCATCTAAATGCCTTCACTGTACCGAGACTGTGGTTGAAATTATGTTGTTTATTTTATTGTCTTTTATGCCACGTTCCAATAAACAAGAAACGATTCGTTTTGCTTACGGACGGAAAATTTTGTTGAATTTTCAATGAAAATTTTACCATCCGTAAGCAAAACGAATCGTTTTATTTTCAGTTACTAAACAATTTTTTTTACAATAACGTGATTCTTTAGAAATATAAGCTCTTTAACAACAGTGAAATATTTTATGATAAAAATAGACTGTGTTATTTCAAGACCAAAGATATCTTCATACTGAATTTTATCAAGGCCCTTTTATGCTAAATAGCTGACCCAGAGTACACGTGTATTTTTTACAGATAAAAAGTAGCTTATATCTCCCTTCAGTCCATAAACTATTCCTATGCAAATAATCATTATGTATTCGTTGTTACGCGAAAGAGGCACAAACCGCCATAATATACAGTTTCATATTGTATGAGTAAAGATTCATTTTGTTAACAGGTGTAAATCCTAAGGAACTTCGGGACACAAAAACTGGTGTGTTCGTGGGAGCATGTTTTTCGGAATCTGAAAAAACTTGGTTTTACGAAAAGATGCAGGTCAACGGCTTCGGTATTACTGGGTAAGATAATATAATCTTTGTTCTGTTTTAAATGAAAAGAAATGCCAGTTCTTTTAGAGATATTTTAACTTTAGAATGTCTGTGGAATGAGTAACAAGTCTTCCACTGATAGAATTAGCCCCTTAAAGTCAGCTTACTTACGGTCCAAACAAAATAAACTATTGAAAATAAACTAAATTATTATTATTAATACACATATAAATGTATCAGTTAAAGTAAAAGAATAAAGTCGTGCCGCTAAAAGCTGATAAAACTTTGTAAGCAAGTACTATATTACATTCCAGTGCTAGAATTTATTCAAAATTTGAAACACAATAGCTTAGATTATTAAATTCATTTGAATACAAAGGCAGCTAAAGCTATTAAAAGCGAGTTCGCGCCTCAACTGCATTCACCGTTCATTATATTACTTTTGTGCCCTGGAGTTCCCGAAGCGTTTAAAACTTGCCGTAGTTATTATTGCATAGCAATTTGTGTTATTATAGTTACAAGTCTCGAAATTTAAAAAGGCAACTGTAATATTTTAGCTATATCTACGTTAATACAAATAAAAAAAGTAAAAAAAAGAAAGTGTTACTGCTATGTGTAGTGTATACTATCTGTAGTGTATACTATGACCGCATAAGGATATTGAAATAGTAATTATGTTTCATATCAAATTATTTCATAACGATCTAAGAATTGTATTCTATGATATTAGAATATGTTAAGAGGCAAAATGTCTCATAGCAATATTAGAGTTTTATCTAGAGGTTGTTTTTATCAATTTTATTTGAATTTACTCAATCGGAACACTCCCGTGTTCTACATTTCTAAATTTTTCTGTTTTTTTAGCTTTAAATACAATAATGTGTATATACATTTTTTATCTATAACGTAAAAAAGTGCAAAAGAATGAAATGTATAAAAAACGACTAAGAAAGTTTTCTTTTAAATGTGTCTAAGTGTAAATGAAATCAGTTTTCGATCAGAGCGGTGTCGAGCTGTACAATTGTATCTATACAAATTCGAAGCGCTTTCTGCTAAACGCAATCAATCTAAAATGTTACGGTGTTGCACGTATAAACAGATTGGTTATCGCATACCAAAACAACCGTGTATTAGTTTAATACCTTAGTTGAATAAAAGATTTATCCTTTATCACGCAAAAGTCCTCTCCTTCATACTGCTATTTGTTTTATAATAGATTTCCTACACACTAGAAACTGACAAATTTATTGAAGGAACAGCTTTGAATCTTATCAACAGCGATATACTGGCGAAATTAGAGTTCCAAAATCGAGAGCATTGACATAAACATGCTAGTATATTGTGTTGTGTCTTTTATCAGATCCACTTGGAGAATGTGTCCCGGCATTACCCGACTGAACTTTTACTATTACTCTAAACTTTGCTGAATATTCTGTATGTTTAGCTACAACTACCTCGTGTGAAAGTGGTAATATTGAACTTGAATTTTCTTTCACAGGTGCTCCCGTGCTATGTTGGCCAACCGTATCTCTTATTGGTTGGGAGTCACCGGGCCTTCCTACACCGTGGACTCTGCTTGCTCCAGCTCCCTCTACGCTCTTGAACACGCCTTCAGAGCCATCCGTGACGGCCACTGTGATTCTGCCATCGTTGGAGGATCTAACCTGTGTCTTCATCCTTACGTATCGTTGCAGTTCTCCAGGTAATTAATTCCTTCAAACCTATTATGGACTATATTGCTGTCGAGGGTCCTGGGATTGCTTCATGTGTAGGCAAATCGCGTTTTGAACTTTCAAATCCTCTCCAGCAGAAAATTATGCTTTTTATCCTTTGGTAGATCTAAATTATGATATTTTAGGTCTATTTTTTTTTACAAAATAAAATACGGACAAAACTGTTTATTTGTTAACCAAATCCATATTTACAGGTTAGGAGTATTATCACCGGACGGCAGATGTAAGAGTTTTGACAACAGTGCCAACGGGTATGCAAGGTCTGAAGCTATTGTTGTGATTTTCTTGCAAAAAGCCAAGGATTCCAGAAGGTAAAATATAAATTTATTTATCCAGTATCGATTCTTTCTAAATCGCCAGTAAGATTAGGTGGCAAGTCGTATCAACATTATTGATTTAAAGAGTTAAGGAGAATGTTTTTTAAATAGCTTCGTATGACTATTCCTTAGGGTGTACGCCCAACTTCTCCACGCCAAGACTAACTGCGACGGTTACAAAGAACAGGGTATCACTTACCCAGCTGGTCACATCCAGAAACTTCTCCTCAGTGAGTTCTATGAAGAGTGCTCCATTCCACCGTCCACCTTGGAGTTTGTCGAGGCTCACGGCACAGGTAAACATATATTATATACTAACGCAATAACTAGCTTGCAATCACTTATGTTGATGAAAAAATTTTATAGAAAAAGAAAGAATATTTTTAAAAAAGAGTTTTTTATTTCTTTCATACTTCTTCTTCGTTTCAGTTATTTTGCGTGGGTACCTCTGTTTATTAGGATTTCAATTATTAATAGTGTTTGTGATAAGTAACCAACTTGCATTGCATACAAGTTGATTCCTTATATAGTCACATGGTTCACATAAACCGATTCTCAAAAGTAAATTCAACACACAACAAATAGCAAGTGATTCATGTCGTGTCACTTCCATCAACATTAAATTACCCCTCG
Organism: Callimorpha dominula; assembly: GCA_949752705.1. Taxonomy (NCBI): domain Eukaryota; kingdom Metazoa; phylum Arthropoda; class Insecta; order Lepidoptera; family Erebidae; genus Callimorpha; species Callimorpha dominula. The sequence goes on along the minus strand of OX457009.1, from coordinate 8,395,244 downwards.
CAAACAATACTCACAGTTTCTTTCAAGCTTTTAAAAAGTAATGGCACATCAACTCAGCTAGTGCAAAGTGAAAACTTATGAACGGAAAATGAAAAAATAGATCATTTTCCGAGCGGAGTTAAAGTCGAACATTAAATTAAAAAATGAAATCTTTTTACTACAGATGGAGCAGTTATTTATATAATATAAACAAAGAGTGACAAATATAAACATATATAAGGATGCTAATATTAAAGTTCATTTCATATGAGATTTCTGTTTTAACTTTATGTAACTAATTAAGTCCGTTAAAAAAATATGGCAATCAAGTTTTAAATTGTATGATCTAAGGCTACGAGAGGGTCATGGTTCGACCGGATGTCTTAATAAAAGCTGTTCCCGGATCCCTCCTACTTAAGGCGCAGTACGGCACACCGTGTTGTTTTAGTCGGTTCGATTCCGACACACCGCCCCACCGAAAACCCCGGTGGGGTGACGGCCCGAGGGGGTTTCCACACGCACAAAAAAAAAAGGGTCATGGATCGAAAAACTATGATGGTAGAAAAACAACAACGTTATAGAGCATTACATTTTTATGTATTATTTTATTTTATTAGAATTCCAGTCTAGTCTTAGCTACATAACTTTCACGTGTGTTTTATATCAGACATTGGAGAGCAAAGCATGATTGAGATTGTAGAAAGGTTTTTGATCGTAGCTTATTATTAAAATGTCACCTGAGTAGATTATATTTTTTGCGGAATTTGACCTGCCAACGTTATTAAATTCTCTATTCATAATTAGATTGGATAAAAAAAATGTATCTAAGACTTTAAAAATGCCTCAATTTAAATATTTTCACGTTGTAACGGCCACTTAAGAAAAAGTCTGTTCGCACCATCTATCACGTTACAAATATTAATATAGGTTCGAACATAAAACATCTGCCTGCAAAAATAAAACACTTTTACGACCTCGGTTATAGCTGTCAAGTACAAAAGCAAAGTTTTACAAGCTTTTAGACATTCTTCATTGCTACCTAAAGTGCCATAAGAATGCTTCGTGCAGAGGCGAAACACATCGTATTATTTCTTGATCACGGAAGACGCCTCATTTTTGGTGCGGAGGTTGGAAAGTAGAGTGAGGAAAAAGAACCGTCGTAGGATTTGAGATCGAAGCAGTGCTAAATTTGCGCCTCTCTTACATAATGTGTATATTTGTATTTATTATGTGTGTGTACATATTTGTATGTATGTTTATGAGGTATTTAAATATGTGTATTTAATTCTAAATACCTTTTCAGTATTTTTTGTTTGATATTTAATTTACATATTTAATAAATTTTAATGTTTTTAACGCATTTATTGTTAAGATAATAGACTAAAGGTATATATATACGTCTAGACTTACAATATCTTAATAAAAGAAATGCTAATTATTTACATCCATACGTCATAAAATGCCTCAGACTGGTTGCGTTCGCAGAAGGCTGGCAGCATTGCCACGTTGAATGGCCATTGCAACGTGGCAATTAAAGCGGCAACTAATTCGCTTCGCAAGAAAAAGGCAAAAAATTATACTTGTATGAAATGATGAGGGTTTTATAATATGAATACAGCAAGCGTGCCAAGTGTTATAAAAACGTTTATATTACAATTTTTCAAAAATTCTAAAAGCCTGAACATTAATTGAAATTGACGTGCGTTTATTAATACATTTGTTATCTACATAATCTAGTGACACTGTCATTAGCAAAGGTCTGGTACTCGTCTTTCCACATACCTATACTTAAATTCTAACTTACGAAGTTTTCAAATAATTAAATGTATGTAGTTCATAGAATTTAAGAGCATTCGGATGGCCCATTATCGTCTTTTAATGCCTGGAGGGAAAATTAAGGATTTTATGAGCTCTTCAAAGGCAAATCGACTTTTCATTGAGGGCATTTTACATTCGGCCGTAGCTGCCTAATTCTCCAAATTAATTCAATAACTTAATAAATTACCTTGGCTACACAAGTAACACACTTAGTAAAGAATTGGTTGCAGAATATAATTTAGTTTCAATCATTCTTACCAATTGTCTTATTAAGAATGTGTGCTTGTGAAAGAACACACTTGCTTTGGACAAATGGATCAAGATATTTTTGTAAAGACAGTTGTATTGGCAAATAGACTAAACTAAATAGACTAAAGTGTACTGAAAGACATATTCTGTTTATCGACACGACGGTTATAGTTGTGAGGCAGTTATAATTCTTAAAATCACTCGAGCGAAGCGATAATAAAAATGGAATGTTCTTGAAAGCTAAACTTCATAACAGCAAGTTTCCTTCATATTCTACACGGAGAGCTTGAATACTTCATAGACGAAATCCCATTAGCCTAGAAAGAACGAGACCCGGTTGAGAATTGATTTTATACCGATTTGTAGAGGGAGCTTGCGAGAATTTCATTGAAGTGTACAATTTTTCTTTTTTAAGTTTAAGTAATTCGATGAATTTACGAGAGAGTTCCACGTACCTAAAGTTAGATATTATTTGTGTAACGTTATAATGAAATAACACGAAGGCTATAATAAACGTTACAATTTAGATATTTACTGCAATCTCGATTAATTGATTTGAATATACAATACACTATTACTATTTTTATACACCCCCTTACAATGCCTTACCCCCTTACAGTATAAACCATCCCAACAAGCACCTCCTTTCTTTGCCGCACCATTAATTTATTGGAATCCAGTGCCATTCATTACACGCACACGTGTTCCCTTCGACCTACAACCCCCGATCCTATAAGCGGCACGTGAAAAAGCATCTCTCAAGGCCGTCGCCTGTGGACCACCATTTTAGTATTATCCGTATCTATAATGGTGGTTTTCAATCTTTAGATCTCAATCTAGCTTTCCATCAGGCGGATTGAGGTGATTATGACGTGATTTAAATAAATAAATGTACAAAAAAATTATTGATTGGCAGGTACTAAGGTGGGAGACCCTGAAGAGTTAATGGCTATAAACGAGATCTTCTGCACCGGCCGCTCTGAACCGCTTTTCATCGGTTCCATCAAATCCAACTTGGGTCACAGCGAACCTGCCTCGGGCCTGTGCTCTGTGGCCAAGGTAAGTTTACTGTCTTGAATAACGGTTTACTACTGAAAACTTTTATAATGATTTTTAAACTTTAGCGTCTTATAGATATATCATAATATTTACTAACTGCTAACTTCGTCTGTGTATAATCTCTCCAATACAAACTTCCATCTCCTATTTTACTTCCCTCAAGTTTTATTTTTGGAACAAAAAAAATATCAAAATTGATTTAGTGACAGGCAGACAGACACAGAGTTACTTTCACATTTATATTATTAATCTATATTAATAATCTATATTAAACATCTATATGTTTAACGGAAATTAACACGATCACGTAACACATAGGTAACAACACACCTTTGAAATGCCTAACGCTTCGACAAGATTGTACCTGATCGCGTTAGTTTTCGTAAACCTAATTACATAACTTTTACATTATGTAGGCCCTATGTACGTATTTATATTAAAAGTTGTTATATCCGAATAAGATGATAATAGAAAAAGATAATATTGCAGTAGCTCATAAGAAAATAATAAAACTATAAAAAAACATTTAGTTTTTGGCATACTAGATAATATAATACTGAAATAATATCCTGAAACATAAAGGATTTAGGCCTTCCTCTAGATTTTTAGTAGACAATGCATTACTAGATATTAAATAATGGTTTTGATAACACCCATGTGATACCGTGTTACCACTTATTAACTAAGGGGTATTTGTGTGTGCTAGCTTTTACACACGTTATTTACAAAAGCAGAAATGCTAATAAAATGTAAAAACAATAAAGTTATTCTTTATTACATGTTTTATTTCAGGATTAAATAAAGTTTTAAACTTTCTTGTATGAGGTAGACAAAAGACAATAATCTTATTGTCACCATTACCTTACTTTTCTTTTTTTCCAGCTCTGCATTGCCTACAGCACCGGCTACATCCCACCCAATCTTCACTTCAATACACCCCGTGAGGGCGTAGCAGCTTTAGCCGAAAACAGATTAAAGGTCGTAACTGAAAAGCAACCGTGGAACAGAGGCATGTCTGGAATAAACAGTTTTGGTTTTGGAGGAGCCAATGCTCATGTCTTATTAAAGAACGTTGCTAGAGACAAGGTAAGAAAGCTTTTAGCTTTTAAGGGTACATTCGGAGTGACTACGTGCTGATTAGCTTTCATAAATAGTTTGATTAATTAATAATATGAAACACAATATTACTGGCTAGATAGAAAATTGACCGTGTATAGTACAAGAACATCAATCGCTGTTTTGGTCCCATTTTGGACTTAACGGACTAAAACTACACGGTTTTTGTTCTGTGTTCCTTTCTAGTTTGCAATCAGGTGTGACCTAAAAAGAAAAAGAGAATCGTGGCAAAGCAATAGCGTCTATTATAACAATTTTTAAAATGCGAAAACCGTAGCAATTTGTAGAATTTACAATATTAGTTTCAATTAATATTGTTTCTATTTTAATAAAATTCACGAATAAAGATGCGCGATATTGTTTTTACCTCTTGCCTTTTTATTACATGAAATCTAAAATAATTGTTTTTAATGTTTAAACGAATGGTATTGTCAAGTAATTGATCATCAAAAACGTACATGCATATACTGTACTTTTTTAATTATTATAACAATGCTTTATAAATACTATATTATACTACATATATACACTTATATTTTAAGTCAATTATTATTTGAAGCTACAACAATCAAGTCCATCAATTATGAAAGCCTCGTTTTCACCTTTTGAATTTGTTAAACTTTTACAAAGTTAGGCTTGGTTTCCACTTCATTAATTACTTCACTCAGTATTTTTTTGTTGTAGTTATAAAATCCAACTTCAGATTTGTAATATCCAATTAGACTGTAAATTGCATCTTTCAAAGCAATTTCTTGAATATTGAATTCATTCAAACTCAAGTTTCTACCTTCAGTAAATATATTTTACCGTGTTCAGATCTTCATTGTAGGAAGTAACTAATTGATTCCTCTCACAATTTTGTTTTTTGTTTTGTTTTATCAATTTTTACATCTACAGATAAATATTCTTAAAAAGTCATCTATTACAATACGCATATCTCTTTCTCATCACAGAAAACATAATTTTCTACTTAATAGCATGTAGAATTTCAAATCTATTTACCTACTACAAATACGTATATTTGTAACTACTACGAGTATAATACCTATAGAAAAATTACTAACATAAAATATTGAAACTTTATTCTTAATCAATCGTGTAATTGTACATCTTGTTGCAGTATTTTTTTAACATTGAGCTAACTTATAGATAACGATAAACATATTTTTATTTGTAGGTTAACAAAGGCATGCCATCTGACGACCTTCCTCGCCTGGTCTGCGTATCTGGTCGCACTGAATCCGCTGTGGCCAGGATCTTGGATGATCTAGAATCTAGGACTGTTGACGTCGAGCTGATCAGATTACTACACGCTATCCATGATGATGACATCCAAGGACATGTAGTCAGGGGATACACACTTTTACGTAAGTTTGAATGATGGTTTTTAGGGACGTTTTATTTTATTAAAATCGAACTCAAATAACCGACGTCAAATTGATAATGAACGTATAAATTTAATGATGAATAATTTTACGTAAAAGATCATTTTGCAAATACAGATTTAATAATAATTTAATAAGAAGGAATCTAAAATGTTTAATTGCTACAAGTTAAAATAAGGTATATTTCACCTTTGACATTTCTAAGTTACCCTGAAAATAATTTTAATAACGGTATGCCGTTATTAAAATTATTTTCAGGGTACTTGTCTAGTTGTCTCTGAAAATTCTAAAACTGTGTCACCCAAAGATGTAATGTGTAAACTTTGTTTATTGAATATAAAAATGTAGAATGAAAATATCGACAATTTTGTTTCTGCTACCCGAATTCGTCTCTTGGCCTCTCTTTTTCATGAAAATAATACCATAATGACTTGACAGCCTTTTGAAATGTTTCTAAACATACAAGAGCCATCTGTAGATTGTAGTAGTTGAGAGAGTTTAGTTTATCTTTCTTGTCAATGGCAATTTGTTGTGGTTTATCCTTGGCTGCCACTATTATAGTGTCCCACAACTCATTATCAGTTTGTCATCAACTGAGAATAACTGGTGGGTTTTGTCTTCTCTTTCTTCTCTTCTCCTCCCTTTTTATAAGAAAAAGACATCAGGATTTTATCTTGCAACTTAATAACTTTAAATTAATTCTTCCTGATAAGTGTTATACGGCTTTCTATCAGTAAAATAGCTAATGAACGTAGTATTTCGGTTGACGGTATGGTAAGCACAATGCAGAAGTAAATGCAAAAAAACAATATCAACGATGGACGTGATCTTCAAATATTAACCAATGTTGGTTTTGCAGAATCCACACCTACCAAAGCGGTGTCAACAGCTCGTGAAGTTGAATATTTCTCAGGAGTCCGCCGACCGGTCTGGTTCGTATACTCTGGCATGGGTTCCCAATGGTCTGGCATGGGCAAGGAACTTATGAGAATCCCGGTCTTTGCTGCAGCCATCGAAAAGTAAGATTAAACGTTAATATCATTACAGAATATTAAAATAAATCTTTCATTTATTGCGTGTAAACTGTAAATTTGTTTATCGGATCTATTTTTTGACAATTAAAGCCGTCTCAAATTAGGTTCTCAATTTTATACTAGTTTATAAAGAGTAATTTGTAGAGAACTTCGGCAACTATTTTTGGCTTTAGTGAAATACATGTATATGTTTTAAGTCACGTGTTTATTTCTGGGATACTCGACTAGTTTTGGGGCCGACACTTTCTAATTTCACTTACTATCTATAATATCTATATAAATAAAACATTTTCGGACAATGAACAGGTTTAGATAATTAAATTTACTAAGATTTCTTCTAGACAACAAGAGATTCATTTGCATTTTGTTTTCTATTTTATAGATGCCACAAAGCACTTCAACCTAAAGGCATCAACTTGACAAAGATCATCACGGACCCCGACCCAAAAATTTACGACAATATCCTAAACTCTTTTATTGGTATTGCGGCTGTGCAGATAGGTCTCACCGACGTCCTCAAGACCATTGGCATCGAACCGGATTATATCATTGGTAACTTAATTAAAATGATTTCTTCTAGAATTACATACGTACGTATATTCACGGCTATATCCCCGAAGAGGTATGCAGAGGCATATCAAACACTCACATTTTGCCAACTATAATTTCGCCCTACTCATAATAACCAAGGCTATTGACGGGGCACTTTGAACTGGGAATTAAAAGGGGGGAAATTGGAAGTATATTGAAAGGGAAAGGCTGGTAAGAAGGTAGGGTAATGGCAGGAAAGTTATATTTCTTGACATTATTTTAATCTATGATTACAGACACAAACCACTTCAACTTGGGACATATTATTGCACACTAACAAACAGCAACACAACGAAGTACGGATACTTATAAAACGTTAATTGCATTGGTGCATATACTCAAAAACGCAATTTCATTGCTGTAATAACATAAAACCACCACAAAAGACAAACCCAAAACTCTCTAAGACAACTACATTACAATCACAGAACAGCTTTTATTAAGACATCTGGACCTCTGCTAGCGCTTGTCTGCAAATACATTACTAGACGAGACCAACCGTCAGCGCTTCTCGGTATAGTTTTCAAAACCCACTTTGGTGCACTTAATGTAGTTTTTAAACCTTTTTAAATTTGAGTTACATTATTGGTATAGTTCACATTCCAAAAATAAATTATTTGATTTTTAAACTAGCCTTTAATTGTGACTGGTCTCTTGGTCTAGTGGTTAGTGACCAGACCCAGAGGTCGTGGTTTCGATTCCCACCCAGGGGAAGGGGGATTAATAATAAATAATAATAATAATAATCATTTATTACTGCAAAATGTTACATTGTGTGACGAGCATGTTCTGTGTCTGTGTGTAATTTAAAATCAACTCGTCAATAGTTCGAACCATTAACGTCGCTATTTGTACTTATAATAATATATGTATTATATAGCTGTGTATGTATTTGTATATGTATGTGTGTATATTCGTATCGAATTTTGTATGTATCCTATTCTTTTCTTTGTAATTTTATTTACAATATTGTTAATTGCACCTACTTCTTCTTTTCTCTGCATCACCCAAAGGTCGACTGGTAGAGAATGCCTTAAGCATTAAGTCCGCCTATGTACTAATGTGCAAAAAGTTTTAATAAATAAATAATTTATCATACTAATATTATAAACGTGAAAATTCATGAGGATGTATAGATGTATGGATGTAATTGAATGTTTGTTGCTCTTTCACGCAAAAACTACTGAACCGATTGCGATGAAACTTAGTATGTAGATAGCTGGACACCTGAATTAACAAATACAATTATTTTTATCCCGATATTCCCACGGCATCGGTGAAACCGCGGGATTTAGCTAGTCTATAATATGTATGTATTTAGAAATATATAAGTATGTTTATCAGCAGTCTGGTTACCATAGTACAACCTTTGCCTAGTTTGGGATCAGACGGCCGTGTGTAAGATGTGTGAAGTTATTATTATTATTATACAATTTTAGACCACATCAAAATATGTGATTTCGTAGTTGTAAAAAAAAAATATTGTGCAGGTTTTTTTTGTATTATTTTTCTGTATATTGTATACACTCTTTTTAAAATTATAGTCTTTTTATAACTACAGTGTATATAATAATATAAAAACTACACGTTATTGTATCTGTTTAGGTCACAGTGTTGGTGAACTTGGCTGTGCTTACGCTGATGGTTGCTTTACCGCTGAAGAAATGATCTTGTCCGCATACAGCAGAGGCTTGGCTTCTATTGAAACTCCTTTCATTAAAGGATCCATGGCTGCCGTTGGTCTGGGCTACAGCAAGGTAAATATTTAATATAATTATGTCAACACTATTTCTTCTTATATAAATGACATGTAATTAAATACTATAAATTCAAATATAGATCAAAACAATATGCCCGCCGGAAATAGAAGTGGCCTGTCACAATGGCCCTGATTCTAGCACCATCTCAGGCCCTGCTGAGATCATGAAGAGCTTCGTTGCCAAGTTGACTGCCGATGGTATTTTCGCCAAGGAGGTCCCTTGCTCCAACATAGCATATCATTCACATTATATTGCTGAAGCTGGTAAGTTGCTTATAGTGTCTTATTATTTATTTAATTTTTTTAAGAAATCTTATAAATTTTTACTATTTATATTTCATACCATTCAATAATTTATAACAATTCATTCAGTATTTGTTTGCCAATATGAATGGGTAGGTACACAGTTTACAATGCAAAGTATACACTAGAATGTATTCTATAAAAATAAATTGCGAATTTAAAACATTAATAAAATTCATTTTAATAGTAGTAGAATGTTAATTCATAAATTGTATATAATTCACTTGTTTGCGAGAATATCGACATAATTCAAAATTCAGTCGAATTGAACTAAGCATGCCAAACGATCATAAATCTTTGATATTTTAATGTGAACAAAGATGCAACGCCGATTTCGTGCTAACGTTCGTTAGAAAGCGACAAGTTCATTATATATTTAGAACTAAATACTCTAGCGGAAATCACAAAACATTGCCTTTCTCTAAAATCAATAATTTTTAGTTATGTCGCTATTGTTGCAAACGAGCGATATTCACTGCTCAGACTTATGGCTTCGAGAAACCTTCAGATCCTATCAGCAGTGATTGTTTGTATTTCTAGGTTAATACTTCGGTGCCACATTAGTGGGCCACAAGAGCATAAAATATGCATTGCAGTTTCTTGTGTCTCTTGACAGAATCTACATATTGTATTCTGGCCCAATTTTAGGTTGAACATAATGTTTGTTCAGTTTGCAGTGTCCGCGTGAGGACTCTTGTTTTGTATAACTCTTGACTCTTGTCCTATTTTGTACTAAAACTAAACACCTTTTGACATTTAAGTAACAATGAAGACTCGCATAACTTTAATCGCCACTTTCAATAGGACCAACTTTGCTGAAATATTTGAAAGAAGTGATCAAATCACCGAAGCCTCGTTCAGACCGTTGGGTTTCCACCTCTGTACCACAAGCTCAATGGAAGGACGAAAAGGCCCGACTGTCATCTGCTGAATATCACACCAATAATCTCTTGGTAAGATCTATAAATAAAAATTATGATAGCTATTAAAAAGTGAAGCTTTGATGATAGCTAGTTTAAAAAAACTAGAATCATCGAAATTATAACTAGACTTGACTAACCTTTTAGGCTCTAGGCTAAAAACGTTGTAATGTTGGACTTCAGTTGGAGTTTTTCTTGATAGTATGATGTATGTCAATTAAAATGCAAAATAATATAAATTCATAACAGAGTAAATAAATAAAAAGAAATCTTACATAGAAAAAGACGAACAGAAAGTATAAAACAAAATAAACGCAGCATCCAACATTTAATTAGGTTTAAATTATACATATTTCAGAAATTGGTATGATTATAGCTCTGTTTGACCAAGAAAAATATTTCATGGGCATCTTTTCCCAACAGAGCGCAGTACTGTTTGAAGAAACATCCCGGCTCATTCACCAGAACGCTATCACCATTGAAATTGCACCTCATGGTCTTCTGCAAGCCATTCTCCGTCGTTCTCTGAAGAAAGACGTTATCAACATTCCTCTCACACAAAGAAACAACAACGACAATGTTCAAGTGCTCTTTACAGCTTTCGGAAAGTGAGTATATACTGTTTTCTACCCTTTACTATAGCAAAAAATGTATTTAGTTCTAAGTAGCAGCCACTCATTTAGGTTGGTTACTACTAAAGCGTCTGGACATAGATAAGTCGTCCCTAACTCCGTATCAAGGAGCTTAATAATTACAAATATCAAATGTGGCACCTTGGCGGAAAGTTTGTGGCTCAAACTCCGTAGTTTTTGTTTGACTATGTGTTTAGTAACCAGACCACAGCTTCACCAACTTACAGAACGACTACATTAAACACCTGTTTATTGTACGAAACGTCCGTAATGAACATATATAACTTGAGATCCATCAACATGTGAAAGTCGGCTGCGGAAAAAGAACATAGAAGTTTAAATTCACGGTCATTCGTTTTCAATATCCAAATTTCAATTTTAATGCTTACATTTACTTACAGACTTTACGAAGCTGGCTTAAATCCCCACATGGCCAACATTTACCCGCACATTCCATTCCCTGTCTCACAGGGTACTCCGATGCTCTCTCATTTAGTTGAGTGGGAGCACAGTGAAGATTGGTAAGAGACACATATACTTATATATTTATTCTCCGATTTTGACCATGATCCGGCTTACAATCAAATGGTTTCAGAGCTCTAACACTTGCATATAATTTATTTTAACGAAATATTAGGAATAATTTAGCCACCTGATAACATTTAGAAATAGGTTTAAAAGATCGCAAGAATTTTACATATGTCATATTACTTATGAACATTAACATTCGCTAATAAAATACACTATTTAATATTCTATAACTGAACCAAAAATGTTACCTTTATTACATTAAACATTCTTTTTACTGAAAAATCAACCAACCTAACTAAAAATATCGTGCTATAAAGAATTATACAAAATAAAATTCACCCTCACGTAAAGCTTCCAAATGCCTAAGATTTTTGTTAGAGTACCTCTGATCTTCAAAACTCAATTATTTCTTAGTTTCTGGTTCTTCTAAGAGAAATTTTATCGGACAGTTAACTACATTTTAAAACAGAACAGATCTGATTTTATGATCCGATTCGTCTCCACCGCATCAAGAGCTCTTTTAGATGCAACACTAAGTAACAATAACAAATTTAATATACTCACTGGAACACTTCATCGGAATTTCAATAGTAGCCATGAATCCCAACGTGGGCACTTAACGCCTCCAAAAGTTGGACTGCAATATAGAGCGTCGTATATTAATTGCTGGTCATCATTCAAGCCACCACAAACAAATCGCTTGAGTGTGATCTATCGTGGCCACTTTGTACATTGACTTCAATATAGGAACGTTGGCGGAGGCATTTTTCCAAATAGAACTGTGACCTGTTTCATTTCTCCTTTGATTTATGATTCAATGCGGGGGGAATATGGGCATTTAAATGCCATCATATTTTATGTCCGTTGGCAAACATTTGTCTTTCAAACGATCACAATAAAGACAAATGAACAGCTGAGTCAATAAAAAATGGGAAACAGCTATCGATGCTTATAAAGACTAGCCACGCAGTCGTTACGAGATAACTGTATCTCGAGCGTTAACAATAAGGTTGTTAACACACGAGAACCGCTACCTATGGAGCTGTGACTCCACTACTCCGAATCGATACATAAGACTGTACGTTTATAATGGTAATGTTGGTTCACCACGGCTTTCAGTAGGTTGGTACTGCTTACTCAATCAGATGAAATCGATTCTCCAGATCTCTGCCTATTCTTCTGATAAAACGATTTGTTTTAGACGACAATCAATCAAACTATAGTTGGCAAAATGTGGGTGTTCAATACGCTTCTGTCAACTCATTTAACGACCACTTATTATAAAAAATAAATAGTTTTGTTAGCAATATATGCATAATAAATAAAGCAATGCCGTGCGCATCTAGTTCAGTCTCTAGTGAGTTAAAAAGGAACTACCAACAGCTGTTGCAACCCATTTTCTCCACTTTGATTTCTCTCTGGGTACAAAAAGGCAGTTTTAGCGTACAATAAAGTGATAGTGTGTTGTTTATATACATGCAGAATACTAGAATAGAATTTAAAGTACTCCACTACATAGTTTGCTCTATTTAGGGCTCAAGGAAATTGTTTCCGATTGCGTTTTGTAGTTTTAAATTAAGCTTTCGGAGATAAGCGTTTAAATATTACGTTACTACGTTATGTTAAGTTATTAACTAATTAAATCAATTTTAGCTCCACGTAACATTTAGTAATGTCCTAACCTAACCTTTTTCTCAAGAGGGATCGGTAGCCGTGTGTGTCCGTTTCGACAAATTATGTTAGGTCTGCTATAATAAGTGGACTGTAATCGAGTTTATTGTCACACGTAATATGACTTACTACTACATTTACTGAAATAAATGATATTTATATGTTAACGGTTTTAGGACTAAACTTATGATTTCATACGAAATATCCCAACTAATACCAATTTAGACGCATAGACTCATATGGGCACAAAATTTTGTATGTTATTGTATGTTCAAGTATTTCGATTCCTCTTGAATTCGAGTGCCTAGTTATTTTAATTGCAGTTTAGATTAGCAACTTGTGAACTAAATATGATACGAAGACGTTGAGATTCTAAAATAAATTTATATTTTAGGTACGTGACGTCATACAAAGCCCAAGAAAAGATGAAATCTGGAGAAAGAACGGTCAGAATGTCCATTCTTGACGAGGACTGCGAATACTTGATCGGACACGTTGTTGACAGTACGTTTTTTTTTTACGTTTCATTGTTTGTGTATACTTTAGGGGTGAAAACAGCTTAACAAGAACACTACTAAACTGTTAAGCTAAAAAAATTAAACATAAAGATGTCTCTATTCCTTTTTTCCTTAGGTCGTAACTTGTACCCTGCCACTGGTTACCTTGTCTTGGTTTGGGAGACTCTTGGTATGATGATGGGAGAACTATACACTGAAGTGTCAGTGGTGTTCGAAAATGTTCGATTCCAACGAGCTACTAACATACCTAAGGAAGGAAACTTGGAGTTCATTATTATGATTCAGAAAGGCAGCGGCAACTTTGAGGTAAGAACTAAATACTATATTACGAATACTATATTTGAATTATACTATATTTGAATTATATTATTTGAGAATCATCAATCATCATCTACATTACATCTCTTACGCATGTGCCGTGCCTAAGTCCCAGCACCAGTAGTGTTATGCCAAGTGCGTTGCTAAGCCCATGACCCTCCTCCCTCCTCGGAGCTTTAGAGATTCTATTACGCAAGAGATAAATAGCACTACACTTATAGTACTGATAAACTTGGGGAAGTATTCCTTCAAGCAAAACTCTGTTGTGCACTACCATTTTCCAGGGCCTGCCAAAAATTCAAAAGACTCTATAAAATCGCATAAATGAAATTAATAACGTTAATTAAAATATCTTATTTTTTTTAAAGAAACCCTTCCTAGTTTCTGCGTTACTAAACCAAATTTCTTTCCGTAGATCGTAGAAAGTGGTGCCTCAATTGTGACCGGCCGTATCTATGCCAAGAAAAATGTTGGAAAGGACTACCGAGTTCTCCCAAGCGTACCCGAGTCTAGTGGTCCCAACGTCAAGCACATGCTTACAAAAGACTTTTATAAGGAACTCCGTCTTAGAGGATATCAATACAGGTAAATTAGACATATTTAATTTAAAAAAAAATCCTATCTTAAGCAAAGTAATTCAAAGTTTGTTACCTACTAACAACAAAATGAGCGATGTTATATTTATTTACTTTTATAATATTTACTAAAACTGAAATTGACATTTACAAAATTCAATTCACATCAAAAGGTTCTGATCCCTTTCTTCTCTTTTTTCATTTGTTATCGAATGATTTTATATTTAAACTAATATCTTAGATTAAATTTTAATGTCTGCCGCAAACATTTCATGTAATTTGTATGTGTAATGTATTAAAATAAGTAGATTCATTTGATGTATTTCCTATAAGCTATGACGTATGCTCCTGAATAGCAACTTAACCTTATAAATATCTACAAGAATCTATTATAAGTGTTATAAAACTATCCATACTTTTAGTGGTCTCTTCCGCGGTATCCTCGGCTGCAACATTGATGGCACGCGCGGTCGTCTCTCTTGGGTCAACAACTGGGTCACCTTTATGGACTGCATGCTACAGATGAAGATTATCGGCCAAGACACCAGGGGTCTTTTCGTTCCTACCAGAATTGAGAAGCTTTCCATTGACGCTAACATGCACTACAACGCAATTTCCAAGATGAACCCTGACTCGACTAAGAACTCCTTTGAGGTTCGCGTGTATCACCATGTTGATGTTATTAGGTAAGGTTATCTGTAATATGCTTTTTGGATAATATTCTTCGCTTATACAGTTCAGGGCTGTAAGAGATGGTGTACCGAAAACTGAAATAGTAGATTCTGAGTTCAAAATCATTAGAATTTCTTGCACGATTTATAATATATATTTTTTGTTAATAATGGAAACGCATTAAGTAAACAAATTATTTTACTAAGAAATATCAATGTATTCTACATTATGTATAAAAAGTGCAAAGTAATCAATCAAACGATTTAAAAACATTTCAAGCGATCAGCTGTCTTGCTAGCGTGGAGCATAAAAGGTAATTGCCCTCCCGCGCTTGTTCGGTACAAGTCCCGCACCCGCGAAAGACATTTGCATAAGTTTTTCGGTATGTCTTAACTTACACCTTGTATAGAAATGATAGTGGCTCTTTCTTAATGACAATTGTATAATTGAGTCTGTCTCGGCCAGGGCCACATTCATTGATCAAGGGCCCCCTTCTGTCCTAAAACATGTCGAGCATCGCCAAAATGCACACGTGATTAATAATGTATATTTTAAATTCATTTTTAATTATTACACAATAAATTCACGAAAAAATTTACACAATTATTTTATATTTAATGTTCTAAGTTCTAACACACAATGTTAATAAATAATAGTTAATAATAGAAAAAACTAAAAAAGCACGCCTTTATTTAAACAATTTTTTTTCATCGAATATTGTATTGTCATCGGTATTTGACAGGTGTGCAACATTTGAATGAAATCTGGCCGTTCTAAGTGGGTGAAAATCGCGCTCTAAGGAGTCGGTTACAAACAAGTGACGCTAATATAAAGCGTGTAAAAAGAAAGAAATAAACTAAACATGAATGCTCATGTTATTGTTAAATGAATGTGAATATAAGCAAATAATAGATAGCAGTTTTAATTCTAACGGAGAAGCTATTACCTCAGGTCGGGTCACCCTTGACTCCCTTAATATAAATTATCCGGGTAAATAAACCTTACTTTGAGTGGCAACAAAATTTATGACTTAAATTATGGTGGCAAACCAACTGCATACTCGGCTGCTGATTCTGGTTGGATAAACAATTCTCTAGATCTCTCATTAATTTTGATAAGTTTACTCAAAAATATGTGCAGTTTTATTAAGATGAAAATGTAAATTATTTTTAATGAGGGGAGATTTATTTGTTGATAAATCAGTGTTACTGTTGCTTATAAAATAGAATATTATTTCATACTTGAATAAAAAATATTACAAAATAAAATATATTTTAGAAACGCAATTCGGCTGTGTATGTATTCTTTATCATGGGAAAATGTTACTAGTGCCAGTGTCTGTCTGATTTATGCAATTAAGTTACTCTTATTTTCAAAAAAAAAAAGGAATTATTATTTATACAAAACTGCACATATATTTTATATGTATTTATATACATACTGGTTACAAACATGGCTCGTGGGTTTTAGTTTCGTTATCCAAAATATATAATGTAATTGTATGAGTAAGGGTTTCACAGTGTACCTAATTGAATATATATTTTGATGAAATATACGTTTAAAGAATCCAAAGTCTCTCTTCCTTTTAAAGTCTTTTAATTCCTTAAAAAATTCTGTAATTCGTCTTTTTTTTATTAAAAATATAGATCAACACAATGTCATCGCAACAAAGGTTGCTTTGTTGAATGTAAACATGTTTTAACAATAAAGAACAAATAATACCGTGTTGCATTGTTTAGATCGCTATCAAATCTTCTTGTGAGAACAAATCCGGCAAACAAACTCACTCCCACGTCTTAACATACGTTAAAATAAAAATATAGCTGTCAATATTCATTGCCATATTTATTTTACAACAATACTATCAGTTTACAGTTGTAGACTTCGATTATATGTTATGGTAATCTAAAGTTGTAGATAACATGTATAATGTACTAGCTGCGCCCCGCTGTTTCACCCGCGCAAGTCCCGATGCCGAGGGAATATCGAGATAAAAATTAGTCTATGTGTTAATCCAAGTCTCCAACTTCATACCAGTTTTATCGCAATCGGTTTAGTAATTATATCCCTACATCCTCACAAACTTTTACGTTTATAATATTAGTAGGATGTTGGTGGAGTATGAAAACCTTCTAAAATGATGACCACATACATGAGCTGTAACATAACAGTCCACTCTTGGGATTATAAATTACATGTTTAAATGTATCGTTGGAAAAAAATGTTCGGAAGCTACATTTTCAGGGCCTATCCAATATTTAGACTGAATATTAAATTTTGATATAAAATCTAAACAGAGTAAACCAAATGTTAGATCGTAATCACTATAAAAGCTCTTCGGTAGTTTATAGTTTTTATCGAGAGTGAATTAATTCTTAAAAACAATATTGTTTTAAGTGAAAACGTGGGTCAATTCTGCAATAAAAAAAAACAATAAACAACCGCTACCTACATAAACCAGGAGCCCGGTTTATATCAGAACCGCGTATTTCTTTCAAATCATAGCTATGGACCATTTAAGAAAGTATTATAATAAGTGCCTAGTGTTACATTACTGAGGAATGAATACTCATCTACATCAATCAGTTTTACTGTAAAGTACTAAAGTAGCGACTTTTCAACGTTTTGTTGCCATTAATTTATATATTAAACGGCTTCGAATAATTGACAAAGCTTTTTCCTACAAGAGGAAAGTTTTGAAGTTGATTTCGAGAGTGAAAATGAATGAAAACTCCTGTTTCTTATTTTTGTTTAATATATTACCCAAGAAACATAATCAGTGTACACTTTCGTCTATGTTTATATCGGTTCGAGTTTGTGTGAAGACCGCAAAGATACTGGACGATTTACTACAATTACGTGACAAATTTAAAGTTTAAAGGAGGTTGAGAAATAGTCTACTAAGAAGCTTTAAGAAGATAAGATTCTAAAATGGGTACTGTTTTATCTGTACTTTAAGTCATAAAAGGTATCGAGACTCATAATGTTATTTTAACTGTAGGCGTGCTTGGTTTTGCTTACATTGTATATGTACTATTATATTACGTAGTTAATATAATTTTACTGGATGGATGGCGGCATGGTTAAAGTGGTCGCCTTGCCACTACGCCGCGCCGAGTGTTGTTTATTCGATTTCTACACGAGACAAAAATTTGTGTCATCCACAAATAGTTGACCGGAGTCTGGGTGTTCTTTGTTTTTGATGTTTGTGAAGTCCCCAGCGACAGCGAATTGTCTTTGGTAAAATTCTCAATGCCTTAGATGCGTGTTGTATGATGTTTACTACTTATTTCATATTCAGTAGTGAGTATAATACATACATACAGAGTATACCTGTGTATGTATGTATTATAAACATCAAATTACATGTTTATGGTCAGTATTCATATCAAGAGTTTTTAAAATTTATTAAAGCGATGCGTTGATTATTAAAAGTACCTCATGTTATACCTAAAAGGTATGAATTATAAATGAATAGTCATTTATAATTTAAAACTGAAAAGCAGAAAACATCTTTAATACTAGCAGTTCCCACGCGGCTTCACTCGCGTATACATATTTATATATTTTGCGCGGAACCCTAATTCTTTTTTAAAAATAAAAGAAGCCTAAGTTACTCTTTACAATACCAGTTATCTGCCGTTAAACAGACAAAACTTTTAAAAACTGATTTGTGCAAATTACAACAAAAAAAAACAATAAAAAAAAAATAATTTTGACATGACAAACAGACACTTTAATTTTATTGATTTGTATTTAATAAAAATATTATTTTATCCAGGGCTGGAGGTGTAGAAATTCGTGGACTCCACGCCACACCTATTACAAAGAGGCTGCCACTTGGAGTTCCTGTGCTTGAGAAGAACGTATTTGTTTCTCACTTTGGGAAATCTAAGATGGCGGTAAGATCATGAACTACTTACTATACCCATATAACCTATATAATTTGATTTTGATATTTAAATAACAATTAAAAATTAATAAAATATCAAAAAACAAACTGTTTACTTATTCTCAAGTAGTTTTCCTTTTGTCTGTTGTATTTCTAGTTCATTTGGAGAAGTTAAATCGCACTCTTCTTTTGAGAAGAGAAAACCATTACTTCCAATTATTTTCGAAAGAAAAACGAAATTTTTTTGTAGGAGAAAATTGTTTTTTTATTGTTCATAAACCATCCAAAGAAAATTTAGAATTGGTTTTTAGAAATATTTTGATGTGTTTATTTTTAATTTAATAAACCACGACCACTCTGTCAAGAGTGAACGACTAAGGAGGAGGAAACGTGCTCAATTCACTGTCCTGTCCTGTCGAGCATTTTCATTAAATTTAGTTCCTAGAACTATCAAAGAAAATGACGAAATTTAAAAAAAAGTAATGTCAAATTGGTAATTTTTTATGATCGTATAAAATATATCCTGGTAGTGCCCCATATAGACATTCACAGTTTTTATAATTACAAATTATAATCAGTAAAACTGTCTTGTTCTCTTAATCAGGTTGAAGATATCCTGCGCTCAAATCTTCAGCTAGTCCTGGAAAATATTCAAACCTACAAAGTCAAGTGTATTGAATTAGCTGATGAAGAATATAAAAAGAATGACCTAACCCCTCTAATAGAAAAAGTTGGGGATGTTCTTGGAGACCTACCACTAGTACAGGCAGAATTACTATTAATATCTGATGAACCTATTGAAATGCCTTCTAACATAACTGTAGAGAATAAGAAATTACAGGGCGAGAGTAACGCTATAGCGTGTATTGGTGCAAATCTTCTGAGAAGACCCGAAGTAAGTATAAAACTTACTAGCAATTTCACGATTTTCAATAATTTCAATATTTTGATCCCCTTTGTAAATTCTTGCCACCACTACTTTAAGCACTGTACCCTAATGTTGAAGTGTTTAAAAAAAATAAAGAAAGCACCAAATAATTTAAATGATTACATAACAGGTACTTCAACAAGCCATATCGACCCTCCGAGACAAATGCTTCATCATCAGTCGTGAAAAAGACCGTCCTGACCCTAAGGAATATTCTGACAAATACGACATTGTAACTATTCAAGACACTGGATTGGAGTACTTAGTCCTGTTCAGAAAACGCGTAGGTGCAAGACCAGCAAAGTTTGTCAGGATCCTTGCTTCAGATCAAAGCTTTTCATGGATCGACAAAGTCAAGGAGGAGCTCAAAGACGGTCAAAAACTTGTTCTGTATACTCAAGATGAGCATATCAATGGTCTTCTTGGTTTAGTCAATTGCTTGAGGAGGGAACCTGGTGGTGAAGTCGTCAGTGGTTTGCTGATTTCTGACCCATCTGCTCCTAAATTTAATCCTGACTTAGAGTTCTATGAGGAGCAACTAGATAAGGATTTAGCTTTGAACGTTTATCAAAATGTAAGTACCTTCACAGATATTTAGAATGCCTTGTGATAAGGATTTGTAAAATTGTACAGAGTGTGATAACATACTACTGTTAATAAATTACATGTAACAAATGCATCTTTCAAAGAATGCCAATTGACACCCCAATAAATAAGATGTAACTTGTTGACTCATTTCCTGTGAGCTAATAAAATTCATCAACGTAGTTTATTGGTATTCTAGTATGTGTTTCAGATTTCAATGCATATATCATTGGTAAATACAATCCAAGGTATTTTATTAACAGTTTTTGGATTATATTAAAAAAAGTAAATTAAAAAAAAAATATAGGGTGGTGCCTGAGGTAATAGATGCAGATACATTACATATACATTTCATTTGAATAGTCTTGTTACCATTCTGCTATATTATTAATCCAAATATAATTATTTATTACAGGGTCAATGGGGAACTTACCGTCACCTTCTTCTTGGCGACCTGGATACTATCCGGGTGAACCACGCGTTCGTTAATGCTGTAACTATTGGAGATCTGTCTTCTTTAAAATGGCTCGAAGGCCCCATCAGACACGACCATATCTTCAAGAATCCAGATAGCGTACTTGTACACGTAAGTAAATCAAGTAATAAAACTAACAACTATTATATTTGTAATAAACAAAAACAATCCCGATTACATGTGTTTATATGTAATTACATATTTAGCCTGGAGTCCAAAATTTTATAGCCTGGTCCAATTTATTCAATTTTGTTGCAACATACAGCAACATAAGCATAATACTACTCACTACATAATTCTTTAACTGTCTTAAAAGGCTCTCACTATTCACTATTAAAGCAGATTTCCTTATAACGCTTTTACCTCATTCTCACTTCTAGTATAAGTTTCGTAAAAGATTAGTTAGAAGCTGAATAATTGTATTATACAGGTGTACTGCTCTGCTCTTAACTTCCGTGATGTAATGACGGCAACAGGTCGTGTGACAGTTGATGCCGTTGCTCGCGGCCGTATTGCGCAAGAGTGTGTCCAAGGTTTTGAGATAGTCGGCAAAACACCCAAGTAAGTAGTTTACTTTCAAGACTCCTTAATATTTACACATTGCATTAATTTTCATAATTAAACCGACTATTTCGAGATGTGACAGTACTAAAAATTTCTTAACTGAAAGGTAGCAAATCCTTATAATAAACCGAGTTTGATAAATATTTTCCTGTACTGTAAAGCTTTGAGAAGCTCTTTCGAAATACCGGGATTTATTTTACTTAAAATATACCTATGTGGAGTTTGGTACGGCATTATGCAATAGAATATTAATTTAATCTTATTTTCAGTGGTTCTCGCGTAATGGGTATGGTTCGCAACGCTGGTCTGGCGAATGTAGTCCAAGGTGACAGAGCTTTACTGTGGGCCATTCCTGACGAATGGAGTTTTGAAGAGGCTGCCACTGTTCCTGTGGCGTACGGAACAGTTTACTATGCTATGGTAAGTTTTCAATTGGATGTTTGAGAGAAAATATGAAACATCTTTAAGCGATACCACTTTTATAACTCTCAGAATATCCACACCAGAAACTCCCACAATTTTCAAAGATTGCCAGAATATAAGTGAAAGAGGACAGTTAAAAAAAATATATTTGTATGTACATTTTTAACCTCTTATTTAATGATTTTTGACAGGTGATGGTGGGCCAAATCCAACGTGGAGAATCCATCCTTATCCATGCCGGATCAGGCGGTGTGGGCCAAGCCGCTATCAATGTAGCCTTGCACTACAACTGTGAAATATTCACAACTGTTGGTACAGCAGAAAAGAGGGCATTCATCAAAAAGTTGTTCCCACAACTTAAAGGTTTGAACAAGGACTTTTTTTTACTAAGTCTTGCAAATTTTCAATTTAAGTACACGTAGTTTAAAGTTTATATTTAAATATAAAACGCTTTATATTAGTTTATTTTCTTATAAGATATGAAGCATCTAAAAATTATAACTTTCAGTGAGTAATATTCCGGGTTATACTATAAAATCCTACAGCTTTAAATATAATTTGCTTCTAAAGTAACAGTATTTATTGCTTGTATTTCAAATTTTATTAGTACCGATTGAAGCAATCGATAAATTAAAGGGTTTACTATAATTATGTACAACAACAACTATGAAACATTATGGGATCATTTTTATGTATGCAGACCTAGCTATACTCAATTGTATGAATTGAAATAATATGGCGGCCTTAATTCACAAGTACATTTATTTACCAGGATAATTCAATTACAGATAGTCACATTGGCAACTCTCGTGACGCCTCCTTCGAAGACATGATCAGGAGAGAGACCAACGGCAAGGGTGTCGATATGGTGCTCAACTCCTTATCAGATGAAAAACTACAAGCTTCAGTGCGTTGCCTCGCGTACCGTGGTCGTTTCCTTGAGATCGGCAAATTCGACATTAGCAATAACACCCCCATTGGCATGTATTTCTTCTTGAAGGAAACTTCCTTCCATGGAATTATGTTGGACTACATCTTTGACCAAAGCTTCTCCTTCAGGAAGGTTTGTAGCAATAATACTTTATTTGATTGAATTGAAAAAATTTAGTGCGGTATCTATATTTATTTCTAAATCAATTAACACTGAAATATTTTACAGCGGCTGCAAGACCTTTTACTTTCCGGTGTCGAGTCTGGTGCCGTACGACCTCTAACCTATTGTACATTTGAGAAGACAGAAGTTGAAGCTGCTTTCCGTTACATGGCGGCTGGCAAACATATTGGAAAGGTAATAATTTCATAGCATAATCATAATGTATTTTTGGGTATCAGCGTACAGGAATCAACGAACATTCGGCGAGTTGGATGTCAAAAAAATTCTGATAATTTGAGTATAAATTAAGTTTTTAACAAACAAGGTGTCTAGTGGCGTCCCATCTTTGTCTTCTGAAGTATTATACATACTTAACAAGACAATTGTATACTTATCTTTGAGCATGAACAGGATTATCTAAATAAGAAGTGTTCAATATTATTTCTTTAATGTTAACTCCGATCAATTTATAATCATATGTGTTTATTATTCCCGTGTAGGTGATCATCAAGATCCGTGATGAAGAACGCAGTCAGCGTCGAGTGTTACCCACCAACATACCGGTTGATGCTCTGCCTAGGTAAGCTATTGTCTTACTAAAACATAATTATAGAGCAATGTGTAGCTGTGACAGTATCCTAGAAAATGTATAACGTGAGATAGGTGCATAACTTATTTACATACTAGAAATTTAAATAAGTAATCACATTGTCTGACAAATTATTGGGATCGCATTATTGTTTCTCGTACTTTATCAATCTTCATTGCCTTATAAAAGCAACTTATATAAGACAACTATATAAGCAATAACTGAGCAGGTCAGGGCCGCATTACCTGTAACTCGAACCGGCTATTTCTGAGAAACTCCCGCCCTCTAACATCGAATATTTAACTTATCTATCATTATCAACAGGTACAACTGTCACGAGGATCACGTATACATCGTTGTAGGGGGTCTTGGAGGGTTCGGTCTTGAATTGGCCGACTGGCTCATCATGAGAGGAGGCCGCAAAGTGGTACTCACCTCTCGGAGAGGAATCACAAATGGATACCAGGCTTCCCGACTCAAGTATGTAGAAATATATTTCAATCTTCCCATTTATTTCCATTATTTTCTACTAAAATTGTAATGTTTGTATGCCATTTTTACGGGCGGACTTGTTTGAACATTTTTTTATTAATTCAAAGCTTGCATGGGTTTTGTTGTACAAATTTATAGACATGTTTCTACAAACAACGACTATCTGTCTACCAATTCCATTCTAAAATGCTAAAAGTTGACTTTCGTAATAATGAATGTAAACATTTACTTTTGAACTAACATATGTACGATTATATAAAAATAAGAAATCAGTTTTTATCTAAAACAATCGACTGGCCAATTAGTGTAGTTAGTGATCTCGAATGCCGAGCCTGAGGTCGTGGGTTCGATTTCCACCCAAGTCAAATAATTGTGTGATGAGCACGATCATATTTTGTTCCGTGTCTGGGTTTCATTTGTCTATAATATGTGTGTATTTAGTAATATATAAGTATGTTTATTAGCTGTCTGGTTACTATAGCACACGCTCCACCTAGTTTGGCCGTGCGTTGTTTCAAGTTATTATGCATTGTATAGAGCAATATTAAAAAAAAAACATTAATAAGCTAAGCTGTATCTACGTATTTACTAAGAGAATAAATATAAAACATTCATACGTTTCTAAGTTACATTATTACTTTTACAACAATAATAGTTTAATTTAAAATAATTGTTATAGTTGTTTTAATTTGATGAGAAAACAGTCAGGTCATGTCACGGCTATGGTGTAACTTTTTGGATTTAATTTTTTTAAGTTTATTAAGTTAACGAGCACGATTGTAATATTTTAAATGCTTAAATTTAAATAAACTGATTATGTAATAAAGGATATTTCGAGAAACGTGAGCCTATCTCGATAAATTTAAACTTTGAACAAACAGTTATACTTTCATCAAAATTAAAATTGAAGCGCTTAGCAAACAGTATCATAAAATATACAAATTGAAATTGATAATAATTAAGATAAAGATATAGAAATGAGCTTGGCATCAAACAACAATATTCTTTTTTGGAGCAACCTTTTTTAGTATTATTGAAATGTTTCTTAGAAGATATCTTAGTATTTTTTGGCAGCTATAGTTTACGATACAATGGTGAAAGTTCGTACGGCTTTATCGTTCACATTAAACATTGTTAACGTATTCAATATTTTTAAAAAGAAAAATATTTTTTTTAGATCATGTATATTCTTTTCTTCTATAAATTATCTTTTTTTACACCAAAGAACATTTTTTAACCACCGACGCAAAAAGAGGGGTCTTTTAAGTTTGAAGTGTCTGTGTCTATCTGTTTATCTGTGGCATCGTAGCTCCCAACCTACAAAGCCGATTTAATTGCGTTTTCTTTTTGTTTGGAAGGTGACTTGATCGAGAATGTTCTTAGTAGTTCTTATAATTCAAGAAAACCTGTTCAGCCGTTCGAACATCATCAGCTCTTTTCTAGTCGTTGAAGGGATGTTCGAGTCTGGGGTTTGTTACAAATTTATGATTATTATGTAGCATCATTATTTTCTTTCTAGGGCTTGGACTGCTTACGGCGCTGATATCCAAATCTCAACCCACGATGTCACCACTGAATCTGGCTGCGAACAAATGCTAAAGATGGCTTTAGCCATGGGTCCAGTTGATGCAATCTTTAACCTTGCCGTAATCTTAAAGGACTCTATCTTCCAAAACCAAACTCCCGAGACTTTCAAGACTTCGTATGGACCTAAATCCTTAGCGACGATGCATTTGGATAAACTATCCAGGAAACTGTGTCCAGATTTGAAGTAAGTAAATTATTATTAGTTCATTTTATCCTAAGCTCTTTAAGATTTAGGCTTTAAACAATTCCGTCATAGAATTATTAAGATTGACCGAAAAAATAATTAACGAGATTAATCGAGCGTATGCTACAGTTGTATATTCCTTATATGTTTTTTCTTAGGTATTATGAGAAAATAATTGTTTTTAAAATTTCAGGGACTTTGTAATCTTCTCGTCAGTGTCTTGTGGTCGTGGAAACGCGGGTCAGACGAACTACGGTTTGTCAAACTCGGTGATGGAGAGGATCTGTGAATGGAGACATCAGCTGGGACTACCCGCTCTTGCTGTTCAGTGGGGAGCTGTTGGTGATGTAAGTTAATCCACTATTTTTTAGGTTATCTGTAACACTCTCTGCTAAATGTCGTATCTGACTTCAGATATAGAATGGAATGGCAATAGCCTAACCGAAATCATATCAAAACTATGACAATATAACTATTCCAAGAATTAGGCATATCGATAGCTTATATCACTTCACAATGTCTTTGGCCTGGCGTATTCTCAGAAATTTCTTCCATACTTTTCTATCAATGATTATATTTTCATGGAATTAAAATAAATGCGTTTGCAGCAACATAAAAAATATCATACTGCATGCATGCATAAGATTTAGGATTTAAACTTATATGCTCTCCTTAATTTAGGTCGGTCTGATAGCTGATATGCAAGACGAGGACGTGCAACTTGAAATTGGTGGCACCCTCCAACAGAGGATCTCCTCTTGTCTGTTCGCTCTGGACAAGTTCATGAAACAAGATGCTCCCATCGTCTCTTCTATCGTAGTGGCAGAAAAGAAGGCTGGTGGATCTGGCTGTGGTAACATTGTGGATGCTGTAGCACAGATCATGGGTAAAATTATGTTTCCAATCTTTATTATATTAATGTTCTTCTTTTACAGTTTACTTGTTGCCATCTAATGGCCTTACTTTAGCTCTATCGTCCTCACTCGTATTATAATTGAAGAATCTCGATCGCAATCTCTTTTTAAAGTAGCATATTTTCTGAACGCTTATATTTATTTTATGCTTATAAATATTTATAATTATATGCTGCTCATCATTAACATCTGTAATATTGTAACTCAGACTTTGTTAGCTAAGCACTTGTGTTCTTGATTCAAATCACAGCATTAACCATTGCACCATTAGCAAATAAAATAACTTCTTAATCAAACCTGGTATTACAACAAACGGATAATGGTAAACGTAATCAAAGATTTGTAATAAACTGCAATATGCACATAAAACAGTTTCGACTTAGTCCCTCGGGTCATCGAATAACCATTACGCCATATAAAAATAGCAAAAGCATTAAAGTCAGTCAAATCTGTTAATGCACTAGTTACATATTATTTACGTAGGTTTACGCTAATGGCTTGCAATTCAATATTCACGACAGGGTATTTTATTCCATAATTTAATTTGGAATTTCAATTTTGGTTATAGACCACTCGCGCGGTCATTGCGCTACTTTCTAATGACTTAGTATTTTCATCAACTCTTCACAGCAATTTATTTCATGAAACTGCATTTACTTTTCTTTACATTTCTTATTGGCTAACACCTAAGGGCTACGGGCTCTGTTTCCGCATTTAGACTCAGAAACGGTCCATATGTATGGCTAGTTGAGCTAGCCACGCTCCTTAAAGAAGCACAGAAGCCTCCTGGAGTGGTTACAGGCTTCTAGGAGCAACCTCGCATTCGCGAGAATTATTTGTGTTGTTGTTTCCTCTGCGTTGAGACATTCTCTCCATAGAGGACTGTTTGTCGCATTAATGGTGAATAGATGCCGATTCCCGCTAACACCTAATTATGGACTATCCATTATTGTAACCTAATACGTCGAATTTTGAATAATCATAAACGATATTTCCAATTACCAATTGCCAATTGATATAAATAAATGAATGTAACCTTGTCTCTACTATTTAATACTGTAATGGTGTACAATAAAGAGAAATAAATAAAAAAATATTTCATATTTTTAACCGACGAAAAAAAGGAGGTTCTCAATTCGACCGTATGTATTTTTTTATGTATCTTCAGCCCTCATTCCGTTATTTATTAACCGATTTTGATTATTATTTTTTTATTAGATAGGGTATACCTTAAGAGTGGTCCTATTTCAAGGAAGTCAGCAGCTGATTATGGGATCCTGATGAAATTGAGAGAAACCTTCGAAAATTGTAGGAACGAATAGTGTTTCTGTTTACTTTTCATACCTTAATCAGATATTTGCGTTTAGCAATCATCACATCATGAAGCTGAGCCGACGATGGACACCATACCTTTCCTAAACAATCAGAATTAGATATAAAATTGTAGTTTTAGTGACAGAAACCACTTAATGTGCTTTAAAGAAAAGACATTTGATAGCGTTTTAAAGTATTTAGTGTTAAATATATTAAAATATAGTAGTTGTTGGAGTAATAAAAGATGACGTAAGCTACAAAAAATCACAAAATAAAAAAAAAATTACTTTTGTTTTTTATTTTATGATTTTTGTAACTCGCGTCATCTTTTTCAAAATGATTTTCTTTTCCTCATCTATACATACAAGTATATAGCTACTATAGGCATAAAAGTATGTTCGTTCGTATTCACGGAAACGAATTCGGTAATAATATTTTTAAAGTGAACTGTCAAATAAAGTAAAATTAAAAAAAAAAGATGACAAGGTGTGTGCAGTCGGTACTGCACACACCTATTAAAAAGAACCAGAAAAATGTCTTTTCACTGTTCCTCTGGTGACTTTCTAATGAAAACAACGTCTCCGATACATTGCCTACATACGATAGCATAATGTGATTGTTTCCCAACAGCCATCAAGGATCTGAAGACAGTATCACAGCAAGTATCCTTGGCTGAGTTGGGAATGGACAGTATGATGGCAGTGGAGATCAAGCAGACTCTGGAGCGAGAGTTTGAAATCTTCCTTACAGCGCAAGATATTAGGACACTTACTTTCGCAAGGTAAAGCTAATTAATTTTATTAGCTTCTGTGTAAATAGAATACATAGAATTATGTATTGTTCCAAAAAAAAAGTGGCACTTTTGGTTGGACTTGGGACATGATATGAAAGGTAGACATAGACATCGTATCTGTATTTTACGAACACGGTGTTAAATATAATTATACTTAAACCACTCTTAAACAAACTAACAAATTTAATACAAAGGGAGTGGTGAAAATCGCACTAGTACGAGTAGATCTAACTAGCAGCAAAAAAAAAACAGAATTGTACAATTAATTGACTTTTAAGCATTGGTATTGGTATTGGTATTGGTATAGAGCTCTGTTTCCGTATTAAGACTCATAGGCGGTCCATTATGAGTTCAAATAAGCTGACTAGTTGAGCCAGCCTAGCTCCTTCCAGAAGCACAGAAGCCTCCTGGGGCGTTCACAGGCTTCTAGGAGAGACCTCGCACCCGCGAGGATACGTGCCCGTTGTGTGGTCACTCCCTCGCACTCCAGGATAACGTGGGCCGTTTCCTCCGCGTAGAGACATCCTCTGCATAGGGGACTGTCTGTCGCAGTGATGGTGAATAGGTGCCGGTTTAGGTTACTTACGTTAGGTTAGATTGATTTTTAAGCAATCAGGATGCCAACAAGTTTTAAAATAAAGTCTCAAATAAATTGTAATAAACCAGTTTTGGTATTATTAGTTAACTGCACTAATTCCTGAGTACTAATTTGACCTGTTGGCAAACAACCGTTTCCTATTTTTGGTTGGTTTAAAGTTAATTTTGATATTATATATATGTACATCAATAAATAAATATTTTACAATTTTTTATTTATTTTACCAGATTGGTTGAACTGACGGCGCAACGCGAGGCAGCAGCATCCACGGCAGCATCTCGACCTGCCAACGCTGAAGGAGCTGCTGGTCTTAGAGTCATCATGAGGAATTTCGGTGATGAAAAACTGGTATCAGAACCGCTCGTCTACATGCCTTCTATGGTCAGCGATGGAGTTGAGGTGAATCTCATATTTGGTGTATTTATTGATGTTTGACCGTGAAAATCACTATGACAGGGCAGGTTTGTCCATTACAGGGTATGAGATAGTACACGATTAAAATATTGAATGTCCCCTTAGATTAAAATGCAGTTTGAATATTTTAATTAAATTAAGTGTTTTACCAAAGATGATGAAGATTTATTAAATAGTTACACAATGCACTTTACTGAACCAAAACAATAGTATTATATGTAAAGAGTATTATAACTAAGAGAAAATATAAACACTAAGAGAAAATTATAAAATATTAAAATGGTTTGGCAGTCCTGCTAAGAATTTCGTCAGTACCGGTGAACATTTATAACATGGATACCCAATATAAAAAATGATGCAAATCGTCTTTTATATCGCACAATATAAATGATTTAACCTTATATGTATATTTCCTTCTCAGGGTGAAGAAGCAATTCACGTCATGGAGCGTGTGATGTTCATGCTACCAGGTTTAGAAGGATGTGCGGCAGTATTAGAACCTCTTTGTCGAAGGCTTAAGATTAAGGTCTGTGTGCTGCAACTTGGCACGGAGCATAGAAACGAGAATATGGAGCAGATGGTGAACAGACTGCACCAGGTGAGAATTAATGAACTGACACTACTAGTACAATAATATGTAATTATTAATTGAAAGAAGGAAAACATTCTGTACTTCAAACATCTTTGTTCAGGTCTTAGAGATTTGTTCTAATTTTCTTCATTTGTTTTAGTCGGTGATTTCAAGGTTGGCTCCTGGTGCTCCATTCTGGTTACTGGGATATAGTTTCGGTTCACTGCTCATCTTAGAGTTAGCATCGAAACTTGAAAGCGAAGGTACGTTACCTGAAAATATTCTTTAACTTTTTCATATGAATTTTATTGACTTATATTACAAAAAATAACTATTTACTTGTTTCACCTGTTTGTGATTTTTCTCCAATGCCAAACTGACTTAACAGTAATGGGTATAGCTGTCCGTTACCTACTTGAACCACTCCTAAAAAAAATATTTGACCATTACGCAGAATGACGTTCTATAAACAATAAATACATATATTATTATGAATTATTTTTCACAGGTTTCAAGGGAACAGTATTCTGCTTGGACGGTGGCCCAGACTTCCTCTACGCCATTTTAACTATGACGATCAGTTTCAAAAACGACTTCCAGCTACAAAATAACTTGCTGTGCCATACCCTCGATATCGTTGCACCTAACAATGAGGTCACTAAAGGCCTATTAGAGAAACTCAACGAAATCGAGTCATACGAAGAAAGGGTCCAACTTGCCATTAAGACCTTACCAATCCAAACTAAGTACTCGAACAAATTCATTGCTGATATTGCTAGCGTATGCTACGATCGTCTCAAAGTCGTTTTAGGTTTTAATTCTAAAACTTTCAAAAAGCTACAATCTCCAATCATTTTACTTCGACCAAAGGAGAATCCACCTTTCATTGTTGTTGAAGAGAACTATGGTCTTGACAAATATACTGAAAATAATCTTACAGTACATTATCTTGAAGGTAACCATATTAGTATCATTGAAAATAAGGATTGTGCGAATATTATCAATAAGATTCTAGTCGATAACGAAGAACAAAAAGGGAAAAACACTGAAAATGTTGTCACTAGCATTGTTGAAAATCAAAGAGAAATTCAAGTGTAATTTAAAATATTAATTTTGCGTTTGTTATTAGTTTATTAAAATTCGTATTTTTATTGTGTATAAACGGATAATAGGGATCACAAGGGAACTAATTTAGTGTTTTTTTTTTTGTAAAAAATAATAAAAATGGCCGTATTTTAAGATAGTTTACTTAGTCTGATAATTTTAAGTAAGTTTAAGATTTGTCAAAGAGACACCAGTACCAAACAAATAATCATTAAGTTTAACTTTAAGGGTTGAGTATTGGGGAAATAAGCTTAACTTATTAAGTAACTTAAGCTATTAAGAGATGGGGAATATTTGAAACAAGGATTATTTATAGGTTGGCTTTATAATAAATTGTTTATAAGTAATAATTTATTGTTTGTAATCGTTCAATAAGGGTGTAACATGGGAACGTTAATTATATTTTTTATTAAGATATCATTGTTTTATTATTTTCTTTTTACATCGATTATTTTTAGTGGCTTCAAGACAAGCTCTTTACTGCTATGCTTTTAGCTACCCCATTACCCTCATGGGCTAGATTCTGCCGTCAGTAGTAAATTGATAGTTTCTTTACTAATACACTGGTTTTTAAATCAGAAGATGATATGAAAGGGCGAAACAGCATAAAACATTGGCCCCGATCAAAGGCAGCAATCGGATTGAAATCAGGATTTGACGTGGGCATTGAGCCATGAAATAAGCGAAACGCGTGATACTCATATTGAGACCACGCGTCTCCAAAAACGCTAAAGTCATTTTCTGCTATTTGTTTTTTTTTTACTGAAGAAGTACTCAATGTGTTATTAAATTGAAAAGTGAATGTATGAACTGGAATAAAATGTTAGTAGTTAAATAGGACCTAATTCTGTATTTAGAAAAATCATTACACACTACCAGTAGTTCAGCCATAAAGCAATTAAAAAAGTCACCGTGAGCCATGGGTGTTTCACTATCAGAGCAATAATATGCAGTTTTAAAAGTGGTAGTAATGATTTAAGATGTAGTTTGTTTACGTGTTTCAAGTAAATATACTCTGGTATCTTTCTATATATTAATCTCGTGGCTAAGTGGTAACCGAGAAGGTTAGCACATTACAAAGTTAGGTAATACTAGCCAGATGAGTCTAGGATGGGTAACCATTCTTAGCACATTGAAACGACTCCGTGCCTCGGAGAGCACGTTAAATCGTCGGTCCCGGGTGCCATACAAATTCCGACAACCTGGTCTAACTACAGAACTTCGATATCGCCTAGTACTTGGGTTGTGGAGGTCTGATGGCAGTCGCTTTACGTAAAATATCAAAGTTCCGCATCGTAGTTAGACTGAAAGCCGACCCCAACTTACTTGGGAAAAGACGCGGACGATGATGATCTATTTATATATGTTGAGACCTCTCAACACCTAAGCGCGGCGGCGGGGTCCAGAGCGAGACGAAGACATCGAACATCGCGCGCCGCCCGTACCGCGAGCCAACAAGTCTCGCTAAGCAGTAAGCAGTCAGCTGTTACGAGCTTCAACGCACACACACTACGCGCCTCCTAGTTACATATCTATTTATATTTCCAACGTTCCGTAAACGCAAATTGTTAAATCTTTATTAATTTATCTTGTTATAAAATCCACTAATGGCTTATTAAGCTATCGCAATTACAATATATTAATACGTGATTAGAATTCTTTGTACGTATTTTTAAGCAAACGTGCACACACAGGAATGTGAAATTAGGAATAATTAAAGTTTACTTTAACGCTTACATAAAGCTATAGGCGTCTAGAATATAATTTGACCCAAAGACTACAATAGTATATAGGATATAGACAGGCAGCTCTGCTTCTTTTTATTGACATCACAAAACTCTGCCTAGTGGTCAGATACCGAAAACTAATATAATATACATATCTATAGGTATATATATAAATATATATATATATACAATTGAACAATATATATGTACCTACTTAGACGGTGTATGTATGTGTTTTGTTGTTACCTGTTTCTTGTTTTATTGGTTTTAACATGAGAATTTTATACTTTAGCTAATTAATGTATGTTTATGACTAATCTCCGATTTTTATATTCAAACCAAAACTTATATTGCAAAAAGAAAAGGACAAGAAACCAGCAATCGGTACTCATACGCAGCCATTTGCAATATGAGTTAAGTGTTGCCACCCTAATATTAATAAGTTCCATATATTAAAAAAAAAAATATTGTTACGATTGTATTTTTAATTTATATAATTGTGTGTTGGTGAACAAATTGTTGTTTGTATAGAAGTTTAAGTGGTTTTAGATATTGAATATGCAATATTTTGTTATTTACAAATGCGAATTTTAAATCGTAATACATTTGAGGGTTATAAATTTCCCGTCATACAAATCATAAATTGTAACACAGTAATTTTAGTTCCGGTATCTATCCTTGGGATGGCACTGGACTCAATAAAAAAAGTGCAATTCTTTTATGTTCCAAGTTGCAATAGCATGATTTGACCTGTAAGGGTATAAAAGTCTTACAATGACAATTCAAGTTATGCTTTTCAATGAAATAAAACAAGACATAATAATCTTTATTTCCTCGTAACATATATGTAGATGAGATTAATTAGCAAGAAACAGGTCTGCTGTTTTTAGAGCTCCAATTGGGTTGATTTTAATCTATCATAGCGACGTACTATGAATGGCAATCATTTATCATTAAAACGAACGGCTGGGCTTGTCACTTTTACTTTAATTAATTGTATTTTATTATAATATGTATTCAAACCATTTTTTGTACAATATTCATACCGTCTAATTAAACTTTGTTAATTACAGGCCCAGTTCAGTATAATGTCCTTTAATATAGAAGTTAACTCATTAAAGTGTATTATTTTTAGTTTACTAACCTAAAAACAACTATAACTATTATTTTTCGATGGATTATCGATACCGTATTTTTAAAATATAATTTTTATTTGTTTATCGTCTGGTTTAACAAATCAAAACGCACCACCATAGGCCTCTACAGGCTTAAGATGATAATTAAGGGTTTTAATATAAATGTGTAATTCATTGGCCATCAGAATAAAAAATATATCTTAAGATACCCCTCGAACAATAAGCCTGAGTATTTATCAAACTAAACTCTAACAGCGCTTATCCAATTTATTTACCTGGCAATTTGTCAAGTATCTGTTTAATTTAAACGGGCAATTAATTAGTGTTCTGTTTCGAGGAGGATATTAACGGGAACGCCGACTGGAGCTCCTTGCCAGAGTATTGCTGCTATATCCAGCGGGATGTGTTTCGCCATGAACACTTTATCACTACGAAAAACCAAGTGATTACAATATACCAAAGCGCTTTCACCTACAAAGGAAGACAATTTTAATAAAAAAAATTATTGAATGTGCAAAAAGTCAAAATAAGTTATAAGTATAACAGAACAACAAAATATGTTAAAAAATTCAATTTTTATTCTTGTTACTTTTATTTTAAAGCGTTAGCATAAGCGTTTCGAGCTTGGCACCTGCTTTAAACAGACCAGTAGGTTCCTAGTGTCTTTAAAATGTTACCTATTATTTTAAAAGTGTCACATTTATATAGTCTTATCAATTAAATTTGCAATTGATTATTTTTAACTGCCTTTTCTTAGTGTTTTTTGAAGTCGGTTTCCCTTTTTAATAGAGAGTAGATCGTTGAGACAGAAAGTATACAATAATAATTTATTTATTGTCATAACACAGGTAATATAGATGTGTACGTCATATAATGAGCACTTTGTGACCGTTTTATAACGTAACGTAAGGATATTAATATGTAGAAATATAACATCTTACGAAAACTTCATTGTTCCGACTAGGTAAGTCACAAATGTCGACGTCTTTCCAGGAAAATAGAAAATTTAATTAATATTTTGTGATGCTTTGTTCTTTTAACAGTATCTATGTACCATTTCCATATCAACTTTCATAATTTAAATTGTTATATTGTACATTTTGTATAAAAAAAATCAGTTCTGTTTGAAAACTAATTTTAAAAATATAAGGTATACGGACTATTTATATGCATGCGTCATAAAATTCCTCCTCATCGTCGCCTACTGGTAGTGTTTTCCAAAGGCTGGCAGCATTGCCACGTTGAATAGCAGTTTCTGTCTGTCTGTTTTAAATAAATATTAAAATTAAGTATATTAAGTTAAAAAACAAATAAGTCGAGATTCTGATCTAGATTTTTCGAATCTACACTTAAAGTAAAAGTAAAGTTTTTCCCTGCATGCATGCGTGCATAGGTATCCTAAATTCAAACATACTACTCTGTCCAGAAACTACCGGGAAAAGGTCAATTAAACACAAAATGTTAACTATTCTTCCAAATTTATTGTATCGCCTTTAAAGTAACCCCCTTCAGAACTAATAGACTTACGCCAACGAATAATCCATCCATTTTGCGGAATAGACTTCAGGTCCGAGTTCCGAGTGCACATCTCGATAGTCAAAGAAAACAGTCAACATGACCTGGACTTTTGATCGACTTGCAAGAAAAATATTTATGAAAAAAAACAAGAATGTGTTTAAGTTATGTATTGAATATCTAACCGACAAGCATATGAAGAAAATGACACAACACAAATGTCAAGTCTAATAGTTTGTGATTCTTATCTAACGTGTTACAAACTGTATAGCTGCATATCACTTGCACATGTTCACAGTAAACCTAGCTATGAAAGACCCTCAAGTAACTATCTGTCGGTTTACACACAATTGAAAAACAGAAAAAGTTTATCCGCTTGATAAACAGCCACATAATTTATTCATGAGTTAGTTATCTGACAACATAACTGAGGATTGAAAAACCGGACCTTAATCAAAAAATTATCTATCCACACTAATTCCATATTAATATTATGAATGCGGAAGTAACTCTGTTTGTTTGTTTGTTCGTGAAAAGTTACGGCTAAACGGCTGAACAGATCGTAATGAAATTTGGCAAGGAGATACTTTATACTATGTACTCTTTTTACCCCTAAAATGTACGGTTCCCGTAAGATAAATTTCAATCATTTCATAGGTGGTTATGGAATATTCATTTCATTCATTTTAACGGTTATATTAATGATATTTTAATCGTAAAATCTTTATAAATGATTTATCACGTCTACGGTAGATATCGTTTTTTAATTTTTATTTCTTCCTCCCGGCAAAAAAAGTGTCATAATACAAAAACAGCTATTTCGAGAAGACACGACTCTTATGCCTGTGAATTGAACAAAACGGCGAACAAAGTTCTTTTTCACTGAGCTAATAACGATGTTTTTACTGCTGACCAAATGCAACAAACGCTATTAATGCTATAAAAATGTTAAACATACCTAACATAATATGATATGACACTTTTTTTGTGAAATGGTGATATTGTGAACAAGGTTTAACCTGATTGTTAAACCCCTGATGCAAAAAGGAGGGGTACTATAAATTTAACTGTGTGTCTGTGGCATTATATCTTCTAACCAAACCAATTTTTAGTTTGTTTTTGTTTGACTTGATCACTCTCGTTCTTAACTATAATTCTGTTCAGCCATTTGAAGATCATCAGTCATTTTCTAATCATTGAAGAGATTTTTGATACGGGGAGATGTGAAATTTATATTTGTTTTTTTTTTCTTTGTTTTTTTTTTAGAAAAAGACAACTCCCGCATTAGGAATTACTCCTGTGTCGCGGGGGACTTTACAAACATACAAACAACGGACACAAAGAACACCCAGACTCAGGTGGGAATCGAACCCACGACCTCTGGCTCAGCAGTCAGGGTCACTAACCACTAGACCAACAGGCCAGTCAATATAGTTAATATTTATAGTTAATTACAAATAGTCAATAGTTTGAATATTTTAATGTTCATTACAATAAGATGCCGCCACTTCGTACATAATTTTAGTTAAATATGTCGAACATAAATTTGTAACTCCGAAACTAAAATTCATTTACTTAACTGTATTTCAAAATCTCTAGCTCTAATATGATATATTAGGTATTTCATTTCAAAAAGGACCACAGTTCGTAGGTAACAAATAACAGGGCGTATCAACAGTGTGGTATAAATCAACATTGTTTGACAGTCCGTACGTGCGATAAATATACGAATCTATTGTGATTGTAGACGCTGAAATACAGTGAACTAATGGATGCGGCATCGTAAAAACGGACTATTTAACAATAGAATTAAAACTTGTTTACAATATTGTTCGAAATGCAAACGAAAAAGTTACATTTACAGTAGATGTGATTAATCTAAAGATTTTAGGGTTAAAATATCATTAACATGACCTTTAAAAAACACCTATGAAATTTGAATTCGGGTCCCGGGTCCCCTTTAATAGACCCACTTGTGACGGAACACCGTGTGGTTTTAGTCGGTTCGATTCCGACATACCACTTCACCGTTAGCTCCGGTGAGGGGATGACCCGTGGGGGTCAACAGCTAGTAAACAATAAGGATTATCGTATTATTTTAAAATATTATTGCTAAATAGTAATGCTAATGATATAAATGATAAAACTTAATTATTTGTCTATACTGGGGTCCCATACAATATAACCACTTGTGACGTCATACCGTGTAATTTTAGTTGGTTCGATTCCAACATACTTAGACGAGAGCTCCGGTGATGACTCGTAGGGATTTTTATTTTAACACGATATAAAGTATACGACTTTGTACATATCAATATTGTAAACTAACTTTAAGCAATATATACTGGTGTACAATAAAGATTATTCTGTTCTGTTCTAGTCTAGTCTAGTCTAGTCTAGTCTAGTCTAGTCTAGTCTAGTCTAGTCTAGTCTAGTCTAGTCTAGTCTAGTCTAGTCTAGTCTAGTCTAGTCTAGTCTAGTCTAGTCTAGTCTAGTCTAGTCTAGTCTAGTCTAGTCTAGTCTAGTCTAGTCTAGTCTAGTCTAGTCTAGTCTAGTCTAGTCTAGTCTATTGATTTTTATATAAACATTTATTACTTAATAGAAAACTTTCGCACTATCGTTAAGAAGAAAAGGGACAACGACAGTTCTATTATACTTTTACACCATACTTTCACCATTACTTGGGCATGAATACTTTATAATAATTACTATGGAGTATCAATTACCGATCCTCCATGTAGTTTTCCTTACTATCTGACAGTGAAACGACGACAATTATATCGCCTTCTCCGGTACAGCATTTGTGTACCCATACCTTTATACAGCGTGTAAGTTTGAGCTACGCAAAAAACTTACAAAAAACTCTTTCTGTTTATACTTATCACAATAGAAAAGTCAGTTCATCATAGAAATGCGAGAATAAGGATTTTTAGTCATTAGTTTCATTTGGCGCTAAGCAATAGACGCGGTATTCTTTTTGTGCGGTACGGTGAATGAACCTTAAACGTACGGTGCCGTCGAATCAGCTGATTGCATAAATGTTGTTTAACTAATTACATTACAGTTTTTGGAGGTTTATGGGGTTGTAAATGTTCCAATGATTTTCGACTCAGAATAATGGTCTGAATATACTATTTAAATATACGTTACGGTGTTTCTTAAACCCTGTAAAGGGTTTTTAAACTTTCGTGACTTTGATACATATTAGATGTTTAATTCGGGACTTAACCACGATAATATTTAAATGGTACAATACCTAAGAGGTGTGGTATTTATATCACGTTGAAGCTTGTATTAAAGGACGTGAATGCTAGGGATTTATTTATTAATTTTCTTTATTGCATAATAATAAAAGGCGATAATGTTTTACAGTTATGCTAATCTGTATATTGTAGTAATTACTAATACGTAAGCATCATAATATGCACTATTATCACATTAAGTAGGATAGGTAACAGTAACTGCCAAGTTGTTCGTACCTCTATCCGAACTCAAGTGAGTGTTAACCACTTATTCCTACTCTTTTATAACCCCATCATTCATTAATATTTATCAATCGACCAATAGCATTGCGTTATCGGTATAACCAGTCAAAATGATGTCTATTAACTTATTTTTATTAAATAGTGAACTGTGTTATCATCTATTATAGTTTGTCCTTATTTTAATGAAAATAAATAAGAGTTTTTGATGTGGCGACAACAGTAGTAATGCGTATGGTAGTAGATAGAAGGTAGATTGCAGTAGATATGGTTGTAATACGTACGGTAGTAGATAGAAGGTAGGTAGGTAAAAAGGGATGTTGATCATGACTTTATGGGATATATGTATAATCTTTTGCATTGCGCATTTCCTTATCCGAATTTCGTATCTCCATGTACACTCAATATGGTACCGTAAATTATAGTTACAATGACACGAGTAACAACGCTCAGGTTTGTCTTGGAACTTAAACTTGTGTGATTTGTTACCTATTTATACAATTAGACTTAGGTTTTCCAATATTGGTTTCAAGTTCTGCGAGCAGCGGGAAATATCTAACTTTCTTTCAATGGCCGGAACTAATGAGCACCTAAAAAATTGTTATTATATCTGTAATATTACTTAAGTGTACTCTGAAAAGGATAGAGATATCCATTTCTTCCAGGCGCTCCTTTTTCCTAGTATAATCATATTCTTATAACTGCCTGGAAGGGAAGGAAGGGAAAGGGTAACATATTGAAAATTTAGTCAAAAACTAAAGGTCTTACATACTTATACTGGAAAACAAAAGTAATAAATATAACAAGTATAGTCCCAGCTATTTGGAACACTAAATTTCTCACCGACCGCTTTTAACCGGTCTGTCCAGGGACAAAACTGGAATTACTACAGACCCACGTCCCTACATAATTAAAATTGAGCCCACATTAGTCGTTGGGTGATTTCATTCCTTGTTTAATTCGTGGTTTGAGATTTAGTGAAGTTTTGAAACTGTCACATCTGTTCTTGTTTGTCTGTCGTTCTTTGACCTAAATGTTTTAACCCTTACTCTAATTATCTTTGTAATAAATTTGAAATTTATAAAGCTCAATCTTTTGAAAGGGTGCTAATGAAAAAGATTTTAGAATGACAAAAGAATATCGGATAACTCGTCACTCACAAAACATTTTAGAGCTTGTGGGTTTTATGCCAGGATTGTTTATACGAGTATATTGCAGACTAGCAGCGCCCCGCGGTTTCACCCGCGTAAGTCCCGATCCCGTATGAATATCGGGATAAAAAGTAGCCTATATGTTAATCCAGGTCTCCAGCTATCTACATACCAAGTTTCATCGCAATCGGTTTAGTAGTTTTGGCGTGAAAGAGTAACAAACATCCATACATCCATACTCAGAAACTTTCATGTTTATAATATTAGAAGGATACATCAGGCATCCACGTAAGCCTCAGTTACTATCAGTGCATTGTAGATACCTTAACTTATAAGATAGAGTATAGAGTATCTAAATCTAATAGCAGGAAAAACGTAGCAACCCAATCTGTGTACAAGGTTTGAAGTTATAAATGAGTGAAAAAAAAATTCAAAGATATGTTTCACTACGACAAAAAACTTAGAACACATTACGATAAAATCAACCTGCATACAGCACAAAGCTTATTATTATTAATCCCTGACGCAATAAGAGGGGTGTTATCACTACATAGTATAAAACAAAGTCGCTTTCTCTGTCCCTATATCCCTATGTATGCTTAAATCTTTAAAACTACGCAACGGATTTTGATGCGGTTTTTTTTAATAGATAGAGTGATTGAAGAGGAAGGTTTATATGTATAATAACATCCATTAAATAGTGGAGAAATACCGTTATTTTTGAGGTTTCTAATGTGATGTCGTAAATAATTACATAGGATCGATTTTAATCATTTTTTCAGTGAATGACATAGGCTATATATTTTATACCCGTGCGAAGCCGGAGCGGGCCGCTAGTAACTTATAAGTATGACGTGTCTGTGTTTCTGTGAATCTGTGTGTCTGTCTGTGACATCGTAGGTCTCAAACAAATGGACCGACTTAAGTGCGTTTTTTTTTTGTTTAAAACGTGGCTGATCGCGAGTATTCTTAGATATAATTAAAAAAAAAAAATGTTTAGCCCTTTTCTAATCGTTGAAGGTATTTTCGAGTCGGGGGTGTTTTAAATTTTAAATTTATGATTATTATTCTTTTTTAACGGTGCCAAGGTAGCAGT
This sequence comes from Callimorpha dominula, assembly GCA_949752705.1. Lineage (NCBI taxonomy): Eukaryota > Metazoa > Arthropoda > Insecta > Lepidoptera > Erebidae > Callimorpha > Callimorpha dominula. The sequence goes on along the minus strand of OX457009.1, from coordinate 8,353,487 downwards.
CAAAACCTGATTCGACTGACGATCTGTAGTTGAATTATGATATCGGACGCTTGTAACACAAAATATGTCACACACGATTTGCTGACCAAGTAGAAAATTTGTCAGTTTGAAGAAAATTGTTACAGAACAACACAATTTAAGCATTATCTTGAAGAAATTCGATAGTTACGATAATTGTGTATTCCTTATTATGTAAAAGAAATTTAAACTCGTGTGATTGTGTTTAAACATTGGCTTTATTTTTAAAGTAAAACTAGATTCTCCGTTTTGAAATGCAAAGTCAAATCGTAAAGTTCTACTACTTCCTACCTATAACGCTTCTTGATTAAAGCATTTAAAGAAAAAAAAAAACTCTTCAACTATAACATTAGTATAGTATAATCATAACCACCACTAGCTACCACTATAACTACAAAATAACTACAGTACTGGATGGTTTAGATAGGGGATCTGCTAGCGTAACCTACATTCATCACTACATAAAAATAATACATATTATAAAACAAAGTCCCCAGCCGCGTCTGTCTGTTCACGATAAACTGAAAAACTACTAAAAGGATTTTCATGCAGTTTTCACTAATAGACAGAGTGATTCATGAGAAAGGGTTAGGTGTATAATTTGTAAAGATTTTTTATAAATTGATTGAAATATGATGATGATTGTTGAAGATGTCTCTGCTACCCGTGCGAAGCCGGGGCGGGTTGTTAGCCTCGTATAAACTCAAGCGTGTACCTACCTACCATGTATTTAGAATAGAATACTACATTATAGGCAGGTTATTCCAGTGTATATTTACTTCGAACTTATTCTGCCACGGGAATAGCCCTGTTACAATCTCGCCGCACTGCCTCGATTGCGCTCTAGTAACATATCTGCAAAAGTGATTGAGTGGTTTCGCAGGTACCTGCGTGGCAGCTTTCTATACATGCGTTAAGTAATTGCGTTCCTTCTAAGTATTATATTGACTACCAATATTTAATAAAGTGAAGTTTTAAAATTATACATAGAACTGTTGGGGTGCACTATATGTTATTAGCGGTGAACGTGCACGGAAAATGAAATAGGAAAACGATGTACTCGTATGTATGAAATGCGATGTGGTTTTGCAGCCAAACAATTTGTGAGAGTTGTATTCATACGAATTCTACTTTACAGTTTACAGTTATATATTTTTTTAAATAAAATATATCAAGTGATTAATGTATTGTACACTGTAATATTATTATTTTTCTTTGCAATTTAAATGGGCTTAAATTTGTGAATGTGGGAGAGCGATGCTTCGGCAGGTATGGGCCGGCTCGACCGGAGTGATACCACGGTCCAACAGAAAACCGGCAGTTAAGCAATGCTTGCATTGTACTTCGCCGAGTGAGTGGTTACCGGTGGCCCTTCCTCCCCCTTCCCCTTTTCCCTACTCCCACCTCAAAGGCCGGCAACGCACTTGTGACTTGAGTTGCAGGTGTCCATGGGCGACGGTAGTCACTTACCATCAGGTAACCCGTCTGCTCGTTTGCTCGTTATCCTTAAAACAATTATTATAAGACAATTGCACAAACTTTTTTCTTAACTTTTATATATATAATTAATCTTAACTTTTATGTTTACATCTTATCGACACCGCCTGAAGAAAAACTAAGAACACCACGCAGACTATATCGAAAGAAAATTATTTCGATTGTGTTCTAGTCCTCACTTATGAACACGCCAATTATTCTATTGTTGTGCCCGCATCAGAGCGAAACATCCATATACGGCGATACTTCCGGGTATATAATCATGCCACAAATAATATTTGATTTTATGCCTTTGTGGGCACAGGCCGTTGTATATTGGCCAATAAGTGAGGAATAAGCTGGAATAATTAGCTATTGTTATGACTAAGAGCTTGTACAGATTTACCTTTGATCTTGATTGCATCACTTGTGATGACAAGAGAGATGATGACTCAAGATGACAACGATGGCGATCAGTTGGTAAGAAAACTTACCTGAAATCGTCAAAAATGAGTTACTAATCCTTTTACCATTCTTGGAAATGGCTTTTATGTAGTATATAACCGGTTTGACCAGCCTGTTGGTCTAGTGGTTAGTAACTCTGACTGCTGAGCTAGAGGTTGTGGGTTCGATTCCCACCCAGGACAAATAATTGTGTGATGAGCATGATCATTTGTTCTGTGTCTAGGTATAATTTATCTAAAATATGTATGTATTTAGAAATATATAAGTAAGTTTATCAGCAGTCTGGTTACCATAGTACAGGCTCTGCCTAGTTTGGGATCAGGCGGCCGTGTATGACATGTGTCAAGTTATCTTATACCTTTAAACGAACAATGCTAATGCAGGGGGTTTCAGAGGCGATAAATCGATCTAGCTAGATTAAAAACAACGAGCAAAGTTCGGTCATTTGGGTACTTATATGAACAACGCGAGAAAAATATTCAAAGGGAAATTTGATACCGATTCATTTGTATCACATCATATCACACGGTAGCTCTTTAGAGGATAGAGAATAGTTACTATCTTTTGACCTAACCTAAATAATAATTTTGTATTAGGACGATTTATTTTGCAGACATATACATTATCAAGCTGACTTAAGATCTACTTAATTTCTGATAATTCTTGATTTAGTTACTGACCACGTATTGCTGGTGGGTTGTTTTTTTACGACTGACAAAACATATGATGCTGTCAAAATAACTTTTCTGACTTTTCTTGCTGACCTTTAAAAAATGCCATTTCATTACTTCCCATTATACAACACGGTTGTAAACTGTCAAATAAAATAAATTCCTTTTTACTAAATGCCAAAACAATGCGTCGTCGTGTAGAAACGTGCATGTATGAAATAAGACGCGGTGACGTCATACCCCCCTGTTGTCAAATCATTTACTTTTAATGTTTTTATTTTTACAATTAAAGGTAAATAACAAATTTGTAAATAATAATGAATCTAATTTTTCGAAGTCATACATATAACACCTAATTTCCTGAGGAGTATTAAATTTAAAAAATGAAAACTTCTTTAGGCACGTTGGGCACTTTTGGCATGGGGTAAAGCACTCAACTCGCGTGACCGTCACGCTAACGTGACAGATTCTGATGTGTCAGTTATGTTTTGACATCTGACGTGCACTCCTACGACTGACAGTTTTTTTTAACAGCAGTCTCCAAGCCTATTGTAGGTAAGTGGTTTTCACCTGCGACGTAAGAAAATGATAACTTATCTTTAAACCGCACATACATTTTAAAGTTAATCCAAAAACCGAAATCAAATCGCACATGCGTGATTCAATAGTTATACATACTACTATTGTTATACTTATGAAAATATATAAATATTACTGTTTTTATAAAGAGAAGCTTAATTTTAGAGGTATACGTATATTATACTAACCATCAAATGACCTCGTTTGTCCCCTATATAATAAAAAAAAAAATATATTTAATCAAATCATTGAAATATTCCTATATTTGGATAAGGAATAACGTGGGTAAAATAAACAATCAGACTAATTGAAAAATTATGTTGTGTAGATAAATCTGTGACTTCAAAACATAATGTTTTGTACTCCGTAAAAAGCTTTGTTACCGACACCGTAGTAATAATTTTACAGTAGAAAGCTTCTGACACAAATTTCGAATTATGAGTTGTCCTGTCGTCAAATATATCTTCTTTAATATATATTTCTTCTGTGCGTGTGTATATTCCTTCCTACTAAACGGCTGGACAGATTTTAATTAAATTTTTTGTGTGTCGTCAGGTGGATTCGAGAATGGTTCAGATTTACAATTGGACCCGGTAGATGACGCTGCGATAGGGGTACAGAAATATTATATTTTTTAAAAGGCATTTAAATCTGTCCATTCGTTTCCAAACTACGATGCCACAGACAGATACACAGACACACAGACACATCCAACTTATAACACCATTTTTTTTTTTGCGTCGGGGGTTAACAAATAAAATAAAGCTGAAGAGTTTGTTTTTTGTATTGAACGCGATAATCTATGGAACCAGTAGTCCGATAAAAGAAAATATTTTTCCATTTGATAGCCTCTTAAATCTTGAGAAAATATAGACTACTAGCAGCGCCCCGCGGTTTCACCCGCGTAAGTCCCGAACCCGTATTAATATCGGGATAAAATAGTAGCTTATATGTTAATCTAGATCTCCAGTTATCTACATACCAAGTTTCATCGCAATCGATTCAGCAGTTTTGACGTGAAAGAGTAAAAAACATCCATACATCCTCATAAACTTTCATATTAGTAGGATACAAAATCACGCAACTACCGTGAGGAGCGGATCAGAGGTCATAAACGCGGTTGAAACTAATCGGAACAGCTAGTACTGGATACAATTCCTCTCAGCCTATCAGTCAAATGGTTTCAGTCCCCCTGGAAACATGTTTTACCTAATATTGTTAAAACTGTTTGTTTTTTTAAAAGAGTGGCTGTGAGTTTGTTTGCCCGATTTCTTCTCACATTGCTCAACCATTTAGCAACGGGCGGTTATAGATCGACACAAGCAGATTTGATATTATGTTAGCCATTTTTTTTTTTCTCTTTAATAATCTTATATTTGACAAAGCAAACTATTGTTGCGGTGACTCTGTGTGTGTTGATCTAGAAATTTAATTATATTAATAACTAACAGTGTCACACGGTTTCACCCGCGTAAGTCCCGATCCCGTGAGAATATCGGGACAAAAAGAAGCCTATGCGTTAATCCAGGTTACCAGCTATATACATACCAAGTTTCATCGCAATCGGTTCAGTGGTTTTTGCGTGAAATAGTAATAAACATCCATCCATCCATCCATCCAAACTTTTACATTTATAATATTAGTGGAATTTTATAAATTGACTGAATTGATGATCAATTTTATGAAATAAACATATTGAATTTGATGTTCAACTGTTGCCACCTGGCATTCTAGCCATCATAGCCAGAGGGCCTTACATTGTATATTATTATTTAATTATATATTAATGACAGGTATTAACATTAATTAAATTTTATGAATTGTCTTGCTTATCGTTTGTATTTATTTAAAGTCTATAAATATTATCCATGATAATATAAAAAAATTAAAATGAGTTTATGTCGTTAAAAGAGATTTTGTTTTTCTATTCACGTAGCTTATTATTGATTTTGTAAAGTAATAATGTAATAGTCAATGTGTAATTTAATGACTACTAGAAAGTATATTTATTAGGTCGCTGATGCTCTGCAAACACATTTCCTGATTTCCCTATTTAACAGTTTCAATCTGGTTTAATGTAATTTGCATTAGAACGGTGACACAAATGTTTGCGGCATGTTATGTTAAATTAGGGGAAATGTAGTTAAACTATAACCTATTTGTAATAATACATCAACGCGCCGTTGCCATGTGCTGCTGGCATCATTAATAATGATTTAAAATAATCATAGTCTAGGGTAAGACGTTGTTATAGTCGATTTTAAGGCTCATTTACGAGTTAGATTAATATTATTTTAATTTAAAAATTAACTGTTGTAAGAACATACATTCTCTGCGAGATCGAGTCAGAATACGCAGACGCACGAAAATTTTTCCTTTCTAGGGTACACCTGAGTCTCCAGCATTAGGACCCAGTGACGAAACACGAACGAACGAACACAACAGTGTGGTTTTAGTCAGTTCGGGTCCGACATACCAGCTTCGCGTTGACCCCGGTGAGGTGATGATCCGTGGGGGTATCAACATAAAAAGAAACGAATGAAGATTACCGACATAGTCCAATGGATTATCAAATTAAAGTGACAGTGGGCAGGTCCTGATTGAGGGAAAAATTCTGGAGTGAAGACCACAGATCGTAAAATGCAGCGTAGGACGTTCACCAACAACATAGACAGATGATCTTGGAAAGATTGGAGGTCGACGGTGCATGCAGGCCGCTTCCAGCTGGTGTTTTTGGCAGTCATTGAGACAGGCCTATATATGGCAGTGGACGTCCTAGGATTGAAATGATGATGATGATCACGAACATACTTAAAACTTGAATTCAAAATGAATGTTGATATAAAAATAACTACCATATAGTATGTATTATGTACGGTATGTATAGGACTGTTATGTGTTACATTAAATAGATAAGACATCTGTAACATTGTATTATTCAACAGTTTTGTAAGTTTGTCAATTTATTTTTTATACTGACATGAACAGATCCGCACATTCTATCATGAATGATGATCTTCAATAATTTCAGTCTTTTAACACTAAAAATCTTGGCTCTCCAAATTCATAAAATAAATTAAATTGCTTAGAGTTTTTTGTTATTCACATGATCTACTATGTGATAAATATAACTACATCATTATTTTTTCTCTCACACGGCCATTTGATCTTAAACTAGGCAGTGCCTGCACTGTGGTAACCAGACGGCTGATAAACATACTTTTATATTACTAAATACATACTTATCATCAATACTCAATACATACATACATACATACATACATACTACGTACAAATAAATAAAATTGAAGTGTCTGTTTGTAATGTCAAAATAATAGTTTTTTAAACTCATACAGTTATTTGCACGATACCTATGCCTAAAAATCAATTTTAAATTTTACTTTGTTAACACTTATTGTCAAAGTACCCATACTCGTTAAAAATTCTAGTAAATTCTTTGATATTATCCTCTCAAGATTTTAAGAGAATATTCTAGAATATTCTGGTTTCAAACATTTTGTCAATAAGAGAATTTACTTTAGCTCCATCCCAAGCGTATACTATCTACACATACACTTAAAACCATTATACCTTTTTATGATAAATCAGTTTAAACATAAGTATGTACCTATTTATGTACTCAAACCAGATTAACTCCAACAAGTGACAACGCTAATTTAATTACAATTCTCAGTAATGTTTACGAGACATACATACATAGGTAATGTTGATCTAGGATATTTACCCAAACCGTGCACTTAGGAACACCCACGTACAACTTGCTAAATTTTAATGTAACAACGGTTTTGACTGCATACCTTTGAGAGATTACTCAAGAGAGAGAGAGAGAGTACTCTCTGCGTTCTTGGCTTTCTAAATATAAACAGAGCCGCATTTAGTATTCTTTGCAAGGGTGTAAACAAACCAGTCTTTGTTACAACGATGTAAACAGTGCCTCTACTACAGGTGTTTCCAACTACGACTAAGTACACTAAATCCCGCGTGGTTTTCGGTAATAATATATTAAATATTTAATACTATTTCAACAATGCTCATGGATTTTTTGAAGTGAAAACTTCTTTAGGCACGTTTTCGCGCTTTTGCTATGGGCAAAAAGCACTGAACTCATTACCGTCACGCTAATAATACATATATAGATCTACTAGAGGGCGCTAAGAGTTGAGTTTGAGTTTTGTCAGCTCCTTATTAACTGTATGCACTTATGATGATGTCACTAGTAGATGGCATCACTTTTTGAAGTGAAACCTTCTATAAGCACGTTGGGCACTTTTGGTATGGAGAAGAAGTACTGAACCCACGTGAATTTCACGCTCAAATGACATATATTTTCATGATGACATATATTTGTATCTGTGTATATGTATATATATGTATATGTATATATATGTGTGTATGTGTTTTCACTTCTGACGTGCAGTTCTACGACTGACAGATTTTTTTTATCTAAGTTGTCAAATGAGAGACCACAGGCCGTTTTTAGGTGCCTCTACTCGTGTCACTTGTGCATTGCTAATGTTCACATAGCTCTGTGTTTACGAAGCAGAAGCTAACATTACGCTAACAGTGTTTTAGTTCAGGTTCGGTTCAAACTTTAGTGTTTATGACTGTAACATCGAATAGACCATATATTTAGTTCCTTGACAAGATATTTATTAAAAAATGCAATATAAAATATAAAATCCGACTGTGTTAAAAATACTAATTAGGTAAAAGCAATACACATTATATCACTTCCAGAATTGAGACGAATCTAATAACACTTCAAATGTGGTAATCAAGTGAGTTGGAAGACAAACCCCTGTTCCATCACTACATAATATATTATAAAACAAAGTCCCCCGCCGTGTCTGTCTGTCTGTCTGTCTGTCTGTTCGCGATAAACTGAAAAACTACTGAACGGATTTTCATGCGGTTTTCAATAATAGATAGAGTGATTCATGAATAAGGTGTAGGTATATAATTTGTATCCGTTCGAAGCCGGGACGGGTTGCTAGTTACTGAATAAAAAAATCCATCAAAAGATATATTACGCTGCAGCGCATCCAAAAAATTAGACATACGAGTCCATTATTCGCTCAAAAAACATAACCGTGCTTCAGCAGTTGCTTAAAAACAGGAAGGTAATTAACTACAGTAGTAGAACACGTGGTACTGTTATAAAGTTGTCCAAGCTTTATTCGTAGTAAAATTCGATTGTCGTCGCATTCTCTAGCAGTCTTGGCACGCTCGCCGGTCGCCGGTCGCTCGTCCCAAACACAATTGTTCCTGTCTCACGAAAATTTGCATGTATATTGGTACACCTTCCATTTATCTCGGCCTGATATAAGTACGGTGTAATTTCCACTTTTGACTCAATTTTTTAGTATATAATGTCGCAGTATGATCATAAAGAGAATTGTTTTAAGGTTTTCAGTCGTTATCTGCCAGGATAATGTTGGATTTTAAAGCTTTGAAGATCTGAAGTCTAAATTGAAGTGTATTTTGATCCTTCTATAGGATTTTATGGTTTAAGGTTTGATAGTATATGTCCCTTGGTTATCTCAATGTCACAACGTCAATTTTAAAAACAGCAGCGTCATACAATCCTTTTTAAGCACTATGATTTGAGTACAAAAATGCATTTTAATAAAATGTAATATTTATAAAGTACATGACATATTATGATCATTCTCGTATTTAGACGATTGCCCGGGTCTAGTGCTAACTCAAAGGTATTGTGTTATCAACTGACAGTCAGATATGGATATTAACCAATTCATATACATTAAAAATAATAATGAATAGTGAACACATTAATTTTACTCAGTTTCAAGGTCTCAAGAATTACTACATTTTTGCAACTATGAAAGAGGAAACATACTCGCTTTTATCATACTTATAATAACAGCTCTAATAAAAGAGTTCAAAAGACGCATCGTGACGTTGCAAGCCAGCATGTTCCAAATTATCGCTTTGAATATTACTAGAATGACTGCACGTCTAAAATAATTCCGAAAATTGAAATTGTAATCCTGAAGAATTTCTTCCTTGGTTATGCTATCTAGTTGCTATTCTAGAATGTACGTATTAAGGTGGTTAGGCTCCAAATCGTCGTATTGATTTTCACGTGCTTTCGAATTAGTTTCGAAGCGTAGTGCCATACGATTCGTTAGACGAGAAAGTACGATTGAGTGACTCCTCTCGCATCGCATCAATGGCTTTCACTGAAACACATCAGCTTGTGTTAAACTTATCAATACTAATGGTCGCTGAGAGGTTAGAAGTCGACCGTAATTTTTTTTAACACTATAGCTCATCAATTGATCACAGAGGCAAAACAGAGATATTGAACTGTTTTGTCTTTTCCTATCTTTATATATATAATTCTGTATGTATGTCACTGAAGTCCTCTTAAACCGCTTTACCGATTTCGATGATTTTTTGTGGGTCCATTGATGGTTTAGATACACAATTCGACCCGATAGGTGGCGCTGCAACCGGGGCTAGGTCACTTTTAGTAGAAAAGATATTGTGTCTTTAAGTCAATCTCAAGATGATTTAGATTTACGATTGGACCCGGTAATGGCCCTAGCAAAGTGTCACTGTTATGTTTTTATGATTTTATTTTATTTGTCTTGTTGTCTAAATGACTTAGGACACCTAAAAAAATGTTTTTTTTTTAAACTACAGCTAATATACGTTAGGGATTTTCTAGTCAACATTACATACTTGTGAGAGAGAACCTGTCAAAACGTAAGGTAAATAATAAGATGAAAATTTAGGCAAAATACATAATATTACATTATGTTTTCGAGGGCTAATTAGTTATGTAAAGCAGACAAAGAACTTCGATATTATTTATATCAATTTAAAGAGATATTTAATGCTTAAATTATTTAATGAGGACGCATTTCAGCGAAATTCTAATTTTTTACAAATAAATTGCTTGCACATATTTGTATTGTTAGGAACTGGATATTTGTTTTAAACTTTAGTCACGTCCTGTCTTTACAGTTCTTCCTATACAGACTTAATTTCATTCATGTAATTCCTTTAAAATACTGTGATCTGCTACTGAAATGGAAGGGCCATGACCGATTTGCGAACGTGACTTGCGAACCACTAATAAATTTACTCAGTTTATTTACTTTCTTTTGGTTTGATTTCTTAGCTACTTTTAGTTTGGTGTTCAAATAAAACAATATTTAAAGCGAATGGTTAACTTACCCTTACAAAGATATCCCTTTTTATTAGGTACAAAAAAATGTAATGTGAAAAATATAGAAGGAATATAACAAATTGATTACGGGATTGAAAGTGATTACACGAATAAAAACTCGATTATTTTTTCTTATTAGTTTTCTGAGCAGTTTTTATGAAAAAATATATTTCTAAGTAGTTCTCGTTGTCTCGAAGCCCTATAAACACTTCGCACTTTGCCAACCTTATTTCAACCATCGATGGTGGAGCCTTGTTCACCACCAGACATATAACACTAGTGATGTTTGGCAGCGGTGTTATACAATAGTTCCTTTCCCAGACGGCTTCAAGTCTTCAAGTGGATGTCATTCAAGTAAAACGATATGAATGCATATAGCATTTTCTGAATCACATAAATAAAATGTATTTCTCACTAGCTTCTGCTCTCGCTCTTCGCTCGTTTGAATGTACAGTTTGTAAATCAATTCAGGTCCTATCCTACGGGAAGAGTTTTTTTTTTTTCTTTTTTTATCTTATTTTCTGAGTTTATCTTCTGTTCTGTCCCTCTGACAAAAAAAATAAATGCAAAATTACATTGATTAGTTAAGGCGTGAACGCGTTAAAAACAAATAAACAAACAAACTCATTTTTTGGATTTCAAATATTACTTAGGCTATTTGTGAGAAAGGCAACATTTTGTACGATACTACATTTGCAAATGTAATTTGGTCTGTCCGTATATCTGTGCACTGTAAATGCGAGGCGGGCACGAATCTCATGAATTTTCCCTCGTTCGAAGTTTATTCATCTAAGAAAGTTTAGCTACAGTTTCCAACTTCATGACAGACCTCGAAGGGAGCAAAAAGTTGTGTGTTTATTGTTGGCTGGATTAGTTAGAACGTCGTTTCTATTAAGTTGCCGAGTAAAAGGTAAAAAAAAAACGCTTAGATCGAATTACCAAACTAAAAATCATTAAAAAGTTTTGTGTCTATTATTAAAAGTTTGACGCCTTTGTCTGTGATATCTGACGTAACTCCCAAAAGGATTTAACAATGATCGTTCTTAAATCTGTTCCAAAAATACACACCTTTACCAGCTAAATGGGTTAACAATACGAGTATAACGTGCCTGTGTGATTTGTTTAACAACTTAATAAGACTAAATATTTACACGTATGCATTTGTATATAACTATCTACCAGTCGAGAAACTCCACCGCATCGCAATCCTCGTGTTGTAGCTACCAGAAATCACCACTCAATATTGCAATGCTATAAGCCATCCCTCTTTTCATAAATATAATGACATCATAGCACACGTTCTTCATGACCCAAGTGTGTTGATTATTTATTTCGGGGAAATTGTGGCCATCTACCGCCATCTTATGAAGACTATGGACCAAAAACTACACTGCTTCGGACAACTTGATATTTTAAATTATGTTTTTAAGTGCTTTAATACAGAGATAGAGCACAGTATTTCTTACATTGGAGTCGTCAACGGAAGAAAATTCATATTCAATATCTTTATTTCATAAAATTTGTCTTCAAATATTCGAAATGGTTAATTTGAAAATTTGAATTATAATTAAAATTATTGATCAACATACAGAGTCACCACTGCAATAGGTTGCTTTGTCAAACGTAAAATTAAAAAAAAATTAATAACAGACAATACCGTATCTATAACCGCTCGTTTCCAAAGGTTGCACCTTGTGAGAAGAAATCTGGCAATCAAAATTTTGTAGGAAAGATTCTGTAGGTGGGAAAACTTCCATTCCATCCATTAACCTCTTCTTTTCTATGAAAACGTGCAGCATTTTAAATGTCATAATAATTTAAGTTGTTAAAAGCTTATCATTTTATTTCTTAGGTACTAGGTAATTTAAAAAAAGATATTTTTGCTATCTATCATTTGATAACATACGACTATTTTGTTTAAGGGTATAACGTCTTTTCTGTTCAGAAGTAGATTTTTCATGGCTGAGATTATTATGATGATGATAAATTATTACTTTTTATCTTTTCACAAAGGACTTTTTAACCTCACACAATTTTTATTCCCTACGCGAAATTCACGAGAAATGTCTAGAAGGTCGATAGTCACAATCATATTTTAGTTCACGTCTACACTTATGCGGCTCAGTGCACCCTATTAGACCTGCGGACGTGACTGTACATACATACATAATTAATAAGTGAGGTAGGGGTGGCAAGGTAGGAAAACATTGAGATAAGTCTTAAACGTGCGAGTTTTGTGCTCATGTGCTTTTAGGGAACTATGCAAGTTATTATAGTCACGTTAGTAAAATGGTATTCTATAGATACAATTAATAAAAGGCTCATTAAAATTTTTTTTTTTTTGGAAAATGCTTTTCCTAGTGTATATGCAACATTTCTAAACACATTACGAATTTTTATACCAATTTCAATGATTTTGTTGTTAATATTTCTATTCGGGTCACGATTTTATTCGTAATGACTCAATTTAAGACGGCTTGGCATCAACATGCAAGAGTGGTCACGGACCACCAAACCACCCTCTTGAAAACCGCGGTCTGCTTGCTTGAAGTGCGGTGTCTGCCAGACCTCAACATAGTAGCGATGAACGCTCATACAGCATATCATTACATAACTTATCTTGTTCTTAGACATTGTTTTGCACATGGCTAATACGTTACTCGTAAGCAGGAGAGGTTCGTTATTTTGAAACTGAAAAAGGATACTAGTAATAAGAAGTACAATAATACTACTTCAATTTCGTAATGAGTTTATTTAACATTATTATTTACATAAGTCGTTTAGGATATGTCTCCACATACTAGTCATTATTAAGTATTATAAAACTTATTTCTAACTTTAAATGTAAGATATATACGAAAATTATTGAGCTCCTAAAACGTATTATAAGTAGAAAGAAAGTTCTTACAAGTTGCTTCTTCAAAGTCTGATTTCCTACTACCGTCTATTTTGAGCCCTGGAGAAGTGAAAGTACAAAGGTTTATTTTTTTAAACGAAGAACGAAGAACTTCTCACTTGCACTTGTCAATAAGATTTACCTTTGCAAGTAAGAGCAGAAGAAGAAGATTTGGTTTCAAATATTAAACAATTTGTTTCAATCGTGTTTCGAGTTGCCTGTTAAACTCAAAGTAAGTTCTGGAAGAAAAATCTCCTTAAAGAAGTTTGACCATAGTATATTACTAATGCCAATATTAAGCACAGAAACATGATACGTCGGAGTAATTGCATCTTTCTCAGAGAACGTCTATTAAAATGTGTTTACAAGTTCATTGTTCATTTAAATTGGATGAATGTAACATGTTTTCGATTTGTTTGTATCTCAATTTACATCATTTAGCAAATAAAAATAACATCCTAGTCCTAATCCTTTAAGTAGGTTATTATTCAATACAAAAATAGTGACGTACAAACAGATTTTCCTGAACAAAAGAGAATAAAGATAAAACCTAACGATCTACTATAAAATCTAATGAACCCAAAGTTATTCAATTTCGCGACATTCTTACTTTCTTCCAAAAGAAATGTAATAAATTTTATATGTACTGTACAACTGCTTAAGTTATGTTGATTGTTGAATTATTGAGCTCTCTGTGTGTTTATAGGCGGCAATGTGATCTTTTACATTTTTAAGGATTTCGGTGGAGCACAGACTTATTCTGGCAGATAGAACAATGCCAAAATAACAATTTCCAGCGTGTTGTTTGCAGATAACAAGGTTTTTAGTCTATTTTAGTGAAATATGATGATATTTTTTGCAGTTTATAAATCGCAGTACCTACCTACCGAATATTTCCAGGTTTTGTGATCTCGGTGACAATAATCATGTGTTTGTATTTTTCCTTTACCAATCACTTTCAAAACTTCTTGAAAACTGAGGTTTTACAAGCTAGCTTGATGTATTAAAGTTACACATATTCAATACAAAAACTTTATTTTCGGTGTCAGTATTTAGATTCATTTTCCAGGCTGTTATAATTGAAACAGCAATACAGCTACTAGAAAAAACCGTGGACTTCTCGTTTTATGAAAGAAAACATTGTTTCCATGTCAAGTATCCACCAAAATGTGGAAGTTACGAATTTCACACGGAAGAAATTTCACCAAAATTTATTGAAGTTCAAGAACCGGTTAAGGCTATAAACTATACTTTATCATCCCCGTCTTAATGTAAAATGCCATTTTAAAACTAACAAAAACGTCATGGTGAAATGCCAAATTTTCCTCAAGTCCACAGTCATTTACAAGCCTTTAAACTGTCGTAAGCAAGTTTAAACAAAAATAAAGTCAGGGTTGGTGCAGCAGTTGCTTCTCTTGTCAGGATTTTGCGGTGCCTTTACCCATTTGCCGTGGCAGTGGGGAGCGACCAAAGCGTAGAAACGTGTCGCGTGGCCGGCAACTCCATGGCCACTGCAACGCCACTTTAAGTCGCGCCGTAGGGCCGCTGTCTCGCAGAGAACGCACACTGTGTTACCTGGAAAACAAGATACAAGTTAGAAAAACTTAATTAATGAAAGAGGGTGCTAGGGTCTGCAATGAGTCGACTCGGTAGGTGGATGAATTTGACGAATAGAAGAGAGGCGAGTGAGTGAAAGTATTTAGAATATTTATTTGAAAAACTTCAAGGGAGTATTTCCAAATTGGGTAGCTTTGTCTGAAATATGGGATAACTGATTTATACAGGGTATATTTGAAAAAGGAACACTTATTTAAATCACTGAAAGGGCATAATCCTTAACTGTACACTTTCCACCTACTTTTATGAAAAACAGTGGCAAAAATACCTGGATATTCAAACAGTCATAACTTGTAAACGGAGCTTTTTTTCAAAAATTATTATTGTAACTGCATGCTAGACTGATTCATAGGTATAAACCATTCATAAGTCAAGATACCACAGTATAATTTGTAAAACAATTATTCAACTATGAGTGGATTTGATTTGATTGTTGATATGGATGAGTGACTTTTATTTGACTTTTTTAATAATTTTTTTGGTTTCGCTGTTTCCCTGTCCCTCCCATTTTTTTATCAATTAACGTAGTTATTGTTGGCTCCTTTATTTTGAATCACAAATGTAGATACCTGTTCTCTTTGATAGTTTAAGAAAGCTACGATTTTAGAGTTTAAAGTCCAATGTACTTATTTATAAATTATAGAACATTGAGAACTACTATCATATCTTATTAATTAACATAACAAAAAAGCGAGAAAATTATTAGAAAACCAGAACTAATAAACCTCTGATGACGTCTTAATTTTATATCATGCCTTTAAAAACAACTTATTTTATTAACCCTCGACGCAAAAACGACGGCGTGTTACAAGTTTGACGTGTCTGTGTGTGTGTGTGTGTTTTTTTTTTCTTTATTGACCAAAACGTTTACAATGTATTATTATTTAATAAACTAAGCCACTCGCTTAAACGACGTAGGTTTTTATGCGAGCGTAAGTTCGCATGATAATCATCAAAAATTACACATTTTCTAGATACACATTAATTATTATTGTCTATGTATGTACACAGACATGTACATGTACACGTACATGTACACGTACACGTACACATACACGTGCACACACACACAACATTATATACATAATATTACACATTACATTATTTTCATCCAAGCTTATAGGAGGCTGTAGTTTGCATATTTTCCATTAAATGTTTTTGTAAAGTTTTTATATAAGGTTTATTAGTGATATATTTATGAATTATTTGTTCTGATAAACCATTTACAATGTCAGGTAGTAAGTAACGACATGTTCTAGTTCCATATAAATTGTTAAAATTTTGCAAAGAATATTTTTTCAAATATGACAGCTGTCCTAAATTACTTTTACGTGTTTGTTCACAAAGCTGGTCTATGTTTACAATTTCTTCTTTCATGATGGAAGTTTTTATTTTCGATTGTACTGGTAATACCTGGCAGTATTTAAATAATTCATTGTAATTGTCACCATGTTCTGATTTGACATTAAGCGGCACAATAGCTTTTAATAATCTTACTTGCATTTTATATATTTTATCGATGTATGTTTTGAAGGTGCGGCCGTAACTACATAAACCGTAGCTAATAACAGAGTCAGCTAGTGCCATATACAATAAACGTAAAGTTTTGAACGGCATTTTGTACTTTAAAATATACAGTTTACTAAGTATGGCTCTTAATTTTTTACAAACATGTTCTATATGGGCACCCCAGTTAAATCGGTTGTCTATTATGAGGCCTAAGTACATATGTTTATTTACTTGATCTAACTTAGTACACGAGCTACTAGGCTTGCACATGAGGTTGTCATGAAGACATTCATGATCGTGCGCTATTATACTAGGAGTGTAGCTACTCCTATTATGTGATGATTCTATACACATAAATTTAGTTTTTTGAGCATTTATCACCAGGCCGACGTCGTGCGCCCATTGACACATTCTATTAAAGTTTGTCTGAATTTTGAGCTCAGCAGTTTTTAAGCTTCTTTCAGCTACCACTAGGCAGGTGTCATCAGCAACACATTTGGTTTACATAAATAATGTATTCATTTGGGCCGATTATTGAACCTTGTGCGGTGCCTTTATCTGTATTTATTCTGGTACTGTATGTATTTCCTACTTTTACTTTCGTGCACCTGTTTTGATTGTAATTTTCGAAAAGTTGCAATAGTGGTCCTCGTATACCTCTCATACAATACATTATATTGTAGCATATCAAAAGCTTTGCTAAAGTCAACGAAAATAACGAGCACGTGACGTTTTGCATTCAGGTGCTTGTTAATATCGTTGGTAAATTGACACAGTAATTGAGATGTACTCCGGCCTTTTTGAAAGCCGAATTGTTTACAATGTGTGTGGCATCGTATGTGATTTTAAATTAGATTTTGTTTTTTTTTTTTTTGTTGAAAGGTGAATTAGTCGGGAGTGTTCTTAGCTATGTTTGGCTTTAGCTATGGCGGATTACATATTTTTTCACAACTCCCTCAATATGGGTATCAAATGAAAGGGCTTGATTAGTAGAATGATAAATTTTAAATCCAAGATGGCCGTTCATACTATTTTTATTATTTTGTGTCGGGGGTTTTTACATTTTTAATTTATAGTTATTTATGTAAACTAGAGATCGCCTGGCGATCGAATTTCGACCTCGTTTTTAATGTTTTGTTTTATTTCATTGACCAGTACCAATGAATTGAACTTTCATTGTATACACCTTTGTACCACGACAAGTCACTGGACCTTATAGCTTGATGTAGCCGTTTTGACATAATTTTTATTAACTTTATAGCACATATTGTTGAACAATTTTAGCTTTCTTCTTTCTACATATAAGCTTTAAGTATTCTAAATTTTAAAATTCTGTAATGCGCGTTTGCTTATTAAATTCAAGACAAAGAATTCTCATCTCGCGTTAATATATAAGATGGCTTGAATAAAGAAACTTGTCTTCATTACATTTTAAAATATAAAAAATTGGTTGTCTGTAAAGTCGGTTTACGGACGATAATTTTACGTGATAATGTCACCGATTGTGCCTCTCTATCGCTTGTTCCGAGTTCTCGCTTGCACGCTCGGTTCAGGCGGAACGTGACAATGAGTCATGCTTTTTCGTGCGTGCAGCCGGCGTTCATCGATTTATAAGACGTTATCACGTCAAAAAAGAATCCTCCAAGGAACAATTGTTTGGAAATTAGAGCTTTAGTACAGAACACTCGCTTTGCAGAAATACCATTTGGTGTATTAAATTAAAACGAGTTTTGCAAATATTTGTGAGTATAGCTTATGAGTCACCGGGAATTCTAGCTAAGCCGACCCTTTAGATACCATAATATGTTTAAAGACATGCGATACTGCTCAATCCTTTGTTCCAAGTATACTTAATAATAATCTATACAAAACAGTTTGATCTATTAAATACTGCTGGCTTTATGTTGTTGTGTATTTCTGTTAACAGCAGATATTTCAAAACATGTGAGCCTCGGGCTACAGCGGGGCATACAATTGATTGGCAACGTGCTATAGATATTAAGGTCTCGTTAATGAGTATATATACATGTAATGGGTGTAAGTGTAACGAAAAACTACACAAAGGAGTTTCTGTCAATACATATCGCGATGCAAAAGTACGTTCTTCATAAAAATGTAAGATTAAGGCAGTAAAATGATTAATTTTCTTCGACCTATGCAATGTAAAGCAACTAAAGCAATTTTATGGCAATATCGCACCAAGTTCGCTAAGTAGCAAGTGGGCTGATGGAATGAAATGTTTTAATGCCGTTTAATTGATTACATTGCAGTTTTTCAGGCGTATGTGGTATTTATTGATATTTTTATATTACTATAATACTCACTTTTCTAGCCTTTAATAGTGATCTTGTGTCTTCAGTCTTTCAAATAAAAGATTACAGTTCATTAGGCATTGCTAAGTATTGCCCTGCGCCAAATCCGAAATGAACGCGCATTTTATTCCACAATTACATGAATGTCTCTAAATGATTGGAATCCACGCTTATTAACTGGACCTGTAATACTGACAGAAAGAAAACGCGATGCCATTCTACTAAGCCAATTAAAAGAAATTTTAAAGGGCTTTTCAATTATCTATTTCAAAAGAAAATATTAGCTTCATCAAATAAACCGCAAGAGCAAGCAGTAAGCAAAATGAATTGGTTTTCTCGTCTATATTTTTAATCAAAATTCGCATCAGAGGTACGATGTTTGAATGTGTGTGATCTGAATTAGGATACCATTGAATACGTACCCAAAATGATCAAACATAATTATTATTACTTGAGGGTATTCTTTTAAAGGTTTCCTCAATTCGCGGTATAAGAACCAGATGAACGTATCTACAAAAAAGCCAAAAATGGTGTCACAAAGTGCTCTTTTATGAAATGCCAAAACGACGTAATTGTAAATGCAATATTTCACAAATTCCAAAATAACAAAGTAGCTATGGAACCACAAGGAATATTTTTGCTCTCTTGTAAAATTAAGAAAATGTAGATACGTTCATTTGATTCTCATACCGCGAATTGAAATAGCAAGGAGTTCAAAAAACACCACTCCTATGATGGATCATTCTTGAAAATTTTTTTATGCACCCTATGGGCAAACGAGCAGACGGGTCACCTGATGGTAAATGACTACCGCTGTAACTCAAGAGTCATAAGTGCATTGCCGCCCTTTAAGGTGGGAGTAGGGGAAGAGGGGGAAGGGGGCAGAGAGTGGGAATAGGGAAGAGGGGATTACAGGGGAGGAAAGGACGGGAATAGGGGAGAAAGGATGGGTTAGGGCCTCCGGTAACCTTACTCACGCGGCGAAAAGCAATGAAATCATTGTTTCACTGCGGGTTTTCTGTGAGGCCGTGGTATCGAGCGTAGTCGAGCCGGCCCATACGTACTGAACCATGGCTCTCCCACGTTACGTTACCTAAATAAACAAGAAATATGAATATTTTCATATTGGACGTATACTGTTACAAACTTACATAATCAAAATACATAATCTTTTTGCTCTCTAACTTAGTTTTCATCTAAATATTGAATTAAATTGTCAAGATCCGTTAAATTGTTTTGAGAGAAATTAACTATCGGTCTAAGATTATATTCATTAATAAATTCACATTAAATTTTGATTTGATTAAAGATGGAAAACAGTTGGTAATAACTGAGATAGCTATATCGATTAATTTTGGAACTTTACTTGAAGGTTAGATCAAACTATTTTTAATTTATCTGTTAATTTTGAACCTAGAATACTATGCTATAAACCAGTAATAACAATGACCAATAATGAGGATGTGGTACATGTATACGGTAGGTATACGTGGCTTGATGTGATTTCTGGTCAATTCCATATCACCGGCTTTTAGTGCAATGACGTTGCAACGTCTCATGAGCGACGGCAGTATTATTTACATAATACAGACAATTCTCGATGAAACATATATTTAATGGATTGTATAAATTGTATCGAGATATAATAAATAGGTTAAATATAAAAATAAAATAATTGTAAAAATTCGAAATTCAAAATTGCGCCGTACTAATAGATGGATAATTGGTATACAACCAATATCAAATTACAGTAGTATCGCGTAGAATTCACAAATGGCGTAAGTAAAATAAATCAACTCGCGGTCAGCATTTTGCGTTGCGCCACCGAGCGTCTGAAGTGTAAGTTGCAATAATCTTTGTTTCAATAACTTTGCAACCGAGACCGCGGACAGAAGCTGGTATCAAAATCTAGACTAAATATATTTGACAGAGATGATTATTTTGTCATATTTGTAAATATTGTGTTCTCCCTATATTTTTATTATAAAATGATGAGACGAAAAATTTGTCACTCGAGTGCAAGGTGTAATATATGAGACGATTGCATCGCGCAGTCGGTAACAGATTAAGTAATTTGCGAGAGAGTTTTTTGTGTACACGAAAAGGACACACCTATAAACAGAAGCTTTTTCATTGGAAGAATAGAACTTAATAGTAGATCCACCAATAAGTCCAATAAAGGAAATTGGACCCGAACTATTAACGAAATTATAGGTCTATAAGTAGATGCTATAGCTAGCGGGATGTCTTGTACTTACTGCAAATGTAATAAAAAGATGATCTATTGCTATGGAATAGACCCTCTTAAGCTATACTAAGATATTACAAAAAGTATTTATATAATTTTCACCGCTGCCTGATATAATAACTAAAAAAATTAGTAGCACCAGAGATATTGAAAAAAATCTTGAAAGCAATTTAAGACCATACAATAAATATTTTGTAAGTAGTCTGTTAGTTATTCACTCTAATTAAGAATATTCGTGAGAAGTATATTACGTGTTATATTTCTTGTGGTATATGTTACTACACGACGCCACTGCCAGGTTAGCGTTGTACTTACTAAACAGAGATTATTAGTTTAGTTGTCCTGTATTTTTGAAATGTTTTTTTATACCAATTTTCGGAACCAATGTTTATTTCGTCATCGGAACATTTTGATACAGGAGTGAGTAAATAACTCAATACCATTCTGTTTCTTTTCAGGTGCTATCCTTTCGGCCGCTATGGCAACTAAATTTCGCAACCAGTTGTGACAGAAGATTTCATCTTCTTTCTTGTCAACTGGTTGCGATAGAAGATTATTTTTCCTTCCTATGCTACCGGTTGCCAATCAGGAATTTTTCTAAAAGTGAAGTTGCGATAAAAGAGCGACTTTCCTTAACAAGCAACCATTTGCTATGTTTGTCAGTTACTCGAGTGACGTCTTTAAACTTTACATTATACTCCTCTTAAAAAGTTTAACATTATAATGAGAGGGTTTTTCCTGCTCGTACCTGCTTATCTACAAGATACATGCATATTATTATGTATAATGCATTATCATACAATAACTGTCGGCATATTGGGGCAATTCCTTACCAAGGGATGGGGATTGATAGAAATATACGCGGAATTAGAGAGGAGTATTATACTCCCCTTAAACTCCTCTTAAGCAATATTTGATTAGTCAATTGTGACTAATCAAAGGTAACCCTTGTATTACATGAGGTGTTATACTGTGTAAATGAGGTCTTATTTATTGTACCAATAAATTTTAGTTTGACTATTATAACAATTCTTTAGCAGTTTATACGCGATGAGGTCAATGAACAGCCATGCATTGTAAATACACTGTAGAAGAAAAACTATCACTACCTTGGATTTAAAAGGAATCGTAACTCAAAAAAGTAAAAAACAGAACTCAAAAGAAAACATAACTGAATTAAAGAAAATACAATAATTAAAAACTAAAGATTTAGTTTCATATCATGCATTGCACTTCTCCCATTTAAACTAAACTTTCTAAGAAGCATCAAAACAATGCAATCTGAAACAATCTATATTTTTCAAGGAAAGGAAATTTCAAGATTGCTTTTCCAGTTTCAATTTTCTTATGACGACATATAAAAATTAATACATACCTTCTCTAAGTGCCTTATAGTCGGAATCCGTATGGCAGGCCTTTGAGACTTTGGAGACCTCGAATTGCGCGCAGTACCTGGACAATACAATGTGGGAATGAGGAACGGAGAAAATAAAACAGCTTTTGGACATTATTGATTGAAGAAAACATATCAATTGAGGTATGATTTCAAATCATTTGGTAAAGGAAATTAGCTTTTATAATAGTCCAACGGGTTTTATACATCATACATATTGTGATCATTTCCTGATCGATTCCGACCAGGAAATGACCACAATATGATGTATTTTGTACATGTTTTTTTAGTTTCGCAATTATGGGATGTAATTATAATTAAAAGTGAGTGATAAAGCTTGAGAAACATGTCCAACGTGATAGAAAAACAATATTATTTCTTAAGCAAAAAGTAATATCATCTTTTTCGTGTTTATCGATTCATTAGGTATTTTAGCATTTAACGTTAAATTCTTCCGAAAACGCATATATTGTTTCATTTTGTAGAATTGGTACTGACGTTTCTTACATTTATAAACGATATTATTAACTTTATTAAGTAACAATAGAATTGGAAAAATTTAAGGTTGCATACAAGTATTTGGCCTACCTGACTTTAGAATCGGGAGAGAAATAGTGATAAACGAATAAAAAAAAGACAATTATTTACAAATTTTACAACTATTCAACTATAAACGAACAAACAAACATATGACGAACAGGCAGACATACGAGTGATCTAAAGGCCGAGAAACAGCGGGCGTGACGAGACGGCAACGGGGCGTTAGCAGGTTACAATGTACTAGTTAATATAGAATATGTCACACTGCCGCGTCACGATCGACGCTCGGCGCTAGAACATTCCAACCGCTCACGCCGCGTCGCCGCACTAGCACCATCCCGCCCCGCCCGCAGTCTGTACCAATCTTTATAATGTCTCAGTTTTTATTCGAAAGTGCGAAATCGTAAAAACGGTTCTTGTCTAAAATATAAAAATAAATGTTTGTTCGTATTTTATATACGACTATTTATGAATGTCTATTTTTATATCCAGTTTTAAAAGTGAGGCTTTTTTATATCGATTTAATTTGATAGATATCTCCTGTAGTTCTCATAAGCACTTATAAAAATTTAATACTTATGAAGTTATGACTAGTAAATATTCGGTCCTATTTAATATTGACAGCGCTTGGTGAGTTTGACTCCTTTACACAACCGTAATTAACTTTAAAGTATTTATATATACGATAACTAAGTAAACTAATGAACTAATTAAGAGCCTTTCTGCCTTTGTAACCGTTTTCTGTGTTTTATTTAAATTCTGTTGACGTGTCTCTATTTTTTTTAATACAGCAATTGTAAAAGTAACTAAACGCTCTCAGTATTGTGTATAGGTTTCAGTTGGAAACTGTTTTTTGTTTGATTCCTCTTTTTTGGTGACGGCGTCCTTGGGGGCGAAGGGGTCTAAAACATTTCATCTTACCTCTACCGTTACTTCGAATTACAATTGACAATTGAAATGGAACTTACTCTCTATGTAAATTGGATTCAGGGTCATCAGGATTCCGAAGTCTCAAATTCTTGCGGATATCGACCGTATCATTTGAATGTCGGCTTACAGATAATCCACCGGGTAGAATCATCGCAGTCTCATCTGTTGAAATAATAGTTATTTAAATTATTTCAGTTTTTTTAAACAAAGAATATTTTAGTAAAAAGCTACATAAGTGCAAAAAATACATGTTTATGGAAAAATATCGAATAGGGCCCGCTAATGAGATAAGTGCTCTTAAATGTTTATTTTGTTTTTAAAGCTTTCATTTCTGTTAAAAATATTCTTGGCCTATTTACTGCTCTAAACGAAATTAGTGCATTTAACATTCAAAAGCTAGATAACTAATACAGACCTACGTATATACTAGTATCTACTAGCTATATACCGGCTAAAGGTATGGAAACTTATTTCATAGTCAGTTTATCATTCATAGTCAGTCAAATTTTAAGATTAGCTTAAAAACCATGAAGATTTAGCCATTTTAAGCCAATCCATGAATTTTCACTGAGGACCTTCATTAATAACAAATTTAAAAAAAAATTAGGATTCCGATCTCTCAAGTTAATAATAAGCGGCGGTAGCGTAATGGCTAAGACGTTGGACTTGCGATCGAATGGTTACGGGTTTGAACCCCACCCAGTGCACTACCGACTTGAACCCACTCCTAACACAAGCATTTAGCTTAGCTGGAGGGGTTAACAAGAATAGAAGTAACGTGTGACCCACGTTGCTAGTATTTTTAAACAATCATCTTATTTATAATTACCTCTTAATGGCACATCACTGTCTTCAGAGCACCCTCGATGCTCCTGGCAAGCTCTGCGCTGAACTAGCGAAGGGCAATGTCTACCACCGTGTGCGGGTGCTTGCACCACTCTCCGACTACGCTCCATACTGCCAGACCCACAGTTGGTGTCACAACTTGACCACGGGCCCCAGCCGGACACCACACAGTCGATTACTGCGAACAATAGAAAATGGTTATAAAGATTTCTAAGGACATGCCAAAAACTTAAACTTATTAATTTCAACGCCTCATCTTTCAGCAGCTTTCTTAAGCATATACTGAAGTATACATGACATAAAAAACAGACTGCAAATGTGTCCAGACTCAAAACTTTCTGGCGTCAACCTTTTAAATTGAGTTCTGATATAAATATAAGGTAAAATTACCATAAATATCGGAAAGTTTTTTGGGTTTATGTCTTGTCCCGCCGCTCCTACATAGGTATATTTATAGCTTTGTTTATATATATATATATATATATAACGCTGAATTGAGTCGTTGAGATGCTAACCTAACACACAATATGTTAGAAAAAAATAACAATCAGTTCGCTTTATACAATTTATAAATGTGCTAGCCATTTTTATTATATGTTTTCCTACTAGACCAAAAAGCTTTTAGAATGATAAACGGTAAATCCACAAAGCAATAAATTTTATACACGTGTTCTTTAATGGATCAATCAATGATTACATTTGCGCCAACGCTCCTTCTTCCGATTATTGATTATGCCGACGACAGCTATCTTAATCTCACCGAAACACAACTTGATAAACTTGAGCGACTTCAAAAATTTTGCATCAAATTTATATTTGGCCTACGCAAATATGACCACGTTTCATAGTTCCGACAAAGGCTCAAGTGGCTACCAATTTGCTTTCACCGGAGTACTCATATCCTTACGTTTCTATACAATATATTGTTAAATCCATTGACAGGGAGTCGATAGATTAAACCTCAAGGAACGCTTTAAGTTCCTGCATGACACACATTTAAAATGCCTGAGGTCAACCGAAAACTTGAGAGTGGAAATGCCAGGACATTCCAGCAATTTTTATGATAAATCATTTACTTTGGAAGCTGTGCGTTTATGGAATAAATTGCCTGTTGCTATCAGACGAGCACAATCGTTAGCTAAGTACAAAACAATGTTACAAGAGCATTATCTGTCACTATAAACTTATATTTAAAATATGATGTAAACACTAGTGGCTAAATATTTTATACTAGCAGTTCCCGCGGGGCTTCGTTCGCGTGTATATATTTACTTTAATTTAGATACTTATAATTTTATTTATTTGTATTGATGTATAACATTAGCATGTACATAATATTTATCTATTTAGCTGTACTCTGTACATTCAAACAATATCAACACACTTACACACATCCTCACATACACACATCCCACACGCAAATACACAAATAAAAAAGAAAAAAGAAAAATAGTAATTAAAGGTCCCAGTTAAGAACCAGTGTCAGGCACTCACCAGTGCCCGGCACAGAGCTGAACTGGGCTCCCATTTTGGTGCGACCGCGAGATGACTACTTCTCGTCTTATAAATTTTAAGTTATGTACATCTCATTAAACCCAGCTCCCTGTTTACAATTTGTTAATTAAGTGTTTCATTCTGTTAGCGTCTCGTTTAGTTGTGCCAGAATAAACGTATTGTCTTTCTTCTTTCTTTCTTTCTTTCTTCTAATAGATGAAAGGCATTGATAACCTTTTAATTTGACGCCAAAATATACCACCTGTTTAATAAAATAACTCCAGTCTATCCTAAGGTTGCCTGGAAGAGATTGCTTTGAGCGATAAGGCAAGGCAAGGTAAAACCCTGGTGTGCAAATAAAGTGAAATCTATTTATCTATCCATTAATGGAGTAATTTACAGTAATAAACAACCTATATTGTAATATCCTACTATATAAACATAGCGTTAATAACGCTAAAGTTTTAAGGCCACCATTAGCTAACAAGACCGCCATATTATTCCCGAGGGTGTCGTAACAGAGGAATAATTACTTAGTGCCTGAAACCTAACTGTTTAAATTTTGATAAGATTACATTTATACAAGTAAACGAATTGAAGTGACCTCTTTTAATGTCGTCAAATCATCCAAAAGCTTTAGAATAAGGTAACATGACGGGATTTACTATATTTTCCATAAAATATTTCAATTAAAAATTATGATCACGATTTGAATGTCTAGCAATGAGAACATATTGGGATGGGCAAGTAAATTAAGAGTAGCAGACATCAATCAACTTTACCCATTACTTTAAAGCACGGGTAACGTTATTTGAATCAGGGAGGAAAAGATCTCTGTAGCCAATAATATCAAATCAAATCAAAACCGTAAAATTTCAATTAAACCAATAATAGGTATTTTTGAATTGTCAGGAGTAGGAGTCAGTCAGACTAAGTCAGTCGTGAAGCTAGTTGCCTGTTCCAATACGTAGATCCTATGGAGAAGAACAGGCACGAAACTCCAAGGACACTCTTTTTCAGAATGTTTTTTAAAAATTTTTGGTTACATTGCTTATGAGCGTAAATGAAATGTGAGGACAATGTAACATACCTTTTATTATAAAATATAAATAGACGCGCTAATTACTACTATACATATTTAAGTAATAACATAATAACGCAACAGAAACCAGGACTAAGCATAATTCGCAATTCTGTATTATAAGTACCTCTTTAAGAACGATCCATTGTACTCCAGGGCATAACAAATGCAACCCAAAGTTATTCCTCACATCACATGCTATCCTTAGTCGGTTAGAGGTACGTCTCCATTCTATAGTTTTTAAAGTACTACTAGCCTGTAGGCCTTTTTTTTTGTAAGGGGACTTAATCTATACTAATATTTAAAGCTGAAGAGTTTGTTTGTTTGTTTGCTTGAACGCGCTAATCGCAGGAACTACTGATCTGATTTGAAAAATGATTTTACTGTTGGATAGCCCTTTTATAGAGGAAGGCTATAGGCTATTATAACATCACGCTACGACCAATAGAAGCGGAGCAGTAAACGCAAGTGAAACTGCGGGGACGGTTAGTTCTTAATATTTCTACGGAATATTTTACACGTTTCAAATAGAATAAACATAGAATTGTGTTCTTAAATGCTTTAGAAATTATGGAATAGCCGATGTTTTATTAAAAAATGTGACAAAATGAACTCGAATGAAATAAGGCTTAATATTTCAATGATTTATTTTCTGTGCGACACAATTTCTCAAGTCATCAAATCGTTAAGTTGCCACAGCGCTATACAATACAAGTACAATAAAATAAATATTAGTAATATGATATAAAAAATGTTTCGTATTTTTTTAGAGGGCCATAACCTGTATTAATTTGAGTAAACCATGACTAGGAAGACATTCCAGAATTTGGGTTTTGTTTGTTTTTAGAGAACCTACAAAAAGTGGCGAAAATATATTCGTAATTATGTTACACATTAATAAAGAAACAAAATTATGAATAGGCTTAATGAAATGAACTTTACAAAAACGAGAATATAGGTATTGTAAATAAGGTAGGGAAAATAGCAGAAGCGCTAAACATGCCTGCCTATACAAAGCAAAAATACCCAACATTATTGTACGAGTTAACTCGTAAATTCCATTGTACAGCCTCCATTCAGTCCAGTACTGCCCTTTTCGTCAAACGGCCCGTTTCACTGAATTCTCCCCGGCTATAAATTAGCAGTGTAACACATTTGTTACGGTTAGTCACGTGAAAATGTCCGCTGGTGTATGAACTCCTGTTACCTGTATGTTATTTACCGATTTATGCAGAACGGTGTATTTCCAAAGGCGAGTTCTCACGGTGCGTCGTACTGGTAGCAAGTCTTTGGGCTGGTACCCGGTCAGCCAGCTCTACTCCAACAACAACCAACTCTCTCTAGCCATGTGACTTTAGTATACGGCTAGCATGAAAGGATGAGATGGGATATAGGATTTATCCTATCACCCTGTGTCTAGGCGGCTAGGAGAGCGGCATAACGAGCTGAGAGGTGAACCATAACCGTGACAACGTCTTCCCTTCCGATCCGTTCCACCACGTAAACAGTTATAAATCAACTGTTTTTGTCAGCCAAAGAGCTTAAGATTTCCAGTAGCACTCAAAGAAGCTATTTTTATGAGATATAACAGCTTGTGATTCGGTGATAAATTGTGACATAATGCTGGCTATTAAAGTTTGCTGTTAAAGATGGAATGTCTAACAAACCATTTACAAGAAGCTATTTGACGAGCCATTCCATTAAGCCCGCCATTACTGGCGTTATCTAAATAGAGACGGTAGCCACTGGCATCAAGCTATTGATGAAGGCAATCCATTAAAATAAACGATTTCGAATTTTCGCCAATGCAAATGATACTCGTATCGTGTATAAGGTTCATTACACTTTTTTCAGAGGTTTTGTTTTTAGAAAGAGTATATACAAAACATAGCTTGGTATAGGCGTAGTGTGGCAGTAAATAGATAATGATATCCTCTACATTGCTTGGTTTTCATTGTTTATCCTTCTTAAGGAAAGAAAAAGGAACTTTAACTTATTATGTATTCTGTGCGATTACTGGTAGTCGCCAAACGTCGACTAGTAATTCATTAAATTAAATATGAACTGATAGTAATAAAGATAAGCATTGAAGGAAAAAGAATCTAAATTTTTTTTTACTGATAACTCTAAAGCTACTTTAGTAGATGTTGACGAGCTTTAGAACAAAGCAAAAAAAAAAAAAATTCAGTTGACAAACAACAGAAAATCATACTGATATTGTGGGACGTAAACTGCTGCTTAAACAAATAAAAAAATTCAAATATAAGTAATACTGAAAACCTTTTCCACAATGTGAAAATTTGATGAAACATTTGAAAACATGAATATTATACCTAATCAGCTTCACAATAACGGAGAACCTACCGTTCCCCATCAATATACTTAAAATTTTCGCATCTCTAATTCCCACGGTGTCCAGTTAACGGCCATAGGATTGCACCATACGTTACGTTGCGTAAGTGGCACAAAATTATAATTGGCAAGATGTGGGTGTTTAATAAACCCCTGCACACCCCTTCGGGAATACAGGCGTTAGGGAATCTTTAAAGAAGCACATACGGCACCACGATAATTGACATCGCGAATAAGCACAGGAATAGTCTAGCTTGCCGTGCTAACAAAACTTTTCGTTATTGCGTTTCGATATTGACTTGGTAACTTCCACACTGTAGCAAAAAGCTCTATCCACTAATATCGCTTTATAATTTCAGGTGAAAAAAAGGACTATCTACTACAGTTCTTTCAAATCAAATTACTTTATATAGAGGTACTTGCTATTATTGTATTATAATGGTCAACAAGCCAAGGGATCATTGGTAAATGGTTACGGAAACTACAAAACTCATGATACTAAGATTACACTCTGATAAAGCTCTGGTGATCTTATTCACTAGCATAAAATGTCAGTACTTCGACCGTTCCGGCTCACCACGGTCTTTTATTTTATTGGAGCTTTTTTAAGTGAGTTTAAGTAGTTTGTTATTAAAATAATATTTATTGCTACGAGGAATATATTTTTCAGAATCTCATTCTAGGTCTACGATGATAAGGCCGCGTCCTTATTGTGTACCTGCAAAATTTCTTTTTCTTATTTCAATCTTACAGATAAACGTCAAAAATTTGCTTATCTGATATCGAACTATAACCCAGCCGCGCCTTTACTCAGAGATCACTTTATCTATCGTCGAGGACAAGGTGTAACACCCTCGTCTACAAGAGAATCAGTAAGCCGTTTCCATTCGTATGTTTGTAGTTGCTAATCAATATCAAATCATCGTGTTTCAGTGGGAAAACACCCTAAAACTGTGGCTAAGATAAAACAAAAATATTAACATTTCAAACGAGCCAATATAATGTTGTGTTGTTAAAGTGATTGGTTCGCAAAAGTAATTTGGAATTCAATATAATTATAATTTTCGTGATGTTTTCTATATTTATTTTAATCTATGATAAATATGTATATTATAATTTTGGCTGCAAACTAGTATGAGAAGACTTTTAATAAGATGAGCGACTTCCACATGCGAAGCGAAAACATAGATACTTCAACATCTTTGCAAATACAAGCAAAACAACGTAGTACTTCTGATCCTGAATCTTAATATATTAATATATAAAACTTCTCAAAATCATCCCTTGGGTCGCGGTCCGCCAGGCATGATCACCTCGCCTTATCGGAGGATTCTCCTCTTGTATTGGAGGGACATAACACACGTTTCTCCACAAAGTTACAAAATAAATTTGATAGCAGGCAGAACAAAGTAGATTTTTCCTATAATTAAAGGCTAAATGACTGGACAGGCACATCCACTTCACAAGAGACCGCATTTGACAAGTAACTATTATCATATTCCGCAATATATCATGTTTCTCAAAGCAGTAATGAGCAGATAGTGGTGCACAACTACAAAAAGACTATGAATATTTTACTGCTAAATAATCAATGGAATCAGTATCTGCCTATTGAACTTTGTTCTATTCTATGTTTAATAGGTTCAAGCCTTCAACGGTATCACTGAGTGATTTTTATTTTTTAGTATGTTAGCTTTTGGAGCATTTCAATAAAATGAAATTCAGGTGGCATCAGCTTGCATCCTGTTTACCTCTCGTGTAACACTAACACTATTGTACCTGAAGATCTGACTTTTAAAAAGAGTGGCCATGAGTTTCTTTGCCAGTATTCTTCGCATAAGGCCCTACACAAACAGGCAGTAGATTTTGGTGTTTTTCACCTAATTTACCTTGACAATCCAGTACATGCTGTGGCGTCTGTTTGTGCCGATCTATGATTTTAACTCTAGCTTCAATTTAACGTTCATAAATGTCACTTAGTGTCTTAATTGAATAAATAATTTTGAATTTGAATTTAAATTTGAACATACTCGTATTGTAAACTTATTTGTTTAAAGGAAAAACCGATGTTAAAAAAATAACATCGCCTCGTCCGTCTAGTCATAAGTAGTCAACCATGAATGAGACGAGGCGTCAGCAGTGGCTATAAATAAATGTAACCAAAGCCTATTTACAGACGATATTGAACATACGAAAAATACATAATGGGACGCCGCATTATGTATTTTTTGTATGTTCAATATCAAGCGATATCAATGTGTCAAGCGATATTCAGAGTTCAGCTAAGTGTAATAAAGTTTATATTGCCCCATCAGCACAATTTTCATTATTTAATTATTGGAAATACTTTTTTCCTACACATTTGGTGTAGGAAATTAAATTGATATTCCATTGAATAAAATCGTCGATATTTCAACACAATACTGTCAATATAGTCACAAGGGCGTAAGTCACTGTAATGGATGGCGGTTTCAATGTTTGCTGATGACGGTTGTTGATTATAATTTATCGGTTAATTTTTCAGTTTCAAACTTATGTACTTTTATTCACTTTTTATCAAGTCTTGTCAGTAAAGCTGGATGGCTTGCTGGTTAGTTGTAAGAGGATTTATCGATTGCAGCAAATGCTCGACAATATGGTAGACTCCTTTATGCAAGATTTCTTGAAGTCTGAGATATATTTCTTGGCCCACTGTCTTTATTTATGATGTAAAGAAATAGCCTAAATTTAAAATCATTAACGAAAGACTATATAAGACGAAAATAGCCTAAACTTACAGTGGCCATTCTGAGCTAACGAAGTACGATTAGTACTTAACTTTCAGCATCATCAATAAACTGAACAAATATTAACCCACATATTGTTGTGTAAATGATAAACCTCATCTGTGGGTGACAGACGCGACATGAGAAGTTACGTTAGTCCTTTTTTTATTGACTAATGCTGTATTCCAATATTCAAGAAACGATGCGTTTTGCTTACAGACGGTAATATTGGCGTTGAAAATTCAACGAAAGCAAAACGAATAGTTTCTTAAATATTGGAACGCGACATAATGTAATTGGCATTTGTCTCTACGCCTATCCAAGAGAGTTCTCGCTTATGTTTTAACATATTATTATGACGTTATCTGTAGCTTCTGTCGTGTCATGAATATTCCACAAAATTCTTTAAGCTTTTAGAAACATCTAGTCTGTCTTTATTTGAAAGCGATACCCTCTTGTATATAGATGTAGCTGACAAATAAAATCTATATATGGACCCTATCTAAAGCATCCATTAATCAAGAGCATTAGATCAAAAATGGCTTTCACTAAAATGTTCTAATACAACACCATACTCAAGACCAAAGTACCAATTTGCCAGATCATTTGCTCCAGGCCATAGCTTCATAAATCACCTCAAAGATTTATCACTGCGAAACAATTCTACAATATTAAATAAGCGATATATTCAAAAATGTCGTTACGAGCCCTGAGAATGTTCGAACACAAGTCTCGAGCGAGGTAATGGCCTATAAAATGGCCTTAAGAGGCCATTTATCATCGGAGAGTACGTTCAAGGCTGCCGATAGCCAATTTATTGACATCTACAAGGGTTTATAACTTACCTACCTCAGTTGTAAGTGCATTTTTGATGACTCAATTCTTTGGAAGCTAGATTTATAATTGTTTTACCTACATATTACGAGGGTAAAGTAAAAAATTCTCTGAGAAATACTACGATTTTCATTTAAAAAAATATTTTGTTTTTCTACATGGTAACTTTTTCGTTTCTCCAACATCACTATTCCTTCACAGAAGTGAGAGTCTTAAAGCTTGAAGGCTGTGGAAATATCCCACTGCCACCCTAATAATACTAATAAATTTGGTAACAGTTGGAAATATAAGGAATTCAAATCCTGAGAATAGAGGGGATTCTTCCCAAACCTCACAGTTATCCGATAGCCAACGCCCCTTTGTGAGCAGCTGCATTATCCTGTTGAAAGATGTTTTTTTGTTGTGCTTCTTCAAGCTAGGCCTTTTCTCGCGAAGCTGTTTCCCACCTTTCGCTCACTTCGTATGCCTATCGAATCGTGCACCTTTGCGATGGTTTCCGGTGTGGTTGCGGCTTTTGGCCGTTCTTCACGTGGGTCATCTTCGAGGGACATGCGACCATGTTTGAATTCAGGTGCCCACTTTTTAATGGTTGACATTGAAGGAGCGGAGTGAAAAAAGAAAAAGTCCACGTAAACTTTTGTTTTCTTCAGATAAATTTATTTCGAAGTTATTCCAACTAAAACGATCAATTTTATAACCTCACGATATTCTAGTTTATCCATTTTACAAAAACACGCAAGAAGTCTACTCCAAAAAGAGTACTTCTGAGCTTTAGTTCACTTGTCAAACGAAATAATCACAAGTGCATCTAGGCGGGAATCATAATTTTTTGCTGATCAGAACGCAATCTCTGTGCCAGGCTGAGAACTTTTCACCTTACCCTAGCACATAAGGAAATAGGTAAATAAAATTGAATATTACCTTACAGTGTCATTGACTTGGGTCATTTAAAATACTAATGATTTCCGATAGAATTGGAAACGTGTCCAACAAGCATGTGGCCGATAAATCAAAACAGCAAATTTAATTATGTCAGACTATCATTTCGATCAATAAAATTATACCACCAAGATCACATATCCAAACGACTTGACAAGTCGAGGAGTCAATGCAATAATAGGCGAATTGTGAAACTGGAACGTTCTGTCACGGTCAACTAACCGATGTATTTTAATTGTCAGCCAGTGTTTATATATGATGCTTCACTTTCTAGCGTTGGTAACCTAATATTAAAACAAAAGCTAATATGGATTTTCATTCTATGTTGCGGTATCACACAGCTAACTATGCACATAGCAAAATATAATTATATTATTATATAATAAATTATGTCAAAGCCATAACATTGATTTTAATGGTTATTATAACATCAGCCAGCGGCTCCGCTCGCGTAAAAGTCATTTTTTCCATTCGTCTGGATTTTTTTATATTAATTTATATGTTCTTTACTGTATTTCTGGCAACGTGTATCCAACATTTCTTGATGATTGGATGAACGGTACGGCAGCGCATAAAATACGAACAAACAAACATTGATTTTTATATCTATGATTACCATTAAATAAAGTTAAAATATTTCAAATGATAGATATGACAACGCAATATGGGATATGAAACCGTTTGAGCTGAAAAACGAAAACGCCCAAGCCGTGTCCAACATTGGTCACTCCACATCACGATTTCCTAAGTGTTGTATGCATTTACAATGTACTGGTGTACTTACAATAAAGTTTGGCAACTCACCGTGATTTGCCAAACTTCATTGTAAGTACCGGTAACCGAACACACCAATTGTTACAAACTCTCTTAACTGTAGACAAAAACAGATTTATTGGGTTTACATAATATGCAAATTGTATTCAGAAAATAATGTAAGTTGATTTTTCTCGGACCCCGACCGGTTGATTACAAGTTAAACTAAGTTAGGGAAAACTGATGTTTGATCGGTAATCCAAAGTAAACTGTTGGAAATGAAAGGAAAACATATTATCGAAACATTAAACATTAATCTGAGTTTTAACTCTATTAGCGAAGTTTGGCTATTCATGAGGAAATCGGAAGTTTTGACTTTTTATTTTACAAAGACGGCCATTACTACCGACTTCAAAAAACGAAGAGGTTCTCAATTCGTTCGAATTTTTTATGCGGGTGCGGCAAGTCTCTACTACATTTTCCGCTTTCATTGATTCTTTTTTTGTTAGCAAGGAGAACTTTTGGTACTGTATAATTTGGACAAAGTTGCCTTCAAAAAACCATAGAAACATAGTCATAACGCTTTTGCAAAGGTATTTAATTTAACATATGGGCAAATAAATCTTTGCTATGTCAACAGTATTACAAGGACTAGGAATAGTATTTTTCTAGACTATAAAAATCGCTGTGTGTGTTCGATAAAAGCATAGAACCGCGTGAAGCTCACACGACAGCTCTGTGACATGATACTTAGAAAAAGCCGTAGTATGGGGATATTTTTTACATTTTATGTCATTAGTACATGTATGACCACTACGTTATAGCCTTCAACGAGTATATTCATGTTATCAGCAAGTTTTTTTTTTTAATGTTACAATTTAATAATGCTTTTATGTTGTTGATAACATGAATACTCTTTACTTTTTGACCAATGTTCTAATAAAAAACACTATGTTTAGTGTATCTCTAACAAAAAACTTGAATATTATTTTTTTATGCCTAAGTCCCGCAGTTTCTGATATTATGTACTTCTGTTAAGTTTTTGTCGTTACAAACAGTTCCAGCATATCTGTACGAGCTCAGAAAGAATAAAAATATGCATTACAACGCATTCCGGGTATGCTTTTTTTATTGTGTGATTGAATAGGCGTTTGTCTTCCAACTCATGTGACGGAAAGTGATGATGAAGACGAAGATGGAAATAACGACACAAGCAAGCTAGACAATACCATTATCTGTCTAATCAATAGTTAAATCAAGACACAACAGCATACATGGCACAACGGAGCCACGGTTTTAGTTCCAACTAATCTATCAGAAACAATGTCTTGATTAAATGCACTATTCAATTACAGTAATTAATATGACGACGTGTAAACCTTGCTAAACGTTTTGTCAAGCTTGGTCTGAGATACTGTTAACACATTGGATCTATTCAGTAATGTACATACATACATACCCTCACATCTGTATCCCTGAAGGGTTAGGCAGAGGTATATTAAACACCTACCATTTGCCAAGTATAATTTAGTCCGACTCACGTAGTAGGGGCCAAGAATATTGTGGTCAATGGGGCACTTTAGAAATTAGAGATGGGAAAATTTTTAATGGAAAGAAAGGGGATGTTGCTAGGCGTGGGTTGAGGAGTGTGAACAATAGCTAGAGCAGGCCAGTGTCGCATACCTGTAACTCTAACATTCATTTCCATTTTTTTAAGGAATACTAGTAACGTGGGTAACACATTACTATTATTTTTGTTAACCCCTCCAGCTAAGCTAAGTGCGGCGGATGGCGGGTGACGGCGACGTGAACCCACTTCTAATACAGGAGTGGGTTCACGTCGCCGTCGGTAGTGCATTGGGTGGGGCTCGAACCCGCAACCACTTGATCGCAAGTCCGACACCTTAGCCATTATTTTTGGTAGATACAACATTTTTTTTAATGAACACCATTTTTATTGTGCTAAGTGTAATTTTTAATCACCTATTCAAAATGGAAATTAAATTTTAAATTCAAATTGCACCAATCTTCTTCACTTCTTCACAACAGCCTGTGTAAAATAATCAAGACATTTCAATTAATCCAATTTCTAAGGGAATAATTAAAATGCAACAATGCATTCTATTCGTTTCGTCGTTGAATGGGATATTATTACATCCACATTTTGTATACCTATGTGTATATTTTAGTAGGTTGCATATATTACCGATGCCGGATGCTTATACAGGAGTAAGTTCTCGTCCAACTAAGTTGGGGTCGGCTTTCAGTCTAACTACGATACGGCCAAACTTCGATATTGTACATGAAGCGTCTGCCGTCACACCTCCATAACCCAAGTGCTAGGCGACATCGAAGTTCTGTAGTTAGACCAGGTTGTCGGACTTTTTAGGGCTCCAACTACCAGTTCCAGTTTAAGAAAATAAATGTTTTAAAATACCTTGCAACATTCGATTCGTTACTAAAATTACTTTTTATTTACTTTTATTTATTTGTTAATTTGTGAATATTAGAATACATTTGCAGATCTTAAGCTAATACATTTTTTTTCTGTTCTTTTACCAGATACCACCATTAGGCCTGCAAAGAGATATCAAAATATTTTATTGAATAAAAAATATACATTAAAAAGTGAAAGGTGTATAATTTTCTGTGACTTCATATTTTTTTAAATAAAGAAAAAACCATAACTAATAATGTTATGTCCAAAAGTGTGAGAATATAAAATAGTAAAATAATTATCGATAACTAAACATTAAAAATACATTCTTAGATCATAATTAATTATGATTATGTCATCACGTTTAATAAAATAAACTGATTTGAATATACGATCAGCTACCGTTTATTTAAGGGACACTTTAATTTAACAAATTTTAAAATTCAAATGTAACTTCTTTTAATAGTTCATTCAGCAGTCGGTCCCTCATCGTCACCCTCACTGCTAACTATTCTATTTGACTAAATCAGTGTTTTTTCCCACAATGATGATAAATCATATTTTGACACTGAATTTTTGTGTTTAAGACTGTTTGCACAAGTTCCAAATATGTCTGTCAAAAGACAAATAGTTGTACTTATATTACTCTTTATAGATAAATGTATGTTCTCCGCAATTTTAAACTTAAAACGTTTGATATAACCGACCCATAGGCACTACATAACCAGCTATGCGTATACACACTGCTCTCGGTACAGTTTTCTACAAGAGTTGACCTAATTTTAACGGGGAGGTCGGTGTACGTCTGATTAGCTTCCCCGTGGCTATAAAAAGGCAGATTTGTCATGCTTTATTACGTCCACAATTAACACAACATCACAGTTCTGTACCGAAATAGCTAGAGGGAACAACAGGGATATCCAAATACACTGGCATTCTCCACCAAAATGGCCTATTCAGTACCTGAGAATGAATTTTTCTTGTAGATACAGTACATCTACGCTTACTCCCGGTGAGTGGTACCAGTACCAAATTCATATTTAGAGCGCTTTTATTTCCAAACCTTATGAAAAATCCAAAGCTTGAAAAAAAATGAACTTTGACTGCCGCCTAGCGTGGAACTCAAACACCGAATAAATATGAAAATGTGTACTGGATTTATAATTATCCAAAACAATTATAATTATTGTTTTCAACTTATTTTGTTATGTGTGTATAAGAGCCCTTACTATATATACGGTATGACACTTTGACGAAGTAGAATAGAATAATAGAACAGAATAATCTTTATAATACACCAACGACATACTGCTTAAAAAAAATACACAAATTGGATATGTACAATAGGCGGCCTTATCGCTAAGAGCGATCTCTTACAGGCAACCTATGGTTGGACAAAATATCGAATAACGTGTAGTTTTGGTGTAAGATAGAAGAAAAAAAACGCATTAGTTGAAGTACTAATAGCAGCGATAAAAAATTTTACTGCCCACTAAAATCGCGACATTCAAGTTTAAAAACGGGCGGTTGACGTCCAAAATTATCAAAGCGTTTTAACATAATATACCACAAATTGCCCACAGGCGAAGTTTGTAATATGACAGTCTATTTAAGTATGTCCCGTGAGGGGAAATGTCACAAACTCCGACCTTTAACACAAGAGCAAACCCAACGAACTTTGGGGCATTGCAAAAAGCTTGGCAATGTTGGACTTTTAAAGCAAACTTGGAAAGGTATGTAATGAAAAGCGTGGTTATTAACACTTATAGCAAGCAATGTTTGCTCATAAATGGTTATACATTTAGGATAAGTATGTGTGTAATATTTGAAGTACATGAAAGTAATAAATGTAACAACTGTCAGCAAACCAAATAAATAAATAATTTAAGTGAAAATCACATATAAAGGAGTAGTAAATTGTCATATTTGTTTTTGTTTATTTTTTGTTTAAAAAGAGACAACTCCCGCATTAGGAATTACTCCTGTGTCGCGGGGGACTTTACAAACATACAAACAACGGACACAAAGAACACCCACTGGGTGTTCTTTGTGTCCGTTGACAGAGGTCGTCCCCATGACACGAGAATCGAACCCACGACCTCTGGCTCAGGAGTCAGGGTCACTAACCACTAGACCAACAGGCCAGTCATATTGAAATGAATTACCGTCGAATTTCGATCTCTGGGTGACCATTAGTATAATTAATTGGCATAATAGCATGAATGGCGAAGGAGATGATGGCTGGTCCATGCGTCATACTCGTGACCGGGTGCTGCTTGGGGTGACTGGTCGGCCTAGTCAGCGATGCTTTAGCCTATACTATTATTTTGGTTCGATCAACTGCAACTCTAGCCTCTTAATCCAGTCACGAACTATTTTTAACAGTAGATTTTGTAATTGAATGAAGGTAGATGTGCACCTTGAATGATTTCTATGCTTAATAGGTTCAAACCTTTAACGGTATCACTGAGTGATTTTTATTTTTTAGTAAGTTAGCTTTTGGAGCATTTCAATAAAATGAAATTCAGGTGGCATCAGCTTGCATCCTGTTTACCTTTCGTGTAACACTAACACTATTGTACCTGAAGATCTGACTTTTAAAAAGAGTGGCCATGAGTTTCTTTGCCAGTATTCTTCTCATAAGGCTCTACGCATTTTGGAAACTGGAAGTTATAGATCGACACAAGCAGGCAGTAGATTTTGGTGTTTTCACCTAATTTATCTCGACAATCCAGCACATGCTGTGGCGTCTGTTTGTGCCGATCTATGATTTTAACTCTAGCTTCAATTTAACGTTCATAAATGTCACTTAGTGTCTTAATTGAATAAATGATTTTGAATTTGAATTTGAATGTGACTGCGAAGCAGTATAATCTGCTCTGAGCTATTTTTTACGTTGGCAATTAAGAAATTGTTTATTGGTTGTTTTTTCAATTTTGTTTTTCCATTGATACTCTTATATGTGATATAATTAAGCTCACTTGCATAAATATAGACACTTCGCATGGTCTAAGTATGGTGAGAAAAATACCTAACATTTTAAATATTTGCATTATAATTAAAAATAATTATTATTGTATAATAATATACCATAAATAATTTGTTTCTTTATTTTTTCCTAATAGATTTCTATTTAATGTGACGGTAACACTAGAATTGTACTCATATATGAATTCTCGTATATGATGTAGAAATTAATTTGGTGTGCAAACAGTTGAGTTAATACCTTAATACATTCTCGAGAGCGTACTTAGAATCCTCATGGTTGAAGTAAATATTGGACAGAATACGAGTATTCCTGTATTATGTAGGTTTAGCAAACGGTATGTAATATAATTGCTTTTAAACTCTTGTGACTTGTATGCATTTCCTAACTAATATTATAAATGATGTAAAGGATGGTTTTGTTTGTTCCTCTTTCACGTCTTAAGGACAGAGGGTACTATTTATCATGAAAAAAGTATTAAACCCGTAGGGATATCAAAATCGATTGATAACGCGAGCGAAGCTGCAGACAAACAATTAGTAAAATGTAAATCATATCGAAAAGGATCGATTCGAAGTATACTGATAGTATTCACGGAAGATCTGGCAGGCTTAACAGGTATCCCGTGAATACGATAGGTCGCTCGTAGGCTTCAGTAGGTCGTGGCCATCAATTTAGCGACCAAAAGTACACATTAAGGCCTTAAGGCGAAGCTCACTCGGGACTCAAGAGCGCCAAGCTTTTTGACACATCGACGTTCGACAAGGTAACATTCTGCTCTGCCTGCCACTACCAGGCTTTTTGGGTATTTTCAAGGAAGTTTCTTATTTATACCTACGAAGAGTCAACGTAGTCGAATTACAGTTCAAGCATTGAAGGTCAGAGTCACAGGTTGGTCTGGCAGAGGTCTGCATTAGACGTCCACAGCCACTTAACAAATGCAGAGAAATCCACTAAGAAGAAAACCTTTTAAAAATAAAAGGTTTTCTTCTTCAGAGCCTCAACCAGCAACCAATCTCGGCGTCATTGAACGTTGCCGATTGGGATCAAGGCAGTAGCTGCTGAATGGCAAATTTTCACTGTCACATATAAAGTTAGGTTACTTTAAAACTAAATCAACTACTTGCCAACTGGCAAAAAAATTCATCTCAAATCGCAGCGGAATACATATCTTTACATATCATCTTATTTAATATAGCTACAAACATCAATATATTATTATCTAAGCACAACGACGACGACGCAAATTCGCTTACAAAATCTAAAGCCCGACATTAGAAGAAAATTGTGCGATAAATACGTAGCCGTCTTGTAAACAGGAGCCTAAAATACAGTCGATGTTTCCACAAAGGCAAGCAAGGCTCCCAAACAAGAAACTAAACTAAATAATTAACCATCAATCCACGTACTTAATTACGATCCTCATTTATACAACTGAGAACACAATCAGAGGATCTGAATGGAAGATTGCATTAAGACGACAATGACAATTAGCAATGTAAATAAGTGATGTCTTTCGGTTCATTCCTCTTTGGGCTCGAA
The DNA here is from genome assembly GCA_949752705.1 of Callimorpha dominula. Classification (NCBI taxonomy): domain Eukaryota; kingdom Metazoa; phylum Arthropoda; class Insecta; order Lepidoptera; family Erebidae; genus Callimorpha; species Callimorpha dominula. The sequence goes on along the minus strand of OX457009.1, from coordinate 8,311,585 downwards.
ATTAACCCACGTTATTTGTTTCACAGACAAGACAAATCTTAAGACATTAACTGTCGTAGAACAATCGAGTAACAAATTCTGAATGCCTACCACCTCATTGTAACTAGAGGCTGACGAGTCGTGATCTTCAGTGATAGATGGTGTTTGAGTTTCAGAAAATAGTAAAAGTGTTAAGTGAATACACTTAAACTTTTTCCAATTTTAAGGTTAAGAGGGATATCAAGTAAAAGTTTAGTTTAGTGCTTCCGATTATTATTATCTGATATTATTTACGTAGATTCTGCAATCAGCAGAACTTCGTAAAAGTTGCTATTTTGACCATTATAGTAGTGGAATATTTTAACTGTAACCATTAAAGACTCATAACAAGTAAACAATAAAAAAACACGACTACCCTGCCAAAATAGTTCTGCCGTGTCTATTTTTGTAATATTTGACAAAGGCTACACAGCCCCCATATTGATATTTTGTAAGGATTCTAACGACACCAAAATAGACATCCAAGCCTGTTAATTCATTTAGAAGTTATGGTGGAATAAAAAACTCACATACATACATGAACGCTGAAAACATTACACTCTTTGTTTTGGACGTCGTGTGAAAATAAATACTTCCTTGAGAATTGCCCCGCATCGTTTGTACTACGGCTAAAGAGAGCCTTTTAATTTGTCGAGTTGTTCCAGCTTAATGGATTAGTATCCATCTTGCTTTGTCAACAGCTAAATACCACGATTTAAGTCCGACAGCAATGAACTCAATGAAAACGGAATATATATATGTCGAGATATTTTACACTTGTAGTTCTTTTAGTACAAACGTTTTGTCGTGTTTTGATACGAAATTGCCGCAAACAGCGTCTAATTGTTGTAATTTCATAACATAAATAAGTAGCAGTGTAAGGTGCACAATAAATATACAATTTATTCAGGTCTCATTTCAACACAAATGAAGTTGAAATAAACCTTGTTATCGATTTGTTATAGATGAAGTACAAAATCTTCTGTGATAAAAATTATATTTAATCTGATTAAGTTACCGATAATGGTTCAATCTAGGTAGGGACAATAAGACTGTGTTCAGATGATATGCGTTGATCAAACGAGATCAAAACGCGCGTTAGGATATCAACGACTTGAACAAAATGAGTGTTCTTGTTGACGCGTGTCAATCCACGTAAGCAAAGCGCGCGTTTAATGCCCATCATCTGAACATGGCCTTATTCCGAAGTAAAATGTAATATATCATACAATATTGAATAAATGCTGATTACATTTTAATGAATATATCATTTAAATCATTTCCAAGAGTTTGAATACAAGAATATTTATAAATAAAAGTATTTCTCTTAATTGTACTCACTTGACTTGACTCACCTAAGTTGTACGTACAATTCATGTTCACAAACTAACTGTGTTTCATACATGAATTTTTCCTATGCTCAACTTACATGAGTCTGATCTACAATAATACATTATGTTTTGTAATAAATCTAAACAAAAAAACTGTCATTGTAAGTGTATTCCAAACTAAGTAGTGTCACTCCAACGCTTTTCATGGAAGCATAGAAAGTTATTAAATTAATCCCACGACCAGAACACTTAGTGAGTTTCAGCAGTTAAATCCCTTAAGCAACCATTTACGATTAGATGACATCGAGAAAAGACGTAATTTTGATTTCTTAAACTCAGTTGTTACTCTCAGTAATAGACTAGGTTATTTTTCGGTATTGGTTAGTTATGTACTCATATTCTAAAGCCTTAGACATCAGAATTATTTATTTATTTATGCGTCTATTACCAGGCATAATATGTCACTCGATGTACTTCCGCGCGCTAAATACCTACCGGCCACTGGTTCGCCGGCGGACCTCATACGCAGTCTTGCGCAGTGGGTTGCCGACAGCTGCGAGATCTTATTGATATATTCTTTAAATACTGTAAAATTCATAGTGAAATTTTATGTATTTTTTTTTTAATTAACCTTTTAACCCTAAACGCCCTTGTTTCTTTCAAATAAAGCACATGTAGGATTTTTGTATAAGTACTAAAACATTGGAAATGAAAAATAAGTGTTAATTACTTAATGTATATAACAATTGCAATTTTGTTATTAAAAAAAAAATATTGAAGCGGTACCCTACATACATTTTAAAGCCCGGAAAGAATACTCAACTAAAACGGAAGGTCTATTTTTGTAGGGAGCGATTTATCTGTTACTAGTAACTACTTAGTAATCTATGCTATTACTAACAATATCATTTTTACTTGCTTTTGAATCAGATTTATGACGTTTATGTTGTAGACATAACCAAGAAAGAAAATCACACACCTCAGTGGTGTGATTTTCTTTTAAAACGTGTTTAAAAAGTAAAGATTTCATGCCTTGTTTGTAATGTTTCACCTACACTATGTAAAAGTAACCAGAGCTCCTAATAGTTATAGCGTATTTAGGTACTTAGATACCTACTCTCCTCTATATAATATATAGTCCACCTACATCAATAAATTTATGAACGTGTTCATAAATATAACCCACAACAATTAAACAAAAACAATAATAATATTTCATAGCTATTCGAAATTGACAACAATAATACTTTATCATTTTATTTGGAACAAGAAATGAATGTACGTCATTGACAAATGTTGTCCACTTAATATCCCCAGCATTTTTTTCATTTGGCAACAAAATGAGGTTCAAAGTGGCATAAATCTTTTGGAGGGGAGAGGGAGGCCCCCACACTGGGGTCCGTACAAAACTTCAATTAACTTGAATAATTAGACTGAGCCGGAGATATCTACTTAAAGCGCTAGATTGGTAAATAAATACATGTTTGTTTTAAGTAAACAAGAATATGTGATTAATTATAAGAGGTAAAAGCATAAATTGTAGAGAGATATCACTTCATTTGCAAATTTTCTTTTATATCTTGTATGTAAATAAATGATGATCGAGGCACAAGAAGCAGAGACAGGCCTAACGCTAGACGGGTAGATGAGATTTTGGGTCAAAGCTGGCGAAACACAGCCAGCAACAAAGAATACTGACATTCCTTTGAAGAGGCTTTTACCCGAAGGGTGTCCATAGAAACTACATAACATTTTATTTTGTATATTTTTAATTTTCTATTGTCTAAGATATTCGTTTGTAAATTGCAAATAAATAAAACTTGATTATTATAATCAATTATCATCTCATCTCAGGTCTCTGTCAATGTACTTCCACAAAATAGTCGCGTCTAGATACGGCCCTATACCATCAAAATATTGCTACTTATTCTAGTAAATAGTATGTACTTCTTAAACAATGGTAGAATAATATTAAAACTATTATTAATAATAATATACTTAAAGATATAATATGTATAAATATTAAAGTACACCATTTATACCGATATAAGCAAGGCTTACGATACCGTGGACCACAATACCCTTATTTACAAACTTTCCACCTTTGGTATAACAGGTAACTTGCTAAAATGGTTTTCTTCGTATCTCAATAATCGGACTTCCAGGGTAGTTGTAAGTGGATACTCATCTCAATCATTTTCAACCCAATCAGGTGTTCCCCAAGGATCGGTTTTGGGGCCGATTCTGTTTAATATATTTATAAACGATATTGTCCCACTATTCAAACACAGTAAATGCTTCCTTTACGCTGACGATCTCAAACTCGTAAAACAAATAAAAAGTAAACATGACGCTTTCCTTCTACAAGAAGACTTGAACCGCTTAGTCGATTGGTGTGGGAGAAATGGCTTGGCACTGAACACAGACAAATGTAAATATATACGATTCTCACGTAGTACTCACTCGAACTCGCAGACATATACAATCAATAATAAGACATTGGAAGAAGTGACTACTATCAGAGACTTGGGAGTTGATTTGGATAGTAAAATTAGATTCCACACTCACATTGACAGAATAACAACTAAAGCATTTAGGATGTAGGGCTTTGTTATAAGGAACTCTAAAGATTTTAGATAGCCACAGACTAAGATTAGACTTTTTTTCGGCCTTAGTTCGATCTGGTCTGGAATATTGTGCTCAGGTCTGGTCACCACACTACGAGGTACATATTAAACGCCTCGAGAGTATCCAAAAGCGTTTTCTCTGACACCTTTCATACCAGTGTAACGAGGAAAAACAGTTGCCGACGTATCAAAGTCTTCTAAAACATTTTAATCTCCATAGTTTGTTCGATCGGAGACAGTTATTGGATCAGATTTTACTACACAAATTAGTGAACGGTGACTTAGACTGCCCCATTCTTGTTGAGACAATAAATGTAAATGCTCCCTCAAGGTTACCCCGTGCAAGTAAATACGCTCCATTTTCTATTAAAACTTCAAAAACTAACTTGGGTCAGAACGCTACTATGAATAGGTTACTAAGCCAGTATAACAAGCCTTATGACTAGCCGCTATATATAGCTATTCTCAAACAGTCTACCAACATTTAAAAGCAAAGTTATTGCATCATTTAGACCTCCTGTATCTTGAGAGTTACTGCATCACTATGTCCTGTAAGCTCGATCATTCTCTATATATATTTTAGATAATTGTTTTCTTTTGTTAACATGTCAATGTATCTCTAAGTTTAGGTTTAGTTAATATTAAGTAGAAAAAAATCTTAGATGAAACTGTCCCTTACCATGCAGTGGCAACTTGTAAGTAAAACACCACTCAGCACATAATTTATTGTAAAACATGTTTGTAAACTCAGTATTAGTGTATGTTTTGTAAGTTGTCCTAAATAAATAAATAAAGTAATGTAACCCCTTAATTGTCTGTATGTTGTAGTTTTAGTTTTAATAAATAAAGTGTTAATACTAACCCGAGACTTTCCTAAAAGTCATTTCTACAAAGTTTTGTTACTAAAGTATCGCCATAGAAGTATTTTGAAGGACATTATTGCCATTTTGAACAAAATTAGTTCGGTGATTATGCAATGCATAATCACTGAGATTTTTTTATAGACAAACCCAAAAACAGTTTGCTTCATCGGGTCGAGCCCAGGCCATTAGGACCGCACGCAAACATACGTGGCAATTTTCTCACTGCACAAACGTGGCAAGCAGGCAGAGACTTAAACACACAACACTCCCGTATGCAGAAAATCTGAAAGCAAACCTTTCTGAATTATGGTGTTTGGTTAACATCATATTTATACTACAACACTCCCGTATGAAGAAAATATAAAAGCAAACCTTTAGTAAGCTCAACTTACTATACTTTTCTTACATTTAAAAGCTCTCGGCGCCATTTATTTTGATCCCAGTACTCAAAACAAATGACGAACATTGCATAACATGAGCCCATACGTTTCGTATATATAATGCCTTCTCTACACCTTGGGGAACTTGCGACACTGAATATTAAAACGTATAAAATGTGCAAATGGCAGAAATAGTATTTAAATTATTATTCTTCCTTCTTTCACACCAAACTTCGTGAATTGATTTACTATTAACGAACCAAGTAACAATGTTAGTTGCTAAATATATTATGTAGTAAGTATGTCTCTATAAGAAACAGTCGTTCTGTCGAAGAACGCACATGCTTTTCGTATATTTTATATATCAACCCAATTGTCATTTTTCAATAATAATAGCCGTGTTGGATTTCTCCAACACGGCTATTATTAAGGGTAAAGATTAATTTTTTTTTTTATTTTTATTGCCTGCATGATATCTAGATAGCTCAACGTGTAGAAAAGGCTTAAGATAAAAGGAGTGTAGGATCAAATGAATTTTGTAACAACGTAAAAGTTTTATACATGGGTTACAGAGCTTTACTACTACTACGTTACTATTTTTATCTAAAATCTTTGTGGTATATTTTACTGAGAAACTTCATTGTATAACATATCTAACGCTTCTAAGTATTTTAATATGTGCAAATATATCATTGGATGTGGACTGCTGTCACGGTAAGTTTTCTATTTCTCTCAATTGTCAGGTACTTATTTGTATACCTTATTACAATAGTATAAGGCATCTTTTGTGATATCAGGTATACACTTTTGAAGTACAACAAACTAATGAGTAGGTATGACGTTTAAAATGCAACTAATTTAATGGTATTTGGAAAAAATATAGTTTAGTAACACAAAAAAAACACGCTTTAATGGAGAAGCAAATTAAAAAAGAGTTACACTATCCACCACCAGCTTCATCATCGTATTTCGTAAATCCGAAAGTCGTTAATTTTCAATTAAATTTTTAAATTAAATTATTTTTTTTGTGATTACAAACTTATATTTTATGGTTGGAGAGTTTGACTTTGTCGTAAATCGATATACGGGAGAGTAACAAAGTTATGTTTGCTTTTCGAAGAAAAAGGGATCTTCGAGAATTGATTCCTGAGATGGACGTATGCCTGCATGACACTTTGCACTGCAAAGTTGAGTTTGTTTGGTGCTAACCTTACTTATAACTCATGAGTCGGAACTCATTAATTTATTAAGTTAATCATTAACTACTCGCACTTGACTAGTTTATAATGTATTAGCGATTCTGCTAATAATAGCATCTAGTGAGTAACCCGTGAAAATCAAAGATCAAAACCAATAATATTGTCGTTTATGTGACTAAGTACAGTATAACGGAATCCAAATTAAACTGAACACTCTATTGTTATCTCATCTTTCTATCAACTTTCTAAGAAAGTAAGAGAGACAAACAATCTTAAAGAAATAACTCAAAGAAAACAATGTCAATGGGATCAAAGAACAAAAATGAAAAAAAAAAACAAAAGCGTTATCTCGTAAGTAGGTACGTCAACAAAGAAGGTTATTTGAATTGTAAATATGACAATGGCCTTTAAAAATTTAATTTTCGTATATTGTTCAACCCCTAAGCTTTATATACGGAAAATGTTGAATGGTCTACGCGTAATATGAATGCATTGGAACAAGGTTTTTTGTGTATTATGGAAATTACGGGGCGGTGCAGGAAGGAATTAAATGGATGCATGTCAAGTGGTCTAAGAATTATCTTGTTTTCTATAGTCTTTTTTTTACATGGGTTGAAAACAATGTTTTTGTCAGTCATGTTTTAAGGTGCGTAATATTTTGGTACCTATTTTTTTGCGTAATATTTTGGCGTGTGGGTGACATAGACTTTATGGTTATGTTTATGGTAAAAGCGTCTTACATTCAGGGATGTCACGAATCAACTCATGATTCAAATTTGAACCAAAAATAAAACTATGTTCATTCTACGCAAAATAAATTTTTAAATATTTACGCTATTGTTAATTTTATTAGTTATTTTATGTTTTTGTTACTATATAGATCAAATGCTCACATCAACCAATAGATGTACTTTTTACTTTTATTAGTTAAAAAATATATACGTCCTTTTTGTGTGTATGAGAAAGTAACATTTATAAATAGTTACAGTGCTAAAGTTCGTTTATCTACTCCTTAAACCGATCCTATGACAATATGTCATCATCATCATGATAATCGCGTTGAATCCCGGTTGCAACCGAAGCTTCCGCTTCGGTGCCCGGGGGACGCTTTCCTACTTTTTCTTCTCCACTTCGCACGCATCCCTGGAAGAAGCATCCCTGGTAGTAAGTCCATTGGCACGCATATCACCCGTTACGACGTCAAGCCAGCACTTTTTTGGTCTACCCCTCCTGCCGGGGCCCGGCGGAGGCGGCATGGCCAGACATTTGTTCCCCACGTAAGTATCCGGTTGCCGCAAAACGTGGCCATACCAGCGAAAGCGACTCTCCTGCAATTTATCCGCAATGTCACGGACATGAAGGCTGCCGCGAATGCGGGAGTTCCTAACGCGGTCCTTCCGCGTTACTCCACGCATCCACCGCAGCATATTCATCTCCGTGACACGCAGTTTCTGCTTGTGTCGCTCCAGCACCGGCCACGTTTCACAGCCGTATAAAAGGACAAGTCTAATGATAGTTTTATAGACCTTTCCCTTCAACTTAACCGGTATCTTGGGGTCACATATAACGCCAGTCACCTCACGCCATTTGGCCCACGCGGCACCAATGCGTGCCTTGACGTCGCAATCGATGTCACCAGCCGCGTGAAATACAGATCCCAGGTATTTCACCTGATCCGTGCGCTCGACCGTGTCGCCATCTATGCGCACGGGTGTGGGATCTGTAGCGTTGCAAGCCAAGTACTTGGTCTTCGCCACGTTAAGCTTCAGACCGCCGTTCTCAAGCGACTCCTTCCACACCTTCGCGCGTCGCACCAACCTACCCTTGTCCGCATCCGCCAGCGCGATATCGTCAGCATACATGAGGAGCCATGGAGGCCGCTCATGTGCATCTATGATGCTTTTTGACAGGATGTCTAATGTCACGCTGAACAGAAACGTACTGAGGACGGATCCCTGATGTACCCCGACGGTGATGGGGAAGGGTTTCGTGTCACCAACAGCGGTCCGAACTATGGAATCAGAATCGCGGTACATGTCTCGAATAATGTCAATATAAGCCTCAGGAACCCCTTTGGACCTCAGTGCCCACCAGATTATCACGCGAGGAATACAGTCAAAGTCCTATGACAATATGTATATGTGTAAAATAGAAAGACGTTGTTTCAATGGTAAATGATTTTTTTTCTTTACCCTTATTTATAGAATGAAAAAGAGATCAAAATAGAAATGCTAAAAAAGACTGTAATCATAAGGTAATGTTACTGGAACGTAACCGTACCGCAGGTTGTGTAAATATGATGATATCTCTGAATTTAGAAAACAACTCAAGTGGTTAACTGTATGAAATCCTATCATACACAGGAAAACTCACATTCCCTTTACTAAAATGAGATGTTCAACCCTTCGCTATGCTTATGCTATCTTCTAAAAACGTTATGCGAGAATCTTCAATGTGATCATTCGCAATCTCTAAGTTCATCGGAACATCTTTAACTGAAAATGCTTACAAATACAACACTTACATTTTCCGGTTTTTGTTCCTTACCTCTACAAATCAGAGATGGTCAACATTTTAAGTGCTTTACAACGCTCTTCCCTAACGCAGTGGACTCCTGTTTTAACTTGCCTTCTTAGTCATATATATTACAATATATATTATAGCTGGACTAGTAACTCAATATTTTACCTAAGACCTAATATTTTAGCTAAACAAGATGTTTTATTATTTTTATTCATGTCATAATATCCTGTACTATCGAACCCTGTGAAAACTAAGCTCGTTATTACAGTTAAGTTACTCCTTCTGAAGGAGCATAAACAGTTACTAACTAGGTATTATTGCTTTATAGATAGATCCCGTATAAAAATAAATAACAATCAAGATGCCTGATTCTGCACAGGAAAAGGGGGAGGGGGAGGGGAAGGCCGAAAGCTTTATTAGATACTAGCAGCACCCCGCAGTTTCACCCGCGTAAGTACCGATCCCGTGGGAATATCAGGATAAAAAGTAGCCTATATTATGGTAATCCAGGTCTCCAGTTATCTACATATCACGTTTAATCGCAATCGGTTCAGTAGTTTCGGCGTGAAAGAGTAAAAAACATCCATCCATCCATCCATCCATCCATCCATAGAAACTTTCACATTTATAATATTAGTGGGATTAGTGGGACTTATAATATTAGTGGGATTAGGGCATAACTAACTTTAGCAAGCGTTGAAAGATGTCCAAAAGTTATTTTTCAATCCTATCCTACCCTACGCCCTTTCCTGTTCCCCTCACAAAGTCATCATCCTCCGCGCCTTTTCCCAACTAAGTTTTGGGGTCGGCTTTTAGTCTAGCTACGAAACGGTCGAACTTCGATATTTTACGTGAAGCGACTGCCATCAGACCTCCAATACCCTAGTACTAGGCGATATCGAAGTTCTGTAGTTAGACCAGGTTGTCGAACTTTTAGGGCTATAACTACCCGCAATGAATGTCACGGATGTTCGTATGGCAACCGGAACCGACGGCTTAACGTGCTCTCCGAGGCACGGAGGGGTTTCAATTTGTTAAGAATGGTCACCCATCGTAAGACTGGCCTATATAGTACAACATTACTTAACCTTAAAATGTGCTAACCTACTCGGTTACTACTTAGCCACGAGCCCCTCACAAAGTGTATTATGCAAAATATACTATATATACCTCAAGGGTGGTCCCATGTCAAGGAAGTCAGGATCTGATAATGGGATCCTGAAAAAATTGAGAGAAACCCCCGAAAATTGTAGGAACGAATAGTGTTTCTGTTTACTTTTCATTACTTTAACAGGTATTGCGTTTAGAAATCGTCATCATTTTTCATCACCATCATCATGATGATGAAAAAAAAAATGAAATAAAATCTTTTTAACAAAATATTAAACCGACGAAAAGAACTAAAAAGCAAAAAATAAATAAACCTTAAGTCTTAAGTATTGACCTTATTTATATAAACTATATAATTTTATATAAACATATTTTGAGTCGGCGCCAAATAAAATTTTGATAATTAATCAGTTTGTTGTTTGGCGCCGACGCAAAAAAGTTTATGTAAAATTAGATAGTTTATGTAAATAAGCTCAATACTTAAGACTTAAGGTTTATTTATTTTTTGCTTTTTAGTTCTTTTCGTCGGTTTAATTTTTTGTTAAAAAGATTTTTTTATTTTTCTCTCAATTAACATATTTTAATCACCCAAAACCCCATTTCCAATAAATAGCCAACCCCTGATTTAGTTTCAATCAAAATTCCTAGAACCAAATTACTTCATTCCATGGATATACCGATATAAACTCTATTCTAGATAGTCCTATTTCAGTAAGTTTCTCGGATGTTCCAGTACATTACATTTGCCAACGAATTATTGGAAACTGTTGTAATGAAAATAATATAGTTCTGTTGTTATAACTGGTAACTGACTGAAGTTAATGGTGTGAAAGATATGTAATGAATGTTCTCATCGTAACTTGTGCGGTCTATTCGCTTCCGAAATTTTATGTCGTAAGCGAAATATAGTAATCGATATAGTACAAGACGAGATAAACTTCGTATAGCGTCGTGTGTAGAAGGTATATAAACAAAGTACACTCTGAAGATTGGATAAAGTACAACAAGTATCAGCTATTGCACTGGCCAGACGCAACATATTTATAATTCTGGTAGACAGACCGGATTTTTTTTAAAGATTGCGAAGCGTACAAATCCTCTGGCAGGTTAGTTCAAGAGTCAGTTCCCAGGTTTAAAACGTTATTCCTTATTTTAACTTCTTCTTCTTCGCGTCCTTTTTTCAATTTCATTTTCATGTTTCTATTTGTATTCCCGCTAATTACTAGCTTCATAGTTAAAATTAACCTTCGAAGCATGATCTTTTGAAGGCTAACAAGTTCTCAGAAACTTCTCCCTTCTTTGAAAATGCCAACTTTATACCAGCAACGTTGTGAGCGGAAACATCTTTCGGGCGTACATCAAAAGCAAACAGAAATATAGAGAGAATTCTTCAGCAAGTTGAATGCAATTGGATTGCCGAACTGTACGGGAGCTACGAGGTACGACATATCTGCGATTGTATCGTACTCGCAAACTAGCATAGAAATGATGTTGATTGCATTTGATTGAATAGGTAGGTAGGTATAATAGAGATTGGTGTTGGTTTCATACTGGTGCAGTGTGTATTGCGATTAAAACTATACAATCTGGTTAAGTTTTTATATATCAATGGCAATTTGTTTGAAAATGACAGCAATAACAAATTTATTCACATTAAAAAACAATCAATTAAAGTAGTGTGAGGGATGTCTTTCATAATGTCTACTCTGTCTAAATATATCTGTATAATGAACATTATACGACATATTTATTTAAAAACATACAACGTAACATTGTCACACAAGATTTGTTGGGTTTTTAATGGTTTGGGTGGTTTGGGTGTTCTTGATAGAACTTATAAAGAAAAACATTAGCTCTGCCTAGTTTGGGATCAGACGGCCGTGTGTGAGATGTGTGGAGTTATTATTATTATTAATATTGATTTTATAACTGATGTCTGCAAAGTTCATAATAACACAAAATAACGTTCATAAAGACATAAATGTCTTCTAAAAATACATTTAACGGTAACAGTAGGCCGACAGTCTTTAGGAGCTTTACATTTAAAGAACCTTAAAGGTCACGCATAATATCTGTTTATATCGTAAATTTAATTTTAGCTATACATTGTCTAATTGGAACTCACTACCAGCGCACGTGTTTCCGTCCCACTATGATCCCGGGTCCTTTAAGCGGGGCGTGAAAAAGCATCTCACTAGGCCGCCATAGTGCTGGTCACCATGCTGCACTGTCCTTGTTCGCAGTGAGGATGGTGACCACAACTCTTGGATTCTGCTTGTGCTTTCCATCAGGCGGGGCAGAGTCATTTTGGCAGCTCAAATATAAAAAAAAAAAAAAAGCCATCAAATATTTAATGTTAGATATTGACACGAATATAGACAACGTCCATAGGCGGGCCTTTAGTTATTTACTAAATTGCTAACATATAAAAGACAATGAAGCGAGTCAATGCGTAAGAAATTTTAACTCAAAAAAGACCTGTTCTTTATTATGACGTTTTTTTTAATAATTCCGCGTTTATTCTTTGACCTTTCTACACCAAAGCCACCCACTTAAATCTTAACACTCCTGTTCATCCAAAGGTTGCCTGGAAGATATTGCTTCTAGCGATAAGGCCTCCCATTGTGCATTTTATGTATAATCTGTCTATGTTATATTTGTTTCCTTTTTTTGGTGTACACAATAAAGAGTACCTATTTATTATTTTAGAATATAATTTTTTTATGGTGTTGCATCGCAATGGATACACTATACTATGAACACTACTCATTGTTTATTTTTTTAGATTGGTTGATTTCGATCCTAAGTATCCATAAGTTAGATATAATATAAACACTACAACTTACACCCTTTTAGGAGACGTAATAATATAACACATAAAATCTATGCTTTTTACACGTATACCTTAAAAAATAGTGTGTATAGCATACGAACTTCTTACAACATAGCATATTTTGAACAAAATCTTGGAGAACTTCGAAGTACTCTGTCTGGAATAAAGGAACAATTCTTTTTTGCAGTCAGAGCACAAGCTTTTCTCCGCATATCATTCCATGGTACAAAGCGAAATTTCAAACTCAAACTTTTCCAAGTACATTTGAAAATGTTCAAGGCAACTCAAAACAGCGATTCAAAATATTCTATGAAATACCTGCCAAGACTAAGAATACAATAATTTTGTATTCAGTTCAAAGATCCCGTACACCGGACAACCATCTAATCTTGGGAGGTATTGTGTCATCAAGCGATTTGAATTTGTCGACTGTCTAACAGTACAAGTTCGTAATGTCAAAATGTAGTGTCGTCAGTCGTCACCGAAATTAGTGTGTTACTTGTGATAGTTTTAGTAGTTACACATTTCACGGTAACCGAAGCGAAATCTCAATTTAGATATGTAGGAACTGTAGGTTGCCAATTTCTCTCTTATACACTCCTATTTCTACTTCAGCCCACCTATACCTAATTGAAATATGCAATAATTGCACAAACATTACAATCTTTTCTATGTTTAAATAAAAATATTTACACAAAATAAAAGAATTAAAGGCGCCCGATAGACTAGATAGACTGAGTTCCCCTTTCGTCAGTTACGAGAGCACTATTCCAATTTATTTGTATAAAAAATATCAGAAAAATAAAACAAGTGTTCGTGAAATTGTGCAATGAAGTATAAAACCATTAACGCCTCAATCACCAACATTCAAAGTAATAAATCTATTGCAATATCGAGCGACACTGCAATAAGTCTCAAAGGAAATTCAATATACTATACACAGTCTAACCGAGAAAAGCTTTTCAAGATATTGATTGAAGAAATGCAGCATTTTTATTCAGTATTTCAGTCCATATTAGAGTTAGGGAAGCAAATAAGGAGAAACATTATTGTTAGAAGATCTACACTCGACTTTGAGTGACTCAGATTTCTCTTCATCTTTATTTTATACTAGCTCGAGTTTACTATTTTAAGTGCTACAAACACCCATGATAGTCCTTCTAGTATGGGCATTATTACAAAGAAGCTAAAAGGCAGATCCACCCTCGAAATGTCAATGTTCTCCCCTAAAAAATCGTAGCAGAAAAGCAGATTATTATTAAATCGCTGAATTAATTAAACGGCTGGTTCTGTTAATGAAATCTGAAAATGTTACTGTATGGGGTTCTTCAAGAAAGGAGTGTATAGGTTTTTAGAGGATCGACAAGACGCATGCGAGTCCTCTGGAATTGCAAGCGTTGCTAAGGTAACCGTTTACCATCAGGTACGCCGTATGCTTGTTTGCCACAGACGTAGTACAAAACTCGAACTGACTTTTGTTGGGAAGCCCCAGCCCTCTTGCAAATAAATAGTAAATAAAATATAAATTAATAATAATTATATTTATTTTCTTTTGAGGAAGGCTTACAGACTAATAACAAAATACTGTTTAAACATAAAATAGGTAACTTTACTAATGACAAGTCCCCACAGTTAAAGCATCCGCTTGGAAAACATAATTTATGAATGTATAACAAAAAAACAAAAGCAAAACTACAGAACTATTATACTATGAAATAAAAAATGAAAAAAAACAAATATTTATGAAAATAATATATAAATACTAGCTGACCCGGTACACGTTGTTTTGCCATATTAATTATTTTTAATGAATATTTTGGTAGTCAAAAAATAACTAACTTATTGTGGGATGGGGTCTATGACTTGAAAATAACAAAACACCAACCATTCATTTTCTAAATTCAAACTGACATATTTAAAGTTTAACAGTGGGAGAGCAATGCTTAGGCACGTATGGGCCGGCTCGATCGGTATATCGATAAATCAATGCTTACGTTGTGTGTCGTCGAGCGAGTGAGGTCATCGGTGGCCCTAACCCTACTCTCTCTCCATCTTCCCCCCCATTTCTCCATCTCCCCTCCTCTCCTACTCCCACCTTAAAGGCCGGCAAGGCACTTGTGATTCTCGAGTTGTTGCGACCCCTTAACATTTAGGGGGCTGAAAAATAGATAAGAGCCGATTCGCAGACCTACCCAAACGCACACAAAATTTCATGAGAATCGGTCAAGCCGTTTCGGAGGAGTACAGTAACTAACAGTGTGACACGAGAATTTTATATATAAGATATATTATTCACATAAAACACTAGACGCACTATAAGTATTATGTTTTGTTACATATTTATGAATAGCGATAATAAAATACAGCTTTAAGATACACATGATAAATTGTAAAACTTTTACTACTATCATGAAAATGATGTGAAAGCAAACAGGAAACAATAAAGTGACTTGAATATTTAAATTTATATAGACGCCTACGGCTTATTTATAGCAATAACCCGCACATACGCAGGAATCTGCTTATAAAATAATCATATTCCTTTGCATAACGTGAGACATTTTTCAGTCTCTTATATCATAATAATACCTGCAAAGAGCCGCACTCTTTGTTTTAACGTGCCTCATAAAAATATTTTACACATATTCATGTTTCTATAAGAAATTTCTCCGTCACTGAAATTATATAAGGCATTTTACATACAAGAAAGGCTGTATTAAAATGAAGACGGGTTTTGTACCGACAAATTAAGGGGTGGAGGGTGAAAAGTTGTTGGGGAAATTGTTTTGTGTGCACAGCCTTATATTGCAGGGTTTATAATCGTGTCTGAGGAATAAACGGGCAGTGTTAGCATTAAAATACTAAAGACCTTTTACTGTTTTATATTAAATTTGTATTTTATTTTTCTTCGTTAAACGAGATGTTAGCAGAATTTGAACCGCTTGCAATTACATTTTTTGTTAACCTCTGAAATGAATAGGACCTCTCTCCAACCTCTAAAATGATAAGGAATTAAAGAATATGTCAAATGAAGGCAGCGCAAGACTGTTTATTGTGTAAGTTCTAAGAGACACGTCAGTAGACGTTCCACAATTAAAAATATCACGTCTACTGCTGAAGATATACCTGAAGATGATGATTTGCAGAGCCTGGAACAACATATTACTTATATCCAATATATTATGCAAATGTCAAATCTATTCATTTGGGTACTACAACTTATGAGTATGTAGAACCCAAAATACTAAGGTAATAATTCAAAAACTTGCAATGTTCCCTGGCCAACGGTTCCCTGGATAACGGAGTGCTTCACTCCGTTATCTATGCCAATAAATCTATGCATTGAAGACCCTGGAAAATAATGTGTGGCTTGATAAAGTTGTAAACGCTTGCAAATTTTGTGATCCGTCATTTTTTAAGGAAGTTGAAGAATTTGTCAAGAGACTTTTTAAAGAGATTAAAAATGTATAACCAAGTATACAAAGATTTATATATTTTCTTCGTCTTCATGTTTAAAGCTTACTTAAAAATAATAATATTAGTGTATTAACAGTTTATCTTTAATGCTCTTGATAAGTACATATAACTACCCAGTTGAGAAGAAAAAGATTCTAAGATAACATTCTTAAACTAAATGGTGAGAAGGTGTTTCCCTATCAAAGCATTTATTTAAGCTCCATTATAATTGCCATTAAATTTAAATTCAGATTTCTCGTTAATTGTAATATCGAGTTTAAACTGATTAAATTTAACTGAACTGAACTGTTTCCCCCGGAAATAAAACTGGGATTAGCAGGTATTTTACCAGTCATTAATAATACAAGAAAATGTTCACGACTACTGAGTTCAGTGGCCATTATATGCATGACTGGAGTTAAGTTCTTTTGCAAATATTTCACTAAGCTTCCATAATTAAAGTGGCACTCGAAACTTCAGGACTTTAAGGGCACAATTAAAAAGATGAGTGTACGTTGTTTTAGAAAAATGTTTATGGTGTTACATATGCGCTGATCAATAGAAAACCTTATTATGGAAATTGGATGAAGATTGGAACTTTAGGTTAATTCCAATGAAAATCTTTTATCGGTCTTTTTGAAGAACCCTATACTGCATTCAGTGTCAGTGATGTTTTAAAACCATAGAATACAGTATTTTAAATTAAAAAATCTGTAATAAATATATAAAGAAATATTAAAAAAGGTTAAAATAGTAACTATTATCACGTGACGTTAAGTTTATTTCAATTTATTTTTTTTGTGTTAAATAAAGGCCAACCTACAAAATAAAAGCAGTTTTGAATAATTTTAAATATCCTTATTATTTAAACGATGAATCGGAACATTGTGAAGAAACCTGCATGGTTAAGACTTCTCAGTAATATTCTTGAGAACTTTTGTTTTTGTTTCATTGATCTGATCACTATTCCGTCCATGCGTTAACGTATAATATATAAAATGATAGGTTTTACCAGACGAGAAACCAGATTCAGTACTTCTATAAGATGGATGTCATACTTCGTGTAACCCAAAACTTTGTTCCGAAAGTTACATCATAAGTCTTTGTGGAAACTTCGCCTCGACTCCTAATTGACAAGAAATGTCTTCATGCACACTGGTACACGGATACAACTTGTAATCGCTTAGAAATGGTTGGGAAATTTGTTGGGAAAAATTATTCAACATAAATGACATTGAATATTATATCGATAACGAAGAGCATTTGTGCAATTTACAAAATGTTTTGAGTGAACAAATTTTGATGTTCTGCATTGAGTCAACTCGGGTACCTAATTTAAGTTCTACTATATAAATTACTGGATTTGATTACTTAGAACCTATTAAGACGAAAGACTTCATGTCTCCGTCTATTTTTCCTTTTTGTCTACTGTTTTGCCAAGAAGGGAAATAGTTTTGAAGCTATAAGTTATAGTTTATTAGAAGATGGGGTCCAAAACAGTTTGAATTCCCTGATAATCACCGCGTTAAAATAATAATAATAATTCAACACATCTCACACACGGCCGTCTGATTCCAAACTAGGCAGAGCCTGTACTATGGTAACCAGACTGCTGATAAACATACTTATATATTTCTAAATACATACATATTATAGATAAATTACACCCAGACACAGAACAAATGATCGTGCTCATCACATAATTATTTGTCCTGGGTGGGAATCGAACCCACGACCTCTGGCTTAGCAATCAGGGTCACTAGTCTCTAGACCAACAGGCCAGTCACGATGTTTCCATCATTCATCGTTATTGATCGATTGCAAATGTGAATGAAAGTTGTCGCAACCATATGTAATAGGTGTCAACCATCTCTGGATTGAAACGGCACCGGCACGACACCGCCGTTAATATCGATTTATATATTGTAAGTACTTGTACTTAATTGTATATTCAACAAATTTATGCCCTAAATAGAAAATACTTAATTTTAGTGAAGTTAAGGACCTGCTTATTTATCTGCGCAGAGATGACAGGACGGGATGTAAATCTATTAAATAGAAGACAGATAACCAGATTTTTCTGTTAGTAGGTGCTTGAAAGAAACATTGTTTGATATTATAAAGTTTCTATAAAACATCGTTAATTTAAGCCGTGTAAAATACCAATAAAAACAAACATTGAATGAAGTGCTTTTTGTTTTCAATAATATGGAGTTATTTGAGTCGAACTGAAAAAACATTGTTTACCAATATAAAGAGCACTCCTATAGAAATACACGCATACTATATAACTCTTTAATTGTATCATATAGCTGAGATGAGATATAAACAATAAATATGTTGGGCACTTAAAAGTGTAATCCGAAAATAGATGATTATAGTATATCAACATTGACTTTATGGTGGCGACCCACAGCGATATTTCTATCAAAATAATGCGAGGGACACTCTAATGGATACTTTCTATCCGTGACAGTCCCTGCCCGAGGCTGGCATAAATAAATCCGCCTAAATCAACAACCCGACCATTTACCAAAGGATGTAGGTACAGAAAAATTGCGATGTTTTTAGATTGTCCGACGAACACTTCACTATATACATACTTATATTGAGTTAGCTGAATTTTCTGCTGCACAATTTTGAGCGTTGAATATTCGTTTGTTTGCTAGCTGTGTTCGGGTTTTAGTAATTTAATGTAGAGACCTGTATAACTAAAACACTCTTCCTCTCTGTATAGAACGAAGTAGCTTGAGGTCTGGAGAACGAGGCTACTATTTTGGGATAATCTTATAGTTGCTAGCCTAGTATTATGTATACTATGACTTGTCTCCTAATTATAGGTTTGTACCATACTTATGAATCAACAATTTAATGGACAACGAAGTAGACACAGCATACTACATCAGAGAAATGTGTAGTCTTATCACGTGTTTCTTTTAATGACAGCCGACGTCAATGCAAATAAATCACTTGAAACTTGGTATTAGATATTTCGATATGGGTGAGCCGGTTGTACTTTTATTATTCAAAATCTGATGACAATTGGCGACGATAATACGACTGAATTAAGAATTCTCCATTTTGTATTGTTTTCACATTAACGTTATGTAATTTGTAATCCCTAAATTCACGTAATTTTACGGGTACTTTTTCTGAGTCTTGTTTTTAATACCAACCTCTCGACTTTGCGTTTTACCTGCTAATATAAGCACACGACATGAGCAAGTTCCTGCTTCTAAATGCTGTCCCAAATACATTATGCTGGTTTCAGTGATGAATAAGGGATACGAAGGCTCCAAACAAGTACAGTGTATATACGGTTGTTATCCACAAACATGTGATAAATACTGTTTTCGCTATTCAAGTTTCCTTACATTTACGAAAAGTGTCTTGTCTTCTGATCTTGTTGAGTCTGGTATTAGGCGACTAATCCACTCGTCCCACCAGGCCAATGTATTACATGGCACGTTATGTGTACGAGCTACGCTGTACTTTGGCCTTTTGTAGTGTGCCAAACCATGGTACGTTGGCAGCGTTGGGATGTGCCAACATCAACATCTCTGTTGGGCAATGACAAGCCCAAATTTATGTAGTATATTTTCTATTCAGGTATGAATTTCTAAAGCGGACATTGTTTATCAATGTCTGTTCAGTACCTATTATTTTGATATCTTCATCTACAGTCTACCTTCCGCAAAGAGCACCAGTTTCTATATAACCCAATAGAAAGACGGACCGTGCGTGCTACCTTGCGAGTTAGTGCAGTGTGCTATGACAGCATGGTTTGTTGTAAACATAACAATGTGAGCAAAACTGCAAACCTTAGCTTTAGCAAGGCTAAAGCAAGCCCAAAGACAGACATGTAGTTTCTTGCTTGCACTAGAAAAAGAACAGCACCATGAAAAGTTAAGATTTCAATTCATATTCCAATTTTAGCATAAAAGTATTATCATTATATTAATACGTGAAGTACCCCTTTTTAAGAAAATTTCGCGAAAATAGTAAAATGTATTTTAGAATATTTAGAGTTTATATATAAAAGAAGTACAGAAAGCTAAAATTTTTACACAATATGTCTTACAACTTTAAAAATTACGTGAAAACGGCTTAATGAAATTACACGAGTCCAGTATATGTAAGTTAGTCAACACAATGACAGCTGAAGTTATAAGTCATGCCACGCAACCTCTAGTCTCGATTATTACGTATGAAATTTTAACACTTTGGTAAATATTGATAAGAGCATAAAATAAATTATTTATAGTAACCTATCTCGCAAATCTCGCAACTCAGTAACCCCAAACCCATCTACGGTACAGCGAACTAATACTTGGTAGTGTAATATACTTAGCTTTGGACGCTCCAAAATTGCTTCCGTGTCTAAAGCAATCCCTAAAACATTTTGTAACAGCAGTAAAGTGACTCGGTTAACCCTTTGTAATATTTCGGGGAAAATATGTCTGTTAGTTCACTTCTGGCAACACATCATTCATTCTCTTCACCCAATTTCGTGAACAATTACATTTCTGCAGGGAAATGTGATTTTTAACATTGAAGGAGAATTAAATTACCGTGCACAAAGCAGTTCACCAGAAATTCTAAATTTCAATTGTGTTATGATTACTTATGATTATGAAAAGAGTTTATTTTTACTAAGTTTTTGTTCTTCCCGTCGTTTTTTTAAGTTGTTCAGCTTTCTTTACCTTATTTTTATATAAAATAGAGTGTTTCGATTCTTTAAAATGTTATATAATATTACCTCATATTTTAAAAGGAAACTCTTTACTTATTCTGTAAGGTTTATCTTAAACTTGTAACATTTTAGATTTGGACGTTCGAACATTTTCAGCGATTCGGTACCGAAAAGGTTTTAGATGAAAAATGGTAAAAGTAAAATAAATCACGATGAAGTTAAAGATTTCTCAGAATATTTTGGAAAATTTTCTCTTCCGCTTTGAGAATGGCGTAACCAATATTTGCAGTTTATTTTAACCCTCTATTACTACGTCTACGTAGATACCGGTAAACTGACATGGTTGTAATCGCGTACATGAGCACATGTAGATGGTGGTTCGAAAAAAACTTCCTTCCATAAACGCTCAAACCTCCCTTCCATTCCATTCCTTTTAAGTGCCTGCGGTACTTGGATCTCCAAAAAAAGTTTTATAAGATCAGCGACGCATGCGAGATCGACCTCGTATTGTAAAACTTAAAAGTATACGGAATATAATACTCTAGTAATTACTATCAATAGTCAAACGTGCTTTGCGTGTTAAGTGTTCATAAATAAATATCTATCCTTCTTATCCTTCTTAAACCCCGACACAAAAAGAGGAGTGTTGTAAGTTTGACGTGTCTGTGTGTCTGTCTGTGTCATCGTAGCACCCAAACGAATGGACCGATTTAAGTCCGTTTTTGTTTGAAAGGTAACTTGATCGAGAGTGTTCTTAGATATAATTTAAGAAAATCGTTTAAGCCTTTCGGAGATGATTTTATTTCAAACATCTATAGGCTACGGTAACCAATTTTTATCAGTCCTATGGTACTTTAGCGCCATGATCCTATCAATCACTCAATGTATGAATCTATCATAGTCAAGTACTGGACTTGTAAACAGTACTGGAATTGTAATAGAAATCTAATGTGAGCTAATATGTTTCTTATTTTCCATCTCTCATGTTTTTCTTTTCTTCTTTTTAATTTTTTCCTTAATTTTCAGTTTCCCTAGTGTCATATTATTTTTTCTAGTTTATTTACTTTTAATTTTAAAAACATAATAGCACACAACAAATGATGTGATATATACTGAATATTGTTGAAACTGTCTGGTTTTTCTTTTTTAAAAGAGTGGCCGTGAGTTTGTTTGCCCGATTTCTTCTCACAAGGCTCAACCATTTGGAAACGGGCGGTTATAGATAGAAACAGGCAGATGTGATATTATGTTATCCATTTTGTTTTCTTTAATCATTTTACATTTGACGAAGCAAACTATTGTTGCGGTGACTCTGTGTGTTGATCTATAATTTTTAATTATAATAATTATTTATTAAATCGACGATTTCGAATAATTGATGCTCAATTTTATGAAATAAAGATTTTTTTGAATTTGAATTTGAATTGGACATAGTCAGTTACCATCAGGTGACCCATCTGCTCGTTTGCCCCATATAAAAAAAAAATAGAAAGGTCTATGTCTAGCAATGTCCACCGTCAGTCTTTAATCTATCGAAGCTGGTTCACTTATTCGCTGTCTGGATTTTAGTTATATAAAATCTAAAACAGGTGGATGAAAAGTCGTACTGTGAATTTAAGACGCCTTTTCAAAGAGAGCTAACGACAATCTATCTCATGCGCTGCAGACTCAAACTTATTGTAGGCGCGGCTATGGTTGTAGACATCATCAGTTCAATGGGCGTGCGTGCGTGTAAGTGCGTGTTTGAATATATTTACATTAAATTTCACACGTCCGAAATAGGCATAAAATATAGCCTAATATATTAGCTTAACGGTGTTATAATTCATGTTTCATTCCCATCTGTCACCATTTACCCACAATGCACAGCGTAAAATAATTAAAACAAAAACAATATATTCACAAGATTTACATAATAAATCAATTACTTTGCTTGTAATAAAAAATACTAATGACTGTTATATTTTCACCGTCGTTTTAACAAAAAATATGTTATAATTTTTCATTTGTTTGTAAAATATAACAATATACAGTCAACACATTTGATTAAATTAAATGTTTTAGCATGCTGGTAATACCCGCGAGCCCAGTGAGCGTTATAATTTTAATAAGGAAATACACAGACCTGTCTTATGCATAAGCTGCGATCAAAACAATAGAAACTCTCTTGTGTTGGTATTCGACACATAATAGCTTACGCGAGCCAACGATAAGCAATCTCTAAATGATATGGATTGTTGATTTATAATGTTCAAGGTAATTTGTACGTTATTGCATAGGTGCAAAAGTTGCAATTTATTTAAATATGTTAACGAGTGAGCTTTCTGTACTTAAGTCCATTCTTTGATTTTAGTTAAAAGTACACTTTATTTGACTGCGACTGAAGTTAATGGATTTGTATTTGTAACTATTTTCAAATTTAACGTCATATTGTAATGTAATTTTTACTGTTACCTTACAAAAACTTTGCTCGTTTGCCCCCTATACCATAAAAAAAAATACTTTCAGGCATGCGAGGAGCGTCACGAGTTACCTGTCTGAGGGCCCTGGACTGGTTAAAATCGACGTCAGATGGTTACACCATTTGTGTCTTAGTTTCATAAGTAGGTTAAAAATGTAAATATGTGTTACTATCTATAATCGTAGCCGGCTGCCTAGTGATGTGTGTTTGTGCAGTTTCGTAAAAAGCAATTGAGAATCTGTTCAAAATAATTCAGTTTTATTTTAGACAATTTATTTTTTTGAGTTTTTTCAGTGCCCTTCGTTTGTTGATAAGCGCAACGTTTGGGAACGACTCAACCGATTCTTCAAATTTTAGAATAAGTTTGATGATTTAGCGTGTTTTAAAGATCAGGAGGCTTGTTCATTAAAGTTATTTATTATATACTAAGTAAGCGTCACGTAATTTGAACATACGTGACCTTTACCTACCTATTTATTTATCCATTATTTCACTTTAATAATAAACTGCTTAAATATGTTCTTAGTAATAGTAAATGTATATGTTAAATACAGCAGAATGGTTTCTTAGGACCATGATTTGTTTAGATGTCTGCAGTCCTGGTTAACTGAGAGTGTTACAAATAAGAGACGAGTCTATTATGTTTTTGGTGCTGCTATTTATATCTACCTAATTGGTTTCGTTTATATATTCTTTTAAGCCGCGTTCCTATAATCAAGAAACGATGCGTTGTACGTACGGACGGTAAAATTTCGTTGGATTTTTAATCGCGGTCTTCTGTCCGGTTTTAGTACTTCAAAGTCAGATCGATGAGATCAATCAAATACTGTATCATATAATTTTTCTTTTACTCTGGACATTAATGTCATGTCAAAGTCATGTGAAGGGTGAAGGTATTTCATTTTGACAAATGAATTTTCAAAATCAACATTTAAAATGCTCTCGCAGTCAAAATTTCATTTCCGATGGCTCATGATACCAACATTCTAAACACGAATGAATATAAGTACATTCGAGTACAAATATGAAACACGTTATTAAAATGTAATCTCGCGTACTCGTGTTCCAATTTGTTACTGGAACTGAACAGTCAAGGAAAAAATTGCTGCACATGAATAAGTGATTGCTGTGAGTGTACATTTTTAATTATTAAAGTGACTTTTATTCTATCGCACAAAAATTTTTCGTCCATCTATTGCATGTCGCATTACAGCATTCGAAGTTCAAAGATTTATTAGTGGCCAGGAGCGCAGAACTTTCAGTGTGTATCGCAGACGTCAAACCAGTATTCAAAAAATAAAATCTGAGACATTATTTACTTGTTTTAGTTACCATTAAATGTTAATTACATTTATAAACTGTGAGACTCGAGGCGAAGATGAAGTTATTGATAGAATAATTGAAGTTGAGAACGATTTAATGATTTAAATAAATATTGCTCTTAGTTTTTAATATGGGTCTATGATCTAAATTCTAAATCCGTACTCTAATAGGCCAATTGAAATTAAATTTTATAATTGAATATTTTGTCTGATATTGATTTCAAATTATCATTCATATTTTTCAATAATTAAGTTAAGATTAAAAACGCAATTTTAATACCCTAAATCGAATAATTTTTCAAAAATGTTTATTTAAATGCCTACAAACCGAAAAAAGTTTCACTTGCATCGTGGTTCTATAAAACCACTTTTTTTTAACAGGTTACTACATTATTGGAAAATGGGATTGATACCGATACCAATGCCATCGATTTATTTAAAGTATACACACGGACATAATGTAAATATAAGGTCTGTAAGAGGTAAAAAACTGCGATAAGATCGCCCATTATACTGCTATTAAATATAGTATTTTTCGTATGTATCCTATCGTTTGGTGTGCAATAAAGTATACTCTATCTATCTTTCTTAATTCCACTAAAATATTGTTTACTTAGTAACTACTCTATTGAACTTTTACAAAGTATTTCAAATTTCAATAAAAAGAATTTTTTTTCACGTGACTGTACCTCGTTTTTATTTCAGACCATTTTTAACTCAGGTGTCATAATACCAGTGTATGCAAACGACTAGGATTTATAGAAGGGAGTCGAGCCCTCGTGGGGTGTTGGAGGGTGAGGAGGAGTCGTGGTGCAGGGCTCAGACTGTATTTTGTGAGGATTAGCTTGTTACTACCTTGGCAAAATATTTAAAATATATTTTTGCATTTTGCTTATAAAATCCCAATAATACCGCTTTATATCAGAAAATTCTCTTACTGTAATATTCTGTCTGTTAATCTTTCACCAAAAGACTAGCCAAAATTACTTTCTGTATGCTGCACTAAGAGGTATTATAGAATTTTAGTAACAAAATGCCATAATTATAATGTTACACACTCATACAAAATATGTGATGCTTTTTATTTGAGGAGTCGGGCAAAAAAAATTAACGTGCTTTCTATTCCAACGCCACATAAAAAAACTTGTATTTATTTTATTGAAAACTAGCAGTTATCACGCGGCTTCAACGGCGCTATTACGACTAGTTATACCGGTGACGCCACGCCATTGGTCCGCCTGACAAATGGCGGTCAATGGTGGGGTCATCAAAAGGCTAGGCGTGCATAATCAGAAATTTAACGGTCACTTGGTGGAGGTACGAACAATATAGCGGTTACTATTATTTAGTGAATTTTATAGCTTATAGTAACAGTGGTGACGTTGTTGCTAACATTCTGACTGGCCTGTTGGTCTAGTGGTTAGTGTCCCTGACTGCTGGGCCAGAGGTCGTGGGTTCGATTCCCACCTGAGTCTGGGTGTTCTTTGTGTCCGTTGTTTGTATGTTTGTAAAGTCCCCCGCGACGAAGGAGTAATTTCTAATGCGGGAGTTGTAAAAAGACCCCTTCTGTTTACGCATGGGGTTCAAAAATACATCAATTTATTTTACGGGTCAAAAACGCAAACTCCTTATTATCCGTATTGATAGTTCATAGACTATTTCCATAGGCCATATCCGTACAACAAAAAGAGCTTTAACCAAAATGTACTCAGTCCGAAAATATTTAATTTCAATCCAAATTGAAACACAAAAATAAGTTGACGCTCCCCGAGAGCCTTTTAAATCCCATTTCTTAATCCTACTCATTCCCGTATTCAGATCCAATTACACGAAATACCCCAACGATTAATTTTTAATCTGTGGCCTCAATATGGCGCTGAGGGTTAATATTAAATTTATTTCAGTTGCTGACACTCGCTAATCATCTTTGTTCTTTCAAATTGACAGTGTGGATATGATGGGATAATATATTCCGAATAATTAGCGACCGGTAAATCCTTCAATTCGCATAAATAGGCAATGTGCAAAAACAATGCGCACATGGCTATTAGACTTATACAATTATCAACTAGGGTGAACTTCCGTGAATTTAGTATTCTGGCATACATATAAATGGAATTATTTAATTCACACAGCACTCTTAGGACCCATAAAAGCTTGAGTTCATTGTGATTTTTCTGATCTATGAAGGCCTTTTCCCTATTTTTTACTTTCTATGCAGTAAATAAGGAGAGACATGAATTAATAATTTGTAACGCCTCGATTTTCTTTTGAATAAATTCAGTGCGGATTCCGAGATAGTTTTAAAAGTTCCTGGGAGTCGAGAAAAGGTGTGGGTAGGATTGGTCTCATTAAATGCTTACTATAAATACTTTATTGAACGGATTAAAATCAAATTATTACAATTAATAAGTCATTCTGATTCTTTTATATCAAGTTAGGCTTAAACCTTAAAATAATAATAAAGTATAATATTATATAATATGTATATTTTAAGGGTACAGGTTTTAAATATATCTGAAATAAACATGATATAATTACATTCTTCTAGATAATACAAGCAAAGAAAAATACTGTGTTACAACGTCCCGTAGCGATGACAATAGTGATGTACCTAAACCTAGGTGTGTATTGGGTTTTGGTATTTGTCATCTATCATCATCATTATTTTAAGGCAGTTTAATTTCTCGATGTCAGTCATAACATAATTTACATAGACACCAACTCATTCCGACCATGTTACCGACCGTACATTCGAATACAGCATTTACACAATATGTGGAGTAGGTTTGGTGACATAATATATGTAAGTATTACTTATTTTCGTAAAAATAATAACTCCATCGGCACACATTTGCTTACCCTGTACTTGTTATCAGACTCAATATAATAAAATTAAATACTATGATTTTACGCATTCCCAAATTTAATGTATGTTAACTCAGTAGTTTAGGTTAAATTTATTAACACATTAACCACACGTCTATATTGTATTATAGATAAAGATAATTTATATTTATTACTAGCAACCCACCCCGGCTTCGCACGGGTAGCAGAGACATCTTCAATAATCATCAACATATTTCAATCAATTTACAAAAAATCTTAACAAATTATACACCTAAACCTTTCTCATGAATCACTCATGAAAACCGCATGAAATTCCGTTCAGTAGTTTTTCAGTTTATCGCAAACAGACAGACAGACGCGGCCCGGATGTAGTGAAAAGTCCTGCCATCTTTAAAATTAACCGACAGCACATTACGACATCTAAAATGAATTCCTATGGTCTAACTCCAAATTGAATCACTCAATTCGTGTTTGCATGTTACTTAGGCTCTTTTGATGTAATCCTTAATAATATGGAAGATGAACCATTACCTTAAGTTTACTAACAAAAAATAACTGGTGCACTAGTGCTGTACTATCAATAACCCAAATGACTAACAGTTTTTTGTTTCAGTTATAGTATAGACCAATATGGGAGTCGACTGCCAAGTCAAATTTGCTTCCGCGTTTCAACATCAAATTAATAGTATAAAGCAGTGTCTGTAGAAACTGCTATGAAAAAAAAAAACAAATTATAACGTCATAAGTTGCTATCGTACAAATTTAATGTTTTATATAGTAACCAACCTAATTTTTAATTAATAAATGTATGAACTTTGTAAAAAAACATTAATCGGCGGCCTTAGTTTGCTTAATCCTTCAATAAATAACAGTTTTCTCGATCCAAACTTATCGCCGGAAGGATAAACATATAATATATAACGTATGTTGCCCCTTCAGTATCATATCAATAGTGGAGTGAGAGGAACGATTAAAACGACAAAACGTCATCAGACACTATATTAGTCTTGGCATTATGGAACAATTTAAGTCAACAACCTGTGTATGGGAAGGTAGGTAAGATATCGTTATAAAACGAGCACGATATCATTAAAATAACTCTTTCTTTCTAATAGTACTGTGCAATTTCTCAGAACTGTTTCATCTTGAACTAATAAATTTATTTGATACTAGCAGTGCCGCGTAAGTCCCGATCCCGTTGAAACATCGGAATAAAAAGTAGCCTTATCTACATACAAAGTTTCATCTCAATCGGTTTAGTCCTTGTGGCGTGAAAGAGTAAAATAGATCCATACATCCTCACAAACTTTCACGTTTATAATATTAGTAAGACAAGTAAAAACTGTTTTATTTGGAAATCGAAATTCTCACTACTGTACAACTTGCTCCTACACTTCTTCGTAATTCTTTTAAGCTAAAGCTAAATACCGTCTTTAGTTAATTTATGTTTTGTGAATCCATATGTGCCTGTGTTTAAAAAGAAATATTCCACTTCAATAAAGTATTTCTATACATTTCTTATCATCTATTCGGTAAACTATAAAAACTCACCTCCGCAAGTTTCCCGGAAATCAGGACAGCAATCGCTGAGCTTCAAGCAAGCATGATCACAGTAACACGGCTTGTCAGTTAAGTCTTCGATTATTGCATTCTGGTGGGCTTTCTGCACCACACAGGCACTGTTACGACCCGGACAACAGAGATTTGCGTCCCTGCAGTAATTTGCCCCGCAATGTCCCGCCAGACACACCGCACTCGCGAAACAAAACCAATAACGAAGCATTTTGATAACTGTTATTATATTTTTTTAAATACTAAATCACTGGTTTTTTTTTTCTATAATAGTTGGTTGGCGTTTCTTAACTTTTTGAATGTAGAATCGTGTTATTATGTGTCATTCCGAATTTAAATTTCTGCGAACGGCCAGTTCTGAAACAAAAAATAATATATCGTCAGGATTGCGTCTGGTCGTAACTTCTTTTTGTTTTTATGGAACTTTTCCTTTTGTTAAACTTTTATAACTGTTTTTTTTTTGTTACTTTGGTTGGTACTGATTAATCTTTATTTATTTTGATGAATTCATTACCCGTATCCATGAACATGAATAGGTAAATAAATACAGCTTTGGTTATTTGGCTTGGTTAAACATATTAGTAAATAAGTTTAATTATAAGATCACAAACAAAATAATACCTTTTAGGCCAGCATCGCTTGTTTAAAACGGAATAATTTACTCAAATTATTTTATTTCATACAGGCGCTATTATCTAATAGATAAGTAATATATGTAATATTACAGATTACATAATTAAAAAAAATAATTCATTTTACAACTTATTATATACGTATAATACAATATATCATAATAATAGATATAGTAATTTAAATATAGCAGAAATAATGTTAGAAAATAACTGTAAAACTTAAAAAGACAATTCCTAAAAAAGCTTTCCATTGCCTCCTGTGAGGTTTGAACTCACGACCCCTGGTTTACGAGACCAGTGCTCTACCACTGAGCTAAAGAGGCTTGCGTATGGGATTGCGAAATAACGGTTTGCTTACTACGACTGTATCCAAAGTAATAAAACAAAGAGTATAATTAAGATTTTAACGAAAATAAGGAACTACCCAGATCTACCATATTTAATTGACTTTTGTTTCACATTCGCTACATCTAAAAGATGTTTTTGGTCACTGTTTTTGCATTAATTTGCAAGTTGAGGTGAAAGCTGAAAAATTATATATTTTTCTTAAGATTGGCTTAGTATTGCCATCGAAGAGTGTAGTATTCTCGGTTTATTACAGCTCCATATAATATGGAGGAAGTCCATAACGCCTTCGCCGGTTTTGTAACTGTTAACTTGCAACTATATGTCAATTCCTCATACTTACAGTACTTTAATTGTCAATGTTATTTTATTGTACTGTTAAGAATGTCAGTAGTACAAATAATTATTTGATTCTTACTATTTTTATTAGGCGGCAATGAGCTGCTAAGTAAATATATATTACTTGCAAAACTGGGTCCTGGAAATATTTTTTTTAGAATACATTATTCTACAAAATTACTAAAAATTGATTATTCTAGTAAAATCACACGATTTAGTAACTAAATAAATTGGTCCTACAGCGGCTACCTGTGATGTCAAATTTGTGACAAAATGTGTGCCGCGGTCACTTAATGCTTAGAAAAACATTTTTCTGGCAGTACTTTAGTTATTAAAACAGGTACCACGTCTTTACATTTAATTAATAGCATTCTATCAACAATACTATTCTATACCAATATGGCTCTGTAGAGTAAAAGTAGTCAAACCTATTTTCGACAAACATGTCAGATGAACTACACAACCTAGGGCTGCCATCCGTCCGGGTTTCTCCGGATTTGTCCTAGTTTAGAGGGCGTCCGGGGAGCGTTCGGGCGGAGTTTTCAAAAAGTGTCATTCTGTGCCAGGGGCGACTTATAATTATTAGATGAACAAGCTGTTTAATTTATTCAAAAAAAATAATGGAATCGGTGTTTTTTAATGTGTCCGGGAAAGGATCTCGATATCACACATGTGTCCGGGATTTTTGAAGAGCTTGTCCGGCGTCGGTTATTTAAGTGATGGCAAGCCTACCTAGACCCCAAAATAACCGATATTTAAAAAGAATGAGTATATATGTATATACCTCAATTTTACCGGCACGATAGAGGTTGCAATAGGGAATATGCATGTTGTTTAAATTTACTTGATTAATTTTCCCTTGCATCTTTATTGTCCAGATATTATACCTAAATAATTATTTTCTTATTTAGTTCGTGTTTAATTGCAAAAAATATTAATTAAAATATGCAAAATAAGGGCGCGAAATTCAACTTTGCAAAACGCTTCACCATTGGTCGAAACAAAACATGACGTAACATTCCACGTTCTGTCATTTATCGGCGCCTATATTCGTAGTGTTACGGAGAATGATAGGTGTTCCTGTGGTTTTTGCTCTTAGGCTAGAGCAATTTAAGCATTCTAGTGATATTAGAAATCATCTAGAACAATGACTGAATGTAGTTTTATCAAAGCATAATCGGACAATCTACCGAAAATTCATTCATGATGACTACATATTTTGCATCAAATCCAGATTTTACGTCCGCTGAGGTTAAAGGAGTGAAAGCCGCAAGGTAATTATTATTACTTGTTATATTATAATCTAAAGGATAGGTAAGATATGTACAGTTAGTTATATTCATTCATGAAGTTTTATTGGACTTTTGTTACCTAGTTTAAGTAGACAAGCAATAATTTAGTCAGCAGTAATTTCTGCTTGATATTTAAAACAAACATAAATTACTGCTGACTAATTCACACTATACTACCAATTAAATTGTGATATGCTTACATTAAAGTGATCTTCACAACAATCTAAACACGATATTGAAGATACTTCATCTCTTCTCATTAATGTACACCATTGTTTTCGTATTTTACATTATTATTTTGTACAGGAAAAAATACTGTTTTGGGTGTACTTCTTATAGTGTTTTTACACTTAGAGACTTATAAAATGGTTTTTTAACTTTATCCATCGTCTATTAATTACAATAAATAGTAATTACAACTGGAAATCGGTATAAAATTACTGTAACACTTCAAGTAAGTTTATGAAACAATCACTAAGCGTGGAACGTGACGTCATCCAAGGCCCGCGAAATATGGCGGCGTTCAAACAGATCAAAGTTTATCGATGTTTTCAATGTTATTTTAAAAATTAATTTGAACATTGCCAAGGTTATTTATATTTTTTATTAGGGTAGAATGATAGAAACAAGTCGTGTTAAAATCATCATGATAAAAAAAATACATGCATATTCCCTATTATGCACCGATTGCTTTCAAACTTGAATGAAAAATCAAAAGGGCGAAATGAAGGTTAAGTTCGTGAATTGGGGATATTCCCCCAAAGGGAGGGACTGGGGAGCTGATTTTCAAAAAAAATAAACACGAAACCTAACTCTGCGGGCCTGCTGCGGGCCCGTATTTTTTTACTCATCACTTTATGCATCGGCAATACTAGTAATCTTCCCATTACCATTGCAATCTCAATTGAAAAATTTATATGGGCAAAAGTTCAACGGCTACTAAAAGCAAAACTAAACAAGGAACTTAAGCGTCTTTCTATTTAAACGTGCGTCGTAGAATGATCAAAAAAATATGTTCGAGCCTTCAACAAATAATTCTACGACGTTTAAAAAAAGGAATGTTTAAGCTACCGCTACCAACTTAACAAAACGAAAACCATGATGACAAAAGGATTTTTTTTTCTTGCAGGCACAGGAGCGTGGTCGTTGACCTTCAGCTAACCGACTAGTTTTTAAACTGAGTGTTAACCGTTAAGGTAACTTTCAAGGGAATGCGTCTTGCGTCTTACGATGTTTTATGTTGATTCGAAAAGATTTATATTAGAATGTTTTATTTTTCTACACCAAAATATTAAGGGTGAGTGATGCTTTAATTTTAAATCCAGAATAATATGACACTTTTAGTAAATTATATGAAATTCGTATTTATTGGATTTATTTATTTATTATATTGTATTATGTGTAGGTTAATGTATTTTATACTTATAATATGTAATGTATTATGTATTTATACCATTGCAACAAATTTAAATTAAAATTCAATAAGTATTTGCGTACTGACTTTTGTATTGTGTTAAGTATAGACAGAAAGAGGTTATTGTAAGTTTTTCGCGTAGCTCAAACTTACACGCATATGCACTCTAAATAAAGTGAAAGAAAAACTTTATCTGTCGACTGAGAGTATTTTCAAAACTAAAAAACTTTTTATGCCATAAACGAAAACGGCAATGTTTGTGTGACGGAACACCGTGCGGGTTTAGTGGGTTCGATTCCGACATAACCACTTTGCAAAAAAAAAATACCTCCTACTACTCCTACATAAAAGGTATTATGTAAATTTAAAATATTTTGTCTATCATAATTTAAAAAACTAAGCCTTCATAAAAAGTATTGGAGTCCTAAGTGAGTAGATCTCAAGCGACATCCAGCGGTCACTTGGTGTCTGGTGTGGATTAATACGATCACAGGATGGTGTAATTTTATGTCATTCCACCTTTTCTTAGCCTATTACACCCTCGGTATCTACTGCTTTATCCAACAATATGCATAGCAATATAATATTTCACTTCATTGCTACAGAAAGAGTACGTGTTCAATACGAAAACTTTTAAATCTGCTACAAAAAAGTTAAAGTACGGGCATTATATAAAACTTTTAAATAAAAAATGAAAGTGCAGTCAATGGTATTCCAATAACGAGTGGTTCAAACAATCGAACCGAGTATCGAAACAATTCGAGAATTTGTTAGTCAAATAGAGAGCATATTCCTGCTACGTTTAATACTACACAGTATTACGCAAAGAAGGAATAACATTTAAAAGCTTTTTTGTCTTTTTATTGCCATTTATTTTTGGCAATATCGGGCAATTATAGGCAATTATATATATATATATATATATATATATATATATATGGCAATTACTTTCTACGAGAAATCTATTATTTGGAACTAATATTATAAAGAAGTATGTGATTAAGTATGTATGAGTATGTTACTTCTTTAGGACTGGGTTTGGATGTCATTTAACACACCATTATATGTTTTTTTTTTTATGGTATAGGGGGCAAACGAGCAGACGAGTCACCTGATGGTAAATGACTACCGCCGCCCATGGGCACCTGTAACTCAGGAGTCACAAGTGCGTTGCCGCCCTTTAAGGTGGGAGTAGGGGCAGAGGAGGAGAGGGGGGAAGAGAGGGAAGACAGGAGAGGGGGATTAGAGGGGGGAGAGGGGAAGGACGGGAATAGGGGACAGGGAAGGGTTAGGGCCTCCGGTAACCTCACTCACGCGGCGAAAAGCAATGCAAGCATTGTTTCACTGCCGGTTTCCTGTGAGGCCGTGGTATCGAGCGGAGTCGAGCCGGCCCATACTTGCCGAAACATGGCTCCCCCACATAATATATGTATAGTTTGCTAAAAAAGAACCTCCCGGTTCTTTTGAGCTTATATATCTGTCTCTCTAAAACACTACCGAGAAAGCTATTTCAAATATATGAACAAAAATAATTTAGATGTTATATTGTAAACCTGATTCTCTAAGGTTTAATAATAAGTCTATTTCTGGGCACGATCGTAGTTATAATAAAATGTTCTTATTTATTTTCTTCCTTCTTCGCTTACACAGTTACATATATATATAACATAAATAGCTATAAATATTTTTTTTAGGTTATAATTTTGTAGTTCTCGCAAATAAATCCATTCGCAACTTGCAACGCAATGGATTCAGAGAGCAATTTTAACTAAGTTCATCATTCCTGTTTCTGCTTTTACACTCTTATTTATCCACAAAGAGCTAACGGAGCTTTTTATCCAGACGAAGTAATTAGACCCCCAAACTACTTTCTCGTTAGTATCTGTAGTAGGTAGTTTTCTGTACAGGGAAAGTGTTAAATTAGATACAAGTCCTGTACGGGTTGTTATTCATGGTGCGAAAATCGTGATCAAATTACTTAGGACAAGCTTTTTTACGTATTCCCTCACGATACCTATGTTTTTTTGTTAACTAGATTAACTAGATGGTGCTCTTTTATTTTCATATAAAGCGTATTTCACGATAATGCAAATTAATACTTGAAAAACACACACTAGGTAACGTACAATACTTAATTCATGTACTTCTCGTGGCAACCTACCGCCACATGTTTGTTGTTATTGAAAACACAAACTTATGGATTCCCAATTTCTTTTTATGGGATTTGGGTAAACGAGCAGGCCGTCTCCTCCTCACGACTACGTATTTGTTTATACTGCCCCCACCCCACCCAACTTTACGTTATATGAGCAGGGTCAGTATACCTGCATCAAGTTCCCCAAACCAAGGTCCCGAGACGCAGGGACCTTTATACGGCAGGTCTTACCTCCAACGCCATGGCGCCGGTACTAATTAAGGCTAGTTACCCGTATGCCTATCGGTCACAGAAGATCGCCACTCGTGAAACCACACTCGCAGCGACCCCCCATTCGCAACCAGCACACTCCCTATTGTCCAGATAGGTACCGGAGCTGTAAGGCACGCTCACTTCCCGCATATTTGCATATGCTCGCGGTAACACCGCTAGGTTCGTCAGAGAAGCCGACTGCCAGTATCCAGCTGGTACCGGAGCTGTCAGCACGCTCACATCCCGATCTACAATCAAGTGTAGGTCTACCCTGCCTACGGTCGGGTGTCCGGATCAGTGTCTAGTCACCTTTCTACTTGCTAAGCAGGCAAGTACCCGAGCTGCATCGGTCCGACGGGACCTCTGCTAAAGGACGCTCCAAGCCTCGCAGCGGAAAACCAAGGACCCCTTCGCCTTAGACCGGTTAATTCCGCTGCTCGCTGCGCGCGAGAACCGACGCTCCACCGACAATAGTGGAGCAGACGAACGTGCCCGTTCTCTGCAGCTAACCACAATACCCCCACGAGTCCAACTCCAAAACCGGTATCTGACAGCTTTCGCCATCAGAGGGCTCAGGATCCGGTTCCCGTGGTACCCTGATCTAACAGCCGGACCCGTAGTTCCGGCTGCGAACCTATCTACTCCGAGTGACTAGTAGATAGGGATGGGAGCAGACTGGTCACCTGATTTTAAGTGACTACCGCCGCCAATGGAAACCTGCAACTCAAGAGTCACAAGTGCGTTATCGGTCTTCTTCGGCCGGGTACCCTCCGGTAAGTTTACTCACTCGGCAAAACACAACTTTATTGTGTCACTGCCGGTTTTCTGTGAGGCCGTGGTATTGCTCCGGTCGAGCCGGCCCATACGTGCCGAAGCATAGTTCTCCGACGATGGCTCATTTAGCTGTTATAAGATTATTATTTTTTTACGTATGTGATCAATTCTTTCAGTACAGGACAGTGTTGCCGTTACAAAATTATACGCGTATTTTAGTATCTACGGGCCACTGTTGAAATTTCTTTTGAGAAGTTTAATATCAAGTTAAAAAAAAAATTGCTCCGTGTACTTAAAAATTTACAACCGGTAATTATGACCTTATATAGGACAAACTTCATTTTTTGTTTTGTCGAAACTAAAAAAATCTGTACAAAAGGTAAAAAAATAAAACATCGCATATTTGCGATGTTTTATTGATATTTCATTTTATATTAAGCAACGAAATACACTAAGGCTTTTAACAAAAAATATTGAACAAATCTTTCATATATTCAATAATTTCATAATTCTTACGTCCCTAGCAAAAATACTTTGAACTGAACTGTAAGTAATTTTGCCACGTCAACCTTTGGAAAAACTCTCGGAAATTTAATTAAATACTCAAACGGTCTAACATTAGAGAGAACTTAATAATGAAAATACTTAGGCTCTTAACCGCTAAGTTTCCTCCGCATGTACTGTTTTTGAACGATAACAAATAAGTTAGCGAGAAGAAGTTTATTCCGTTATGTTGGCAACGTATAGGTATACACACGTTGGGTGTAGCGTCCCGACTGAATTATTAATCAAAACAAGAGTTTCCGGTTGGCTGTTGTGGTACAAGTGTTAAGATTACGAAATGTGAGGGTCTTTGAAATACCTATTTAATTAAAAGATTACGCTCACTAAACCTTTTACGCAGAGAGTAGGTAAAGTGTACAGAGTGTCTAACTAAAGGACGTGTTTTCAAATGTTTCTGACTCGACTAAAAACGTTAATTATTTTATTATAACTGATTTTATACATAATTGTTTTTAAAGTAAAATTGTATACTTTATTGGAAAAAACATGATTAAGTATTAATACTCGTATTATTAGATGGATTCAGGTTAAAATGTTATAAAATCCTTGTCATATTCTAGTACTGCTTTGTAATGTACTTAGATGATACTTTCATCGTCATCATCACTGCTGGACGAAGGCCTCCCCCAAGGAGCGCCAACTATCCCGGTCTTGGGCAATCCGCTTCCATCCGCTGGTGATACTTTGTTGACGATAAATTATTTAATCCAATCAGTAAAATGGCGGCACGCTGCCATAAAATTCAACATACACACATTTATGTTCTTAAACGAATTAACAGATGTCGCTAGTTTTTCTTCAAATATGTTACATTAGCTGTTGCCCGAGACTTTGTTCGCGTGGGATTTTGGTGAAATCTATCCTACAGGAACCGTACTTTTTTTAGCCTATGTGCTATTCCAGACAGTGATGGGCGTAACTAGTTACTTATGTAATCTGATTAATAGTTGAATTACAAAATATGTAATTTTATTAAAATGTGATATATATCAGTATTCAATTACATTGTACAGTGTATTTCAATTTCAAATTATTTCAATAACTAATTACAATGTAACTGTAATTTGTAATTTTTAACCTGATTACTTTTTGCCCGTCACTGATTCCAGACTATAATCATATCTGTGCCAAATTGCATCCAGATCCGTGCAGCCATTTTTGCGTGAAAGAGTAACATACATTTATCCATCCTCACAAACTTTCGTCTAT
Organism: Callimorpha dominula; assembly: GCA_949752705.1. Classification (NCBI taxonomy): domain Eukaryota; kingdom Metazoa; phylum Arthropoda; class Insecta; order Lepidoptera; family Erebidae; genus Callimorpha; species Callimorpha dominula. The sequence goes on along the minus strand of OX457009.1, from coordinate 8,273,371 downwards.
ATTATATTAGTAACATATAATTAAATCAAACCGCTTCTTTTTACAATTACTAGTGTCTATTAATTCTTACAAAGGCATAGTTGTCACTCGATGCGTTTGAAACCCTACCCTTGTACAGAAAACCTCGAACCATATTCAGATACTTCAGAAGTTTAGTGAGTGAGTTAATTTAACCTAAAATGCCTTTATTTTATTCACATAAAATGATTAAATTAAATACCTATCTCTGTCCTAATGCCTAATATATTATCATTCTCCGCCTCCTACGCACCTTTTTCGAACTAAGTTGGGGTCGGCTTTCAATCTAACTACGATACGGCCGAACTTCGATATTTTACGTCAAACGACTGCCATCAGACTTCCACAACCCAAGTACTAGGCGATATTGAATATCTGTAGCTAGACCAGGTTGTCGGACTTTTTAGGGCTCCAACTACAGGTAACAAATGCCACAGATTTTCGCATGGCAACCGGGACCAACGGCGTAACGTGCTCTCTAAGACACCCCCTTCGTGTGTCAATGTGTTAAGAAGGTCACCCATTCTAAGACTGACTTGACTAGTATTTCTTAACTTTGTAATGTTCACCTACTCGGTTACCACTTAGTCACTAGCCCCTGTGCCTGATGCCTAATACAATCATTTTACATTTAAAGCTGTGTATAATATTAAACTAGCTTAGGATTCGCTCGCGCTAATGGAGATTTTTTCAATCAATTCATATTAACTTCAAAATTACCTTACTAATACGTAAGTTTGCTAAACCTAGGGGGGAAGCCCCACTGCCCATCCCCATCCCGCGGTACGCCCATGTTCGCATTTTATAATATTAGTTAGAATATACCTTCAATCATCGCTTTTAGTACATACCTTAGACTACATATCAACAGGAGATGCTTAAATCTCAGCTTAAAGTTAAGACGACAGCTGAACTTAACATGTGAATACTTCATTAAGCAATAATAAAGTTGGAAGCTCTTCCAATTTATTTAACACTCCATTTGACACACTAATTAGGTACTATATTGAAATAATAAATTGAAGAATAAGAATAACGACGTTTAGAATGCAATACTAGGGATATTGTACAGATATTGGCGACAAAAATACTTTTAAATTTTTTTTGGACAACTATTTCTGGGGGGGGGGGTGTCATTATACAGTTTGAGCAGCTGCGGAAGGAGTTCCGGTTTTAATGTGTAAAGTGAACCCCCTTAAAAGTCTTCGCCGCTTATATATAATTGGACTTAAAAGTTAGCTGGGATATGGGTATAACATAGTTCTGTGGAGGTAAACATACAAGAGTGATTATATGAAAATATATAAAAAACATTTCGTTAAATTAGCAGTCACGAATCTTAAACACATACATAAAAATTAGAACTAATTCATTTTAGTTAGGCGTCTAACTTATGGTGACCCATCCAGTGCACTACCAACCCACTCCTGACACAAGCGTTAAGCGTTTACCTAGAGGGGTTAACAAACAAGAATACCAGTAATGTATAACCCACGTTGCTAGTATTCTATTAAAAAGATAATCATAAACTCAAAATTTAAAACACCGCCGACTCGAAAAACCCTTCAAAGATTAGAAAAAGCTGATGACCTTTGAACGGCTGAACAGAATTTCTTTGATTACGAGTATATCTAAGAAAACTGTCGACCAAGTCACCTTTCGGTTCATTCCTTTGGGAGCTACGATGACATAGACAGACACACAGACACGTCAAACCTGTAACACCCCTCATTTTGTGTCGGGGGTTAAAAAAGAAATATGTACTTACTACACTTTTTATCCTACTAATATTATAAACGTGAAAGTTTGTGAGGATGTTTGGATGAATGGTTGTTTGTTACTCTTTCACGCAAAAACTACTGAACCGACTGTAATTAAATTTGGTATGTATGTAGCTGGAGATCTGGATTAACGCATAGTCAACTTTTTATCCCGATATTCCCACGGCACCGAGACTTACACGGGTGAAACTGAGGGGCGCAGCAAGTTTTAACATACAATTACGGCACAATGCGTAGTACCTATTTCTCTACGCATGTTATTTACAACCCGAAATTCTGAGAAACTTGTGACTGTAACTAATCAGAAATTCGAAGCAATTCATTCTAGTCGTCACCCGATTCTATTATACTAATCGACTTATTCGATAAACAGTGATGTATTCCAACTATTCGTATTCTAAAACTATATGAAGTCACAAATGGCGTTAATTTGCTATTTATAGACATCAAGTAGGTATGTCAAATTGAAACTAATATATAATTTAACTGACAAAATAAGTATAGGTACCTACTGCCTGTACAGAGTGTGAGTGACAGCGTGCCGAATACTGAAATAGTGGATTCCAATCATCATTCTGAATCGAAAATCATTATCGGAATATTCTGTTTATGAATGAATGAACCGATTACTATGAAATTTCGCAATTATGTCATACAGAAAATGACTTAGAGTACCTTTCCAAAAAAAAATACTGTTCTCCAGGGATAGACAAAATATTTTTAATATGAAATTTATATTGTAAAATAACGTGGATACATTTTGAAGTGAAAATTTATAAAATTATTAAAAATATATTTATAAAAGTGTATTCAATGACAGTTTAAGTTATAATGGGCAATGATATAAAACAAGACAAGTCCAAGTCCAACGCCATGCGATCCCTAGTAATCACAATTGCGTCGATGCCAGAAGAGCTGTGGACAGAGTCTGAAAATTCATTAAGTGAAAAGTTTTTGACATAGCTGTCATTTTTAGCTTTCCCTTGTCAGTTTTAACATTTTACAATCTTTGCTATTATTAAATGTAAAGTTTAGTTACATGTTTCCTTTTTTTTTAATAAACCCTTAAAAACAGTAGGTAAGGTAGGTATTACTTTTTAGAATTAAAATCACTCGTAATCATCAATCCTTATCGCACGTTACATTCAACCGCTCGGTGGATAGTGGCTATCTGGAAAAAAAGTGTTCGTGTCGTGTGACACGGTCGTCTGATCCCAAACTAGGCAGAATCTGTACTATGGTAGCCAGACTGCTGATAAACATACTTATATATTTCTAAATACATACATATTATAGATAAATTACACCCAGACACAGAACAAATAATCATGCTCATCAGACAATTATTGGTCCTGGGTGGTAATTGAACCCACGACCTCTGGCTCAGCAGTCAGGGTCACTTACCACTAGAAAAACAGGCCAGTTAGTCGTTCCGACCGGGTTTCCCAAAGCGTTTTATTATTACATTACGTACGTAGACAGAAAGGTCTAGGCCTACTTTACAATATTTACTTACAAAACAGTAATCAAAAGTCAACCACCATCTAAGTCACTACAAATCACTTCATTCCGCATCGTGTTACGAAGTAACTCCCTCGCCTACTCTAAGTATGTTATGGAGATTATGTTTCAAGCCCCGAGGTCTTCAGGGAGCACAGATTAAAGGCTTATCTCGTTCGCGAGATTGTCGCTGCCCACATGAGTAGTTAATATTATTATAAATGTCAATGAAGAAAATCAAGAAGCTGTTTCATGTTTTTCTGTATCTGTGTAAAAAAGCGGGGGGGTGCTTGACATCAAATGTTACAAATAGTTCATTGGCAGTGGAAATTGGTCCACCTGTTCCAGATTTTAGCCGGAACAAACAGACAGGCAGACAAACAAAAATCTTAAAAACTGAATTTTAGGCAAAGGTATCATGTAAATAACTGTATGACCTTGAAAAAAAACTATTATTTTGACATTACAAACAGACACTTCAATTTTATTTATTTGTATTAAGTATTGATTATATCCGTTAAATTAAGATTAGGTATTATTGTTCCAATTTTGTTCTGTTATTGTCAGCATTACTGTCTATAAGAGAAAAAACCTAAATACGTTAGAGATGTTCAAGTACTGTGGATGATATCGACATTCAGACCAGGTTCTAATTATGTATTTCCACGGGAATTAACGCGATCACGAAAAGGTATTACATACCTCTGAATTACGTTTCGACCAGGTTGCACTGGCCGTGGTCTTAGGCTTAATTCCCGTGGAAATATATAATTACGAGGGCGGCACTGAAAATTTCGGGAATCAAGGAAGTGACACAACATTACTATTTAAAAATGTATTAATTGCTTTTCGAAGTATTCTCCGCGAAATTTGACACATTTTTCCATACGATGGAACCAATCATTGAAGCAACCATTCCATTCGGAAGTTGGGGTCTCCAAAATGGCCGTTTTGTAGGTGTCCACAGCTTCTTAAGGTGATGAAAATCTCTGACCACGCAATTTATTCTTTATTGTAGGGAAAGTATAGAAATCATTAGGGCTTAGGTCGGGGCTGTACGGCGGATGGTCTAATAATTCTATGTTTTCTTCCTTTAAAAACTCTTTTGTTCTGTGCGCGGTGTGAGAAGTCGCATTGTCGTGATGCAGGATGATGCGGCGGTTGCAGTTCTCTTTAAGGAGTTCAGATACGACCTGTGGCAAACAAATGCTAGCATACCATTCTGTATTAACCGTTCTTTGTCCCTCAAGAGAAATAGTCGCAACATGGCCGGTTTTGGAGACAAACGTGGCCACCATTTTTTTTTTGCAACACTCCGTGAACGAAAAAGTTTTGTTGGCTTTAACTCATTTTCGAACACCCAAACTTGTGACTGGTTTTTTGATTCGGGTTCGTACGCGTATATCCAGGATTCGTCACCTGATACGATGTTGTATACAGCATTTGAGGATCTTGCGTGGAATATTTCGAGAGTTCTGACGCACCAAGTAACGCGAGCCGCTTTTTGCTCTTCACAGAGCGAATGCGGTATCCATCGGGAAAACAACTTTTTTACACCTAATTGTTCATGCAAGATTATTTGTAATTGACTCATACCAATGTCTAAAGTTGCCTGAATTCCGCGGTATGTCACATATCGATCTTCCTCATTCAGCTTACGCACAGCATCAACGTTTTCTTGGGTGACTGCAGATTTTGGACGACCTTGACGGGGATCATCACTGAGCTTGACACGTCCACGTTGAAATTCAGCAAACCAGCGATAAATTGTGGTTTTGGATGGGGTTTCATCACCAAATGCAGAAATCATCCGGTCAACACACTGTTCGAAAGTCATAATAAATCATCGCTCTTGAATTTTCTCGAGTCAATTCCATTTTCTCAACGACTAAACAAGTTTGACAAAACCTTGTGATAAGACCGAGAATCTTTTTTTAAATAAATAAATGGTATTCGATTTTTAAAAACAAGGGGTTTTCAATTAAAAAGATTTTAATATGACAGAAACAGTGGAAATATTCCATTCCCGATAGTGCAGCCTATGTATACTATCATGGAACGCGAAAGATTAAAAGTTACCACAGACGAGGTTCTATTCGAATTTCAAAATCAAACCATCAAATTCCTACAGATGTCCTAGCAACTGTGTGAGAAAACATACCAAATACAAGTCACTTTGGTGTTCACCCTACCTACTTACAGTACACTTTTATGAATGCCACGACACGGTGTTACGTATTCAGGAAAGGAAGTAGGGTCTATACAAGCCTACGCTGAGTGTGACCCATTTAGATCTCGTGTGATGAGCGCGTAGCTTCATGTGTATGAAAATCTTACGTCTGGCCTACATCGCACCCGGCCGACATCGACCAATTACGACCTCACTTATGAATGTAGGGTCTCTACTCTCTATATTAATGAATAGGTACTAATGTGTGTTAGTTAATAACAGCTTTTGTGAATATTTAAACATCGAACACAGTACGGAATATTTCGGTATGAATCCAGAAACAAAACATTATCGTTTTGATCCGATAAAGATCTAGTTTTAATCTTATGAGAGCCAATAAAATTATTGATGTTTGAAGAATTATACACACATAGATTTATAATTGTTTGATAGCCATATTGTCCTAATCATAACACCTCCTTATAAGCTATTGCCTTTGCTATCAGGTCACGTTGTGTTGGCCATTGGGAGAGTAGCTCATATTCAGTATCATCCCATGACTAACGTTATGACGAGCATTAGAATCATCACCTATACCTGAGATGAGTGATTTAATTACAACAAATTGGCCTTCTGAATTCCGGGATGCTCTCTGATATAGGTTGCAGTGAACACCTGTCAACTGCTTAATATACGCCTCCTGAGTAGATGGCGTATATTAAGAGAAATAATTCTTAACTAGAATAAAGTACAGATTATTTTATAAGTAAGCAATTTGCTTTCTTAGGAGTACTTTGAAATTTTGAACAAAATATACAATAACTTCTATACCTATCCATTTTTCCACTTTTAATAACATAGTAAATTCCCCTCTCATATTGGGAGATGCAGGGGCGAGGTACGAGCTAGACTGTCTGTAATAGGTCGCCTGGTTTGTGTCCGACCATATCCACCAACTTTGAATTCGTTCAAAATCATCCGCCTAGTCTGGAGTTTTCTCCTCGCAGCGGCTACTGATGTATACAACTTGACAAAAACTGGGTGAGGGTAGAATACTTACTTAATTTCAACTGTAACTCCGACACCTTAATCTGTATCCTACCACCGCTTTATCCATATATAATATTCCAACTTAATTATCCAAAATAATTCACCTAAACCTGAAATTAAATTATGTACGTGTTGTTAACAAACGCGGAACCAACCCTAAAACTACAGTTACGTTAGAGCATAAAACCGCAAAACGGTTCTCATTCATTTTAAAATGTTTCACTATCAAATTACCCGTACCTGCTTGCACGTGTACTCAAATTAGATACTTGAATTCGTTAAAACGGATAGATAGCTTTACAAATTAGCATTTTAATTACCCACAGAGGGCATTATCCAAGGAGCCGTTTTGAATTTCAAGAAAACTGGTACACCTTAATAGCCTCTCTGCCTAGTCACAAACTCTGCGCATCGGCAATTTGGGTTGCTGCAGATATTTGCTACCGGATCCACATCAATCAATGAGGAGCTTTTTCGTTTTTCTTTTTTTAATTATAGTGACGAGAAGCAATTGGGCGAAGCAAGAGAGTGATGCTTGTCGCGGTTGACCAACTTAATTAGATATCATTTGATATTGTCATTCGAAATTCGAATGATAAGATTGTTTTGTTTAGGATGTATAGAACATCTGCCAAATTACCTTACAATATCTATCGCGTGTTTCACCGTATCGTTTGTGTTAAGGGAGTGTTCCGGTGTTTAATCTTTAGAATAATTGAAAAAGTAAATTTACAGTACTACCCTGTAAAACGTTGCTGAAAAAGTAAAAAAAATTATTGCATAACTATAAATTAAAAATTTTAAAAACCCCCGACACAAAATAATAAAAATGGTATGAACGGCCATTTTGGATTTAAAATTTATCATAACTATCTTTTTAATGTGAAAACTTCTTTAGCCGTGAGCGATTTTTGGTAGGGGCAAAACTTAAGGTTCGCGTCACCGACGCTGATGTGACGTACGTGTCTAGAGATACGCATCTCTAGACACGTACGTCACATCAGCGTCAATCACCTGGGTTAAAACCCACGACTGGGTAAAAACCCGGGTGATTACCCATGTCTGTACATGGCGTATAACCAGACGTCACATACAGTTATTTTTCTGATTTTTTTTTTATATTGACATCCACATCCGCGGATTTAAGAGTCTAAAATAATACGCATCCGTATCCACAATATTCCTACCGGTTATGTCACGATTCATAAACAATATCACACTTACATACGTGTCCCATTGAACTCAGATAGTCTTTAGATATCGTATGTACGATTGTTAGTGATTGACCGACCGATTGAGGTCATATACACATATTATATTTTTGACGATAGTACAGACCATAGATATGAAAGCGAAGTAAGCTTATAATAGTTATCTTTAATTCGCAGTGCAAACGGTCACATTACGCTTTTACGAGAATTGTACCAGAAATTAAAACCGTCTTGCTTCGAAATTTTACAATAGGGCATTTTTTACTTAAAATAATGTTCAAAGGTTTTTCATTCACGTTACTTTCATAACCGTATGCCAACCAATTAACATGAAATAAGACTATACTAGATTAAACTACAATAATAAGACATTATTTTAAATGCCCGTCTACACAAGAAAACACATAACGAAGAAGAATATGATAATTTATATTCAAAAATAATTTTCATGAATTTTTTTTCAAGTTTATTTGCATGTTTTTTTTATATTATAGGGGGCAAACGAGCAGACGGGTCCCCTGATGGTTTGTGACTACCGTCGCCCATGGACACCTGCAACTTAAGAGTCACAAGTTATATGTGTGTATATTAGAATGGACTCGAATTGAAAAACACAAAGAAATCTTTATGGTACGACACCTCTTTGCTTATCAGATTTGTTGTCGCCACATCAAAAACTTTTATTTATTTTAAAACAAACAGTCGAATAAAAATGAGTTAATATTACATTATTACTAGTTATACCGGTAACGCAACGCTATTGGCCGGTTGATGAACATTGATGAATAGTAGGGCTATAAAAGGGTAGGCATGAATAATAAGTTGATAACAATCACTTGAGTGCTAATGGCGGTACTAATAATTTAGTGATATTGATAGTTTACAGCAATAGTCGTGAGATTGTTCCTATAAGATTTGATTATTTTTCTACTTGGATTAGAAATATTACTAGAAGTAGGTATACAGTTATGTACTAGAAAGGAATGTACCTATTTCTATTTAATATTAATCGTTTACACATATAGGTCGTATAATACATCTTATAAAACAAAGTCCCCCGCGTCTGTCTGTCTGTCTGTCCGCGATAAACTAAAAAAGCTACGGAACCGATTTTCATGAGGTTTTAACTAATAGACAGAGTGATTCATGAGGAAGGTTTAGGTGTATAATTTGTATTATATTAAAACAAAAAATTATGTATACTAAATTAGTTAAAGATCACACTATTGCACTAAGGAAACCCATAAAGATGTCGAGTAAAATATAGAAAATAAATAAATAATTTTACAAAAACATTGTGTGATTTATCACTACACCACTACATATTATTAAACAAAGTCCCCCGCCGCGTCTGTCTGTCTGTCTCTCTGTCTGTATGCAATAAACTGAAAAACTACTGAACAGATTTTCATCGGTTTTCACTAATAGACAGAGTGATTCATGAGGAAGGTTTAGGTGTATAATTTGTTTAAGATTTTGTGAAAATTGATTGAAATATGTTGATGATTGTTACGTGGGAGAGCCATACTTCCTCACGAATGGGCCGGCTCGAATCCGCTCGATACCACGGCCTAACAGAAAACCGGTAGTGAAGCAATGCTTGCATTGCATTTCGCCGCGTGAGTGAGGTTACCGGAGGCCCTAACCCTTCCCTCTCCCCTATTCCCGTCCTTCCCCTCTCCCCCTCTCCCCTCCTCCCACTCTTTCCCCTGTCCCCCTCCTCTCCTACTCCCACCTTAAGGGCGGCAACGCACTTGTGACTCTTGAGTTACAGGTGCCCATTGGCGGCGGTAGTCATTTACCATCAGGTGAACCGTCTGCTCGTTTGCCCTCTAACTATAAAAAAAAAAAAAAGATGTCTCTGCTACCCGTGCGAAGCCGGGGCGGGTTGCTAGTTGTAAATTAAATAACAACTAAACATTAAATAAGCTGAGTATCATACATAATTGTTTACCCTCATACTTGGTGCCAACAAATTATCCCTTTTATATCCCCAACGCTGAGGGATAATTTATTAAATATAACTTTTAAAAGTAATTTAAGGGCGTGCATATGATTTGTATGTAAATCTGTGGTTCCTCGTTCTGTTAATTAACTCTGTGGGTACATAATTAGCAATTTATGAAAGTGGAAGGTATTCTATTATGTCCGTAGTAAGGTAGAAGGTAAAAATGGTTATTTTGGTGCTCTAAACAATGAGTTTTACTAGTTCTATATGTAAAATGTTTCTTTAGTTAAATAAGGCAGAAGTCTGAGCGTGGTAATAATTTAAAAATGAAAACCTTTCAGTTCTCACTTGTCTTTGTATCTTTGGCGTAAATTATGAACCCCCGACGCAAAATAGGGGTGGTATAAGTTTGACGTGTCTGTGTGTCTGTCTGTGACATCGTCGCTCCCAAACCAATGGACCGATTTAAGTGTTTTTCTGCTTGAAAGATGACTTGATCGAGAGTCTTCTTAGATATAATTCAAGAACATCTGTTCAGCCGTTCGAAGATCATCAGCTCTTTTCTTATCATTGAAGAGATTTTCGAGGCGGGGGTATTTTAAATTTATTAAGTTTGAAATTGTTGATAAGATTCTCATTTTTTTATGTTTATGCATGAAAAACTGTCTATGTTAGAAACTTCTATGTTAGAAAAGCACATGATGTTGTTGAAATCGAGTGTTTAGTACACTATATATAATTACTAGCAGCGCCCCGGAGTTTCACCCGCGTACGTCCCGATCCCGTGGGAATATCAGGATAAAAAGTATCCTATGCGTTAATTCAACTCTCCAGCTATCTACATACGAAGTTTCATCGCAATCGCAATACTCTTTCACGCCAAAACCACTGAACCGATCATCGATAAAACATCCATCCATCCATACAAACTTTCACTTTTATAATATTAGTGGAATTGTAATACTATCAAATTTCAAATTAATACCTAAAACATTCAAACATTTCAATAGCTAGGTTAGGTTTTCTAAATCCCATTGTCTACGTCAGTAACACTTTAATTATGAAAATAGAGACAAGCATATTAGTGTCTGAAAGCGTGGTGCACGTGTGTACAGACGTGTTATTCGTAACGGTTTGAAGAGAATCGGGGCTCTTAAATTGATAACCTTTTTATCTGGCCTAAAAATTTCATAAAAACCAATTCGCAACTTGACCCGTGTTGGAGAATATTCATAATAATAAATATATTTATAATATGCGTGATAACAAAATAATCATGCCACATAATATTCGCAAGTACCTAAATACCTGCTCCTACCTAATCACTACATATTATGTACGACTGTCCTGTTGGTTTAGTGGTTAGTGCTCCTGACTGCTGAGTCAGAGGTCGTGGGTTCGATTCCCACCCAGGACAAATATTTGTGTGATGAACACGATTATTTGTTCTGTGTCTGGGTGTAATTTATCTATAATATGTATGTATTTAGAAATATATAAGTATGTTTATCAGCAGTCTGGTTACCATAGTACAGGCTTTGCCTAGTTTGGGAACAGACGGCCGTGTGCGAAATGTGTTCAGTTAAAATAAATAAAATGAAATAAAATTATAAAACAAAGTCCCCCGACGGGTCTGTCTGTCTGTTCGCGATAAACTGAAAAACTACTAGACGGATTTTCATGCGGTGAAAACCGCATGAAAATCCGTAATAGACATAGTGATTCATAAAGAAGGTTTAGGTGTATAATTTGATAATAATTTGTGTAAATTGATTGACATATGTTGGGGATGTCTCTGCTACCCGTTCGAAGCCGGGGCGGGTTGCCAGTATCCTACTAGCCCTACTTCCTACTAATATTATAAACATGAAAGTTTGTGAGAATGTATGGATATATGGATGTTTGTTACTCTTTCACGCAAAAACTACTGAACCGATTGCGATGAAACTTGATATGTAGATAGCTGGAGACCTGGAAAACACATAGGCTACTTTTTATTCCGATATTCCTACGGCGCCGGGACTTACGCAGGTAAAACCGCAGAGCGCATGTTGTTGTAGAAATAAAATATTCTGACCTGATATATTTCATATATATAAACACAATTAAATATCAACCCCAACAACGATTAAAATAAAAAAAAACTAGCGACTGGTCACCTGATATGACGCAAGCATCTATAATACAGATAATTAAGATAATAGTTACTTCGTAATCCATAGTCGTCGTGACCGCTAACCACTGGGCGCTCCGTACGTTAATTTGCCGTCTTAGTGGTATTAAAAAAGTGATATTACAAAACTAGTGGCCACCTATGAAATCACATGTCAAAAGCATGTAAGAAATCCAAAAAATCAGTAGGTGCTTGAGTAGCTCAGGAGCATAAATATGACAATGGTTGTTTGTTGGTTTCAAATCCGAGTACATTTTAATTTTGCCTGTTTAAAATTAGTTTTCATATTTGTTTCTCTTCTTACCAGATTTTTCATAATTAAATTGTAGAACAATATTAACACTATAATAAAAAATGTCATTAAATTTTTTTTCGACGGTCAGACTTTTAATTACTAGCATACTTAGATAATGTATGAAGGTAAGTGGCTTACACAGGTCTATAAAACAGTATAATTTAAGCTGAACGGGACATAAAGGTGGTATCATTAAATGTGGCGACAGAGTCCCCGACTAATGGATACAGACCCTAATAAAACTGTCGACATTATTCAGATAGGACGTACATTTTAAGTAAGTGCATTTTTTGATGGGATACCTACATATTTTTATTACGTTGATTTCATGATTCTAGCTCTGAGGTGTTAGTACCTGTGTATACGTTTTATAAGATCGTAAACAAATCTTGTTTTGTGTTAACGATTAGTAAGGTGTCTTGGGGTACCTTAAATCGCCATCAAACGTTAGACGAACATAGAGCCAACTATAGAACATGACAAATCTAAATTAAAGAAGGTCTATAATGATACCACCTTTATTTCCCGTTCAGCTTAAATTATACTGTTTTATAGACCTGTGTAAGCCACTTACCTTCATACATTATTTACGTATGCTAGTAATTAAAAGTCTGACCGTCGAAAAAAAAAAAAGAAAAAAAAAAGTCTGTTTAAGAAGGCGCAAATCAAATCAATCAAATCAAAATCATTTATTTCTATTAAACCAATAATAGGTATTTTTGAATTGTCAGGAGTAGGAGTCTGTAGCGCTGTAGTTTACTAAATTGCTTATAGGATTGTCAGGACTTTATATAAAGAATGTTTTTTTTTTATGTTAGGAAGGGCATAGGAGTATACTTCTGCTGTATGATATACTGCTGAGTATTGATACCAGAGCTCCATGGCAAGGGTATGGCCTTAACTTTGCGCTATCAAGAAACCAAACAAAAATTGCTATTTGCTCTTTGCTACTTATCACATCAACTGCTGAACGCCAGACCGTACTGACTAGTCTTTGGCACCACGTAGCTACAACGTCTGGAACTCTCAGTAACTTGGTGACAGGACATTCGAATGACTTCGACATATAAGTCTGGAATAACCTGCCTGCTTCTATTTTTCCAGACAATTGTAATCCTGGAACCTTCTAGAGTAGAGTGAATAGGTTTCTTTTGGATAGGCGTGTTTTATCTTCTTCTTCATCGTCACTTTCCATCAAGTGAATTGGAAGACAAATGTCTATTGCTATACTCAATGAAAAAAAATGTATAGGCGCCACGGGATTGAATCTTCACTCAAAATTAATACTAACCAGCTAAATATCATCATCATCATTTCAGTCATAGGACGTCCACATAGGCCTCCCTTAATGACTTCCAAAAAGAGCGATTGGAAACGCCCTGAAGGCTAAATATAATCAGTAATAAAAAATATGACGTATGCAATAAAGAAGAAAAGAACAATAATATTTTTACCAGCTTAGATTAAGGAAGTATAAATCTTTTGAATGAGATACAGCCACTACAAAGAATAACAAAACAAAGACATATCAGGCATAAGAGATAACTATAGTCAGTCATTGGTCTTTAGAACGGTATCGCAAAGGTTGAACATTGACACGAACTCCGACTAATCTAATACATTGTATTGTTTTTGTTTCTAGTTCCATAAGCAATCAACTATCTATTATAATACTAACTGATATTATAAATACGAAGTGTTTGTTCGTTTGTTACGCTTCCACGCCTTAACTAAACTGTTCATCAAAAAATTTTGCACACACGTTGTCAAGGTTACAGAGACAAGTAACAAAGGCTTTCCATAGGGATAACTGAATGAAATGAACTGTTTTCCATAGGGATATCTGAATGAAATGAACTGTTTTCGATAGGGATACCTGAATGAAATGAACTGTTTTCCATAGGGATACCTGAATGAAATGAACTGTTTTCCATAGAGATACCTAAATGAAATGAACTGTTTTCCATAGGGATACCTGAATGAAATGAACTGTTTTCCATAGGGATACCTGGATGAAATGATCTGTTTTCCATAGGACTACCTAAATGAAATGAACTGTTTTCAATATAAATATAAATAACTTGAATAAAACGAACTGCGAGCGGAACTACTGTCAAAATCTAGATAACTAATAGGTATATGAGATAACATTATAAAATATGCAGTTATCTGAAATAAGTTCTTTGGCAAAATACCATAAGACATGTTACTGTAGAGGATCTGAAAATAAATACGTAATGCTACATGAACAGAACGGGATGAAATTCTATCTCGCTTGTAAACAATCTGTACTTACAACTAACCTAACTATTCAAATTGCTTACCTACAATCCTTCGATTATATCGATCGATCTAATCTCTGATTTGACTGAAGTTGTCGATATCTGATTGCGAAAAAAGACATGAAGAAGGTGTCCCCAATTGTAATTTTTTTCCAAATCCCATCGTGGAGTCCCCCATCTTTAAATGGAATCTTATGGCGGGCAACCTACAACACGATTTATGTGCTTAGTTTAATAATATTACATTTACATCACATGAACTAATTACCAACCAATCAGCTAACAATACCGATTTAAAAATAAGCCCTTACCTGAAATCTAAAATACTTATTTAAAACTACAGCCAATGATAAGTACAAATATCAAACATAAGTGTAAAATATTCATAATATGGACACACATGTATTTTAATGACACGTAATATCAAGTAGATCGAAAAGGTATATCAGCATATGTAAGCCTGCCTTCTAGGAACACAGATAAGCTTCTATAGAACTCATTTAATCATGAACTCAACAGCTATAATCCACAAAACATGTTCGATGCTGGTATATTTTAACTAAAGTATAGCATTTAAGATGGACTGACGATCTGAAAAAGGTAGCAGGAATGGACTGAATACGGAAGGCAGGACCGGATGCTGTGGCTCGTATTAGGAGAGGTCTATGTCCTGAAGTGGACTACGATAGGCTGATTGATTGATAGCGTCTAAGCATAATGGCAAAGACCTTGCAATCGAAACTAAAGTGTTTATTTTGCGTCTTTATAATAAAAAAGTAAGGCTTGTTGTTTTTTGTTAACGTTCAGTGGGCTATTTACATATGCTAAATAAGCAAACACCATTAAATAAGAAAGGTCTGGGAAGATAAACAATTCGAAGAAATCTGGTTTTAGCAGTACAATCCAGGGTTTCAAAAAAAACCTTTAATTTAAAATCAGGTTATTAGATTAACAAAATGCTCGGAAAAATAACTGCATAGGCGAATCATATCTATGTTATGGACCAATTGATTAATATAACATTATTCATAATGTCCAAACCGTTTATAAATTGCTCAAAATAAGTGGTCAACATAATAATGGCGAAATAAACAAATTGACCGGGCTGTATGAATAATATGCCCCACCTATCGGGCAGTAATGAAGATGTGTTTTATTCAATAGGGAATATGCACTCATCCCTATTGAATAAAACACATTTATAAATTTATTATTTTGGAGTCAACTCCAAAATAGCCTAAATAATCAATTTTTAGCCTTTATTGCCATAGAAATATACCTAGGTATACATTTAATTTGTATGTATTGTCAAATTTGATAATTAAAATGTTGATATTAAACATCCCTCGCTAATTTGTAAAACATAGCGTTATACGATGTAACGAAATTTGATGCGCCTTGCTCCACGGTTTGCTTAAATTTGCATCTCGCAGAATTTGGCAATACACCTTGTCGAGGAAGGAAAATAAGAGCAATACAATATTTAAAATAAGCTTTTCTGTTCTTTTCAATAATAACAAGTAGGTTTTATAATTTTTATTTCAATCAAACATGTCCTATGTGACACGACGAAATGCCGTTGTTTAAATCACAGGCAACCAGACAAGAGGTTTACTAGTTATGTAAAAAATCAACTTCTTTACAATCATTGTGATTTGAAAATCCGATGAAACGAAAAAGTCACACTAAAAAGACACAAACATTCATAAATAGGATTTAGCATGCGAGAGAATGAAATAGAATACAAGCCTACAGTGTTTCCTATAATCATTGTATGCTAGCACGTGTCTTTGCGCCTGCGTACTACGAAGCCTTCAGAAAATGCATCATAGTCAACGTGGTGTATAATTCACGGGCACCATTTTTGTGCTTTTTTAAGACAACTCCCGCATTATGAACTCCTGTGTCGCGGTTGGACTCGGACTTTACAAACATACAAACAACGGACACAAAGAACACACAGACTCAGGTGGGAATCGAACCCACGACCTTTGTAGCATAGCAGTCAGGGTCACTAACCACTAGGCCAACAAGCCAGTCATGTAAAACAATTAATTTAAAAGTTTCACTTCTACCGTGTGTGAATTGCACACACACTTTTTTTTAACATTATTCACTTGTTAACAAGAAAAACTTGGAGTTCCAGGCAACAGGCAGTTCGATTTACAGGTATTTGACCCTGACCTAGCTCGAGAGCAATTGTTTACATTCCCCAATCCATCAATATAGACAATAACCTTTCTTTCCATTGTCTTTCATTCCTACCTCCCTTCCCATTTCAAATTATACTCTTAACTTCCCCATCTTGAATTCCCAATGTGCCTGGTTGACGGCAATCGGCTTGCCCCATATTACGTTAGTGGGATCAAATTATATTTGGCAAAATTTTGGGTGTTCAATTTGCCCTTGGCCTGTATGTATTGTATTTTATTTTATTTATGATGCATCTCCTTCGTTTTATTAATTGAAACACACTCCATTATCTGAAAAGTACCTACTTAGATAACGATAATAGCTACAACAATATCTATGAATTCAAATTCGACTACCACATACAAACAGACGTCGTTTTGCTAAATTATAGCCGAATGAAAATGCACCAGGCTTCGCTACCCATAATCAAACCAATTATATCGATACTGCATCCGATTATCGAGATTACACAGAGAATATTCAATAACCGTAATTCACGTGTCATATTACCCTTTGAATTCAATTCAATACTATTGTTTCATTTTGAATGACGTTTAAATGGGATTCGAAATAGGCTCGGAATTTTCATTATGGCTAGCATGTGCGATACATTTATTCAATAAAGATTCCATTGAATCCAGCAATTGATCTATGTAGTCTCCTACTAATATTATAAAAGTGAAAGTTTGTGAGGATGTATGGATGTTTGTTGCTCTTCCACGCGAAAACTACGGATTAACTACTTATATTTAGGTGATATATATAATTATTTTTAATTTCTGATGAATTCGAACCTTTGTAGCCGGTTTACATGATGCTCAAGGAGGTGGAATATACGGACATATATATAGAAGTAATAGTTCTCCGCAGTTTCACTAGCTTTTATAGTTATTGCTCCGTTACAAAGCGTAATATTAAACCTCTTATAACCTTTCTTAAGAATAGTACCTTCAAATGTAAAAGTTTTTTTCGAATGCGACCTATACGACCTATACTAAAAAATAAAAAAGATTCTTCAGCTCTATTTTACTAATTTTATAAAAGCGAAAGTTTATGAGGATGGATGGATGGATGGATGGATGTTTGTTACTCTTTCAAGCAAAAACGGCAGAACCGATCTGGATGAAATTTGAAGCAGGGATAGATTATAGTCTGTAATAGCACATACGCTACTTTTTATCCCGGTGTAAATGTAAGGTTCCCAAATAACAGATTTCACAAAATTTCCGCGCGAACGAAATCGCGAACAGCTAGTTATCTATACAGCGTGTAAGTATCACCGTCGCAAATAACTTACAAAAACGTATTTTACTATCCTATACTTATACTTATCACAATGCAAAAGTTGGTTCATCATAAAAATGCAAGATTAAGGATAGTTTCACAGTTAATAGTTTGATTTTTCCTTTAGGCTGGGTCAGACACCCATGTTCAACAAAGACAAAACATGTCTTAAAAACAAAATAAGCAATTTGAAAATTTCGAGTGCGATTAGGCAGCAGTTTTTTAGTGAAAAACAAAACAGATTTTTTTTAACTTGGAAGGGTCGAGTTGAGAAATATTCGAGGTAATTATCTTAGACTAGCACCGCCCCGCGGTTTCAACTGCTTAAATCCCGATCCCGTGAGAATATCGGGATAATAGCCTATGCGTTAATCCAGGTCTCCAGCTATCTACATACCAAGTTTCATCGCAATCGGTTTTGTGGTTTTGGCGTGAAAGAGTAACAAACATCCATCCATCCATCCAAACTTTCACATTTATAATATTAGTGGGATTATGGGTCAGTATAGGAGTTTAGTTAGACTAACAAGTCTATTTTTCACTTTTCAGTTCCTTTCTTATTTCGTCGGTTTAATTTTTTGTTAAAAAGTTTTTTACTAAAATGCTCAAGCCACTGCTCAAGCGTTTTTGAACCGACTCGAGCAGTGAATTGAGGGTTGGCAAACTGCTCAATCGATAAGCGCTGACTCGAGCGTTTTTACAACACTATTCACCTGACACTAACATGCAGGTACGTCAAGTACCTTTTTTAGGTACCTATTAAATACTTACATACATGTATTCCAGTTCCGTACATGATTCAAAAAAGTTGAGATTTAAATATTTAATTTGAGTTGGGCCCATATGTCCCTTAGCTTTTTGTTACCATCAAAAATATAAAATAGGTTAAGTAAATGGCGCAACATAATGGCTTAGAGCCTTAGACGATAGACTAACTCTTAGCACAAGTAATGATTACTAAATACTTAAATAAATTAGCAAGAAGATAAGTATAATACAAGCGACATTTTATTTCAAGTCATTAACTCAAGTTATATGTGGATACTAACAGTTGGCAGTTTATGATGTTCTGTAATAAATATTAATTAAACAACATGTAACGTACCCAAGCTATCATCCCTTCAATAAAAGGTAGCTGAGGTAATATAGTATCTAAGTATTTATATAGTACTATGTATATCGAGTATACTTTTTGTTTGTTATCACCATTTATAATTAGTTCCATTAAATTCATACATGCCTAACATAATTTAGAAAAGGTTTCGTGCTTTATTTTATGATATGCATTTAAGTCGCTAAATTAAAAAAAAATAGGCAGTAATGGGACAGAAGTGAAAACTTAAACGAAACGACGAACTTAAAACGTCACATTAGCAGGTTGGTGACATTAATTAATAACGAGCTGACAGAACTCAATATTTAGATTAGCGCCCTCTAGTGAATCTATATATGTATTATTAGCGTGACGGTCACGAGGTCAGTGCTTTTTCCCCATAGCAAAAGTGCACAAAAGTTTTCACTTCAAAAATTTGCCAGGGCTACCTATTTCTTAACTCCGAGGATAGCTTAACTAGACAGAGTCGAGAGAAGAGGTGGCTAGGATAAGCGATCCTTGTTTTAAAATATCCGCACCACTGGCACGGGACTACAACGCCTCGTTCCACAAACTTCCATTTTAATTATCTGTATTAACTCTTAGATAAGTTGGTTTAAGCACTTCACACCAGAATAAAATTTATTTCTTCTACAAATATGAAAATCATATAGGTAGTAATATTTTATTTACCTAAAACTTTATTTTTGTGTGTGATATACGTGCAATTTACAAATAAATCATAATAAATAATATTTGACTACGATTAGTGTCAGTAATGTTCCTACTGTTCTCTTAACAAAAAATATAACTGTGAAAATAACTGAAAACTAAATAATATATTAATTCTGCGTCAAAGAAATACACTAAAATTTTTTTAACAAAACATAATAATATAATTTTACGCGTTGACGAAAACGACGAAAACTCAAAATTTGTTAAATCCGAATCACTGATCTGCACAGTGTTTTTACCTTATAACTCTACTATTTTTCAAAATTAAAATAAAATCTTAAAACATTTTATATTTACATGTATATCATTCCTACAAAGAAATTCGATTAATTAGAATAATTTATTCTCAAAGACATTGTCAATAATGTATCACAATGGACAATAAAACATGCTCCACTTGTAGTAACAAAACTGACAATAAACTGAATCACAGATCTGGACAGTGTGTTTACCGTATTTATAACCTAACTTTTATTGTTACAATTTTTCAAAATAAAAATAGTCAAACATTTTACACATATCATTCCTACAAAGAAATTCGATTAATTTTCAAAGACATTGTCAATATGTATCACAATGTACAAAAAACATGCTCAACTTATAACAAAACTGACAATAAACTGAATCACTGTTCTGGACAGTGTGTTTACCGTATAACCTAACTTTTATTCTTACTATTTTTCCAAATAAAAATAATCCTAAAACACTTTACACATGTCATTCCTACAAAGAAATTCGATAAATTTTCAAACTCCATATGTATCACAGTGTACAAAAAACATGCTCCACTTGTAACAAACAAAACTGACAATAAACACGACAAGTAAAATGTTCCGCACACCTTCCACAGACATTCGATTACTTTCATTGTAACATAAAAACAACTACTATATTGTATTGCCAGTAATAACGTAAGGTTTTCTATAAAAGCCACACTTACTGGGGTCCATAGCTATATATTTTCCATAATCCGTGCACAAATACAGCTGAACCTCATTTAACCGGCTTTAGTATAAGCACCTATATAAAAAGTGGTCAAACCGAGATTGGAAGGGTTCAGTAGTTGAAGCTATTACTAGCATACGTAGATATGTACGTACGGAGTAAGTGGGAGTTTTTTCATAGACATAAACAAGGATGTAGGTTGTTTTGCAAAACGTTTATGCTTCTCTTTTTAATGCATGCAACATAGTACGAGATAGTAACTTGGGAGTTGTTGTAGCAAAAATCAAAAACTGTATTATTTTTGAAAATGTATATACTGACTGCTAATAGGGTATTTATAGTTAGGCAATAGGGAATCGGAAAATGTTAGTATCCTATCCTTCCTACTAATATTATAAACGTGAAAGTTTGTGAGGATGTATGGATGTATAGATGTATGGATGTTTGTTACTCTTTAACGCAAAAAGTACTGAATGGATTTTAATGAAACTTTACAATTATATAGTTTATATATCCGAATAACACTTAGGCTATAATTTAAGAAGATATTGTGTATATTGGACTTTTTTGTAGAACTATTTAGGAGAAACAATCCTACCGTACATTATATTCGTGTAACTCTTACAGTTTTCGCACCGCACGCCAGAATAGCTCGCAGATGACAGATTTTTCCGATTTACTTAACACTTATCGTTATATATTATATGCGGTGCGAAAACTGTAAGAGTTACACGAATATAATCTACGGTAGGATTGTTTCTCCTAAATAGTTCTACAAAAAAGTCCGCGACAGTATATATCTATCTTTTATGTGTAAGCCATTATTACCAAAATAGTGAACTATAAAAACAATAAAATTTGATTTTTTATTTCCAATTCACATTTAGCAGTAACAAATTGATTTTTATCAAAATAAATACAGTGAGGGCAGACGTTGTTGACGGTTGTTTCCGTAATGGGAATTTTAATCACTGTCTATTAGTGAAAACCGCATGAAATTCCGTTCAGTATTCTTTTAGTTTATCGCAAGCAGATAGACAAACGCAGCGGGGGACTTTGTTTTATATTTTATAAATAAAATGTAGTGAAGATATTGAATGTGAAAAAAAAATTAAAGTTTGTGAGGAGATTTGGATGTTTGTTACTCTTTCACGCAAAAACTACTGAACCGATGATACTTCGTATGTAGATAGCTGGAGACCTGGATTAATACATAGGCTACTTTTATCCCGATATTCCCATGGCATCTGAGTTACGCGGGTAAAACCGCAGGGCACAGCTAGTTAGTTCATAAATTTAGAAATTTAATTTTATAATTAACTTCATAGTTTTCAAGTTTTTTATCTGTTCTACAAATATGCGAAACGGAAGCCGCCATGACGTTACTTCATCGCGTCAGTAAAAAACTAGATAAATTGTAAATTTTGCTAAAATTTTAAATTTGATTTACCAAATTACGGAATGTTTTAAACATGTAATTTTTCTAACACTATCACTAATCATAGGGATAGTAATTCATTTAAAAATTAAGAAAATTGCTACAATTTACACTTTTACTAACGACATGACGTCATGAACCAGCAGCGTCGAGCGTTTTCTCAATTCGACTGTATTTTTTTTTTTTTTTATGTTTGTTACCTCAGAACTTTGAACTGGGTGAACCGATTTTGATGATTTAATTTGAAAACTGGTGCTTCCCGTGTGGTCCCATTTAAATTTGGTCCAGTTCTGACAATGGCCTGAGAAAACCATATAAGTCTTTTATGGAATAGTTTTTTTTTTTAAGTCGGTTTTTTTTAAAGAATTACCATCGATTTGCGTGCGGACTTAAAAAAAGTATAATTGCATTTTAATGCCAGTTGTGGATTAAATGAAATGTTGGTAAATATTTTGGTTGTTTACCTACTGTTGCCTCAGGATCAAATTAAAACACTTTCCAAAAACGTTTAGCAATATTTACGGTTTGACTAAGCTCAGCAGCAGATACGTTTGATATACTTTATAACTTCTTGTGTAACCTATTCATAAAATAATTAGACAACCAGACAATATTAATTCATTTCAATTTCAATTATTCAATTATTCGCCATGAATTACAATCTGTGATTATTACTAACATGAACTATGAAAGGTATGATCAATTATTATACCTATCACAGTTCATGTAAGGACGACAAATTGCTTCTAACACTCCAATCATTGAAACTACTTTCACAGAAATCTACACCGAATCTCCATATAAATATATGGTGCCATAACAAGCATAGTTCTGCTCAAAGAGTTGCCAGTTAGTTGTAGCTGCGAAAATAAACGGAAAAGAGGCCAATAAAAGCAGTCGGCACCGCAATTGCTGATGCATGTTGATTTCTTACAACGTATAACATTTAGTCGGAATGTTATTTCTATTGTACAGACATCTGGATAAGTATTACATAAACAACACATGTGGCGTTTTTTGAAGTGAAAACTTCTTCAGGCAACGTTTCTGCACTTTTGCTATGCGGAAAAAGTACTGAACTCGTGACCGTCACGCTAATAGTACATATATAGATCCACTAGAGGGCGCTAATCAGCTCCTTATTAATTAATGTCACCAACCTGCTAATGTGACGTTTTAAGTTCGTCGTTTAAGTTTTTATTTCTGTCGGCAGTCCCATGACTGGCAATTTTGTTTTTATTTAGCGGGCGCTACGAAATAGTCGAATTTATGCCTAGGACTTGCTAATCCGAGTATGTATGCTGAAATGCATGATCAAACAATGATATTAAGCCCCCATATAGTTACAAATTATTACATAATTATACATATTATATAGTATATAATAATAATATCGTTGTAGTAAAATAAGTGCGTAAAACGATGGGAAGTTCTCATATGCCGCGTTCCAATAAACAAGAAACGATTCGTTTTGCTTACGGACGGTAAAATTTTCGTTAAAAATTCAACGAAATTTTACCGTCCGTAAGCAAAACGAATCGTTTCTTGTTTATTGGAACTCGGCAATAAAAGACTCAGAATCAAATTAATTAAATTATAGTTTTTGTTAGTTATAAAATAAATATAACTGACGAAATGGCGTAAAATGTAGGTTGAAATACGGATCCTTGTAGTGTAGTGTAATTATTAAGCACTTTTTATTGTGATGTTCTATTTCCGAACATATATTTGTAAAACGAAGAAATCAATATCACACTTTTTTGTTAAACAGTTAAGTAAGTAATAATTATCAGTGTCATCGGTACTTTATATGAAAAAATATGGAGTAGAGCAACCTCAAGTGTATGTATTGAGACACTGTACATAATTTATTTCAACCTTCAATTGTGTATGCAAACTTATGAGAAACTTGTTAAGATTTTCAGAATTTTGTAGACGACTGTACAAGTGTACAAAAGACCATTACAGTAAAATGCTTACTGTAGCAATTAATTTCGTTTGTTATAAATATATTGCAAGTACTCGTTTTCGTGATAACACTAACATGCGAAGTAATATGCATATATGTACATACCAAGTTTACGTAAATGTACGCATTATAAAATTGTGATATTAGTTTAGCCGCTCGACAAAGCATCTTGACGGTCCCTTTAAACTAGAAACGCTTTGTAATAACCGAATATGCGGTTTCTATGGTGCGGTTGGAAGTAACAACACACTTCAATAAACTGTCTAATCTTACTTTGCATAGAGTAAGTACCATTAAATTTTAACGTGTCGTAAACATCTTAAATATATGGGACAATATCTGTTTAGAAACACATTTTTGTCTCATGACATGAGTGTACCCTTAATATTTTACATAAGGTATATGTAGACCCTAGACCCTAGACTGCTTGATTGCTGAGATTGCTTGTTTTGTACCGATATTAATGGATTTGGGTTTCTATAAAGTTTCCGATAAACTTTCCTTAGATAAAGTCTTTCTTAACCCTTCTAGTACGATAAGAAGTGATAAACGATGCCTATAAAATGTTCTCGACACCCAATTCCTTCTAAAGGGGCCCTAGCAACCCTACCCACCAAACAACAAAACACTATGCAAAAAGACTGCAAATACGCTGATCAGCGTACCCAGATTCCAATCAGTAAGGTAGTGCACATAGCCTGAGTTCCGGAAGTATCTATGCGTGTATGTGTGTGGCCTGTGGCCTGCGTTACGTGTGCGTAATACATCTGCTACTCATGCGCGTCTTGTCACGTCACAACCTCAATCAAAGTCGGGAGGTAGTTCTATGGCTCAAAGCAAAATAAGTTATCGTGAAATCCTTATAATAGATACGGAACATAATAGATTAATGCCGCGTTCCAATAAACAAAAAACAATTCAGTTTGCTGACGGACGGTAAAATTTCATTGAATTTTCAACGAAAATATTACCGTGCGTAGGCAAAACGAATCGTTTTTTGTTTATTGGAACGTGGCGTAAAAGACGGACGGTAAAGATTAACATTACTTAAGGCCCCAATGGCGATTAATTATTAATTGATTAGACAATTTATCGCATGGTTGCAAGATTTCCTAATTTTAAGTACGTACGTATTTACTTTACATAAGTTCTACTTTCTGAAATACAATTAAGGTACTTCGATAAATGGGAAACTGAATTGGCAGAACGGTTTACCTACTCAAAAGTCCAAAGAAAATTTCACACAAACCTGCACACTTCACTTGCCTGTCGTATTTCGGCCACAAACACGAGATTTACACCTTTAAGATCAACATGAATATACGTAACACATAAAATAAAACTTAAAACATTACCATCAGCATACAGAATAAATACAATTACGAGTTTCATCAGTCGTGTTTAGACTCGTGAAAAAGTAATGAAGCAATTCTGTCGTCCAAATATTGTACCAATTCCTCGTACGTAAAATACCGTTCAGTAAAATAAATAATACGTGTATTGAAACGATTTTAATATTTCCAACGGTTTATTTAATTTAATCTGAAAGGATTTTTTAAACTTAATGTCTCATAGTAGGAAACAAAGTCTAAGTTACAGGAACAATCAAATCTTGTAGTTTTATCGTCTTCACCTGCCATGCTTCATCATCGTCTATAATATTTAGATTAAATAGCGACTAGTTGATGCAAGAGCAGCATCGTTAAGGAATAACAAAATATACATTACAATCACACCCCTGTCGCATATATATCATTTCCTTGTCAATTGCTATGTAAAACCGATATCCGAAGTCTCCATGTAGTTGTGTATCTATATTACCTTTATAATATAATCCATTGAAGGTTGTATGTAAGAGATAGCAGCCTGCGAAAAGACCGCCCATTGTAACACTGTAACAAACTATCCCACTGACAACATTGTGATTAGAGATGGGTAATCACCCGGGTTTTTACCCAGCCGTGGGTTTTAACCCATCTTTAATTGTGATATTTGGTGTGAAATAAATATCTATCTATCTATCTAAAATCACAACTTTGGTGTTACTTCTAAAGTGATAGATATTTCCCAAACAGGTCAGCCAATCAAAAGCTTAAACTGTTGATATGTTACAAAATAGTTGAAATACGGTCTATTTTAAATAACCCTTGCCCTGCCTGATAGCCCACTTAGATCCACGAGCAAAGAGAACTTATTGTACATCGCTCAGTTTTTTACCCGTTACCGTGTTATTGTTGAAAATGTATTTATTTTATTGACAACCAGTTAAAGCCTAGCCTTTATTAACCCATCAGCCACAGAGATAAATATTCAAAATAAAGGGATGTAAAATGTATACTTAAAAGTTACAAATACACTTACGCCTGTATCCCGTAAGTGGCAGGCAGGGGTGTATTAAACACACTTATTATGCAAACCCATTTTACTAGTACGCTTTATTTAAAAAAAAATTGGTCCCATTCATGTAAGGGGAGAAGGGGGGAGGGGTAAGCCTATTTCTAATTCGCAAGGTGCCCGTCAACGGGAAAATTGGTTGTTTATTGAAATGAAGAGGTAGGTAAGAAGGAGAAGGAGACATAAATAAATAAAAAGCAAAAATAAGTGCAGGTAAATATTTAAGTGACGCAGTAGAGATCGCGAAAATATTTTTAATTTAAAAAGTCACTTATCTCTAACTCCGTTTTCATTTCTCTTCGCCTTTCGAAATAAGTATAATTAAGGCTATTTAGATGCTAAATAGTCAAAATTATTTTTTACTGTCGACCCAACGACATTTTTTTATTTCTGAAGCGACATTTACCTTCAAAAGTTAAGAAGCTCATAAAAGACAGCTATTGTCTTCTATGTTCAAATTTATTGGAATATATTTTTTTCATTCGTCGCTGATCATTCTTTTAAATTATAATCCCAACTTAAGGGGTACTATAAAAGAAGTATTTTTCAAAGTCGAACTAAACGCTTTGACAGCTCATTTTTGGTTCGAGTCGCCAAGGTGTGGAATAAGCTTTTTTTCTAGTCAATTATAATCCTGTTCCGTTCAAGTGTAGAGTGAATTGGTTTTCCTTGGATAGGCGTGAAGATAGTAAGTCCACTCCATCTCTGGAATCAATTCTCGAAGATTTTTGCCCGTCTGTTTTGAAAGACAAACTTAACTTTGCAGTTCTGAAGATACTCTCCCATACATTGATTTACGACAAAGTCATATTTCAAACCGCAAAGTTTAAGTTTGTTATTACTACATATTTTTTTTTGATATGGTTTAACAACAAATTAACAACTTTCGGATAAGTACCTTTACTTGTGCTGCGAGACCTTGCTTCTTACCAAATTTCATGATTCTAGGTCAATGGGAAGTACCATATAGGTTTTGATTTACCTGCCAATTGAAACTTGGTCAAATCTAAATATATTATATACTAGCAGCGCCCCGCGGTTTCACCCGCGTAAGTCCCGATCCCATGGGAATATCAGGATAAAAAGTAGCCTATATGTTAATTCAGATCTCCAGCTATCTACATACCAAGTTTCATAATTCATTTCTCAATCGATTTAGTAGTTTTGGCGTGAAAGAGTAACAAACATCCATACATACATCCATACATCCTCACAAACTTTCACGTTTATAATATTAGTAGGATATAATAAATGGCCGTATCTTTTTAACCGACGAAAAAAAAAAGGAGGAGGAGGATCCTGAAAAAATTGAGAGAAACCCTCGAAAATTGTAGGAACGAATAGTGTTTCTGTTTACTTTTCATTACTTTATCAGGTATTGCGTTTAGAAATCATCATCATCATGATGATAAAAAAACCATAAAATAAAAATCTTTTAACAAAAAATTAAACCGACGAAAAGAACTAAAGAGCAAAAAATAAATAAACCTTAAGTCTTAAGTATTGACCTTATTTACATAAACTATCTAATTTTATATAAACTTATTTTGAGTCGGCGCCAAACAACAAACTGATTGATTATCAAAATTTTAGATTGAGTAGACTTCTTATGCTTTTAGACTTTGTTGCTCAATTTGTATGTCATTGTAATTTAATTCTTCGTCACCTGTTCAAAACCTGGATATCGATTTGCCTGATCATTATAAATATAGGCCCTAATAAAATAATGGTGATTTATAAGTTACAAGTTCACAATAATCAGTATTTCGACCGACATTTTTTACTCTACTACTCGGCGAATTAAACCTTAGCTATTAAGGAGTTTAATAATTTTCTTCTAAATTAGTACAGTCAGAGATTTATTCACGAACACTTTTAAACAAAAGCCAAAATACATATCGCACTGCTATTACGAGACTGTATCAACTCAAAATAGGGTAAATTTGAGATAATTCATTTTTCATACGTAATTATCAATTCCCTACGCGTCAATAATTATAAAATAATAATAATAAATTGTAATAACCCAAATTTTTCAACAAAACAACTAAAAATAATTCATATTTTTTTTTTATTTATTCAGACAATGGAGTATAAACTCAAAAATTGGAAATAACTTGATAACCTGCAATCTTTTAAATAGTTCATTAATACAGAAATCCCTTAATTTTATCAATAATCTACATACAGTGTTCACTTTTTATAATCTTTAACAAGAAGCGAGTAATCAGTTTTCTGTCGTTTCTGAAAAAAGCTTCATTTTGAGTTGATACACTCTTGTAATAGCAGTGCGATATGTATGAAATTTTGCAGCTCCAATCCTGTAAAGAAATGAGAGCGCCCCTGATCCCTGCCTGCTCATTACAAAGTCTATTCTCGTCATCCGAAACGTCAGAGAAGACAACGAACAATTTACTTAGCCAGTGATGAGCATTAAGTCCTACGCGTCGAGAAACGTACTTCTAAAGGCTCACTGTAAAACTCTGAATATCTTCATGTAAGACACAGTCTCACAACCACTGATATAAACTATGAAAATCACTCACTAACAGTAACTGCCAAGTTGTTCGTACCTCTATTCGCACTCAAGGTAATCGATCTTCACTTATTTCTACCCTTTTATAACCCCACTATTCGTTAATATTTATCAATCGACCAATAGTATTGCGTTACCGGTAAAACCAATCAAAATAATGTCTATTAACTTATTTTTATTAAATAGTGAACTGTGTTATCATCTATTATAGTTTGTCCCTATTTTTAATAAAATAAATAAGAGTTTTTGATGTCGCGAAAACATTCAATGTTTATTTTCCTAGTAACGGATTCAAAGCTGTGTTTTTGTTTAGGGTTATGCTTGAGTGGTTCAAATTAGTCTATACTTAGGTAAAGCTAATACTAAAAGATATGAGGGTACTAGAAAAGTCAAGGTGAAGTATCGGTGAAGAGAATATGAACGTGCTTACATCTCGTAACAAAATGGGGCCTCACTCTAAATATAAGAACGCGCTCTCTCTTGAAATGACTTAAGACATTTTCATTTAAGTTATTTATTTACTGCAGATATTAATAGACAACCTTATTTGACATTTATAGATTTAAATTATCGATGGCGGATGCTCTGTTTGATTGGTTTTTTCTTTTGTAAAAACAAAACAGTTTTTCATTAGCTAATAGCACCTGGACGAATAGGCTTCGCTCATAGTTGGAGCCGTTTTCGAGATACACGAAAAATATATATACATATATGTTCACATACAATAATTGCGCGTATAAAGTTATTAGATTTAAACATATTCCTTTCAAATCTTTCCTTCATCTTCCACTCCAGAAACGATTCCTTGCTAGAAAGTTCGATACCCATTTAAAAGAAAAAAATGCGAAAAATTATCGTTACAAAGTAAGTAAGTAAGTCCTATAATTTGGATATCATCCTGAAGTTAATTATTTGTTCCTTTTTTAAAATAGATTTTTTTTTAAGGGAAAACTTCTTTAGGCACGTTTGTAAGTGCACTTTTGATATGTGGAAAAAGCACTGAACACGTTACCGTCACGCTTATAATACATATATAGATCCACTAGAGGGCGCTAATCTAAACATTGAGTTTTGTCAGCTCCTTCTTATATATATATACGTGTGTGTATGTGTTTTCACGTCTGACGTGTAGTCCTACGACTGACAGTTTTTTTATTGTACAGCATTTCAGTGTGGTGTTTTATGTCTGATGAAACCATTTAAAAGTTAATAGTTTTATGAAGAAAAATCTAGATATATAGATTTTTTCTTCATAAAACATCGTCAATATCCTCTGTTCATCCATTGACTGGTTAGTACAATCCATACTTAACTCGTTAATTGTAAATAGCGGTCTCGTCACAATTATTACTATAATTACAAACAGAAATTCCGACGCACATGATAAAGAAATACACAAACAGAATCATAACGGCCAATGAACTTGTACAATAAGTACCTACTTCGATAAAATTATTAACTACAAAAAAGTATGTATAAAAAGACTAATAATAGTATGTAATTACACATATTAAGGGCACATTAAAGGGCAAAAAGTACTGTATTTATTATTATTACTGTTTTAAGTGCCTAGTGCTACTTCGACCACTTCTGGCATGAGAGGAGGCCCTAATCCTTCCCTCTCTCCTATTCCCGTCCTTCCTTCTCCCCCCCGCTCCCCTCTTCCCACTCTTCCCCCCACCCCCTCTTCTCCCACCTTAAAGGACGGCAACGCATTTGTGACTCTTGAGTTACAGGTGCCCATGGGCGGCGGTAGTCATTTACCATCAGGTGACCCGTCTGCTCGTTTGCCCCCTATACCATAAAAAAAAATCATATAAAATGTAACAAAACCCATGGATGGATACATAGAGTGGAATATAAGTGTATCAAAAAATTATAAACTAGGTTTAGAAAATGTGAATTACGGAAATGATGCGACTGGTTCTGGACTAAGGGCTCTTAGGCACCGATCACTAATACCAGTCAACTTACTTATTGTAAATAACTACACGATTAACCTTGGAAAAATACTCTTCCTACAAAACCTTCCATAGAGTAAATTTTTCATACTTTTAATTTTTATTGAATATCCAAACATATCTGACTCTTTACCTAATACCTACCACTAAGCGCATCACAAGCTTATTGACTCGTCATAACGACGTACACAAGAAGCTACCGATGAAAATGCGAGACAACACAAAAATCTTTATGAATTACGACGCTAAACTGCAAACAAAAGCCAAAAAAGCGCTCCCATTTTTTTAAACCCTAGCACAATGGCCTGAGAACAAAGAAGAAATGAGCAACCAAAGGTGACAACGACACAAAATATAGGGTTTTTTCATCCCTTTCTTAGCGATGACTAGGCACTCATTATTGCGCGTGTCCTTTCTAAATAATTGTTCGGTTATATTAAACGCCCTGTTCGTGAATTAGCTCTATTCATGGTTTTGTTGTCACAGTTTGAAAAGCTTTGTTGTCTCTTGAATGGTTCAAACCTCTGTTCCATTGCGGTTGAATAATTAACCTAATAGAACCATTTGATGAAATGGAAGACAGTCCATCATGTTCTATTAGCTGAGAGCTTAGAGTTGTACTTGGTTACTTGGTACTTGGCTACCTGTAGATGTAGCTGGATACATAGTTGTGTAAATGTGTATACGTATAAAAATCGGGTATTAGTTAAACCTACGTCGCTTTATCGAAGCTCCTTGAGTGCCGTACTGCCGCAATGCTATTATTATTATTATAATTTTTTTATTACTTATTATGAGTAAATTCCATGATACTATCGAGTAATTACACATACATTGCTTTATTATCTCTAAAGATTGTGAATGCCTGGTGCTAAGAAACGAGTTA
The DNA here is from genome assembly GCA_949752705.1 of Callimorpha dominula. NCBI lineage: Eukaryota > Metazoa > Arthropoda > Insecta > Lepidoptera > Erebidae > Callimorpha > Callimorpha dominula. The sequence continues at coordinate 8,241,509 of OX457009.1, read as the reverse complement.
TCTAATGCAAAAACAAATATTATTTAAAATACGTCTCCCGCAGTTTCACCCGAGTTTATGGTCACTGGTCCACTGCTAAGGGTCGTAGACGTAGTAACCTTGCGAGAGCGTATGGGACACCGTCGCCTCTTTCTGCGAGGAGGTGATGTCCGCAAAGGAGGCGGCGAGAACGGGAACGGGAGAGAGAGCCGAGTATGACTCTCTCTGCCCGTTGCAGACGCACCGGGTGCCGGAGAGCGTTTAATGATCTCCGGTCACCTTAGGAAGTGTCGTGCGGGCGGCGAACTTTTGGGAAAGTCGTCGTCCGAATAGATACAGGCCGAGAGGTAGCACGCAGTGTTTCTTGCGCGCTCCTAGAGGAATGCGGTCGACGGGTAATGGTCGCACCCTGGGGTGACGGGACCCGTCTAAGGTGAGCAGCGTGATAGTTAGAATACCACAAACGTGAAGGTCGATTTTCCTGTAATTTTCGTAAGCCTAGTGTTAATGGATTTACTGGCCATCTTCCACAAAAACCATATTTCTTGCACTATGTGCACTAAAGTAATGAATAATTCAAAAAGCATATTCGTTACCTATTTAGCGTATTGAGCAAATTTAAGATATTATTACTCGGCCGAAAAGTTCCATTTCATAAAAAAAACGACAAAAAACTTAAAAAAAAACCGAGTTCCTAGTCGATTTTTGGAAGTTTCAATAATTCAACCGTGTTTATTTAGACTACTGACAGATCTGGCATGCTTGAGAAAAGTTTTTCGTAACAATACCAAAACGCTACAAAATACTTAGTTTAATGTTTTGGAGAAGTTTTGCTTATCTTCAAGCACAGTGTCATTAGAGCCTTCAGTAAATTAGTTTATTCCAATTGCTTGTACAGAAGCTGTAAATAAGATGATGTAAAAAAGGTGGAATTAGTCCGACACAAAAATTTTTGTTTGAACTATGTGTTCGATATAAATATTCTGTTCAAACTAAGATTTTATTGGAACCGTCAAACCGAAGATTATTCGGTTACATATTTATGTAACATCACACTACGACCTTTGAGAGGGGAGTAGTGACTGGCTAATCTAAGATAAGATAAATTTATTTGTGTCAGATATGTCAAGATTTTGGATTTAATGTATCATCATAATATCGTTTTGTAGACAGATCATTCCAGGTGAGAGAGGTAGGTACAGCCTACCTGTATCAAAAATCATGTAGTGTCATTTGATACCTTTACCAAATACCATTTCCTTAATACCATTTCCTTGGTTCCTGAGAAAAAGGGTCTTGACAGACAGACAGAGAGACGGACAACAAAGTGATTCTCTACGGGTTTCTTTTTTTCCTTTTTAGGAACGGAACCCTAAAACTGAACCTACTGAAATGTATTTTCTTTGCTAATTTACACATACTAAAGACCACCTGGTGGTCGATATTCGACCATAATTAATTCATTTTTCATTTCATTCATTCATTCATCATGACAGATCAACATAAATATATACTGCGCGCTTCCCTTATTCGATATAATATTTAGAAAGGTATATATTAAAAATACTATTTATGCCTCGTAAAAAGGCGAGACACTTATCATTTTGCCAGCAGCTGATCATTGTGTATATTACTAATTTAGATTATATCCATACTTTTGAAAAGACAACTTTTTACTAACTCCTTAATATTTAACATTTGTACTCTGCCGTCTATTTTCATTACGGACCAAAAATAAAATAATATGCATCCGCCTGTCAGTCTAAAATGAGAATGTTTTATAGGTATATTCATTGCGCAAACGATGATAGACACATACCAATCAACGTGGATTTTACTTTATGCCGCAGACTTAAATTTGCCTACGGTTCTGGAGAAAGTAATTCGAGGTATGGCAGAATAAGGTAGATACCTAAATATTCCAATCATTTTATAAATGAAACTTTTAAGCGTTACAATAACAAAATTTAATTAGAGTTCGCGTGGCAACAGGGGTTAAAATCACTCAAATTTATTTAGTTGAAATTAAAACAATCAATGGAAAGATTAATTGAAGTATTCAGGAACTCAATTATTCGGTATGATAAACGTGAAAATTGATTGATTTAGTATTTATTAGTAGACAAATACAGGACATCAGAGGAATTTAATGTAAAGGAGTTAGGTCTTTTTTCTTTTAATTTCCTGCATTTCCTTCTTGGACTTCGCCGGCACTTTAAAAACCTAGCAAAACTTCTAGATGCTGCAGTGGACTACCAATTTCTATTCAAGGCAGACTTAAAAACACCTTTCTTAAATGGAAAGCCTTCTAAGATCTGTAACGAAACAAGCCTAACGCCCGTGATGCGAGCTGTAGGGTCAAATAACTTAGACACGTAAATACTAAGAAAGTCCGGATTTATTGAGTTTTGTACTCCTTTCTTACCACTTTAGGCACTGATTGCTTACTGAATCAATCAGTTAAAGAACTGATTGATTTAGTAATCAAGAAGCAAAATTAGTCTAGAAGCAAAGTTTAAATAATAGTTTCTAACTAACTACTAACATCCTCTAACAACGCATCTGGGTATTCTCCTATACGCTTGGAGAAGTGACAATTATTGCTTGTTACACGCTTGGATTCGTCAACAAAGTACATCGTTCTGTGTAATTAGCCTTTGACACAGCAATACTACGATATTTGTTTGTTACGTATTCGCACAAGGATACGCTAAAAGCTGCGCAAACAGTACTCATGAATATTAACAATGCATGTTACTAATGAATAGAATCGCACAAAATCCATAAGGAATAGGGGTTTCATCGTGCAAGTGACTCCACTGACGTTTAAGCGTTTATTGACACGGGTTATCGCTTACCATCATGCGGGCTGTACGCATGTTTTCTGACTTAATTGTACCTATAAATATATACAGGGTGTAAGCAACACCGTGCCTACTCAAATAGTGTATTCTGATCATCATTCTGAGCCGAAAATCATTGTAATTTCCAGCCGGAAAATACGTTTTTTTTTTTTTTTATTTATTTGGTTAAAAGTGATAAAGTAAAAAAAAATTGTAAATACCGTATACGGCCAAAAACTGCAATTTAACCAATCAAACAACATTTAAACATATTATGCAATCAGCTGGATTTGACGGTGCCGAACGTTTAAGGTCATTCACCGTAAAGCACAAAAAGAATGCCTACGTTTGTAACGCATACATTTCGTAGCACTAAGTGAAACTAATGACTATAAGTCCTTAATCTCGCATTTTTATGATGAACTGACTTTTGTATTTTAAAAAGTATCCATAGCAAGAAATGTTTCTAAGTTTTTCGCGTAGCTCAAACTTACACGCTGTATATCTAATGTACAAAGTTAAGTAAAACTAACGCTTTAATGGCATACAGAATTAAAAAGTAAAAAAAATGCTTCGAGCTTCATCATCAGACTATTGTTACGAACCCCAATCTGTTGGACTCGTCAAAGCGAATGATATGATCCCAAACTCGAGGAGTTTACTAGTAGCCACTAAAGAGTTCTACAATCCACCTCGTGACTCCTTCATCAGATCAGCACCAAGATGCCAAGTATAGTATTATCATCCAAACTACATATACATACAACGAAAGAAACATAACATTAAAAGAAAAAGATATGAAGGTATATGAGTTTCCCACCTTCAAATACCCGACACAGATTATCCGGTTAGGACGAAAAACGCATCAGGAGACCAGTTCCAATTCCAAGAAATTGTTAAAAGCTCATCTGTGTGTGTCTCCTTTAAAAGCTAATGTCTTTGAATTACTAACTCTAATTTGGTGCTTTTCTTTCTAAATACCAGTGTCGCCATATTGTATTGATTATAATAAAAACTGCCCATAAATGCCTGTTATTAAGAATTTTTCAAAAGCATACGTAAGTAGTAAATAAACATGTATCGAAGGCTCAAAACAACGCGAACGTACAAAAGATCTTGCTGAACTAAAGTGCGTGAATTAAAGCTTCAATCCTGTTCACAAAAGAGTTCTATTCTTTAAATGTACAGGTTATTTCTAAACTCCCCTTAATACAAATTTTCTAAGGAAATTTGGTCACGTTTGTGTTCCTTCAGTTCAAAGTAATGACATTTTACAAGAAAATTTCATTTTCCGACACCGATTTGAATTTTTAAATTGGCTTCTTAAAGAAACAAAATTTGTAATTTAGCGACACCTCTACGTAATATAAAAGCCGGCATGCCATTGAGTGGAGGCTTGTGAAATGAAGGGGCCACTTAATACTATAAAATGGTCCTTTGTATATGCTCCAATGGAAATGACATAAAGATATACCCGGTCTGGCCATAAATACTTTTACAATAAAAAAATAGGCAGTCATAGGACTGCCGACAGAAGTGAAAACTTAAACGAAACGACGAACTTAAAACATCACATTAGCAGGTTGGTGACATTAATTATTAAGGAGCTGACAGGACTCAATGTTTAGATTAGCGCCCTCTAGTGGATCTATAAATGTATTATTAGCATGACGGTGACGAGTTCAGTGCTTTTTCCCCATAGCAAAAGTGCACAAACGTGTCTAAAGAAGTTTTCACTTCAAAAAATATAATGTTACATTTGAATTAGCGACCTGCATACGAATAATCATTATTATTAGTATTTTTCCTAATTTTCGCGCTAACATGTAATATTAAAATGGAGTGGGGTGATAAGTGAAGGAAAGAATCCGAAAAAATCCTGTTCGAAAGCAAATAACTTCGGATTTGCTGCTTATCAGAGACACACTGGTTGAAAATTTATAGGGTGAAAAATACTTATTAGGCGGTACACAAAAGGAAGTCACAGATATTTTTTTTTACTGACGAGAACATTTTTACTATCAAGCAACATTCTAATAAGCAGAATGAGAAGGACCGAGTTCATGCTCGAAACTCTAGAGAAGCTTAATCAGTAGGGTGGACATTATTCAGCTTCAGTGATAACTTGGTGGGGTGTTAACTATCAATATCTCTGCACTCTGCATTCTCTGGGAGTGCTTCGAAGAATTATTCGGACTCATACCAACCGCAGCGTTTCGCCATCGTTCAACGCGACAAAACTTTCATCCCCATCACTTAGATGATTGGCACTCAGATTCAAAATTATCACCTGCGGTATTTCCGGACCGATACGACCTTTAACCCATCAAGAAAAGAGCGTACTCCCACCTCAAAGGCCGGCAACGCACTTGTGGACGGGTCACCTGAAGGTGGATGGAGATCGTTTTAAATAAACTTCATATTTTTCACAGTTTAAGTTGTTGTCGCCACATCAAAGTCGTATTTAGTTTATTAAAAATAGTGGTAAACTATAGTATATGATAAAACAGTTTACTATTTAATAAAAATTAGTTAATAGACATTATTATGACTAGTTATACTGGTAACGTCACGCCATTGGTCTGTCTGACAAATGGCGGGCAATTGTAGGGTGAAATAAAGGTTAGGCGAACGCCGAGCATTATACTCGTAAGTTTCATAACGACCACTTGAGTACGGATAGAGGTACGAACAACAACGCAGTTACTGTTATTTTGTGAATTTGATAGATAGTTTATAGCAATAGTGAGTGTGGTTATTGCTAACAAAATGTATAAACTAACGCACACTGCAGTAATAAATGTTTCATGTCATAGAACAACAATAATGTTTTCCTTGGAATAATATTTTGGCAAGACTATATATAGGTACATATACAGGTTGTTAGTGAAACGCTCCCGAAAACAAAGACAGACGATAGTACTAATGGTACCTTTGATGATGGGTCAGAAAAAAATCGATGATTTCATTTATTTTTTAAAGTTTTTTTGGCATTTATCAAAAACAGCTGACGCTCGTGTCAAAGGCCGCGTGAGTTAAGCGCCAGCGAGTCCGTTGACCCGAAATTTAACCCGGCTAAAAGAATTTTTCAATTCGAACCAGTAGTTCCTGAGATTAGCGCTTTCAACCAAACAAACAAACTCTTTAGCATTATAATATAAAGTATAGATATTAACTAAAATTTTTAGCTTTCTGTTTTACTTCTAAGTGTAAACCCTTAGTATTCTTTGTCTTTGCCCGTTTGTTTAAAAAATGGATAGAAAGAAATCTGATGTGTTAATATACAGACCCTTCCATACCTCGTTTCGTATTGCATCGTACCAGTAATAAGCCATCCTACCATCCTACCAATAATGAAAAGGATGTACAAGAATATTGTACACTCTTTTCAGTTTAGCTTAAGCTAATGTTGAAAGTGGATTTCAACACACTACCCGGGAAAAGTAGTGACTGTAAAAATACTGCGTGACTATGAAAAGGGTTTTTGAAAACGAAAAGTAAGTGGTAGCTGGGTACAGTGACAATATAATTTTTTGGTGGACTGGAGTAGCATTGGACTAACTAGTCTACATAATCTAATACCTCTAAACGATCAATTCTTGTATATATGTATATAATGTATATATATATATATATATATATATATATATATATACCTATGTAATCTGAATCCCGGAAACGGCTCTAACGATAAATTTAGTATGCACGGGGTTTCGGGGGCGATAAATCGATCTAGATTAGGTTTCATTTTTAAAAAACGTAAACGATAAACCGAGCTTATCTCGGTCATCCAGGTACTTATATTGATAGAACGATCAAAATAAGGTGAAAATATAGACAGGTAGATAGAGTATACACCAAAAAATAGGATACATGCGTAGCAGTACAATAGGCGGTCTTATCGCAGTCTTCGATCTCTTACAGACACAACCTTTGATGGAAGCTCGTAAGAAAAAATGCTTTGTTTCCGCCATATAGGTACCCATTACGCCTAAAGATTTTAAATTCTTATATAGGTAATCTACAGTGGTAAGAAAGCAAAAAAAAACTATAGAAAAAGATTTAATACTAGAGAAGGGAGCCCCCTTTAATTTTTAATTTATTTTATGATTTTTTGTTGTAGCGGCAACAGAAATACACATTCTGTGAAAATTTTAACTGTCTAACTAAGACGGATCATGAGATACAGCCCGCTGACAGACAGACGGACGGACGGACAGCGGAGGCTTAGTAATAGGGTCCCGTTGGTTAACCTTTGGGTACGGTACCCTAAAAAGTATATAACTTCCCCTAAACCGAACTTAATAAATAATTTTTAGAAATTATTTATTACTAAAAGTACTCTTATAAGAACAACATTTGACGTACGTTGAATCATTTGTTCGAGTTAGAACGTAAACAATGGATATTTTACATATTACAATTTTATTAATATTATAATTAGCAATACAGAGTTAGAAGTATAAGGCTTGTAGGTACAAGTTATACCGCGGTCTTAGCTATAGAGTTCATACTAGAAGCGTGGTCGGGCGCTATATTATTATGCAAATTAAAATAGACCTGTAGGCATTAATAATTATTGTCCTCACGCTTTTATACAAAATGATAGAAGATTTTTTTAGTTTTGAGACTTCGTGCTAATAGTGAGAATTGCTAAACAGAAAAAAAAGCAATGTGTCAGGGAGCCAGCAATGAGAGCTCTGCATAGACTTTTCAATTTGGGGATTGTCATGTCATAGCCTGGACACACTGGTCTAGTCTATCTCAGAGTCTAGAGACTTCAAAAAGATTCTAGTAAATTAACGAGACATTTCAGATATACCTACAGGTTTCCTGGCGATATTTTCTGTACTGTTAAAGCAAGTGATAATTAATCCCACTAATATTATAAATCCCACTATCCCACTAATATTATAAATGTGAAAGTTTGGATGGATGGATGTATGTTTGTTACTCTTTCACGCCAAAACTACTGAACTGATTGCGATGAAACTTGGTATGTAGATAGCTGGAGACCTGGATTAACATATAGGCTACTTTTTATACCGATATTCTCACGGGATCGGGACTTACGCGGGTGAAACCGCGGGGCGCTGCTAGTTTCTAATATATTTTAACACCCTTTCATTATGGTCACTTGTAACTATGTAAACAAATCTTTAAAGTCAATTTTAATCTACTTGTAATTGTAGTGTCGAAATGAAACTTTGTATGTATATATGTTTGAATGGCAATTCTATAATTTCGCATCTTACAGCCAATCCGATGATGGAGCCAGGCGGTGAATAGTGGAACTCTTCAGCTACTTGTAAACCCTACTAGTTTGGACTCATATGATTTGTTTTGACGAGTCTAAGAAACGCTCAGTAACGATGACCTAAAGATAGAGCCAAAAGGTAATTAGTGGAAATCTGTCCCTGCAGTTTCACCTGCGTTTATGATCACTGCTCCGCTCCTATTAGTCGTAGCATGTTATATAGCCTATAGCCTTCCTCAAGAAATTGGCTATTCAACACTCAAAGACTTTTTTAATTCGAACCCGTAGTTCCTGAGATTAGCGTGTTCAAGCAAACAAACAAACAAACTCTTCAGCTTTATAATATTAGTATAGATAGCGACTAGAGATTTAAAAAATATATCTGAGAAACAAATCAAGGGTTAGACTGCTATCACTGATGCAAAGTATTAAATCAAGTTTATATTAACTGTCACTTAGACGATTTCAATATTATGAATTTTCCGTTGAAATCAAATTGATGTGAACTCCGTTTGTATCCGTAGTAACTCAGTTATGAAGCCTACAGTATTATGATTAGAGAAAAGCAATCCATACATTTTCAGAGTCAACAAAATTCTATAATATATAGGCAAAATAATGTCAATGAGTTCTTTACAAAATAAATTATATCAGCGAAACGATTGACGTGAGCTGAATATTTTATTTCATCAGTTCACAATTTAATGTAGCTTCGAGATTTATTTTATTTTGTTACACGCGTTTGGTTCATTTACTGATAAAGCCTACTTGAAGCATATCTTTTATAAATAAAAATCAATTCCCTAATGTATGTAATCTTTTATAAATAAAAATCAATTGCTTAATGGATGTAATCTTTTACAAATAAAAATCAATTGCCTAATGTATGTAAGCGCATCACTTCAGAACGGCTGCAACTATTTGACTAATGTTGCGTTCTTAATTTTTTTTTCTTTTTTTTTAAAAGACAATTCCCGCATTAGGAAACAGTCCTGTGTCGCGGGGGACTTTACAAACATATAAACAACGGACACAAAGAACACCCAGACTAGGGTGCGAATCGAACCCACGACCTCTGGCTCAGCAGTCAGGGTCACTAACCACCTGACCAACAGGCCAGTCAATTTGTAGGACAAGATTTGTATGAAAGAAAATTTTGGAGAAACAACGGAAATTTTGGACAACATTAATTGGTATTTTTATAAGAAAAAATCCTTATGATACATTTTCACGTTTAAAACGCAGTTGAATTTTATTACGTGAAATGAGACCCAGCCAATTTTGCGCTGACACATGTGTTTATGTGTGTGTGTTGACTGGGTCCCTGGATGCTTTAGATTCACGATTGGAGACAGTAGGTGGTGGTTCAACCGGGTTCTAGGATTGTTATTTCATTTCATGACAGTTTTTTTTAAATGTGTTTTTTTCGGTTCGGGGTGGTTTGGGTTAACTTTTTACCCCAACATCAATCAATGCAATCGGTTTCTAGAAATTATTTTGTCTTTGGCGAAAGCCTTGTTGTTAGTTTTTTTGAGATTTTAGTATTTTGATTTCCGCGTATTTTCTTTATTGTTGAAATCACTTATGACACCGAAAAGAAAATCCCTAATTGATTGATTTATTATTACGTTCGGACAGATAAACACCTGTCGGGTCCGCTAATTTCTACATATGTAAAAGCGAAATGATTTATAAGGCGTTGCCTACAGTGATTAGATGTAGTTAATTCTCACGATTCTATCATAAAACTGTTTCAAATATCAACTATATGTGTATAACAAAATTTGGCCAGGTAAGCTCATTCAATGAGCACATCAGATATCTGTTCGAATTAGAGCCGCCTTACTTGAACACGAATTAATCAACACTCCTATCATAGCACCTATCTGCTGGTGAGTAGTAGTTCAGGATGGCAATACAGCAATAACCCCAAAATATTTAAAAAGAAAAATATATTGTTACGTGTGTATAGAGACAAAAATAAACACTTAACATCAAGCAGTTCTAGCGCTTGATGTACAAACTTAGATATAAAAGTCTAGGAAAAATCATTGTAACCTTTGTACTATAGGTACATTATTTTTGTTAATAAAAATATAAAAAATCGTAACGTCTAATATAAAAAAAAAAAAACATAAAGGAAAGGTCTAGATTATCGGGCGGTAATATTAAAAAACACTGTAGGCAGAACGATAAATCATTATCTTTGTTGATGACTTGGCAGTCTATAATCATTACCGTCATCAACTGTCCAATCAGTTTTAACGTTAAAAACGTACATCCAGTAATAACTTGTATGAAATAACGATTTGTGACGTCATACTTAACTGTTATTTAAATTCTAATTGCGATATTATTTAATTAATTTAGTGATTGGTTAAACAAAAAGCTTAAAATGTGGAAGTTTAAAAAGCCTATGCCTATGCTATTATACATAATTTTCTAAGCTCAAGTAATATAACTACTTTATTTTAACTATTGAGAACTATCATTATGCTTACTCATTGCTAAGCATGAGGTCAACTACCTGCCAAGTCAAATCACTTTGTTTATTTTATACATCAAAACGATGAGTTAAATTCGAATGGAACAAGTGTGACATACACATACTTAGTTATTATCAAATCAAATAGTTAGTATTTTGATTAATAATGCAAACTTAAACAATTTTTTGATTAATCACTGTTAAAAACTACATTTTAACAGTAGTAATCTTGTCTTTTATATCAACAAAATATACAAAAAAAATAGCCTATCACACAAATCATTAATAACAGCAATGATCCAAACATTTATAGTTTCTTTACACAACAAAAGATGCTTTTTCGTCTAACTTAATATTATCACGGTAAAGTATATTGAATGTGCTTATGTCACGTAAATTTTTGATTCAAAAAGAATTTTATAATTAGAATATTGATTATAAAAATAATACTTCACTTCGCATTTAAATAATTTAGAGTGAAACTATCCCGAACTTAAGTAAGGATTCCAAAATAGTTATACACGACTTCAAAAGTACCTACATATTATAATTTTTGGGTAAACACATTTAACATCAGAACTTTACACAGATCAAATCTGTCAAAATAGAACACGGTATAAAAAAAATTACAACTTACATTTCGTTCACAAATCACGGTCACTCACGGACGCGCGTTGTTCCCGACGCGGCACGTCCTCCCGGCAGAGTACACGGGGGAGGTATGAGATACTCGCTCTCTGCCGAATTTCCGTCTGGAAAAGTCCCCTTTCACACTGGCGCGGGAGGAATTGCGCGATAATTAAATGTACACCTTTAAAGTTCTGTATACTTATTACTTTTTAATACTATGTTTACGAAATTCATATATTGTTACGGTTCTACTTGATGTGACTGTTAAAATTCATAATTATGTACCAACTACTGTTTGTATGTAATATAGAAATGACATAACAATTACAAACATAATAAAGTTGGAGACACCAAATAAATACTTTTTTACTTTATACCTACATGAATAATAAACAAAAAAATTTTGAGGTTATTATTTACTTATAAATACACATTTAGGTACTTAGGTTTTGGGTTACTAGATGAGGTTCCAAGAAATTTCTAAATTCTGTTTTACACACAGTTTTAATGTCATTTCTCTAGTTATCATATACACATTGTTGTAAAAATAACAATTAGAAAGTTTGATGTTTTTGTACTAGACTAACTAAAACGTCACTCAACAGAGTCGCACCACAAAAGTCAATCTGTAGGTACCCCAATACCGAAGAATGGTCGCGGTCGGGGTGAACGACTCTTGATAAGATTGTGGTACCGGATGAGCAGCATTTGACAACAGGATTGATCACCGTGATTACTGTAGCTACTCCCACTTCAACAATAAATAATAATGTTGCAAGCTTATTATATTTCTCGTCAAATATAACTAGACAAAAGGTAGTAAAGAAAAGTATATGCTTTATCTTTATTACTCAAAAACACTTGTATATAATACAAGTGTTTTTGAGTTCACGACTTGAGTTATTTATTATCTATTAAACAATTGTAATTTAGAAAAACTAAAGTGAACTTTAATGCGAACTTAATTTAAAAGAGTTCCACTATCCACAAGCACAAACTGGAGGGGTAAACTAACAGCCAAGGCTCCTGGCCTCATCATCAGATCAACTGACCAAGATGCCAAAATATAATGCTGTGATCCGAGTTATTACATACTTAAAAATAAAATAATAATTAAATCTACTTCCAACATTTGTTTACATTGTAGTAGTTACTTAGTTGTGAAGCTCATAAAAGTTTGCTAAAAAATCTAGTTGGTACAAAGAGAGAAACACATATTATAAGTTTTAGATAAAACGCACACTTATGTACATACTAATTTCACGCCTTTCGCTTGCCGAAGGCAAAAATAATATAACTCCCATTTTCTTCTGTGTTTACATATCTCATGTGTATAATTTAAAGTTATAAGGCCAACAAAACAGAAAGCAGAATAACCTTCGAGTGACAAGATTTTTTCAAATAAGATTTCCCTAGTCAATTGAAACCCAGCAGTCGGTTTTCGGAAACGTGGTCTCTCACTGCGGGCTTGAGAAACAAGCTCAGAGTCGCTCAACGAGCTATGGAGAGGGCTTTGCTTGGAGTTTCTCTGCGGAAACAAATCAGAACTGAGGAGATACGCAGACGAACGAAGCTTACCAACATAGCCCAAAAAATCAGCAAGTTAAAGTGGCAGTGGGCAGGGCACTTAGCTCGAAGAACGGCCGATGAGGACAAAAGGTTCTGGAGTGGAGACCACGGACTGGACCAAACCGGTCTTCTTGGAAATCATTGAGGGAAGCCTATGTAACATTACCGTGCCTATGACCAGCAGTGGACACGATATATCTGAAATGATGAATCGGTTTTTTGTCTCATCGGCATCCTATTCACCATAAGTGCGGCAGACAGTCCAGTGAGGGAGTGGCCACACAACGGGCAAGTATCCTCGCGGATGCGAGATCGCTCCTAGAAGCCTGCGAACGCCCCAGAACGCTTCTGTGCTTCTGGAAAGAGCTAGGCTGGCGCCTTCTTATCTGAACGCATAATGGACCGTCTAAGAGTCTAAATGGCGGAAACAGAGCCCTATTCCGATACTTATACCAATTGTCTTATCGGCGAGATCATTTATCAACTGGCTATTGACTGCACTTACGAAACAAACATCTTAATTTACAAGAGTAATCGATGCGGTCTGTGTATTAATGCAAACTAGAGATCAATTGGGCGGGGTTGGGTTTGTTCCAAAAGGCCTCGATCGCCTGGAACAGATACAGCCCTGGCATGCCCTCCTGTCTGGAGGATGTGCACGGCGAATGGCCATGGGAGCGAGCGCAGGTCGTGTAGATCCCCATGTCAAGTCTGGAGAGTTTTCCTTCCCGTGGTTGCCGCCTGTTTTTGATCTGGTTCCCTATGAAACAGAAGTAACCGAAACATCCAGTCGCAATTCCATCCTCTACATACCTTACCCATCCTACAGTTCCTTCCGCAAACCCTCTGCGGGTAGTAAGTGGTTGATACCTGCGGACTCATCATCAACTAAGACTGATGGTGAGGGGGGGGGAGGGGCAACCACCCGCATGTTTGTGCCGTATGCGGGGACCCGTATGGGGGGAAGAAGGTGTCCTGGTAGTTGAGCTGAAAGGCAACACACTGCTTTGGCCCGGATTTCTCCTGACACGGGAGGCTGGAGGCTAGCCACCTTTAGTCAATCGGCTGCGACGACCCGTCAGAGGGCCGCCAGGCGAGAGCTCTTTCCTGGTGGGGGCAGACGACGGGCGGGACGACCATGTGTCATTCTGCCTAGTTCGGCCTGTTTTCTGCTAGGGTAGGAGCTCTATATCTCTTCGTTACTTCTGGCGCCCGCGTGCCTTTTGCCGCGACGTCCCCACTTGAGGGCTCCAAGGAGGGTGGAAGAACGAAGAGACGAATCTAAAACCAATCACTAATGGATAATAAAACTAATATTAATTCTCCTTCCAGGAAACCTTTCAAGGCTGCATCCCGGGTGAATAACCCAGGTGGTGCGCCGAATAGCCAACCAGCAGCTTCTCGGGTGAATAAGCCGAATGCAGCGTCATCCTCCAAAACGGCAGCTTCTCGGGCGGATAACCCGAACGCAGCGCCGCTATTCAAACTGGCAGCTTCTCGGGGGGCAAACCCGAATGCAGCGTCGCCTTCCAAACCGGCAGCTTCTCGGGCGGATAACCCGAATGCAGCGCCATCCAAAACACCGGTAATTCCTCAGGTGAACAACCAGAGTGAAATGCCAGGGTCAACCATCGACCTCTCATCTCTGAAGGCAGCAATGCCCATGTCCATAGGATCCAACCAGGATGAACCCTGCTGGAACCTTGTGGGCGTGAAGAAGAAGAGGGTCCCCAAAAAACAGACCCCGTCCAACCAGACCCATAAGGCCAGAAGGGCGAAAACCCGGGCGGAAGCAAAGCGAACGCGGCGTCTGGCAGAAGGTGGTAGTAAGCAGCTTGAAGCTGCTGAAGGGACCGCAAGGCCCCACGATGTTCACGTCAGTGATGCGCCAACCCATGGCAAAGGCAGTAGCCTAGCCGAGGGAAAAGCTGCTCCTACGGGGACGCCACCGACTGCCACGAAGCCTGCTGCCGCGAATGCATCCCCACGGCAGGATCGGTCTGGACGGGCCAAACAAGCTGGGAACGCTAACCAAGCGGGTAAGCCTTCAGGCCAGTCGAAACCCACCAAAAGGAATCGTCCAGACGATTCCTTTACTCCACCGGACAGTGGCAAGCGTCAAAAATCCCAGCTCACCACCAAAGGCTCCACCAGCTACTCCGATGCCTTAAAGTCAAACGATTACTGCGTCGCCGTAATGATGGAGCCGTACCACGACCTGACCAAAGAGCAGGCCGAAGCCGTTGAGGGTCGGCTGCAGGATGTACTGGACGACGATATCTTCGCGCCCGGTGCATCCGGCGGCCACTTCGTTGCGCCACAATTCAGGGGGAAGGCCTTCCATAGTGAGGGCGTCCTCAAGATGTGGTGCAATGATGACTATGCCCTTCAGTGGCTTCGACAAGCCGTGGTCAAGGTACCAGCACCGCGCGACGGAACCAGACTGATCGTCAAACGACAGTCCGAGATTCCGAAGCGCATCAAGGCGGGACTCCTGGTGCCACAGGTGGGTCCCGAGGACACGTTGGACCGCATCCGCAGGCGGCTGACGTGTCAAAACAGCCAATATAACGTGTCCAATTGGGCACTCTACCATGCCGAGCCCCAGGAGGAGAAGAAGAGTCTGTTCCTGGTGCTCGGCATACCGGAAGAGGACGCGTCAAAACTCAGGGCTAGCGAGCGTAGAGTTTACTATAAATTCGGTAATCTCTACGTTCGCTTCCTTGATGACCGCCCTCAACCGCAGCCGAACCTTGAGGCTAAGTCCCAGGAGGTCTCTGGAGACCTAGGCAGCGGCGCGCAAGGTGAAGACCAACCTGGCCCCAGCAAAGGGTCAAGCGTCCAGACCAGCCCACCGAAGGAGAACTCGCCAACAAAGAGTCTCTCTAAGGAGGAAGAGAGCGATCTGGATGAGGAATTACTGGACAGCGATGATGGTGCTGCCAGCTCCCCTCATCCATAACCTTTTCGCTCTTCAAACCAACCTCCAGCATAGCCAGATTGCAACGGCTAACCTGCGCAGAATGCTGGAGGTCAACACCATGACCGTAGCCCTAATCCAGGAGCCGTGGATTAGGAAGGGCAGGATTTGCGGTCTAAGCAACATCGGAGGTAAATTACTTCTTGACACTACTATTGATAACCCGCGTACATGTATTTTCACACCGAAACATGCGAACACAACCCTAATGACCGAGTTCTGTTCTAGAGACCTAACTACCATCAGAATCAGGGAACCTTCCTCAGGCCTACCCGATGTGGTGATGGCGTCGGCCTACTTGCCGGGCGACGCAGACATCCCCACCCCTGAACTGGCCGCGCTAGTAAGTAACTGCGAGCGGGAGGGACTAGAGCTGATCATCGCTGCTGACACCAATGCACATCACGTGCTATGGGGCAGCCAGACCAACAATAAACGAGGTGAGGAATTTGTTTCTTTCTTACTTACCACTAAACTAAACATAATCAACAACGGCTCAGAACCAACATTCGTCACATCGAGAGCCCAAACAATTATAGATCTAACACTAGCCAGTGAGCACGCGTCAACACATATTTCGGATTGGCATGTTTCGGATGAGGCGTCGTGCTCGGATCATCGTTGGATCAAATTTAACCTAAAGATGACTCTCACACCGCCCGAACCCAGACGAAATCCTCGCAAGATGGAGGTACGTAAGTATGAGCAAGTTACCGCAGATTGTTTAAAAAACATCGAACTGCCAAATGCTTACGGGACTACAGCGGATATTGATAACCATGTAGACAACCTTACTACTGCGTTGATCACTTGCTTTGAACAGACATGCCCACTTTCGACCCCCAGAACTGGACCATGCAGTAAACACTACTGGTGGGGACCGGAACTCGAGAAACTACGCCGAAAGGTTAGAAAGTTGTTTAATAAAGCAAAGAACTCTCGACTTGACCAACATTGGGAAGCATATAAGCAGGCCCGACATCACTACAAGAAGCGGATCAGAACCAGAAAAACTGAATGCTGGAGAAGCTTCTGTACTAACATAGATAACAACAATCAGGCTAACAGAGTCAAAAACATTTTGAGCTGTGAAAGAGGTCACAGCCTTGGCTTCTTGAAAAAACCTGATGGGACTTATACAAAAACAGATTCAGAGACCTCAGAACTGTTAATGACAACTCACTTCCCAGGATGTCGAATATCAAATGAGAAGGACACATGGGAAGACAGTGGGGAAAATACACCAGATGATTCAGACTGGACCACTGCCCATAAAATCGTGAATCATGAAAAATTAAATTGGGCGATCAATAGCTTCCTTCCATATAAAGCGGCAGGATTGGACGGTATTTTCCCAGGCCTGCTAAGATGGTGTGATGGGTCTTTAATAGATCATCTCCAGATCATCTACGTAAGCTGCTTGGCTCACCGCTACATCCCCTTGAAATGGAGAGAAGTCAAAGTAGTCTTCATCCCCAAACCCGGCAAAGGAGATTACACACAACCGAAATCATTTAGACCCATCAGTCTCACATCATTCTTACTTAAAGTGCTGGAGAGACTAATAGACAGGGAAATCAGGAGCACTGCACTAGTCAGCTACCCTTTGAACCCCAACCAACATGCTTATTCGATGGGCAAATCAACAGAATCTGCCCTACATCGAGTCGTTTCATATATAGAGGGCAATCTAAAAAACAAAATATCAACCCTAGGAACCTTCATCGACATCGAAGGTGCCTTTGACAAAACCAGCTTCACCAGCATAAGCCAGGCTCTGTCAAGACATGGGGTCGATTCCACAATTGCTGGGTGGATCGACAGCATGCTTAGATACAGAGCTATACAATTTACTGTAAATAACACATCGAGAGGGGTGGTGGCCAGAGGATGTCCGCAAGGTGGAGTCCTCTCACCTCTCTTATGGAACATTGTGGTCGATGAGCTCATTACCCAGCTCAATGACCGCAAGTTCTTCACAGTGGGCTATGCGGACGACCTGACCATCCTCATCAGTGGCCGCTTTGAGAGTGTGGTATGCGACCAAATGAGGTCGGCTTTGAAGGTCCTAGAACAGTGGTGCGAAAAACACAACCTAACAGTGAACCCGACAAAGACGGAGATGATTATGTTCACAAATAAACGAAGTTTAGGAGCACTGAGGCTACCTAAACTATTCGACACCCGTCTAGCCCTTACCAAGGAGGTCAAGTATCTAGGAGTGATACTGGACAGTAAACTCCTATGGAACAGACACCTGGACGCAAAACTAAATAAGGCCTGCATTATTTTCTGCCAATGCAAGCGACTCCTCGGCAGAAGCTGGGGGCTATCACCGAAAATCACACTATGGCTGTACAAAACGGTTATACGGCCAATCATCACATACGGTGCTATTGCCTGGTGGCAGAGAACGGAGCTAAGCACTGTCAGAAACAAACTACAGCAATTCCAGAGACTAGCATGTACTGCCGTCACTAGTTGCATGCGCACAACTCCCACAACTGCCCTTGAGGTGGCTCTTGATCTAGCCCCACTGGACCTGTTCATACAACAGGAGGCAGCTGTGGCAGCCATCAGACTTAAACTGTTGGGTCTGTGGTATAACCGAGAGGGTCCCCATATAAAATTATGGAATCAAGTAGTGGAATATCAACCACTAATCGCTGCCCCATGCGACAGGATCCCGAAACAACATATCTTTGAGAGGAAGTATCAAATACAACTACTTGAAAACGACCGAGATCAATCTGGCATACATGAAGTGCGAATATACACGGATGGTTCCAAGATGGGGTCAGGGACTGGAGCCGGAGTTTTCTCACAAGATTTAAATATAAAAATATCACTGGCGCTCGGTCAACACAGCTCCATATTTCAATGCGAGTGTGTTGCAATAACCTACGCCGCGACTGCGGTCATGTCAAAAGGTATAAAGGAGTACAACATCCGAATACTGTCAGACAGTATGGCCGTCTTAAGAGCCCTGGAGGGCAACACCATTAACTCCGGTCTCATTTATGAATGCCACCAGACGCTAGAGCGTTTAGCCTCTGCCAATGGGGTGATTCTGCAATGGATCAGAGGGCATAGCAATTCATTAGGGAACGACGCCGCCGATGAGCTGGCAAGGAAGGGATCCGCAACGTCAGTGGCAGGCCCAACTATATTACTGCCACTTCCCTTTAATCAACTTCGCTCATGGGTAAGACAACGGACTCGTGAAGCGCACAACGGCCGTTGGGTCGTCACACCGGGCTGTAGGCAATCAAAACTGGTGCTGACGGAGGTCTCACCACGTTTAACTTGCAGACTGCTCAGTCTTAACCGACTCGACATCAGAATAGTTGTAGGGACTATTACGGGCCACTTAGCCCTAAACCGGCACCTATTCACCATCGGTGCGACAGACAGTCCTCTATGCAGAGGATGTCTCGACGCGGAGGAAACGGCCGCCCACGTTATCCTGGAGTGCGAGGGAGTGGCCACACAACGGGCAAACATCCTCGCAGGTGCGAGATCGCTCCTAGAAGCCTGCGAACGCCCCAGGAGGCTTCTGTGCTTCTGGAAGGAGCTAGGCTGGCTCAACTAGTCAGCTTATCTGAACGCATAATGGACCATCTATGAGTCTAAATGCGGAAACAGAGCCCTTCACCAATAGAGATCAATTGGTGGTCGAATTTCAAGCATAATTCATTAAGCTTTGAATGTGTTGGTTTAATATCATTGACCAGTTTAACTTAACTTATATACTCGACCCCTGTAGCTTTTTGTAGCCGTTTTCAGAAAAATTGAAAGGAAAAATCTATAGGATCCAAAAAAATATTGATATTACTAAGGCGCTCATTACACGGTAGGTTTTGCTGTCAGTTTTGGCACAATCAAAACAGTGATTGATGAATAACCTGTCGTCTAATACAGTGATTGACGGTTGCATGATGAGATTTTGATGTCGATATTATTTCGTCAACCACCAACGAACATCCGTAAATCATGAATTTTAGTAATGATTGACGTTTGCATGAGCGTCTAATGGACACCTAAACTCGTCAATAGTTACTAAACAAAAAAACAAAATAAAAAAAGTTTGCATCAACAACATATCAACACAAATAAAATTAATTTTAGATAATCTATACAAAAGTTGTTGATTAAATTAACACAGATGTGTTAAATAATTAACATAAATTAATTAACCTACGAATTTTAATAAGCAAATGCACAAAAATGACACCACGTTGACATTGACGCTTTTTCTGAAGGTTTTGTAGTACGCAGGCACAAAGACAAAGACTGTCTACTTGTATTCTATCTTTTTCTCTCACAGGCTAAATCCTATTCATGAATATGTTTGTCTCTTGTAAGTATGAGTTTTTCGCTTCATCGAATTTCAAATCACGATTCTAAAGAAATTTCACTTCATAAGTTTCACTTTAATAAAGAAAATCGATTGACAAACATAGTTGAAAATGGTTCTTAACTGTTTTTTCCACCCCATACTGACGTGAACTCGAAGAAGGGATTTACAAGAATACTAGTAATGTGGGACCCATGTTACTAGTATTCTTTCTACAAGGCCCACTGGATAACCATATATATGTCCCTTCCATGTAACTGTAGCGACTTAAATAATTAATTGAACCATCATCAAGATTACAGAGCTTTAATAATTTTTATATCTTGCGAGTTGTAGCGCATGGTTGTCGAATTTCGGAGATGGTTTTTTTATTGGCCAGTATAACTTGACCTGTCATTGTATAGACTTACTTACCATGACAGGTCAACGCATATACTGGACGCGTGTAATTTCATTAAACCGTTTTCACGTAATTTTTGAAGTTGTAGGACAATTTTTGTTTTGATTTTTTTTGATTGTTTAAAAATTTTAGCTTTCTGCATTTCTTCTAAATATAAACTGTAAATATTCCAAAACTGACGTTACTACGTTCGCGAAATTTTCTTAAAAAGGGGTACAAGGAATTCTCTTCATATATTAATATAATGATTAGGTTTTACCTAGCAGAAATTCATTTTTAAATAGTAATTGAAGAAAGAAAACCCACCGCTTACCTTCAGTTTGTACACCCCAACGATGACAATTGGATATCCTCCGCAGTGAGATGTACTTACCAGGCGTGGCAGGTACCTGAAAAACCTTGATTTGCAATCTTCTGCTGGAGCTACCATTTCGACACCTCTTTCGCCTCTAATTATCAATAGGTACGAAATATCATACAAGAATATACTGAGTGTTGTTTGATTGCGTTTTTAGTAATGTAGTGGTGCTAAAACCGCACAGTGTTTCCCAAAATGTGCGGTATTGAATATACAAAACGTATCACAACGAATGCATTTCCTCAAACACTCCAAATAGAATATTCTGTTACAATCACAGTTAATAAACCGCATTTTGCATGTTAAATAATCAATCATTGTTCATTTATTAAATAAGTTATGTTTATTGTAGGTAATTAGTGTGGTCAAACTTATTATGACATACTTATATGTGGCATCCTCGCGTTGTGTTTATTCTGACACGAGTTGTTACAATATTTTACTTAGTTTTAAATAAATTTAACTAGTTAAAAAGGTATTAAAAAAACTTAACAAACTCCTAGTTTCGAGGTACACTAGGGGATTTCAATAATTACAAAACAATGCAACAATAATATACATAAATCGTATTAACTATTTTATAGTTTTCCTTCCAACTCCTGTAACTATATTTCAGCGTCAAGTCACAGGTGGACCAAAGAATTGGACGTCCGAGGTTGTCAGCGTTTCTGTCAACACGACATGTAATTGCTCAAACATTGGCGAATTGAAAAAGTTACACAGACTCTGCAAATTGAATTTATTTATTTCGGTAAAACCTGACCAGAACTATAAAATAGAGCGACATGTGGAAATTATCGGGACTCTCCAATACTGGAAACTGTTTTGGGATAATAGAGTAACAATTCCTACAATATAAATAAAATCTTTAGATTGGACGTAGTAGATTTGTCCGAGAAGGATATTTTAGCGTGTAGTGAAAGTCGAAATTCAGGCTGCCATATTGTGAAATATCACAGCGTTCGAAACATATAGCCCGGCCACGCCATATCAAATCTTCTGCACCCCTTCATTTTCCACCCTAAGAGAAGCAATATTTTCTTCAAATTTAAATTGGATTAAAAAAAGAATTTTTAAAATCGGTTTACAAATGGCGAAAATATCGCCCAAGATACACAAAAAAAAAACATTCAGTCTGATTTGAGAATCTCCTCCTTTTTGAAATCGGTTAAAAAACGCGTTTTTTATTTATTTCAAGCACATCAGACTGACCTTAATCCGTCTGATGGATAGCTAGATTGAGGTCCAAAGATTAAAGACATTATACTGAAATGGTAGTCACAGTTTGACGTTGACATAAACAAAAAAAAATGATTTTATGCTACATCCATTTATTAATTTTTGAAATTAAACATTAACGGCCCAAATACATTATAGTTTACACAAATTAAACTTTATAGACAGATACTTAGACAACAATTTATTCTTTAAGTTAATTTGTACGATAACTTACAAATGACTAGTCAAACTTTGTCCATTGTCACATTTTGAAGAAGAATACCTGTGAACCATTTATCAAACAATTGCGTGTCTACCTCCAAGAAGTGGATCAACAAAAGAGCTCTTTACACAATGAAAGCTTCTCTTTATTGTCTATGCCTAATGGGTAAGTACATTGCTGGTTTACAGACTCGGCTTTGTTGTATATACATATTGTTTGGGAGGAGGAACAATCATCTGACGGTTTTAACTACCTGTTTGCGTTCTCGACGGGTGGTTACTGTCAATCATTATTGGATGGTCAATTGAGTAGCTTATAGTATATGAGAGTTCATGCAAATTGATTGTTAAATAAGACTAATTATTTTCTCAATAAATATTTAGTTAGTTTATAATAATCATTAATCAATTGTTAGTTAATAATAATAGTCTCCAGGCAGACTGAAGGCCGCTGGAGTGCTAGAGTGCATACCGCGAAACTTAGTGTAGGGCGCCAACTTGCGGCACGATGGACCGACGACTTGAAGAAGGTAGCTGACAGCGGATGGATGCGGACTGCCCAAGACTGACCAAGATCGAGATAGTCGGCGCTCCTTCGTCCAGCAGGGGACGGCGATAGGCTGATGATTGATTGATTGATAACAGAAGTTTAGAATTTATTATTCAAATAAATACTGTAGTAGCATTTTTATAATACACTCACATTTGACATTTGACACAGTAGGGAACTTTCTGAATCCATTTTATATCAGGACACTGTTTCTAAATTGTATGTATTTTTATGTCTTAAGGAGTAGATACTGTATATGGTCATCCCTTTTTGGATATTTTTTTTTTGTAAGTTTTAGTTTTTGGAAATGTGGTTTGCAAATTTCCGTGTCGTCTATGTTTACAAGTATTCTAATTAGCTTTTTTTGCGTAGTAAACAATGCAGGCGCGTCCGTGCCATTTCGTAATTCAGCCATGCGAAGATGTAGGCGTAGGCCAGTGCAATTTGTTATGTTGGTGGTGTTTTGAATGTGCGAATGTTTTTAACCGAGTAACGTGAATTCGTTTACCATGTCTACTTTTCTGTTTTAGTAGATAAAAAAATCAACTAATTGGAGTTTTTTGAGGTAGATGAAAGGTCATAAGTGTCATTAATTTTAATGCGCTAGACTTTGGAACTACGAGACAGATTTAAAAAAATATTTAAACATTTACGGTGGAATCTAAGTCCCATCACACACAATCTAAGTCCATGATATAGAATATTTCGACATAAACACAATAAAAAACAGAACTTTTTGTAAAAACACACGACTTAGATTTCACGGTGTATAGACCCATTATTGAGATTATAGGCTATTAAACAATTTAACAACTAGCTGAAATCCTTAGGAGCGGATCACTGATTATAAACGCGGGTAAAATTGCGAAAAACATCTAATAACATATACGTATGTGAAATTAGAACATCTTATAATGTGTCCGGCTCCAGGCTAAAGGCTAAAAATTTTATTCAGAGCTTTGGTAATGAATAAATAACAAAAATACTCAAATATTTCTCATCTTATCTCATATTTTTAACATAAGTTCCGATTGTCTGTGGTTTAAAAAGATATTTTAACACGTGTTCATCCAAAAACAATAAGCAAAATGCAAGCGTTGGAACTACTGGACAATTTTATTTTACTCTTGCTGTAACAATATACTGCAGACCACGTGTGAAATATCCCCTACTGAGAAAGCGTTGGGCTTGCATTTACACCGTTATGTATCAGTTTTAAAACAACTAAATAACTATATAGAGTTTGTGCGGCAAGAGAACCGTCGTAAGATTTGAAGACGCAACAGTGTTAAATTACCTTTTTACACTGCTACCTCATTAATGTTTACTGCATTGTACAGTATTTTTTGCTGTCGAACTATAATGACGTAAAAAAAGGTAATTTAACACTGCTGCAACCTCAAATCCTACGATGGTTCTCTTTCCGCACAGACTCTATTATTATATACACAGGCCTCTTTATCCCCAAAGGTAGAGACAAATTATACGCATACATTTCACCAGTTACATTTTAGTCTCTTTTTTCTGTTCTGTTTGTTGTTTCATGTTCTGTCTATTTGAGTGAGTATTATTACATATCACAAAAACGTCAGGCAATTCAGAGGTATGTAATATCTTTTCGTGATCGCGTTAATTCCCGTTAATACGTAGATAATATTATATATAAGTTCGTTTATCAGCAGTCTGGTTACCATAGTACAGGCTCTGCCTAGTTTGGGATCAGACGGCCGTGTGAGGTCTCTCAAGTTATTATTATTAAGTTATTATTTTAATTATTAGTACCATGTGAATAGTTTCGATTGTCATAATACAAATCGTCTTTAACTGAAATTACTTACATGGTAAAGAAGTACGCTGTACAGAACATAACGAAGAAATATATGTACCTATTCCATTTGTATTATATTTAGCACTTGATTTTAAAGAAAATACATTACCAACCAGGTACTATGAAGGGCAAAGAATAAATAGTAATAATAATTTATTGCTTAAAATAAGTGGAAAAATACAAATAACACTGAATAAATAAAATATCTCTGCCGAAAACCCACTGTCTTTACCACTAATATATTACTTTTACAATATTATATTTAATGACCATAGACAGCGGTTGGTAAAATATGACACTTTAGAACTTTTTAAAAATTTACATAAATCAATCAAAATCAATTCACATAAATATAGCAAATAACCAAATAAAACAATAAGGAACCGTGCAGTTGCTGCACTGTACCGAACGGTGTTAAATATATGGTAAGTGTACACGTTTCGACTGGCCTGTTGGTCTAGTGGTTAGTGACCCTGACTGCTGAGCCAGAGGTCGTGGGTTCGATTCCCATCTGAGTCTGGGTGTTCTTTGTGTCCGTTGTTTGTATGTTTGTAAAGTCCCCGGCGACACAGGAGTAATTCCTAATGCGGGAGTTGTCTTTTAAAAAAAAAAAAAATTGCTAGTGTAGTAAATGCACGAAGCCGAGGCAATAAAAGTGCACGGTTACAATTTGGCACAGATAATATAGAAAATGTATGTACATTTTAAATAAAGACTGGATTCAAGAAAAAAATGTCGTTCTTAGTGAGATTTACTAGCGACCTTAGCCATCTTTACTATATTTTTGCCTTTTACTCTTTGTAAATACCAGTTTTTTTTTTGTATACGACAACCAAAAGCATTCGAATACGTTCAGTGGTTCTCAGGTTTAGAATTGCACATCTCAGGTTTTCGACATTCAAATTCGGTAGTAAATTATAAAAAAAAAAAGAAAAAATTAAAATAGGCAGTCATAGGACTGCCGACAGAAGTGAAAACTTAAAACGACGTATCACATTGGTATGACCGTGACGCGAACCCATAACTTATGCCCCACCAAAAAAGAAGAAGTTTTCAATCACAATTCAGTATAAACTTAATAATTCTAATATTAGCAACAATAAACCACTAACTACACATACTAACCTCACAATGTAAACCAAACAGTTGTTAAAATAATTATTTTTACGCACCAATAATAACTATTAAATTAGTAATGTCACTTATTATGTATTAATTGAATATACTAAACACAGCGACACAACGGCGAAGAGCACCTGACTGTATCTTTCTCGCTCGGGTATACTCGGCGGCCCCAAATTCACCCGATCGAGCCTTTCACCTCAGAGCGTGACGGATCAGCTTAACTTACTACCTACGAAAAAAGGTGTGTACGGTGCGCCAAAAGAAGTTTTCACTTCAAAAGTTCAAAAAATCCGAATTGATATATCATTTTACGCATTCACCATATTAGAATAAAATAGATTAATCTATATTGTACACCAACGACATATTGTTTAAAATAAATACACAAATATTGAAAATTAAGCATTCAGCGCTATAATATACATAGAGTACATACATATTTTAATGATACTTCAACCATACTGTGAACTGTGAATTACTGTGTGCTCGTGTAATTTGACAATTCGAAATTTAAATGTCATAAGTGAATTCTAGGCATCTTGCAGAACTTGTTTAAATCATTAATTAATATGTAGTTTTGTTTAAAAAAAATAAATTTAATTTTAAAAAGTAAAATAATAAATGTACACAGTATATTCACAAAATACAAACAAGGCTGCACGTGGGAGTTACTGCTGTATACCGGTGCCGTTTATGTAAAAAAATACTAAGTGGGTAGGTTAACGTAACTATTAAAAAAAAGAAATTGCTAATTAATAATAGGTATATCATATCTAAAATAAGTGATAATTAATAATGTTTCATCCCAGAAATCTTGTTTGCGGTGGTCTATTAGAAACAGTGTGGAAAGCCGTACACAATATTACGATCGAAACTGATGATGAAGAATGTAATTTACCAAAAATATGGTATGTCATTTTAATTTTCCACTCTGTATTTCGCATTGTATGGTCGAGTCGTTACAGAAACATATTTCGTAGAAATTCCAAATCCGTGAGACGAGTGGGCGCTACCAAATGGTACAACTTATATAGTTATCTATAATTTCTTAAACAATATAGTACTTAATATTAAGTTATCAGCGATACATAGATAAAAAAAACTTAGACGTAAAAATAATAGAATTATTCTGTGAATGTACTTGCAATCACATTTGCTCCGCTGATAGTTAAGGTATAGGCAACATATTGATGTTATCGATGTTTAAAAAATCGATAATATAATTATAATAATAAAAAGATGTAGTACATACATGACGGCGTACTTCTCAAAAAGAGCTATGCTCTTGTCGGTGGAACAATCGCCGCACCTCTCTATCCTCTGCATTCTTTTTGACCTCTTGGTAAGTTTCGACTCCTACTTTCTCCACGTCTTCTCTTCCACTCAATTTCCTCCCAATATTGTTTTGAAAAAGTTATCGTGTCTTATCAAGTGGCCAACCATTTTTCCAATTCTGTCATCTAATTGTTTTTAAAAATGGCAGGGTGGAAATAATCGAAAATTGAAATAAATCCTTTTTCTGCCTCTGATAGAAATTATTATAATTGTTTAAAATTCGAACACAATTTTTCCTTATTTCCTTCCCTTCATATTTCCTAAAAATAATACTATATTTCATAAAAAATATAACAGTTAACTATTTTGGAATAATTTAGTTTCATATAAAGTTTTAACTGAACAGTCTGACTGGTTAGTTAAAACGTATGTGTGTAGTCAAAACTGAGAACTGTACAGTTGAACTATCTAAATCTAAACGACATATCATTAGATAAAAGTGTACAGTGAAAACTGAACTGTTAAAATTGAGGGTGTGAAGCAAAAAAAAAACGTATGCGTCTCGGGACGCGCGACAGTGATAACTTAAACGCCAGACAGACAGGCGCCGTAACGCGTTCCGTCAGACTGGCGCCGTAACGCGTTCCGTAACGGTTTACCCTCCCATAAGAAGTTATCACTTCAAAACTGCACAGTTGTCAATTTTGCCATAGCTTCGTTGGAGTGAGTCTAAACTAATATTATAAAAAGGAAACATTTGTGTGTATGTTTGTAAGTTTTCACACAAAAACTACTGGACCGATTGCGATGAAACTTGGTATGTAGATAGCTGGAGACCTGGATTAACGCATATGCTACTTTTTATGCCGACATTCCCACGGGACTTACGCACGTGAAACCGCGAGGCGCTGCTAGTTTTAAATAAACATAAGTATGGTAACTTAACAAGCCAAATCAACGTGAATGGTTAGAAGAATTTATAGAAATTTAGCATTCTTAATATTGTTTGTGGAAAGCTAAAGCTAAAGAGTAGCATGACTGACGCAGGTTCTTTCCGGGCACGGCTGCTTCGGGTAGTACCTGCACTCGGTTGCAAGGAGGGAATTGAGTCCCGCTTTTCGTTTTTGTCTTCTCTTTTTCAAAATGCACAATAGTTCAATAGTTGCCACAGCGTCATCAGATGAAGCCATGTGATTCCGTTAACGTGTTACTTTAAGCGAAAAGAGATTACAACTGAAAAAACTCAACATGTGTAGACACTAGGGATCTTAGTTGTAACTGCACAGTTAGACTGTTCAGAAAACTGGGTAGTTAAAACTGAAGGTCTGCAGCCCGCTTTAGATGTCTAAATACGATCCGACCGCACGGGTGGTGACCACGATCGGTAATGGTATAGGACTCTGTTTCCGCATTTAGACTCACAGACTGTCCACTATTCATTTAGATTTCAGATAGAAGCATTTAGATTTCAGATAGATGCATTTAGATTTACACATCTATTATACAAGTTGCGTAAATCAATTCTATTCTAATTATTTGATTAATATAAAACATTCCAACTACATACTTTATGAACCTTTCCGAATGTTATATTCGACCCATTATATGATTAACGACTATAATGTTAGTTAATGCTTTATTAAAACAGAAATAAAGATGCATTAGTTCTTAGAAAATGTTACCTTTTACCTGTTGAAGTTTCTCAGCAAAACCCACAAAGATTGTACCACAAAAGCTTTAGACCTGTAATTTCTAGAAAGCACATATGTCTTTCTTGAAGACAGCATAATTGTTTATTGGTTTTTCTTTTTTTACGTTAGTTTATTGTAATAAATCACTACACACAAACACTATGTTTTTAGAATACGCTAAGCTATATATAATAAGGAAACCCATTTGTTTTTTTGTCAGTCGGAGTTTAGATACTTGGATATGCAGTGAAGCTTTCCAAGAAGACCGAAGACTGTCTTTAAGGACTTCAGCAACACTCATCAGTGGAGTTGCAAAATTGTACAAAAGTAGTATTTGTCAGTTATTTGAAGGTAAGACATGATAGTCATGATTAGTGATGGTTAATATAAGCTAGTAATACTAGTTTTACATTAAATGTATTACAAATTACTGATAAATTTATTATAACAGTTAAAGTTTAACTTTAAAATCCACGTACCTTTTTTTTTCTATCGTGTGGAAATCCCCACAGGGCATCACCTCACCGAGGGTGAAGTGGTATGTCTTAATCGAACCGACTAAAACCACACGGTGTTCCGTCACAAGTGAGTCTATTGCAGGGGACCCGGGATACCCTAGGAAGGAAGCTTCCGGGAACCCCTGCAGACTATGGCCTCCTGATCAGCAGGCGACCACACCGTCTTATTTCATTTTTATAATTTTAATAGGACAGACCTAATAAATTATTCTGTTTTATATCTTTTCTATTGACTTAAAATGCTTATACTGGCGTAAGTATTAATTCATAAAATACAACATAATCATCTTTGTAATAGAGGCGTAAAAAACATTTATTTTCATAAATTAGGTACTTAAAACCAAAAATTGCAAATTATAAATCATGAAATAAGCTCAAATTTAAAACATTTTTTTCATTTTAAGATTAAGAGGTTTTAAATGAATGAAAATGTATTCATTCACTGGTAAAACTAATTTCAAAATCTGAGAGGGGCCTTAGGAGTCCCTAGCACAGGGTATCCTAGTTTGGTATCCTGTTTTGGACACAACATTTTTGAACATTGTAAAACTTTTGTAAAATATTTTTGTATTTTTTTTTGTGGGATTGAAATTATCGTTATTATTATTATTATATGACGTAGTTATTTCAATAAATCTTTTTATTACAGATGTAAAAACACTGGATGAAAATATTACTCATCGGAAAAGAAGACGCAACAGTAAGGACTTTTATTATTACTTGTGGGTGTTTTGATCAACGACTTCATTTTAACTTATACAAAACAATATCACAAAATACAAAGTATTTTAGGCTCTCATATGCCATTTGGTGGCAGCTTTCTATCCAACAACAGTTGGTATTATTTCAGCTACTTGCCACTAGCAGCAAATAGTTATAGTACCATCTCTCCGACACAAATATGCCGCCAAGTTGTGCACTTGAATAATAGCAAAGCAAGGCAATAAAGGCGTACACATACGCATCCAAAGTTTTATGCAATGCGCGGTCATGCGCCGCGTTCATCGTTCATCGGTCTATTTAGTGGGAGAAAGTCCGACTCTCCACTTTTCCCTCCGTACTATATAAAAATTATGTTCTTCAAATATTTCAGATTCATCCTCTTCAAATATTTATGATTCCTCAGAATATGCAGCCACTCCTGAGCAGACGAGGCGTGGAATTATACAGGATTTCGGTAAATATTTTTTTTATTAACAAAGGTAGTAAGTATATGTAAAGGATATCTCCGATAGATATATTCTATACTGATATGAGGTAACAAAATATATAATATTCTGAGACATCCATAACACAACGCTATCAAGACACAAACTAACTAAACTTTTATTGTGAGTTCTAGAACACGGATAAACAAACATACATTATTTTTACATCATTTCATACATATAAACAACCAGATCAATAATACAAAATATAGAAATAGACATACTAATATCCATGAATACAAATATTTGCACTAGCCGGGAACTGCGCCACAGAGGTGGTCACAGAATTATTTTTTTTTGTTTTTTTTTTAATCTGCAAAGGCAACAAAAATTGCAACTAGCAATAGGAGTTCAAGTATGTAGAGTTGAGTAAAACATATCAAATATTTTGTTTTTTTTTTCTACACTATTTTTAACGATCTTTATTTCTTTTAAAATAATATAGGAATATATTTGTAAATAAAAGAAGAGTCTATTTTAAGATAGGGGAAGATTCGGGCCATTCATAGCTTCAAACAGAGGTAACAAAGGGTACAACAGGGGTAAGTTCAGATGGCATGGAATACATTGGTAGAGTCACCAGAGACTATTTAAAAATAATAATGTATTTCAATAAGCTTTGTTTATTCACCAAAATGTCATATATTAATATAACACAATACTCAAAAGTGCCTACCAACATGAACCGACTCCTTTTTATTTTTTTTGTGCGTATGGAAACTCCCTTGGGCCGTCACCCCACCTTGGTTTTCGGTGGGGCGGTGTGTCGGAATCGAACCGACTAAAACCACACGGTTTACTGCGCCTAAAATAGGAGGGATCCGGGCAGAGCCTTTATTAAGACATCCGGACCCCCCCTAGCGCCTGCCCGCAAAAGCGCGGGCACCACCTTCGGGTAACAACCTCTCAATTAGGCGACATCCAGGCACACGCGGACGACATGAACCGCCTCCAAGCCAAGTATTTACCTTAGTTTAACTAGGGTTTTAACAAGAATACCGGTAATGTATAAATCACTTTACTATTAATCTTAATAAAAAAAGTTTGTATGTGCAATTCACACACGGCAGAAGTGAAACTTCTAAATTAATTAACCAACGAATTTTAATACGCAAATGCACAAAAATGATACACGCGAATAATACACCACGTTGCCTATGACGCATTTTCTGAAGGCTTCGTAGTACGCAGGCGCAAAGACACATGTAGCATACGAAGATTTATAGGAAACACTGTATACTTGTATTCTATGTCATTCTATCGCAGAATAAATCCTATTTATAAATATGTTTGTCTCTTTTTATTGCTATATACTTGTATTCTATCTCATTCTCTCGCAGGCTAAATCCTATTGTACTCGTATTGTGTTTGTCTCTTTTTAGTGTGACTTTTTCGTTTCATGGAGTTTTCAAATCACAACCATTCTAAAGAAGTTTCACTTCAAAAACTAATTGATTGACACCTTGATTAAAACCTGGCCGTTCTATCCCTACACAAGTAATGATTGCTCTCGACACAAGCGTATAAGCATGTACAACAAAGGGCCGTAGCTAAAAACAACAACAATATAGACAAATTCCACAGATGTAGTTAGATCTAATGAGGCAGAATTGTCGGTTTCCTTGTTACATTGTCCCTTAATGATGTACTTATGTACAAATCTACCTTCCTTATATTTACGCAGTCACTGATAAAATAATAATAACCACATATTCAGCTGTTTTTCCATGTGATGAAACGAAAAGTAATAAGCCTTTCCGGTTTATTATTTTTCGCTTCCTGTATGTATTAATCATAACTATATCCAGGCTATATTCGTTTTTAATTAATTATAGTTTAGAAAAAATACTATAAATAACGCTTTAATAGTCCTGGTTTTAAGTCATTTATTTTCTTAAAAGAATAATTACATTCGTAAGTACACGATAAATATAGTAAGTAACAAGTGCCGGATCGCCCTTTGAATTAACTATTATTATTTTCAATTAACTATTATTACTTTATTAGTCTAAGTTATGTGATTAGTGGACCCACGCTTTCCAAGAATCTCACTATCGCGTTACGTACGTATAATCGTAAGTGTTTTTAGCTTTTATATTTTATAGTAAACCGTTTTCATTGTAAAAAAAAAAACGTGGGGTGTCTTTTACTATATTATTATAATAACTCCACTTTCATTAATAGGTTCCAATGAAATTATAACATTTAATGTCAATCAGCCCACTCTTTTAGACAATTAAAAAACAAAACTCCCTAAAATGTCACATTTACATAGAATTTCACAAAAATCGTACAATAAGCCTTTATTGTATGTATGTACAGATTTGTTTGTATGTATTGTGTTGTGTATAAAGACAATGGATGTATATTAGATAACATCAGGTTCTAGTTACTTAATTTTATTGTTAAAATTCACACATAATATACCTGAAGGCGTAAGCAGTTGTGTTTTGGTCTATCAAGATGTTTCAAAATTCCGTTCTGCAACTACATCGAATTCTTACGCTCTTGCTCGCAGGTCTTCCTTTATAATATTCTTCTCTTCTTCTTTTATCTTCTTTTATAATATCACTAGCATTATTTCCAGAATCTTCATTTTCTTCAAGAAAAAGAATCAAAACTAATTCAGGCTCAATAAATAATACCACCAGAAGCTATTCAATGAACAGATCATCTGCTTGTAGCATTTCTACGAATACAGAGTGTTGTATTAACAGTGAAACGGGGCCAGAATCATTTTCTAATCGTAGTGACAGAAGTTCTAAACAAGCGGAGGTACGGTTACTTTTATACATACTAATATATTCGAATTTAATAAATTCATTGATTTAAGAAATGCTTTACCATTTTTATTGGTTGGACTGTTGATTAAGTTAAAAAAACTTTTAATGAATACACTCCAAAGAGTCAAAATCTCACTTTCTTGAGCCTTTCTTCACATTCCTAAAGCACATCACATCTCTCACCAAAATAGTCATGTTGTGTAAACACAAAGTGAGTTTAGGAATATGCCCTAGACAGTGTTATCCTTTCTCTAAGAAGTGTATTAACAAAACATTGAATTCAAGTCAGTAACAGACAGTATGTAAACTCTGTAAAGTGGTTGTCGATAAATTAAAGTCGATTGTAGTATTTCTCGGATGAAACAAGAAGTAAGTTATTTACAAAATAATTGGTTTCGTTGTAGACAAGCGTGGAGTGCTTGACATCAAATGTGACAAATAGTTCATAGCCAGTAGTAGTAGTAAAGTTATTATAAAAATATAGTAAAAAGCACCCCACGCTTTTTTTACAAACAAGTTAATTATTTTCATAATAACTTAATTCTTATTTTAAACTTATTGTAATTGTTTAATCATAATGAACCAGTGGTATTTATATAGCTATAGAACAAACTCTTCGCACAGACTTGATAATTATAAAATGAATTAAAATGGTTAAAATAAAATGGAGGACATTTTCGCCGTATTTTCCCTACCCGCTCGAAATAATTGCTTTTGAACATGGGAATCTATCCAATTTGACTGCTTTTAAACTAAAATTAACATCTAAGAGTAGAGTAGGTATATTTTTTTTATTATACCAGAGTTTATCTGAATTTTATAATTTATACAACCCAATTGTTTAAATTATAAGCACACGGACTGCCCATTGGGAAACTTGCAAGTTGCAACATGTTATGCCACTTCTGCATCGCCAACCCTGACTCTCTCTCCAAAGGAACAATAACACTATTTTAGAAGAGCTGTCTAATCACGGTCTTCGGCAAAGTAGAGGTTATCCTCCATTTGAGCTCCTTATCTCCTTTAATCTCCTTGCTATACTTCTTCTTTGTAATGCTATATGATATATTTTGATGACTTACACAGGACTCAACTCCAGCAGTAAGCCTGAGGGATCAAGGAGTGCAAACTTCTGTAGCTTTATACAGACCAGAACAAGATAAGACTACGATAGATAACAATAGTTCGGAACACGATTGTCTGGACAAGAATCTACCGTTCGCTTATATACTGGTTCACGACAATTATCGTTCTAGAATACCTAGTAGGATTATATTGTCTTCTGTTAACAGCGATGTTAGGAATTTGAACTAAGAACGACACAAATTTTTCTTTTCAAATTCTCACACTATGTTGGTAACAGTTCGAAATTTATTTTTTGGTTTTGGAAATAGTTTCTAAAATATTATATGGCAAAAGTGTATTGGTAAAATATTACAATTTTGATACTGAAGAAAAATCATTTCGAAGGAAAGGAAGAAAGAAATCTGCTCTCTCGTTTCTCGTAAAATCAAGCTCGTAAAATAACATTATTTTGTCTCACTTAATATTCGTTAGTTTTAGAGCTATTCTTATTTCTCTCTCACTCTCTCTCTCACTCTCTGTTTCACTTACCTCTGATACGTCCAGTGCTTAACATACCCCTCGTCATTTGCATAACGAGTTGTCTCTTAAGTTGTTACCTATGGCTTCAAAATTCCGCGAAGACTATGGTCACAGATTACTGAGTAGTTGCTATGTTAATAACCTATTTTGCAACTATTAAACATAGAGAGCTTAAGTAGTCGCTTTATCGTTATAAAACCACAATGTAGTTGATTTGACGTGAACTAACAAGACAAAAAACGTGTTAGTTTTTCAAAAAAATCCAAGTGTAAATTTTACTGAACTTTACACAATTAATAGTAAATTTAAATTAAGTCTAAAAGGTAATAAGTAATTATAAAATCTAATTAAAGTAAAACTATGATTATGTACATAGTAATACAAGTCACACCGCCAAATGTCTAGTGGTCTCAAATGTCCATGAACCAACATTAGCGACAGTTCTTAAAAACAAAATGAACATCAAAAACAATATTCCAAAATTTACATTTTGATCACTTTTCCCTGAAGTCGTAATAAATATTGTTTCAGTTTAGTAGTTTATTCGTACAATAATGTTTACAAATGAAGAGTAACATGTATCACAAAACTGTTTGTATTTGTATGATCTGTATTCGTGGTGTTCAGTTATTATTTGTGTAAGTACATCATTAAATCATTTTGTTTAACCACGTGTGTATATTATGTTCATTTGAATAACGAAATCGAATGTTAATGAGATCCTTTTAAGTAGACGTTTGCTGATGTACGATCTTTTATTACTACAGCTTCTGACTAACAGAACGGTGGTATGCAGCTACAGAAGTAGAAGGTACTTCTCACCGCTAGGCTATTTTATAAGTTTAGATTAGTCATAGGAAAGAGTCGTCTTTCCTATGACTAATCTAAACTTATAAAATACCACATAAGATTCTCGAAGCTGTCGAGTTTCGAGAATCTTATGGAAAGTGTTTTATTCAATACAAATTTGTGTTTTTTTATTGTAAAATGAAATGGGCGTTTGTCTCTCAACTCACCGGATGGAAAGTGATGATGAAGGCGAAGATGGTACACGACGTTTCCAAGAGGAAGCTATTGACTCTACTCTTGAACGTTTCAAGATTATCTGAAAAACTTACCGTTTTTTATTATAAATAGCAAATCAAAAACTAAAAAAAACTGTACTGTCCGTACTTGAAGAGTTATAACGTCACCATTAGTCTCCCATGACTTCCTTCCTAAGTTATACCAGAGACAGTTACACAGCAGACTCGCATGTGACAAAACACCATATGGTTTTAGTCCATTCAGTTCCGATATACCACTTCACCATTACCTCCGGTGAGGCGAAGACCCGTGGGGGTTTCCACAAGCCAAAAAAAAACAGACTAGCCATATTATCGTTTTATTTTACTATCTGTGGTTGAAAACTAGATTATATATTTTGTACCTACCTGTAACCCATAAGTAAGTATGTATCTTCTTACTGGATGACGTAACAAACTGACGTTATTTCAACCTATAAAAACGCACTTTGTTTTTTAATAGGCTAATTTAATGTAATTTGTTTTTCAATAGAAATCGATTTATATCTAAAAAAGGTATATCAAATCAATCCAGCCGTTCTCAAACGATGTACTTGTTAACAAACAGCACTTTTTGTTTACATAGATTATAAACAGGAATAATATGAAGAATGAACACAACTGGCGTATTCATTTGGGTACAATTTTATTTATTGGTTAACCGGGCCACTGTTCGTGACTCCAGGGCTCCAGGCTAATAGAACTCGATGCGCGACTAAAAAGAGAAATGAAAACTGCTGGACAGCCTTACAAAGGCATATTGCAGATGTAACGTATTACTAAAAGAGACAACCTTATATTTGGACAAGATTATCTCAATTCAAACCAATTGCTCAATTGCTCAAAACTTTAAAACTAATTTCATGGTTCTGGGGTTCTATGCCTAATATTTTATAAGAAAAATCTATTGAGTGGAAGTGTTCTAGAACCCATGGCATAAGTTATGCTGCAATTAATGACCTAGAATACTGTTGTACCAGAATTTTAACCATTAGACGATTATACAACAACTGCAGTAGTGAGACAAGTAGTTGCAACTACTTTAAATGTATTCCTGCCAGGCTGCTAGTATGGAAACCGATAGGATTCCAATTTTACTAATTCTGAAGAGGAACAGGTTGCTTCGGCAACTGCTTAGGCCAGCGAACGAGTATCACCACATTCACCACAGATAACGTAACTACTTCGGCTGTGCGACGCAGTAATAAATCGCCAGAGTTCAATTTTATTGCTCAATGGTCGACCTTAGTCGTAATCAGCGATCAGCCGAAAACTCATAAACAACTGAACAAAAGTAAATAATGCCTCCCATTTGATATGTTGTTAGAGTTAAAAAAAGATTTCCTGAAGTGGTAGTTTCACAGTAGACAAATTGCGGCTTTTGTGTTCATTCTACGCAACATAAATCGAATTCTTGAGAAACGATCGCGGAAACGCGAAGTTTACGATGAGTGTCGATGACTTTTCGATGCATTTACTAACAACGCCTAGACAGAAAATTGTGGCTAACTAAAATAATATACGAAGAGAGTACCTTGATCTTATGTGGATAATTATTTATTATTTATTAATTATTATATTATCTTTTAAAAAAAAGTATCACCGACTTCAATGTGCTTTTTAGTGGAAAATAGATGTATTTTGTTTAAATATAATATGGGTAGGTCAACTAAACGCACTGCTCCACTGAGACTGAGGTTTCGGAGCAAACGAAAACATCATCAATGTATACAATTTTTAGATATTTGTTGATTCTTAAAAAACCGCTCCACTGATTTCCATAAAATTTAAATGGGACCACCTGGGAAGTATACCCTTTAAAACAAAAAAATAATTTTCCAAATTGGTTTAGGCGTTTTCGAGTAATCGGTGAACATACAAAAAAAAATCCGACGAATTGAGAACCGACGAAAAAAAAGGAAGTTCTCAATTCGACCGTATTATCTATATATATATATATATATATATATTTTTATGTCTGTTCAGCCTTCACTCCGTTATTTATGAACCGATTTCGATTATTCTTTTTTTGTTAAATAGTGTATACCTTAAGGGTGGTCCCATGTCAAGGAAGTCAGGATCTGATAATGGGATCCTGATAAAATTGAGAGAATCCCTCGAAAATTGTAGCAACGAATAGTGTTTCTGTTTACTTTTCATTATTTTATCAGGTATTTGCGTTTAGAAATCATCATCAATCATCATCAATCATGATGAAAGAAAACCATAAAATAAAAATCTTTTTAACAAAAAATTAAACCGACGAAAAGAACGAAAGAACGAAAAGAAGACCGACGAGAAGACGCAAAAAATAAATAAACCTTAAGTCTTAAGTATTGAGCTTATTTACATAAACTATCAAATTTTATATAAACTTATTTTGAGTCGGCGCCAAATAATAAAATGATAAATTACCTACGTACAGCTCACGTAGGTACATATAAAATTTTGATAATTAATCAGTTTGTTTGGCGCCGACTCAAAATAAGTTTAATTGTCGGTTTAATTTTTTGTTAAAAAGATTTTTTTAGTTCTTTTCGTCGGTTTAATTTTTTGTTGAAAAGATTTTTATTTGAAGTCGTTTAAAAATGTAAAACCTCATACCAGGTTAGAAAGGATAGTTTATTTTGTATTGTAGCCGGGTTAGGGTCTTCAGGTAAATCAGACGTGATATTGATGAAGTTTTTTTACAAAAGAGAATTTAATACAAATCAAAACAATAAGTACAATGTAGGCCACTAAGAAATTATATGAACTAAGAGTCCTATTTAATACTTAGTGCGTAGATCCAGAGAGCTCCAGTTGGGTGGATACAGTTGGATACTATGCAATATTCCTACTACGAAGACAACAATCAAA
Source organism: Callimorpha dominula (assembly GCA_949752705.1). Classification (NCBI taxonomy): domain Eukaryota; kingdom Metazoa; phylum Arthropoda; class Insecta; order Lepidoptera; family Erebidae; genus Callimorpha; species Callimorpha dominula. The sequence goes on along the minus strand of OX457009.1, from coordinate 8,202,705 downwards.
ATATTTAGGTTGAGCTTATATACTAACTAGGGTAACGAAACCATACGTCCACCGTCTCGATAAAGAGCATCCACGATTGGTGAGTGCCCATCAAATAGGTAAGTCCGCGCTCTTTTGGGCGGTGTAGACGACTCCAGTGGTATGAGTGGTCCATAGGGTCGTTGAAGACTCATTTCTGTGGCAGACGCTTGAGGTAAGTCAGGATAAGCACTTGCGTGCAATACAGGTGAAAGAGCAACAGTATCTTCATCAAATGTCGTGAAATTTTCATCGTATAGTTCGTAGAGATCATTTTCATTATCTATGAAGTGCCATGTGAACTGAGGTAGATTTAATACCATTCCGGCATCTTGTATAAAACCGATTCCTAATAGAGTACGGTTATTGCGGGCTTCCGGCAAGACCAAGAATTTAGTCGGTATCGTACGGTTACAAAGGGTAACTGGGATTTCCGCAGTTAACCCACGTTGTCTTTTCTTATGTCCATCAGCTAATGTGATATAGGCAACTTCTTGACAAAACTTGTAGCCTTTGCGTCTCAACAGAGAGTACAGATTGTAGGAGGCGACACTGGACTTAGCGCAAGTGTCAACATAGGCTATTTCTTGGCTATCTGCAATATCAACAAAGACAATCGGTCTAACACGTGCGTCAATCTTAACATTCATCTTAACATTAACATTGATGTTCCGCTTGGCAGTTTAGATTTATGGCAAGTCTGACAGCTGCTGCGGACGACACCTGGTGCTCCACATCCGTAACACAACTTGGATGTTGATGTCGAAGGCGCGGGTGTCCTAGCTTCCACAGCTTTAACTCCCATTCCTTGTATGGCTGAAAGGTTTTCTTCTTTCTTCTTCTTCTTGTAGCATTGTTCGATGGTATGTCCTGCTATTCGACAGAACTTGCACCTACTCTTCTTGTGATCTTTTTTAACGTCAGTTTTTTCTGAAATTAAGAGCTTCTCGTCACGGGTAGAACTAAAAACTTTTTTTTCAGCTAGAATTCGTTCTACTCCACGAGCTACTTTAAGCAGTTCATCAAATGTATTGACAGTATCCCTGGGTATTTTCTCTCGAATATTTATATGAAGCTGACCAAACAGCATATCGATCTGCTGTGTTTCGCTAGGTTCTGGTTTAGGCAGCTGGGCAAACAGAAACCGTTTATTGGTGATATACTCTTCCGTTAAAATGTTAGATGCTTGCTTGCTAGACATAATCTCCTGATATAAAATATATGCAGGTTTTTTGGGTGCGAACGCTTCACGAAGGCGATTTTCAAATTCGCTCCAGGTTGTGACAGTATCCTTTATTCCCTGCCACCAAATTCCGGCTTTTTTCTTCAAAAGCAAGGGTAGTCCGGTAAGTGCATCTAGGTCATTTATATTTTTTATGCGTTTGTAGACGCTTACTGACGCTAAAAATGTTTCCACTGCTTCAGAAGTCCTTGTTTCGTCGAAATTGGTTGTACAGGAGGCAAATGAACTACCGCTTTTGCTGGTGATCGCTGTTATCAATTGTTGAAACTGATCTTCGGTAAATGAGATAGCCACCTTAGGTTGAGGTTTCAAAGGTTTCGTAGCCTTGGCCTTAGGTTCTATCTTAGTTTTGAAAGAAGGTCCAGTACTGCGACGTCTTGTTGATTTTGATTCGCTTAAATCTTCTATGTCTTCCTTCATTGATCAATACAGAGGTCTGTAGTGTGGGATCTATAACTAGCCACAAGTTGAGGCGCCACTGTAGCCGGGTTAGGGTCTTCAGGTAAATCAGACGTGATATTGATGAAGTTTTTTTACAAAAGAGAATTTAATACAAATCAAAACAATAAGTACATCGTTGACCACTAAGAAATTATATGAACTAAGAGTCCTATTTAATACTTATTGCGTAGATCCAGAGAGATCCAGTTGGGTGGATACAGTTGGATACTATGCAATATTCCTACTACGAAGACATAAATCAAAATATTTAGGTTGAGCTTATATACTAACTAGGGTAACGAAACGATAGGTAATATTTTTCGAGCATATCTATATATGTATACGTATGTATAATTCTTTGGCACGCTCACGGCTCATAGTCTATACTGTTCGACGGACTTCAACACAAGATAAGATTCGCTGCAGTTATGAAGAGTGACAGACATGGTAAATAACTCCAAAATATCGTTCAGGGATTTTTTTTTAAAATAAAAACTTCTTTAGGCACGTTTGTGCACTTTTGCTATGGGGAAAAAGCACTGAACTTGTGACCGTCACGCTAATAATACATATATATATATATATATATATATATATATATATATATAGATCCACTCGAGGGCGCTAATCTAAACATTGAGTTCTTTCAGCTTCTTATTAGTTAATGTCACCAACCTGCTAATGTAACGTTTTAAGTTCGTCGTTTCGTTTAAGTTTTCACTTTTGTCGACAGTCCCATGACTGTTTCTTTTTTTTTTAAGTTATTATATTTCACACAGTCTTGTGTTTTTGTTTCATAACGTCAAAGTTTTTGCCATTATTAACACTAGTAAAAAAAAATCACCGCTTCCTTCTGGTCCATTACATCATCGTAGATGAGAAGACAATGGTAAAATATCTGTTACTACCGACCATGGGATAGATATACCTACATATGAATAAAAACTATGCTGTGCCCTTCCTCCTTCAAAATTATTGCACTAAAAATAATTTTATACCTGAAAGATATTTTTATCACAGTTGATGGTCGAGAACAAAGTACTTTGGCACGTTCAAGTCCTTAGCTACAACAACTTGACTCACAGGCGAGAAGTAGTTAGAAAATTGTCATGACAAATAACCACCAACCAACTGTTAAGGGCGAATAACAGAATTACCTTTATTTAATATTTATTTATTAAAACTTTTGCACATTAGCACATAGGCGGACTTAATGCCTGAGGCATTCTCTACCAGTCAACCATTGAGTGATGCAGAAAAAAGAAGAAGTAGGTGCAATTAAAAATCTTGTAAAAAATTTACAAAAAAAAAAGAATGGGATACATAGGAGTCTGTATTACATTCATCTGGGCTGTATTGTTGTTTGTATACACATAACATAGAATAACATTTGAAAAATAACAGATATATTTTTCGTTAAGTAGCATTTTGAGTCTAATGTTATTTTTAAAGTTATTCTAAAGTTCTAAAGTTATTGTAATATCAATTCCTGAAACATATGCTAAATTTCCAATAAATTACTGATACGGTAGTGCGATTTTTTTTTATTGCAACATTCCCTTACTTCCTCTCATAGTTATTTACCGCAAGAGTGGTAAGCATAAGCGTGTAATTAATCAAACCTAATTTCTGGAATTATATCCATATTTCATGAGCAACAACGAATCTACTTCAGACAGTAGGCGTACAAGTATGCTTATGCTTTGACTAAAAATCCAGCGAATATTTGCAGAACCCCACATTTTTATTCAACGTGCTTACTCGGAATGTGTTAAAGGGAAACTGAAATATTCAGGTGAATTTCTGAGAGCTTCCAAAAAGCGTCTTATATCATTCGTTAGTACAAAAGCTTGGTGCTAGTGCTTGAGAGCTAGCGTAACTCAGTAGGGAAACCGCACTGTTCCGCCAGTTACCTTCGAGTAATGGTTGGTTTCTTGAGATGTGTAGCAGATATCTGTTTTCACATATCTTTGGATAGTAAATTATGTGGTAATGTGACCACATTTCGTGAATTTAGATTAGAACACCTTCTTAAGTGCTTTGATGATAATGCAATCAATCTTATTAAACTTAGTATGATCCTCCATGTTAATAATATTTTGCGTTCGGTTCAATCCCCATCCAGTACGCTACCCAGCTGAACCCACCACTTATATAGGCACAAGTTTGTATAAAAGGGGTCTCTAAAAATACTAGTAATTATCTAATTACTAGTATTTTGTAACTATTATTATTTTGTAAATATTATTTATTGTATATATAATATTTTGTAACCCTGATAGTAATCTTACTATCAGGGTTTTGAAAGAAGCAAGTACTAGTACTCATTACTGACTATTTCTCTTTTTATTTTTTTAAATATTGGAAGTGCTACTCGAGGTCAAAGACTTAAGTAACCGTAGGGATTATTTCTTTGTATTTTCTGCTTAAAATTAAGTATTTCTTAACCAAACGTTAAAGAAATGAAGTAGCTCTGCGAGAATGCATTCAGGATGGCTCACTTTTTGTTTGACATGTATTTTTTACATCGTTTCTATTACTATTTATGCATAAGAATCACATAATCTTAGAACGCTTATATGAAAAAGTATTTAGAAAGGATATTAAAGTGCCTACGGAAAAGTTTATAGCAGTTATCTTTTCGGTTAAAATACTAATAATATTTTTGTAGGCGCTGAATATTTTTCTAGCAAAAATTTCATGTCTCAGTGTCAGTTCAGGAAGGAGAGTTAATAGCGTCAGTGATCTGGTCTGATTATATAATGGTCTAAAAACAGATACATCAACCCTTTTTAGACTAAGACTAAAAATGTATGATGTGCTAAATCGACTCATGAAATACACTTCACTACAGAACAAAGTCCGAGTCTCTAGGTACTGTTGACACTACAGGTAGTAGGTACTATTATCTTTCAGAGCAGAAACATAAACACAAGTCATAAGCAATATGTTACATTTCTTATTCAGGCCACATTCAGTTAAAAAACATAAGTATGTACATCAATGATAGCCGAAACATTAATAATAAGCAAGCAATCAAGCAATATTCATTGTAATGCGACCTATGGGTGCCATGGTTGACAACCACAAAATGGGGCACGATTATCACATTCATTGCACGGCTGCAGAGACAATCGTACATCTACATTTTTATTGTCATCTGCCCAAGATGGACATTGAAACATTGGCAAGAACAAAAGAAAGTAAATACAAAGAAAGTATAAGAAGTCGATCGTGTAAATACGCATACGATCTTGGCGGAACTTTCTTTGATGTTATTCCGAAAAACCGACATAACGACCATTAAACTCGATCATTCATCACTTATCATGGGCAATTATAAGCGATTGTACCCTCTACATGATCGTCATCGCTAGTATTCGTCCATCATAGCCGATGGTGTATAGGCCCTATAAAGTACCTTCGCATCGTCGCCACTTGATAACATTCCTAGAACGCATAATTATTCCGTTGAATGGTCAAAGCTGACTTTATTCAGGTAAAATGCATCTTGATATTTACTTACGGCATATTTTCCAAATTAAATGTCAGAAACTAGACGTAACCTACTATAGCTATACGCTCATTTTTCACTAGCGTGTGCCAGATAAAATGTGAACAAAACTGTAGCTAAGAACTATACCAAAATTAAGCATTTCAGACGACCTTTGCACTTAAAAATTTGTCAGCATTATTTAGCATTATTGCTGAGTATTACTTAGGGAAAATACCAACAATTGAATATGTGTCTATTAGGTTATTACCTTTTAGGCACACCACTATTTACTTACGTATAACACTAAGTAGGTATCCAAAATAAGACCAAGGAGAATAGATTTACCTGCGGCTACCATTGCACGTCGAAATATGCGCATTTAGAATTCGGCGGCAACAGAAGTGGACACGAAAGTTTAGGGACGGGTTTTTCATAGAGTTTTTTTACAAATCCCAAATGTATCTTATGTAACTCCCAAAACACCTCGTATGTTGAAATCAGTCAAATACTTAGTCTAGGCTGTACATACGCATGAAAACATTATCCCACCTTCGCGCAAGCCGGGTAAAACGGTAATGAATCCTTTATAAAAGAATTTCGCATATCCAAAGTGAAATAAACAATTTGGAAGGCTTCGCCCCAATATGATTTAACCACATACCCGGCAATCGATTTCAGGAGTTTTTTGACGGATGTCATGGAATGACATAGATGTAGTGGCATGGAATAGTTTTTAATCCAGTTATACGTTATGGACTCTTCTGATATTCTCCCTTTTTTAACCACTTAGGTAATGCATCCACAGTATAATGCTTCACAATATCGGCGGAGATGGTTTATTTATTCGACAGACAAGCTCCGGTCTGCCAAAACAGGTGATACAGGAATAACAACCCTAGCTACCAGCTGTTTAAGCCTACTTTTGTACAAAAATGTAAAGAGAGCCTTCACTATAAATTGTCTAGGTGAACGGTTTTGGAAATCTAATCTATGAACACTGCAGGTGATCGCAATATACAAATCAATAAACGTTAATACATAGTAGTGTGTTGCTTGATTCATCATTTTTAAGTCAAAGGCTCGTAACAAAAGACTAAAGTAAACATAGAAAAAATAATTATTTACTAAACTGGCCTGATGGTCTAGTGGTTAGTGATTGCTGAGCCAGAGGGTTCGATTTCCACCCAGGACGAATTATTCTCTGTCTGAAATTATTTTTGTACACATTGTGTGTCAGTGATAGTGAATATTAGCCTCCAAAATCAAATAATTGAAATAAATTACATGAAGGAAACTTATTTTGAATAAGGTATGTTATTACTCTTAGGGTAGGCCTCCCACAAGGTGGACTGATGACCGCATGACAGCGCAGGATCGAACGTTGTAGCGATCTTTGGGGGCTGAAATGATGATGACGCTGATGATTAATGTTAAGGTGTAAAGTCGAGGTTATTCGCTCTTAAACCCAATTAATCAAATTATTATTAAAAGCCAGTTTTATTCTAATACGCAAGTAATAATTAAACTCTGTAGCAAACCCTTGTCAAACTGTATAAAAAATACAACAACCATTTTCACTGATGCCGGCGGTAGTTTATATAATACCCTTACTTTATTTCGGAGTCGAAAAGAAACGTCGAAATAATACAGCCAGGTTTCCTCACATGTAACTATCGAGTTCATGTAGTTAAATCGGCTGTCTTCCAATTTTTTCAACATATCAATAGACCAAGTCACGCGCTGCTCCCTCAGCGCATCAGTCTTCAACTGCGGTACCCAGAGTGAACAAATCAAATGGTCGTGAAGAATCCGATGAACAGTTGGTGCACTTAACGTCACGGTTTCTCTTTCGATGTGTTACACATCGGTCTTCCTCCAATAATTTTCGTACAGTCTCAATGCTCTTAGCGCTTGATTTCATTATAATATGTATACCACCGTTCTCTGGTCCTTAGAAATGGACAAGTTTATTTTAGTGCAGTACTCATTTCCTCGAAACATTTTTGTTTAGTTGTACTTTAAGCGTGGCATAACTAAAGCAAAATAATTACACGAATATTATGACGAGAGTACCCCGTTTATTTCATTTAGAAAATTTATTCCAAAATCAAACAAACGGTTCTTTGCCTCCAAATTAGTTAGTTTTTATTCAAATTACTATATTAAATATCTAGTTTGCATACGACTAAACTAACGTAGCGCCCTACGTACCTATTTAACATAACAGCAATGTTACTATGTTAAATTATATCTTAAGTAAAAACCTCTCTTCTTGAGAGTGTGACCTATGGCGGAACGGCGCTTTGCATATTATTTCCACTCATTAATATGTATCAGAAAAGCGAATATTTAAAGCAGAAATCATTAGGTTTCCGGACTAGGTAGAATGGCCAGGCTTTTGTACACAACTTGTATGCCATACACATACCAACATAAAATATACCTGACGTAAACTGAGTAACAAAAGTTGTCATGTGAGCCAGCACTAGCCTAGCACCGCACTCAAACTTAACTCAGCTATTGATTACAAGGTGTCATTTTAAGCTTGTTTTGTCGGTCTGTCTTAATATCTTCCGGTAAGTGGATGACTTCTAAAGAGTTGCTTCTGATAGCAGGGAGGGCATCTGATACCATGTTCTAAAACCATTCCTTTTTTACACCTATAACAAGCCATCACCTCTAGTTAAAACCTCTTAGGGCTGAATTGAATTGATATTTACAAATATGAGCTTGACGCTTTTAGAAATGAATAAAGTTAGAAAACAAAAAATATCAGTATTCATTATTTATAGCATTGTAGACAGACTAATTTAATGCCTTTGTCCAGTTACTGCTGAACGCTGGTATCGTTTCACTCCAATATACACTGTGTCCACGTCCAAGGCAGTAAAATATTCACCTTTTTATTAGTTAGGTATATGTATGGCATGGATGACTGTCACACCGAATAAATTGACAGTATCTGTGCGTGCTTAAAGTTTACCTATAACTATGTTCCAGTCGAAAAAATATAGTCTAAAGTTGAATATCCTATTTACAGTGAAAAATACAGCAAGTGGGAGCTCTGTAGAGTTAGTAATTCAAAACATGTACAACAAATGGCTTCCTTTAACAAGACTGTATGTCTTTGCAAAAGAATAAGGTATACTTTTGAAAGAAAGCCTACAGTGTCTATAATTATATTCAAGTTAAAAAGGAGAGGCCAGTGGAGTCAAACACTGTTCAGAAAGTAAGCGTAGAGGTGGAGGAGGTTCTTTAGGAAAGCAGTCCATGAGTAACAGAAATGGTGAGAGAACGGAGGAGTTCGACGTTTCGGGATATTTTCAACATACCCACTTACCTACAACAACACATAGTGTAGTGAGGATCTCCGTTAAAAACGGACCGTAACTTCGACTTTAACGCAAGAAAAAGGTCTCAAAGCTCCAAAAGGAAATCAAAGGAAAGGAAAAATCTTCAAGTCGTGTGGGTTTAAGGAGCATAAAATAACTGTGGCATACACTAACTATATGGAAGAAAAAATTCTCCGTTGTCTTTTATGCTATTAGCCCGATGTAGTAGAGTTTTTATTCAAATAAAATACACTTCGGTATAATAGTGGCATCCCGGGAAGGTACGCCTTCGCTGACAATGCATTGTTGTTGAAATACGAATAAAACTACATCATCCAAGCGTACAATACAGTTAGAAATGTTCCCGTACAATGTTGCCAACTTTTGTAAATGTTACCCAATGTTTTGTGACATATTTTAATATTTCTTACTAACTATGACGAAGAGCTGTCTTTTGTAAATACTTTTAGTTCGAAATGTAGATAGAAAAAATGCGCCTTTAATGTTTTATAGACATTTTTCTCTTTTGTCTTGTACTGAATGTAGATTTCTGTCTATTATTTCTGTTCTATTTATAAAGTATGCACGTATTATTATTTAGTAAGCATGTTCATCTGTGCTCAAAACCCAGAGTACAAACTTCTTCGTTTGGGGCTAGATAGCGCTGTTTAACATACATAGCTTATATTATAACATGACCTAAACACTAATAACTATTCAAACTTTTTTATAAATATCTATAAATACGCGCATCAGTGGAAGTCTTTTGACGATAACAACCACCCGAATAACACTCTCCAAAGAGACGCAGGACACCAAAAAACATTAGTAACCCAAATAGTAAATACTTTTACGTAATTTTATCACAGTCATCACCAACTAAAGTGATCAACATAGTTCTTATCCTTAGCAAGATGAAGTGGCAAATAACAGGCCATAAAGCGCAGAGAACCAGCAAGCGAGGAGGAAGAAAGGTTCTCTTAGTGCAACCACGAACTGGAAAGGGAAGCCTTTAAATATTATTGACCGGTTACAAAATAGTCTTAAAAAAATTCGATGTAATACATTCCGTTGCCCTTTGGTCGGCCCACACAAATATTATTTTATTATTCTTGATCACAATCATTTCCCTTTCGTTCCCTATTGTAAAATCGATTGCATAAATCACCACTAGTTAAACACAATCGATTGTGTTTAACACTATTGGGTTAGAAAGAACACCTCTAACTGAGAGTGTTTATTTTATAGAAACCAACACCAACAATAAATTGTCGTTTTGAATAGTCGAAATTAGCCTTCACCTTTTTGGTAAGTCTTTAGCTTGTTGCCTCCTGCAGGTAATTGATACTGTTGTCGTCATCGCGCTTCTGACTAATGGCGTTTAAAAAGAAGTCTGTGTTTCCTTTATACCCGAGTATTATCATCAAACAGATGTCTAATTAGTCCACCACATGACAAAAAAATATATATATTTACTGTCAGGTAAACAGCAGTTCAAAGTTTTATCCTACAAATAAAGGTGAATTGTTCAACACACGAGAGAGGCAACAAAAAGCCGCAAACAGAAACATATTTTACAAAACATTTTAGACAATAGCTTGGGGCAAAACATTACAGGAACTGCCAAACAATGTATGCAAGCGGATTTTAAACTTGTTAGCACTTGTGGTTTAAAATGTTATGACATTTATTTGCATCTCCACTGTATATTTTCTATATACATTTACATTAACGGGAATAAATGCGATGTTTTGGGTATGTACATTGTACATACATACCTTCGAAATGTTCGACGCGACGCTTCGACCAAGTTACACATAACGGCAAATAACGGGGCGCAGCCTACGAACATTGTCAACAAAATGATTAATTGAGTTTTTGTACATTACATTTATTGTTGTGTCACATAAATAGTAATTGTGTGAATAGGACAGGAACTAATCCTGAATCTTACTTCATAATGGCGAAAGTTTATGAGGATGGATGGATGGATGGATAGGTGTTGGTTACTCTTTTACGCAAAAACGGCTGAGCAGATTTGGATGAAATTTGGCACAGAGATACATTATAATCTGGAATGGCACATAGGTTTTTATCATAAACTTTATTAAGTTTATGGTTTTTAAGTTTATGGTTTTTATAGCGGAAAAATGTACGGTTCCCGTGTGAAAGATTTCATAAAAACTAGTGATCGCGTAGTAGTAGAATTTCGACCATGGTTTTTTCCTTGGCCATCATAGCTTGAGCTGTCATTGTATAGACTTACTTACCATAACAGGTAATCACATAAACTGGACGCGTGTAATTTGATTAGGCCGTGTTCACGTAATTTTTAAAGTTGTAAGACATATTGTTTAAAAATTTTAGCTTTTTGCACTTCTTCTATATATAAACTGTAAATATTCCAAAATTCACATTACTACGTTCGCGAAATTTTCTTAAAAAGAATTCTCTTCACGTATTAATATAATCATGATATGTACGCGAACGACGTCGCTGGCCATATCTAGCCCTAACTAATTTTATAAGAACGAAATTGAGTTTGTTTGTCTCGCTTCTACACCCTAACTACTCAACCGATCATAATTTTTTTTATACTCGTAGTCAGGTGTACAGAAAAACCTGTACCTTTTATCCCGAAAAAGTATACTGTTCGCGAAGGACAGTAAATTGATTGATAAAATCTATATTAAGGCCAGCGAAGCCACGAACGAAAGCTAGTAAGACAATAAATACTTTAACTAAGTATTGTTGTGATGTCAGTGGCGTAACAATGTGGTGGCAGAGCGGGCAAAATGCCACGGGCCCCTTAGCCGTTTAGGCCCCCTTAGCCCCTTTATATTTTTTAGATTTCGGAAGAAGGGGGGGCGGGGCATCCGATGAGTTAGCCACGGGCCTTAGTTCCTATAGTTACGCCACTGTGTGATGTTCTAAATATGCAACATTCTAGTTGACTGTTCAGTCCATGAGGCTGCCGATTTTTTTTTTTTAAGTTGAGCGCCTCTAGAATCGTTGTGATGTGAAAATTCGATGAAACGAAAAAGCGACACTAAAAAGAGATGAACATTCACAAGTAGGATATAGCCTGTGAGAGAATGATATAGAAGTATACAGTGTTTTATATAATCTTTAAAAAGAGACAGACACATTCATAATTAGGATTTAGCCTGCGAGAGAATGAGATAGAATACAAGAAATATACAATGTTTCCTATAATCTTTCTCTTTGCGCTTGCGTACTACGAAGCCTTTAGAAAATGCGTCATAGTCAACGTGGTGTCATTTTTGTGCCTTTGCGTATTAAAATTCGTGGGTTAAGTAATTTATGTTAATTATTTAACATATCTGTGTTAATTTGACCAATAACTTTTATATAAATTAACTAAAACTAAATTTATTAACAGTAGTAAATTATATGTGTTGATTTCACTTTTTATTTCTCATTCTCTATTATATTATATCCCCAACTACCTTTTTCTCGCGACTTCGCTTGCGATAATATAAATTTTGTAAATTAATGATGGTATCCCTCGGAAACCGAACTTCTTTTCGGGATGAAAAGCGTAACAAACAGACTCACAATCGCATATTTATTGTTAATTGGGACTATAACGAGACGAACTCAATTTTCTAACAGTACATCTTCTATACTGTCCAAATGCTATTAGTAACTTGTTGTTACAGTAAATATAGATTATTATCGAATCGGGCAGTATCTAAATAATAAACCAAAGTCGTATCGTATCAACAGGCGTATCACGTGCGGTACACGACCGGAATACGTAATACCTACTGGCATATTTTGAATAACTAAAATATTAGATCGGTTATTCTCGAGGGATTTAGTTTGATATACCGAGGTGGATGCTAGATGGATGGCTTGCCTGAATCAATCAAACAAATTAAGCCTACCTATACCTACATGTTTTATTCAGCGAACATGTTTGTGTTTGATAACGACTCAATACATTTTTTTTATTTAACGCTTAAAAGATACATAAAATTACAATATTTTTAAGATACTATACCGTGGGAGAGTGTATGGGCCGGCTCGACCGGAGTGATACCGGGGGCCTTCCCCCTCTCTCTCTCTCTTCCACTCTTCCCTTACTCCCTTAAAGGCCTCCCACCGGCAACGCACTTGTGACTCTTGAGTTGCAGGTGCCCATGGGCGGCGGTAGTCATTTACCATCTAGTGACCCGTCAGCTCGTTTGCCCCTGTACCATAAAAAAACTGACACTGTAAAACAACTAAGGTTTATAATAAGCCCCGTTAATTCACGTCCAGATAAGTACCTAGTCATTTCGCTATTTTATACAAGAGAAGTTAATAAATAAAATCCTTTGGAGCAACAACTAATAATAGGTTAAGATAGTTAGCATACGGCAGTAAATAAATATATTTATTTGTGGTTGTGTAGTTGATTGCAAATAAGTCCTGAGTTTGTTTTTAATATTATTTGGTTTGAGGTTGTCACGTAAGTCTGTGGGTAGTTCATTTATTAATCGAGGAAGAAGGATCTTTCGCCATACATTATAAAGACTTCAATGCGCCTAGATAAATAACGCTGTCGCCACATCAAAAACTCTTATTTATTTAATTAAAAATAGGAGCAAACTATAATAGATGATAAAACTGTTTACTATTTAATAAAAATGAGTTAACAGACATTATTATGACTAAATAGACCAATAACGCAATGCTATTGGTCGGTTGATAAATACTGGTGAATAGTGGTGTTATAAAAGGCCATGCTTACATTATAAGTGGTTAACAATCACTTGAGTGCGGATTGAGGTTTGAACGACATAGCAGTTACTGTTATTTAGTGATTTTGATAGTTTATAGCAATAGTTGTGAGACTGTTTCGAAGCTATATTCTTCATCTCTTAGAGGTGGAATATTTTCTTAAAATTGAAATAGGACCTACCTTGAAATTAACCAATTCCATTAAAGAAAGAATTATTGAAATTGGTTAACAAATGGCCAAGATATCGTGTATCATACACGCAAAAAAACAGTCGAATTGCGAACCTAATCTTTTTTGAAGCCGGTTAAAAATTTAAATAATTTAATAATATTCATATTCTGGAACTTAAAAAAAAACAGCTTCTACTACTTGATGTGATTTACACTGATCGGGAATCAAACCTGCGTCCGGCCACGAGACTGAAAAACATATACAGAACAAGGAAATGTGTGCTTTCTTAATTAATAACTAGCAACCCGCCCCGGCTTCGGACGGGTACAAATTATATACCTAAACATTCCTCATGAATCACTCTGTCTATTAGTGAAAACCGCATGAAAATCCGTTCAGTAGTTTTTCAGACAGACAGACGCGGCGGGGGACTTTGTTTTATAATATAATATATATTATAAAACAAAGTCCCCCGCCGCGTCTATCTGTCTGAAAAACTACTGAACGGTCGGTGAAATTTGAGCTCTTGTGTGTATAGTGATAATACACACAAGAGCTCAAATTTCACCGACTTACATCTAGCTTTACATTCTAAATTTTAAAACAAAAAGGAACGTAGTCACTTCTAACACTTACAACAAAACTATTCACTTAGGTCTTTAAACAAGGGGTTAGTTACGACAGGAAAGTAGTGTAAGATTTATATCGCTTGCTCTTTTCTTCCAAACTCACAAATCTCTATAAAGCAAACTGAAATTGCGGCTAAAAGAGCCTTACATCAAATTACAGTGATTATAAATCACAGAGGTAGACCAAAGGGTCTGCGCTACCCTTGGGCTCAGTAAAGTCACGTAAAGTACACTCCAACACATTTTGATATAGAATAATTTTTGTAACTTATGTAACTATGCTTTGTTTTAACATTATGCTGACTAATATAATAAATGTCAATATGAATTTGAAAGAACGTTTTTTTTATGTTATAAGGGGCAAACGAGTAGACGGGTCACCTGATGGTAAATGACTACCGCCGCCCATGGGCACCTGTAACTCAAGAGTCACAAGTGCGTTGCCACCCTTTAAGGTGTGAATAGAGGAAGAGGGGGAAAGAGCAGGAAAATGGGAGAGGGGGTTTAGAGGGGTGGAGAGGGGGAGAGGGGAAGGACGGGAATAGGGGAGAGGGAAGGGTTAAGGCCTCCGGTAACCTCACTCACGCGGCGAAAAACATGCAATTCATTGTTTCACTGCCGGTTTTCTGTGAGGCCGTGGTATCGAGCGGAGTCGAGCCGGCCCATGCGTGCCGAAGCATGGCTCTCCTACGTAAAGGGTGTAGTGACAGGAATTGAAAAAGGAATGCTGCTATGGCTTAGGCATGTTGAAAGTCTAACTACGATACAGCCGAACTTCGAAATTTATGTGAAGCGACTGCCATCAGACCTCCACAACCCAAGTTCTGTAGTTAGATCAGGTTTTTAGACTTTTTAGGGTTCTAACTACCCATAACGAATGCTTAACGTGCTCTCCGAGGCACTGTGTTATGAACGGTCACCCATCCTTAGACTGACCAGGCTAGTATTACTTAACTTTCTAATGTGCTAATCTACTCGGTTACCACTAAGCCACTATCGTTGTACAAAAAGAACATATACTTCTAAGCTCTAGATGGCGCTGTTCAATATATCCTGAAGTATTATTTCTGAGGTTTCCACCGTCCGCACTGATTAACGAATTTACATAAAACACTGACTGGTCCTTTTACTTTTAACAAATTCGTAATTTTAATATAAAAGAATTTTTAAGACTAAAAATAATAATACGTTAGATCAGAACTTCTATACTATAACTATTCGAAGTAATATTAGCGACTGGTATAAAATCCCTTTCATCGCTTCAATTCACTTTAAAATGACAACGATAGCACAAAACTTATAAAAGCTGTGTTAGAATTTTAGACTCTAATTTGTTAATCATTTGAAAAGACTATTGACAGAACTTTTTAACAATGACAGTAAAAGCTGAAAACTTTTGCATTGGTGACTAAAACTAATGAAAAAGCTTTCAGCGATGATATTAAAAATCTTTAGACAAGAGAAATATTTCAAAACTCTGCGGAAAACCACAGTTACACAACTCTACTGGCATAGTGTTGTAAGAGTTACTCGTTTGCGAGGAGTTGTAAACAACTAGCGATTGATTTCAGGTATTGGGAGCGATCGTCGACACCGGTAACTTACTGTTAGAACCATACAACTGAAAATAAGTTCTCAGTTCTGTGGTTAGAACACCCGGGGGCATAGATACCAACGTACATATTTAGCATACTTGAGACTGGGGACATAGTAGTACTAACTCTGCAAAACAACAAACTTTTCAATTCGCTTGTATAAAAAACATTAGGATTTCGCGAGCCATACTTGTGTCTGGCTCTGACGGTGAAACACGAACGAGAAAGTTCTCTGCGCTTATTTTTTTAATTCACAAAAGTCCAACAACGAAAAAAGCGAAAATTCGACGCAAGTCTAAGTTTGTTGGACATTCGTTTTGTAAACTATATAAATGTCTGGTTTTAATGTGTGTTTAGTTAGGGTGTGTAATATATGTATGGCATAATAACAGATAGTATAACATCCCTTGAAATAACGTTCACATGATTTAATTTTCATATACTATAAAAACAAATGTTCATTTCAACCTTCATTTACTCTAATAACATTTAGTATAACGTTCATTGAATATAATTTTCAATTCGTATAATGCTCTTTTTATATAATCTTTTGAACTAATATTCAAATTTACTAAACTTCAGCCAAAATTCTGTGCCTAATGAATAAGTAAATATCAGGAAACATACTGTTATAACCTCATCTAAACCAAATGATTCACCAACAATACAATACACTTCCCTCGTTAATGGTCACTGTTTCTAACACAACCTAACCCAAATGATTGAATAACAGTAGATGGTATCTGACGCTTCTAAATTATATCAAACGTTAGGTAGAATTTGAATATTATAGTAACTGAATATTATATTATTATATATATGTGCATTATAGAAAATGTTCATTAAACCATATAAAATTAGGTCAAATGAAATTACTTATATCAAAAAGTCATTTTATCATGTGATCGTTATATTAAAGAAAAGCATATTAAATGAAATTAGGTTATATTATCACTAGAACTAAATCTCTGTATAAAAGGGCTACCTGATATAGAGAACGTCTCTTGAGCTTAAGTGCGGCAGTACGTATAACAAAACAACAACTTTTGTGTTTACAAATTAAATAGGATGACACACAAATTACATTTTCTTTAAAACAGGTCTACAGAGTTTTATCAATGCTAAGAACATAACAACACCAGCTAGCAGCAGAGTGTTAGCATCCCAATTAAACTATAAGTACATCATCAATACTGAAGAAATAATACATTTTATGTTTTAGACCCAGCGCAAAGCCTCGTGTTATAACCAATTTATCCATGTGTAAGCTATGAATTTATAATTTATATTTTATTCCTGTTGCTGACTAAAACCCAGGAAAATGTAATTAAATATAAATTTATTGTTTCAATCAACATTTCAGTTTGATGTGAAAATACAGGGCCGAAGTTAAGTATACCTAATACAATCAATATTAGACATTTTGATTAAGCCGTATCGGTGTTTCTCAAACTAAGGTTGTCACTCATAGATAGAGAATATTACAAATTTGTATGTGAATAAATGATAATGAAACCTCAACCATAGTAGCTTTAGCCGGTCTAGGCAAAGCCGCGATGAGTTAACTTTTTGCATTTAATTATTTAACTTGAACAAATGAAATTAATAAATCACTGTCAGAATGAATATGTCAACAACAATATTTTCAGCAACTACTTCAGTCACCAAAAGAAAGATCTTTATAACTTCATTGCTTACACGCTTACAAATAGGCTTTGTAAATTTCCTCCAAAATTCTCCACATTAGTCAGTCTTTTCAAATTACCCACAAAAACACACACACACATAAAATATACATACAACCAAACACTCCCAGATAATTTTGATTTTGGTTTTTGTTTTTGTTCTTATTTTACTGCCAATATTTAATATTAGTTTTTTAATATTGTAATTGAACTCTGACGGCCCGAGGCTAGAGGTGGCATTAATGGCTGCGACACAGTTTTTAACTAATGCAGACATTATCGTATATATTTATGTTAATAAACTACTGTCTAAGTTTCCAATAAAGATTTATTATTATTATCATTCTGGTCGGTTTTTTAACTATCATTTATCTATTGCTTTTTAGTTGAACACTTTTTCGGTTTGCCGCCAAAATAATTGGGTGTTCCTTACCTAAACCTTCCATAGTCTCTTTTAGTTATTTAGAAGGCAGGTGATCTCAATAAGAATATACTTAATAGAAATTGAAATCATGGTGATACTCATGATACTCGTAACTCATGATTCACATTGTAAATAGTATTAATAAAGTTGTAACTAATTATACCTCTATGTAAGGGACATCTATCATATAAATATCACGAATAAATTACTTTTGGAAACATGTTTAATTTATTTTATTTATCCTTTTGTGTCTGCCTTTTGTGCCCTCAATTTGTGTCTGCTCCAGTTTTATTACTGTATGATTCGCAGGATATCCGTGACGTATTTTATGATCGCTTTGGAAATTTGCGAACGCATTCATTCGTTGGCGACCAGCTGTCACTTGCCACGCGCGGCAATATAGACAACGATTGAACGCATATTTAACTGGCACGGAAATGATTTCAAAGAGGTTAAAGTGCAAGAGATCTAAAGAAAATACATGTTGAAGTTATGAAGGTAATGACCAGTATGTCGAGAATTCCTTATGTGTCTTTTTAGCCACAAATATAAGTTACATTTGTCTGGCATTGGTAAAGTAAGGTAATACTTTAATTTAAAAAATTACCGCTGAATTTAACCTAACCTATTCCTATTTTCTTGACTGCGTGCAGTCCTATTTAATTAGGTCAGTCAACGTCCTTTACGGTCTTATAATTCATCAAATCTGAAATGTCTGAAGAAATAATAGAAGTACATATGTACCTACAGCCTGTAGGTACATATTTACTATGTGTACAACGGTAATCTGATTATTGTGTTACTGTTTGGTAATCGAGGGTAAATTCCTATTTACTTAGTCTCATATCTACCTACTTAGTACCCCAAAAGGGATTAAAAGTTTACGACCATTATTAAAAACTTTGTTTATTTTGTAAATATCATAACAAAACAATGATATCCATTGTTTTTTTTATATTTTTTACAACAGTTTCAAGGTTTAGATTCACGGTACTTTCTGCTAACAATATTTAAAATGCCCTTAACTTACCAAGTTTGTCATCCGTTAGTCCACCCCTGCCTGTCATTTTATTGACGCACGCATGAGGCAGAATGTGTCATCCGTGTGTAAATTTGCGAACGCATCCATCTGTAACCGCGACCGGCTGTCACTCGCCGCCCGCCGCTTGCCAAAATGGCGATACATCAGTTTTACATTGTTATTATTGATGTGCGAAATGTGTCACTGAGTTGAAAATATAGATACATATCATTTCGATTTAAAGATATTTATCACTCATTTAACTTAATTGATTCAATTCCTCACTTCGCTAGTTTAGCTCAGTTACAAATATAACAGATTATTTATCTGACTGCAAAATTACTATTTGTATGCAATGACATATCATATTAACTATAGACACGCCATACAGAAACATGAGTGAACTAATTAGAGGCAAAACTTTATTATAGCTGCACAGGAATACGTAAATATTATGCAGCTCTTTCAGTGCATACGACTTACCGGCTGTTAGACAGAGACAAATATCATATATTTGTAAATGACGTCTAGCCGTGACACTGGTGGGCACATGACTAAGACAGTGCAAGCAAGACAATTAGCTTACTTTCATGTTGTCAACATAGAACGCGGGCAACGCATCTATGCTTATAAAAACATCTTAGTTTGTATGCAAAACATTTTAGTTTGTATGGACATTTTTGAAGTATATATAACTTGTATCTAATTATCTTCCGACTGTGTATTCCGTTTATAGTTCCTTTGCATCTGCCGTTCAGTTGTTTACCCAACCTAGTACACTATCTACGTGAACCCACACCTCACTGGGGGTTAAGAAGACTGTTGTGTGACCCACGTTATTAAAAGAGTTATAACAAAAATGACAGTGATAGTGACATCCTTAGAAAGCGACCAGTAACTTATGATGTGATTCCACAAAACTCGGTTTGAAAAAATAACGAAGTTACAAAACAACTAAACAACTCCTTGACTTTTTGCTT
This sequence comes from Callimorpha dominula, assembly GCA_949752705.1. Taxonomy (NCBI): domain Eukaryota; kingdom Metazoa; phylum Arthropoda; class Insecta; order Lepidoptera; family Erebidae; genus Callimorpha; species Callimorpha dominula. The sequence goes on along the minus strand of OX457009.1, from coordinate 8,182,920 downwards.
TCAAGATGTTTTGTAACATTGTATTTTATAAACAAAATTAATTTACAATATTTTTTTTTTATCTTGATAGTTTTTAATGCATCTTAGTCGTTGTTGAATATAGAAGAAGAAAATCTTTGATTAACTAGGAAATGGTTTCATTAACTATTTAATAAACTCCTACTGATTACAATTATCAGTCAAACCATTACGTAAGAACGAATTGAATTTGATTCCATTCCAAAATGGCGTCGGATGCGGTCTACCGGCTTGAGCGTGATGAATGAACCCGTTACCAAAATAGATGGGGCCACCAGCTTAGGTTTAAAGGCGTCAAATGGAAAATACATGTCACTCGCACAAGGTTTTAGCTTGCATGGGATTTCAAAAAAGTTAATGGAATCCAATGTACAGGACTGCTAGGAGTACAAAGTTACGTTCAATAAGTGTTTTTACATGCGGCTTAGCTCATGTCCATTTGTATTTAAAAAAGATATTGTACTCTAAAACTGCGTTTGATTTTTATCTTTATAGTTTAATTATGCATATTTATCACAAGTTTGTGCGCTCGGATTAAAGTTAGTCAGTTAGTTTTTTCTGTCGTTTTCTGTACTATTGATAATAAACAAACAAACTTTTGATAATAATAAACAAACAAACATACTCACATTCGCTTTTTTATATTAGTTATTTCTAGATATGTCTTTATTATAAGAGTATCCAAAGACAGATAGAGGAATTTGAACGCTTATACTTATGTATTATCGTTTTCTGGAGTAGGGGAATCAAAATAGATTGTTATAATAAATCACGGAACGCGTGCATGCCCTCTAACTACAAATTTGTTTGTGTAAATAACTGGATCTGGATCAGACAGACACACATTAAACTTATAACACCCCTCACCCCTCCTTTTTGCGTCGGGAGTTAAAAAAAGAAATGAAAATGATCGAAAGAACGAAAGGATCAATTACTATAAGGGAACCCACCTTGGTTGGATTCTATAAGTCCAAGGTGGGTTTCATAGTCCGTGACATTACCTAATGTAATATTAATTTGTTCAAAATATCAGAAACGTGTTTTGTTATAAGTGTTATAACGTATCAAAATGATATTATTTGTTATTTTATAACCTGTAAAACTAGAAAAACATTTTATCTTCATTTCTAAAGGCTTTCTTGACATGCTTTTGCTTTTGACAATCCCCATTTTAAGGAGTACTTATTGAGACCCTAATCCAACGATATTTCAACGTAAACGGTGCTTTTCTCGTCCGAAATCTAGCCAAGTACCGGGAAATTGGTGGCATTATTTGAAATCAGGTAAGGACGTTGAAAGAGACTAAAATAAGATGGAAATTGTAGCAAAATGTATGATTTAGTGCATTTACTGTACTTATTGACACATTTTCATAATGATTTGTGTATAATAATGAACACAAATGTATTTATTTTTATCAGTTTTATTATACAATAAATGAGCAATCTGTGTTTCGCGATTTTATAACTGATAATTGTTTTTTATTACACATCTTGCCCATACCAGGCCAGGGCCACTCCGCAATGTAGGTATAAATAAAGCTACAAGTACACGGCGGGGTCGACCACTCGTGCCAAAATTCACTTCGATTCCGTATTTAGACTATCGAGTTATTAGTTCCTAGCCTAAGTTTATTTGTTCACAAAAATAGAGTAATAGCTTACTGCTACATAAATATTCAGATTAATTAATTACTTAAAAAAGACAACCCTAACATCGCGTCGTCATCAGAACAGATAAGAGTTACGCGATAGAAAGAGAAGCAACTTCTAGGTGAATATAACTGTAGGTAATTAGCGCTGTGCAACCTGAATTGCGACTTTATTGTGTCGGAACAAGAGTCACTATTTATTTAAATGATTTGGAGGAGTGGAGCTTCTGTTCCTGTACTATTACGTATTCTGTGCCCATACTTACCTGTAATTTACCACGCTCGTTAATGTTATTAAATACCTGCAGAAAATCCCGAATACCTCGAAATGATTACCTACCTATATTCTGCTTAACCTATCTGTCAAAACGATTAAGGCAAGTACACATGTACATATACAGGTACCATAAACTTAGTATGTAATAGACGAACAGTCAAGTCATTTTCGTGAGACTAAAATTGAAATGTTTCTGTGTGCAAGTTTTACAGACGTGTGACTGACTTTTAGTGTCGGCACATTGACGTCATCGCAATATCGATATAAAAAATCGGCAATATTTATATATCATTATGGATTGGTAGTATTTTGTATGTTTTGTTACTATGAGTTGTTGTGCTTTTGTTTATAATTTTTTAATGACGGAAGTGAAGAAAGTACAATAGAATAATGATTGATATAACTTTCATCCTAATGTATTTTTAATATTTTGTAGCGTTAATTGCCATGTTTAATGTTGATTAAGTACGTGAAGTAAGCTTACGATGTACTGTCTCTAGTGTAAGTACAGATAAAAGTTCGCCATTTGCTGCTCTTACACACCCACGCTTCGACTACTTTCATTAAACATTTTATGCAAGTAAATCGGTTTCGGGGACTTCTTAACTGACCTCTTCAAAACTGTGACATTTAAAATTATTTTGAATTAATAAAAAAAAATTGCTACAAAAGGGATATAATATCACAAAGAAAGGCAGTGGGGGCACCTATGTAATAAATAAAACATCAAAACAAAATCAAAATATTTTTAATATTATGACTAACCTTACATAGTCATAGTCAAAATCAAATCAAATCAAACGAAAGTATTTTATTTCAATAAAACCAATTATTATAGGTATTTTTAAATTGTCAGGAGTAGGAGAGAGTCAGAATTAGTGTGTAGAAGGACATTCGACACTCTTTTTCAACACGTTTTTTAAAACGTGTATGGTTATATTGTTTTTATGTAATAAATGGATGTAGGATATAATGTTGAAACATAAACACTCCAGCTAATCAATACTTTAGTCAATTTAAGTAATAGCAGTCCCGATTAGGCCAAACATGACAATATTATTGCAACATGACGCACGCATCAGCCATCATCCAAGTCAACCATATCGAAGGGAGCTGTACGCCCTGACACGCCACCATTAGCAGGACTTCTAGGTGAGCATGACATACTCAGAACTATCAGGCTATTGCCTATAATAATAACTTGACCTATCTCACACATTTCAAAAATATAACTTAATAATATTGACCACACAGTTTTCATTCACGTGTACAATTCAATATTTTCAAAATGAAACATTAAAATTCATATTATATCTTCAATATCAGTACCTAATAATATTAATAAAAAAAATCTACGTAAGGAATATATGTGATAAGAAAACTAAAACTAGTACATACGTGAAAATTAAAAGGAGAAGTAGAATCTAAAGACCATTACGAATATTTTTTTATTTTCTACTAATCATTTTTCTTAGCATTTTTATCAGCTACATAAACATCTAGTAAATATTTATAACAAGCTCATAGTTTACAATAATAACTAGAGATTGCTAACTAGGTTACAGCCATAAAATAATTTAATATTCACAGTTTAAGAATTTAACATTGTTAGTTTAAGAGTGTTATGATTTTACTTTGTTCCATGAGATCAGGGAAAACTCCGTTATCTGTACACAAGTAAAATGATAGCGTCACGTAGGGAGCGGCAAGTTTAATAATAGATTGGCAAGTTTCGATATCGGTTAAAATTATATATCGGATAATATGATAATCAGTTAAAATTACCATATTAATGGTATCTCATTATATGTATAAAAGTTATCACAAGATAAGTGAAAATGGAAATTCTTAACAATTAGTAAACAATACCAACCTTTCAGTTTCAGGTCAAGCTCTTTCTACCGAAGGGCCTATAAATTGTTCATCGATATACAATAACACATCAAAAGCATTCAAGTTAAGCAATCTATCTAATTTAGATGCTTAACTTTTCGAACATTTTGACACAATTTGTTAAATTTATTATTAGGATGTATAGCTGGATTTGTAACCAAAAAAATTAAAACTGTTCATTGGCATTGATGGTGATCAATCTCTACAACAGGTGCCATGATTATGATTTGTCTTTGTTACATGAGATTAGGGAAAACTCCTTGATCTCAATACAGATTAAATGATACACAACACAAGATAGGTAAGTGAAAATGGGAATTGCTTACAATTGGAAAATATTACTATAGTTTCTGAATTGCTTTCCTTTCCATAACAATGTACCTACATTCTGCAAAAAAAAAATGTTCCGTAAATCACATCAAAATCAAAATTATTTATTTCAATTAAACCCATTGTAGGTATTTTTGAATAGTCAGAAGGAGTCAGTCAGTATAAGTCGGTCGTGAAGCTAGTTGCCTGTTCCAAGACGTGGATCCTATGGAGAAGAACAGGCAAGAAACTCCAAGGACACTCTTTTTCAACATGGTTTTTTTTTTTACAAAGTTACTTTACATTTTTTATAAGCGCAGTTTAATGTGAGGACAATGTAACATAATATTGTTCTAAAATGAAAAAGAAAATCACAAAGCTGCTAGGCAACATAGAAAATTAACTTAATACTTAAGTGACTACACAGTTCTCACATATGTACAATTCAATCTTTTCTAATTAATTATATATATTTATTATATTTTTAATTATATACTAATAGCGTAGCTTTTTGGTGTTTAAGTTTAACAGGGAGATGCATAAATGTAATTGTCCCCGGAATATAATAATTTTATTTAGATAATTTCTCAAGGTATTTTTTGACATATTTTTTTGTGATGATTCATATTTAAGCCTTATTGGCAAATATATTTCAATTATATATTTAATAATTAAGTGTCGATGGTTACATAAAGGATCCTGGTCAAATCAATGTTTGTTCAAAGTGCAAAAAATTTTATCCGTGACTATATTCCTCAAAATTAATAATCTTCTTATCAAAATTCATACCGGTTTTAATACGTTGTCTGAAATAAATTTCACAGTTTTGACAAACGTAAATTACGTCTGTAGATGGATAAGTCATAAAACCAGGGCCGTGAACATCAAAATCTTTACTATTAATTAACGAGGATCGTATTCGCATCTGTTGTAGAGATTGAACACAATCAATACAATGTACAGTTTTTATAAATTTTTTTGGTTACAAATCCAACTATATATTCAACTATTGATTTAACAAATTGTGTCAAATCATCCGAAGAGTTGGGTAATCTATCGAAGACTTCATTCGGCTCATCTACATTACATTGATTGCTTAACTCGAATTCTTTTGACATCTTATTGTATATCACTGAACAATTAATACGCCTTTCTGTAGAAAGAGGTTGACCAGAAAGGATAGTAATGTTTTCTAATTGTAAACAATCTCCATTTTCACTTATCTTTACCTCTGTATGGCACAGGAGTCTTTTATAAGCAGATATAAAATAACGAACTGTAGGGTTATTATCAAACCCACCTCTAGATCAGATAGAGCTAAAAAATGTCTGTAAATGGTCCTGTGATAACTTGTATAGTGGTAAAAATATTAATCGATCATTTTCTAAATAATTTAAATTTTTTAAGATCTCCTGGTACTTGACTTTCAGCACAACTTCACCTAATGCATTCTCATGAGAATACATTATTTGGCAACCACATTAAGTAATCGTATCGCCACTTGTGAAATACTTACTATTGATTGATTCCGGTACCCGGTACACCGGTTTCATATTGCAGCAGCCATCTTCGAGTAAGGAGGTAATGTATATATAAGAAGGTGAAGACGAACTGAAAACCTGCCCCGTTTTTTGAAGTCGGTTAAAAATAATGAAGTTGTGATGAATAATAAAGTGAAATGACCGCAGCTTGATAATTCTTTTATGCGACATAAAATATATCGACATATCGATAGATAGTGTTTTGCTTTTAGTCAATCACTGTGCCAAAAAAAAAATTCCCATTCCATGAGAAGGAGGCAAATTTTGATTTTGTCCGTCCAGGGGAGGGGGCAAATCAGAAATTTTACTCTAGTACAACGTAAACTTGCTAAAGCCATAGATGGGCAGCTGGCCTCCCCTGCTCCCCCCTCGGTACACCCATGGGTACAGCCCTTAAACTTATATATAACACGCATCTTGCGTAAGTGTTTAAAAAAATATTTAATTTCAAAGCCTTTGTCTATGTTATTGTCATTCTAATTTTTTAATTATAGCATTTCCTTTATAAGATCAAAGGCTATTAAGATAAGAATGTCTCAACAAGCATCATACGAAAGGCAGGAGATAGTTGGGTGGCAGGCTAGCGCCTATATCTCTGTTATCAATATTCCTTGGGCGCTCGCTCTGCCGTTCGAAACAGTAAATTATGATTTATGTGCCAGATTACAACGCGTTCATCAACAGGGCTACTAAACTTCAAAATAGAATGAAGATTCGTGTCTCTTTTTGAATGAACAGAGCGGGTAGCTAAGGAAAAAATATTAATGTGAATATTAAGAAAGGTAATACTCGTTAACGATATTATCATTAAATTTCACATAATTTATAGCCGGTATCTGAGCAAAAAATTTTGCCTTGGAAAGATTGAACGGATCTAATAATAAGCTGAATAAATAATAGTACCAACTATGCGGAACTTCAGTCATCTAGTGTGGATTTATGTGCGTTACGGTATTACATATAAATGGAATGTAATATTACTTACTTGGACCTTTTGATCCTGGGTGAATACCATCTTTTCTCAGGCGGATTACCATTCCGTACATGTGTTATGCACGGGTGAATTCATCTTTCCTCTTTTGTCGGCCAGGATTAAGTGTGTGTCTATTGTTGAAGCCTCAGGGTACCCGTGCAGACCTTGGCCACCTCACAGCAGACAACCACACCATGGAGTAAGGGGGGGCTTTACCCTTCTCCAGATCAGAGAGGCGGGTGCAGAACACGTTACGCCACCGTGTCGGGCCTGCTTCTGCAAGGGCAACGGTAAGCCTAACTTCCCACAGGCTTCCCACACCAATAGCCGTTGTGAGATCACTAAGCACGCCACCTAAGTGTGGAGTGCAGTGTCCTCGCGACAGCCTCCGCAGAGTTGGCAAGCAGCCGTGTACGGTGAGTACCTGCGTGAACCGGTAAGAGAGGCTGCCATGTCGCCTCTCCAGCCAATCTTCCATGGGGGGTGGGTTATAAATTTTCATGATTGTTTCTTTAACTTATTTTACATATTATCAGAAAGGTTTTAGTACATCATACATTAGGTATTTAATATTATATATTAAGTTATATACTACATGTTGATTGATAAGATCGAAAAAAAGAAAGGTAATAAAAAAGTCAAGGAACGGAGTCCGTTGGAAAAGTCAACAGAAGGTAAAGAAGAATTCTATGAAGCAATAGAAGCAGAAGAAACTGGAGTTTTCGCAGAAGCATCTTCACGATAACTCACACAGCAGTACAGCAGATCCACCATTGGATAGGCAGACAAATTATGGAAAAATACTGCGGTGTATATACCTAAGGTTGACTATAAAAAAAACATAGGCAGCAGTCATGGGGATTGCCGACAGGAGCGAAAAACTTTGGAGCAATAACTGTTTTTAACGACTGTTTCTAATGTGACGTATTGCACCAAACTGGCGACGCGAATACATCACATTAGCGGCTAAAGAAGTTTTCACTTCAAAAATTCTATTAATATATATAATTATATATGTATAATTAAATTCTTTAGGCTAACTCTTAATTATCAAGCTATCGGGAGGGATGTTATATTGGTAGGCTTGCCATCACTTAAATTACCAACGCCGAAAAAAAAATATAAAATCCCGGACGCATGTGTGAAATCGCTATTTTTTCCCGGGCATCCTAAAACTTTTTATAAAAAAGCAGTTTCCATTTACATTTTTTTATTAATTTAAACAGCTTGTTAATTATTCATCTAACAATTATAATTTTTTCCCTGACAAAGAGTGTCCGGGTTTCACCAGGACACCGTTTGAAAACCCCGTCCGGACGCTCCCCGGACGCCCTCTAAACTAAGACAAATCCGAATCCGTGGTTGCATCCACTCCAAGTATCGATATGTATACTATGTCGCTATGTGTCGCTTGACAAATAAAGACAGTGCGATCTCAGCTTTGATTATAAACTTGTCATCTCAACTATCACGTGATTCACTTGTCTTGTTCGCATACACATCAGAACCAATGGTGTTACGAGTGTTTATAGACAATGAAAACCGCTTACGATTTCCAGCTCTATTTTAATGGAATAAGGTTTATATTTTATTCACATTTTAAAACTACTCGCGCATTTTGCCGCTAAGTCTGAGTTGACCCCAAAGTTGTTTGTTAACTTAGTAGTTAAAATAATATATAACCTTAGTTGTGTAAAGTAATTTAACCTGCTAATGTTACTTGTTACTGTGTAATAATAATAATAACATAGCTACGCATCTAGCTATGCTAAAACTATTATCTCGACTGAACAATTTTATTGCATAATGTAAGTAGGACTTTAATCGACTGTCATTTTGAAGTTTCGTGACGTGACAACAAATTAAAGTGTATATCTATACAAATAATAATAACAACTTGACACATCTCACACACGGCCGTCTGATCCCAAACTGAAACCCTGTACTATGGTAACCAGACTGCTGATAAACATATTTATACATATATTTCTAAATACATACATACCTATTGTAGATAAATTACACCCAGAGAGAGAACCAATAATCATACTCATCATACAATTATTTGTCCTGGGTGGGAATCAAACTCACGACCTCTGGCTCAGTAGTGAGGATCACTAACCATTAGACCAACAGGCCAGTTAATTTAATTAAGCTGAAGCGTTTACTTTTTATTTGAAGGTTCTAATCTGTGGAACTATTAGGACTTGAAACAATAGTGGTGAAATTGCGAGGAACGACTAGTTTAATAACTGAGAGACATAAAATATTCTAATTCCTTTCAAACAGAACAAAATCGAAATTGGTCCATCTGTTTAGGAGCTACGATGCCACATAAGACACACAGATACACAGACACAAAGATACACACTTATAACACACCTTCTTTTTGGGCCGTTGGTTGAAAATAATCAATTCATACAGGAGCCCTATGACATATCAAATCACTTAAAATTCAAAAAATAAAAATGTGGTTAACCCTGTAATGAGCGTTACGAGTTACGACACGTTCCGACACTATAGACGCAAGTACCTCTTGTGACAAGAATGAATAGATCACAAATATTAGGCTTAACCCTGCGATACCGTACTCTACGATATCTCATAGTTTTTACACCAACCAGGTTATTATTCACTAACATGTTTTTGCAATTTCGCTTGCAAATTAATTCGCATAATCACAATCGGTTTGTCGCACTCAAACCCAGGAATGGGAAAAAAAAAATTAAAAATGTTTATTTGACACAACATAAATACATACACATTCATTCACTCGAACAAATTATTGTTAACACATTTGAAGATATGTATTACTCTAACGGTACTGAGAACTGTTTTCCAAACTAGGCTATAGCCTGTATGTTGGAAGACAGCGTTCAGACGTGGAAATTTTGGTACATTATTAATTAGAGAAATTGAATTGAATTGAAAGTTCCTGTGGAATCATCTAAGACAGATTAAGGTAAATGATAACAAAAAAACAATAAAAAATAAAAAAAACAATAAAACATAATTAAATATATCAAAATTAATACAGTAAACATCCGGATACGCTTGTGTGTATGTGTGTGAGTGTTTGTGTGTGTATGGAAAAACAGTATGATATTTCTCACCCACCGCAATTGTTTTGACTCGAAGGCTAGACTTGTAAGCTAAAATACTGTAATTCAAGGCCCATTGGTATAAAATAAAATTATGTTATTTTATCCTCAAAACAAATTAAGTCAGTTTTATGTATTTCCATAAAATACACGCTGTACGAGAAGTTAAAGGATATGAGAGTCATGTGTATAGATATTTTTTGGTTTAGCATTAAGTGGTGACTAACACAGTAAAACACAACAGGCCATTCGCAATTTCTAAAATAAGTAACAATTAAATACGCAAAAACTTTCTTCAACCCAACTCAATTCATCTGCGAACAATCAGAGCAGCCGACATGTTGGTAACACTTGTAAACCAATTATGAAGTTACGGACCCTCCCGTGCTCGGGTTGCCAGTGTAAATTAAAGCTTCCTACATACTTGTGAAACGAAAAGGTATTTATCTAAACCGGCCGACAACTTCGTTAAAATTAATTTTTATTTTTCTTTTTTAAGCATTTCAAAGAGCCTACTAAAGGTAAGTCTGTTGTGTAATGTGGACTTCGTATTTTACTAGAAGTATTTATTGTATTTTTTTAATTAAAATTCTTTTGTAACGCTACTGCTCTAATTTATTTACTGAGAACCATCACACATCATTTTTCACAAGTTCCCTAATAAGTATATAAGTTGAAGCTAGAATATAACTTAGTTTCGAAGGCAAAGACAGGACTTCGTCCGCTTGCGTTTCTGGGATCCAGTTTGTGATTTTAAAATGACAAATAGGATCCCGGTTTGATGTCTTTATTACATTGCATATACTATCTGGATCGAACTTAACCGGGTATGCGAGCGGTGAGGTTTGACTTTGAGCTTGTAGCGGATAGATATTTGTGCTTGGTTTCTAGTTAAGGCAAGCGAGTGGAAAAGTATTTCAATTGCTTTTAAAAGGAAACAACCCCGTATCTAATATCTTTAAACGAGCAATTCTTGTATATATATCTATATATATAATCTGAATCTCGGAAAGGGCTCATAAGATTTTCATGAAATTCGGATTACTATACTACTATACTACTGCAGTCGGATTCGGGGGCGATAAATCGATCTAGCTAGGTTTCATTTTTACAAAACGTACAAAATAAAAGAGCAAAGCTCTGTCATCCATATACTTATATTTAATAGTGTAACTATAAAAATTAAAGCTCAGTATAATATTTAGGAGAGACATTTAAAATTATATATATGTTATGGTATATGTGCTATGGTGCTTAATATTCTTGTGTAAGGCGTTTGGGACGTATGTATGTGCAGGTGTGCTTTCGATCAATCTCGAGGATCAGTAACGCATAGCTTACAAAGGTAATTTGGCAGATCGCTTTTTTAGCACAAAATATCGGTCTAGAATCAATCAGAATGAGGTGAATATTTGCTTGATAAATCGTAATATCAATTAGATTTTTCGATCCACTTAATAAAGGGTCTCGGTAGATCCTAATATGATAAAAAAATTAAATCCACTGGCAAGCACTGAAAGAATGTAGTTTGCTAAAGTACTAAAATATCTAACATAGCGTTATAAAACAAAGTCCAGCGCCGCGTCTGTCTGTCTGTTCGCGGTAAATTAAAAAATTACTGAACGGATTTTCATGCGGTTTTTACTAATAGACATAGTGATGCATGCACTTTGTTAAGGTTTTGTCTAAAACGGCAGAAAGTTGAAGATGTCAGAAAAAATCTAGCTTTGCTACCCGTGCAAGCCGGGCGGGTTGCTAGTTAAGTTAATGTGGCGTAGTTATTATATATTAACTACATTGTTGTACATGTCTTATAAACTATGTGTAATAATTAATATATATGTATATATGCATTTGTATTTGTAAATCTGTCACTGTTGCTAATTATCTTATTTTATATTCATAACAACGGACAAACATATTTTATTGTATGTAGTTAATAGCAACGGCCGATGCAGCGTTCGATCTAGTGTGACGTCACAGCGACCGGTTCGGCGGTGGCTCAGTGCATTCATTCGAACGACATGCGCGGACCAGTCGGATTTCACACTCGACGCGAAACTGCCGCCGCTTGCGCCTCTTATGTTTTCTATGTACAAACAGTCTAATTTACGTATCTATAGTTTTCTACTTCTCCTTCTGTGCTTACTTGTTCTTGTGTAAAACTTCTTGTGTGCAATTTCCATTACAACTAACTTCCGAACTATAGAATTCTTTTCTTCTATCTGCTTGTTCCTGCTACCTGCTTACAAGACCCCTACAGTTAATAAATATAAAACAAAAAATGAAGAAAAGCTAATTTAGGTACCGTTGACATATTTTTTATGTATTTCCACATAAAATACACGCTGTTCGACAAGTAAAAGGATATGAGAATCATGTGTATAGATATTTTTTGGTTGAGCATTAAGAGTGTGACTTGCAGGCGGCATTTCGTGAGTTTGACATACAGCACAAAACATACTTCTACACCGCCTAGCGAAGACGAGCTGAACTACGTAGTAACTAGCTACTAATCCTGCATCGCGCAATGAAAGTTCTCCCGCCGATATATATACAACTTCTCAACCTCAACCGTTGGGTCCTGGTCCGCATGGCATGTTCACCTAGCCTGGTCGGAGGATCCCCCCTTTGTGTTGGAAGGACACAACACCTTATCCTCTATAAGTAATAAGGACGTGAAAGGGTAGCAAACAAATTCACATTTATAACATTTGTTATTATAGAAAATTAGGACAAAGATGTTTTAGACCTTACCACACCTTAATTTAAGACGACAATGGTGCCGATTCTATTGTACACTCGACTAAACTAAAACCTGACTTAACTTCTGCATATGAAATCAACCTAGTGTTCTTCGTAATAAGGTATATTTGTTACTAGCATCTATTTCTCAGCGCCGCTAAATTTCACTACAACCTGTCAACGTATACTCAACTTTATTTCCACGCAGCGAAAGTCTTCATTTATTTATACGCTGTATAATTGCCGTATAAAAACTTGTTCAAAACGAACAAGGATGACGTGTTTTTAATCTACACCTACGAAGACGCTTACTAAAAACAAACGCAAGAGCAAAATAAATGGCATTCAACGGATAGCGGCTCTCGCTACGTGGTATTAAAGTTTATTTAAGCGTATCAGACTTAAGTCGACAAATAAATTGCTTATTTCGATAGCGACATATGTTACCTACTTGTTTCAATTTGAAATAAGATCTTGTGTCTAACTGTACAAGGTTTACTTTTTATATGAAGAAAATTTAGTGAATTTTAATTTAGCGAGTGAAGTAACAGAATTGGGGCCAATGTCTTTTTTTAAGTTTGTTTATGTTCCACTGGTTTCTAAATACTAGTGGTCTATGGTATTCACGACATAAAAGCGTTGGTAGCGTAAGCTTAGGCGGACTTGCGATGAAGTGGTTGCAGGTTCGAACCCCACGAATCGCACTACCGACGTGAACCCACTCCTAACACAAAATAAATCCAATTCTTCTTCTAGGAGACCGTTGGGATAGACTCCAAACCAAAATGACCTGCTGCTGTCATTTCACAAAGGCCACCGTAAGTATATTTTTTAACTAACCAGCAGAATATTTCAAGGTAAATCTTAAACCTTATGCATACAAAGAAATTAAATTAGTTCAATTTATTTACCATTAGTTCAATTCATTTGTATGATAAATAAATCCGTTAACAACGTTTAGGTATCGTATGTGGTACAGGTTGAAGCACCCATTCACCACAATCACCACCGGGCTTATACACTCCGGATATAAGCTAGGAAACAACGAAACGTCAGCGCAATTTAAAACACTACTAACGCCATCTATCGATAAGGCCTGGAATTAAAGAATATTATAAGTTTAGAACAAACACAATATAACGGTAACTTTGTCGATAGCGCCGCCCTATCTTATAATAATTTCAAACAAATTATCTTTGAACATGTGCTATACTATAACTTTTAACACTCTGTTATTGTACCCATTTAAAATAGTTTGTTAATTATTTAGAGTACTTAACCAAAACATTTAAGTCATCAGGTTGGTTGACTCAAATCCTGGGTAACGCACCTTTGGGTCTCCCCAAATGGGGTGCATTTCCCATTGCTGTGTCTGGTTTATGTTTTGTTCTTCTGAAGTAGGAGTGGCTCACATTCGGGGCTGCTCTGTTTCTTCAAGTGTCTCTCTGATGAGCAGAGAGTACAGTGGAAAAGAAGCGTGATAAACAATGAACATGGTCCGACACCTACTTCCGATCCCAGCCAGCAATGGGGCAACGGGCCGGCACGAAAGAACCTCAAGGCTACGAGAAAACTTCTGAAAAAATTACCTAGAGTGAGAGGGTTCATGGTCTCTGGTTTCATTCAGGGGCAGTTGGGGGTTGTCATGCATTATAATAAACAGTATGACACGCCGCATAACAATATTAAATACATTATGTTTATTATTTATCCATAATTACATTAGTGAATTGATTTTTTTAGAATCGGTTTTTATTCGTCCTATGTGTCATCACTTCGCAGGTGCACACTATCACTGTTGGTTACTATTGATAGCGTACAGCTGTTCGAAATTAGAATAATTAGCACACGTGTGTTTCGTTACAGATAAGACAACAGATATCTTTGTTTTAGGGTTAAGAATGTTTGCGCGGTTTTTAGGCAGCATTTTGTTTGAATCTGAGGATAGGCACAAAAAAAAAGCATCCTACAATTATGTATATGCGCGGATATTAACGCGATCAGGTGCCTAATACCAGTCATTCAACCTGGTCGAAACGTCAGGGAATTCGAAAGTATGTAATACCTATTACGTGATCGTGTTAATTCCCGTACGTATACATAATTATATCATGGAAAGAGAAATTTAAAAGTTAGTAGGTAGCATCCTATATTCTTAAGAGCATTTTAATAAAGTAATCGTTTTTGTAACTTAAATGAATTAAGTTCTGTCTGTTAAATAAACATACCTACTGCTTTTGTCGGGTACAAAAGCAGTATGTTTATTTCACAGAAATACGTAGAAAACAAAACGACCTATTCCAGGTGTTTGAGTGAGTGTCTTTGAATCTAAAAAAGAATAGAAATGAACTTTATTGTACATTGTAAACCAAATTACAATTAGATTACACGGATATCACAAAAACAATTTGTAGCTAGAAAGGGTGGCCTTATCGCTAAAAGCGATTTCTTACAGGCAACTATCTTTAAAAATATTAACCTCGAAATACATGAGGTACCTGAAAGCAAATCTGAGAATTTGGAGGCCTCTGTGAGTGTTTAGGAGTCTGAGTATCTAAAAACGATCTTAAAGCATGTCACCGCGTAGCAAAAATGGACCCAAGCTCATAGTGACCTCGGAACATCCTGGTTACCCTCTCGTCGCTACGCCTTCGTAACACGCTACTATCCGCTCGTTTTAACGAGTCCCCCCCTAACGACAAGGCGATAGTTTTTTGAATACGTTGTCGAACATATCAGTTAAACAGAGATATATAATATTGAAAATAAATAAACTAGATGTTAACAAGCGGGCAGGCCCTGAAATGCTGCCTCCTTCTTTCATAAAGCGTTGCGGTGAGGAATTATCCAAACCTCTATCCATAATTTATAACAAATCATTAACTAGCGGCATCTTTCCCAACCGTTGGAAAACCACACATAATATGTGTTATCATCCCTATATAGAAAAGGGGTGACAAGTCAAATTGTGAAAGTTATTGACCTATAAGCATTCTATCTTGTCTCGCTAAAATATTTGAATCTTTGGTTTATAGTCATCTTTATAGTCACATGAAACCTCTTCCTTCAGATAAGCAACACGGTTTTTTATACACTACACTATCGATTCACCGGAGATGCTCTCCACCCTCTCCACAATTATAGTGCTCGTAGAGCTAATCAAACTAATCTCTTCACCCGACAAATTTAAAAAAATGGCGACGCGAATACATCACATTAGCGGCTAAAGAAGTTTTCACTTCAAAAATTCTATTAATATATATAATTATATATGTATAATTAAATTCTTTAGGCTAACTCTTAATTATCAAGCTATCGGGAGGGATGTTATATTGGTAGGCTTGCCATCACTTAAATTACCAACGCCGAAAAAAAAATATAAAATCCCGGACGCATGTGTGAAATCGCTATTTTTTCCCGGGCATCCTAAAACTTTTTATAAAAAAGCAGTTTCCATTTACATTTTTTTATTAATTTAAACAGCTTGTTAATTATTCATCTAACAATTATAATTTTTTCCCTGACAAAGAGTGTCCGGGTTTCACCAGGACACCGTTTGAAAACCCCGTCCGGACGCTCCCCGGACGCCCTCTAAACTAAGACAAATCCGAATCTGTGGTTGCATCCACTCCAAGTATCGATATGTATACTATGTCGCTATGTGTCGCTTGACAAATAAAGACAGTGCGATCTCAGCTTTGATTATAAACTTGTCATCTCAACTATCACGTGATTCACTTGTCTTGTTCGCATACACATCAGAACCAATGGTGTTACGAGTGTTTATAGACAATGAAAACCGCTTACGATTTCCAGCTCTATTTTAATGGAATAAGGTTTATATTTTATTCACATTTTAAAACTACTCGCGCATTTTGCCGCTAAGTCTGAGTTGACCCCAAAGTTGTTTGTTAACTTAGTAGTTAAAATAATATATAACCTTAGTTGTGTAAAGTAATTTAACCTGCTAATGTTACTTGTTACTGTGTAATAATAATAATAACATAGCTACGCATCTAGCTATGCTAAAACTATTATCTCGACTGAACAATTTTATTGCATAATGTAAGTAGGACTTTAATCGACTGTCATTTTGAAGTTTCGTGACGTGACAACAAATTAAAGTGTATATCTATACAAATAATAATAACAACTTGACACATCTCACACACGGCCGTCTGATCCCAAACTGAAACCCTGTACTATGGTAACCAGACTGCTGATAAACATATTTATACATATATTTCTAAATACATACATACCTATTGTAGATAAATTACACCCAGAGAGAGAACCAATAATCATACTCATCATACAATTATTTGTCCTGGGTGGGAATCAAACTCACGACCTCTGGCTCAGTAGTGAGGATCACTAACCATTAGACCAACAGGCCAGTTAATTTAATTAAGCTGAAGCGTTTACTTTTTATTTGAAGGTTCTAATCTGTGGAACTATTAGGACTTGAAACAATAGTGGTGAAATTGCGAGGAACGACTAGTTTAATAACTGAGAGACATAAAATATTCTAATTCCTTTCAAACAGAACAAAATCGAAATTGGTCCATCTGTTTAGGAGCTACGATGCCACATAAGACACACAGATACACAGACACAAAGATACACACTTATAACACACCTTCTTTTTGGGCCGTTGGTTGAAAATAATCAATTCATACAGGAGCCCTATGACATATCAAATCACTTAAAATTCAAAAAATAAAAATGTGGTTAACCCTGTAATGAGCGTTACGAGTTACGACACGTTCCGACACTATAGACGCAAGTACCTCTTGTGACAAGAATGAATAGATCACAAATATTAGGCTTAACCCTGCGATACCGTACTCTACGATATCTCATAGTTTTTACACCAACCAGGTTATTATTCACTAACATGTTTTTGCAATTTCGCTTGCAAATTAATTCGCATAATCACAATCGGTTTGTCGCACTCAAACCCAGGAATGGGAAAAAAAAAATTAAAAATGTTTATTTGACACAACATAAATACATACACATTCATTCACTCGAACAAATTATTGTTAACACATTTGAAGATATGTATTACTCTAACGGTACTGAGAACTGTTTTCCAAACTAGGCTATAGCCTGTATGTTGGAAGACAGCGTTCAGACGTGGAAATTTTGGTACATTATTAATTAGAGAAATTGAATTGAATTGAAAGTTCCTGTGGAATCATCTAAGACAGATTAAGGTAAATGATAACAAAAAAACAATAAAAAATAAAAAAAACAATAAAACATAATTAAATATATCAAAATTAATACAGTAAACATCCGGATACGCTTGTGTGTATGTGTGTGAGTGTTTGTGTGTGTATGGAAAAACAGTATGATATTTCTCACCCACCGCAATTGTTTTGACTCGAAGGCTAGACTTGTAAGCTAAAATACTGTAATTCAAGGCCCATTGGTATAAAATAAAATTATGTTATTTTATCCTCAAAACAAATTAAGTCAGTTTTATGTATTTCCATAAAATACACGCTGTACGAGAAGTTAAAGGATATGAGAGTCATGTGTATAGATATTTTTTGGTTTAGCATTAAGTGGTGACTAACACAGTAAAACACAACAGGCCATTCGCAATTTCTAAAATAAGTAACAATTAAATACGCAAAAACTTTCTTCAACCCAACTCAATTCATCTGCGAACAATCAGAGCAGCCGACATGTTGGTAACACTTGTAAACCAATTATGAAGTTACGGACCCTCCCGTGCTCGGGTTGCCAGTGTAAATTAAAGCTTCCTACATACTTGTGAAACGAAAAGGTATTTATCTAAACCGGCCGACAACTTCGTTAAAATTAATTTTTATTTTTCTTTTTTAAGCATTTCAAAGAGCCTACTAAAGGTAAGTCTGTTGTGTAATGTGGACTTCGTATTTTACTAGAAGTATTTATTGTATTTTTTTAATTAAAATTCTTTTGTAACGCTACTGCTCTAATTTATTTACTGAGAACCATCACACATCATTTTTCACAAGTTCCCTAATAAGTATATAAGTTGAAGCTAGAATATAACTTAGTTTCGAAGGCAAAGACAGGACTTCGTCCGCTTGCGTTTCTGGGATCCAGTTTGTGATTTTAAAATGACAAATAGGATCCCGGTTTGATGTCTTTATTACATTGCATATACTATCTGGATCGAACTTAACCGGGTATGCGAGCGGTGAGGTTTGACTTTGAGCTTGTAGCGGATAGATATTTGTGCTTGGTTTCTAGTTAAGGCAAGCGAGTGGAAAAGTATTTCAATTGCTTTTAAAAGGAAACAACCCCGTATCTAATATCTTTAAACGAGCAATTCTTGTATATATATCTATATATATAATCTGAATCTCGGAAAGGGCTCATAAGATTTTCATGAAATTCGGATTACTATACTACTATACTACTGCAGTCGGATTCGGGGGCGATAAATCGATCTAGCTAGGTTTCATTTTTACAAAACGTACAAAATAAAAGAGCAAAGCTCTGTCATCCATATACTTATATTTAATAGTGTAACTATAAAAATTAAAGCTCAGTATAATATTTAGGAGAGACATTTAAAATTATATATATGTTATGGTATATGTGCTATGGTGCTTAATATTCTTGTGTAAGGCGTTTGGGACGTATGTATGTGCAGGTGTGCTTTCGATCAATCTCGAGGATCAGTAACGCATAGCTTACAAAGGTAATTTGGCAGATCGCTTTTTTAGCACAAAATATCGGTCTAGAATCAATCAGAATGAGGTGAATATTTGCTTGATAAATCGTAATATCAATTAGATTTTTCGATCCACTTAATAAAGGGTCTCGGTAGATCCTAATATGATAAAAAAATTAAATCCACTGGCAAGCACTGAAAGAATGTAGTTTGCTAAAGTACTAAAATATCTAACATAGCGTTATAAAACAAAGTCCAGCGCCGCGTCTGTCTGTCTGTTCGCGGTAAATTAAAAAATTACTGAACGGATTTTCATGCGGTTTTTACTAATAGACATAGTGATGCATGCACTTTGTTAAGGTTTTGTCTAAAACGGCAGAAAGTTGAAGATGTCAGAAAAAATCTAGCTTTGCTACCCGTGCAAGCCGGGCGGGTTGCTAGTTAAGTTAATGTGGCGTAGTTATTATATATTAACTACATTGTTGTACATGTCTTATAAACTATGTGTAATAATTAATATATATGTATATATGCATTTGTATTTGTAAATCTGTCACTGTTGCTAATTATCTTATTTTATATTCATAACAACGGACAAACATATTTTATTGTATGTAGTTAATAGCAACGGCCGATGCAGCGTTCGATCTAGTGTGACGTCACAGCGACCGGTTCGGCGGTGGCTCAGTGCATTCATTCGAACGACATGCGCGGACCAGTCGGATTTCACACTCGACGCGAAACTGCCGCCGCTTGCGCCTCTTATGTTTTCTATGTACAAACAGTCTAATTTACGTATCTATAGTTTTCTACTTCTCCTTCTGTGCTTACTTGTTCTTGTGTAAAACTTCTTGTGTGCAATTTCCATTACAACTAACTTCCGAACTATAGAATTCTTTTCTTCTATCTGCTTGTTCCTGCTACCTGCTTACAAGACCCCTACAGTTAATAAATATAAAACAAAAAATGAAGAAAAGCTAATTTAGGTACCGTTGACATATTTTTTATGTATTTCCACATAAAATACACGCTGTTCGACAAGTAAAAGGATATGAGAATCATGTGTATAGATATTTTTTGGTTGAGCATTAAGAGTGTGACTTGCAGGCGGCATTTCGTGAGTTTGACATACAGCACAAAACATACTTCTACACCGCCTAGCGAAGACGAGCTGAACTACGTAGTAACTAGCTACTAATCCTGCATCGCGCAATGAAAGTTCTCCCGCCGATATATATACAACTTCTCAACCTCAACCGTTGGGTCCTGGTCCGCATGGCATGTTCACCTAGCCTGGTCGGAGGATCCCCCCTTTGTGTTGGAAGGACACAACACCTTATCCTCTATAAGTAATAAGGACGTGAAAGGGTAGCAAACAAATTCACATTTATAACATTTGTTATTATAGAAAATTAGGACAAAGATGTTTTAGACCTTACCACACCTTAATTTAAGACGACAATGGTGCCGATTCTATTGTACACTCGACTAAACTAAAACCTGACTTAACTTCTGCATATGAAATCAACCTAGTGTTCTTCGTAATAAGGTATATTTGTTACTAGCATCTATTTCTCAGCGCCGCTAAATTTCACTACAACCTGTCAACGTATACTCAACTTTATTTCCACGCAGCGAAAGTCTTCATTTATTTATACGCTGTATAATTGCCGTATAAAAACTTGTTCAAAACGAACAAGGATGACGTGTTTTTAATCTACACCTACGAAGACGCTTACTAAAAACAAACGCAAGAGCAAAATAAATGGCATTCAACGGATAGCGGCTCTCGCTACGTGGTATTAAAGTTTATTTAAGCGTATCAGACTTAAGTCGACAAATAAATTGCTTATTTCGATAGCGACATATGTTACCTACTTGTTTCAATTTGAAATAAGATCTTGTGTCTAACTGTACAAGGTTTACTTTTTATATGAAGAAAATTTAGTGAATTTTAATTTAGCGAGTGAAGTAACAGAATTGGGGCCAATGTCTTTTTTTAAGTTTGTTTATGTTCCACTGGTTTCTAAATACTAGTGGTCTATGGTATTCACGACATAAAAGCGTTGGTAGCGTAAGCTTAGGCGGACTTGCGATGAAGTGGTTGCAGGTTCGAACCCCACGAATCGCACTACCGACGTGAACCCACTCCTAACACAAAATAAATCCAATTCTTCTTCTAGGAGACCGTTGGGATAGACTCCAAACCAAAATGACCTGCTGCTGTCATTTCACAAAGGCCACCGTAAGTATATTTTTTAACTAACCAGCAGAATATTTCAAGGTAAATCTTAAACCTTATGCATACAAAGAAATTAAATTAGTTCAATTTATTTACCATTAGTTCAATTCATTTGTATGATAAATAAATCCGTTAACAACGTTTAGGTATCGTATGTGATACAGGTTGAAGCACCCATTCACCACAATCACCACCGGGCTTATACACTCCGGATATAAGCTAGGAAACAACGAAACGTCAGCGCAATTTAAAACACTACTAACGCCATCTATCGATAAGGCCTGGAATTAAAGAATATTATAAGTTTAGAACAAACACAATATAACGGTAACTTTGTCGATAGCGCCGCCCTATCTTATAATAATTTCAAACAAATTATCTTTGAACATGTGCTATACTATAACTTTTAACACTCTGTTATTGTACCCATTTAAAATAGTTTGTTAATTATTTAGAGTACTTAACCAAAACATTTAAGTCATCAGGTTGGTTGACTCAAATCCTGGGTAACGCACCTTTGGGTCTCCCCAAATGGGGTGCATTTCCCATTGCTGTGTCTGGTTTATGTTTTGTTCTTCTGAAGTAGGAGTGGCTCACATTCGGGGCTGCTCTGTTTCTTCAAGTGTCTCTCTGATGAGCAGAGAGTACAGTGGAAAAGAAGCGTGATAAACAATGAACATGGTCCGACACCTACTTCCGATCCCAGCCAGCAATGGGGCAACGGGCCGGCACGAAAGAACCTCAAGGCTACGAGAAAACTTCTGAAAAAATTACCTAGAGTGAGAGGGTTCATGGTCTCTGGTTTCATTCAGGGGCAGTTGGGGGTTGTCATGCATTATAATAAACAGTATGACACGCCGCATAACAATATTAAATACATTATGTTTATTATTTATCCATAATTACATTAGTGAATTGATTTTTTTAGAATCGGTTTTTATTCGTCCTATGTGTCATCACTTCGCAGGTGCACACTATCACTGTTGGTTACTATTGATAGCGTACAGCTGTTCGAAATTAGAATAATTAGCACACGTGTGTTTCGTTACAGATAAGACAACAGATATCTTTGTTTTAGGGTTAAGAATGTTTGCGCGGTTTTTAGGCAGCATTTTGTTTGAATCTGAGGATAGGCACAAAAAAAAAGCATCCTACAATTATGTATATGCGCGGATATTAACGCGATCAGGTGCCTAATACCAGTCATTCAACCTGGTCGAAACGTCAGGGAATTCGAAAGTATGTAATACCTATTACGTGATCGTGTTAATTCCCGTACGTATACATAATTATATCATGGAAAGAGAAATTTAAAAGTTAGTAGGTAGCATCCTATATTCTTAAGAGCATTTTAATAAAGTAATCGTTTTTGTAACTTAAATGAATTAAGTTCTGTCTGTTAAATAAACATACCTACTGCTTTTGTCGGGTACAAAAGCAGTATGTTTATTTCACAGAAATACGTAGAAAACAAAACGACCTATTCCAGGTGTTTGAGTGAGTGTCTTTGAATCTAAAAAAGAATAGAAATGAACTTTATTGTACATTGTAAACCAAATTACAATTAGATTACACGGATATCACAAAAACAATTTGTAGCTAGAAAGGGTGGCCTTATCGCTAAAAGCGATTTCTTACAGGCAACTATCTTTAAAAATATTAACCTCGAAATACATGAGGTACCTGAAAGCAAATCTGAGAATTTGGAGGCCTCTGTGAGTGTTTAGGAGTCTGAGTATCTAAAAACGATCTTAAAGCATGTCACCGCGTAGCAAAAATGGACCCAAGCTCATAGTGACCTCGGAACATCCTGGTTACCCTCTCGTCGCTACGCCTTCGTAACACGCTACTATCCGCTCGTTTTAACGAGTCCCCCCCTAACGACAAGGCGATAGTTTTTTGAATACGTTGTCGAACATATCAGTTAAACAGAGATATATAATATTGAAAATAAATAAACTAGATGTTAACAAGCGGGCAGGCCCTGAAATGCTGCCTCCTTCTTTCATAAAGCGTTGCGGTGAGGAATTATCCAAACCTCTATCCATAATTTATAACAAATCATTAACTAGCGGCATCTTTCCCAACCGTTGGAAAACCACACATAATATGTGTTATCATCCCTATATAGAAAAGGGGTGACAAGTCAAATTGTGAAAGTTATTGACCTATAAGCATTCTATCTTGTCTCGCTAAAATATTTGAATCTTTGGTTTATAGTCATCTTTATAGTCACATGAAACCTCTTCCTTCAGATAAGCAACACGGTTTTTTATACACTACACTATCGATTCACCGGAGATGCTCTCCACCCTCTCCACAATTATAGTGCTCGTAGAGCTAATCAAACTAATCTCTTCACCCGACAAATTTAAAAAAATAATATATCTTACTTCAGTCCATTAACCCGGATGTCTCGTCAACTTAATGATATGGTAAAAAATAATGAATCGTTTGACATTTTTGATAGTAACTTTAATGCATTTGTGAAAGAACGAAAAAGACCTTGTGAAAAAGACATCCTCCATAGCAGATTGGCCTTGGAAGGTTCTGCGTGACCCATAAAGCGTCTTAATCTACTGACGAGCCTGTATTGCTACTCATTATGTAGTGTTGCTATCTATCTAGCTATGTATTGTATGTCACGGTTGTAATGTGTTTTGTGCATTGAAATAAACAAAAAAAAAAAGAAAAGGTACAGACTTGTAAGTATTGGCCTGTACTGTATGTACCATGTACCTATTTAATGTTTCAGTATTTTTAAGTCGTGATTATTAATTTTTAAGTGTATCAAGCCATCCACTTCCTAAAATGAAGCAGTCCAGAATAAGGCCCTAAATTCGCTTATGTCATTTCCCACGGAATTTCTATCGATCGAAATCTTTGGAATCTCAGGCCCCGACTGCATTCTTTAACTCCCACGACTACTGTATGTAATATGTTAACGTACGACCACGTATGTTCAAATGAGTCCCGTAAAATTGTCATCATTTGACGTATAAAATGGACTAATTAGTATACGTGAATGAATGTAATCAGTTCAGTTACTGACTATAACTTGCCTAACTTTATTTTTCTCTTCAGACTATTAATTCCCTGCCAAAGTAAGTTTTTAAGTTACATGTGTACATATTTTTATATTTTGCGCGGAACCCTAATTCTTTTTCCAAAATAAAAGTAGCCTAAGTTACTCCTTATAATACCAGCTATCTGCCAGTGAAAGTCCCGTAAAAATCGGTCCACCCGTTCCGGAGATTAGCCGAAACAAACAGACAGACAGACAAAAATGTTTGAAAACTGATTTTTAGGTATAGGTATCGTGCAAATAACTGTATGAGCTTAAGAAGAAACTGTTATTTTGATATTACAAACAGACACTTCAATTTTATTTATTTGAATTGATGATGATGATGTATCTGCAATAATACCAGAAAGTAATGACACTAAGCCACTAACCTGCAACCCGCTGGTTACTTGCGGCTCGTAAGTATTAATCTATAAATTTTAATATAATATAGTAGACACGTTGCACATAAGACAAAAAAATTGTAACAAACTGTTAAATGAATAAAGTTAATATTACACAAAAATAAGATATAATGGAACCCTGTGTCTCTCTGATAAGGTTTGACGATTTTTTTATCTTTAGATAATAATTAATCACTTTGATATTAAAAATATGGTATGAACTGTATCGGTTCGTCAATCTGAAAAAATGTTGCGGTTGGTATTGCTGTGTGCCGTGGTTTCGCTGGTCAAGGCGCAAACTACTAACGTTGAACAATGTAAGTAGGATTTACTACTCTTATTTGTTTCACTTTTGACTTTAGTACACATTACCATGAACAGTTTAAGGAATGTGGAGTGCGTTCCCAGCACTAAAGATTCACTAGATTTCATTTTCACTAGTTTCATGGAGTCGGTTCGCGGAATCAAAAAGACACGGTCTCTTTGAATTTGTATATCTTCAAATTAAGTTTTCGACTGGTCTATTGTTCTAGTGGTTAGCGACTGACTGCTGAACCAGAGGTGGCGGGTTCGATTCCTAGGACTTAGGACAAATAAAAGTTTATTTATCAGCTGCCTGGTTACCACAGTACAGGCTCTGCCTAATTTGGATAGGACAGCCGTGTGTGAGATGTGTCAAGTTATTATTATTATTTTAGATTTTACTGCCTTACTCTAATTGCAATATTGACTAGATTAAAGATAGTAATTAATAATAAAAATCATTTCACCAATTTTTTTTACAAAAATATACAATGTGACTTCACTCTATCAGGTATGCTCAATGAAGGAGAGTTGCCAGTGAATGTCTATGTTGAAGGCTGCTCAACTCCTCCGTGCCCCGTAGAGATCGGGCAGGATGCAGTCATTCACCTGATCTTCAAAGCGCGTTAGTATGCTTCATATGAACATATTTGTTTTGGATCAAAGATTAAATGTAATAGATTAACTCTAATCTAGATTTAATCTTTGCCATTTTTTGTATAAGTTATTATTTATTATGGCCATTTAGGCCCGACCTAACGAAATTTATCAAAAAGTAATTATTTAAAAGTGCTTTTAAAATATTTTTACAACCTTTTATTTGATTTGCAATGTTTGTTAGCTTGATCCAATACCTTTTTTTTTTTTTTATCGTGTGGAGACCCCCTCGGGTCATCACTCCACTGGGGCTGCCAGTGAAGTGGTATGTCGGAATCAAACCGACTAGAACCACACGGTGTTCCGTCATAAATAAGTCTATTCATAGCAAGGGACTCGGGTATACCCTAGGAAGGAAGTCCCCGAGAACCCCCTTCCAGTGTAGAGAGGCGCGCGCGGAACACGGCGCGCCACCGTCTCAGGCCTGCTTCTGCTAGAGTAATGGGCAGCCTCGACCGTTACCCCCAGGCCAGCGCTCATGGAGGCCGGAGATCGTTCTGCGCTCTCCGGCGCCTGGTGCCTCTCCTTCGGGACGGGAGAGTACTAGCCCTCTCCCGTTCCCTTTCCGCTGCCTCTTTAGCTGACATCACTTCCTCACTAAAAGAGGCAGCGGATTCCCACGCACTCTCACTTTGGACCGTGGACAGAACCATGGTCTCCAGTGAGAGGCTTCCCATCCCAATAGCCGCCGCGAGGTCACGGCGTTGTTGCATCCACGCTGAGCACTTCACTAAAGGGTGGAGTGCAGTATCCTAGCGACATCACCACGCAGACGTTGGCTCCCGGCCTATGCGACACAGGTAGGAGAGGCTGCCGTGCTGCCTCTCGAGCCAATCCTCCATGATGGGTCTTACCGCCACAATTGTGGCGTGCCCAGCTTGTTCCAATACCTGCAAATTGAATTAAAACCACTTGCTCTTAACCTATGGACGCTAGGGTTTTAACCAAGACACTCACCAAGAATTAAGTTATTGTCTTGAAGATATCTATAACACCTTATTATGACAATAAGTGCCACTTGGGCACTTGTTTAGTTACTTACATAAGTAAGTTACATTCACTTACGTTAACTTCTATATCAAATTAATGATAATTGTTTAAATTTGTTACAGCTGGAATACCTTTCTTTTTAACATTTAAAAAAATTGTAATTAGAATTTGTAGAACTAACGTATCGTCGATAACGTTCAACATACAATAATGTATATTGTATGTAATGTACAAGAAGAAACTAAATTAATATTAAATTAACATCCACAGCTTACTTAATCAGAAGTATGGAGACTCGGGTTGTGGCGCAAGTGCCTGGCATCGGAACATTGGTCTTTCAACTTGAGGAGTTTGGAGTAACCTGCAACTTCCTCACCAACAGTTTCTGTCCCATTCTCCCCGGCGAAATCCTTCAGTATAATCTAAGTATCAATATACCTCTTGCAGCAGCAGGAGCAGGAGCTGTAAGTGCTATTTTTTTTTTATTAAACTAGCAATGTTTGTATGTATGTATGTATGTGCTCGGCACGAATCTTGGAAGCTAAATTAGAACCACTTTCCGATGACCGATTGGGCTTGAATTTGGTGTACATATGTATGTTCAGTGATAATACCATATTATGGTACCATGGAGATGTTCTGACGATGGAACCGGTAGACGGCCATACGGAACTTCTTAACTAAAGAAGGTAAACCCAATGAGTTTTGGGCTCATATGTTTTGTCTTCGTGAGTACTTTGGTGCTACATGATATCGAGGGTATAATGATGGAGTCGGAAGGTGGCCATAGGAACTTCTGAACTAAACAAGATAAACTAATCGAGTTTTAGGCTCGATTTATTCGTCTTGAGGAGTAATTTATTAATCATCAAATCTACCCTAAAATAAAACTTAGTTTGTAAGTGTAAAAGCTTGTTTTAAACATTTTTTTACAATACATTTATAACTATATATATAATATGTATTATAAGTTAAAAACATGTCGTCCTTGTGTTTGTCTGTGGTATTATAACTTCCAAACTGGACAGATTTCAATCAGTTTTTTATAACAATGTTGCGTCGGGTTTTTGTTTCCTTTAAGAAAATAATTTTAAACTTTGCTGCTAATCAGGAATTTGCAGCAAAATTTAAAATGTTTTGAGCTGGTTTCCCGGTAAGGTACCCAGACATAATAGTTAATAATTCATTAGAATAATTTATTTGTCTTAAAAATTATGAAATAAGCTTTTAGCTGTAAGCCAAAAGCTCGGCACAATTCAAGTCGTAAATAAGTGTTGTGGTTACCACCCTGCCGTTTAGCCCAGGTGGGGTGACGACCCGTAGCGGTTTCCACACATTAAAAAAAAATGTGTTGTGGTGCAAACTGGGACAGCCAATTTTCAACCTTTATTTTATTGTAGGTATTTAGGTAGTACCTGACTGGTTTTGGTTCCCGGAAGCTTCCTTCTTAGGGTATGCCCTGCAATAGGCCCACTTATGACGGAAAACCGTGTGGTTTTAGTCGGTTCGATTCCGACATACCACTTCACCATTAGGTCAGGTGGGGTATCCACACGAAAAAAAAAAGTACCTGACTGGTTTAAGGTAGATAAAGCGCGGGTACTCGCCTAATTAAAATTACTATCAAAAACGAGGGACTATAAGGGCGTGTATTTACTACAAATATAATTTTTGTTTGACGGAATAATGAAAATGAAAAAAAAAATTGTTTAATGTATTAAGCGTTATAGAACCAAAGGTGTTTAGTGTGGTGTAAAGATGCTGCCTGAAAGAGATTTTTAGAATCTTTTAAATTATCCCCTATAATTATGGTATTCACGTATGACATATACCTACATGTATTATGTATAGGATATTCATATGTGTCTAGCGTCTGTAGGTCACATCTTGCAGGAGTGGGTTCACGTTTCTGTCGGTGGTGATGGTACCTATAGGTGTATGAGGGTAGATGTAATAAGGCAATTACCCTATCTCGCAAGTATCTTCGACAACTAAAACCTGGTTTTTATTTATTTACAGTTCACTGTTAATATCGAATTATATGTGGTAGATGAAAATGAGAAGCCTATCACGTGCGTCCGCGTACCTGTCTCTGTCGCAGCGTAGATAGCAGCATGAAACGTTCGTCATTCAAAACTTACCGTTTATATAAGTAATAAATGTAATGTTAATATAGTTATGTAACACAATGTTTTATTGAATTTTCGATACATGGTATAACATTTGCATCCAGATTTTCGACAAATCATGATTGAAGTTTGGTGAGTACCTATCGCAAAATGTCAAAATCATCAGACTCCGGTGATAGTTTCCTACCAGAAAAGCCATCGCATTTACTAACTAACATTTTTACAGATATGGTATCGTTCTCTGTAGAACTATAGGCCTTCCATCTTCATATCTTCAAATTGGCCGATGATAAAAATCATAGACTTCTGTAATGAAGTAGTTTAGTGTGTGAGCTCAGCAATATCTGCCAAACGATTCAGACTAGCTGATTGTTGGTCACAAAACTTAGTTAGAAGGGAGTCCTGTTCATATATCTAATATCCTCCCTAAAGGCAGAGAGTTCATCGGAGGCAGAATGCTCTGGGCGGGAGCGTTTATGCCGCGAGATAGTGTTTATGTTGTCAATATCGGTTCTAGTACTATTATGTATTCTGTGCTATCGGTGACAACAGAGCGTGATAAATCAGACTCCGATCTAACTTGGACTAAGTTATTACTTAGGCTAGCCTTAGGTAAGGGTTTCGGCCCTGACATTTTATTATTGCAGTGAGGAACAGGTAGCTACTAGATTTGCAGCTCAACAATAAGCAATTAACAGATTGCTAAACTTATTAGCTGTTGAAATAGAAGCCCTCACTTGATTTAGATGTAACTAGCAGCGCCTCGCGGTTTCACCCGCGTAAGTCCCGATCCCGTGGGAATGTCGAGATAAAAAGTAGCCTATGCGTTAATCCAGGTCTCCAACTATCCACATACCAAGTTTCATCGCAATCGGTCCCATAGTTTTTGTGTGAAAACATTACAAACATACACACAAATGTTTCCTCTTTATAATATTAGTTTAGATAACGATATTAGTCACCTGCAGGCAGTCCTCCTTGCAGTCGCAAGAGTGAGAGGGAAATTATGAGGGGTTCTCTTTCCAGCGGAGGTGAGGGTGTCCACACGGTGCCGGCGCGAAGAAACGGAATGGAATGGAATTATGCGGGTGTTCTCGTTCTAGCAGAGGTGAAGTCACCGGCGCAGGGAGAGGCGCGTTGTTAGCTCGTTGAAGCGAGAAAGAAATTATGGCTCGTTGAAGCGAGAAAGAAATTATGAGGGTGTTCTCTCTCTAGCGGAGGCGTAGGCGTACGCGCCGGCCGCCGCGCTGGTGTCGTTATAATAATGGTGCGTTCAGTCGCACGTCGCGCAGCTTGTCAAGCAGCCCGGCACGCAGCCTGCACACTTACATATTGTGCCAAGCAAGCTATTCACACGCTCGCTAGGAAAAGGCATGCTAGTCAATGCGAATATGAGTGACGACGCAGACGTAGGCCTCGTGGGCCGACATAAATAGGCATGCGAAATGTTAATTAAAACTATTAGGTTTTACAACTAAAACATCATTTATAGTGTAAAAGCACTTTTCAAGTAGCCAAAACTTTAAATTTGATTTTTGAAGTGAAAACATCTTTAGGCACGTTTGTGCACTTTTGCTTTGGGGAAAAAGTACAACTCGTGACCGTCACGCTAATAATACATATATAGATCCAGGGCTCTAACCTAATTTAGAGGGCGCTAACCTAAACGTTTAAGTTTTTACTTCTGTCGGCAGTCCCATGACTGCGTATTTTTTTTTTAATTGACATGATATAACTCTTTTTACGTCGAAGAGTGCTTTTACATGATTCGTTTCTTAGTTTAGTGGGATCTCTTTTAATGATTTTTTTTTAAAGACAACTCCCGCATTAGGAATAATCCTGTGTCGCGGGGGGCTTCACAAACATTCAAACAACGGACACAAAAAACACCCAGACTCGGGACAACTATTTGTGGGTAACACAAATTTTTGTCCCGTGCGGTATGGTCAGGCGTGTAAATAGCCCGACCAGGGTGTGATTGCTCAACAGTTAGCGTACGAGGTGTAGGGAAGTAAACCACTTCTATCGATCAAAACAATCATGCCAGCACTAACCTGCAACACCGACCAAGTCCCGATCCTCCAGAAGGCAGCGAGCAGCGGCGAGGTTTCTACGGTCTCTTGCAAGGTATTGACCGGCCGGTCACGATCGTAGACTGGAGCACTCCACATACACCTTGTAAAGGTTACAAGCGAGTCCAAACACTACACGGCTATAGGACTAACGGAAAATCAGCTTCTTTTCACGAGAAATATAACTGATGTCCGTGGCGGAACAAAATTTTATATTAAAGGCGTCTTCTTTACGAAAAGCGATGAGAGCAGGGTATGTCCGTTTTTTCTTGCACCAATCAGGTGCAGCGCGTTTACATTATTTGAAGACTGCTAACGCCATCTCTTGAGATCGTCGAGTACATTGGCAATATTACAGCAGTACCAGCACTAATTGCATTCGACAAACAGAATGTGGTTTACTATAAAGACTATGAAATTTATAATATAACGAAATATATTATGGTGCGATTATGTATGCATTTTGTAAATATATTGGCGCTCCACCATGCACCCTTGGAACATCACAAGATGTTTCAAAACACGCGAATTTTCTAACTGACCGAGAGTAACACATGCATTATGCGATTAAATAATAAATATGATAAATATAGCGGCTTAAACTAAGAATAAGGTTTAAACTAAGTTGAATTTATTGTGTAGGAATAGGATATAATTTAGTTACAGCGCGTTTGTAAATTCCAGTTTGCGTTTTAACTATCGCCACGCGTACAACGTTATCAGAGCCTCTGAACACATCCGTAATTACTCCTAACGGCCAATGCAACGATGGAGAATTCTCCTGCTCAAGAAGAACAACAGTTCCGATTTCTACCGGTTTGTCGGGAGTAGCCCATTTTTGCCTAACTTGCAACGTGTGCAAATACTCTAAGTGCCATTTCTTCCAAAAGGATTGGACCATACTATCTAACAACTTTTTACGTTCTAACAGACTCAATCGTTGATCTGACAAATCAGCAGCGGGTAAATATTGCAACGGAGTAGACATCAAAAAATGCGCGGGAGTTAACACCTCAGGATAAGGGTCTGACGATAATACGCTCAATGGACGAGAGTTAAGAATACACTCTATCTGAGTAAGAACAGTTTGCAGTTCTTCGTATGTAAGTAACTGACTTCCTATTACTCTATATAAATGCGTTTTCATGCTCTTTATATTCCCTTCCCACATCCCACCAAAATTTGGTGATCTTGGGGGAATCATCTTCCACTCTATGCGTCGAGAGAGCAACTCATTCGACAGCGCGTTTTTGAAGCTAGAGTTCAATAAAAAACTATACAGCTCATCTAAATGTGCCTTCGCACCGATGAAAGTAGATCCATTATCGGAATAGAGACATGAAACTGGTCCTCGACGGGAAATAAAGCGTTTAAAAGCGGCTAGAAAGTTTTCAGTAGTTAAATCACTGGTCACTTCAATATGTAGACTACGTGTGACCATGCAAACAAAAAGAACGATGTACGCCTTTTGCGCATGTTGACCTCTGCGGCGAGAAAGGATTGTCCTTATCGGACCAGCGTAATCTACACCAGTGTGACAAAATGCCTTGGCCTCTGAAACACGGTAATCAGGAAGATCAGCCATTATAGGCGTTGGATGCGTTGGGTTGCATTTAAAGCAAGTGTTGCACTTTCGCAACTTGGACCTGATAACAGTCCTGGCATCCAAGATCCAGTAGCGTTGTCGTATAATAGACATAAGAAGTCCAGGTCCGGTGTGACAATTAACAACATGAAAATGCTGTATTATTAAGTCAACGACATGATCGCGTTTAGGGAGAAGAACCGGATGTTTAGCTTCGAAAGGAAGCATTGATCCAGAAAGTCTTCCTCCAATGCGTAAAATCCCTTGTTTGTCTAAGAAGACGAAGAGGCTTTGCAGCTTTTTTGAAGGTAATTTATCAGCCTTGATCAATTTGATATCTTCACAGAAGTGCACAGATTGAACGGCGAGAATTAACGCATTCTCAGCACTTGTCAACCCTGCTATAGAACGAGGTTCGACCTTAACTTTAGGTCTTGCGAATTTTAATACATATGCGGTGATACGTAGCAACTTTTCCCAAGAAGAAACACGTTGTGCTAACGTACACAGCAACGGCGGCTCTGTGTGAGTAATGGCAGCCAACACATTTGCCTTGAGTTCAGGCAAGACAGAGCAATTATTAAGCGAGAATGGCTTAATCGGCCACTTCTCAGATGAGCTGCGAATCCACGGAGGACCTTTCCACCACAAATCGTGGGTCAAAAGTTGCGATGGAAGTATACCACGCGAAAGACAATCACTTGGATTACTAGCTCCGGCAATATGATAAAAATGTTTAGAGTCCAAGTTTTCTTGGCACTGAGCGACGCGATTACCGACGAAAACTGGCCAACGATGTGGTGAAGAATGAACCCATGATAAAGCAATAGTGGAATCAGAAAATGCGTATATCCCGGCAATGGGCATACGTGTTGCATATGTGTCTCGCACAGTTTTTATTAATTTTGACATAAGTAAAATAGCGCATAATTCTAAGCGAGCGAGCGTAGTGATTTTTGTTGGCGAAACCTTTGATTTAGCGCAAAGAATGCGAGTTTGAATGCCAGACGGGTGGGTACAATGGGCATAAATGACACATCCCAGACCATTCATGCTAGCATCACAAAAAGCAACAAGACGTAATTCACAACCAACTTCGACGCCTACATGACGTGGAATCCTTAAAGTGTCAAGCATTTGAAGTTCTTGCGCAAGAGCGAAAAAACGGGTGCGTATGTGCTCCGGTGCAGGATCGTCCCAATCACACTTGCTGAGCCACAGTTCCTTAATTAACAACTTGGCATAGAGAATCACAGGCGCGACCAATCCGAGCACGTCAAATAGTCGTGCAACCATCGAGAGTATGTTTCTCTTGGTGCACCTTTCATTAATTGCGGCGCATGTGAAATGAAAATTATCTTCACATGGTTCCCATGAGAGACCTAAGACCTTAGAGACATTATTGTCAACATCAAAATCAAGCGACTTGCGGTGCGTGTCGGGAAGCGAGTCAAGTAGCACTGGTGAATTGCTAGACCACTTCACTAAGTCAAAGTCACCCGATTTGAAAAACTTAATCAAGTTGTGAGCTAATTGCGTGGCAGTATCCTCATTTGCAATAGAAAGAACCAAATCGTCCATATACAGACAGGTCTCTGCCACTTTCGCGGCATCAGGATAGAGCGGACTCATGTCAGTAGCCAGCTGTCGCACAGTGCGCATAGCTATGTAAGGGCTTGACTTGAGACCGAAAGGTTGCCTATTAAAGGCATAAGTTCGAATTTTTTCCGATTCGTTGAATCTAAATAAAATGCGTAGGTATTTATGTTGGTCTACTGGTACACCAATCCGTAAATAATATTGTTTTATATCAGCGTTCATTGCAATAGGAAATAATCTAAAACCTAACAATAATAAAAACAGATCGGCCTGTAAATTGGGTCCAATATGTAATATATCGTTAAGCGAAAGTCCTGTATGCGTTTTAGCACTCGCGTCCAATACGATGCGCGGCATCGGTTTATCAGGTCGGACTACTGCGTGATGCGGTATATAATAACCATCAGAGGACAGCTCAGATTCTTTAACAGGACTGAGGTAATTGTTATCAATATAATCCTGAATAACCTTGTTATAATTTTCGCGCACTATCGGTGCCTGACGGAGCTTACGCTCGAGTGAAACGAAACGGCGATAAGCGGTAGCGTGCGAATTACCTAATTCCGAAGGGTCCCTACAGAACGGTAATGCAACTGTATAACGACCTACGTCGTCACGGGTCACGGTAGCCGTGAAAATATTTTCGCAATCTGTCTCCTCTGGTGACAACAAGCGTTTCATGGGTACTTCTTCAAGTTCCCAGAACTTTTGCACTATATCATTAAGCGCTAACGCAGAAAAAGACGCGGCAGTAGGTAAAATATGTTTACGCGGGTAATCTCCCATAAGTACGTAACCAAATGTTGTAGATAAAGCACACGGTGCGCGCGGCCCACACTCGACCATATTTCCTAAGTATATAAATGGGAATAGCTGGGCACCTAACAATAAATCAATCTTGCCCGGAATATTCCAGCTTAAGTCAGCGAGCGGAAGGTTACGAAAATCTAGGTCGCGATCACAATCGATAAATTTCGAAGGCAATTGATCCGTAATGCATTCTACAACAAGCGCATGTATAGTGTATTTCTGATCCGGATAAATACGGGATTCAATGTCTAAATGAACATAACCGATTATCGGACTTGAAGCGGAACCAACACCTTTAACATAGGACTTATTCAACGGTATTATCGGTAAATTTAATAAACTAGAACAAGCAGATGTTATTAGATTATTCTGCGAGCCATTATCTATCAAACACCTAACTACAGATTTGATACCAGCGCTACCCTTAGAGCGCGCGTATACCTGAGCGGTTGACAAAAGTATATCACCCTTATGACAAGAAGTGTAAGACTGTGTATGTGTAACTGGTTCTGTAGCAAGCGGGGGCGCTCGAATGCATGACGAAGTCGTGTGAGCGCGATGAGAAGGCGCGGGCGAAGTAACGGTCGCTCGATGAGCGGGCGGCGGCGAGTACGCGACGGCGGTATTTACCATAGCCGCATGCGATTGCGAATTATTACTATCAAAATGCAATAACCTATGGTGTCTTTTATTACAGAAACAGACTGACGTACTCTTACAATCCGGAAGTTTATGTAAAGTGCTTAAACAATTAACGCAACCGTACTTCGATTTAATAAACTCATATCTAGCCCTTGCGTCTCGCATATTTTTAAACTGAGCGCAATCATATAAATGTCGATGGTTACCACTACACAAACAACAATTCGCGGTAACTGCTGCGGGCGCCGAATATGTGAGAGTATTTGCATTATTAGCGGACTCACTGGCGACAAAAGATTTGGAGGTGTGATGAACGCGCCGGTCGCGTGAGGGCGACGTAACAACAGCAGCGGGTTTCGTATATGACGAATTTCGCGGGTTTGAGCGCTCCAAAATCTTAGCCTGATCTTGTATAAAAGCGATAAGCTGTTGTGTCGTAGGCACTTCCACATCCCGAATCGAAAGTTCAAAGGCTTGGATGGTTTGAGGATCCATCCTTCTCAAAGCGCATTGAAGAAAAATAAAATCAGTTAGATCTGTTATGCCTAATTCTTTTAGAGCTGAAATCGAAGCGGAGTATTTACTAACAAAGGTATCAAGAGCGTTCGCAGTGTGCGAGCAAGTTTTTAAGTCCAGTATATTATTGAGATAATATGTACCTAATGAGCGTTTGTCGTGGTATTTCTTAACCAAACTATCCCACAGTATTTTATATGTTTCACCTGACGGAATAATACCGGAAGTGAATTTTAGTGCGTCGTGGGTGAGTTTAGAAATTAGATACTGTACACGTTGCGAGTCAGAAAGCTGTTGATTCAAATGAATATTAGCTTTAAAAGACTGATAAAAGGTATGCCAGTTTTCAGGGCGTCCGTCAAAACTCGGAATTACTAAAGGTTCTAATTTCACTACGGACTTGATCGAGCTACTGGTCTCGAGTGAACGCACCTTAGAAGTGGTTAATATTTTATTTCTAACGCGTTTAACTCTCGAGTATAAATCATCAAATGAATCGAGGCAAGAATACTCGGGATTGACCGTAATCTTTGATAACAAATTTATATTATTTATTTTATCAACAATGGACTCAAATTTATCGCGTAACTCATCTATCATCTCCGTTTCAGCCAGAAAATTCTCGTTAGCTCGCGTTGATGAATCGAAAGAAATTATACCTTTCGACGATGTGTACATACGATTAATACGTTGAAATAATAATTCTTTCTTTTGATTCAACATAACCAACATGACTTCGCGGCTTGATTCACTTTCCGTCATGTTTATAAAATAATATCACAATACAACTACAAAGTGATAGGTATATCTACCTAGTTAGTGTAAAAACACAAGTTAAATTTAAATCCTAAAATGACTTAGCGTAAAGTACAGTGGTGGAGCGGTAAATAAGTGGGTAGGTATGAATAAGTTCAACTAAATTGAGTATAATGGATATTATTACCAATTAATACGTAATTCACCAAATCTAACAATTAATTATATTTAAGTACGAGTCTACCAATAATTACGTAGTTCTCGTGCGTTTTAAACACAGAATTTACCAATTTTACGTAAATCTGTGAGCGAGGAAAAATGGCGGCAAGAATTCACTAGAATTACGTGAATCTTTTTATGATATGAATAGAAAAGTAAATTCACCAATATTTACGTGAATCACTGGCCTATCCGTACTCGTAAGGACCAAATTATATGGTCAGGCGTGTAAATAGCCCGACCAGGGTGTGATTGCTCAACAGTTAGCGTACGAGGTGTAGGGAAGTAAACCACTTCTATCGATCAAAACAATCATGCCAGCACTAACCTGCAACACCGACCAAGTCCCGATCCTCCAGAAGGCAGCGAGCAGCGGCGAGGTTTCTACGGTCTCTTGCAAGGTATTGACCGGCCGGTCACGATCGTAGACTGGAGCACTCCACATGCACCTTGTAAAGGTTACAAGCGAGTCCAAACACTACACGGCTATAGGACTAACGGAAAATCAGCTTCTTTTCACGAGAAATATAACTGATGTCCGTGGCGGACCAAAATTTTATATTAAAGGCGTCTTCTTTACGAAAAACGATGAGAGCAGGGTATGTCCGTTTTTTCTTGCACCAATCAGGTGCAGCGCGTTTACATTATTTGAAGACTGCTAACGCCATCTCTTGAGATCGTCGAGTACATTGGCAATATTACAGCAGTACCAGCACTAATTGCATTCGACAAACAGAATGTGGTTTACTATAAAGACTATGAAATTTATAATATAACGAAATATATTATGGTGCGATTATGTATGCATTTTGTAAATATATTGGCGCTCCACCACGGTATTGGAACCCACAACATTCGGCGCGGCGTAGTGGCGAGGTGACCACTTAAACCATTGCGCCATCGGTGCCGTCGAATTCACTACCCTCACTAACTTTTGAATATAATTTTTTATTGTTTCCAACAAACATACCAATTTCAATAATGTATAGAGACAAGAATGTCAACACCCTTAGATAGTTTTTTTAATATAGGTCTTCAGTTTGTTAAAGAAAATATACCAGTTATTGCTCTCAAGCATTTTACATCATACAATAAAAGCTTTTGTTATATGAGTTGAGTGACCCCATAACAGTATGCCGTACCTCAAAACCGAACCCATATAACCATGATAAGCATTGGGGGCGGCTTCTTCATTAGCTGTGTTTCGTAACTGTTTTAAGGCATACATAAATATATTTAATTTACTGCATATCGGATTGATATGTGATTAGTTACAATTCTCTAATCATCAATCAGTCAATCAATACTAACTCTAATCCTAAGAAATGACACTATTTTGTTTCAATATTTTTTGGCCATGATAAACAATATTAATTTTTACTAAAAGAATAGTTCAGAAACATCTTTCTGAACTCTTCTTTGGCTTTCGATTCGTGCATGATAAACGTTCAGACCATTCCGAGATATTTGTTCATTTGGTCATCATCCTCCGCGCCTATTCCCAAATAACTTGGGGTCGGCTTTCAGTCTAACAACGATAGGCCCGAACTTCGATATTTTACGTGAAGCGACTGCCATCAGACCTGAACAATCCAAGCACTAGGCGATATCGAAATTCTGTAGTTAGACAAGGTTGTCGGTCCAACCACCCGTAACGACTGCCACAGATGTTTGTATGGCACCCGGGACCGATGGTTTAACTGGTATTACTTTAACTTTGTAATGTGCTAACCTACTCGGTTACCACTTAGCCACGAGCCCCTTGATATGACATGTGTATTAAAATAATTAAAAAAAACCGGCCAAGTGCGAGTCGGACTCGCGCATGAAGGTTTCCGCACCATCGTACAAAATTTAATACTATAAGCCAAACAAAATACGTCTCTAATATGGAAGCCCCTTTAATTTTTATTTTATTGTTATTTTTATTATTCGTTGTTATAGTGGCAACAGATATACATCATCTGTGAAAATTTAAACTGTCTAACTATCACAGTTCATGAGATACAGCCTGGTGACTGGTGACAGACGGACAGACAGACGGATGGACAGCAGTCTTAGGAATAGGGTCCCGTTTTACCCTTTGGGTACGGAACCCTAAAAAACACGAGCAGTGAGCAGCAGCAGTGCATGTTGAAACGTGTCTTGTTTACAGTCCTCAACGTCAACTAGTGTGTCAAAGTCACACGTATCGGCATCAAATGACAAAAAAAAACTTGAGGTCCCTATCAGTATTCGCGTATCTAGACACAAATAATCCGTATTCGTATCGTATAATACATAAAATTTATTGTTTAAGTAATTTTACTAATTATACTCACTTAACCGAATGTTTCCTATTTGTTTTCAATTCAAAATATAAACCCGTCCACCTTTATTAGCTCTTAATCATACTGATCCTTCCATGTATGTTCGTGGTCCTGGCGTACCTGTACCTCAATTGGGCCATATTAACTTTCCCAACAGTTATGTAACAATATTTATAATGGTCAGACAATGTAGGTAATAAATAACGAAGTTTGTATAAGTATTTATCACATAGCCCGATTCGACATGTCCTCTATACTAATATTATTAAGCTGAATAGTTTGTTTGTAAGGTTGAACACGCCAACCTCAAGTTCGAACGGAAAAATTATTTTAGTGTTGGATAGTCCATTTATCGAGGAAGCTATAGGCTACGATGCTACGACCAATAGGAGCGGAACATCAATGACAAATTCTGTAAAAACGGGGAGAATTTCTATTTCTCTCAAGAGACGCAGACAAAGTTGCTCGGGTTAACTAGTTATTCATATTGCCCGGGACTTATATATACTATAATTTAATTGCCCCAAGTAACCTCTTATGAGGATTACAATTATTGCAATGCGTTTCAAAACATTGCTTATAAACAATATCCGTCTGTAATTAAATAATGCACTTTATTCACGTCGTAAAGAAATATTAGGTGACTCCTCCGCCTGAAAATAATGCAGTCTATCAATAATTTATCTTTATATTTGTAGATATCTCACAATTCCTCATAGTATCATACTCGTACCACAGATAAGATAATAGTGCCATAAGGCGATCTGAGCAAAGGATGTTTCCATTCGAAGATTTGCCGACAACAGTAAAGAAGGTAAAAAGATGATTGGCTCATTCTTTGGACGGATGGGTCATTTCCCAACAAACTCTTCTAGAAAATAAAATAACTGTTACTGCAGATTGGTATGTCATATCACATTGTCTACCAGTTGTCTTGGAAAATGTTAGAAAGCGTCCAAGAAGCAGGATCCTCCTCCACCACGACAACGCTCCAGCTCACTCCGCGAGATGGACTATCGAATATTTATCTAAGGTGTGGAGCTAGTGAGTCATCCTCCTTATAGTCCCGACCTGGCACCTTGTGACTTTTTATTTCCAAACATAAAAGATAAACTTAAAGAAATTTGTTTTATGAACCCTGAAGATGCCGTGGCTGCATTTGAAAAAGGTGTAAAAGAGATCCCTAAAGAAGAGTGTACTCACTGCTTAAGTCAATGGTTCCATTGCATTGCATTAAGTACCGTCGCACGGTACTTAGAAAGGAACGGAGAGTACCTCGAAAAGCAATAAAAATAACAGTAACAGGCTTCTTATATCATTCCGTTTTTTATTTTCTAAAAACTTTCAGTGTTAGACCCCCGTAAACATTAACATGACTGGCCTGTTGGTCTCCCTGACTGCTAAGCCAGAGGTCGTGGGT
This sequence comes from Callimorpha dominula, assembly GCA_949752705.1. Lineage (NCBI taxonomy): Eukaryota > Metazoa > Arthropoda > Insecta > Lepidoptera > Erebidae > Callimorpha > Callimorpha dominula. The sequence goes on along the minus strand of OX457009.1, from coordinate 8,142,019 downwards.
TCGATTCCCACCCAGGACAAATAATTGTGTGATGAGCACGATAATTTGTTCTGTGTCTGGGTGTAATTTATCTATTATATGTATTTAGAAATATATAAGTATGCTTATCAGCAGTCTGGTTACCATAGTACAGGCTCTGTCTAGTTTGGGACCAGACGGCCGTGTGAGATGTGTGAAGTTATTATTATATGTGTGAAGTTACTTTTCAAACTCTGAACACTCATGGGACGAACTTTTAAGATTGTCACCAGCCTTGCGCAACTCCCATACAAAAAAACAAATGTATGAAACAGGCTCAAAAAAATATGGCGCCTATTTCTATATATATGGCTCTATATGGCTATTTCTATATGGCTCTTTTCATTTGTTTAATTGTCAATTGAAATTGACAGTTAAAACTTAAGAGTCAGCCTGTGACCACGGCAAGTGCAACTTAGTCGAAACGTCAGGCAATTCAGAGGTATGTAATACCTTTTCGTGATCGCGTTAATTCCCGTTTAAATACATAATTATATCATGGAACACGAAAGTTTAAAAGTTAGTATCGTTATTGGTATAGAGAAAAAAATAATTTATTATTAGAAAATCCTTTATTTTGTTTTAAAGAGAAAATATTTGGCCAATAAACAATCCTCCAACTCTATTCAACAATTCAAGATAATTACAAACGCTGAGTATGGATACTACCAGATCAAATTAACTTTAGTAGAAAAAATATTAAACGATTTACAAATACACACACATCATGAATCATTAATTTTCAGCTTTTACGGACAGCATCTAAACAGTTTACCAGCACTATAATGTCTACATAAGCGGGGTACCTTGGATACAAATAACCCATCTATTGAAGTTCCTTTAAAAATATGTAAATTGTGTATAAAGGGTGTGAGCTAACTTAGACCGCATTAGCTCACGGAACGCAATACGGGAGTCTCATTTTTACTAAATTGATCACGAACTATTAAAATGACCTCTGGGCTAATGTCTCCGGGCATTCTTACAATTCAAGAAATTCTAACAATATTAAGTGTAGTGTACGAAGATATTAAAATAGGGTTATAATTAAATGAGGAGTGCGTGTGTCGAGATAAACCTGCCTGTCACATAGCAAGTTGTTATATTCCACTTTTTTTTAATTTTTAGGATTTCATATTACTTGATCATAATGAAAATGAACATAATCTTAATGTAATGGAGTTATGAGCAAACAAAAGAAAGTATTTAAATACTATAAGTCGTCTATTCTTTTATCACGTCCCAAATCGGTTTTTTAAATTACTATTTTCGAGTCAATTAGCCCGTATTTAGTATAGTCATAAAACAATCAGTGAAAACTACAAAAAGTAGCTAAATATGCACAATAAATCTCAAACGCGCATAGTCAATACCATCAATAAATGAAAATATTGAAGTAAATATTGTGGTTTTTAATGTTAGGATTGAAAACCACAGTATATACTGGTAAATAGCAAAAGCGCACCTGAATTGCGTCACTGTCTTTTTTTAAAAGGTGGTAGTGGTGCTATGTGCCGCGAAATCGACTGATTAATGTTTATTTATTGCACAAGTGCAAAATGTCTGCACTAGTACATTTTAAAGAATGTGATATGATACCTCATAAGGACAACAAGAAACAATACAAATCTGGATGACAGAATCATTACAATACAAAATATAGTTTACGTCAGTCTTCACAGACTACAATTAAAAAATTAACATTGAGAGCTATAGCATCATATTTTAATTTGCCCATATGTGCAAGATATAATTCAGTCCATAGCCAAGGATAACTAAACAAAGGAACATGACCAATTAAGTTATATAAATGCTCGAAATATTGAGTATACATACAAATTACTACTACTACCTAATATAATCTTACAAGAATGTATCATAAATCACAGATATTTTATACTAAACCAAGGTTTGATAAGTCTTAGGCATATAACTAGAGGCCACAACTGTTTTCATGGCCTAACTTAAAAAAAAAACTAAGTGAAATAACCAAATATTACTTACTGAATTGTTTACTACTACTTGTTACACTTTGTCAATAATGCGATATCCACATACTTAAATAACGATAAGTATTTTCTAGTACTAGTAATATTTGTCTATTTTACCTTATATTTGTAAAGTAAAAAATACCTTACTCGAGATCGCCTAACGATTTGTAAGCACAACACAATGATTACCAACATTACGAAATACTAAACAGCTTAAACTATAGACGTTGATCGTTCAGAACAGTTTGTACGATATTTACATTTTTAACTCTTATAATCACTGGATATTTTTATATCAGTCACCAAAACTCGTGGCTCAATATTGAGATGTTCACTTAACTGTTTTAACGAGAATGGCATCATCATGTTACAAAATGGCATGAGAGTTGTTACATTGGCATATTCTTGCAGTGGTGGAGGTTTTCTACCGTAATACGAGTACTCATCGTTGAAAATACTATGCACAGTGTTTGGTAATTTTGTAGTAGATTTCTTAGCAACGGAATTTGGAAGTTTTGTTGTCGACTTTCTTGCACATCTTTTCGGTATAACAGGATCCCCATCACTTCCTTTAATCTCTGACATACCAATTGGTGACCACGCATTTATTTTAAATGGTAGTGTAGGGTGGGCCGCCAAGTGATGCAACCTGCAATCTTTTATATATTTAAATTTGGTATCGCAATATACACATTTATAAAGTTCCCTTGTGTCGACTCCTAGTTTGTATAGAACATAATTAACGGGCTCCCCAGGGTGTGCTGTATTCTGGTGTTCCGTTACAGATGTAGAGTCCCGATACAGATTGTAGCATATGCAGCATTTGTGAACAATTAAACTGCTCGAAAATTCCGGCTTCACGTTGTTATGTAAATGTGTAGGAGTGTCAGACTCTGGGATGGGTTTTTCACACACTAAACATATGACGGTTGTGTTGCTGTCTGTTTTTTTCGCCTCAGGAGGCAAGTCCGTCGTCTTAACCTTCATAGGTTTGTTAGGGTGCATTTGTTCTACATGTCTTGTCACAATTTTTTTAGTGGAACCGTCGAACGGACAATAGCCGCAAGTGTAAGCCCTTAGCCCGTAGTGTGTCAACACATGAATTTTAACATTATTGTAGTATATACTTTTATAGTCGCAATGTGGACAGTGCTTTTCAGCTTTCTTTTTAGCAGGCAGTTCATCAATAACGAGTTTCTCATCGTCACTTTCCGGAGCTGCTCGTTTTCGTCTCACGTGTACTTGATCAGGAGTGGGCACTCTTTCCTCATAGCGGACGACGAGAAGGGAATTGTCATTATCTGGAACAAGCTTTTCAGGAGTGGGAGGTACCGAGGCTGTGGGCATATCTTGAATGAGTTGTTTCTGTTTCCCTATAGTTGTGGAGACCCATGTAGCCCGCATAGCTGGATCTCGTAACGCTTCTTTGGGCCGGGAAGGGTCGTCATGGCTCTTGCAGTGAAACTGAGCTTCATGGTAAGTCTGGAAATTCTCCGGGCAGCTGGTGCAACACCACCTAAAAATCATTGGTGTTAAATATTAGAGTGGTTCTTATTTTAGGTAAGTATATCTAATGTTTTAAAATGTTAAAATGTGTTTTCATGAAATAAATGTCAATAAAAATTAGTAAGATAATGTCGGGTATTTTTTTACTTAAACTGCTACTCCCTTTTTATATTTTTTACCTTGCAGTTTAATTCAACTTTTTTTAAACTGATTCTAAATCGATTGCCTGGAAGTAGGCCTAAATTCACATTTTAAGAGTTCTCTTGTCGAGGATGAAGATATTATCCTATCCTACTAATATTATAAACGTGAAAGTTTGTGAGGATGTATGGATGTATGGATGTTTGTTACTCTTTCACGCAAAAACTACTGAATAGATTTTAATGAAACTTTACAATAATATAGCTTATATATCAGAATAACACATAGGCTATAATTTATGAAGATATTGTGTATATTGCCCAAAATATAACGATAAGTGTTAAGTAAGTCAGAAAAAAATCTGTCATCTGCGAGCTATTCTGGCGTGCGGTGGAAAAACTGTAAGAGTTACAAGAATATAATGTACGGTGGGATTGTTTCTCCTAAATAGTTCTACAAAAAAGTCCGCGACAGTATATATCTATCTTTTACGTGTAAGCCATTATTACCAAAATAGTGAACCATAAATTTAATAAAATTTGATTTTTTATTTTCAATTCACATTTAGCAGTAACAAATTGATTTTTATCAAAAAAAATACTTTTATCGTTTCTGATATTCAAAGTATATAAACTTTGTCTTTTAAAGTACGTAATTTGGTCAAATATTTTAAAAGTTACGACTATAATACAAAACTGCGGGCGAGGGGCGGGGGGAACTCGGGCAGGGGCAGACGCACAGATAACTATATAGGCACTTAGGCAGACGCGTGAGGGCAGACGTTGTTGACGGTTGTGTCCGTAATGGGAATTTTCAAGACACTAGCGATTTGTTAAAAGGCTCTGTATACATACATTTCTATAATATACTAGCAACCCGCCGCTGCCTCCCACGGGTACAAATTATACACCTAAACATTCCTCATGAATCACTCTATATATTAGTGAAAACCGCATGAAAATCCGTTCAGTACACACCGTTTTTCAGTTTATCGCAAACAGATAAACAGACGCGCCGGGGGACTTTGTTTTATAATATGTAGGGAAGATATTCAATGTGAAAAAAAAATTGAAAGTTTGTGAGGATGTATAGATGTTTGTTACTTTTCGCGCAAAAACTACTTAACCGATTGCGATGATACTTCGTATGTCAGATAGCTGGAGACCTGGATTAACACATAGGCTACTTTTATCCCGATATTCCCATGGCATCTGAGTTACGCGGGTGAAACCGCGGGGTACAGCTAGTACATCATATAATTATAAAAACATTTCCTATTTTTGTTTTTTGTCAAAAATCAATCTAGTTTATTTTTGTCTTATGAAACCTATGAGAGTTAAATGAATGACACCACTTACCTTATTTTATTTAATTCCATCTCCAAATGATCTCTCATTGGTACTTCATCCTTGGACAAGTAACCGCACTTTGGACAACAGAACATTATGCAGTTGGGCGAGCCAAATGAGCCGAAACTTTTCTCCAAGTCCTTATCAGAGTACTTTCCAACATTTTCCTTTGGAACGACAATTTCGGTGGAAGGACCCGGTTTATTGTTTTCAACAACAATTTTTTGTTTTGCCAGGTTCTCTTTGTGTTTATTTATGATGGAGACCTGGTGTTCCAGGACACCAGTGACCCATCTTTCAATGTTAATGTCGGTGGGCAGTTCGATGTGGTCGTATTGTCTACGATGCTCGGACGACATATGGTCAGTGAGCCCAGCTTTGTGAAACGCCTTGTATGAACAAAGGCCACAACTCCATCTGAAAAATATTTATGAATATAATTAATGGTAAATATAAATGCAAGTATGAGTCGAATTGTTAAAAGGTTGAGTATTAAGCTCCAGTGTAATAATATATTGGTGGGTTGATGCGACAGAAGAGTGTTTTTAGTTTTTTTTTGTGAGAAATCCTCCATGGATACCACCTACCGAGGTCTCGACGATGTCGTTATATCGGGACAGTAGAAAGTAAAGCCACACGGTGTTATGTCACCGGGTGTCTTTACTGGAAGTTCATAAATAACCTAAGAAAATAAATACCCGAGGTTACTATAGGAGCAGGTGCAATTTCGTTCAGGCGCAAGCGTGACACGCCGCACCACTCTCGCAAGCATGCTTTTTCTAAGGCGACAGGCTAACCTACCTTAGTATATAATATACAATATAATGCGAATTTATTCTTAAAATTAATGTCCCTTCGGTTTTTACTATACTCCGTTTTTGTCTTTCCGTACCCAAATTTACTCGTGCGCTTCGATCATCACAACTTTTACACATCAAACATTTAACACGTTTCAGAAAAATTTACAAAATTATTGAAAACACCCTTATGAACATTTTAAATGTGCGCATAGACTAGGGTCATGGGGGGGGGGGGGGGGCGGTGGCCCTTCCAATTATAAGGAACTAGCTAAGCGACTGATCGACACTTCTCGTGACCAGAAGGCGGGTATTTTTCTTACACAGAGAATTAGCATTGCCATTCAACATGACAATACCGCCAGCATTCTTCGAACACCGCCAGTAGGCGATGATGCGGAGGATTTTATGACGCATGCATGTAAATAGTTCGTATATATATATATACAGCGTGTAAGATTGAGCTACGCGAAAAATTTCAAAAACCTCTTTCTGTTTATACTTATCACAATACAATAGTTCATCATAAAAATGCGAGATTAAGGATTATAGTTTAGTTAATTTATAAAAATAAATTTATTATTATTATAGTCATTAGTTTCATTTGGCGCTACGCAATGTATGCAATCACCTGCTTCAACGTTCGGCGCCGTCGAAGCAGGTGATTGCATAAATGTTGTTTAATTGATTACATTGCAGTTTTTTAGCATGGGGTATTATTAATTTTTTTCGGTAAAATGTTCTGTTTACTCATTGTGATATCACTTTTAACCAGAATAAAATTTCAATTATAAAAAAAAAAATATGAATTTTCCGGCAGAAAATTCCAATGACTTTTGACTCAGAATGATGGTCTGAATACACCATTCCAATATTCGGTAAGGGGCTTCTTACACCCTGTATATACTGTTATTAGGTTTGTATGTACAGTATTCTTTAACTAAATGAAAACCTAAAACCATGGTTTTATGTTTTTAACATTTACCATTATTTTCAGTAATGATATGAAAACATTTCATTAATATATTTTTTTTCGAGTTTGATAATGGATACGGTGGAAAAAAAATCCATTAATATTATAGATATTGTTTTAACTATACAAATAATTTCGTCCCCGCTTCAAAATGTTTGTGATTTTGAATAATATAAAAAATTAAACGTTTAAGAAAATCATTAAAATCGGAGCTGGTTCTGAGGACTTCCGAGAAAAAAGCTTTATTGACGTGACTAATGTGCGCTCCGTCGACCCCTGTCCGAATCACCAGGGTTGTTTTTAGCCGATAGGACTCCGACAGACTCCTTCGATTCCCCAAAAGCGAAGGACATCCATGAGAATCTTCCAATCCGTCGGCAAAAAATATCATTAAGCAATTTGCCTTAGCTTTGCAGTTATTAAGCTCAAATATGTTCTTTATATAGTATAAAATACAGAATCATATAATAAAAAAAAAAACATTATTTTTACTTACTTTCTATAGTTCAACTCTTCATACAAATGTGATTGCATCAGTTCTCTAGTATCTTCCATGACAACTGAGCAAAGTGGACATTTATATTTAATTCCATTAGGCTCACAAAACTGTCCAAATTGTTTACACAAATCCTGCATATTGGCAAGCCCAGCACCGGCTGCTTCATTCGTCTCTTTCTTTACTAAGTTAAGATTAATAGTGAGAGGAGTGGTCACTGCGAATGTTACAGTCTTCGGGGTCGGAGACACAGAGGTCTCCACCTTCACTTCGGGCTCTGAAGGTCCCGCCTTCTGCCGTTGTTTCACCCATCGCGGGGTCCCGTCACTGTCATCGGGTATAGAACCTTCTCGGTAATAATAGTAAAAAACTTCTTCAGGTTTTCCCGCATGGGAATTAGTTTGATGCTTAGTGACATTTTCGATAGCGGATGTCCTAAACGGACAGTAAGCACACTTGAACTGCATTTTGGACTGGTGGAACTTCGAACAATGTTCCACCACCTCTGGGCGCAGCATACTCTTAAACTTGCACAAGCCACATTGCCACGGCTTTAAGTCCATAGTGGGCGCAGGATTACTCTGAACAGGCGCCGGCGAGGCTGGTGCACTATTCTCCTCCCTAACGACCATCAACCGCCCGGTTTTATGAATTTCGGAAAGATGCTTCTCTAAAGCTTCACGCTTAAAATGATAATAAGAGCACGAGGAGCACGCGTACAGTGTAGAATCGTGCATTTTCAAGTGAGATACGATGCGAGTTGCTGTCAAAGGCTTAGAAGTATCAAGGTGTTGATGAGGAGGACAGTGAACACAGTGGAAGTCACTCGACCCCGAGTGCAATGCGTCCCAGTGCCGACGCAGCATAGCTTCGTCAACTGAAATATACGAACAGCCCTTAGCACCACATGTGTGCCTCTGTCGCTCCGGCACGTACTTGGGGTATCGTGACGCTGCTTCTGGGGGTATAAGCAGAGTCACTGATGGTGTGTGCTCCGCACGAGACTTATCTGGTGTTCTATTAATTATAGAACTCGATGCTAGATTTACCATCTTATCAAAGTGTTTCTCATTGCTTTCTAAGTGTGGTACAGGATTAACCGGTGCGGTCTGAGGTACCGGTTGTTGCTCAGCGTGAAGTTGCAGATGTCTGACCATATTTAAGCGCACCTTCGTGCTAAACTCGCATCTTGAACAGTATACTAACTGGTCTAAAATGGGACTTATAGGAAGCTGGTCTATTTCTTGTGGTTCGAATCTACGTTTAACCGGTATCGGGTCAGTCTTTGGACCACTTAGTTTCCTTTTTGGTAATACTTTATCTTTTTGTGGTTCCTTTACAGTTACTGTAATGCGGGCTTTTTTGCCCCGCGTCAACACAATGTTACTCTCTTTGTGAACTGCTCTCATATGTTTTCTAGCGAAATTTTCGCTGACTAAAAGTGCTCCGCACAAACCACACCCAAAAGTGTTTTTCTGTGTATGGTCTGCCACGTAATGCAAGGTGATCTTGTCTAGATTCTCTGCCTGATACGTACAATGAGGGCACTGGAAGCTACAAGATAAATCTGTTACGCAACTATATATATGCTTTTTAAAGCCACCCATGTTCTTGCAAATTTGTTTACACTGTGGGCATGTATATAGATTCGCATTAGCAATAATTTTAGATGTTTCCTGCTTTGAACTTGTGGCTGCTTCGTCATCAGAAAGATCAATGACAGCAGCATGATTAGTAGTGGATGTTTCCTCTTCATCACTATCCAAGACAACGACGTCAGTTGAAACGAGTTTCTCTGTGTCAATGGCTTCTGTTTTTAGTAACGGCATTTGCGTATCCGAAGGAATTAAAGAAGGTGCTGTTACGGGATTAACCGTTGCAGAAGCCGTTACATGACCAACGGCTAAAGAAGGAGATATTACTGGAGGCTCGGCTAGCGGAGTAACAGCAACAGGCGGTGTTGGAGTTACAGTGACAGAAGGTGATGGAGGAACAGTGACAGATGGTGATGCAGCAACTGTGACAGTCGGTGTAGAAGAAACCGTAGCGGTTGGTGTTGGACTCGGTGGTTGTACAACTTGAGGTGTCTGAGTCGTCGGCTTAGGGACATTAACATTCAGTACAGGTTTAGTATCTTGAGAAGATTCCATTAATTCTTCAGGTATTTCAGATGTTTGTATTAGTGTCTCAGTAGTTTCTAGTGGAGGTTCGTTGGTTTGATAGACAGGGTGTTGTATAGGTTCAGTCATAAAAGGTCCAATAAGAGCTTCCATTTCAATGGAACGCTCTGCTTCACGAACAGGATGCTCCTTAGTAACGGATGGAGTCACGTCCTTTGCCTCGACTTTCTGTTTAGTTAGGAAGGCTAATGGAAGAACTCTAAGTGCGTTAGACCCATCCTGAAATAATAAATAAAAAAAAGTTAAAAGTAATTTATTTTGACTTTCCCCATATTACGTAATTGGGACTTTTCTTTATTTAAATAATAACATTTGTTTTAAAATAATTAATGCGCTTTGATGATAAAGAGCTACATTGTAGCCTGAATAACAACATAAGTAGCACATCAAAGCTGAACTTTGTTTATTTTCTACTATTATTCTCTAAGTTTGTATTTGTGAGGAGAAATAAACGATTATTATTATTCTCTTTATTCATGTTTTATTTACCATACAAATTACATTTCGCTGATTAAATGCCAAAGGGCCACAATGCAAAAAAACCGAAACTCTTTTTATTTTAAAAATGACATCCAAATCATTATAATTTTTTAATTCGAAAAAGACACCCGTGATTCTAGCGCCAAAAATAGACCAATCAGACAACCGCCTTTTTGGCATTCCGCGACTTTGTTGACTAACTTCAGGACGAAACGGCCATCTTGTCAGTTGTACCCTCGTAGTCGGCGTTAGTGCACGTATTTTTTAAGACAAAGGGCCACATTGCGAGGTAAATCTGAGTTTTAATTAAATTTTATAGACTAAAGTGCCATATTTTGGATTATGGCTGTGTGGAATATAAATATCAAGTGAGTACAACATTATTTTATATGCCAAAGAGCCATATAAGTACACTAGCGTACCAGGATGCTTCATTTGCTTTCAGTAGGTACGCTTGCGTAGCTACTCTGTGCACCAAGTCACAGAATACCAAGTTAGTACCTACCTAAACAATTCGGTATGGCTAGTCTAAGCCCATTTTTTTTTATACCACTTAGGTGGCAGACAAGCACACGGCCCACCTGATGGGATAGTGGTTATCGTTGCCTATGAACGTGTGCAACACCAGGGATGACACACTAGTGCTGCCGACCCTGTAGGAACCTTTTAATGCCTTTCTTGAAGAACCCCATATTTTAGTTTAGACAAGCCATAGGTAGGTACCAATAATATCTGTGCTGCCTGACTCGCAGACTATTTACTGCTGCCGTGGATGACGAAGTCATTAGGAGGGGATAGTAGGGTCTGTGTTTTGTTGTTTGAACCAAAGTATCGATATACGCGAGTGGGAAGTGTTAGTCGTGCAACTATGAACCATGCTTACTATTTGCCACGAGATAATAAACGCATCCGAGTATGTAAAGTTTTCTTTATGAACACACTGGCAATCTCCGATAAAACTATTAGAACCGTTGTAAAAAAAACTTCTAACCTCACGGGTCCTCAACTCAAGGATAATAGAGGAAAACATGGTAACAATCCAAAGTTGAGTTCGGATTTGACTGATGGGGTCAGGTCCCATATTAACTCCATTCCCAGGATAGAGAGCCATTATTGCCGTGCTCAGACACAGAAGGAATATATCGAAGGTGGCTATACAATTGCAGCTTTGCATCGAGATTATGTTGAGGAATGTAAATCCAAAGGAATGCTTCTTGTTGCGTACCAAATATATTACAATATATTTGTGACCGAATTCAATATTGCTTTTTGGTGCCCGAAGAAAGATCAGTGTGAAGATTGCACTGTTTATGGCAACGCAGAAGACAAAGCTTTGTTTCAAGAAAAGTACGATAGGCACCTCAAAGAAAAAGATTTATCAAGATCTGAAAAAGAAATGGACAAGAATAATGTTGACGATAACTTTGTAGTCGCTGTGTACGACCTACAAGCCGTGATGCCATGTCCGAGAGGAGAAATTTCAAACTTTTACTATGTGTCCAAACTGAACCTGTACAACTTCACAATAACTGAGCTTGGTACCAAAAACACTACCTGTTTGGTCTGGCACGAAGGCGAAGGAGGACGTGGTGCCAACGAAATAGGTTCATGTGTACTTATGTGTTTGAAAAGCTTGCATGACAAAGCGAACGGAGACTTTGATGTTGTTTTTTATAGTGACAACTGCTGGGGTCAGCAAAAAAATAAATTTATGTTGGCCATGTACCAACATGCTTTAAATGAGTTACCAAAACTCAAAAGCATTACTCACAAATTTCTGATAAAAGGCCACACTCAAAACGAGGGGGACGCTATACATTCAATGATTCAGAGGAACATCTCCAAGGCATTAAAATCTTCGCCAGTCTATGTACCTGGTCAGTACATCACCGTACAGCCTTACACTTACACTGTTAGGGAACTTACACATGAGAGCTTTTTCAACTTAAAATCTTTGGCTATTGGGAACTACAGTAAGAATGACGATAGAGAAAAGGTGAAATGGGCAGATCTTAAGGTTATTAAGGCTGATAAAGAACACCAGAACAAGTTTTTCTATAAGACTTCCTACGAAGATACTGAGTTTGCCGAAGTCACCACCCTAAAAAGAAGGCAAAATACAAATGCATCTGGATCACGCACACTACGAAAACTTTATTCGAATAAACTACAAGTAGTTGAAGCGAAAAAGCAGGGCATCTTAAAACTGATTAAAAAGAATGTAATTCCAAGATAATACGAATCTTTTTACGCCAACCTATAAAGTTCTTAATGTTTAGACTAAGCATAGGCCTAGTATCCTAATTGATACACTTTTTACCGTTATAGAATATTAAGTACATAACGTTTTATTATATTTTTAGAAAGATTATATCTAGAAACTGATTGTTAAATTAGAGACTGACTTATTAAGACTGAATTAAAATAGTACGTAAGTAAGTACGTAAAATGTAAGTACACTGATGATGATGATGAAGATTAATAGTGAAGATAACAAATTATTGATACCAGTACATTTAAAAAATGGCTGTGCTTAAGTTGTGATATTTCTGCGAAGCTATGAACATTTAATAACACTTTTAATCTACTTCCAGTGTAATATTTAAGTAGGTAAGAGAGTTTTGAATTATAAACACGTTTTACCAGATTTCTAATTATTCTGATTAATGTGAAGTCTATAAATATTGTTCCTTATAAGGCTTAGATGCCATTAACATTGTGATATTGTATATCTGTAAGACAGATGTTTAAATAAGTATAACAAACGTTTTAAATTTTTAGTTATTTTAATAAACACGTGATTTCCTGAAAAATTCAGTAGTTATATTATGTTGTGTTGTCCTTATTCTTTTTATGTTTAGCTAAGATTGATTGGTCTGGTTTTTTCAAGAAAAATGTTCATTAAACATTACTTATTTTTCTTTATGTGGCATTTTATTAAATAAATATTCATAGATTCAAGACTCATTTTTATAAGCAAAACGGACTCATGTGATATTATACTTTCGTAGATGCAAGCTGTTGAAATTAGTTAGTATTACGTTAATAAAGCTCTAAAATACGCATCGAATGATATATAACACATAGATGTAGCACTTATAGATTCGTAAAAAAAGTAAAAATAACGCGGCGAAAACTTTGATGGGCTCTCCTGTAAAATTTACTATTTCCGTCTTGTGACCCTTTAGCATTTAATCAGCGATTTGTAAATATGTACATAAAAAAATATATATATAAAAAATAGTAGACCACCGACATCGGGTACAGGGACCAAGATACCGGTGGTTAGGGCTCCAAAGACAGGAACCTCCTCACTATACGGTGGCCCGTGTCGAGAAGAACTGCCTTCTGCATCAGTGTCCCTTGATCCAACCGTCTAACGCGGGCCTCTTAAGGTGTTGATCGAGGCTCTTGGCTATTAATCCATGAGCAGTTATGACAATCGGAACAATGATCGCCGATTTGACATTCCACATAACGACAATCTCGTGAGACAAATCCAAATATTTGATTTGTTTATCTTTTTCAACTTTCATGAGATTCTCGTCATGAGGAACAGCGATATCGATGATCATTGCACGGCGCTCTAATCGGTCTATCACCACTTATCTTTATTCACTATTATCTTTATGCGCAACAATAGTTCTGTCAGTGATGATTAGAGATCGGATATTCGGATGCATATTTACCTAAAGTTGAGATGTTGGCTATTATGGAAAGCACTTTTTTATCGAAAGAATCCCGCGATTCCAGGAAATTCAAATTTAAGTGTACCTATACTCCGTGAGATGTAATAAACCCCAGTTTGACACAAATGACACTTGCTCTGTTACAACGTATAATGGTTGCTTTTCCCTACTTTTATTGTCAGTGATTTTTGACGAAGCAAAAACAACCTTATTACGTTGTAACAAGTGTCAAATCGGGCCTATTAAACCCCAGGAACTGTAAGCATTTTGTAAGAGTGCGAGTGAGACGGCAAATTATACTTGCTTGTGTGCAAGTAGCGACGCGACAATACAACTGCATTCGTAAATAAAAATATACTAAAAGCCGCTTCCATAATTTGTTATCCAAAAAATAACTTTAGGTAAATATGCATCCGATTATCCGATCTCTAGTGATGATAGATATTACTATTTTCGTTAATAAAATATATAGACTCGAAAGGAATAGGATTTTTTATTGTCTATCTATTGATTTAATTTGCGTAAACATTGAATAAATTATCTAATGCTTCTGTAACAAAATCGGAATGATATTTGTAAAATAATTTATTGTTGTTTAAACAATGAAACCAAAGAACTCATGTAAATTCAAAAATGCTAATTGCTATAGTCTTGGCAAAATTTAAGAACGAAATAAACTATATCTCATTGGTAGTCTGGCTAAGCAAATAATACTACGGTAGAGTATTTATCATAGTACATGACTAAGATACATTACTCTATTAATGACCATACCTACCCGAGTCGCTAGAAATAATATTAATTTATAGAATTACCACCTTGTTAGTAATGATTCGTATATAAGCTTGTGGTTGCATATTTGGATGCTTAATGGACACGTGAGTCAACATCTCACTTTCATTGTCTGCACCGTGAACGCACCAAGTACACTGGTATAACTTTAATCCATGATTCTTCATGTGCTGGACTAAATCAGTAGGTGTTGCAACATCTACGGAACACAGCTGAAAGAAATATATAAATTATTAAAAAAACATTTAGTAATGTGTTTTGTTTTCTATGTTGATCAGGTTATGTGTTCTAAGCCAAAGCAAATATATACATGATTCAGTAACGTATATTTATCAATTAAAAAGCAATAGGCTTATTGCTGTACAGCCAAATGATAATATCATTGACATGACACTAACTTTGGCCATTGTATGCATTGCATTGTGTTTTAAGGTGATATAATATAAACTATACAAACGGCAAGGCGGTAAACGGTGGTTATTACGGCCTTATTACGGCGGTGGTTTTTTTTTTCTTGTTTATTATTAAAACAGCATATATATAATTTTTTTAAATTCCAACATACGTGACAAGGATGCGTAGACGCAGCGGTGTGTCGCTGAAGTAAATGTTCACAAAACTTGTCTGGTGTGTATGCGCGAAACTTACAGGAATCACCATGATCGCCTGAAATTCATATATAATATTGTAAATTGTTCACATTTATTACTGTTTACAAATAGAACCTGCAATTATACATATACTCACTGTGGCCACAAATGTAATACGACACGGCTTCTTCTCGGGTCAGCATCTTGAAATTAGTTATCGGAATAGTTGAGACTGTTGTTGTTCGCAGCACGCTGCCGGGAACCGGCGCAACTCCATGAACTCTGGAGATGTGCGCCCCCACCGTCTGACTAGACGCGGCTCTATAGAAACACTGCTGACAGCAAAAATGGCAATGTCCGTGATTCTTAAATACGTGCATCACCAGGTCGACGGCATTACCCGCAGAATCAAAATCACAATAACAGCAGTTCAACGCGCCAATGCCACCAACTCTTTGATGTGTAGTCGCATGGGCTAGAGCCTCTTCGGTAGAGTCCGTAGTGTATAAACAGTATCTACCGGAACACTTAAAAACTTTCACCAAATTATCTGGAGTCATCATAGCTTCTATAACTAAATAATATTTCTTTGATATAATTTCGGACTGGTGTTCTTCGTATCTCAAAGTTTTCTTTTCTGCAAGTTTTTCTTGCACAACCGCTGGGAATGTTGGGCTCAGCTGAGGAGTTTCTATGACTGAGGAGCCAAGACTCCTCACACTCTGGATTATTGGCAAAGACGCGCTTTCTTGAATCATAGTGGTATCTTCTGATCTAGTAATCAATTCGGAAAGAGGTCGAACGTTAATATATGACTTTGTAACCGGTGGATTCTTCACTGGACATTCAACAGGCAGTAGCGCCGGAACAGGTTTGGTAATTTCTTTTTCTAGAATAGGAAAATTGTCCATATGTTTATCGAGATAATGTTGTAAGCAATCATTGAAACGGTGTGCACCTTGCGGAGTTACAATTACTTTACAGACGTAGCAATAACCGTCCCAGTTTTCAGAATGCTTGGATTGGACATGCTTTTTCATGGAAATTAAAAGAGTTGTCTTAAAGTGATAGTTGCCATTGATGCAACACAAATATTCCTTGGCACCAGATTCGGTAAGACTTATTTTAAAATGTGGACAATTAATAACATCGCTAGAAGGCTGGAGTTCGGAACATTCTAGTGGTTGATTAGTTAACCGGTCCTCTGTGTCTGAAGGCTTATCAATTTCACTAGCATTAGTTGCTAAGCTCTCTTCATTGTTAGAAATTGCATCAGCATTTTCTAAATATATTCTTTCCATTTTTATAATCGCTTCACCAGGTTCACTGACCAAATCCGATGCTTCACTCATATTATCGTCCCCTTCAAACGTAAGCTTAGATTGAATTTGAGGCGTGATCGGCACATTTGATTTTCTCGCAGACGTACGAGTTTTAACTCCCTCGCTGTCATCGCTTTCCGTATTGTCCTTACATTTTTCATTTATATCAAGTAAAGGTTGGTCTGAAGTACGATTACTTGCTTGTAACGCAAGTTGATCAGGCTCGCTGCGCTTTATTAGCGCGCTCAGGGCTTTTTTAGTAATTACTGATAAATTAATTGTATAGACAGCAGTCTGTTCATCGTTATGACGAACAATTACATGAGTTTTAAGATTCTCTAAAGAAATTTGAGTGAAGTTGCATTTTTTGCAAACAAAACCAGTGATTTGCCCTTTGGTGTCTTTTGGAGGAGGTGGAATATCTAAACTAAATGGGCACTCGTTTACATTGACGCATTCAGAGCAGTTCTGCTTGTACTCGCCAGTGTGCATACTTACTATGTGCCAAAAGAATGTTTCCAAAACTGACTTACTATAAGTGAATTCTTTGAAACAGAATATACATACATATTTGTCTGAAGTTATTTTGCTGATTGCTTCGAAATTTATTTCTACGCATTGCTCAATAGCTTCTTTCGCAACTTCAGGAGTCATTCGTGACAACGGAATCTCAATATGTGGGTGTTGATTTCTATAATGAAGTACTATGTCAGTACCAGTGAAAGAACACAGTCGACATGAATAAGAAAACTGATTTTTTCGGAAACAATAACTACGATCTGTAAAACAATTTAGATCCGGCACCGAGACTTCAGACTGAATATCTTCATAGGCATCGTCTGGTGTAGGATCAGGTTTTTTCAGCGGCTCTTTTTTCTTTTTAGATTTAGTCTTTATTACACCAGCTTGCC
The DNA here is from genome assembly GCA_949752705.1 of Callimorpha dominula. Classification (NCBI taxonomy): domain Eukaryota; kingdom Metazoa; phylum Arthropoda; class Insecta; order Lepidoptera; family Erebidae; genus Callimorpha; species Callimorpha dominula. The sequence continues at coordinate 8,124,784 of OX457009.1, read as the reverse complement.
ATCCACGACGTTTGCGTTTAGTTTTTTTCTTCAAGTCAGATAACAATTCTGTGCTACTAAAACTTTTACAAGATGCGAGTGAATCGCTTTCAGAGTCAGTGTTACTGCTGGAACCATCTTCACTGGCTTTTTCTGTTGTACTTTCACAAACCAAATCCGATTCGAATGCGTAAGGGTCCTTTTTGTTTTTGGTCTTTGATTTAGGGCCAGGTTTATGCTTAAAAGACATGGGCGTTTTATCTTCTGTAATTGTTTCAGAGAAATTATCGTTTAAACTTTTAACTTTTGTCTTTGGCACCTTCTTCTTTTTATTTTTTTCCCCATCGGTGTTTTTATCTGGCGTATCTTTAAACTTCTCTAAAACCACTACTGGCCCCACTTCAGAAACAATTTGTTCTTCTTTCGATGGCGATATTTTTTCATCTACCAGTTTAGCTAAACGACACATTCTAATGCCAGTAGCACTCAACACTTCATCTCTTATAAACATTTCTTTTATATCTTCTTGTAATTGCATTAGCTCACGAGGTAATTTTTTTACTTTTGGTTTAGTTTCTGCTGCAGCTGCTCGAGTGATTCGCTTTACTGCAACAATGGCACCTTTTTTTGCTTTCCCCTTTGCCTTTTTCGTATATTTGGTTTTCTTGGCGGGTTTCTTTTTATTTTTAGTTTCAATATTTGGAATATCTATGTCTTTGCATTGGACCTCTGCCTCAATATCTGAAGTTTTAGAGTCATCGTCTTCTATTTTCAAACTATTTTCATTCGTCATACTACTGTCTCTACTCAGTTGCTCATCATCAATAACTTCCATTTCTTTAACATCTTTTGTCTCTATTCTATCTATATCCGCAATCTCACACGACTCCACTTTTTCAACCTCTTGGCCTACATTAGTTATAGGTACATCACAACTCTCTTCGTCATCTGATACTATTTCACTTAATTTTTCAAGTTTTTTCTTGATTTTTTCGTTTTCACTGGAGTGATCGCCTAACATACTAAGTAATTCTTTTATTTTGGATTTATCCTGCAATATGGATAATAAACTACCAATGGAATCTAAGCCAGGAGTTATTTCTTTAACAGAGCTAGATTTAAGTTCGATGGATTCAGTTGAAGTAACTTCATTAGTACTACCAGGTAAATTTTCCTCGTTACTTGATTTGAGTACATCCTCGGTATTGATTGTACTGTCTGGAGTAGAACAGCCATCTAGATTTTCATCCAACTTTGACCGATCTTCATAAAGTTTGCCAGATTCCTCAGTTTCAGTTGTGGAATCGACGTTATTTTTATTTTCTCTATTATTTTCTGCGTCACTTTGAGTGGGTGTATTTCCAGCAGGGTCATTCAAGCAGCTCTCATCCTTGACATTTTTAGACAAGAGTACTTTCCTTAAGCAGTCATTTTCCAAATGTGCAGAAGATGGTGTATTGTTAAAAGCAGCATCATTACTTTTAATCTGATTTTCGTAAGGAACTTCTTCAACTTTATCATTTGAAACTTTATTTATATGTTCTATGGATGGACTGGAGATATTTTGCATCATATTTTCTAAAGTGATTTCTTTAGTGAAGTTATGACCCGAATTACTTTTTGACGTATTAAGATCATTATCAAGGTCAGCAATCAGGGCAGTGATGTTTTCTATTACGGGATCGCTAACAATATTGTCGGAAAACATTTCTAATTCATCCATTCCAAAACTTGAATCCTGATCAGCGCAATCCATATTTTTATTTTCTTTTACAGGACTAATATAAGCTATTCTTTTCGTTTTTGGATTAAATTTTTCTTTTACAGTTACATCTACAGGTTTTGTATCTATGTCCTTGCTGTTTGATTTAACGTCCTTACTTTTTGAATCTGTATCTAATTCCTCACTTTTAGAAAGTACATCTTTGGTTTGAGGGTCATGTTTGTTTTTATCATCTTGTTTGCTTGGTGTGCCTGCATCTGTTTCTTTTTTATTTAAATCTGCATCTTTTGTACCTATATATCTTTCCTTGATGGTTATTTCTTTTCCTTTTATCTCCATATCATCCGAATCGGAGTCATAAATTAACTTTTTGAATTTTCTCGCTTTCCCAGCTACGTCTGTGTCAGCTTCTACCACACTCTTTTTGCTAGATCTTGTCAGTCTCTTTTCAGTTGCATCGCCTACAATTATTTTTTCACATTGTTTCTTACTGACCTCTGTATTTACCCCGGGCACATTATCTTTTTCAAGAGGAACATCATCAATTTTTACTTTTCCTCTTTGTTCTTTTGCATGTAGCTTTTCTTTAGATAGTCCTTTTTCTTTATTCTCATCTTTGACTTTTCTACCACTCTTCTCTTTATCATAATTTTTAATGACAGTATCGGTTTTTGCTAAGATTTCTTCCTTCTCCTCCGTAGTTCGTTTTATTTTCGGTATTTTATAGTTTTTCACGCCATAACCAGATGCCAAAATAGATCCAGTTACAATATTATCATTTGAATACACAATACCACTTTTGTGCACATAGGTATCTAAGCTGTGGCTATCAGTTCTATTCGTGGCTAGTTTACGCATTCTTGGATCTCTATAATTCCTTCTAGGTGAATACGACTTTGCATACTCTGGCTCGCGCTGTTCATTCCTCTTTTTGTCATACACATCTTTTTTACTGTGCCCACTGTGTTCTGAGGCTATCTTTGATTTATAATTATTAGAAGATTCACTGTCAAAAAATCGGTTCCCGGAGAACTTACATGATTTAAAATCAGCTTTTATTTCTTGGAAAGTCCTTTTGTCTTTCTTAGAATCAAAGACTTCTCTACCTACACTAGACGCTCGTTGAAAAGCTCGCTTTTTATTTTCATTACCACTGTCATTGACTTTAAAAACTTGCGTTGGTACCTGTCCCACAATAGGCTCGCGGGTTAACGATCGTCCTACGCTACCAGCTCTTTGTCTTCTCATATCAAAACTGTTAACAAAACCTTGAATTTCATTAGCACTGTCTATAATTTTTTGGAATGTAGCGTTGATACTGGTGTCAATAGTAAAGGACCGCCCAGTATTAGATTTCACAGATAATGTATTATTACGATCTTTCGAGTTATTTTTATTATCGCAAGATGCTTTCACCGAAGATCGTGTATCTTCTTGGCCCGAGTCACGTCCAGTCCTTTTTTGACATATGTATTCACGTCGTGAACCAACCTCTTCATGAGACTTATTGTCACTATTATTCCAACGTTCTCTACCGTAAGCTCCACAACTTTCGTGATCCTTAGATAGCGAACGGCCCACAACACGATCACGTCTATCTTTATCTTTATTAAACTGTCTTCCACTTTGATCAGGAGCAAAGTATTTATACTTACTATTTCTACCAGCACTTAGCTCTCGCTCGCGGTGACGATAGCTTCCCGATCCACTATAGGATTGTTGTGATGAGTATGAGGTGCCACGATAACGATCTTTTTCCTTATAATAAGTTCGATCTCTTTCGTCATATTGCGACTTTGCCTCAGAGTCTGAATTTCTGTTAAGCCTAGGATCATTTATGTAACTTGAAGAATTATAATCAGATCTACCGAACTGATTTTTCAATGAATCCGTACGTCCATATGGAAGATTTGTTTGAGATATAGATTTAGGATATGCAGCAATTTCGTTTCTTCCGAATAACGGTGTAGGTGTAGATGGACCATCAGCTCCTATAAATGGATTATTAGGTGTATTGGGGCAATCAATCATACCGAGCATAAGAGGTGGAGGAGCTTCAGATCTCCCAAAAGGATGGTTTGGTGTAGGGGAACATTCTGATCGTCCAAAAGGATGACTTGGGGTAGTGGGGCCGTCCATTCTTCCAAAAGAATGAGATGGTGTAGGGGGACATTCTAATCTCCCAAAAGAATGGCTTGGTGTTAGAGGGCACTCCAGTCTTCCGAAGGGATGACTTGGTGTTGGTGGGCAATCCAACCTCCCAAAGGGATGATTCGGCGTCGGAGGACACTCTAATCTTCCAAAGGAATGAGTTGGTGTCGGAGGACATTCCAATCTCACGAAGGGATGGCTTGGCGTAGACGGACAGTCAGATCGCCCAAATGAATCTAATCTGTATAAATCTTCTCGTTGGTCCATATACCTATTATTTTGGGGACCATTGCCATATTTATCACTATTAAATGAATCACTAAATCTGTTGTTTTGAGCAACATCGTCTGTTTGGGATTTCCAACTAGATTCCCTCACTTCATCGATACGTGATCTTCGATCTCCGATTGAATCTGTATTCTCCCAAGACATAGAAGCATATACGTGTTGCCGATTTGATTGATCTATTTCAAATGACTGATGAGTAGGTGTCATTTCGTAAGTCCGAGCATTTGGCGTCATTAATGTATTAGAGGTAGAACTAGACGGAACACCAGCATATATTTGCCTTGGCGTCCTCTCAGGGTTACTTGCATGCGGATTAGGGCTTTGAGCACTGATGTTTGGATTTAAATCTCGTCTGACACGGGGATCTATCAACACTGGCCTATTTTGGCTGTGATTCTGATCTCTTTTGATATCAGCTTTCGTTTTATCCACAACTATATCATTATGCGTACTCGTACTTATATTATTGTACATTGTTGGTGTTTTAGTGTTATTTGGCGACAAAAGTGGTAATGATCTCATATCTATATCAGATTTATAATTTGCTAGCACACTTTTAATCGGGTCTACGGGTATTATCACTGGAGGCGTGGACTCAATGTTACTAGAATCTTCATGGTCGGGCGATTTAGGAGCGAGATCTCCGTACACATCACTAACTTCAATATCTCCATCACCATCCTCATCTAAGCTTTCATCCTCATCGTCAAAGGAAATTTTTGGAACATTAAAAAATCTTTCACATTCCTTGTCTGTTAATTTTAAACTCGGTTTTTTTATCTGTTCGTCTTTGTTAGATATTTTATTTAAATGTGACTGTGAGGATGTCACACTTTTTTCTTTATACTTTTCAATAGATATTCTTTTCTTGGGTAATATTTGATTAGCTTGAGCGTTAGCTACTTTAATGACTTTAGGCTGATGTAGAAGAGGAGTAGTGCTTTCAGTACCAGGTACAGGTATTTCACTTAATATTTCATTTTTCAGAGCTTGGAGAATATCAATCTCTGACAAGGTGCTATCTGGTGGTTGTTTTTCAATAGTGCGTTCATGCAATAAGGGTATTTCCGGGGACTTCTCCATGTTTTTTAATGTATTCTCAATTTGCAACATATCTTCAGATGTAGAAGTTTTAGTAACACTGTCGGTTCCTACTTGGGCACAAACATTGTCTTTATTCTTAGATTCTGCACCTTCTGTATTATTCGGTTCCGTTAAAGGTTTGTAGAAATTTGCTTTGAATTGCGAAGATTCTTTCACCATGGTTTTATCACATCCACTGGAAGGTGTTAGGACTTCTTCTGCTGTGGAGACAATATCAATATCATTCACGTCTTTTCCAGGTATTCTAATTTTATTTTTTGTATCTTTTTGAGAATTTTTACCATCATTTTTTTCTTGAGAAACGGAGACCGTGGTACTTTCATCAATATTCGTTATTTTAGACGTTTTCTTGTGATCATTCTTTTTATGTGTCTCATCATCTGCTTTTATTTTGTTATCTTCGTTGTCCCCGTACATTTCTAACTCTGCAAAATCAGTGCTATCTTGTGGTGGCAACTCATTAACATTTGCCTCGGATTTACTATCAGAATTAATTACAAGGCAAATTTGAATTTTACGAGGTTGAGTGTCATTTTCTGAAGATGTTTTAGTCACACCTGGTTCTTTAACTACTAAGCTGCCATAAATACTTTCAATCGCTTCACTTTCACTGTCGGACAATTCACCTTCTTCTATTTCCTCTTTCTTCGTCGGTTCCTTTTTCTTAGTTTGGTTTCTATTTTTATTATAGGATTTTAATATTAAATCAGATATATCATCCTTAGCCCCTGTCTTCTGTAACTCTCCGAGTATTTGTTTCCTTAACTCACGTAACGTATCAATATCAACGTCACCATCACTACAGTTAATAATCCTCGATAATATGTCTTTAGTATTTAAGGAATTTAGGCTTTCTTCGGGAACATTTAGAGTAATGTTTAAATCTCTTTGTTTTCGTGATTGCCATTCTTTAGACTTTTTCTTTTCTTTTTTATAGTAAGAAGGAGAAACCCGTCTAGGCGATTTACGAGGAGATCGTCTGCTAAATAAAGGTTTTTCTGCAGGCGTCTCAGAAGGAGACCAACGTCGTGAACTAGTTTCAGGAGATACCAATACTCTTGTGTAGTTTCGCTTAGAAGCAGAACCTGGTGGGGAACTTTTAATTTCCTCTGTATCTTTGTTAGTATGATTTGGTTGATTTGGTCTCCTCTGGAATAACGCTGGTTCTTTGGTACCTGAAGTATGAACATCATTAATTTCGCTACGCGGTAAGATCTCTGGTAAAGTATCTTGAACGTTTTCCTGACGCTTGACTACAGTTTTGAGTTTATTTCTAACGGCCTCCAAATCAGATTTTTCTTTTGGCGTAGGTGCATCTATTGAAAATCCAGAATCTGTCTCTTTTTTGGAACTTGATAATGTATCCCGCTACAAATAAAAAAAAACAATTGTGTACTGTTATAGGTAAAAAATAGAAAACATGCGATTTAAAAACTTACTGACCTGTTCGACTTTTGCGTATAAATTAACCAAAACCTGTTCACACTTCAACAAATTTTCCATTTTCATTCTAAAAAATATAACAGAATTATTACATATTAATGTGTGTTACATACACGTGTACTACTTAAAATATTTGAATTAGCATGGCATACACTTCTTTTAGTGAAATAATGTTAGTGCAGTAATTGCACTCAAGCATTTCTAGTACTTTCAAAAACAACTTTCTTATAAATTAACTTATAAATACATTTACTATTAAAAGATTTAGTTGCTTGCCTTTTTTTCTTATTAGAAAGCAGATCTCTCAGAGATCGAATCTTATCGAGCTGGGCCTGTCGAGGATTCGAAGATGATGTATTTGTGGACTCCAATCTTGTAATCATATTCTCGAGAAATGGAATGTATTTCTTCATCTCCTCGAACTTGCAATCGTATTCTGAATCCATTTCGAAATCTAAAAATAGGCTTAGAATATTTTATTATGAAGGTATATCGGATTGAGTAACAGATCCAATCAAATTATGATCAAAAAAGTGTAGTTAACAAAATAGACGATTAGTGATTCAAACTAACAAATGCTTGTATACAAGGTGATTTTATATTGGTTTTGGAAAGAAAGAAAATTTAATACTCTATATCAATAATAGAATCGATAAAAAGTATTCGTAAGGTAGAGTCAGGTAGGTAAGGTAGGAGTAAGGTAGGTAGGTAAAAGGTAATGATGAGCAAGTAAAGTATGATAATGGGCTTTAAAAAATATGATTAGTTTCAATTATTAGTATTGCATTCCACTCTATCCAAACTTATAATAAACAATAGGTGAAGTAAGGTGCAAAATTTGTTAATAGTTGTGGAGTTTACTAGATATTTATGTAGTAACATGTTTGTTACAACTTATGCCTAACAGGAGATAATATTTGAATTATTAAGGACGTTATATACACTCGTTTACAAGTTTCGGCGTCGCGAAAAAATTACAAAAACGTATTTCTGTGAATACTTATCCCAATGCAAACGTCAGTCCTTCATAAAAATGCGAGATTAAAGATTTACAGTCATTGGTGTCATTTTGTGTAAATGACCTAAAGTCATTTACACAAATTCGTCACAAATAGTCATTTAATCTTAAAACAAATATGGTTTTAGGTATTATTTATTTTTTAAATTGTAAAATTATAAAAAAAAAGCCGGTAGGAAATTCAATGATTTTCGACTTACAATGATGATCGGAATGAACCATTTCAGTATTTCGGCACGCTGTACCTAACATTCGTATAATAAGTGAACAACATAGCATGATAGATAAATAATTATTATTGTCCCTAGTACCTACTATCAATTTGGTTTTATAGTTATCTGCACGTCAAGCTATCGAATTAAATTAAGTTGGGATTATATTTATATACATATAAAAAAAAGTGTGTGTGTACCAGAGTACACAGGCAAGAAGTGAAACTTCTTTACGACATATCATTTTTCTACTATTTGCAACTTCACGAAAATGGGGTAGATAAGGCTTAAGCCTTTACAATAATAATAATAATAATTTTTATTTTCAGACTAAGTCCATACTTTTGCATACATTATTTATTACATTAGTTTTTATTTAAAATATTAGTAAACAATTCTAATTTAATTTAATAAGACTCGTATGAACCCCTTCATAATTTTGGAGTCATATTTGTCTGCAATAATCTTTACAATGCTATTAGTGCTGTCTCGCACTCTTCTTAGCAGAGAAGCAACTCTCTTTCGAATGATAGCATGGAAACCATCAACTCTTGCCTCCTTAAACATGCCAGAAGCACTACAAAAACGGGGCAACCCTAATAGCATTCTAAAGGCATTATTGTATTGAACACGCAGCACTTCACGTGACCTCTGGGAACAATTGATCCATAGGCTGTGTAGAAAGTTTGACAGTATGCTTTAAGAAATTATAAAACGAAATATATAATCACTCTCACTTTTCTTGTAAATTCACTTAAATTTGAATAAGTCTTTTCATTTTATCACTTTCAAATTAATATATTGTTATTCTTATTTCAAACCAAACTTCAAAACTAATATATTGTTGTTATTATTATAATATATTACATTATATTCTTTACGTCACTATACTAAACTTTGATAAAAAAAGCAACATGGCGCGTAACCGAAAAACGTGACGATTGCTACAAAATTTCTCCCATACGTCGATAAAGAAGTTTCACTTCCTTCAAAAAAGATGTCGAAAATTATATTTTCAACTATTTGGATAACACTACGTAAGTATTATGAATTTGCGACACTCGTTAGCTCCAAATCTAAAAACTTATGTTTTTCGACATCTTTGCTTTGCCTTGATAACAAGGCAAAGCTTTTAAAATGAAACATCAATATATAATATCCTACTAATATTATAAACGTGAAAGTTTGTGAGGATGTATGGATGTATGTAGAAAGTTTGTGAGGATGTATGGATGTTTGTTACTCTTTCACACAAAACTACTGAACCGATTGCGATGAAGCTTGGTATGTAGATAGCTGAAGATCTGGATTAACATATAGGCTACTTTTTATTTCGATATTCCCACGGGATCGGGACTTACGCGGGTGAAACCACGGGGCGCTGCTAGTAGTATATAAATCATATCGGAACTTACGCCTACTGGTCACTAAAGGCAAAGGAATGTGCATCGCAACCGTAAATAACAAAAGTAGTAATTCAGCATAAGCTCTGTGCCTGGGACGGAGTCCACCAAGACAGTGCATCATAATAACAGCGTGACTAAATTAATGTTTAAGTTTGATGAAAGCCAGTCTGTATGCAGACAGAAGAAAATAGCGACTTATGGAGGCAAACGCGCGTCTGCAGAGACTGGGCGGTCCTGTCGCGCCTCACTAAAGAAGTCCGCACAACACTGTAAAATATGTATATTTATAGTTAGTATTAGTACTGATAAGACACTGTTGGAAGTATGCCAACAGCGGAGAACATTCTATGTTTAAAATAAATTATTTCAATTCATCGTGAAATATCTGAAAACCTGATTCGTTATTATTTTTGTTTGTTTGCATTTTTCAAATGTAAATAAAAACAAACCAATCCAAAAAGAACGACGATAGCTAACTATGATATCAAAATAGTTATTTCATACAAATTTCTATAGAACGTCCGTACGACTTGACAGTCAACTACCATATTGCCATGATTCCAAATACAAAACCTAGTTAATTTGGAAAATAGGAAGTCCGAGCTTTACAAAGATAAAATCGAGGGGTAACAGCATCGTAAAACTTACAAATTATATGCAGATTAAAACTCTAATAAATAATTTGTAGAATAGTAGACCACTCATTTAACCCGTGGGGGAACAAACCCGTAATTCTGGTAATACCAGGGGTAACAAGATTATCACTAAAGATAACATGATGATCATTGCAGTCTGTGCAATCAATTACCATTAAAAACTCATACCCTGACCAAACCTATTATTTTTGTACGATTTCTTTTCTAGTACTACAAGTCATAATATTAGTAAATGGCGAAGGGTCCCTATGACACGTATCCTCCTGCCGGCTTCTTTTTGTGTAACAAAGTATGTATTTGTTTCAATTAATAAGGTGCATTTAGACATTCGTTTTCTCACTTCTCTAAACTGTTAAATCTTTCGGCACTTCTGAACATACATAGATGTGGCAAAGGGTTTTAATTTTTATCTCTAAGATAGTTTGTATTACTTATACAATTAATTAAGCCTAAGATTCACTAAAGTTTGGTAAGCCTACGTTTATAATTGTTTATTTAAAAAACATCGATTTTCGGTAGTTTTTTTTGCAAATTGTAAAAAACAAAATATCGGATTAAAACGCACCATAGCTCATTTTTTCAAATTAAAATTTCAAATTATTTCTTCTTAGACAGCCGAGAAAAACTTATAATCGCGAAAAACTATATTGTCGAAACTTTACCGGTAAATTTTTATTCAAATAAGGGGTGTTTCTCAGCTGTTAGAATCTGGGTACATTGACACTAAATAGAAGTAGGTACATCGCGCGCACACGATTTAATTTTCAAAGCACACAAAATTTAATTAGAGATCGTATTGATATTTCTTTAATTATTGTCAAATTCTAAATTATTTATTTAAAAAAATTGTAAGATTTAGAATATTTTTCCCTATAAAGTTTAATAATCAAGGTTTTAGAAAAGAAAAGAAGTTTATTTTACATTATATAAAATTAAAACACATGTAGGGTTTTTTAGATAATAAAATCATTTGAAATAAAAAATAGGCTTTACTAATTTAATTTGAAAATATATTATATGGCATACTACATGAAAAGAAGTAACTCTACACTTGCGGCCACGCGCCGTATGCTATTGCGAGGCAATAATAACCATGGTTACTAACATTTCATTTCATTTTCGCAAGCAGCGGTCGACGCCCGGAAATACTAGGCAAATAAAACGGTAGGTATGGCATTTTTTGTAGGGAATGATTTATCTGTTACGTAGTAACTATTCAGTTATCTATGATACGCTACATAAGTTTTGTGGTATGCAAACTAGATATCATAATATTGTGATTTAAATCATATCCATAAAATCTAAGTAATATTAAAAAAGAAAAACAAATTTGGAGGCGAGGAATCGTTTGTTCGATTTTTTAATTGATTTTCTAAATGACAGTGGTGGGCTTCCCTCCTTATGGCAGTTGTCTAATTATTTTGTATAACAAAAATGTTTCGAGCAAATCAGTGCACTGAGGGAAACTTGTCCATCTCTAAGGTGCATAGAAACTTGGTATATTCAATTCAATGGCGGCAATTTGAATTTGGAGGATAATGCATAGTAGGGCAGGCTGATTAGAAGTGACTACCGTTAAGAACTTTTGAGACTACGAGAGAAAATTATTGAAAGAAGACCGACGTGTGACATATCGACAGATCGAAGAAACCCTCAAGTGCACCAACTCCATTTGAAAGCACAGAAACTTTGTTCACTGTGGGTACCGCACTTGAGGACTGATGCGCTGAGGGAGCTATAAAATATCTAACTACGTCAATCCGATTGTTACATGTGTTGAAACCTGGCTGTATTATATTATAAGTTACCTACCTACTAAACCCCAGAGTAAAGTGTAGTTGTTTGAAGATGAACCACCGCCTACGTCTGAAAATGTCCCGATCCGTAAAAAAGAAAAGAATGGTTGCTGTATGTTTTACTAAAAGAGGAATATTGGCTACAGTTGTGCTTGATATAAAGAAGACTGTTACTGCTGCATGGTATATAGAGGAATGTTTACCTAAAGTATTAGAAGCCTTAAAAAATCAATCAGCTAAAACACTCGCATCTGCCACATGAGTTTGATTACGTCAATAACCGATAAAGTGACAGTGCTCCTTAGAGTAGTATATTATTATCTTCATATAGGTTAATGTGAATTTTATACCAACTGACATCGGATCTTGTTTATCGGTAATGACGTAATGGATCTTAAATGGCTTGAAGCCTTTTTTAATCAATGTCACTATAGTTGTGACCACCTAACATAAATTTGTGATTAGTGTCAATATACATAAACGTAGCTAGTGTACTGCACTGTTTAGAAATAAACTCAACATCTTCATGGGTATTGGGATCCTGTATGTCGATTTCTTATAATGAAGTCCAGGATCGTCAAAAAGCTGGATCTTCTTCGGAGCAAAAGCTATTTCTTTAAGATTCACAAGTTCTGCCTCACTCTGTTTCTAGAATTCTCCAGATTAGACTAGAGCGTCATGATTTAATACTAAAACACAACAAGCGGTATCAAAAGTTAAGCCTTATAAGAGATAACGCGTCTACCTGTTCTATTGCCGTTATAATGATTTGAGTTGAATCAATATGATGGAATTGTTTGAGATAATGTACGGCAATATTTTTTTGACCGTGTCGGACCGATAGCTACTGATCACCCTCGCATTTGAAAGGTTGCGTAGATACTGTGCGGTTCGAAAAAAGCTTCCGTACGTACGCATGCTCACATTGGCAGGAGACACTCGTTATGTTCTAAACGTTTGTAGGCTACGATGCTGTTTTATGAGACAGGCCTCTCGCTATAAAGAGTTATCTGATTAATGGGATAATGGTTAATATTTTATTTTTTAATGCTTTAAAAATAATAACCTACCACCCAATGAGACAAAGCCATATAAATGATAAATGTGATAAATAACTATTCGCACTAGTGAAAACCTTAAAATTTATCATTTCATGGTCAATCGGTACACTACACATTTAATCGTGACTCCGAACATTTCATCACCAAGTCGAAACATCAAAGGCTTGTTCACATTATAAATATCAAAGCTCGTGTTGGCTGATAAAATAATGTATGTATTTGTACTTTTTTACAGCTGACGAACTTTTTTAGTTACATCAAGCCTAATAACCTACTATCTTCTGTAGCCTCCAATAACAACCAGATTTAAATTTGAAACCGGTCCTACCTCTCCTTACTTTTGACCATATGGTTGAAATGAAGTTATTTGTATTTTAACTCGTTTTCATAATTAAATCATAATACATTTTGTTACTTTCTATACGACAAATAGAAAAGCCTAACTTGACAGTCTGGTAGTATGAGGACAGTGCACGAGTGCATTAAATATTCCATTAAAAGAAATAAACTTTCCCCAACGGCAAGGATAAATACGAAAAGCAACATATTGATGAAAACAATAATGAATTGTCATTAATAATACATTTTGTAACAAGTTCTCGATTTGAAATAATGGAATTATCCACCTCAATTATTATGATTTGAAACATCTGAAAATACTTTATGGAGATAAGAACCTGATCAGAGTCCCGTGAGAAGTTGATACAGATGAAAATTAATCGCATATTTCAATCCATTGTGAGTTACCTGAACGCCGGCATTATACTGCAATTGAAACGGCAAAATCACTGAGGAAACCGTGAGGAGACTTACGGGATTTAGAAATTTGGTACGAGTAATACTCAATATTATCATCAGTATTTACTATCGCTACATTCCTCGTAAACTGATTAAAAACAAACAGGTGTAGAATAGTGCAAAAGAAATCTAAGTTAACTATCAAGCACATTAAACTTCTAAATGTGTTATAATCGAGACAGAAAGTAGGACTTTGTTATAGGTATTTTAAGGTAAGAACAGACCATAGCAAAAATGAAGCGTAAGTTTTAAACATTCATTTTAAACGAAGACTGTTGGCACAATTTTACTTGACTGGAAAAACAAAAACAGTTATGACAGTTTGCCACGGTTGTTTAAAAATACTAAGAGAAACATGACACGTCAATAGTGCTTTGCACACTGCAAACACGGCAAAGACATTTAAGACTTCGAAAACGGTGAAGCTTTTGACGTATTCAGCAAAATGACCATATCTTTGTTTTCAGAATTGATTGCTATGTCGATGACTGAACCGTGGCCACCACAAAATCCAGGCTTGTCTCCTCTGGACTTCTTATTCTGGGATATCTTAACAGTTAGCCAATTAAAGGACAACATTCGTCAAGAAATATCGGCTAATTATTTGGCAAATTGCACGCGAGTTTCCGAAAATCGAGATTTCGTTTACAAGAAAGTTTCCGCCTATCTGGAGGGCATTTCGACGATATTTTTTTCATATTTATTAAGTTAACAAAATTAGTCCGTAATGTTTTATTTAATTAAGTGTACTTTATTGTGGCCTACCCTGTATTTACATAATGTTGAGTCTGATTCATTACTTATAACAAACTGTAATTATAAACCGACCGAGAATTTTTCTAAGAACGCTAATAATAATAGGCACCTACAGGACAGGCTTGTCCTATACCTATTGTAAGGGCACTAAGTAATAAATACCTTTTCTTTAAATTGAGTTAAATTGTAAAGCTCGCACAATAGTCATTTATCGGGTACACTTAGTAAGTATGAAACACATATCTACAAACAAAAGATTTGACTCATACTTTACATAATGTTTTCCCCCACTCCACTTCCCCACATTTCATTTCTATTTATAAATAAAAAAGACAAAATAGTCTTCTGTCGCCTGGGCTACGTTGAAACTAGGAACAGGAATAACAGTACCTAGCAATGTTACTTAAACAGTTCATAATATAATTCGCTCTGTAACAAGTAAAGAGAGCGTTTGCTAGGCTACACAGAAACGTTCATAATTATAATGAGAATTAATAACAGTAGGTACTTTAATAATTCGGGCAGGTAGAGAAAAGGTTGTTTCGAAAAGTCTTTTCGAAACAACCTTTTCTCTACAGTGGTGACATGTTTTTATAAAATATCTATGAACAATCTGCCTATGAACATGACATGACAACGTCATCGGCCTTTTTTTCTCAATGAACTTATTAACTAAAAAAAATAACTGTTTTTTCTCAACGAAAAACAATTTATATTGAGAAAAAACAATAATTTTAATTTCTATGGTTTTTTTTTTATATTAGATGATGGTGTGTAAAGAGGACCCAAGTAAATTTTATTAACAGCCAAGATGAACGAATACTATCGGGTTTCATAAATTCCTACTTACTTATTAACTTTTTTGAAGAGCTCAATTCTACGACTACATTACTATTTAATACTAAAATGAGTACATAATAAAATACTAATAAAATACAAACGTGTCATCAGTAATGATATAAAGCAAATTTGTTCGAACGCCACATGTTCTAAAACAACTATTTTTATCAATAATTTAAAAAAATCTTTATAATGAAAAAAGTGAAACCGAAGGAACAGACAATTCTCTTTTACAGGGTAATTTTTTACTCCCTTTTGGATAAAAATAATCTTATTTATACATATTTTCATCGAAACTTATAAATTAAAGATAATTCTGCTGTCATGATGGCAAAGTTAATTTAAATAATATATTTTTAGCCTTTAATCATGTGAGTTGGAAGCTGCTAACCTCCTAACAGTGCACTTTGACGAAAGGCAAACAGGCAGTAACGCGTATTTCCCTTCGGAAATCGGATGTTCGCGGCACAAGTTTTACATTCTGGGCGTTTCCGTTTTGCCACGCGTCCCTCTTAAAATTCCTTCGAACCGTTGACACGCTGTGGCAGAGCCTGTAACCTTGACCGGCAAAGGACCTGAACAACGGCTTCTCGAAACTGAGAAGAATACTGCTGTAATTATAATTTAGTATGGCAAGAGGGGCACAGTGGATTGGTGGACTCTGACAATCGACACCAAAATCCATTCGGCCAGCCCTTAATCCTGACCGGCAACGTCCAGGAATGTTTACACCTTGATGAGTGTCAAAAACCTCTGTAAAAATTACTTTTCGATGGCCTCAAAGGTCAAGTACGCCAAAAACGCACACAGTAGTTTTATACAAAATCACTTAAGGTTTATACTATTTGAATTAAATAGTATTAATTAGGTACTTTAAAGAAAAAGCCCTTTTTTTAGACCTAATAAAATATTGTGAAATAAATACCAACATTGAAAGGACAACATTCCATTATTAAGGAGTATCTGCCTATAGATTGAACATCAGCGTGACGGGTCGCGGAACAACTAATAACCTAAAATAATCTAAATGAGAAACCTGCCACGATGACATAAAAACCAATTGCTCCATCTCATTTTGCCTGGATTATTTTATATATTTTCTTCCTTCTCACTTTGACGATGTGATGACGTTACACGGTTCCATCTTGTTATTCTAAGCTTCCAACCAATAAAACGCTTCTTGGGAATGTATTTATAAAATAATACGACACAAAACGAAACGGACAAAACAAAAGTAGTAGTACCTAGTAGAAATAGTTAATGTCAGATAAAGCTATGCGATGCAAAAAAAATTACACCTAATGGAAGGTTTTTTTATTATTATTATTTTTATATCAATTCGAAAAACAAAGGTAAGAAAGAGAACAATGAGCAGAATAGTCAGGAATTTTAAAAGAAATTATACAATAGCGAAACCATTGAAAGGGTTTTCGACCTACCTTCAGCACAATGCACACAAGACTCAAAATACCAAAATACTAAGTTTTTTTAATCTTTAATAATTTAATTTCACCAGCACACTGTCTTAACGTATAATCATGATTCTCTCTACAACTGCAACCGTACATATATCAGCAACGTAATACAGCGTGCCGTTCGTATCGTGGCGTCGCAAGAAATGAACGAAACAAAATGGCGCCCGTTGCGCATCGCCTTGCCTTGTAAAGATTCAATAGGTTTAAATACTTATTATTCAATTGATATATATTTTTTAATTTAAGTGTTAATATTGAAGCATAATTTTAATTTCCATATTTTTAATGTAGTTTAATAACATTTATAAAATACCATGACGGATATTTCATTTTATGCATCTTCCATCCTATACAATTACAGGGGAACCCAAATTTAATGTTCACGGCTTGTAGTAATATCAGATCCGTCAGGATATTAGTGTTCTGTGATCACATCCGTCCGAGCGTGGTTTGGTTGTTGAATAGTTTACGTAGGTACATAAAAGTAGCTTGTTGTACTTGCAGGCTAAAATGATCTTACTTCAAATGATGCATTTAAAATAACTTGAAGCTCTAGTGCTATATATTATATCTATTTTCTTTAGTATTTTCAAGACTATTTTTACCAGGCACATACCTCTTTATCCAAGTCATTTTAATTTACGGCCGATGGCCTGTCTTGATCCGCTTGAGCAGCTAATAAATATCAAAAAATAAATGAGTAGACAACTAACATATCAAAACACTAAACACTGTAGGTACGTTATAACATATGAGTACTAGCAAAATATATATATATATATATTATAAAACAATCATGGAAGGGCCAATCAATATCTTACATAAGTTTGACGTTCAATAATATAGCAATGGGTATGGTATTAAATTAACCTACCTACCTACTGCTCCTGTTACTTTACTGCGAGATTTATAGGTTTTTTTAATATTTTCTCACTCCGCGCAAACTAATCAAACACTGCCCTACATTACTCCTAACTTTAAACACGAAATGTTCACGACGCCATCATGCATGTGTAAATACCACAGCGCGTGTGTGGCCAAATTACGTAGATATTCAAATTCACTAACCTTTAAAAATTAACAAAATATCAATAATCCTAAACTTCTTAAACGTGCACTCCTTCAGGTAATGTGCATTTTAGTAGAAATGCAAAATGCATTAACTTGACTAGGTTTAGAATCCTGTTTTCTTTGTTCGTCTCTGCCGGGCACGGACGGCGACTGTTAGCGCGCTAGTAGTAGCGACACAAGGACGGCAAACGGCGGCCCACGCCCCACCGCGCAGAGCGACGGTTCCACCAACAGTATTGAATACTTCGTCGCATTCGAAATCATTCGGCGGCGGACAGCCGTTGTGAAGGCACGAGGCGCGGCTTGTGCGCTCAGTTGCCTTATTATTTTTGTAACCTCTCACCAGCGCTATATCTCACTATGTTCCATCTTTACGCACTGACAGTGGTTTACTTTCGTTGTATACACTGATAGCTCAAGACTAAAATATTCGTGTGTTTTTCGGTAATCTTTTGTTTTACGGCCAGCCAGAAAGAAATTTGTACTGTATTCCAGCCATCTATCAAAACTGCGCAGTTAGGTAGGTACGTTTTATGATTAAATGTGAAACTGCCAAGCTGACGCAAGAATAGAATCAGTGAAAATGATAAATAAATTACATAATAACATGCGGTACCGTATAGTAATTGTTAAAACCTGTTAATAAATAGTTATAAGCATGCATCATTGCGTCTAGTGAATAAAATGAGTGCTAGGTGCTTGCCTATCCCGTTTTCATTACGTGCATATGTACCAAGCCAAGCTGTCGAAGCCAAATCGTCAGAATATAATACGGTAAACCCATGAATCGCTTTCCGATTTCTGATTATTCATTATCAGTATCGGATAGAACTGCACTGTTCTAGTTCTAGGTATTCAAAGGTATGTATATGCTCATTAGATATCGATAAAAGCTGAAATGAAAAGAGATGAAATCGAGATAATAGGTACGAAACTAAGAGAACTCTTGATTCCGATACTTGTAATGGCTAATAACTAACCTTTTCAACCTTGATCAGTGTAAAAGAAAATGGCACAACAGAAATACTAGGTACCTATGTAAAAACAAAATTCCTGAACTGGCTAGAATTACAAATACGAGCAGTTGTGTTGATCTATAATTTTTAATTATAATAATTATTTTTTATATTGACGATTTCGAATAGTTGATGATCAATTTTATGAAATAAAGATATTGAATTCAAATTCACGGCATATACTTACCGCACTTGTACTACTGAAGTGGCAAACAAGCAGACGGCCCGTCAGGTTATCTAGAACTAGCAACCCGCCTCGGCTTCGCATGGGTAGCAGAGACATCAACAATCATTATCAATTTTACACCTAAATCTTCCTCATGAACCACTCTGTCTATTAGGTGTGCGTTCGCGCAGCGGAATGTTGTTGAATTTAAAGATTTAAAAAATGCAGATATTTAGTGTATGAGGTCGTGTAATTGTGTATGGTAAAAAAAAATTTGTGCATACAGCCATTGTGGAGAAATTCGCTAAAAACTGATTCCGCTGGGCGAACGTTGTCCTGGCGGAACTTTTTTTTAATCCATGGACCTAGAAGAAAAAAAATGTGTCCAAAAATTAGTGTGTATTTGTGTGTAATTGTGTATGTATGAATAAAATTAGTGCATGCATAAACTTCGGAGAAATTCAAGTTTCCGCCTACTTTTGGCTATTAGCTAGTTTTCATATAAAGCGCTTATATAGAGAGCTGTAGATTTTTACATACCTTGTTTTGAATTTGTTTATATTTGTTTAAAAAACAGATTTAAAAAAAATCGTAGGGTTTAAAAGATAAAAATATAAACGTAAAATACGCTTATTAGGTCTTAGTTAGTAAAGTATGCACTTTGGGGTCTAGATTTTCACGTTTATACAAACCTTGTAAGAGTGTGCAACATGTTGCCAAGTATCAATGATGTTCCGTTAGTAATTAAAGAGTTATAGGATAATTTACCATGAATAGACCACTGTTTACAAAGCAGTCAAACATCACGACGTTCTAAAGGAATTGCATAGTAAAATGTATTCCAATAATTAGTGTATTAATTCAACTACTCACATGCAAAATTTCATCTCATTAAATTCAGTAATTAAAGAGAAACAATTAAAATACTGACAAAGCATCGAAAACCTACATAACCCGACCAAGTTCGGATGGCTACAAAAAAGCGGCCGTGCCATATATCTAAGTAACGTTCTTAACCTTCCAGTATAGTATTTATTAATTTGGTACAGTTGCGTACACAAGCGTTAGGAAAAAAGAAAACAATTGTATTTCGTTTTTTACATTTATTTATTTATTCATTTATTCATTTGCGAATATGGGTATACATTTGCAGATCTTAAAAGCTAATACAATTTTCTGTACTTTTACCATATGTAGAATATGGTAAAAGTACAGTATTCATTTGCGAATATGGGTATACATAAGTAAATATTCTACATATGGTAAAAGTACAGAAAATTGTATTAGCTTTTAAGATCTGCAAATGTATACCCATATTCGCAAATGAATAAATGAATAAATAAATAAATGTAAAAAACGAAATACAATTGTTTTATTTTTTCCTAACGCTTGTGTACGCAACTGTACCAAATTAATAAATACTATACTGGAAGGTTAAGAACGTTACTTAGATATATGGCACGGCCGCTTTTTTGTAGCCATCCGAACTTGGTCAGGTTATGTAGGTTTTCGATGCTCAGTATTTTAATTATTTCTCTTTAATCACTGAATTTAATGAGATGAAATTTTGCATGTGAGTAGTTGAATTAATACACTAATTATTGGAATACATTTTACTATGCAATTCCTTTAGAACGTCGTGATATTTGACTGCTTTGTAAACAGTGGTCTATTCATGGTAAATTGTCCTATAACTCTTTAATTACTAACGGAACATCATTGATACTTGGCAACATGTTGCACACTCTTACAAGGTTTGTATAAACGTGAAAATCTAGACCCCCAAAATGCATACTTTACGAACTAAAACCTAATAAGCGTATTTTACGTTTATATTTTTATCTTTTAAACCCTACGATTTTTTCTAAATCTGTTTTTTTTTAAAATATAAACAAAATCAAAACAAGGTATGTAAAAATCTACAGCTCTCTATATAAGCGCTTTATATGAAAACTAGCTAATGGCCAAACGTTCGCGTGGCGGAAACTTGAATTTCTCCGAAGTTTATGCATGCACTAATTTTATTCATACATACACAATTACACACAAATACACACAAATTTTTGGACACATTTTTTTTCTTCTAAGTCCATGGATTAAAAAAAGTTCCGCCAGGACAACGTTCGCCCAGCGGAATCAGTTTTTAGCGAATTTCTCCACAATGGCTGCATGCACAATTTTTTTTTTACCATACACAATTACACGACGTCATACACTAAATATCTGCATAATTAAAATCTTTAAATTCAACAATATTCCGCTGCGCGAACGCACACGTCTATTAAGGAAAACCTCATGAATATCCGTTCAGTAGTTTTTCAGTTTATCACGAACAAACAGACAGACAGACGCGGCGGGGGACTTTGTTTTATAATATGTAGATCATATATATAATCGAAGATGTAGATTTCCTTAGTGTATCCTTGTAGTGACGGATTATGAACACAAATGTTACTTTATTTTATGATTTGCGATGACGTCTGCATCTTTTGATAAAATTGTGTGTCAATGTTATAAAATACGCCAATGACAAGAGTTTTATACCCATTTCAAAGAACCTAAGTAAAAAATTTAATGGTGTTGCATGACATTTGTGTACGTATCATGTCGGCAGATACACATTTCTTATACACAAAAATAACCCACAGGCTCACAACTACTCACAAGGTATAGGGTAATGTAATAATTTTGGTATTTAATACCAAGGCTTGCATATTTAGGTACATTTACTTATGTTGTTTAGTTATAAAAAACATTTTGGCGTAGGTACACAGCGAATCAGCCGCTTTTTGCGATTTATACATACCTACCTATACATAAACACGTTTTCTACACTCGTTTTGTTATTCGACTATTCTAGAAGAAGGCCAAACTGTGTGTCAGGATCGTCGAAAATAGCGCTCTATCGGTTCTGCCTACCCTGGACAGGAATATGGTGTGATCCTATGTATGCATGTAAATAATACTATTGATATTCATACCACATTCTCATTAGCTCGCAAAGTTGATTTTTTACCGTAGCGTAGGTGTACAGTTACCTGGATAAAAAAAATACGACTTACAGAATTTATTTCTTCATATACCTACATATTCGTAGGTACTAAGTATACCTACAAGACACTTACAGCAATGTTATCTAACATTTGATCTTAACTTCAGCTATGCGAGGACTAAGCACCTGCACATTCTTCCTTTTGATATTTTCTTGTTCATTTCTATATTCAATACAATAAACGAAAATTAACCATGTAGGTACTCAGTGAAGTAGCATTTTTGCTGCGAGTAATACATAAGATAGATTTGGTCTCACTTCCAAAATTCAAACTTCCTAATAAAACCTAAGGGAGGCACTAAGTACTTAATATTTTCCAATCCCTGAAAATCCCAATAAATCACAGATTAGATAGGGAACTTACTAGTAACCTACATATGTATCTACAAGGTCAGAAAACGTAACGTTACCTATATTTTCCATTGTTCATATTAACAATGGAAAATATAGGTAACGTTACGTTTTCTAAGACTTCACAAGCAGTCGGCTACCTCATTTAATTTATGTGTGTAAACTATATGTATGTAGTAAGCTCTTCTCTACATTTATCAAGTTGGCCAGTATTAAAATTAAAGACTATTTTCTGCGTGCATAGAATCATAATTTATGCAAGTTTGTATAAACCTACCTTCTGCCTTAGCTCATCTAAAATTATATTATTATACTTACCTATACCTTCATGATTACAAATTGTAGCCTAATACAAATTAAATATACGCCAGTAAATGGAACAAGTGCGCTCTATAAAGCATGATCTTGATCTTACTGAGTACCTAAACTCAAGAGAAATAGTCATTCTTATATAATTTTGAAGGTGTCTAGCGATAATTTAGTTTGATGTTATCGCCTTAATGTTTGCTCGCATTACTCAGGGCTATTTCTGTATCGGTATCGACTCTCTACACTTCGCTGTGACTTGCGCACTGTGTTCATATCACGCTGCGCATGCTCTGTAGCCTCGATCGGCCTCTGTTGATTACGAAAGTAGGTATGTATTTAGTGACGTGTGAGGTGCCTACTACCGAGTCTGTATTCGGCTCGGCGCAGTTGGCCCAGAAGCACAGCGGGTCAGCAGACTGAGCAGTGTTGCTCAAATGGTCAGTGCGGTCGCTAGTGTTAATAATCGGAGAACTTCGGGCTTTACTATTTTATTGGAATATATTATAGTTTAGGATCACAATACAGAAAACACCGATGACGTTTTTTTATTCTAGTTGGTGGTTATTGTATTTAGAGTGTTTTAATTTCGCAGTTGCTAATTGTTTTTTTAGCTATTTATGTAATGTTTTAGAGGACGTTGTTTTACAGATTTTTTGAATTAGTATGTGTGTTATAACTATTTGAAGGACGGTGAGACAAGTGTCAAGATATTATTAATTTGTGTATATTATTAGTTCTCTATTACTTAAGACTATATTTAGGTTTTACAGCGGGAGTGGTTCCAAATGCACAACTTTATGGTTAGTTGCTACCTATTATAGTCTTACTTTACTCTGAATAGGTTGTACCTACACAAATCTTTTGTCTACGATCTAAAGAAAGCAATAGGGTTGGCGACTGATGTTAAAAGAAAATAAATACTCCTCAGGAAATTAGGTGATACGTATGACTTGAAAAAATTTGATTAATTATTACTTACAAACTTGTTATTGTTTTTTAATTAAAAACAATAAATGTTTTGACAACAGGAGGTATGACGTCATGGCCCCTTACTTCCTATTACAACTGGATGATAATGATAGTGCTTTGTATAAAATCAAAATAATAATATGAGAACTGTGGTTTTAACCACCATCTGTAATATGTTAAAAATAAAGAATGCTTTAAAAAAAATTACTTTTACTTGCACAATCCCTGTTTATTTACCTTTATGATGATGATGATCATTACATTGCCTCTGTGTGGTCATGGATTCCTCAACATAAATAGATCGACGTATTGCATATTTAAATAAAATATTTTAAAAGCAGTGTTACATAATAAGATAAGGTACTAAAAACCCGGCTCTTAATATTTCTTAAAAAAATCATTGAATGAAGTCGGTTAAAAATACGAAATAAGTTACGAATTTGGATTACCTACTTTCAGAGTATTTCACGACGAGTTAAAAAATACAACAGGGTTTACGGCTCACCACTGTAATGGTGTACATTACATACATAACGATTCACTGTTGAGCAATGTATCGACAAGATTGTTTTCAACAACTATTTACCAGATAGCAAGACGGGTAAAGAAACAAATGTTGGGTAAACTTTTTACCCCCAAAGTTTTTGGTGATAATACTTACACATGGCTGTACGAACAACCATCTTTTCCCCAACCATCCATCATCCCCAATAATTCTCTATCCGTACAATAAAACGATCATAAAAACTTTCAATTTTTTTCTTTAATCAATAATTTAAAGCTTACAGACATTCTCGTGTTGTTACAAGTAAGCGTCGCCGACGCTCAGTGCGCGGCTCACAATCCGTTTAACTGAAATTTCGCCACTAAACCACAACTTGGTACGTTCGACACCTCGAGCGGTGCATCTCATACACTACTCGAGGCCCGATATCTCACAAATAAAAATCAATTCATGATTAGAGTATTAGACCATCAAATCCGTCTCAAAATGTCATCAAAATGCTTGAAACCTGCGCTATTCGACCAGTGTGATAAGTTCAGTTGGACGAACTAACTTGAACTATAATATTTCATATGTAACAGAGTGAATATAGATAAATACAACTTCTAATCTATCCTAACATATCTGTAAACTTTTGTCATTTTGTCCGTTCTGAACATACTGGGCTGGTCTACATTAAGTTTTAATTAGGAATGAAAAGGCATAGGCGTTATATATGTGGTATATTGCTAAAGTTTCGAACAAAGACATTGACACACGCTTTCTGGACGGTAATACTCTACATTTGTTGTAAAAACATACACAGCCAAATCGGATAATGATTCGAATACCAAAGCTGTGTACGTTCCTATTTCTCTATTCAAAATTATAATTGACATGCAACTAGCTCAGGTCTCAATGATGAAAAAACAATCGCTAAAATCACGCGCGAATCGTAAAATTCATAAAAAAATATATTTAAGAATTTTCAACACAAATGTCCACATAGTCACTACACTTGTGCCAAATTCCAAAACCGTATTACAAAATGAAACCGCGATTCGAAACTAAAACGGTGGCCCATTATATTCCGACTGTCTCTGTGAATAGACAACAGGATATTAGACATATTTCTATTATTTTATCAACGAAAATCCTTCTCCTCACGTAAACGACGTAGTAACAAAAATGCTTACATACACAACCGTAGATACAATCAACCACACACACTTTCACACACACATTTTCTCATCCAGACAAACAAGCTTACAATCTCAACCAACCAAACGCGGAAACCAAGAAATACCGATCAAATGACCAAACTGGGATACTTTAATTTGGTCGCAATATTTCTCGAGTTCAGCGCGCAGCGCACTAGTCCATGTTTGTCACGATGCCTGGAGGTAACTCCACTGTAAAGGTCCAAGGTACGTCACAAGGGAGCTGACAGGGGGATAAAATAATGGCTACTCGTAAGTCGCAAAAATCTACAAAAATTAATACATCAAAATGCTTACCCTCTATCAGCTGCAACCTTTTTACATGTTAATAATTCCTGTCCACATTATGGTCACTTTTTGTTTGTACATTTACATTATTTGGATACATAAATCTTTCGCCTTAGATACATATGTTATAGGTACATACATATGTTTACTAGTAGTAAACACTACAGGCAAAATCGGTTCTGAGGATTAACATTGTCTATTTCTTAGAATTTCATACGACGTTGCAGGTTGTTTATGAATTTCGATGTCTAAGATTATATCTGTTTTGTAAGACTTACGTTTCTATCCTACATATGAATTTGATACGTACGTGCATATCTGTATTTGTAATATTTCAAATAAAAGATATTGGATAGTGTGATAATACAGAAAACAAATTTAAAATCTAAAAATTTAAAAACAATACATGGGTGTCTAATATTGCAGAAACGCAATCTTACTTAAAAAATAATGTTCGCGTGACAACTTCGATCTACTTCGGTACGTTACATTATTAGTTCATAAGTTTCGGTTCTATACAAAGTTTACATTAAATACTAGGTTACCTTAACTGGAGTCGACAATTTTAATTTATTGCTATAACAGGAATCATGGGTACCATTTCATGATAAAAGATCTGTAAATTTTCAATCCGTGCATTGACTGGGCGTCGTCACTGACAATTTGAAGTCTCAATCTACGAGCAGAGAAATCAGTATGTAAACACCGCCAAACGCGACTTCTGAAATTTGTTATTGTGCACAGTCCGTCATTCTCTTCAATCTACGGTCCACTATTTAAAATCATTTCGTTATCGCTCGCGGCGGTGACTTTCAGCGGTCACTCGGAGAACTTTCCGTCGTCATCGACAAAACAACTCCAAAGTCGGGCATTCATACGAATTCGCACTCGCACTAAACACAATTCACTAATAGTAGACTGCACATGGGGAAGGATGCACCGAGCGTCGTGGCGGTGGCGGGCGCGGCTCAGTTGTGCACGGGCGCCGAGGGGTGGTGGTGCCGCTCCAGGTCCTCCAGCGACAGCGCGTTGGGCACGTGCACGGACGGCAGCTTGCCGGCCGAGGCGCGCGCCAGCAGCTCGGGCGAGAACCAGCGCGCCAGCTGGTTGTCGCCGCCGCCGGACCCGCCGCCTGCGCCGCCCATCTCTGATTCACAAACTCGCGTCATTACGTATGCAGTCATCATCGAAACTCTTACGACAAAACCATATTTAAAATGCCTTTTTTATTACTTAATAAGTATAAGCTAATATTGATTTACGTTGAATTTCGTTGCTGACTGCAAAGCAGACTATAAATAAATAGGGTGGTGAAAATAACGCCACCATTCTGACTATATACATAAGTATATATTTTTTGTAAATTATAAAGTTGTACCAACGCGGTCTTAAGATCAGAGAAATTTTTATATACTATTTATGTATTTTGTTTATCCCTATCCTAGAGTTCATAATACAAGCTCTGCTTAGTTTGGGTCTAGAACGATGTGTTATACGTCCCAATGTATTATTATTCCCCAATATAATAAAATTATTCTCATTTTAATAAATAAAAGTTAAGTGATTTCAAAAGGAACATGTAATGTAGACTGATGTACTGCTTTGACTTATGAGTTTTTGCCTTTATAACCATATTTTTCTTTTTCGTAAAATATACTAATGGATCACTCATCAGCTAACGACGTCCCTTTGGAAACGGTAAGTGTCTTTGCATAAAGTGGAATAGAAGTTATGCATACCATTAAGAGTCCTCTGATGAGACTGGATGAGCAATTTGTGCAAGGAGGTGCTTCCAGCCATGCCGCGCGCCATGTTATTCATATTATTGTACTGAAAATAAAAATAAATATATAACTGATTTTAATCAACCACTTTTATTATAGACCGAATTCTTTCAATTATAACAAAAAAATTCTCTTTCTGGAACGGGAGACCCAACCCCCTCTTAACACAATACATTTCGCTGTGTTTCTTGTTAATACAAATAACGCAGTTTATCAAAATAAATTCTTACGGTTGCAAGTGTGACATTAGCTTATTGTGAATTAAAAATTATTGCACGTAAAATAATTTTGTGCCAATAAAAAAAAATCACTGAATGAAAATGTATTAAAAATAAAATTTGTATGCTTACTATTAGTTATCGTTTTAAATTAGGTATTGGGCTTCAATAAACTTTTTTTAACTAACGGCTTACTATTAAAAGTTGGCTTGGCTCATTCATGTTCGTTTGTTTTGTTGAATTTTAAAATTTTACCGTCCGTAAGCAAAACGAATTGTTTCTTGATTATAGGAACGCGGCATTAATCTACTTTGTAGTCGGTATTATATGATTACTTACCGAATTAGGTACTTGTTGTCTCTGCGGAGGGTGTGGAAAGGGACGAACTCCACCGAGCATTTGCTGTAAATATACATAGTTTAATTTTTGTTAACAAAGGAAACTTTAATGTTCTGATAACGGATGAATAAGAACAGGACATAGTGCCACATAGCGATCGTTTCTGTGTCACGATTATGGGTAGATCGATAAAATATGTATAAAAACCCACACAACACAATACACAACATCGCAAAGCGTTAAATGAAAAACATCATTGTTATTTGTTTTACTTTATTATTTCTACGTGTATTGAATATACTACTATAGCCTGACCAGGAAAATAAAAAACCTCGTCATGTTGTGGAAAACAAGTGGAACTAATTTCTTTTAATGGCAAGAGTCACTTCAAACCTCATCAACATGTCATCATTACTTATTTTTTATTGTTGTCAAAGCGTAAGTGTGTGGTCTATCTTTAAGTTTGTGAGATTTTTATTTGTAAAAATGCCATAATACTATTCATAGTCGTGAGAGAAAAGTGGTTAGCCATGTATTTATATTTGTTTAATTTCTCTAAATAACAGTACAAAATTAGTTGCCAACATGTCTGAAAGATATATAATATGCATTATAAAAATTGGCTATTGGCCTTAATATTATTATAAATTAAAACGAATCGAAATAATATAGTAAAAGAATTTTCTTTTAAAGAATATATTAATATTACCTTCCTAAAACTTAGAGGATCGAATTCAGGCAAATAGGTACTAGATATTTTATAATAAAACATTATAGGTACATAATATTTTATAATTATGCTTAATTAGTAGGGAAATTTTAGAGCAACATGGAACAGCGAACACATAAGGGCCTATGGTTGAAACGGAAATCGCAAAAAAATTAAAAAAAAAAGGTGAAATTTATTCATCAGGTAGTGAAAATGAGTCTTGGATTTGTCTTTGGTATCCAACAGCTGGTGGATTGTACTGAGAAAATTAAAATGTCAAATCAAGTTGAAAAATTAGATTCTGATTTTGATGATGCATATAACCGGTTTTATTTACTTGATTTGATCGCATGCTTGATTTGACATAGATAAAATACTATTTATAATTCTCGCACATTATATTCTTAAAAGAATAAAGTTTCGTTTAATAATTCCAAAATCATTTGTATTTCTAATGACTCGTCACCATAGTATTAATTCTTACTCGTCACCATCTATGCTAATTTTTATCCCCGATGCAAAAAGGAGGGGTGTTATAAGTTTAACGTGTGTATCTATGTGTTATAAATTTAACGTGTGTATCTATGTGTTATAAGTTTAACGTGTGTATCTATGTGTTATAAGTTTAACGTGTGTATCTATGTATGTGTCATCATATCTTCTAAACATTTGCCAATTTAAATGCGTATGACTATACTTAGTGTGATGACGTCATCTCGCAGAAGGAGGCGACGGAACGGGTCCGGGAGGACGATCTCCACTCGGACTTAATTCGCCGCCGGCGAACCGGGCGGCGGAGGCGCGCTTACCAGCGCCTCATGCCGCCCTGAGTGTGGCCGCGGGTGGTTGGGACGGGTTTTCCCTTCCACCCGCTATAGTGGCCCCACGCGAGGAGGCGGCGTCCGCGTGTGCCTGGACGTCGCCTAATTGAGAGGTTGTTACCCGAAGGTGGTGCCCGCGCTTTTGCGGGCAGGCGCTAGGAGGCGGTCCGGATGTCTTAATAAAAGCTGTTCCCGGATCCCTCCTAATTTAGGCGCAGTACGGCACACCGTGTGGTTTTAGTCGGTTCGATTCCGACACACCGCCCCACCGAAAACCCCGGTGGGGTGACGGCCCCTCGGGGTTTCCACACGCCCAAAAAAAAAAAAAGGCTTTTGTCCAGCAGTGGACGGCGATAGGCTGATGATGGTGATGATGAATGACATTCTATATTAATCTTTGTAAGCTGATTTGTGGACTATTTCAAAAATGTTTTCTTTAATTAAAAATATTTGATTTGAAGAGATTTTATTAGAAATTTTGATTGGTACAGCACTGTGGTATTTGAAACTGCAGACAATAAAACCTCAATTATTTTTTATGAGGTATTTGTTAATCGAATTCAATACCTCTAAATCATGCCACTTCAAACTTTGATTACCTTATTAGACATCATAAAGGCGAATGGGTTATTTTTTAATTTTTCTATGGGACCGTTGTAGATAGTGGTTTCATGAACATGTATTAGATATTACCTGCTGCTGGTTAATATAATGTTGTTGATAGTCTGCAGGTGTAGCGTAGCCGATCGTTGGTGCGTTGCCACTCTGGTTTCCCTGCATACACAAATTCAAAATATTTATTTCATAAGGTTGACCATCAATTATTCGAAATCGTCGATTTAATAAATAATTATTATAGTTAAAAATTGTAGATCAACACACACAGAGTCACCGCAACAATAGTTTGCTTCATCAAATGTAAAAATATTAAAGAAAAAAAAATGGATAGCATAATGTCGCATCTGCCTGTTTCGAACTATAACCGCCCGTTTCCAAATGGTTGAGCCTTGTGAGAAGAAATCGGGCAAACAAACTCGCGGCCAATCTTTTAAAAAAAAACCAAACAGTTTTAACAATATTCAGTAAATATTACATCATTTTGCTGTGTGCTATTATGTTTTTAAAATTAAAAGTAAATAAACTAAAGAATATGACAATAGGGAAAGTGAAAATTAAGGAATAAAAATTTAAAAGAAGAAAAGAAAAACATAAGAGATGGAAAATAAGAAACATGTTAGCTTACATTAGATTTCTATTAAGTACATGAAATAGCCTGTGAATCCAATACAATTCCATCCCAAGCGTTTTTATCCTGTATATAAATAAATCTTAGAAAAATAAATCTTAGATATAATTGAAACATGCTTTGTTAGAACGACAAAGTATTAAAATATGTGTTTGTTGAGAAATATTCTTTTACTACAGTAGAAGTATAACCCAAGGTACCTAAACGACATACTTGTACTTGTCCTTTCGGCCGCTATGGCAACTACGTTTTGGCAACCAGTTGTGAAAGAAGATTTTATCTTCTTTCTTGTCAACTGGTTGCGATAGAAGATTTTTTTTCCTTCCTATGCTACTGGTTGCCAACCAGGAACTTTTCAAAAAAAGAAGATGCGATAGAAGAGCAACCTTCCTTAATAAGCAACCATTTGCTAGGTTGGTCAGTTACTGTTAATCAGGTTTTAACATTGAATATGTTTTTTTTTTTCGTAAAAAAGACGGAGTTGAAATAGTGTTTACTATTTATAGGGTTTGCCTTAGTTTAAATAAAAATACTGTAATGTATTTTATGTAGTTTTATTAATAAAAAAATTTGTAGAGATTAAAATGTAGCCAAATACATAACGAAAATATTAATTTATAATATGATAATTTTAATTTACAATGTAATTGTAAAAGGACTAATTATCTCCAAACAATGGGCCACAGAAATTTGTTTTTCTTCTAATTCACTTACTGCTACATCTATTTCCTGATCAATTAATTCGTATTCTTTATTTTTCTGACTTTTTTTTTTTCAACTTTCCGTTACTAAATAATCTAATAATTGTGATAATGATGGATACTTTCGTCCAATGTATTTATTTATCCTTCCGTGCCAACCCTCAATATTATTATTTGTCCTCTTATTTTCGTTTGCGCAAGAGCAAGATGACATCATGTCGTTCCTTTTAAGCCATTGTATTTTTAAATAATTATTAAGTTTCTTTATTCCTTCACTGTCAGGGCTTTTATTCATAACATATTCATATCCGTCTTCCATATATTGGATAGGTAATCGAGCAAGCCCCACACACCGTGCTACATGCCTTTTTTCCGTCCGTAGCTTTATATTTAAATCTTTGGCTTTCCTAAACAAGCAACTTTTCGGGAATACGCTTTGAATGGCATTTATTGCAGCCACTTCGAAATCTAGAGTAATTTTTTCAGGCTTCCAAGAAGGTATGCATGATTTAATTAAATTAAACAAAATTTTGTATGTTTCCTTTTTTTTGTCTGGTAATAGCGCAAAAATCAAAGGAACTACGGAATGGTCGTTTTTATCGTAACCATGTATTGAATAAAGTTGCTTGAATGCTTTTGGGCAGCTCTTGAAAGTTCCATCAGCGAAAAAGTGATAATACTTACTGATCTCTTTTCTATTTTCATTGGAACAGAAAACAATTAATCGTTTATCATCATCCACGTAATCAGCAAGTAAGAATTTTTGATATTTAGTGGGTATGACTACGTCATGACAGTTTTGAAAACGTGACTTGGATACACCTAAAACTTTGTTCCGCTCATTATAAAGGCCTGTTTTAATATCGTTAAATTTTGGTATCTCACCAAGAAATTGAAATCCGTCGTCTTTTAGGTCTTGTACCACCTTTTCGTACTGTTTCTGGATAGAGTCAAGGTTGCAGCTACTCTTCTACTTCAGATCATCTATCTTTTTAAGTATGATATTCTTTTCATGGTTAGCTACACAGTCGATATCGTGAGTCTTTGAAAATTTTATTATCTCATTGCGAGAATTTAGAGTCAAGTTACCTTTACAACCACTTTTGCCGTAACATTTAAAAAAAGAATCTCCATTTTTATACATCTTTTTCCTGTGATAGCGGCGGCCTTCGTACAAAAGTGACACCCCTCCTCTTTTCGTACTTATAAAATCGTTTTTGATGTACTTGGAATATTTAATGTTGACATGTTACCGATTTGAATGCATATAAAAATAATGCTAATCCTTTTTGAGACTTTTTCTCCTCAATGACATATATATATAATATCATGGCAGACGTAATTTATGACAGAAAATTTATTATTATAAAAAGAATTTGTGAATATCGAAGGTTACATACAAAGAATAAAATCTCCTTAGTGGCACCTGGTTGCGAAACTCGGTTGCGAGTGAGAGAAAATTATTCCTGGAAGGCAACCGGTAGCGTAGGAAGGAAAAAAAATCTTCTATCGCAACCAGTTGCCAAAGAAGAAGATAAATATACAATATATGCCATAGCGGCCGAAAGAGTACTTGTTAGGTACCTGCTACTATTAAAAATTATAGTTTTAATGATGCGACCGGGCGACATCGTTCGTAACGATGAAGAGAAAAGCTATAGTTTGTTAACAAGCAAGCATTAAGACCACCTGATAGTAAGCGGTTATCAGGGCCTATAAACACTAGCAACAATTAACGGTGTCACTTGGAGTTGCATTACATCCCCCAGATGGACTTGGAAAAAAGGGGCAGTAGTGTGCTAACTGTGAACTTTAGGGCCTAATTACTGGTCAAGTCGGCCGATGTGCCCTACCTCCATGAATCGACAGTTATGTGACGACCAGTGAACTAATTTACTTTTGAGGAGTTTTGGCGTCCTGAGCCCAAAGAGTTTGCTAGTCTTAACTAAGTTAACGAAAAAAGGGCATTTCTATTTAAGGTCTGTGGAAAAAAGGTGAACGTCATAAAAATGTAGTTATTTGCGGCAGCAAAGAAACAAAATAATAAACAACTAAAGTGTTATTAAAATACAGTTGAAGTCAATAACGCTGTCAATTTGCGAGCAAAAATTAAATACCTTAACGATAGGCCTGCCCTGGGGCACCTTGAGCGGCTGTGTCCACTGTTGCTGCTTCGGACTGGGCGCATCTGACTCCTTCTCCGCTGTCATCTTACGTAATACCTGACAACAATGTATGTACACCGCTGTTTACATGTGTTAGATAGTTCATTAGTAAGTCCGTCATTGTGAACAATTCTATAAGAGTTGTAAATGGGTACTGTCAAAAGTAACCTCGCTGTTTACGTTAATTTAGATACACGTCTGGATAATATAATTATTTTATCGTTTCATAAACACTTTTTACAGCAAACTTTAACATTTTTGTATTTGTATAAGCATATTTCGGATAAGTAGTTTGTCTAAAAAAATATTAAGGCTTCCTGGGTCTATTTATTTTATACTTAATTAAAACGGTTACATCTAACCAATTACATTAATTAACATAGAAACTATATAAATCTACAATACACAATTCATAAATTAAATTCAAATATCGCACCCCTAGATCTAAACGGGACTAACTCAAAAAAATATTTTTTTGGTTATGCACACCATCGAATACCTTATCTCAATACCTATCGACCAATAAACCAAGACGCTATTCACGAACACGGGCTCAACTCAAAAACTAAACAAATATACAATACACTGTTAAGCAGTGTATTGTATATTTGTTTAGTTATATACACGTATATACATACATGTATATACACAATTTTTCCGAATATTTCCGAAGGGGTCTGAAAAACAGAATACCTGGTGTCCTGAAATACAGGCTATAGCCTAGTTTAGGCACAAGTCTCCCACAATATTTTTAGATGTTTCATATAACTAAATTGTAATTACATTGTACTGTATATTGTGGTGAGTAAATAAAATAAAAAATATTATTATAAAAAATCAATTTTGAGCTCCAAAACATGATTAAAACACAAGATTCATACAATATCTTTCTTCTAGCTGCATATAAAACTCCAAAACTCCTTCAGTGCACAGTTAGTTTTTCGCCTTTTCTCAAAACTTTAAATCTAGGTGTGCGATCTAATTTCAATAAAATTTCTCTGTCTAATATCAACCTCTTGCTAATATCAATAAAATTTCGTGACTTATAAACCCTAAGTCTAAGACAACTACTGGTTGCTGAAAAACAATACTTTCTAGTTTAGTAGTAGGTTTATTAAACCGTTGTTAACAGAGATACACCTTTAAAAGCAAAGCTCATCAAGCAACATTACTACATTAATAAAATGAGTAGCGTAAAGATACAATTCAATTTTAACTATGAATTCATATCGTCCGCCTGTCTTTATAGTATTCGGAATACAAATGATTTTTACTTGTTTCTTTTTTAACTAATTATTTTAAAGTACTTTCTAGATGATACTGATACAACTATACATTGATAACGACCACGATGTCTCTAACGACAAAAGAAAACAATTAGAGCTTGTGTAACACGTTAGACTCACAGAAGTGGGTGTAAAAGAAATAGGTGTCGATTGTTTGGGCTGCTGCATCTCTTGCCGGCGGCGGTAGTTCTCCCGCTGCTCTTCTAGCTTCTTCTTAATGAGCGCGTTCTGCATGATGGACTGCGTGTGGGCGGCTAGTTCACGCGGAGACGGAATGCGGGAGGGCACACCTACAAAGTTAGGCCAATCAATGAACATAGACAACGTGCCACACTTTATATGACATCGCGACAGTACGGTAACGGTTTAGTTCCCATCCCGATATGTAGAAATTCTCGTACATGTACATTTAAATTCATGTAGTAATCTCGTACAGATTTAAAATAATGTGGTAATTTCGTACGCATTTAACCTGATGTAGTAAGTCGTTTCTGTATTTCGAAAAAAAAAAAAACAATTTATGCATCGTTTTTAACCGACGAAAAAACAAGTCTCAAGTCTACCCGTATTTGTTTTTAATGGCTCGGGTTAACTGTTTTTTTATTAACACTAAATTTTGGAGTACGCTAGGTACAGTGCGTATCGTATTTTAGTTGTTCAGGTTTTAGCGATATTTATTTGCGAGGTTCACGCACGAAACGCTTATCCGAGAGATGACAGCTTCTACGTATGAAACATTAAAATTTTGCATGTTTCTGATTATGTTTTCGGTTAACGGGACGAACAACATGCTGGAACTTCATAATCGAGTTCTAATAATTAGGAGTCACTTTAAGATTTCTACAAGTCAAGATCAAGATAATGTTCAAGTTATATACACATAAAAAGTATATTCACTAATAGCTTGAACATTCGAAGCCAACATTTCTATAAAAAAAATGATTACGGGTGCAAATTTCTGTAATAGAACTATAGTAATTAAAAATACTACCTGGGTGATGTACTGCGAGTGTGTTGGGACTCGTAGCCATTATAGGTGACACACAAAATGCTGCGTCCGCATAGACAAATGTTACAATATAAATATTATGTTTTTAGTAAGAGGAGTTCAGTGTTTATATCGAAAAATTAAATTATTAACAATTTTAAGAGTATTTTTAAACACAAAGTTTTCTGTATTGGTTTCCAACTGTACCTTTGCAAGCACCCTGCGACAGAATTACAATATTGTACTCGATTATACTCGTTTTTAATTGTTTTAAATTTGATTTCAATATCGGTATAAACCAATTGAAGATTCGGTTGCTTTTCTTTTTTTAAGAATACCAGTAACGTGGTTCTTAAATTACTAGTATTCTTGTTAGTAATTTTCATTATTCCTACAAATTTACAGAGTTTTGAGTAGTTTATTGAACTAGAAGTTATTTTTTGGCTTTTGAGAGAACACAAATAAAAAAACTCGAGGGTCACGTTACCTTGGTGGGGCAACGGTGACAACCGGAGCGGCTGGTGGTGTGGCGGCACGACCAGGTGCGCGCCGGGCAGAGGGGACTCGCCCATCTGGGGATGGGGGCGGATAGAGGGTTTGAAACACAGTGAAGGTGTAGGCTTCTAAACTATTTATTTTAGAGTGTAAGCTCTAATCGTAATAATAAATCGTAATCGTAAATCGTAATAAGTTGGCTAACAAGGATCAAACTGATCATGACTGGTTAACGACGACTATAAACTCTATTAACACTGGTGGTCGTCACTTGTGCACTGCGAGCTCTATCCCCTCCATGGAGCACAAGTGATCCTATGCATCTGAAGAAAAACAGTCCTATGTACTACTACTATATACTACTACTACTACGGTATTCCCTCAGTCGGTGCTTCCAGTCATATAGTGGCCTACCTCCACCAGTTTAGTTATGTATACTCCGCATCTATGTAAGGGAATGTTGCATAGATAATTATTAATATCATATTTGTCATAGACGTTTTTTATTTGTATCCGAATACCATTAAACATTCCCGAAAAATAACTAATTCATATCAATTGCAATCATTACATATAAATAAAATTGGAGTGTCTGTTTGTAATGTCAAAATAATAGTTTTCTTTTTAACCTCATACCGTTATTTGCAGAATACCTATGCCTAAATATCTGTCTGTTTTTTTCCGGCTTAACTCTGAAACGGGTGGACCGATTTCCACTGGACTTTCACTGGCAGATAGCTACTTTAATTTTGGAAAAGGAATTAGGGTTCCAAAATATATAAATATGTAAACGCGAGTTATGATACAGATGCATCTGGCACCATACAACTTTGCTATAAGTAAATATATTTCAGTCATACCTGTCTCTTGTGCTGATGTAATCGCAGGATAGTCAGAAGTACTTCACGGTGGCGACTCTGAAGTCCAGGATTATTTAGCTGCTGCATTAAATGCTGCACTGTGATTTCCCCAGTTTTCAGCCCTGAATATGAACAAGATATTTTTTAGAATAATGAATTAAAATCACACTAATTTTGACTTATCTAGAAAAGTTGATTTTTAATAACAAAATCATATGTAGACATACGAATAAAAATAATTTTTATGAAGCCAGGTACATATAAGATTTTATTATATCTCTTCTTTAAACTTCGAGAATGTCCATCGCAATCCGCATCCAAGCAAAAGTTGTTAGAATTAAAGAGAATTAGTAACAAAAACCGTTATGAATATTTGTTTTATGATTTAAACGCCTTTTAACAATAACACAAAACAACGGCTTTTCCGGAACTGCATTTTTTATAATTTTACTTTAGTTTTATATGTATTATCAGTTTTTGATAGATTATGCTTAGTCTTAAAATTTCGAAACGAAAGTCATAACACTTATATGGCAACACTCATAGCTTGTTGTCATATATGACATCATTTTCGTGTCGTCATTTCACGCTTACTCCTCTCGTCCCTTTTGACATTTCGTCAAACTTATGAATCTGCAAAAGATACATTTTACAGGTAGCGTTTTGAAAGCGTAGAAAAATTAAAAACATTTTTTTTTGTAGTAGGGTTATCGAAAGAAATCAGTTTTGTGGTACATTTGGTTTTCGAAATGTTACCTTTTTATGATACTATCAACGGATATCCAATATTTTATACGGATCGGAGATAAATGAACATTCGTAACTTTACCTGGTCATAGATAGATAGATAGATTCGTAAGTTTCCCGTGGATGTGACCTAAGTCAATACATTCATACGATATATTTTTAATTTTTCACAAATTGCCACTAATACACTAAAGGGGCTCTGAATTCAGCAATTAAGGTCCATATTCTTTAAAATGAAGTATAAAATGTAATGAGTAGTTCCCAGACCGCGCACGATGGCCTGCGCCTCGGGCCGCTGCAGCAGGTCGCGCTCGGCCGCCACCGCGCCGCTCACTTCGCCTTGCGCCTGTTGCTGCTGCTGCACCAAATATATATCATTACATCATCACAACATCGTTGTTTGTCCGTGATTAAATTCTAAACTAATGAACCGATTTTAATTTAATTTTGCACACTGTGCAGTTTGGTCTAACTTGACAACATAGCAACGCATGGCCGAGTACTAGTTATATACAGGGGATGTAATATCCACCGTGCCGACAATCATTGGAATTTTCTGCCGAAAATGTATTTACATTTTTTAATATTTTTACAATTCAATTTTGCATTTCCTGGTTAAAAGTGATATCACAATGAACAAACAGAACATTTTATTGAAAAAGAAAATAATAACTACCGCATACAGCCAAAAACTGCAATTTAATCAATCAAACAACACAAACATTTTATGCAATCAGCCGGTCTTGACGGCGCCGAACGTTTAAGGTCTTTCACCGTACCGCAAAAAAGAATACCTACGAATGTAACGTTTACATTGCGTAACGCCAAATGAAACTAATAACTATAAATCCTTAATCTGGCATTTTTATAATGAACTGACTTTTGTATTATGATAAGTATCCACAGAAAGAGTTTTTGTAAGTGTTCGCGTAACTCTTACACACTGTATATTTTATAAATATTTTTACTTTCATACATCGTAAAACTTATTATTTTATTGCTCTCACGTATGTAAGAAAATTATGGTGTTTTCAATATAAATTTTCGATGAATTATTACATTTTATTTGCATACAAATTTGACTAAAGTTGTAAAACTTGAACATGTAAGATCCTTTTGTACCTTCTTTGGAAATAAATTTATTTCCATTTAATTTAAACGAATCATCAAAATGCGTTTATTATAATTTTTTATTAACTCAAGAACTAATAAAAATGATAATAAACATATTATACTTTTTGTTAAGTGTAAAAAAATTCGGGTCATCACCTCATCCGGGGTATCATCAGCAAGGTGATATGTAAAAGTGCATGATTTAAAATATACGATATATCATATAGGGAAGATTATGGTTGATTCACATCGACATAATATTTTTTGTGTTAGCATTCACCTGCACTTGCAGGAGCTTGTATAGGAGCTCCTGGGGTATGTGCGGCTGCTGTTGCTGCTGTTGCTGTTGCTGCTGCTGTTGCTGCTGCTGCTGCTGATGCTGCTGTTGCGCTTTCTGTTGCTGCTCCATACTTTTATTCAACATCTGCAAACAATTGTTGCCTATTTAAATTTTTTTTTCTGACTATTAGTTTTTTAATGATGCTATGTTTTTTAGGAATGCTAAGTTAGTTCAATAGTTTATAGGCTGATTATTCAAACTTCTGTCGTCTTCATTTCTCGACTAACTCTAACCTCAAAGAGAGAAATGCTAATGGGATGAAATGAAATACTCGACTTCCGTAGTCGGTTGCTATGACTAGTACCTGCAACAAACTCATGGGCTGAGGCTGGGCCCGCGCCTCGGCCGCCGCCGCCACGGCGTGGCCGCCCGACACTTGCGCCAACTGGGGGAGACATACTTCGTCTATTAATACATTTTATTTTAGCAAACTTAATATATTTTCAACGACGTATATAGGCTATTCGGGTTGTCTTCACTAGTCTGTCGGTAGCCCACTGCGCGAGTATTTAAGATACTCGCGCAATGGGCTACCGACAGCTGCATCGCGCGCGCTTTTATTTTTAAAGTATAAAAAACGTAATGCGAGATTGTATTGATATATTCTTAAAATTTACAGTGAAAATTGACATGGTTGTTTATGAGCAATATATGAATATACATTAAAAAGAAAAAAAAACCCTTAAGCACTATTATGAAATTTAGAAAGAAAATCCTTTTTGCCTTTCCCTCAAATTATTTATTAAAAATTAAATATTTTCCACCATACAATTAAAAATAAAATTTCAGAAAGATTTCAGAAAAAGGAAGAAGTTTATTAATATTTATATGAAAATAAAACAGATAATGTACGATTTTTGTATACCTACTAAAACATTTGAAATTAAAAATAAGCATTAAGTACTCAATTTACATAGCAAAATTTTTTTAAATGTGTTTCATATGCTTACGACCACGCGGCCATGCCAATATTTAAGTTCATTTTCGCAAGCAGCGGTCGGCTTCTGAAAATACTAGGCAATTAAAATTTAAAATTCTAATGTTATTGGTTTACTAGCAACCCAGCCACGCGTTGCCATGGCTAAGTAATGTGTAATAAAAATTATTGTGACTATAAGTTGAGAAAAAAACTATCCTATCTCTCAAGTTGGACTAAACTGCAGTGTTCAAAATTTAATTAAAATCGGTTCATTCGTTTTAGGCCACAGCGAACAAACAACTTGATACGAATTTTTTATATGTATAGATTTATCACGATATATTGGAAATTTCCTCAAGTTTAATGAGATATATTTCCAAGTTAGTATACATACAAGACGTTTAAAGGCAGTGAGATCATGATCAGGTACGTTGTGATGAGGAGGCGCGTGCGAGTGCTGAGGTCGGAGCCGCGCCTCCAGCTCCTCCAGACTGTGGACCTTGCCACCACCGACGTGGTTCACTTCTGGAAATCAAACAATTCGCTTCAATTATACAGTGTAATTGTGTAATATTTAAAGTAGGACAAGTTTATTAGACATTATTTTTAGTAACTAGAAATAAGAATTGCTGTTTTTGGATTCTGTTAATTTATCGATACCTGAAGCCCAAAGGGCATTGATGCACGTAAAATCATCATTATAAAGTAAAAAGAATATTTAAGTGAATTTCTTATGTAGACTTTTGTAACGTAATGTCTTTACCTGGTCTATTATCGTGACTATTAGCATTCGCTCTCAATAACAAGTCGAACAGCGACGTCGGGTGCGGCGCGAACGGGGGCCGCGCCGCCGGAGAGATCGGCGCGAACACGTGCGCCTCGCCCCCGCCCACGCCCACTCCCACGCCCACGCCCGGACTAGCTTCAGAACGACTGTTATCCAAGTCTGTGGGCAATCGGTAAAAACGTAAATTCTATTGCAACGACCAAAAACTGGCACCCTGCTGGCTAGCCGTTAACGGTACGTATAAATTACTTACAGATTTGCCAAACTAGTAGTGTCACTCGCACGTCGCTAACTCTATTGAGAGAGCTCTCGTGACCCCACTCATTAGCAGAGATACAATACTGCCTCCTTTGGTTACTGTTGTTGGCCGGCTGATATTTGAAGAGAAATCAGTCGTGCCCTACCTACTAAACTTCCTATAACTAAAACGAGAAATATCTCCACTCCACATAGATCATGTTCTATAACTCCTAGAAATGCTGTAATTTCAACAGCGGGATTATGTAGTAAGGTTTTCTGAAGTTGGTACTTTATTATACAACAATAAATTATTCCTTCCTTTTTTTCTTTATTAATCCAGACCTTAAAGAATGTATCCTATGATCTTTTTAACTGATTTAGCACCTGTGATCTTTTCAGAGATGAAAGTTACAAAACATGTATAGTATGCTCACCATCAACCATGTTGTGCAGCAGTCGTTCATAATGCTTAGCATCGTTGGTAGGACTCTCTCGCCGGAACCAGCGGCTGAACCTGCTCCCACCTTCTGACTCACCCCCGCCGTTCTAGCAGTACATACAAACACATTGATTACAAATCCCTCTTTGTAAAACGTCATACAATAGGGAATATGCATGTTGTTTAAATTAACTTGATTAGTTTTCCCTTGAATCTTTATTGTCCAGATATTATGCCTAAACAATTATTTTCTTATTTAGTTCGTGTTTAATTGCAAAAAATATTAATTAAAATATGCAAAATAAGGGCATGAAATTCGACTTTGCAAAACGCTTCACCATTGGTCGAAACAAAACATGACGTGACGTGACATTCCACGTTCTGTCATTTATCGGCGCCTATATTCGTAGTGTTACGGACAAAGATAGGTGTTCCTGTGGTTCTTGCTCTTAGGCTAGTGCAATTTAAGCATTCTAGTGATATTAGAAATCATCTAGGACAATGACTGAATGTAGTTTTGTCAAAGCACAATCGGACAATCTACCGAAAATACATTCATGATGACTATATATTTTGCATCAAATCCAGATTTTACGTCCGCTGAGGCTAAAGGAGTGAAAGCCGCAAGGTAATTATTATAATACTTGTTATATCATAATCTAAAGGATAGGTAAGATATGTATAGTTAGTTATATTCATGAAGTTTTATTGGACTTTTGTTACCTAGTTTAAGTAGACAAGCAAGTTGCCTTCTGCTTGATATTTAAAACAAACATATACTGCTGTAATATGCTTACATGAAAGTGATCTTCACAACAATATAAACACAATATTGAAGATACTTCATCTCTTCTCATTAATGTACACCATTGTTTTCCGTATTTTACATTATTATTTTGTACAGGAAAAAATACTGTTTTGGGTGTACTTCTTATAGTGTTTTTACACTTAGGGACAAGGCAATACCTATAGAATGTTTTTTTAACTTATCCATCGTCTATTAATTACAATAAAT
Organism: Callimorpha dominula; assembly: GCA_949752705.1. Taxonomy (NCBI): domain Eukaryota; kingdom Metazoa; phylum Arthropoda; class Insecta; order Lepidoptera; family Erebidae; genus Callimorpha; species Callimorpha dominula. The sequence goes on along the minus strand of OX457009.1, from coordinate 8,081,940 downwards.
AGTAATTACAACTGAAAATCGGTATAAAATTACTGTAACACTTCAAGTAAGTTTATGAAACAAACACTAAGCGTGGAACGTGACGTCATCCAAGGCCCGCGAAATATGGCGGCGTTCCAACAGATCAAATTTTATCGATGTTTTCAATGTCATTTTAAAAATTAATTTGAACATTGCCAAGGTTATTTATATTTTTTATTAGGGTAGAATGATGGAACAAGTCAATAAAAGATAAAAAAATACATGCATATTCCCTATTAAAATCGTAATAATATATTATTCTTTATAAAATTGTTTTTTTTTTTTTTTGATATTTCCAAAACAAAAAGGCAATTTATGTATGGCGAATGTTTTGACAGAAAAAAAGTGGAATTTTTGTTTGTTTTCATCACAGTTATTTAAAGTAAAATGTCTGAGTATATTTATATCGTCTGTAAATTGACTTGTTTTCATGCACCAAAAAAAGTGTGTAATGTGAATAACTGTTCCAGATATAACAACACCTTGAATGACGCAAGATAGAAATATTAATTTTTACAATAAAAAAAAGGTTAATATCCAGGACGCTAAGGAGAAGGCCAACCTTTTGGGCATAGTCTTTGCGTCCATCTCGACTTTGGATGACAAGGGAAACGTACTGCCGAATATACCGCGGTGCGAGAGCTCTATACCGGAAGTCCGCTTCTTACAAAGCTCAGTGCGTAAAGCACTTCTTTCCCTCGATTTTCATACGTCGAGTGGGCCCGATAGAATGTCTCCCATCGTGCTGAAGACGTGTGTTCCAGAGTTGGCACCGGTTCTAACGCGTCTTTATCGGCTCTCCTATTCTCCAGGCGTCGTCCCGAACTCATGAAAGACAGCTTTAGTGCACCCGATCCCTAAAAGAGGTGAAAAACTCGGATCCGTCCAACTATAGACCTATAGCCATAAACCTCCTTCTTCTTCAAGATAATGGAATCTATTATCAACTGCCAGCTCATGCCGCGCCAACATTTCTCGCTAAAACGTCACTGAGAGCCGATCCAAACTTCAAACTGAAATGGCAGCTTCCTTAGAAGGAGTTTCAGATCGGGGTCGACTTCATCTAGTCCAATTTAGCCCAGAAGACACAGGTTTGGGCGTTCACCGCCAAAACGATACCGTTTGTCGTATTACTTCGCTTTGAGAGCACTTCCCTGACTGCCACAGCCAGCTTCGAAATCTTTGGCGTCGATATATCGAGTGAAGTCCAGTTTCGCGGTCACTTAGAGGGTAAGGTCAAATTAGTCGTGTGCTGAACAGATCGAGACAGTATTTCACCCCGGCAAACTGCCTACAACTTTATAAGGCGCAGGTTCGGCCGCATATGGAATACTGTTCTCAGCTCTATGCAGGGACACTCCAGTACCAGCTTCTCCCTCTGGACCGCATTCCACAAAGAGTGACTCCAATCATCGATTGCCAGGAATTTCAAATCGGCTTGATCCCTTGGCGCTGGGTAGAGATGTAGCTTCACTCTGCATTCTGTATCGCCTGTATTATGGGGAGTGCTACAAGGAATTGTTCGGACTTATACCGGCCGCAGCGTTTCGCCATCGTTCAAAACTAGCGACATAACTATCATCCCCATCACCTGGATAATTGGCAATCCACCACTGTGCGATCCTCCAGAAACTTGTTGCCTCGCACAAGGAATCTGTGGAACAATTGTCGCCTGCGGTATTTCCGGACCGATACGACCTTAAAACCTTCAAGAAAAGAGCGTACACTCATCTCAAAAGCCGGCAATGCACTAGTGACTCTTGAGTTGCAGATGTCCATGGATGACGGTATTCACTGACCATCAGGTGACCCGTCTGCTCGTTTGCCCCCAATAACATAAAAAAAAAGAAAAAAGACTTTTGTAAAAGGGATGTTTATACTATTAATTCATCAGTTAAATCATATTCTTTTGATAAAGCATTCACGCCATATTTAACATCAAATCGAGAGACGGATACATCGTCATTTCAGAGGTGATGTTTTTTTTATGAATTTCACATGAAAAGTATACTTACAGTAAGAACGTCGGGTATGGAATCAAACTTGAGGAACTCGTCCAAATTAAATTCTGGCTGTTCGTTGTTCTGCGTCACCTCCTCGCCCTTCGACTCCACGCCGGAATCCTTATCCTGCACAAAACATATTTAATTACACAAATATAGTTACATGTATGAACGAACACACAGGGATATATCTAATATCTTTTAGATATAAATGTTATCTGAATGGTAAGTTCACTTTAGTAGAGGTCTGTGTTTGATACGATATCTGGTGTCTGGTTGGAAAAAATACAAGAAAATGTAACACACGTAAGTAGTAGTATTGAACCCACATTGCTAGAATTGGAGTCGTTGTTGTTCTGTGTGATAGGCGAGGACGTTTCGCGCCATTTTTCACCCGCCGGCGACCGCGATCCGCCATTGTTCCATTTCTACACAGAAACACACATTAAGTGAAATTTACTAGGCACTACTGGTAAATTTTCTCGCTACTTGCAGTCTCAAAGTGTAAAAATTTCGATCCTTGTTTAGAAGACTTTATGCACAAAACAAGTACGCGCCCAAAAAGTCAACAGACACGAAAATACTATTTTATTGTAGTATATCTTATCATAAAGAAGCAGAACAATGAAATAGCCTTACGGCTAAGAGGAACTTATGATTCCGACAGATCTATTTTTCTATTGAATGAAAGCTAGCTAATTAGTAGTTTTACTTTCTTTAAGTATAAGCAGAGTGTGTGTTGTGTGGTCTTTTAGTAAGGAAAACTGTATAAGAACAATAATACATACTTCAGTCTCTTTACTGTTCGCGTTGCCATTCTTTTTGGTAGGCTCGTCAAAACCGCGCAGCTCGATAGTCTCCAACTGAGATGTCGGCCCTCCACTAAACCTGAAACGACAAATTATAATGAATCCTATTGCAAATGTTTATTTATGTGATAAAGCCTTCATTAGTAAGTAATATAGACAACTTATAGTATCGTTGTCTGGTGGCAATTTACAGAAATATACCTCAAAGTGCCCTACTACTTAATTCTGTTCTGTTACCACAATAGGGATGTTGACATATTTTCAAAACTGGTTTTATTTTATACGTAGACCCATAATGAACGCAATGAATAATATTCTGTTAAAAAACACTGAAATTTATCAGAGAAATTTGAAAAAATAAAGTTACTTTCAAATTTTCCCGCCGAAACACTCACTTCAGTTTGATTACATCATTATCCGAAAAACATTATTCAACTGTCAGCCCGTCACAGTAATAAGTGTTCTTGGTGTTTGTGCTCGCGGTTAACTTCACTAATATACCAAATTTAAGTGCTTTACCTGAGAGAAATGGACATAAAGTATTACAAATGCTGTGCAGTGCCCAAGTGCAAAAGCACAACAAACAGCACACCTGAAAAACTTTTCATAAATGTCCCAAAAAATAAACAAATAAGGAGAAAGTGGCTAACACTTTCACGTTCTAGTTGTCACGTTTCACGTTCAAGTTCAGCAGCACAAAAATCTTGGTTTCCTGTAAAAAAAATTTGCTACCATCAACGAATCTATCTTCGGTAAGTTCGAAGAGTTTCCTTTGATAAATCCAGTTTCCATAGTGATAAGATTATTACCGAGTTGCAACTTACTTGGAGATAATTCACGCAATGAGTGACGTTTTCTATGTTAATATCAAACAGTTGATATTATTAGGATACCAACTGACAAGTATCAACTGTCAGTCTCTCGGATAATTACGTAATAAAATCTGATTGGTGTTTTCAGTCACGTGGTCATGGTTACTATTTCAGCCTTTTTTAATCATATATAATAATATTTTTAACAGTCTTTTTAATTAAAAAAAAACGTTGTTTTAGGTTTTTATATATCACAATGAATCATTTAGTTAATAATATAAATTTGCGATTGGTGTCAACATCCCTATTCACTTTACAGTAACATTGACAGCATGAAGAATTTTTTTTCATGACTATCACAAATGTATAATATTTTGTCTGATCTCGGTTACATCAGACTATTTAGCAAATATTTACTTGAATAATAATGTTGTATATTTTAACAGACTTCAAAAAAGAAGAAGGTTCTATGTATATATATATTTTTTTATATATGTTCACCGATTACTCAAAGACACCTGGACCGATTTGGAAAAATCTTTTTATGTTTGGAAAGGGTATATATTTCCCAGGTGGTTCCATGGTCATCAGGTCAGGATCTGATGATGAGATCCTGGAGAAATGGATGGAACTCTTCAAATTTCATAAGCACACTTGAAACGATTTGGGTATTTTGAGGCGCATTGAAGTCGGTGATACTTTTTTAAAAGATAATTATAATTACACGATTACGCAGTCTTATAAGTACCTACGATTTCACATCTTACCATTCGGGTTCATCTTCTTTCTCAAGGCGTCGTTGAGAGAAGCGACCACCAGATCTACGGTTGTCCTCTCTGAAATAAAACAGTACTTACTAATACTTTCCATCTAATATACAATTAATTACCATGAAATAATAAAAAAACATCCTGTTGGTCTTGGCTCCTCAGCCAGAGGTCGTGGCTTCGATTCCCACCAGGACAAATAATATTGTATGATGAGCACAATCATTTGTTTTGTGTCTATATATAAGTATGTTTATCAGCTGTCTGGTTACCATAGTACAGGCTCTGCCTAGTTTGGGATCAGATAGCCGTGTGTGAGATATGTCAAGTTTTTATTATTATAACTGTGTGTATTGACAATATAAAGACTAATAACGATATTACCTGTCTCGCATCTTCTCGTGGATGAATCGGTCGTCCCGCTCCCTCTTGATGTCAGAGGAGTAGGAGTCTCGGCTGAACGAGCGCCGGTCGAACCTGCGGTAAAACACAGTATGTTTTAAGAAAGAATCAAAGTATCTCTGTAAAGGTCGGATCAAAGTGGTACTTTATTGTCTCTGCTTAAACCTCTGGGAACTTTCCATTTGTTCAATTGTTTCGTTAACTTAATTGAACAGATGGGAGTTTTTTATACTAAGTAATTCATTTGGCTCAACTACAACGTCTTAGTGCCTAATTATCCAGTTGTTCAGTCAACTGAACTAGTGGGCATAAACCTAAAACATACGGCTGTGTGTAGTATGTTTAAACTTTAAAAACTTTCTTGATTGCCGGTCTGAAGTTCTCTTATGTTTCCTTGCAGAATTAGACTCTCCGGCCCAAGAAACACTTCACTTGAAGAAACATTGTAACCTCAGAGGTTTCCATTATCCCATAGGTATTATATATCTCTGGTCTACCACTTCAAGGCAACAGAGTTATATATTTATTTATTTAATGCATGGAAGACTAACGTCTATATAAAAATAGTATAAAAATGAGTGTTTAGTTTTCAAAGAGCCACTAACAAGTCCTCACTTATAGTATTTGAGTAACAAAGAATATGTGAACAAACTGAAAGAAACACATCACGCATAACGCTCGTCTCATATATTATATTAAAGTTCAAGCATATGCCTGCTATTAACTTTATATGCTAGCCTGATAGTAAGCGGTTACCGTAGCCTACGTACGATTGGAATATCTGGAGTCCGGAGTATCATTCGTGCATTACAGGTCCTGTACAAACTTAACTCTCGAGTGACTGGCTAGGATTAACGATACTTATCCCTCTTAGACTAGATTGGACTACACCGCATAAACACAATAGATGTATATCTATTGTGTTTCTACATACTTTTTTAAATGTAATCTGCAAATCTGTAAAAGGATCACACAAAAATAGCTCTCCCTATCTCTCTATATTTAAATAAGTGTGGTGATAAAAAGTATATATTTCCTACATATACTTTCCCCCACAATTTAAGGTTCGTCTAAAGACAGCTTTTAGCTTTTTTCTTTTTTTGTAACATAGTAACAAATATTCAATTTCCCTGCCTTTCGTTGTTGTTAGGTCGTCGTTCCGCGTGTTCACGCTCTCGTTCGCGGGGTGGTCGATACGGTTCAGTGCCTCGATACTCGCCCTCCTCCCACGTGGTATTCGGAGTGTCGCGGACCATGATACGACCCGAACCGATACGACGTCCTCCTGTAACATAATATATATTGTATTCATCACAAAAATATATAAGAACAGACAGAACAGTCCACATTGTTTAGAGCATATAAGCAATTTTCAACACAACAAACAATAGTGTAACATTGTACTTTTTTTAAATGATACATCTTGAAGGACGTTTTACAGTAAAGATAAAAATGTAGGCAACAGCATACAACGGACGCCAATACTAAAGACGTGCATCACCTGTGTCTGCCAAAATGTTATATAGGCCAATGGATTATGTTCAAGTATGTTAAGACAAATACTGAACAAATAATATCCTTTAAAATAATTAAAGGGTACATATCTTGAGATTGGCCATAAAATCCATCAAAAAGAAGATGTTTAAACGTAATGGCTAGAGATTGGACTTGCAATCGAGTGGTTGCAGGTTCGAACCCCAGTACACTACCGACAGGTAGTACACTACCGACGTTAACCCATTCCTAACACAAGCATTTAACTTGACTGGAATGGTTAACAAGAACAATATTCTATACATACAAAATGAGGTCGATATGTCTGATTACCTTGTTCAGGCTTAGGCGGGTGCACTGGGTGTGGCGGTGCGGGTTGTGGGGCGTGTGGGGCGAGTGGGGCGGGTGGCGCAAGGGGCGACTCGGGGCGAGTGCGAGCGAGGTGCGGCGGCGGGGCGGGCTGCGGCGCGGCCACGGGCGCCCCACAACCGGAGGTGAAAGACCTGCGCTGCGGCGACAGCACGATGCCGCCGCCGCTCGGCTCGCTCTCCTTGCGCACGCGCTCGCGGGGATCGGCGGACCGACGCTCGCGGTCGCGGTCACGACCGTACACACCCTAGCAACAACAAAAAATAATTTAATACAAGATTATCTTTAATAAGTAGAACAGTAAAATAGTTTATAGTATTTAAGAAGTATACTGTAAAATGATACTCAACTATGAGATAATATTTATTATGTAAAAAGCAATGGTTTACAACAAAATAATTTAACTCCAAGCTTGAGAACGTATGTAGGGTAAGGTACCTTTAAATACAGTAGTTTTATTTATATTTTACCTTATGGTTTTCAGTGGATGCATCTCCTCTCGCACCTCGATCGTCTTCGTTGGGCGAATCGGAACGTCTTTTCAGGACCCTTTAACAATACATCATTCCTATTGGCACTAAGTTCAATCACTTTCAACTTAGAATTAAAAAAAGAAACACAGTGATTTTAAGGTCCATACTTGGAGTAATTTTTAACGTTTTCAAAATGTCTTACACTACTGATTCATGCTAGGGTATCAAACTAAAACGATAAGATAGTTGATTGTTCAGTCAAATCGGTTTATTAAACACCAAAACGGTACATTACTTTCTATAGAAAATTGTAGTAAATAGCAACCTTTCGCTATCTTTAAATTAAGTTAAAACTAATAACGAATAAAACTTTTGAGACTCTTATTTAACACTAAATTTCACGAGGACTTTAAATTATTTATTTTAGTCATAGTAAAATTGGCCTTTTCATTCATCGTACACAAGTAATATAAATATGTAATAATAATAGTAAATAAAGCACTTACAACGCAAGCGCCTCACATCCAGCAAACGCGTTCTCAAGATTCCGCTTGACGAGCGGCGAGTTGCGCAGCCGCATAAGCTCATCCCGCGTATACGTGAGCGGTTTCCGCGCAGGTCCCACAGCCAGCACTGCCGGATCGCCGCCACCGCCACCGCTCGATAAGCAGTTGTCATCACCTAAAATAACGACATTTTTAATTAGATATTTAGAATACTATAAGATCGCTCGTCAACGAGCAGCATACTACATATCTAATACCTTTAAACGACCAATTTTTGTATGTATGCAGGGGGTTTCGGCGGCGATAAATAGATCTAGATTTTTAAAAAACGTTAAAAAAAACAGGTACTTATCGTTAAACTACGAAAGATGGAATTCTCTATAAATTGTTAACCTTTATTTTGATTGTGCAATTATATTTCAGACTAAAAAAAATAACTTTTTAGTATTGCACATAACAGTTTATTAGCTGTTGTTTCTTGCTCCAATACAGGTACTATATAACATTACTTCTACTCACAAAACCCGTCTCACTATGTATTATAAAAAACTACTAAAATATGGTAAACAAGTTTTCAGGCTACCTGATAGTACGACGTGAAAACAAATATTATCGTTAAGGTAAGATTGAATGCTCGATAAGAAATTACATAATGTAAAATGATTTCAATTTGCTAAAATATTTATTTAAAAATTGGAGATTCTTTTTTTTTTAATTCCGTGAACGAAGATATGCAACACGCTCGAACTCAAATGTCAAACGGATAAGGTCGCACATTACTTTATTTTTAACATTTATTCATACAAAACACCATGTCTATACTAATATTATAAAGAGGTAAGGTTTGTGAGTTTGGATATTCGGGGTAATCTCCGGTACTACTGAAAATTCTTTTAGTTTTGGATAGAATTCAATTCGAATTTAGAATTTCTTATCACTAAAACGTAACACTATCATAAAACTAATAATAGTACTTTTTTAATAAATATATTTGTAAAGGTCCGATAAAACCACACGATAAAACCAGCTTTACGTTGCTACTTAAACGCAACGTGCGTTTAAGTAGCAACTTAAAGCTGGTTTCTACAAATCTATATGTATCCCGATCTCAAGAGATTGTAATATTTATTATTACACATATTAAGAAAAACTATAAAACAAGGTAAATCAGAAATTTCAAAATAAAAGAAATACCTAGGTACGTAATTGCGAAAATAACTTTAGTAATTTTTTTCTCTATTTACTTACATTACTGATTTAATTTAAATTTTTCGCCATCTTTGAGAATTTTAAAAAATCTGTTAGAAGCTATTATTCATGTTCGTGTAGATTTCGTTTCGAACGCACTAAATCAAAATCCGTATACATGTTGCCTGTGCTTGACGTTAGATTTAATCTGTATTATTATAAAAAGCCGAGAATAGAAAATAATGTCAACGTCCATACTGTTCTGGGGTGCTTTACTATGCATGGCATTATAACAATAGCAGCTATTCGATATGTTTGACCTGCATTGTTTGCGTATGTTATGGCTAAAGCTTGAGCCACAGCAAGTTTAAACACTTAGAATTGTTAATGCTTGGATTCATGAATGATAAAGTGTGAACGATATAAACATCAAAAGGTAAGGACCTGACAACCAGCGTAATGTACTCAGTATAATAATATTAACAGTAAGGAATCAAATGACCAGTGGGACACTCAGTAAATTGCGAAACCCAAAAACAATGTACTACGAACCCATTTTTTGATTAAATATTTTCAAATAACTGTTCACTACTATTTATGGAAAGTTTCATGCATCTAACTCATTTTTCAATACATTTTTTTCAATGCGCCTTAGACACTTCCACCACAGCTTGGTCGTAAGCAGCTAGCTCAAAGTCCAGGCAATGAAAACTGTAGCGCTGAAGTAGATGTTTTATTCTAGGGAATAAAAAGAAGTCACTGGGCTGTTAGAAGGACAACACAAGAAGAAGTTTGAATGATTTGGTGTCCAGGAAGTCTGGTTGTCTGGTGAAGCACTACCCCGAGTCTCATATTCGGTCGCTTGGTGCTGACAGCAGTGAACAATTCTGGTGAGCATTGGGTAGTATACCACTCAGCATTAATGCTACTTTGATCCCGTGAAGGTATTGACACCAGATATCCTGTGAAAGTGAAAAATCAAAATCTTCTCTGCGCTTTTCCATCCGTTCTGGATCGTATTGATAAATCCAAAATCGTCACCTGGTATAATGTCGTAAACGCGCCAAGGCAAGCCTACACCAAACTTAGCTATATCACATGGCACCATTCCACGTAAGTCAGTTTCCGAGTGTCGGTGAGGTTGTGCGGTATCCAGAAACTATACTCCTTATGCGAAGGTGCTCGTGTTAAATCTTGTGAACGCTTCCGGAAGCAATCTGTAAAATGTACTGAATCTCTTTTATTTTTTCTTTATTTCCGACTTGTTTTCTTCCCACCAGCCGTCAAAGAACCACTACAACTTTCTACATCGGCCAAAGTTTTCCGACCTCGCTTAAATTCGCTGCAAAATCGATACACAGTTGTTAGAAAGGCTTTCGTTTACAAATGCAATATGAATGTGATGAATCCATAAAACGATTTTTCCGGTTTTAGATAGAATATAAATTATAAGTGGTTGTAACTTTTGCAATTTTAATAAAATAAAATATAATCTGCGAAGTGTTCCATACAGATTTTTTTTTCGCAAAGCTTTCTGAGGGGCATCGTTTTGATAGGGGATATATAGTGACGATTACAATTTGGCTGTGATATTCTACTGACCACCTGCTCTAAGTAGTGCACGTTCCGGATTTTTTAAACAACCAAGGTCACGTTCTGCGTGGTAAACGATGTCTATGAACATTAACCTAGCGGCACTTGTCCATTTCCAAATCTGTCCACCTCCTCGTGGGAATTTTAACATCACCAATATCAACAACACGGTTATAAAGCTCTTTAACGGAAGTTAAGATTTTCCGTAATACCGCGGCTCAGGTTCGAGCACACACCTATTACACCTTACGTACTCCCAACCAATCCTGTATAATAAAACCAATAGTTCGTTTGCTACGTTAAAATACTGACACTTACCAAAATAACAGGAGATAGATTAACGGTATAAAAATACAGAAACCACAGATACCAAACCACACGAGGCTTGTCGATCTCCCGTATGTCCTAACAACAAAAGAAGGTACCCTTACTCTTTTGTTTCACCTAATCTCAAATTATAAATGATCAAAATATAAATGAAACTTGCTAAAGGATTGTGTTTGGGTGTATCTCGTATAACTACTTATAACTAAGTTTATTCACGAAATGTTGCTGATTGGTTGAATTCTATTAGATATTAAAAAGTACTTTAAGTGATATTTTAACTAGGAAATAATCTTACTTCAAGAGGGTCCTGTGAATGTAGTAAATTCGTCAAGGTCGTAAGGATAACACTAATTATCTCTAGTTTCTGATCATGAAAAAACAATAGTGGTGCACTTTGGTTAGCGAGGAAGAAAGCTATGTAAAAATAAAATACCAAAAAGCCCGTGAGCGAGCGAGCCAGCAAAATAGGGATGGCGATTCTTTCCGAAAAAGATCGATTTTTAAATTGATTCGAATCGTATACTGATGTATCGATTTACAAAAAAAAATTGAGTTCTAAAACAAAAGTTTGCATTTATAATGTAAATATAAATTCATTTTATGAAAAAAAGAAAGATACCATAATAAATGATCTCTTATCAATCTCGCTCTCTCGATTACTTATTATTCCGTAACAAACACTACACAAAAATAAGTACTAATCACAGTACAATATTACGACACAGTTTGCTTATAAACAAATGAATGACGCAATATCAATCAACAATATACAAACGTAACTTTTTTTAATTATTAAATGGAGGCGAAGGAAAATCTGCATACAGCCATCTCGCGAGTTTTTGAGTTATTAACCCTTTAACCGCCGACACCGTAATATTACGGATACATTCAACTAATTGTAAATAATTTTATTGTTTTTACCAAAAACAAAAAAAAATCTAATGGCGATTTTCAAGTTCGAAATATCGATTCACTGGATAGATCCAGTACTGGATAGATGCATATCGATTTAAAAATCGATCTTTTGGGCATGAAACATTGATTCTTCGATTAATCGATCTCAGATGGGCATCCCTACAGTAAAGGCGCAAGCTAGACATGCGCAAACCATGTCCGACATGGGATTGAACCTGGAACGGTTCCTTTCCTTGTCGGAACTAGTTCCAGGAAACATGTCCGAGGAACTATCTAGTTCCTTAGTTTTATCCGGACATTGTAGTTAACAGTTTTATTTCAGTTCAGACAGTTCCTCGGACAAACATGGTTGTTAGCAATGATATTGTTTATTTAGACTTAAAATATTTTAAATTAATGTATCTGCTTGGTCTAAAAAATAATTGATAGTATATATACATAATTAAGTAATATTTAAATTTGTACATCATAATTCAAAATATTTTATATATACGTATTTAATTTATAATTGCTAACATAAAAAGTTGCTCAGGCACCTTTGACGCCTTTAATCGTTGCCTTCTGTCCATAAAAGTAAATCCTGCTTTTCAAAATACACCCTTGCACGGAACAGAAGTAGGAGATCTCGGCCCGGAGCGCAACGCTCGCGGCATACGTCACACGGACAGTTCGTTCCACCATTCAATACCGCTCCGGCCGCTCCTTCAATCTGCGTGATCGTTTCGAAGAACTGTGGAACTGGAACTATTAGGTTGAGCAAGTCGGAAAGAACTGACATAGTTCCGACTGCGGACATAGTTCCAGGAACTTTTACGCTCCGGAACTACACATGTTTAGTTCATGCCTAACGGACGCTTCTAGAGAGGAGAGGAATATTTTATTCTCTCGCAGGAGTCTGGATGGAGTAGTACTTCGCGTAGGGAGCAAATCGCCTCTTTCGCTATTTGTTGTAATGTCAGAAACTGGTTTCAGTCTCATCTATTTTAAGATAACCAAGTAATTATTTTGAAGTTGAAGAAATAAATATGCTTTTGTCAAGAATCCTAACCGTATCCTACGTAAAAAAAACATAGTCCTAAGCTATAATACCGCATTGGAGTATTCCAAATGATGATATTGTTGCTAATAAAAATATCTTAAAGTACCCACATGATTAACTATTATTTTATTTATGGGATTTTACTGCTATTAATTGCGTTAAAATGTTTAGATTTCTGAAAATATCAATTTAACACATATTATTATTATGTCATAATCGCGCAATAGTCGACTTACTTGACTTGAAGTGCGTAATTATAAACTTGATGTCTAAATAATGCACGTAAAATGTTAAAAATATTGAATAAGAGAACAATGACTGTAATGCAGAAGGTTTGGTATAGTGCCAGCCCGTCCGTGTTCACCTGATAGACGACTGGAGCACAACCAGTACCTAAATATACGACAATCTATATTTAAAACGAGTGTCTGACACCGACAGATTGCACTACACGTAAATAACCGTTTCTTGTGCAATTATCTAATGAATGCAAGTACGTAGTAAAAAATCTGTCATAGGCCATACTGCCGCGGCACACTTCGAGACAGTTTGTCTGTAAAACGCTGCACTGAATCAGTCGGCTCCAACTCAAGCAGGAATGTATTGTGCACTACCTCTTTATAATACGCTAAGTTCAACACCTAAGTAAACATTTTTGGAATGCAATAAAGAACTTCTGACTGGCTTGTTGGCCTAGTGGTTAGTGACCCTGACTGCTATGCTACAGGTCGTGGGTTCGATTCCCAACTGTGTCTGGGTGTTCTTTGTGTCCGTTGCTTGTATGTTTGTAAAGTCCCCTGCGACACAGGAGTCATTCCTAATGCAGGAGTTGTCTTTTCAAAATAAAAAAAATTAAAAAAAAAAAATTGAAGAGGTTTAAACAGACCATTTTACAGTTATAATTTCTGCTAAATTAAAAAATACAAGCGGTAAAATACATATCGCCCTGGATATAGATTGTTGGAAACTCCGTAGGTTATTTTTAAGTCAGATGTTCAGTGCACCACAGCCACAAATTTTTAATAGACACCACAGACATTGTCCTTGTACAATATTCTTTAAAGCGCAGCCAAATTTGCGTTAGTTAGACAAAAACAAAATAACTTATAAAATATATAACAATCATTACACGCTTGCTATAATGCCTGTATTTCTTTGCAATTTATTACTAATATTTGTCTATCTATCTATCTTTATTACTATCTACTTATTATTACTATCTTTATTTTTGTAATGTATAATTTATAGAGAAAATAATTACGATTCTGGAATTACCTATATGGACTAAAGGAGAAAGATAATCATTCAAAGTCAAATATTTATTTCATTTTATGAAATAAATATAATAATAAATTCTTCAACAATTGTTTGAAAACGTTTCTTTTTATACTAAAAATTATAGATCAACACAATGTCACCGCAACAATAGGTTGCTTTGTTGAATTACTAAGTAATAGATGTTTTTTTTTGTAGTGAATATGAATATTTTAAAGTCATGGTAAATATTCTGTTGAGATACATAATAATTTCTCCAATAGCTGTTGCCATGCTAATACGTATCTTTTGTGAATTTTACTGTATAATTTAATAAGTTTACGTGGGAGCCATGCTTCGGCACGTTATGGGCCGGCTCGACTCCGCTCGATACCACAGCCTCACAGAAAACCGGCAGTGAAACAATGCTTTCATTGCTTTTCGGCGCGTGAGTGAGGTTACCGGAGGCCCTAACTCTTCCCTCTCCCCTATTTCCGTCCTTCCCCTCTCCCCCCTTTCCCCCCATTCCCACGTTAAAGGGCGGCAACGCACTTGTGACTTTAGTTACAGGAGCCCATGGGCAGCGGTAGCCATTTACCATCAGGTGACCCGTCTGCTAGTTTGCCCCCTATATCATAAAAAAAAAAACGCAGAATTCTTTTGAAAAAGTATTGATAGTAAATTTTTCTTGTATTTCTCCGATTATTCTATTTTTGAAATGTTGGTCTAACCATAACCAAATTCTAATCTATACTAATACTATAAAGCTTAAGAGTTTGTTTGGTTGAACGCGCTAATCTCAGGAACTACTGGTTCCAATTTAAAAAAATATTTTAATGTTGGATAGCCCGTTTATCGAGGAAGGCTTTAGGCTATATAACATCACGCTGCGGGGACGGCTAGTTGATTATAAATGAACAAGACAAGATATTATTATAAGTCTAAACAATATTAAATTGTATTCCCTCATATCTTACAATTTTTATAAATTGCACCTATCGTAAAGAGGCAGAACTGCAGATTTCTAGTGGAATATGAGCCTCCCGATTAGAGAACCTCCAGCGATGGCAACGGAGAAGTGACACCACTGCAGTTAGAAAGTGTTTACTAGCGAGCCGAGTGCTTGTTTAACAATTTATTACGTAAAATGGGTATGTTATATAAAATACGGACAGTCAGTAATATACGGTATAAATTTGGCATTCGGCAGTAAATAGTCTAACAAATTACAATATCACTACAGCTATATATATATACAACGTAGTTTAAACATTTGAACTGAATTTCTTTTATAAAATTTGGAGTCTTAGGAATAATAATTATTAATAATTATAGTAATCTCAATAAATACATGTTAGATGTGTAACTCGGGAATTAATCGCGATAATATTTATAAGGTACAATACCTTTTTTGGTTACGAATTACACATCTAATAAATCAAAGTCGTGAAAGTTTAAAAATCAATAAACGCATAACAGTAAGGTGTTATCCCCTATTATAATCCTGAAATCGTTGGGCTGCCTGATGCCTTATTCTCTAAGGAGAAGTGTCTAATCACTGTCGTCGCATATAGTTATGTAGATTTAAATCGATTCAAGGGGTCAAGAAGGACTTTTATAATTCGGATAAATACAAATGCTTAAGTTACGATTGCAATAGCACATAAGTTCCCTACACATGCCACGTATCGTCAACGATCTGAGTCCCATCCTGAGAGGGTAGGAGTGGACATTATTAATGTACAAGCGCTTTGCTGTGATAGGAGCACTATTTATATTTCTGGTACAATATTTTTAATTTGCAAAAAAGGTAAGAATATACGTTAGTATGAATGTCACTTACGCCAAGACACACGCTTAACTCTCTTCGTAGGCGGGCCTGCATGAACTTTCGGCGGCAGTTGACTTGGTATCTTCCTCATTGCACTCTGATACTTTAGCAGAAACGCGTGCACCGCGCACTTGGCCGGGGAGATAATCTTGTCGGAGGAGAGACTTGTCGATAGAACGGCGGCTGCAGAGTTCTTACGGGCACGTCTCCTTGCAGACCTGCTACCATCCCTACGTCTTTTACTACGACTTTTCTTAGCAACGTCGCCGATCGGCGGTATAGTCTCCTTACTGACCATATCAACTACACGAGTGACGCGTCAACAAAATGGCGTCTAAACTAATTTAACCTAACTAGTACTAACTAAATGATAAAACAAATGTAAATAACGATTGTAAATATATTATACAAAAACACAAAGAATTTAACACTCGGAATACATAAAATTAGAGGATTGTCAAAGAGACGGTTGCAAAATACGCGACGTTGTCAACTTCACGATGTATTTATTGCCTACAATGGTAGAAGGGCTACGTCGTGATAAAAAAAGCGAAATATACTGGGAACTTCAAATTCTCGCTAATTACCGCGGACCACACAAGCGCATGAACTCGTCTCTATCTCGACTGATTCCACCCGATGAGCGTTGGGCGTTTCTAGTAGAAAGTACCCTCAAATTTTCCGTAATACCGAGTATGTGAAAAATAATGTAAAGTTACCCTACAAAATATTTATACATGTGTTCTAGAATTTTATTCATCTCACATTTGCAATTACATAGATAGTTATTTTACAGGGGGAAAGTCATAGACAAAATAGTTTAAGTCAATAGAAGATCTCTTTTCTAAATTGACATTAATGATCATGCATCGGTCAGAAAAGTTTTCAGCCATAATCTGCAACGTTAACCGAGTGCGATTTGGCAGACTTCTCACAATTCTATGAAACCAAAAACAATATGTAGTTTGAAGTACCTAATCCAAGCTTTCCTGTGATGTTTTTTTAACTCTAAATATGTATATTTATCTATTTAGAGTGACTATTAGCACAGATAAGACAATAGTTACTTCGTAACAGATACATCACTCCCATACAAAAGTGAAAATACCTACGCTATATTAGACTACAAAATTTAATTGATAATACCCGGCGTTGGCTGCGACCAGAAATATATCTTATTTACGCATTTCGAAAGTTGAGAACGCCTTACCCACCGCGCGACCTTTGTCTGTGTGTGTAACCGCTTTGCCAGACATTTTAAATTTATGATTGTTGAGTTTTATATAGGTAATGATAAATAAAATTATTTCTCTAACCTAAGTTTAATTTTTATAAGTAATTAAAATATTCTTCACTTGGGTTCGATCACACTATTGGGTTCGATTCCAGGACAAATAATTGTGTGATGAGCATGATCATTTTTTCGGTATCTGGGTGTAATTTATCTATAATATGTATGTATTTAGAAATATATAAGTATGTTTATCAGCGGTCTGGTCACCATAGTACAGGCTCTGCCTAGTTTGGGATCAGACGGCCGTGTGTGAGATGTGTCAAGTTATTATTATTATTCTTAAACCTTTCGATAGTAATATAAATTTTGATTCTGTACACATGTACATACCCTACTAATGGTTGCTGAGTAGACGGGAGAAAGATACTCTGATTACGATTCAATGCTTGCTTTTCTGTAATGTATGCCAAGTGGCAGGATTACTTACAGTAAAAGGGATTCTATCAATTTGATAAATAAAAATTTGCTCCTCATGTATTTTAATTAAGATTCAATATGTGGAGAGGTTTAATATGTAAAAAATTACAGTAACATATTGATTTGTGAGAGAAGCTCCAAAAATATGTTTCTCAATTTAAAAAAAAAACACTACTGTTTATTTTTCTAAAATACTATTTTTTTTACTCTCTAACTTTAATATACTTTATTTCTCATACAAAAAGTAGGCAATCCTTGTTGCAGTTTACACTTTTTTTTTTTTGTCAGTTTATAATAACGCGAGTATGATTTATAATAAACCAACGATGTTCAGAATCTTCAGAAATATATCATAGTTATTATCATTATGAACATTTTAACTATTACAACGAAAGTCTACAATTACAGGAGCATTAAAGACAATAGGTATCTATCTGCCTGCTACCTGTAGTTGTTTGTATCTTATGAGAGCCCTTAATTCGGCAACCCGTTTTATGATATGTGCTTCAATTGAATACTTTTATATAACATATTATGTTATACAAAAGTATAAATTAACAAATAACTACCTACTCGAATAAATACCTCTATCCGTGCCGCTCTCAATATGTTTTACATTTCAGTCACCTAGTCCTAATTTAATTCGCATTTTAAGAAAATCCTATAGGTATGTACCATGTCAAACTTATTTTTACTTATTACAACAATATTGTGTGAGAGAAGCAGCCGACAATTCGCCTTGCCTAAAACAAATGAATACGCGGGCAGTCCACACCTACAAAGTTCGTCCCCTTTCCTAGATGTTATGGGTTTATTATTTACAGTTTAATAGACTACATTTATTACAACAACATTCACTCTGGCCAAACACTCTAAACCTGATTTAGTACGGTTTGTATAATCCATTGTATAGAATATATATATAAGCAACATTTATTCTTTTTGTTAAGAAGATAACTATTATTTATTATTAGCACAGCCACGCGGCAATGGCGAGTAAAGAACCAACACCAAAATAATTATTCCGACTTATTTTTAAAGCATTTAACTGATCACTAACATCTACCAATAACGCAATTTAACAGAATAAATACATTTACCAATAACATAACACGTCCACTGTACAATAAGTTCGATTTGGCATTTTGTTTTTATTTACGTTCATCGTGCGTGCGCGCTCTCAGCTACGCGTTGTCGCCCCTACCACAGATTACTAAGTAGTTACTACGTAACAGATAAATCACTCCCTACAAAAACGTCCATACCTACCGTTTTAATTACCTACATTTTCCGAGCGCCGACCCCTGCATGCGAAAATGATCTTTAAATTATTAAAACACGATTATTATTGCCTCGCATTAACGCATGGTTGCGTTGCCGTAAGTGATTTTAGGGTTACCTCTTTTTATGTAATATTAAATATCTATCTTTTTATAAAAAAGGCTATGTTAATTAAGTAAAGTTTTATTACAAAAAAATCGGGGGTGTTACCTGACTTAGAAAAGTGTAACACTTAATACCACGTCCCCGTAATTTTACTAATATGAAACACTTAACAACAAATCGCTTCTCCGAAAAACTTATTGCCGAAGCCACGCGACCTTGCTTAACCAAACCTCTAACGGGAAACATCAATAAACTATTCGAGGAAAGTAACTAAAGAATTTGCCGAAGCGTGATGTTATATAGCCTATAGCCTTCCTATATAAATGGATAGTCCATCAAACACAACATTTTAAGGATTTTTCAATTCGAACCAGCAGTTCCTGGGATTAGCGCTTCAACCAAACAAACGAACTCTTCAGCTTTATAATATTAGTATAGATGTGATGTAGTGATAAATCTAAAGAACAATGTTGCATATGTATATTGTTGACGATCCTTAATTAAAGTTGAGTACCTACATCCAAATCTTTTCATTCACTACACGAGTAGATGCGTCCTGGTCCTTGACGACAATAGTGCCGACAAAATCTAAAAACGAAAATTTTTGGTCGGCTGGACGCACCGCTAGCGCGGTGGCGTTTTGCTTTTGGATAAAAAAATAAGGTACCTAGGTGCTAAAGATTTTATTTCTTGTAGTTATGGCATTCTTATAAATATAAACTAATAAAGTATCATTTATGTAAAAATTATAAAGATAAGGTATTTAGTACATACCTAAGTATATATTTTTTTCATAAATAGAATCTTAAAACCATTTCAAAATTACGTATTTTCTTTACTATTATAAATATTTAATAAGAATGGTAAACCATTATTAATTACTTTTATTACAGAATTAACTATTTGTATTCGAAACAAACACTTGATTAATTAAATCAATTGTATACCATTCGAATTAAGTAGGTATTTGTATATTAAAGAAGTTGCATAAAACTCCGGATTAACTCTTATTTATTTGTAACAGAAACCAAAACATCAAAATAGAACAAAATATATTTGAAAACAAAAACAATTAAAATTTTTGTTGATTTTTTCTCTTACTGGACTCTCTACTCTCTACGTCCATGTACAGCACATAAACTACCAGAAACCATGTCAATTTGTCTGTATGTAAAGTATATAAAGGTATAAAAATACGATTTCGAATTACGTTAAAATTCAAAAATAAAAGCGTGAGCGCGCGGTACAGCTGTCGGCAACCCACTGCGCGAGACTGCGTATAAGGTATCCTATATACTATTGTAGTCTTTGGTATAAGGGCCGCCAGCGGCCATGCGGCCGGTAGTTGTTTAGCGCCCGTAAGTACATCGAGTGGCATAGGCCTGCCCCTACTGACACTATTGCCGTCCACGGAATGCTAAATTGGTAGGTATATAAAACGCGACCTCCGACCGCGAGTGATGTAGCCCTGCTATTAGTATTACTTATAACCGCAGGTATAAATCGCCATTGCTACTCGTCTGAATTGAGTTTTACAAAAAAGTTTAAAAAAAAAATTAAACCGACTAAGGAAACTGAAAGTTGAAAAATAAACTCGTTAGCCTAACTAAACTTCTACAGTAATGTAAATACCTAAATAACTTTAAGTCGGCGCCTAACATACAAAAGTTATTATTTCTAGTTTTTTGTGGCTAAAATAATCAACTACAGGTCTCCGTCATGTTGTAGTATCATTAGAACTACATATGTGTGCTAAGATTCAACAAAATCGGTTCACAGTCACACAGGTCAAAACTCAAAGGATGAACAATAAAATTCGTCCCCTATTTTTCCATCCTTAGGCTTAAAATTTTTTTTATAAATTTAAATGGGACCAATTTCGAATACTTATCCAATAAAAAAAGACTACCCTGTAAAAGTTATGGGTGGTCATACATAAAAAAGAAATATAACTTAAGAACCTCCTCTAAATTACTGAAATAATTATCTATACTTATAATAAATTATTAATATATTGAATATACCTACATTACATTTCGAATATCAATAACAATGAATGTTGTACAGCTGTACGAGTTCAGCCGTATCAGTGCAAGCGACAAAATATCCTGCAAAACGACTGCAATGCGGTTTTCACGTTCCGATGTCACGTCAACAAATTTTATATTTAAATTTATATGAGGACAACGTAAGTGTAGAACTAAAGCTAATATTGTTAGCACAATTTATTTTTAATGGGTATGATTGCCTAATAATAATAATGGAAGTAATCATAAACCTCTTTATTTAAGCTGAAGAATTCGTATGTTTGAACGCGTTAAATAATCTCCAGATCTAATAGGTCAAATTTGAAAAATAGTTTATTTTTGGCGTTAGATTATCATTTATTGATTTCAATTTTGTTATAATGTTTGTAAGAGGAAAAAATAATAAATTAATTATTAGTACCTACCTAATTAATTATTATTATTATCTACGGATTGTGACGATTTGGTGACGTCGATGTCAGTACGAAATGTTTTTTTTTTTATATTATAAGGAGCAAACGAGCAGACGGGTCACCCGGTGTTAAGTGACTACCGTCGCCCATGGACACCTGCAACTCAAGAGTCACAAGTACGTTGCCGGCCTATTATAAGTATTTAAGATTCTAAGATTAAGATTATAAGAAGTATACCGTAACCTCCTAACGTGGTACGTACGAGAAATGTAGATGTATTATCCTAAAGCGGATGAAACTAAGGGTTTGGGGAAAAATATGGAAATAAAGAAATTTGTGTTTCTGTATTTTTGTATGGTGTTTACCATGGTCTGCATTCTTTCGGGTAAAGTTAAGATTTTTTTTTAATTATCCTTATAATAACAACCCACCCCGGCTTCGCACGGGTAGCAGAGACATCTTCAACAATCATCATCATATTTCAACCAATTTTCACAAAACCACCTGAGAAGGTTCCTCATGAATTGCTCTATCTATTGGTGAAAACCGCAAGAAAAACCTTTTTTGTTTTTAAGTTTATCGCGAACAGACAGACGTGGCGAGGGACTTTGTTTTATAATAAGTAGTATATGTAGTGATTTACAAAACGAAGCTTTTATTGGCTTGTTTGTATCCGCAAATCTCAGGATACTATCAGGCCGGTTTGGATTTTTTTTTTGCATCGTTGGATAGCCCGTTTATTAAGAAAATGTTATACATAATGTTATATTTTTGCATCACGCTACGACTTATCGCAGCCGAACAGTAGGTTCGAAGCACAAGTATTGTATAAATGCATAGTTGAACTTTTTCGAGTTTCACAAACACATATAAACGCAATGTTTTTAGCTCCTGACGCAAAAAAAGTAGGGTGTTATATTAGCGTGTGTATTTGTGTCTGTCTGTGCATCATAGCTCCGAAACGGTTGAACCGATTTTGATTTTTTTTTTAACTAGCAGTTCTTGCACACTTGTATATTTTGTACAATATTTATATATTTTGGGCGGAACCCTAATTCTTTTTCCAAAATAATAGTAGCCTAAGTTACTCCTCATAACACTAGCTATCGGCCAGTGAAAGTCCCGTCAAATTCGGCCCACCCGTTCCGGAGATTAGCCGGAACAAACAGACAAGACGAAAAAAAAAAAGGATTTTTATGTATAGGTATCGTGCAAATAACTGTATGAGCTTAAAAAACTATTATTTTGACATTACAAACAGACATTTCAATTTTATTTATTTGTATTAATGATATGTTGGGTCGAATATTAAAGTTACCATCATTCTAGAACATAAAAGGACTGTTACTGCAGATTGGTATGTCAGTCATTGTCTACCAGTTGTCTTGGAAAATGTTAGACAGCAGCGCCCAAGAAGCAGGCTCCTCTTCCACCAAGACAACGCTCCAGCTCACTCTACCAGACGGACTATCGAATATTTGTCTATCGAAGGCGTGGAGCTAGTGAGTCATCCTTAGGCCTGCCATCACTTAAATTGCCGACGCCGGACAAAAACTTAAGAAAATCCGGACACATGGGTGAAATCGAGATTCTTTCCCAGGCACCTTAAAAATAACGCCGGTTCCATTTAAATTTTTGGCTTGTTAACGATTCATCTAACAATTAAAATTGTCCCTTGGCACAGAGTGTCTGGGTTTTAGTCATCCTACTTACAGTCCTGACCTGACACCTTGTGATTTTTATTTATTTCCAAAAATAAAAGATAAACTTAGAGGAATTCGTTTTATGAACTCTGGAAGAGATCCCTAAATAAGAGTTTCAGTCACGGCTTCAGTCAATGGTTCCATCGCATGCGACGGTGCTTAGAAAGGAACGGAGAATACTTCAAAAAGCAATATAAATATTAACAGGCTTTTATACTCCGTTTTTGATTTTCCAAAAACTTTCAGTGTGACCCCTGTAACAAAAGATTTGATAGCGGAAAGAAAATAGTTTCTTTCGGAACTTCTGTTGTGCCATATCTGTATTGAACATTTTTTTTTTTCAGGCCTATTATTAAAAATTAGTCTATAAACGTTAATGACCAATACACTACAAGTAGCAAACTACATTTTTTAACTAAGAAGGTACACATTCAAGGTTAGGTTAAATACATTTAGTAACAGTTAAAAAAACTGTCCGTGTTCGTCATTACCAATATAAAACTCAGTCATTTAAAACACGTTACATGTTCTATAAGTACACAGTAATTGGTTTGCAGACTTGTTGTTGCGTCCGCGATTGACCTTGATATTCCCCACGGATTTTTACCCCTGCATGTAAAATGCTTAGGGCAAAGGGTCGTGTTACGCAATAACCGCGTTAAGGATCAACCATAAAAAAGCTTCTTTGCCGATCGTAAAGATTTATCTTATGCTATGCGAAAAGTATAGTGGGGCTCACTCCCTAAGGGAATTTTTTTAAAGATTAAAAGAGACAGGAAACATAATTGTATATACATGTATAGATAGGCACTATTGTCTATAATACCACTAACGTATCACACAAGCATATGGAGATAGTGATAATAATGAAGACAGGCAGCAGACTTTACTTTTAATATTTTTAAAGTAACCTAAATTCAATTCCGATTCAGAATTGGGTGATTCACGCCCCTAATTTTTCTATAGGTAGGTACATTAATTAACAAAAGGCTTATAGGTTCTAGCACATATCCATAAATAACACTACATAACACTAAAAAAGATATCTGTTACGATTCATATTGTTTCATAATGAGGTTGACTTCTGGGGGCACGACAGTGGCCCGCCAAGTCAAGCAAAACAAAAACCAGGCACAGCCGTACCATCCTTTTCTCGAAGCCAGTCAGGGCTTTTTCGATCACACTGCAACTTCGTTGTAGATAAAGTTAGATGCCTGAATTTCTGGTGTACAATAAGGCATAATGTAACAAGGTATATTTTCCAAGGTCATAAATGGAATAATTCTCTTGTTATTATTCTTTCACCACGGTTTTAATTTACTCGTTTTTTAATTCGTCATATAATTTTTTTTATCATTCGCATTTACGAATACTGGAGATACACATTCATATGCGTTTTTAACCGACGAAAAAAAAGGAGGTTCTCAATTCGACCGTATTATATTTTTTTTTCTCATTCGCGAATGTGAAAAATACAGCATTCGTTACATCGCTACACTTTATATTGGAATAAATGTTAAACGACTTTCATTGTTTGTACATAAAGGGATTTCTACTTGTATGAAAAAAAATATTTTTAAAAACTTTTAGAAATCAACTTTATAATTTCGCCCATACATAGAATTTTTTTTTTACATTATATTGGAACTTTGGTATATTTTATGTTACAACAAGTTCAAAACATTTTTTTATCCGTATTTCTTTGTATAATGTTAAGATCTAACCGATCCAACTGGTTTCTACCCTAGCAGACAGTCAATTTTCACAATAAAGGAGACCATATGTCTTCAGAATGAACTCATTCACACCAGATTCAAAAACCCCCGGCGGCGCTACTTGTTTCGCATTAACTTATTGATACAATTGTGTAAAAGCATTCTAGAAATTAAAAAGTCAAGTATCAGGCACACCGGTGTTCGATCCAGCCGATTTTTTATGCACGCACAAGTCTCGACCGAACAGGTAATTAAAACAATGCGATATCGTGTTGAGGTAAATACGTAGAACTAGAGAACCTCTTGGGTTAGAAAACCTTCTCAAGGTTATCGAAAGGCAAGGAGTAGATTCTCTTTTGTGGGTAAACGTTGCTGTTTTCTGCTACTATTCTGCGAGAGTGGTTCATTGTTTGGGTACTTACACATTTTTTCCGTGTGTCAATTTGATTAAACCGCCCAGCTTTGCGCCTTTAGCTTCCATAGCAACTTTGGACATTGACTGCCTAAGACCGAGAGGGGATAGAGACAAGTGTGCCATTTCCAGCCTATTTGGGAGTGATTACCTTGCCTGACACAGACCTCCCACAGGTCCAAACTTCTAGCAATGGATAGGAAGAAGTGGCAGTAGGAGCAAAGGAGTTTGCTGCCTCTGAATTCTTTTAGGATAGGCGAAGATGGTCTGGTCGATGAAACTTAAACCTGGTCAACCCGTAACCTAATCTAGCAAAGGACAGGAACGATGGTATTTAAGAAATATGAGGAAAACCAGACCATCCTTCAAATTATGGATAAAAAAGGCGTTGCCTCTCTACCAAATACACAATCGCCAGAATTGGTGGCCTGGACTGCCGAGGATTGGTCGGTCAGTCGCTACGTCGCGAGTAAACGGCCTCTGACGGTTTGATGGCGGCAACACCGTTGTAGTAGTTAATTGAGGCTTTTAATACACAACAAAACTATAGCCAAGCTTTCCACATTTTTCCTCTTCGAATAAACGGAACTACATCTTAGTAAGATAATGCCAACTAACTATAAGGTGTTGAAATTAACTAACACACAAAAAGTTAAATGATCTTTTAGGGAGGTAAACATTAATGGCTATTTGCAAACCAATCTAAAAACGCCCAGTGTGACAATTCACCTGTGGTTAGTAAGTCAATGAGTGTGACATTTAAGCGAAATTATATTTGATACAATTAATCCCAGTCTTCATTATACTGTACTTATAGCCTACGAGGCCTAACACACACTGTTTCTTATTGGCAGTGCAATATTAATATAACTGGTATTGTGTTTATTAAAAATGGTAACTGTTTACTTATAGGTGTGGTAGTTGCCAGCAACTGTAGTTGTATAAATAAAAATGTTATAAGTGTCACTGTTTTTTTTTTTTGGTTATGTTCAAATAACACTACTCAACACAAAAAAATATCTATTATGGTGCATGGTATTTCATAGTAAGGATGACTTATAATGAATATCTATAGGCATTTTATTTGGATGTTAAATCTGGAAGTTCAGATATAAAGGTTTTTTAATTTTTTAAATACTTTCGACAAATGTTCTTAATTTTATAACATAATTTGCAAAGAAACAATACAACAAATGCCGACCATAAACTGTAAAAACTTTACAAGAAAACAAGATGGAATTGTGGATAAAATATTTGGCAACAGAATTCTTATGTCTATCTTATCTTTGGATGGAGCCATCTGCTTTTCTTCTTTGGTACTCAGGCCAAACCATTAAAAGAAAATTATTTAAAAAGATCCGTATGATGAGGGACAATCAAGTTCAATATGTAATTACAATTTGTCAATATGCACAACCACAACCTATGAGTTAAGTATTTGAGAATCGTTAACGCAGCTTAATATTGAATTATATTAGTCTATAATAGGGCTGCACCCATTGTAAAAAAAATTTAGTTCCCAGCAAGGACAGTTTCATCATACGTAAGTCGTGCAAGCCTTTATATGCTACATGAATTGATTAGCACCTTTGTGATTTTAATAAGGTTTTAATTAACAAAGGATCTACCTTATGGATGGATATGGAAAGGATATACTATCGTCAGCTCCATCGGTTGGTCAACCAAACAGTATTACTGTCTAACAGTTTATCAGTGAAGTATGTTTAAGTGTGCCTAAATACAAGTCGCCTATCATTTATAAAGTCCTTATAAGAATAGTATAGTTTTGCAAGCCTCTTGAGGCATTAAAGTAATCATATTCATTGAAGTAGCAAATTCTATTCAGAGTACTTCATAGTAGTAAAAAAAGTACTAGCAATACATTCTTAGTTGAGTCTTCTCTAACTTTAATATCTTCACACTATAATTCTGCTAGGCCATGGATTAGTTTTGGTGTAAAATTTTACTAGAACAGGTGTTGTTTGATAATGCAAATAATTCTGATAACCCAAACATAATGACCACTATAAAAATAACTCTTTCCAGAAAAATAATGCATAAAACTATTATCCACTTGCAAATTGATAAATATGAAAAAATGAGCTGCAAGTCAATGTCAATTTTTATGTAATAAAATATTATGTTATTACTTAAAAGTAATTTTAGTTTTGCTGATGTTCTGGCTTAGAAGCATATAAACTGCAAAAAGAGAATGTATGTAATTACAGATTTCATCTTCAGTACATTGTTTTAATCTGATTACACATAGCTAACTTAATTGAAATGTCATGTCATAAAATTCTTCTTTTTCAATAAAGAAACATACCTATTGTTACATATATCCTTTTTTTCCTCCACAATTACAAGCCTCACTACTACATTGGGCACAAATTTCATTGTTTTATAGGAATAACAGTACCTTCTGATTATGAACTGATATATTTGCGACCTACATAAGATTAGACAAGATTCGATTAGAACTAGCAATATTGCTAGTAAGGCTATATCAAAGAAAATTAGAAATGTTAGTTACAGCTTAACATTTTAGCAAAACATAAATAAAACTGCGCAAATATATACAAATCAGGGTCAATGTTTTGAAAATTGCAGAAACAGCATATCGATGCAGTAATTGGAGGTATAACGAAAAACATCGTAAAGACAATAAAGGCATTGTAAACTTAAAGTCCTTACCTTCAGGGTTCGAGCCATCATTAGGGTTTTCATCGGTCGGTTTCTCCCTCAAAGAAGACAATAGGTTCACAGCTGACATAGCTCGCAAGTCCTCCACTCAGTTATTCAGTCTTCTCGCAATATATTAAAATTTGCTGTAATTCTATAACAACTTTACAATATATACAAAATTGTTCAGGAAATTAATCTATCACCTATGTATATTGTTTATATCACAGACTTTTCGTTTTTCAACAATACGGATCAAAACGTCCACGCACGAAAATACTATCAATATTTATAAGACTCTAGGTATAATAGACTTATTTACACATTAAAACTAACGTTTATCATCTAATTTTTAACAAATACGCTCTAGCGGTCACAAGATACTCATAACTAAAAGATTTTATCAGTTTTCGATGCAAAAATATATAAAACGTCCGCCATATGCCTTTTGAAACGTATGTAGTTCAACCAACTTTAATATTCTAGTTGGCTACATGTTATTCGATTAACTTCGACATCTTAAAATTGTCCGTATTATATCTAGTTGTTTCGCCTGTCCAGTTGCCATTCTTTATATTTTTTTTTTTGAAAAATTGGCGTTCTTGGTGGTATATTGTATTTATTTGTAAAATAATTTAATCTATAAGTCTAACTTTTTTGAAAAATTGCCTGAAAATTAAAAAGAAGTTACAATCTTTATATTTATAAAGACTGTAACTTCTAAGCCTGAGGTTTATTTTCGTGTATTAGATAAAATAATATTTTCGATAGCCGTCTGCTTAAAGCTTTTTGTTCTTGTTAAGACGACTATTTAGAACCATCATTTTCTGGCAGTGCAAGAGGATGATCAGCAGACGCTGGGGTCTGTCCCCCAAGATCACCCTATGGCTGTACATCAGAGTGATCCGCCTGGTTATTTCATATGATTCCATCGTGTGGTGGCCTCGAGTTCAACTTATCAGTTATCACCGTGGAGAACCAACTACGAAAATTCCAGAGCCTAGCGTGCACGGCGATTACGGGCTGCATGAGGACTACACCAATTCCTGCCCTGGAAGTCATGCTGGACCTAGCTTCCTTGCACCTATATTATATGTCGCAATTATGTCATATCCGCAACGCCCGTCGGCGCTTGACGGAGTCAATATTTTAAGGCCAAGCGGTGCGCCCTAGTGCCCGACACTTCTTGTGCGGCAGTCGGACGGAGCTGTCGAATATTGAAACCGTCACCTTTCCTAGCGATATACGTACCTAGCTATAGTCGTGTGTCTATTTGTAATAATCTACATTGTAAATTCATTGGCCATTATAATTTGATGGAGGGAAATATATTGTTTCGTTGGTCCAACATTACCCATCACCGCCCGCAGTTACAAAGTGAGGAATTATGGGCCCTATTAAGGATAATGATCATATACAACAGGAAGCTGCTATAGCTGCGACAAGGCTAAGGTTGCTGCACCTGTGGAGATTGGAAGAGATATCCAAGTACATACCGATGGCGATGGCCATAAATGACCGGATCCCTAAACGGTTCGTATTTGACAAAAAATATAAAATCCAATTACACGAGGACCAACTCATCGAGTCGAGGGTCTAGACACTCATGAACTCAGGATCTTCACTGACCGCTCTAAAACAAGGTATGGCACTGGCTCTGGGGTCTTCTCAGAGGACCTAAATATAAAAACAAGTATTAGAAGCCGAATGTTTGGGTATTTCTATGGCTGCTGCAGCTCTCACTGCAAGGAAGGTAAAGGATCAATCGATACGTATACTATCCGACAACATGGCATATGTTACAAGCCCTCGACGACAATGTTATCTGTTTGGGCCTAGTCTACGCAGCTCTAGAGGCCACGATGCAGCAGACGAATTGGCTAGGAGGGCATCGGAGATGTGCGTCATGGGCCCGGAACCCATAGCCCCCTTCCCTTTCGGTTAAATTCGGACATTGGTAAGGATGCGCACTAGAGACCAACACAATTTCATATGGGCAAATCATGAAGTCTGCAGTCGAGGGCGGCACTTCCCGCCATCAACAGCTGGCTGTTGAGGAAGCTACTCCTCCTGAACAAGCGTCAGCTGCTGCGAAAGGCAACCGGAGTTAACACCGGGCATGGCTCTTTTAACAAACACCTTTCTGCTATAGGTGCTATGGACAGCCTGCTGTGCAGAACTTGCATGGAGGCAGAGGAAACAGCAACCCATATACTTCTCGACTGTTAGGAGGTTGCAGAATACCGTCGAAGTACTTTGGCTCGCCAGGGTCACTCTCCGAGATCGTCGGTAACGTGTAGGGGTTACTGGGATTCTTCGGGGAGTTGGGGTGGCTCGAATAGCTTTTATTCTTACCAACGCAAAATACGAGCCTTGTCGTGGAGTTGCGGAAACCAGCCCTTGAAAACCTAACCTAACTTAACCTACGTCTAGGTTGGGGTAAAATTAATTAAGAATTATTCTCCTGCCCCTATTTCAGTTAACATGGGGTGGGCACAAAAATGTCTTATTTCGAGTAGTATGTAGAAGAAGACATGCTGTAAGGGATTTTGCTAAGTTTTATGACCGGCCGCCTGCGTGACGTCAACCCTCTGGGAATACTGTCGTTGTTCGTCTTCTGCCAGGTTCAGATTTTAACATACAATCAACACCTAATAAAAGCCTGGCACTAATTAAATTACTTTATATCGATCATTCAAGTCGTTTTCTAAAAGTACAACCTTAAAGGCAGCCATTTTAAACGCCAGAATTTTTGTAGGTGTGCACGATAATTTTGTAGGTATGGCCAGTCCATGTATTATCATGAAAATGGCTATTTCTGTCACTATTTCATGAGTATTTTATCACTATTTCTTATTTCCGAACGTTTTCTTTCTGTTTCTTATCATCATGGTGCGTAGCTTCGTGTGTTCGTAATTTTCTATTTTAAAATAAAAATGTCTTTAAAGTGGACTGGAAGTCAAAGTGAGTCCGGTATATTAAGAAAGAGTGAATATAAGGAGAAGAAAGAAGATCTTTTCGTGTTTGGCTACTCGTGCAAATTGTTCAGGGACGATGATAAAGCCCTTCACATTGATCAAGGCAAACACCTCATTCCGTGGATGGGGGATGAAACGTTGAAAATCGACAGGTTCGATCAGTTTTTTACTATAAGACTGCTAACTGTGGCGCTATAAACCTACTAAAGATAGTTGTATAACAGAAAAAAATTAAATTTTCGGAAGACCTTTAAGTATTTCGCAGAGAATGTTTTAAGAAGTAAGGTGAAGGGGCAGTACGAGCGTCGGGCGCCTCGAGTTCTCTCGGCGTCGCGTAATGTTATGGTGACAACCGCCGGTGGTATGTATAACCTGCAACGGTTCAATTGAGTATGTATACTTATAAATCTTTAAGAACCAGGAATTCATAATTAAATAAAAAAGAATAGATTAAAGATGAAGTTATATGTGAGCATTCACCAATACCTCCGAATATTATTTCTTCCTCTTTACAAGCACTATATTGACCTATTTTAGTTTGTAAGTTAACCTAGCCACTTGGCATATGTAAATATAAAGTGTTATTTTATTAATCCCATGCTTTATCAAAATTACCAAAAATTTTACTAACATCCCAGTAAAGGAGAATCACAAAATGCATTTATGTGATATTTACCATATTTATATTAAAGTTTGTGTAATAAGGAACTCATCATCTCAAGTACTCAACATCTACTTGAAATATCAACCTAAGTGGAATATAACTCAATGTTAGAACAATAAGGATTTTTTTTTACTCAAAATAAAAATAAAGCATATTTCTTTTAAGCATTTTCTGACTACTGCAAAATAATTCCTCTATCATCAGTGTGTTAAAGCTGCTGGCTTCGTATATGTTATGAAGTCATAAATTAGTATATGGTAATATTTGGCTAGGTATGATGCAAGGGGTGCTCTTCACGACCTGTCGAGGCTTGAGGCTCCACCAGGAGGCTACGATTGGCGTGTTGAACTTAGTAGGGATCAGCAGGATGTCGAGCAGCTTTGTGATGATGAGAGGTACCGTGCTCTGCACACTGATGAAGATGAAGAAGAGATGTATAAAGGTTAGCATTATGTTTATAGCTTATCTGTAAAATAAAGCAAAAGTATGCTCACTCACTCGTTTAGGGAGGTAGTTTAAGACTAGAAGACGTTAGCTAAGAACAGATGTTGCAACAGGGCCAGATTTAGAGTATCTCTACTTTACAAGTTTTTATGCAAGTCTATGGTTTTTTGTACTTGAGACTTGAAATTTGGCAGAACAACCAACTTTAAATACTCCACAAGTTGTCTGTAATTTATTTTTTTTTATTTTATAAAATCTTTGACTTGACTTTGAGTACTGATTTCAAAAGTATGCCACATTTCATGGGTAAATATGACTTGAAATATTATGGGTATGTTTGTTTTTAATATTTTACTATGCTGGGAACACGCTTGGCATGTTCAGCTGCACAGATTGTCAACCATGGCAACTTTTACTTAACTAAAAACGTTGATGTGCTTATATTCGAAAATTTTAGTATATAGTGTGTTATAATAATTTTGTTCAGTTCAGTACATGCTTAAAATGGCTTATGAATTAATAATTAAATGAATGAATTTTATGTATAAAATTTATTCATTTACTAGGATTTACTATTCATTCACTGGTGATTTTATCTTTTTCATATAAAATGATGTATAAAAACTATGCATTATTTTTTATATATTTGATACTAGCAGCGCCACGCGGTTTCAGCCGCGTAAGTCCCGAACCCGTGGGTATATCGGGATAAAAAGTAGCCTATGCATTACTCCAGGTCTCCAGCTATCTACATACCAAGTTTCATCGCAATCGGTTCCGTGATTTTTGCGTGAAAGAGTAACAAACATCCATCCATCCAAACTTTCACATTTATAATATTAGTGGGATTCAAATAATTTAAGACTATTTGTGGATATACCTCGCCATATAAAACCTTGCCTTGTCCTTAAAAGTTCATTCACTGGAGCCACTTTATTATATTCTGCCTAAACTGAGGCATAGTAATAAGAGAATTGAGACAACTGATAGATTACCATTACCATTACAAAATTAATGTATTGTAGGAAGATCAATTATACTTTCCTCTGGTATGCCGACATTGTTGTTCTCAAAAGATTGTCTCGTTTCCAACTTGTTTACCCCTCTCATTAATAAGTGAAATTAGCCCTCCTCTGATGATTATATCATCAGGGACTGGAGCCACTATGTTGACAACAGAATTACTATCAATCATTTCTTATTAATCTGTAGAAGAAGAGCTGAAGCGTCTTCATGCAGCTGGCTATGGACAAGTAGGATTTAACTATGACACACCAGCTGAGCCATCGTCAATTTCACAGCCAATGGAAGTAGATGAGCCATTTGTACCAACACCGGCATTCAGAGCACTGCTCCCTTCAGATATTATATTTGTAAGTTATGTAACTTATTTTTATAACTTTTTTTGGTATCTGGCATATGCTGCCTCCCTGCCCACTCGACGATGACGCGCCACTACCGCGGCAAAGCCAGCACTGGAACCTTCAGCCGCGATTGTGGAAACTTTTGAAAACATTGAAGAGAAATTTCAGGAGAAAATGCAGGTTTTCTCATGACATTTTTCTTCACTTTTTCTGGAAGATCTATATATACTACATAGCAAAGTGGGGTTAGGCCTAACCCCTTGTCATTTGTAAAGAGCTCAATCCCAACAATTTACTAACGGGACCATAAGACAGTACTAAAATTAAACTAACCATAACTAATATTTTCTATTAGTGTTCCATTTTGTTCACCTACAAGTTGTTTTTTTTACAGCCTGACACCATAAAACTAAACGCAATAATAGAAAAAACAGCGAACTTCATAGCAACCCAGGGGGCTCAAATGGAGATTTTGATAAAAGCGAAGCAGCATGACAATCCACAGTTTCAGTTTCTCGCCAAGGAGTCGAACCTACACCCTTATTATTCTGCTCTAACTGGGCTGGTGAAGAGCGGCAAGTGGCCTGAGAAAAAAGTTGAGGTGGTTGTTGAAGGTAAAGTATTATTATTTATATTGATGCACTAGCTGTTCCCCGCGCGGCTTCGCTCGCGTCTACAATTGATTGCACCTAGTTAGTAGCTAGTAGTCTCGAGTTACACATCTAATATGTATAAAAGTCGCGAAAGTTTAAAAATAATTACAAACTCATATATTTAATTACAGAAAAACCACAACCTGAACCTGAAGAATACTTACATCCAAGTTTAGCGTCAACCATTATCGAATCTGTAAGTATTTTAACAAATAAACTATATTAGGAAAACTTGGCTTAAACAATTTGGAATGTACAAAATCCTTGAAATTCTAAAAAGAGAAGTAGACAACAAATTATAAATTGCACACATTCCTTAATTTGCCTTGAGTCTGTTCTACATCAGGAAATTCTCTTTAAGCCATATCAATATCAAGCTTCATCTCTTTTAGCACTAAGACTTAGACCAGCGCTTGATTCTTCTTCTTTTCTTGCCTATTAAGTCTAAATGAATTTATCTTCTCAAGTGCGATGTCTACCTCTCATACCAATTGATTCTTCTTCTTTTCTTGCCTATTAAGTCTAAATGAATTTATCTTCTCAAGTGCGATGTCTACCTCTCATACCAATTTATATTTAATCCTTTAATCTATTCATGTTATTTTTAGGCACCAGCAATCCCAAGTATACACTACAAGCCATCAGCTGACTGTGATTACACGATGTTAATTAGCAAGATGCGTGGCGAAGGGGACGGTGACGGAGAGGGCGGGGACGTGCCGCCCCCTGGCACGGAGCCCCCGCGCCACGCGGCGCAGATATACAGGGCTCCGGTCATGTACACGCGGGGGGCTGACGGAAATCATGGTAAAATATATTTACTAATTTAGACTAGAACTCAAAAAAACTTTTTTAGAGACCTTTAATATCTTTAAAAGTTCTAAGTATATAAATGATTGACGCGATCTCATTGTGTTGACTAAAATCTACTTAAAAAACTAAAAATACTATGATTACAGCTTAACATAGCTTGTTTTTATTTTACCATCATCCACCGGCTCGATAAAAATCTAGCTGTAAATTACAAAACCCCTTTTGTGTCAGTGTGATCAACAAAAACGCAAAAATCTTAATCTATAATTTTAATCTGCCTCGCCGTTGCAGTTGACCCAACCGCGCAACCAGCTGTAACACAAAACTACATGCAACAATATGCAGCCTACTACCACCAGTATTTGGCCCAGGAACAAGAAAAACAGAAGCAGCAGAACCCTGGACCACTTAAGTCTACCGGACTGAGTCTCATGAAGAATTACAATACTGACTCAGATTCTGATACATCTGGTATGTTTAGTATTATTACATTCTATCATTTAATCAGTTTTATCCTATTGATATCTGTGGTGTGTATGAAAACTCAGAGCTAATTATAGCCTTATTTTCAGACACTTTCAGAGACTGTGGAGTCTTACAGTATTGTGCTTAAATTAAATAAAATTGATTTAATTAAACATTGATTTTGCCAGCTTATGATAAGAAAGGTTTAGATGCCGTAAAAGTATCCTAAATATTCTCCTCATACAAGTCCTCAAAATCACATGAATACTTACTTATATTCAAACACAAAATTTAGTTTATGTTGTGAAATAACAGCATGAAGCTAAAGCTATGGCTGTTAGAACTATTGACACGCCAAAGAGACATTTCTGCGGACATTCTGGAAAAATTTAAATTTGAAAAATTTAAACTGGAAGAATTTTAATCACATGATGTTTTTTTACCAACTTTCTAAACTTTTTAACACCCCCCCCCCCCCCTTTTTCCTTTGCACACGTGGCGAGGTGTTAGACCAACCAACGTACCCAAAAATATTTCTCTAGTACAAAGAGTATCTTAAAAAATTTCAGAATATCTTATAACTTTAAACGAGCAATTCTTGTATGTATGTATTTATTTATATTTCGGAAAATTAAGCACCGTGATAAAAATCACCAGACAGATATTACGGTTGAAGATTGTTTCTGACTGGCATAAAAATAATAAAGGAAAGGTTTAATCAAGTCAAAATCACAGGCGTCGCCTGGCAAGGACGAGTCATGGTCATGCGCCGATTATCGCCGAAAAAATAAATACACTACACCTCCCCTTAACTAAAAAAAAAAAAAATCATTCAATCAATCAATCATCATCAAAATGCATAATCCCTTGTTTCTGAACAGTATAAGTTTCGAAAGCAATCGTTACAAAATTTTGAAATGTCGCCTTTTTCCTTAACATAAGCTTCTCTTGATAAGATGGCTAAATTCCCATTTATCCACCAGTTCTTATGAAAATTTATGGCCGATTTACATTAAATATTTTTCTGATAGTTATTCTTATTACGTTGCTTTTAAACAGATTTCGAGGACAGTTCCTCCACGGACAGCAAGGAACCAGCTATTGCTACACCACCTGATGACGTTCAAATAGTTATCGACAAGATGGCGTCTTACGTTGCACGAAATGGCGATGAGTTTGCAGACATAGTGCGCGCTAAAAACGACCCTCGTTTCACGTTTTTGGAACCCGACAATGTGTACCATGCATATTATAAGAAACTTATGCAACAAAAAAGGGGTGGAGATGTCAATGGGAAAGAGAAGAAAAGGAAATCTAATGGTTCGTCGCATTTAATTGTATTTCATAATTCATTTTTAAAGAAAGTAGCAAAATACTCATACTGAAATCTATGATTGGCGAATATCGGCTTGCCATTTGATATTGTCACCTAATGCACCATATTTTTAACCAAAAATTTATTTTTTTAGGTTTCTATATGTGCATTCTCACTCAGTGTTAGCTTTAAAACTAAATTCATCCTGTGTGTTGAATACATGTACTAAGTCAGTTGAAGTTTGTTGAAGAATTGAGAAAACTTTTTGAAGAAGTTTGTGAAACTTCCATAAAATGACTAAGGTAGTTTAACCTTGTCTTGTCTACATAAATATATAGTTACTTGATTCATTATAATTTAGCAGTATACTAGCTTTTTGCAGTGTCTTAAATTTCATTATAATCGGTTGAGGAGTTACGGCATGAAAGCGGAAGAAACAAACAAACGGACTCACATTTATGATATTAATTAGGATTGATACGTCACTTATTTCTGCGAGTTACTCTTAGAACTGTACTAATACAATATTTTTTTAGGTTTATATTTTTAGACAATTTTAATAATAAAATCATTACATATTGTTGTTTTCTTAACACAGCACCCGTTTCGTTCTCAATCAAGAAACTTAAAGAACCTGATCCTATTCTACCGAAACCGGCTTTACCCTACGAGTCGAGCTCCGATGAAGACTCTGAGAAACAGAATGATACACAAACCGAAAAATCAGAAGAAATCAAAGAAACTCCTAAAGCGGTGCAACCAGTGCCTGTCAACCTTATGCCACCAGTAGTGGTCTACAAGATAGATGGACAACTGAACAACGATCTCCCTATAGTCAAAACTATTGAACCAGCTAAACCTGTAATAGTGAAACCACCTGTTAAGCCAATAACTGTCATACCAGCAGTAAAGAAAGAATCACCCAAAATAGAAGAGAAAGCTCCTGTTGTCATAGAAAAACCTCCCAAACAAGAAATTGAAGAAATAAAAGAAACTATACAAGAGCCGAAACAAATGAATCTTGAAAGGGATAGAGAAAGTCCTTATAAAAGAGAGAAAAAGAAACATAGAGACAAGAAAAAAGAGTATAGATCAAAATCGGAAAGTAGGGAGATAAGACGCAACGAGCGTAGGAGTTTGGAAAGAGAAAAAAAGAGAGAAAAGAACGCAGAAAGGGAGAGCAGAAAAAGTAAATACAGTAGGGATGACTTGGAGACCGAAATTATTTCATTGGAGGATAATTCTGATGATCTTATTGATTTGACCGGTGACCAATCTGATTCAAAAGGTGAGTTTCATTATGTATATAATATTTAAGTCATATATTCAAAATGTTACACAACCATTACTGTTATAAAATAATTGAGTACCGCTACAGATATACTGTGTAATTAACATTGTAAAATTTACTATGCACAAATTATTCTAGCTCGCAAATTAGAGATTTTTTATTCTGGTTTTTGTTATACTAGAAAAAAACCATGACATAGTCAAATAATGAACCATCAATAAAGGCATCGATTGTTCTCGTCTGAATAAGTGATAGGTAGAATATAATTTTTTTTGGATAACTTTGATATTTATTCAAATGTAAGTACTGATTTCAATTTCTGTACCTAATTCAAAGCCTAATAGGCCGGCCGAATTCTCAAATTCAACTCAATTATAAGACCTCGTTGAGTGTACCCAGGGAGAATAGATGGGCAGAAGGGCTAAAAGCTGGGTACGCCTCGTTTACGTTTCGAACTATAAGCAACCAATTTTATTTATATATATATGAATGAACCTACAGCGGAGGAGACGGAAGCGGAGCGCGCCAAGCAGCAGGAGCGTCGGCGCCGCGCCGCAGAGTTCCTCAAGAAGGTTGGCGTCGACCCCTCCGCCGCACAGCTGCCTACCTCCTCGCTGGCTAGCGCTATGGTATCATATCTTTATAACTAACAGCTATCTTTTGTGACACTGAAATCAAGAAAGCTCTTGACGATATTGTTTCCTACCAAATCAATTTAATTAAATATACATGTGACAGAAACCTATTCTATACTCACTTTTAGAGATTTACAAATTCTGCGTTTTTGACCTAAAAATGGAAATTATTGTTAAATCCTACTAATATTATAAACATGAAAGTTTGTGAGGATATATGGATGTAGGAATGTTTATTGCTTTTTCACGCAAAAACTACAGAATGGATTGCGATGAAACTTTGTATGTAGATAGCTGGAGACCTGGAGTAATACATAGGCTTTTATTTCGATATTCCCACGGGAACGGGACTTAAGCTGGTGAAACCGCGGGGCGCAGCTAGTAGATATTATTTTTTTTCTTGGATACGGTTTGCACAATACGGTTGTATACTGTCAAGTCAAATCAATCCTTCTTTATTACGTCAAAGCAACACATTGTGTAGAAACAAGGGCCCATGACGTCATAACCTCCTGTTGTCAAATCATTTTAATGTTTGATTTACAATAAAAAAATTATAACAAATGTGTAAATAATAAGCAATGTAATTTTTCGAAGTCATACATGTAACACCTAATTGCCTGAGGAGTGTTGCATTTTTTTAACAGCAGTCTCCAACCCTTTTGTAAAATTATAACTCCCATACAAAGTTCTCATACATACATAACTCACATCGTATTCCTGTTCTGAGCCGAATAGATCTCCATTTCGCACGGTCCTGCCATACAGGGACTCGTCCAGTCATTATATTATTATAGACAAGCATCGATTTCCGTTAATGTATTTATAAATTAGTTGATTGAAATTTTGTTTCAAGGTTGACACACTGGAGTCGATAAGAAAGAAAAAAGCTGAAGAAGAGGAGAAAAGGCGCAGACGCGACAAGAGACGTCACCGCGACAGACGAGGTTCGACACTCCCTCACTTTAATGTTTCCAAATATATCTTAAATTAGATGCGCCTTCCAATTTACGACGTAAGGAGTATTAACAAAGTGGCAGTAGAAGAACTGCGACACGAGATACTCTTAGTGCCGGTAACCGTTGACCATCAGACATACCTTAGTATGTAATATGTGGTTCAATATTTTTAGTTAATAACTATATTTTCAGATTATGGAGACGAGAATGAGAGATCTCATAGAAAAAGTAAACGCAGAAAGTACAAGTAAGTTAATTATCTACTTGATTGGTGAAATAATATTATTATTTACTAATATATTGGTCCAGTGGTTAGTGATGCTCACTGCCGAGCCGGAAGTCGTGGGTTCGATCCCACTCAGGACAAATAATTGTGTGATAAGCATGATCATTATCTGTTCTGTATCTGAGTGTAATTTATCTATATTAAGTATGTATTTAGAAATATATAAGTATGTTTATCAGCAGCCTGGTTACTATACTACAGGGTCTGTCTTGTTTGGGATCAGACGACCGAGTATGGGATGTGTCAAATTATTATTATTTCCTGAAAACTATATATGTGTAGAGTTCTTTTTTTTTTTAAAGTAATACTCCTGCGTGACACATTAATATTACACAGTATTCTCGTTAACTCCTGCTGCTCACGCCGGTAGGACACGGGTGGTATTGAAGGCAGGGTAAGCATACCAGTAAAACCTTGTGCCAAGATGGATCTCGATAAACATTTAATAGATGACCTTCTTTTCAAAATCTCACCTTATCTTCTATCACTATTATCGATTTCTGACGAAGGAAAGATAGTAGACATTAAACTCTACTATCTACTATGAACCAGAACTGAATATTTTTTTTAATTTCGTAATAAATTTGCAGTTCGGTTATAAGACAATGAATATACATACATATAATAATACACCTACCACAGTTGGTGTTTGTACCACGCCTACCACAATAATACACAACCACTTCTGAATTGTAGGAAACCTCAACAAACAAACAAAAGTTAGAAATGGGAAGTACAATAAAACTCACGTGAACGTAGGGTAGATTTACACTTAATCACACAGACACGTCCGATATCGATGCTGGCTCCGAGCAAATAGGCCGTCTGATTTCACTGTCTTCACGGGGAAAGATTCGGTGTTGCCCGTAACATTGCTTTTATTTCCTACACCTTTACTCTAGGTTTCCTACATTTCCTACAAGAAATCATTTACATATATAATGATGAATATAAAAATGGGAAACTTAATTCGTGTTGGTTTTACAGATCAACTGATGAGAACGAGGACTCGGATTATGATAGGTAAGCATTATTTTCTAATATTACCTCTTTGTTTATTAACGAACTAGTTCCCACTCGGCTTCGCT
Organism: Callimorpha dominula; assembly: GCA_949752705.1. Classification (NCBI taxonomy): domain Eukaryota; kingdom Metazoa; phylum Arthropoda; class Insecta; order Lepidoptera; family Erebidae; genus Callimorpha; species Callimorpha dominula. Next base: position 8,041,133 of record OX457009.1, on the reverse strand, counting down.
CGCGTGTTCATATTTATATATCTTGCACGGAATCCTAATTCTTTTTCCAAAATAATAGTAGCCTATGTTACTCCTTACAACACTAGCTACCTGCCAGTGAAAGTCCCGTGGAAATCGGTCCACCCGTTCTGGAGATTAGTCGAAACAAACAGACAGACAGACAGACAAAAATGTTAAAAACTGATTTTTAGGTATAGGTATCGTGCAAATAACTGTATCAGCTTAAAAAGAAACTATTATTTTGACATTACAAACAGACACTTCAATTTTATTTATTTGTATTGACTAGCAGTTCCCACTCGGCTTCGCTCGCGTGTGCATATTTATATATCTATATTATATATCTTATATATCTTATTCATATATCTTGCGCGGAATGCTAATTCTTTTTCCAAAATAAAAGTAGCCTTAGTTACTCAAAAACAACAGAACAGAAGTCATACTCTGTCTTCTACTCCCCTTTTATTAGGTGCATGGCGTCACTGTCATGTCGTTTGTTTTAATTGGAATTATTTTAAATTAAGAGAATCAAACGTAACATTACTTACAAAAAGATACTTACGAGTACGAGAAAATCAGCCTTGTAAAAACATACTTGTTTTACAAGGCTGATTTTGAATACACATATTGAAGTGACACACAGATTTGAATACACTTTTGAACCTAAAAAATATAACGTAAATCAAAAACTATTAAGGGCCATCTGAGTTGGTCAAGCCAGAAAACCTACTCCTTTGTATTCTATAAAACTAGGTTGGCAAACAAGACCTCAACCCCCGCGATGATAATCTGTTCCGGTGTAAGTTGTGTTTTTCGCACCACTGTTCAACGACCTTGAAAGCGGGTGTCATACGCTGTCACATAAATCTAACTGTATTTAAGCAATGTTTGCTGCCACTGAAATATTCCCAAATAGCATTCACATGCTTTCGTATATTTTCTGTGACAGGGTTGTTCAAGATCCTACTTTGAACTACTACTAATGCCACTACTTATCACGGAATAAGAGGGAAACTTTTTTAAACAACTAGGCGTTCGCCGCAATTTCACCTGCGTTGATGGCTACTTCACTATTCTGCAAGGGTCTTAGCGTGATGTTAAAAAGCCTTAACCTTAATCAAGAATTTGAATTATCAAATCTGACCAAACAAACCGTTTCCATCCAATCCATGCAATCAAAGACGATTTCTTCATCTTTATTACGTCTGTATTAATATATCTGTTCTACTACTACTATTACTTCTTCTAATTATAGATAATGAAAGATATAACAGACTAAGAATCAAAAAGATTTCTGTCCAATAACATATAATTGAACAACTTATTCGAAGTATAAAAATGAACACTGTCAGATCACATAATATTAAAAACTTGTTGGCCAACATAATGTAATAAATAATATACAGTAGAACCTCGATAAGTTAAAGTCCAAGGGAAACACATAATATTTTATGTTATAGAGGTTTTAAGTTATCAAGGGTCTATGTTAGGGATTGGTTAATACAGAGGTAGGTATGTACGTATGTATGTATGTATGTACCCTTGTTCCTATTTTTACTCGAATGCGTCAGAAGGATTGGTTCAATAAAATACAGTAATTTAAATAATCATATTGCACTGCTTCTATAGCTTTTAATTTATTATTTTTTTTATTAATATATTTAGCGTATGTGAGCGTTGTTAGTTTCTTTTTGAACTTATTTTAAGCCAGTTTCATCACACAGTAGGTAAAGCGATGTTTCCAGGACAATTATCAAAAACTTATAATCCAAGTAAGCCGTTGTCTTAAGGCTAACCGCCGCAAAGCTTTAAAGAATTTCGAAGAAGCAAACAATAGATGGCTTATGTATTGTTTACGTTTACGTTTAACTAGTGAACACGTGCAAGCAATAAATACCGAAACCTTTTGTTTTGCACACTCTTTCAAATGACTCATTGACAAACAATTTTATGTTATAGAGGTTGTGGAAACATTTCTTTAAGTTACTGAAGGCCAATACAGAGATTATTTATTTAAGTTACAGAGGTTGCATAGTTTAAGTTATAGAGGTTTTGGGCTCGGTTGGGAAGGGAACATATTATTTTTTGAAGTTATATAGGTTTTTAAGTTACCGAGGTTTGAGTTATCGAGGTTCTGCTGTATAATTAAATTTTATTTCTTCAGATAGTTTTGAATATTTTGCATGCTTGTCTGTAGCTGACTGTTCATAGTATTTTCTTGTGATTGTGACCATATTATATGTGACCAAAAATTCAATATCCGTCGATTCTTAATCACTCGAATTTATTCCAGTTCAAAAAAGAAAAAGCGGAAGAAGGACAGGAAACACAGCTCTAAGAACAAGAAAAAGAAAAGGCGAGAGAATGAAATTGACGAAGAAGACCCTCCTTTACTTGTGAATATTGATCTCACCAGTACATTGAAAGAATTGAGAACATCTTCTCCTACTAAAGAATTGGGGTTACAAGATGTGGAAAATACACCACAAAGTTTGATAAGACAAGAGTCCTCAGATGAAGAGTTGGTAAGAGTTAAGAGGAAGACAGAGAGAGAATATAGTGAGGGGGAGTGGTCGAGTGATAGTGAAGGAGATTCTAAATCTTCAGGCAGTAAAGACGATTAGATGAATATATATATTTTATTTTAGAACTGTGTTGATCATTTGCGTCGATGGTTTTTAGTTAGAGAGTCTCCACCATGGATTTAACTAAGATCTGTAAAATGTAGTAATTACATGTTGCGATCATTTTTTGAAGCATTACTTATGCTAACTTCTTGTAAATTTACCTCCTTGGATAAGTCAACTCTCAAAAGCCGCCACCTTTACCCGTGATCACGTCTAACCACGGTGTTACTTTAACCAACAAAGTTACCTGAGACTCGTTCTGTGAAATCGTGTCCGAACAAATGTTCAACATTCCGTATCCGAGAACAAATTAATTTCTGTTGTAATAAATTGCACCAAATACCGAATGTTTATGGGAATAAAGCTGAAATATTATTTGTACTTTTCTTAAACATTTTGCATTATACAAAAGAAAGAGACTGAGTATGCGTTGTTTGACATGATGGATCAACTCTGGCTCATTGATTGCAAGCAAAATTGAGTCGTTTGCTACTACATTATAAGACTCAATATAAAATGTTATACTTAATTCTCTAGAATTTGAAATTATTTCTAGTTATTGGTCAGTGGTTCTAGTTATTGATGGTTGAAATGAATAAACAGCCTAATCAGAAGTGTAAAGAAAGTAAAAGAGATTAAACACTTTAATTTCAGTTTTTTTCTTACAAACATCGATGGATTAATTATAGCCATAGTACCATTATTTTAACTATCATTTCACCTGCGAGTCTTGTCACAATTATCATTCGCCAGAAAAGCAATGAGAATTCTTAGTCGAAATAAGATATAGGACATTTAGACAATTGGGTGGAGACATTGGTCTTGGCCCAAATATAAAAATATATCCTTTAGAAAAGTCGTTACATTAGCACATAGAATTTGTACAGGCAAAAAAAAAACGTAAGAAAATTTGAAATAATAGAATAGTGGTTGAAGAGTGGTTGCTTTATGTCTCACAGTTCAAGTCTGTGTGTGTGTAAAATTTATACCAATTTGAGAGTTCTATTTCATATCAACAATATTGAGTTAAGACACAAAAAATCTACGTTTCTTATCTATATCAAGGAGTAAGGATCATACTGTCATGTGCCTGTACTCAAATTCACAGAACCCAATGATCTATGTGATGCTTAATTTTGTAAAAAACAAAAAATGTTCATGTCAGCACTATGATGATAGTTGTGTTGAGACTTAATACTGTCTCTCGCTATGAAGAGTATTAAAATATGGACTTTAGTAGCTTAAGTTATAAAATTCATATAAAATTTTATACAAAATAATTTTTTAATAGGGACTAACACTCTTGGTCTTTAATTTTAAAAATACATTTCCAACGAATTAGAATGTTAAGGTATCTGATTTGTGTGTGTGTAAGTGAAGTTGCCTTATATATTACTGTATCCGATATGTAATTTGTTAACATATGAAAAGCTATGGTCATATTTGAAAATATGTAATTTGTTACCATATTATTATGAAAAGCTATGGTCATATTTGAAAATATGTAATTTGTTAACATATGATAAGCTATGGTCATATTTGAAAATATGTAATTTGTTAACATATGAAAAGCTATGGTCATATTTGAAAATATGTAATTTGTTAACATATGAAAAGCAAGCAAGCTGGCCTGTTGGTCTAGTGGTTAGTGACCCTGACTGCTGAGCCAGGTCGTGGGTTCGATTCCCACCTGAGTCTGGGTGTTCTTTGTGTCCGTTGTTTGTATGTTTGGAAAGTCCCCCGCGACACAGGAGTAATTCCTAATGCGGGGAGTTGTCTTTTAAAAAAAAAAAAAAATATGGTCATATTTGAAAATATGTAATTTGTTAACATATGAAAAGCTATGGTCATATTTGAAAATTTTATAAGGTTTATACACGTACATTTTATAGGTATTGTAATCTATAAATTGGTTATTTAATGTCAATAAAGTAAGTTATTTCACATCACAATGGTAATAGTTATTATAAATATCAATGTTGTGTTCTAATTCTGCCTGGTTTGGGATCAGACGGCTGAGTGTAAGGTGTTTCAAGTTATAGTGATTATTGCAAGGAGTGTAGGTAACTAGGTTTTTAGTAAAACTTTAAAGGTTGAGTGAAACAGCGGGCGGGGCAGGACGGAAACGTGGCGTTTGCAGGTTGCAGTTGCAGTGTAAAGCATTTTAACGTTTCGCTAGCCGTCCCGGCCCGCCCGCTCCTGTCTGCCCCCACATTAAGAACAAGAACACTCATGAAACAAGAAAAGTTTTATTCATCCGAATAAAATTTGTTTTACACTATGGCGTGCTTGTGTAATAAAAAAAATTACAAGTACCTTTTCATGCTGAAACGCGATTCTTAGAGATAATTTCTGAAATTGATAACGATTTTTTTGCACTATACAATAAACTAACAAAGCGACAATATCAGTACTTTAAAATTTGTAACTAAACACCAATTTTTTCCTGTCACATGTAATAGTATAATTCTTCAATCCATTTTTAAATGTTGTTAATATATTCTTTTTAACAGTAAACACTAATTTAATACAATAGCAATAAAAACAGAACTATTCAAAATATATAAATATGGCAATAAGGAAGGAATTAGAAAAATGTTTTATTGTTATACATAGAAATAAAAGTCAATAAAATAACTTTCATACGTATTTTTAATTATAATGATAAGAGAATAATACTATAAAGTATGAAAATAACATCTCTGCTTAACTGTGTAGTCGGAGTTAGAGGATTATACAGAAATTAGTTAGTACCTATAACTTTAAAGTTTTCTATGGTCGTTAAGTTTTTCGATTCCTTGGGCTCCATTGGGACGTAAGAACTCATATTAGGGACATAGTTTAGACTTTGACAGTAATACTATATTTGCAGAGATGTATCTTATATAATTTAGTTTAGTTTCTAATGAAGTGACTCTTAATTTTTTGGATTTCACTAGTTATCCATTGAAGTAATAACAAAATACTATTCCAGTGAGTTTATCTTATTAACTTATATGTTATCGCATACGAAAATAGAACAATAATTGTAAAATATTAATAGCTGAATATGAAAACATACATTACAGGTGCTAGAAGTACTGGTGGTTCCTCTGTACTGTATGTAATAGAACTTCCGTGCTGAGGACCAAGGTTCATTTCAAGAGCTGGCAAGTTTAGAGCTTTTAAGGGTTTTTGCCAAGGAATCCCCCGTTGTATGCCTGTCGCACTAGGTTTTAGTGTATTAATTTTGGAGTGCATATAGTATTTTTACTTATAACATATAAACAAAACCAATTACGTCGTTGATTCTTCAGCAAAATCAACAAATCAAGCGTATTTGTATTTTTCAGTCAGTACGTTGTAGGATCGAATGTTTTGTTTCGTTTCGCACGGTAAAATATATATATATATATAATGTATGAATCTCATTTAGGTACATTACACAAAAACATAATTTAAAAAAAACATTCTAAAATTCCAATCTACTATTAAATTTCAAGTGCTGTAGATAATTCTAAGAAAATATAGTGTTATACCTATCTATAAGCTGTACAAATTCTAATATCTAGACTGTGTTACTTAAATATTTTAGTAACATTAATTCTATTGTGCATTTATCAATTTTGTGATTTTTTTTATCATTTACTGATACAAGACTTACAAAATTAAATTATCGTGTTTTAACGTTACATGAATTTTATAATTATAAATAAATACATAAATATGTACATATTTTATTATTATTATAAAAATATGAAACTTTTTGGCCGCAAATTGAACTTGAAATCACTGTAATTGTCGTGAGAGGAAATAAATTTGAAACAAGGGATCAGCCTGCAGATATGAAAATATAAGTATGAAATCTCTCAAAAATTCACCATACATACATGGAAACTACCTCGGGTACGCCCTTACTAAATGATGAAGTGGTTATACCTAGTTGTGACACCTACCCACATATTGTGGTTATTAAAATTAGTTAAAAATAGATAAGTAATCAGTTTCAATAGTTAAGTAACAATTCCAAGGTTCCGAATTTGTAGCATTATTTTAAATCGTGTGACATGTCAAGTTCAGCTATCCATATTTTAACGTCAATCTGTACTTTTTGTTAAGGACCACTTTCTGTACACACAAATTAACATAGCCGTGGATAAGATTAAATATAATTTCATAAAAACGCTGTTTCATTTTATAAACCAAGTGTCTGCTTCACACAAATAGCTACACCCAACTGAAAGGTTCTTATGGATTCCGCGTGCAATATCTGTCACAAATCATGAGCTGAGAGCTCATGATTTGTGACATTTGTGTACCCACTTTTTGTCTTCCAGTAAAGACGAACTTTATGTGTTGTCTTTTGCTGAAAAAAGAGGAAGATGATGATGATGATAAAAAGAGAAAAAGAAAAGAAAAGGATGTCCCTTTCCAATGTTCTTCCGTATGTAATATTTAATGTAGTGACTGCGATAGTCATTTTGCGTGGTAAGCACGAAAGGCACAACGCATGAAGTTTGTCTGTAACTACTGTCTCGACACTCACGTAAATGTGTTGGGCGCGCGCCTCTGATGGAAGGCGGGCCTCGTAAGAGGCGGCCACACCAGGTCTGTAGAGTTCTCGGGGACTTCCTTTCTAGGGTACCTATAGGTATCCGAGTTCTAGTAATAGATGAATAGACTCATTTGTGTCGGAACACTCCGTGTGGTTTTTTTTTGTCATTACGTTCTTAAAAAATTAATAAAAACATTTATTAAAAGATACAGCATTTTATTTTTATGACCTCTCTTTATATTTCTTTCATAAACTAGGTCCATTAAATCAGCAACAATCTCACTATAGGTAGGTAGTATTGCTATAAACTATCAAAATCACTAAATAACAGTATAACTGCTAACTAGCTAACTGTGTTGTTCGTACCTCCATTAGCACTAAACTGATTGTTATCAACTTATGATTGTTATTATATAATGCATGCCTTACCTTTTGCTACTCCACTATTTAACATAGCGTTGCGTCGGCGGCACCGGGTATAACGAGTCATAACAATGTCTATTTACTCATTTTTGTTAAACAATGAACTGTTTTATTTTTTGTTTTTAAAAAGAATACTTGTGAAGAGGGTCACACATGACATAATGGCGTAGCTAGGTAACCAAAGGCCCTGGGGCAAAAAATAAACTAGGGCCCCATCTAAACTATTTAAAATCGTTTGTTCCGTATTCGTCGTGTTCCGAATTCGACGTGGGAGAGCCATGCTTCGGCACGTATGGGCCGGCTCGACTCCGCTCGATACCACGGCCTCGCAGAAAACCGCCACGTGAGTGAGTTACAGGAGGCCCTAACCCTTCCCTCTCCTCTATTCCCGTTCTTCCCCTCTCCCCTCTACTTCCCTCTAATCCCCCTCTCCCGTCTGCCCGCTCTTCCCCATTCTCCCCCTCTTCCCCTACTCCCACCTTAAAGGGTGGCAACGCACTTGTGACTCTTGAGTTACAGGTGCCCATGGGCGGTGGTAGTCCTTTACCACCAGGTGACCCGTCTGCTCGTTTGCCCCCTATACCATAAAAAAAAAAAACGTACTCCAGATTTGTCGTAATCCATATTCAAGCAAATATGCAATTTAATATAAATAGTGGTTTAGTCACAACTCTAGTACAAACTGGTTCTGGTTCTGGAAAATGGTTTATTTATATTCCGAATGTGGGAGAAATTTTCACCAGTTCAATTTATAGTTTGTAAGTCAGAGTCCGAGGGGCCCCCTGAGCTTGGGGGCCCTAGCCCTCCGGTAGCTACGCCACTGGACATAATACTAGTATTATTGTTAACCCCTCCCGCTAAGTTAAATGCTTGTGTTCACGCTGAGGAGTGGGTTCACGCCGGTAGTGCACTGGGTGGGGTTCGAACCCGCAACCACTTGATCGCAAGTCCGAGGCCTTAGCCATTACGCTACCGCCGCTTTATTATAGATTGCCACTTTATTTAATAAATATATTTTTTTTTTTAATTTAATTTATTTTATAAAATAAATAAGAGTTTTTGATGTGGCGACAACATGGTCATGTTATTTTTCATTGTTTATATTTAAGATACAGTAGATCCGCCGCACCAAATTTTCTTTCCATTTTAGTGTGTAATATAGTTCACCATACAGATTACGTATACATTTCTGCTGCACGATATTGTATTATTGTGTCTCTGGTGTTAAATTGGATATTTTTAGGTACGGCAAAACCGCTTTCGATTATCGCGAAAAGTTATAATATAATGGTTTTAGTCGGTACGATTCAGGCATAATATCGAGATGAAACAATATCTACACATAATTCAACGTCAATAACGTAATCCACTTGTACCTACATGAAGTACATTCACGAATAAAGGCGTAGTTATGATAAGAAATTCCTAAATGCCGAAAACAGTGATCGTTTGTTCTTGAAATAAACTGATAAACGGATAATATTATTGGATAATCAGCTTTATTTGAATAGTCTTTACATAATCTAGGATAAACCGGTTTTAAAGATGGATCTCCTTCAGTCCTCAATATAAGTAGACAATGGTGCCGATTCTATTGTACACTCGACTAAACTAAAACCTGACTTAATTTCTTCATATGAAATCAACCTAGTGTTCTTCGTAATAAGGTCTATTTGTTACTAGCATCTATTTCTCAGAGCCGCTAAATTTCACTAACACCTGTCAACGTATACTCAACTTTATTTCCACGCAGCGAGAGTCTCCATTTATTCAAACGCTGTATAATTGCCGTATAAAAACTTGTTCAAAACGAATAAGGATGACGTGTTTTTGATCTACACCTACGAAGACGCTTACTAAAAACACGGAGCAAAAGAGATGGCATTCAACGGATAGCGGCTCTCGCTACGTGGTATTAAAGTTTATATAAGCGTATCAGACTTTAGTCGACAAAAAAATTGCTTATTTCGATAACGACTTATACTATACTTGTTTCAATTTGAAATAAGACCTTGTTTTGAAGTGTACAGGGTTTACATCTTATATGAAAAAAATTAAGTGAATTTCAATTTAGCGAGTGAAGTAACAGAATTGGGACCAATAAGTAGGTACATTACAAGATCGAAAGCTACATTACATTATGCAGTCGGAAAGCATTACAGATTTTTTTTCCAAAAAGTCCTAAGAAATGATAATTTCACTGCGCTCGCTTCCATGAGCTTAATTTTTTATTTAACAAAATGTGAAAATTCTGAAAGAACAAAGATCTCCCTATTTTCTTGCATATCTCAGTATGCAGGCTGAATTTTTCAAGTGGGCGTGCATGGCCAATTTCGAAACTGAGGAATAGTGAAAAGTACTCAAAAGAGTCTCTGGCCCAATTTTGTAAAAACTAAATCTGCATCATTCGATTTTCGAAAAATCAATATTCCTAGCCTATTCCTATAATATGCATTGATTTTGAAAAAACACACTAGGTATTATTACACCAAACGATAGTGTTGCTAAAAAGGAATAAAACTGGGAAGTACCTAATGAATGAATGATAAACTGTTTCATATTTTAAAGTAATTCTTTCATTACTTGTCCTACCTTGTTCGAAATGATGATCAATATTCTTTTTAACACACCGCAGCGCAGCGCAGTCACAATTTTTATTATTATTACTTTATTAACCGACGAAAAAAAAGGAGGTTCTCAATTCGACCGTATAAGTTTTTTTTTTTTTTATATCTGTTCAGCCCTCACTCCGTTATTTATGAACCGATTTTGATTATTCTGTTTTTGTTAGATAGGGTATACCTCAAGGGTGGTCCCATGTCAAGGAAGTCAGGATCTGATGATGGGATCCCGAAAACATTGAGAGAAACCCTCGAAAATTGTAGGAACGAATAGTGTCTCTGTTTACTTTTCATTACTTTATCAGGAATTGCGTTTAGAAATCATCATCATTTTTCATCATCATCACCATGATGATGAAAAAAACCATAAAATAAAATCTTTTTAACAAAAAATTAAACCGACGAAAAGAACTAAAAAGCAAAAAATAAATAAACCTTAAGTCTTAAGTATTGAGCTTATTTACATAAACTATCTAATTTTATATAAACTTATTTTGAGTCGGCGCCAAATAAAATTTTGATAATTAATCAGTTTGTTGTTTGGCGCCGACTCAAAATTTTTTGCTTTTTAGTTCTTTTCGTCGGTTTAATTTTTTGTTAAAAAGATTTTCTCTTCGCGGGTAGAGGCCACAAGGCTAAAAGAAAAAACATTTCAAATAAGGACGTAAAGTGAATTGGCGTCAATAATTTAGATTTCGCTCGTCATTTCGTCGATTACTACGTCACTAACTGTTTCGTACCGACTGTTTCGTATTTTATTGAATAAAAGCAATACCTTTGAATTTTGAGATTTGAACATGGAGTTAACCAATGATGAACGATTTGATCTACTGGAAGCATATTTTATCAATGGGAGAAGTGCCACTCGCGCTTTGGTATTTTTGGCGCTTTTACCGAAACAAATATCCTCAACGTGATTTCCCCACTGTTAAGCGTCTACAAAAAATAGTTAAGAATTAACAAGGAGCTTTAAGCTTTATCAAAAGTAAACTAAGAAAGCCACGCATTTGTTAAGAAAATTTATAAATAGCTTTTTTAACCTATTTTGATTAATTTTGTGTCTCAAGGTTACAATAACTATGTAAAGTTCTAAAAATGATACAATGTGCAATAGTTACATCCAGGAGATAACTTACTCGTAATTAGATGTCTTGATTTTTGCAACTGGTTAAACCAAAAAATTTACAACGATATATATTTTTATGTAATATTTCATTCTCTGACGAAACTATTTTTTCTAATAATAGTATGTATAGATAACCGAAAAAATAAACATTATTGGTCAAACACTAGGTACTAATGTAATGATAACTCGGGATAACCGAAGGGCATCGCCGAGTGCGTTTTACATTTAGGTAGATAATTGTTAGTGCGGTTTTTTAAAAGACAGAATATTTTATTACAAAATTTATGAAGTTGACCACTTTTAAATATGTAGAAATTTTAAATGAACTGTTTGAAGAGCTGGATAATTTGTATTTGGCCCAGTCCCAGGCCATAATAGCCGTTTGATTCAGCAATTTGGCGAAAACTTTAGTGCAACACTTGGTCTTGTGCCGTGGCCAGCTAGGTCACCGGATCCTTCACTGCAGTCATCGGAGTGGATCTGTCGCTACCGGCTGTCATTCGCTCCATGGCCGGTAGCGACAGGAATTTTACTGCGGTCGCAACCTTCTGTGTGGAAGTCATCTCGCAGAAGGAGGCGGCGGAAAGGGTCCGGGAGGACGACCTCCACTCGGACCTAATTCGCCGCCGGCGAACCGGGCGGCGACGGCGCGCTTACCAGCGCCTCATGCCGCCCTGAGTGTGGCTGCAGGTGGACGGGACGGGTTTTTCCCCTCCACCCGCTATAGTGGCCCCCCGCGAGGAGGCAGCGTCCGCGTGTGCCTGGATGTCGCCTAATTGAGAGGTTTTTACCCGAAGGTGGTGCCCGCGCTTTTGCGGGCAGGCGCTAGGGGGGTCCGGATGTCTTAATAAAAGCTGTTCCCGGATCCCTCCTACTTAAGGCGCAGTACGGCACACCGTGTGGTTTTAGTCGGTTCGATTCCGACACACCGCTCACCGAAAACCCCGGTGGGGTGACGGCCCGAGGGGGTTTCCACACGCACAAAAAAAAAAAAAAGGTCACCGGATCCTACCCCCCCTTATTATTTGGCGCGGACTCAAAATAAGTTTATAACAAATTTGATAGGTTATGTAAATAAGCTCAATACTTAAGACTTCAAGTTTATTTATTTTTTGCGTTTTAGTTCTTTTCGTCGGTTTAATTTTTTGTTAAAAAGATTTTTCTTTTATGATTTTTTTTCATCATCACCTCAGCTACATGGATGTGATGATTTCTAAACGCAAATACCTGATAAAGTAATGAAAAGTAAACAGAAACACTATTCGTTCCTACGATTTTCGAGGGTTTCTCTCAATTTTATCAGGATCCCATCATCAGATCCTGACTTCCTTGACATGGGACCACCCTGGAGGTATACCCTATCTAACAAAAAAAGAATAATCAAAATCGGTTCATAAATAACGGAGTGAGGGCTGAACAGACATTAAAAAAAATTCAAAAAATAAAAATAAATATAATACGGTGAAATTGAGAACCTTCTTTTTTTTTCGTCGGTTAAAAATTGTTAAAAATGACTCCTTTCCTTAAGTTTGCCGTATGTAATTACTTTTTAGAATTCGTTCCTTATTAACCACATATCGAATGGTGTAACAATTCAATGTGTTTTTTTTTTCCAATTCAAGTCCTGGCTTAATCTAGCCAACAAGAAAACATGTTAATTCTTGATACTGCAAATTAAAATACGTGCGATAGCGATAGATTCGTAATGACGTCTAGAAAAATGTACATAAATTTCGAACCAGCACATAACAATATTCCAAAAGTTATAAAGAATTAAAGTTTTAAAAAAAAGGGGTCTACTTTTTCGGGAATATCTCAAAAAGCTATCGGGGCTAGAGAAATGAAACAAGTATGTTGTTATTGCTATACTAACTCTGTACAAGATCAAACAAAAAATCCAACTGGGTTTTTTGTTTGATCTTGTACCGAGTTTATTTATTTATGGATAACTATCCACAAGATGTATTTTAAAGTATTAGCATTATCTTAAAGTTAAGCCCTGCACATCAGATAGCGGCGGCTCGAGATGTGTTGAATTACTATAAAATGTTTATCAACATTATGATCTTTCACACCTCAAGCAAGAGTGTAGGTGTGACACCGAACCTTCAAGAAAATGGCACAGGTAGGTTATAAAAAGTTATTTTGTTAAGTTGTAAAATAATCACCTTCTCTATATATACCCTGTTTAAAACATCAGACAGTTCAAAGGCATGTTTAATATGTATATACCCCAACTACGCGTTCATTCCCGTTAATATAAACGCCTTAAACTTCAACAGAATCCGAGCAAATTATAGACACCGACACCAGCAATTTCTCCACTATAAGCATTAGTATTTTACGCCGTGAGGTTGTTAACGGGTCCCCTATTGACTGTGCTATACTAAGTCTTGCGCAAACCTGTTTGCAAAACCTAAGCAAACAGTTAGCATACTGAATACTAATTGACGAGTTGCTGGACCTTAATAAATATATTTAAAAATAATCACCCGTCTTTGTACATCTGAGTTAGATTATCACAGAATACGGCTGTTGGGCTAAAAACAGGAACACAAGTAGCTTGAGTGCCTGTGTTTTTACAGACCCCAGAGAGTCAACTCTCAATATAAGGGACTTCAACTTCATTCAGGTATACTAAACTGTGAGATACACGAGGCTAGTGCTAGTGCATTAGACAAGTAAAGACCATAGAAGTTTAAGGTCCAATGCTATTCTGGCTTGCAACCCTCTTTCAGTAGTTAAACAATTTGAATGAAATTACATTTAAAGAATTTACTAAATTCACTATGTGGAATCCAAAAAATTGACCTGTTTCGGCTTACTTACTGCCCAGGCTAGAGAGTCTAGAGACACAGTAGATCTACTTTGTGTACTAGAGATTGAGATCACCGTGGACTGGCATCCCCACTTACCACCAGAAACACAACTAATAATTGCTTAATCGCAGCCTTCTGTAAGTTGGAACTAGTTTCATATCTAAGGCTGTCTTTAAAAACTTTTTTGTAAACTTTTCTTAATATCATCAGGCAACGGGAGGAGTAGCATTGATTGACCCGTCGCAATTGCTGCGTCCAGAGCCAACGTTCAATGATAAGCCAATCGATGCCTTCCGCGACTACACCGTCGATGACTCCGATCCCATCAAGGAGAGAGTGCGCAGGACCTACTATGATATGCACACGAATGTCACCGTAGACCTGGTTAAGCGTAAGTTGTTTAATTTATAACTTTGTTGCTCATTCTTCATAGCAAAATAATAGGTTTAGGGGTTTTCACAACTCTACAGAATTATAGTAATAATAATAGGGCACAGCCTCAGATTATAGAATCAACCGTGATCTGTGGGCACAGCCAACTAGGTAACCAGACTCCTGATAAACATACTTATCTATTACTAAATAGATACATATAAATTTCATAATAATTGTAAGAGCATTTAGATCTCTTTTTGAGCCTTAATTTGTGTTTCATATTATGAATTTTGCTGACTTCATTTACCGGCCCCGGGCACCAAAGGCCCTGAACACAGGAGGCACTAATTACAAAATGTACCTATTAATGAATTATCCACGGGCCTCAGATGGTATAGCTACGCCACTGGGAAGTAGCGTAGTATACTCAAGTATAAAATTAATTAATTATTAAATATATTACGTATTCCTAAGTAGAAACAATATCATTTGTTTGTAGATACTACAAACTCACAGATACGCCAACTATAACTGGCAAAGAAGTAGTTTAGGACTTGGAAACTTGCATCTAGGTTACTTCCATAATGAATATAGAAAACAACTCATTCTCTGATAAATACTCTACACGGTACGGTTGGTTAAAAAGGATTTAAGGTTTTGGCAATGCGCGAGTGATACACGCTATATATATTACATATTATGTCACCGTAAGATCGTGTAGATCGTTAGTTTATAAACAGTCGATATATATACAGATTATAACAGATATAACAGTTTATACAGATTATAAACGAATGAAATATTGTGAACTGCATCTAATTGTTTTCAATTTAACGTATTTTTCTCGTCAGTTTATAACCTCTCAATGTCGTGTCGTGTCTCAAATCGTTAAATAATTGTAAACGAATCTGCAGGGTTCATAATCTGTCCGGTTTTATCAGCTGTAAAATTATAAATCGCGTCCCTGATTGCTCGGTAAAATCAAAATAACCTTTTTTTTTTGTGGAAACCCCCTTGGGCCGTCACCCCACCGGGGTTTTCGGTGGGGCGGTGTGTCGGAATCGAACCGACTAAAACCACACGGTGTGCCGTACTGCGCCTTAAGTAGGAGGGATCCGGGAACAGCTTTTATTAAGACACCCGGGGGGTCCGGGTCTAGCGCCTGCCCGCAAAAGCGCGGGCAGGCGTAAAAAAAATCTTTGGGTAAAAAAAACCTCTCAATTAGGCAACGTCCAGACACACGCGGACGCCGCCTCCTCGCGGGGGGCCATTATAGCGGGTGGAGGGGAAAACCCGTCCCGTCCACCCGCAGCCACGCTCAGGGCGGCATGAGGCGCTGGTAAGCGCGCCTCCGCCGCCCGGTTCGCCGGCGGCGGATTAGGTCCGAGTGGAGATCGTCCTCCCGGACCCTTTCCGCCGCCTCCTTCTGCGAGATGACTTCCTCACAGAAGGTCGCGACCGCGGTAAACTTCCTTTCGCTACCGGCCATGGAGCGTATGACGGCCGGTAGCGAGAGATCTCCTCCGATGACGGCAGTGAGGGCCCGACGCTGCGTCGCCCATAAGAAGTTTTCACTTCAAAAAGCTGGTACAATAATTCTAATACTTAGGTTGTCAGGTTTCTCTTGTATATACGCTAGTAATAATAAGTCAGTACTTGTATATTAAATAATAATATTTGTTTTGACAAAACTGACGTAGCGGTTTACCGTGGTGAGATAACGAGAGAATGACTATTCACATTAATCCTCTACAATGATTTTAACGACAGCCACTTAAGATAATCTTATCTAATGTGATCCATGTGATTGTGAAGTATTTACTACAAAGTGACACATAATGGAATAATATGTACTTATATTCTAAAGTACCTACCTACGTTAGGGTTCATAGATCGTTTCGAACAGTAAATAGTGATTAATAGTCACCAAATCTCCCTCTCTAAAGTGACAGCAACAGGTAATACTTATTAATACAAAAACTTTGTAACTATTGTTGTAATCGACGTAAATAACTTGGTGACGAAAACTTCTAAAGTTCTACTACTTAGTCCATCCTTTTAAAAATAAATAAATACAAGCCAACTTAGGGAGAATATTACTTCACGGTTTTAAAAAGGGTATAGATTTGTAAGGTCACTAAAAATAATAGAATAACCCAAGAGATAATAAAATTACAAAGGTCTTTATAACCCCAATCAGTATTTCAATATTAACGCAACTTCTCGTGTAACTAATAAAATGAGTGAAATATCCAAAACAAAATACATTTTTTTATTACTGAGATCATAACAAATTATAATCGAAATTATGTTTAACTTTGTATGCTTCTATTCAATGATTTTATCACCCCTCAAAGTTTGGACGAAAAGTGGAACAATGATCGTCTGGCGCCAACTTAGTATGAGTGTGTGTATCATGCATGCTCCATTACGTATTATATTAATTAGCTGTTCTTATCTAAGTACAATAAACTGCCAACCACTCACCTTGCTCATAGTTTTATCATTATAAAGTAAACCCGTTAGAATTAGCTGCTATCTTCGTACTCGTACCTACCAATAGGAGAACTCAGTAAGAGTGTGGAAAATGTCAAGTTCAAGAAAACCTGCTAAATATCACTTTTTTCACGCTACCTAGTGCGGAGATTTAAGTGATCAGGTCGTTAACTACCACTGCGTTTAGTGCTGCGAGTTTGATGCCGATAATGAGCGATTAATTGTGTAAATACCAGATAGCAATCTTTCGTCTCCGTTATTGTCATGTTTGTGTTGGTAGGTCAATGGTTTATGAGATTGCTTGGTTAAAATACCTCATCGGGGTGCACCTTAAGGAAAGAAGTTGAACCCTTTTTTTGGGTGAGACGTTGCTGCTTTCATCTCTTTCTCCGCGTCTCTTTCTGATTAGCAGCTAGTAAAGTCAAGAAACAGCAACAGGTCAGACGGGTTCGCCACCTCTGTATCTTTAAAAAACGGTGGACATGGTCACGTGGTTTTATATAGACGTCCGTTCTGCCCGAACCCTACCGAACGGTTCCAGACGGAATCGGTACGATTACTTCGATTACGGAAAAGAAAATGTAAGCCATTGAACATTTCTTTAAGCTCTTCACAACAAGTACCTAAACAACAATTTATCATGGCAACTGCAACGTACTGTCAAAATGGTGTAATGGTTGATGAGAAATGTAAGGTAAATTACCACACAAATAATTGTAAAGCTTTTTTAAAAAGCTTCGGGATTAAAAAGGTGTTTACATCTAATTTTGTTCTTGTTCCTAACTAATAAAAGTAAACTGCAGGCAAAATTTTGAGAAATAACGACTTGGTGGAATTACATTACCGTCATTGGAATAACCATTGGCTGACCACTTTTGACATTTGACAGACGAACGAAGTACATACTTTCCTACTTACGAGCGCCACATAGGACATTGAGAGAATTAACCTTTAAATAAAATAATATACACTGCCAGGGTAACCTGGTCGAAACGTCAGGCAGTTTAATAATGTAGTTATGTACATATCAAAACCATTGGGTTAATTTCCGTTAATGTACTTTAATTTTCTTTTTACAGAAAAGCGCGAAAGATGGTTGAAGTTCAACACCTGCAAAATGACAATTAAGGACGCTTTAATTAAGCTGAATGAGTTAGTGGATGAGTCGGACCCCGACACCGATCTGCCCAACATCGTGCACGCCTTTCAGACCGCCGAGAGGATCAGGGAAGATCATCCCGATGAAGACTGGTTCCACCTGACTGGACTTCTCCACGACTTAGGCAAGGTATGCGGGCTTACGAAATAAAACATTCTGATAGAAATAAAACTTCTAAAAATCTTAAAAGTTTCGATATGCAAATATGGTTTAGTCTCGTGAAGTATCCATCGCTTTGGAAAATTTCCAAGATGGCGAACTAGACAGTTCGATTGCGGTTTCGCCAGTCTATCTGCTCATGCGTCGTACACGTACGATACACAGGGCAACAAGCTAACCTAAAAAGCGGGTTTCCCTGTACTAATCTTAGGCATATCCAGAGACTCAGACTAGCCCAAAAACAGGGACTGCCTTGGCAGAATAATTAATTAGCCGCAAAGCTTGTACCAAAACATATAGAAGAGTGGCATTGCTACCTCAGTAGTTCAAGGTCTTCAAGGAGGTTTTTAGCCAGCAATCTTCCAGCATTATAAAATAAATGCTAGGATGAGAAGTTTCGGTTATGAAGAGTCATACGAAAATAAATTTAGATACTACATAATACAATACAAATACAATACTACTCTTACACTGAAATACTTATTCAAAGATAAAAGACATCATGTTATGATTGTAATTTTTGACAGCCAAATTTATGAGACCGTATGAAAAAAGTCCAGCGAAGGTCACTGATGACGGGGTCATCAATTATTAGTTCAGAGTCGTAATAAGCGAGTTATCTGTAAGGTCGACTGATTGTGAACTGTTTTTGTTCAAATATTATATCTACGTGTTATGTATTTATTTGTTTTAATAATACATTGCGTCGCATGTTATCTCGATATCTAGTCTATTATGTCATCAGCTCGGGGCTCATTTCCAATTTACTCGTATTTACACTAAAAGTATCCTTGTAGTGTTAACTTATAACGAAGAAATTTTACATAATACATACTTGATTATGTGCACATTTGATTATATTAATGTGTAGATGGGGCGTTACGGACACAAAAACGGTCAAATAAAGAATAGGTAAGTACCAAAATTAGTAGGTATACAGCTGTCAAATGTCCGTGGCGTAAATAACGTAGACAGATATGTACCTACTTACATACAAAAAGTACGTTCATCATCAGGTCATTAGTTTAAATATGCTGTTAAAATAAAAAAGGGACTATAAAGGAGCTCAGAAGAATGTAATTTATTATGTAACCATGTGCCGAAATATAAGTACTAATTTAAAAAACACCATAACAATGTTGTTTGAAGTGCCATTTCACTACTCAAAATCGTTAATTTTAGGAAGTAGTAATTATTTAGTGAACGGGAAAAATAGCATGTGCAAAAAAAAACAATTTCTTGCACTCAAGCAAAGCACGGTGTATTTTTTTTACGTTCACGGCAATCTTTTATATATATACGAGTATATATTTCGTTTGGCTGTACCATAAACAACTGACTGCAACCTGAAGCTGTTTTAACGGTAGCGGCGAAGGAAATTATAGTGAGGAAACTATGCAGAATTTCATAAATATTGTAGTGCTATCTACAAATCCTTGTTAGGCCAGTGTGTTGGACTATAGTCTTACTATTTATACTGACACTGACTGACTGCATGAGACCCATGGCCACCATGTCTAGATAACCTCTCAAGGATTGCTTTTAAGTTTCAAAACTGTCTTAAGTCCTGGTCTTCTAACACCAGATCATGGCGTTCTACGACGAACCACAATGGTGCGTGGTAGGAGACACCTTTCCTGTAGGATGCAAGTGGGCCGACTCCATCGTGTACGGACCCGAGAGCTTCAAAGACAACCCTGACACTTACAACCCTAAGTACAAGTAAGATTCTACACCAATTTCTTAAACTATTAACGCAGCAAACAAACATATCCTTTTGACGGTATGCGGCATAACCTAAAAGCTCTGAAAATTCTTCTTCTAAAAATCTCTTATTGTAGGTAATAATAAAACTTAGTCAGCTCTACGAATTCAAGCGAAGAAGTTCTGAAAAGTTTTTCTATTCTTGGGCTGGTGAGGTTAGAATCCTAGCAGTTTGGATCACAACTCCGACACTATAGTTACTAATTAATTTGCGTATTTATTTAGAAGATTTTATTATAAAGCAAAGGTCGGAAATTTATTACCCTATTATTTTAAGTTTTTGTTTATTTATTTTGCAGCACCAAGTACGGCATGTACAAACCTCACTGTGGACTGGACAATGTACTAATCTCTTGGAGCCACGACGAGTACATGTACCAGTTTCTTAAGCATAACAAATGCACGATCCCTGAAAAGGGATTGTACATGATTAGGTACGAACTTAAATTTATTTCAAATAAATCGAAGTTAGAATATTTGTAGAAGAAGTCAATTCTTCAGTACCACTGTACCCCCTGCTAATCAATTTGACACGCGGAAAATTACGTGATTTATCATTGGTCGGAAAGAGCAACGCTTCCCCTAAAAAGAAAAAGTTTCGGTGCCACTTCGTTGCCTACCACGAGGAGCTGTTCCGTCCAAGCATCCCAGTTGTTAGCGTCTGAAAATACTTCATTTTAACTCTTACTATCTCTTAGATATGGTTGAGGCTTGAGGCTGCCCTTGCTAGTTTTTTTGTACATTAACTTCGTGGGTAATTACTTCACTGTTTGACTTAGTACGTCCAAGTTGAGAAGCAGTTCTTCTAGCACATATTTTGGGGTTATACTGTAGCATGTACTTTTTGGATATAAGGTTCTTTTTGAAAATATTTAATTTATTTGTTTAATTGTGAACAGATACCATTCGCTGTATCCGTGGCACGCAGGTGGTGACTACCGCCATCTCACCAACGAGAAGGACGAGGAAATTCTGAAGTGGGTGCTCGAGTTTAAGTAAGTTTTCATCATCACTTTACTCTTGTAGGGCCTCATGACATTTACAGTTTACTCGTGGGCCATGCTTCGGCACGTATGGGCCGGCTCGACCGGAGTGATATCACGGTCTCACAGAAAACCGGCAGTGAAGCCATGCTTGCATTGCTTTTCGCTGAGTCAGTGAGGTTACCGAAGGCCCTAACCCTTCCCTAGCCCCCTCTCCCCCTCTTCCCCCCTTACCCCCTTCCCCTACTCCCAACTTAAAGGCTGGCAACGCACTTGTGACTCTTGAGTTGCAGGTGCCTTTGGGCGGCGGTAGTGATTTACCATCAGATGACCCGTCTGCTCGTCTGCTTATACCATAAAAAAAAATTATAATCGGTAAAAAGTTTCATTGTTCCCATTTCAAATATCGTTAGTACGCCGCCAGCCACAGCTTATTTTGTTTACTTCCATACAAAGTTTGTATTGAAGGCATCGCTTTTAGCGATAAGACCGCCAATTGTACTTGACGCCTATTATTAATTGTTCCTAATTATGTTTAATTACGGTCCAAAATGTGGTTTACAATAAAAATGGTTCTATCTATCTACCTATTCCATTCTAAAATCGGAAAAGGTCCTCCGTTTTCGAGCAGACGCCCACCGGAATTATACTCGTAGGTATAGGTGCTGATTCTGTAACATCACTCTCTAAACTATAATCTGACTAAATTTTCTTCATATAAAATGTATATCTTGTACACTTTGAAACAAGGTCTTATTTCAAATTTAAACACGTAGTAGGTAACATATGTCGCTATCGAAATAAGCATGCAGAAAAAAGTCAGATTTTAGTTTAGTGAGTGTGTCATAGAATCGGCACCATAAAGACAAAGACTTAGTATTCTTTCAATTAATTAAAATGCTGAAGATATGTATAAATAAGAGATATTTTTTGTATGAATAGTACCTAAATTGTTTTTTAGTAATAAATATAAGTACTTTGATTAGCATGCAGCTTGCTTGTCAATATATTGTAATAAAGTAATTATTATCTCTGCAGCAAATACGACTTGTACACTAAGAGCACTACGGTACCTGACATCGAAGCTCTATGGCCCTACTACGAGAAACTCATCGCAAAATACATCCCTGGAGTCTGCGAATTCTAATTATCTAAAATCTACTACATACAAACTATAAGATATTAATGGCCCAGCCCAGTTATAAGTTTGATGCAATATAATTTTATGGCATTATAATTATATGTTGTTTCATTAATATACACACAACCAAATCATTAAGTTGGCAAAGACAGACAGGCGCCCATTACACGGTAGGTTTTGCTGTCAGTTTTGCCACAATCAAAACCGTGATTGACGAATAACCTATCGTCTAATGCAGTGATTGATGGTTGCATGATGAGATTTTAGTGTCGATATTATTTCATAAATCAACAACGAACATCCGTCAATCATGGCTTTTGGTAATGATTGACGTTTGCATGAGCGTCGAATGGACGCCTTACAAACATTAACTTGTCCGACACGATTAGGTATGTGGTCGCCACATCAAAAACTCATATTTATTTTATTAAAAATAGGGACAAACTATAATAGATGATAACTAGAGATGGATATTCGGATGCATATTTACCTAAAGTTGAGATGTTGGCTATTATGGAAAGCACTTTTTTATCGAAAGAATTCCGCGATTCCGGGAAATTCAAATTTAAGTGTACCTATACTCCGTGACATGTAATAAACCCCAGTTTGACACAAATGACACTTGCTCTGTTACAACGTATAATGGTTGCTTTTCCCTACTGTTATTGTCAGTGATTTTTGACGAAGCAAAAACAACCTTATTACGTTGTAACAAGTGTCAAATCGGGCCTATTAAACCCCAGGAAATGTAAGCATTTTGTAAGAGTGCGAGTGAGACGGCAAATTATACTTGCTTGTGTGCAAGTAGCGACGCGACAATACAACTGCATTCGTAAATAAAAATATACTTAGAAGCCGCTTCCATAATTTGTTATCCAAAAAATAACTTTAGGTAAATATGAATCTGATTATTCGATCTCTAGTGATAACACAGTTCACTATTTAATAAAAATAAGTTAATAGACATTATTTTGACTGGTTATACCGGTGACGCAATGCTATTGGTCGCTTGATAAATATTAATGAATAGTGGGGTTATAAAAGGATAGAAATAAGTGGAGAACGATGACTTGAGTGCGAACAGGCAGAGGTACGAGCAACTTGGCAGTTACTGTTAGTTAGTGATTTTCATAGTTTATATCAGTGGTCTTGAGACTGTTTCTTACAGTACAATATTTCTTTTAACAGTCATAGTGCCTGTATGTAGTGTGGTTTAATAGAACTGACTAGGATTTAATTTTTTAACCCCTTGGGGTGTGGTCCCTCCCATTTTAAAAATCATTCGTTTTTTTTACTTATCATTATTCTGTATTTAGCTTACCTCCTGCTTAAAACCTACTAGCTAGCCTTCGCTCGCTTATCTTGGTCTGCACGCGGCGTTCCACATGCTACAATTTTTTCATAAATAAAATAGTAAATTACTAATTTGTTGATTAAATAAAAAAAACGGACAAGTGCGAGTCTGAGTCGCGCACCGAGAGTTCCGTGAGCAAACAAACTTGTATAGATAGTACGTCCATCTCGGGAATCAATTCTCGAAGACTTTTGCCCGTATTTTTCGAAAGACAAACTTAACTTTGCGATTGCGATGCACGACAAAGTTAACAATCCAAACGCACAATATAAGTTTGTAATCACAAAAACTATTTTTTATGTGATATAACAACAAATTAACGACTTTCGGATTTTTTCCTTTACTTGTTCTGTCAGACCTTCCTTCTTACCAAATGTCATGATTCTAGGTCATTGGGAAATACCCTATAGGTTTTATTTACCTGCGAAATGTTCAAATTTCTTAAAATCTAAGGCTTAATGGCTTAATCTAAGGCGTATCTTTTGATTGCGTTGACTTAAAAGCTTGATTTTTTTACAGTTTCAAGGGACCGCTAGCATAAGTATTTCATATTAATTTCAACTTGATGCCTTCACGGGTTCCTGGGGAAAAGGGTCTTCGAGTTCGAACGCCTTGGATAGGTCTAAAAAGCAAACTTTTACTGGTGTTTGCCTATGGTCTAGTACCAGACAGTCTGCTTTAACCACATAATGGCAATTTCTGTCGATAAACTAGGCCTGAAACCAAACTGTGGGTGCGTCATGCAGATTAATCCTTGTGGCCATGTGTTTGTCTGGTAAACTATCCAGCACCTTAGCGACTACCGTTGCAAGGTATATAGTATGGGTCTGCAGAATCACCGGTCTTATTTTTTATAACAGGTACAACTATAGTTTTCATTAGTGCTAGGCAGATAAATAGACCTATGCATAGATTGAAAAAGATAGCTATAGATAGCCTTAGGTTGAAGAAGAAACGTATACCCGCGAATCTAAGATGCTCGACACTGAGGTGGTCATGATTCACCTCTAACCATGTTTTTAATTACTTCTGCGAGGTCCCTAACTTGGGATTTGCTGTAGGCATCATTTAAAATGAACTCGCAAACATATATGTAATGTATAGGGTGATTCTGCCATCACCATCCAAATTCACATAGCACAATCTTTGATGAAAATTATGAGAAACCTGTTTTTTGTTTTGATATCACTTAGTACAAAAATATTGAGTAATTTACACCACAAAGTTGTCTCAACAACTCATAGTTTTTGACAAAATGCACTCCGTGTGTGCTAAGTATCCATATAATCGCTCTATCGGAACTTCCTACTTCGCCGCATATAATATTTTTTACCTTTGAATTGGTGACCCCGCAGCTGGAAATTTTTTTTTGAAAATTAATATTTTTTACGTTTACGTTTGACCACGCAGTTAAAAAATTTTTTGGGAAACATTTTAACTAGCAATTTTGTTTGCAAAAATGGTGCCCTTGAGTGATACCTAGTGCCTAAAATTTGGATGGTGATGACAAATGTACCCTGTATATAAAGCTGAAGAGTTTATTTTTTGGTCGAACGCAACTGCCAGTCGAACTGAATATTTTTTTTTTGCATTTGATAGCATAATTCTTGAGGAATGTTATTTAACAGCTCGTTACGACCCTTAGAAGCGGAGCAGTGACAGTAAACGCGGGTGAAGCTGCGAGAACGACTAATGTAGGTATAACTGTAGAATTTTATTGCTGATGTAGAGAACAAAAAATGTTTTCAAAACAATTAATTTATCATTTGTATTATTTTTATGAGTTTCACGTTTAATTAAACCGATAGCCTGACCACAGATAAGTAGATACCTACTATAGTATAGTATAATAATAGTTACTTCTTAACAGATACATCAATCCATACAAATACAAAAGCGAAAATACTATGCTAGCTAATAATACCTATAAATATAAAATACAAAATAATACCTGACGTTAGCTGCAACCAAAAATAAATCTTGTACACACTAATCGAAAGTTGAGAACGCTTTGCCCACCGGCGATGCTCTAGGGTGATACAAGTGTTGAAAAGAATATGGAAAGAGTAGAAATAATTAAATAGCTTATTTATTTGATAATTAAATGTTAAGTTTTGTACAATAATAAATAGCTTTATTTCTCTCTTTGGAATTTATATTTTTAATTTTAATAAATAATGAAAATATTCTGAGGCCTTTCGAAAGGAATAAGGTGCAGTATCAATATTTAACTTAACTTTAAATACTGTTGCGTTTAAAAAGTCATTTAAGAGTTGATTTAAGAGTGCAGCCAGAAAAGAATATGTCGTACTATTGTCTAGGAATATAATTCTAAACATTTTTACTATTACGCGATATCTTTTATTTAAGCTCAATTTATTAGGTACTATTAGTATACAGTCAATATTTATTTATTAAATACCTTCATAACTATTGTTATAGTCACGCGGCAATGGCGAGTAAAGAATAAATATCTAAAGGGTTTTTTAAATATATTACGACCGATCGCCTCTTACGACCGTCTACTTCACAATAATTACAGCGAGCGCTCAGGTAGGCATGCCGCATGTCAGCGACGTCCCTCCTACCGGTCACTTGTGAATTCGACGGAACGCCCAAACGGTAGGTATAGAAAACGCGATTATGAGCGAATGTTACAGCCCTGGCTTGACCCTTGACATCGTATCGTTCGCATCATCGTTATCAATTAGCATTTAAATTCAACGCGAAGTTTGCAGAACGCCAGATCGCACTTCAGCGTGATCACCACTCGCAGTCGTAGAACCATCTCATTAAACATGAAGCCGAAACCAGTGAGTATAATATGTTTTACAACTAAACTACCATTAACAAATGTTCTTGATTTGATTTTAATTATTACGGTAAGAAAGTTGATTTTGATAAGTGATTATATATTTGTAGAGAAAAGCAATACCTATTTGTAAGAATAACACTTAACTAAGTTTTATAGATTTTTAAGAAAATGTTCCGTTTTGAGTTTGTTAAGTACACGACAGTTTTCAATACTGGTAATAATGTATATAGACCAGGGTAGAAGCCTTTAAAAATAATAAAAAGTGAAAAAAATAATAGTAGGATGAAACCCATTTGGTTTTTTATTTTTATCTTTTACAAAACATTTGTTTTTTTTCACGAAATTTGGTGAAAACTTACCTTTTTATTTCCCAAATACACTGTAATTTATTTGATTTGAAATATTTATTTTTTCACATTATTTTGACTTAATATCAAAAAAGCACCCTAATTTTTAATCGAAAAGTCACCGGTCAAAATATCAGCTTTTTTCAAAAAGTTGGTGTGCTTTCTGTTCGTTGAAATCTCTACTTTCCGATGGTGTAAAAAATATATATATTACCATAGTAAATCTTCTCAGAAAATGCAAAAAATCGAAAAAAACTGATGATGAATTGAATAAAAGCTGATGTCAAAGTCTCAATTTTTTTTGTATTTATTGTCGATTCTTTTCTTGCAAGCCACCACTAAACGAATTAAAACTGTTTTTTTATTTATTTTTATACACTTGCTTATCATCTGCCTTATTGCAGATTATACAAACAGATTCGTCCATACTGATAATCTGAAAGGACAAAATCAAATTAATAATGCCTTTACAATTTTATCGTGAGTATAACTAAATTTGTTTGTGCAAACTAAAGGAGATTATTATTTTTTAATCTTGCACTAAAATATCATTCAATTTTAATTTTTTAGTTTATGTTACGTTAAGCATACTATTTTTGAAAGAAAATATTACTATTTTTATGTTAGAGTTGATTGATATAGATTAAAATAAAGATAGTATTTACCTTGCTATGCAGATTCCAAACTTTTTTTTTAAAGTAAATTTGTCACAATTCTCTTAAAGTAACTCAGCCTGCACCTGTATTTTTATAAACGATGTACACTGCTCTGTATCTCGAACAAAATTAATAAATATTAACGGTTTTTACAGCTGCTACGAAATAGCAGGTATGTAGTAAGGCCCAGACCTGCCTAGCCCCTACCCCAATTCTCTATAAAATACCTTTTGATGGGCTAAAATTTTTTTTTAATTCGACCCTGGTCTAATACTATACTCGTGAATATTAACCTCTAACTACGTTAAAATCAATTATAATGTATTTTTGTAGTCCAATCAAACTAAAAACATATGGTTCAGCTGTTTAGAAGCCCAATCAGAATAACATACATAGGTAGTGGTCAAAATTATAATCTTCTTTTTTTGAAGTTGATTTAAAGTATAACTGTTTTTTTTTTCTCTGCTTTACTGGATTTGGATTTCGTCTATAGAGAGTTCCCAGTCGTAACTCCTGTAGTATTGTGACAGCCTGTTGTACTGCATGTGGACAACCTTTGTTGTGAAGAAAGATTAGACAGCGAGCTTGTCCATCATCATTTTTAATTCTTCAGGGTCCCCCTGGCAGCATTCTTGTGCCATGTTTAAAGAAGCTGTAACGAACGATGCGGATACAGGTTCTTCATATGCCTACTACCAGATTCTGTTGACTCAGTTTGCTCTTTGATTGTTTTGGTTCTAAAATTTTTTCATTCCGTCATTTATGTGCGTATTCAACAAGTTAGGGATGGCTTCGGCATGACTTTGGTGTTGTTAGGACCGTATCGTGTAAATAGTGAAATACAGTCACATTTATAAATATAAAGCATCTGTCTTACGGGTACTGCCGAGGCTAGCAGTCAAGTGGCTATGTCAGGACTATAACAAGCTTTGTAAAAAACTAAAACCTTAATAAGAGATAGTTTAGTGAAAACTCTAGTGATATTGGATTCGGCATTTATTAAAGAAAATAAATCGAGAAAACTTTAGCAACCTTTCTTCATCGCATGATACAAGTATAGCGGTCCGTTATAGATTTGTTCTGTTTCTTGAAGCTGCCATTAAGAATTGCAAACAGGTATTGTCATCATTCATAGGTTGTGATAACTGCTTACCATCAGGCAGACCGTATGCTTGTTAGCCAGCTTGGAAGTATTAAAAAAATAGTCCCGATCCCTTTATAATAAAATAATGTCTACTCAAAAGCTGATCCCGACAATATAACTGAAGCAGTTAATGACTTCAACAAAGATTTAAAGCAAATATGTACCTGGAGTAAGGTTATGAGCCGTCAGAAACACAGGTCATTGTAGTGGGTAGGCCTAGGCTGAACTGCAAAATAAACCTTCAGCAGATGCCAGCTATTTATTGTAGCGGTTCGGTTATTCTTTATAGTGAAAAAGTAAAAAACTTAGGGATCTATATGGACGGGTGCTTATCCTGGAGCCCTTAAATTGGAGCAATTAGTCGTAAATTATTCTTAATTTCCTTCCTTAAATACACGAAAATTGCTCTTGCACAATCTCTGCAATCAAGTTTTTGTCAGTTATCTCAATCTCACCGAATATCAACTAAACAAACTTGAACGGCTCCAAAACGTCTGCATTAGATTCATATAAATTTGGATTACGCAAATATGATCATGTCTCATAGTATCGTTTTAAGCTCAAGTGGCTACCTATACGCTTTCGACGGAATGTTAATATTCTTTCTCTTTTGTAGATACAGTACTCTGTACCATCCACACACTCCCTCTTACCTTAAAGAACGTTATGAGTTCTTACTCAACACACATTACAGGGACCTGAGATCATCAGAAAATTTAAAGCTGAAAATGCCGAGACATTCCACACAGTTTACAGACAAGTCCTTTTCGGTACAAGTGGTTAGATTATGGAATAACTTGCCTATAACAATTCAACAAGCCAAAACCTTGCACTCATTTAAAAAACAAGTGAAGGATCATTATTTGCATTATAAATACTTTTTTTATTATATACATATGTATATATATTTTAGTGTATGTATATGTAATATGAATATTAATATGTGTATGTAATATGTTTATAGTTAATGTAAATATAGTATTAAGTATAAAATATCTTAACATAACCTTATATTAGTACACCACAGACTACCCTCAATTATATTTGACAATATCCGGACAAGGGTTGTCTGGAAGATATCGCCATAATTATGTGATATCTTAAGACCGCGGATTGTTATACCTAAATATTTGTAACTTGTTTGCATTAAAGGTGTACACTAAAAAGAAAGAAATAAATAAAAATAATGTAGAAAGTAGGTAGACATTACGTCACGGGTCGTCGTTATAACAATATACACAATTGCGTTTTGATAACAAAGCCAAACAGTGTCACGGACTACCAGTTGATCATTTGCGAGACGGTCAAATAAGCACAAGTAGGCAATGTGTTCTGAGATGTATACACGATCGAAATAATATAATTATAAAGTAACAAAAGCTTTGTCCATGGGCACCAGTTCGTGCTGCATTTAATGGCTCGTTTTGATAGTACATAACAAACAAAAGTAAAAAAAGAATTAGATATTTAGAGCATGATTTGCTCCTCCTTCCTCTTTAGTCCTATTTCTCTAAATAGGGCTCATAGAAATAGGACTCCTCAAAATCGTAGGTACTAAATAAATAAAAAAATATTAAAAATAAATTTCGTGTAGCTCTTCAATTACTTTTTCATTAATAACGCTTTTTTACGCATTACGAATATTCGTTAAAGTTCCAGAAAAATATTATTTCCTCCCAAAGATCAATTATTAATCAAATTAATATATTTTTTTTTAAAGTGTGTATACTAAAACCTATAGTCACGATACTGCTCCCAATCCTCATTATTAGTAATTACTAATTAGTGTAACTAGTAATTATGTAAAAATTAGAAAGAAATAAATCTTGGAGATGTCGTGTCGTATCGTCATAAACTACTGCAACATTGCACTTATCGATAAACAGTATAAAAATAATTTCGCAAACAGAGTGAAATGTTAAAAACAAAATAAAACAACAGTGAGTAAACTGCTTACGAGTGTAAACAAGACTAAAACGTGCGGGAAATAAATCATTACGCTTCTCGGACGCTACCAAGACCAATTTAGTAGCCCAGAATAGAATACACGTGTAGCAAAGAATAGACTGCTCCATAAAGTAGCTAGTAGTAAACACCTTTCTGTTGACACCATGAAACTTCTCCAGGACTCACCAGTGTCCATGTTGGATCCCTCCCTCTTGCTGCGTCCGGAGAAGATATACGATGGCAAACCAGTAGCTGCGTTCCGAGATTACAGCTTGGATGAGAACGACCCTATCAAGGATAGGGTACGGAGGACTTACTATGAGATGCACAGTAAGATGAACGTGGACTTCGTTAAAGGTAAAGGCTAATTTTTTACAATTTTTTTTTTTATTTAAGAACAATAATGATAACAGCAGGTAATGAGGCGCCTTTTTTTTTTGTGCGTTTGGAAACCCCCTCGGGCCGTCACCCCACCGGGGTTTTCGGTGGGGCGGTGTGTCGGAATCGAACCGACTAAAACTACACGGTGTGCCATACTGCGCCTAAAATAGGAGGGATCCGGGAACAGCTTTTATTAAGACATCCGGACCCCTCCTAGCGCCTGCCCGCAAAACCAAAAACTTCAAAAGGTAATGAGGCGCCTAGCCTAGCCTATTAAACGTAAACATTATGCTAAGCTTTAAAGTTAAATCTCCCATGGATGAAGTATCAATTTTTTTTTAAATCTCTTTGATATTTTTTTTACAAAAGAAGTTTCTAGATTTCTTTAAACGGAGTATTAACAGGTGTTAGTATTCGTACTACGTATAAAATGCGAAAGTGATACCCCAGTTGCATCCTTAAGGATACCTACTTATTACTATTATTAAAAAGGCTAAAGACATATTCAAGACAAACGCATATTTAGAAGTATAAATCTTCGTTCAATAACTCTGATACAATTTCAGGACGTATGGATGACTGGCTAAGGTTTAATCACTTTAAAATGAACATAAAGGACGCTTTAATTAAGCTGAATGACTTGGTGGATGAGTCGGACCCCGACACCGATCTGCCCAACATCGTGCACGCCTTTCAGACTGCCGAGAGGATCAGAGAAGATCATCCCGATGAAGATTGGTTGCAGTTGATTGGGCTTATTCATGACCTTGGAAAGGTGAGGTTCAATTGTGCACGTTTGGTTTTCTTTAAGCGGGAAAACGACTTAAGTAATAATCTGCAACAAGTAATAGATCTACTGAAACATGTTGCTTATAAATGTCTGTATGCTATAAATCAGTCAGTCCTAGATCACTTTTTCACTTATATGTGATTCGCTTATTTTATATCACTGCTATTCGCAAAAAGACGATGCTGTATCAGTGCAGTTGCTAAGTTGCGTGATTATGATGCAGCGATCGATTGCAGGAAGTCGCTAAAACGCGATGCAGTCGATCTAATCTAGCCATTTACCACGCTACTTGTTTAAAAGCACATACACTTAGCCTTATGAAAAAT
Organism: Callimorpha dominula; assembly: GCA_949752705.1. Classification (NCBI taxonomy): domain Eukaryota; kingdom Metazoa; phylum Arthropoda; class Insecta; order Lepidoptera; family Erebidae; genus Callimorpha; species Callimorpha dominula. The sequence goes on along the minus strand of OX457009.1, from coordinate 8,009,146 downwards.
GCCGAAAATAATTTAGGTATAATTCATATACAACGTTTTAGTTAAGTAAAACGTTTGAAAGTTTAATTCAAATACCTAGCTACACGACGCTGTATGAAGCCATAACATATTACATGACAGTTACGTAAACCGCCGTCGACTGTAGGATAATTAAAAAAAAACTTGTTTTTCAATTCAGTTTTTTTTTGGCTAAACTATTTATTGGCTATATTGACAACTTACTTTTAAGCAAGATAGTTTCTGGCAGTATCAAACAGCACCGTTATTTAGTTATCTTGTGGTTAGGTTATGGCATTCTACGGTGAGCCGCAGTGGTGCGTGGTTGGAGACACCTTTCCAGTGGGCTGCAAGTGGGGCCAGAGCATTGTATACGGCGACGACAGTTTTAAAGCCAACCCTGATACTTACAACCCTAAGTACAAGTAAGAAACTTTATACTTTGAACACGTTTGCTTCTTATAAACAAGAGAAAAGCTTATATTTGTATCTCATCCAAAATCCATGTACTAATCAATTAAGTGGGTACATTCCATTCTACGCATAAAACTATATCTTCTGTTTATAAATGGCAATTGTTTTTTATAGATAATATTTGACGTAGGTACTTAATTGTTTAAATTTTATTACATAAACATTACTTTTTAGCGATAACATAATATATTTTTCATCAATTAATAAACATTATCGCCTAATGGTCAGCTAGGATCAAAGAAAAAGAGTTTGTTTGTACTATTTGGAGTCGAAGACGTCTTGCTAGTCATGGGCCATGGGCATAGCGCGATTGCAAAGCGGCCGGTCGATGATTTTTGTGACAAGTTGGATGGTCTACCGGTACCTACTAACAGTATAACTGCACGGATGGCGCAATGGTTTAAGTGGTCGCCACTGCGCCGCGATGAGTATTGTGGGTTTTTTTGGGACAAAAATTTGTGTGATTTACAAATAGTTGTCCCGAGTCTATTCTTTGTTTAAATGTTTGTGAAGCCCCCCGCGACACAGAAGTATTCCTGATGCAGGAGTTGTCTTTTTTAAACAACTAAAAATTGTTATGAAAATTTGGATATTTATTATTATATTATTATATTCATATTATGACAGAACATCGCATCGTATTCAACGTGCCATTAATGTAACCACACCAGGGCTATGACGCAAAGGTGTTTTATGATGCTTATTTCTTCTATATTCTTAGTATACCTAGTATAAATATATATAGATATATTATTATCTAGTTTTCTTTAGTGTACCTAAATTCTATATCGTTCAAATAACATTATATGTTATGTGATATTGTCCTGGGTTCGATTCGCGGGTCAACCAAGTTGAAACTTGGGTTTTCGAAGATTTAAATTCTTAATACCAGCACCGAATTTAGAAGCGTGAATTGTAGTCAGTAATAGACTAGTTTTTTGGATGTATACTATTACAATATACCTTTCCGTGAGTATATTATGAAATAAAATACTTTTTATTTATGTTTTAGCACCGAATATGGCATGTACAAACCCAACTGTGGGCTTGAAAACCTTATGATGTCTTGGGGACACGACGAGTACTTATACAGGGTGCTTGTACACAACAAGTCTAAGTTCCCTAAAGAGGGCCTCTACATGATCAGGTACGAATCAAATTTAACGGTGAGATAACTAAGATAGCTATTACTTGAGTGCAAAATACGCGCTCTGACGTAAGCTGCGGAAAACAGCCCGTTTTAACCTTAAAACTATGTGTTACTTGCTTGTCTAATATATTTGTAACTCCTAACGGACTCTCCGTCTGATTTATCTGAATATCGGATGATCCCCAGAGATTCAAAGGCTTTGTATAATGTATATATATACTTGTATTATTGAAGTTATATATTACACGTACTGTTTTATTTACTAACCGATTTAAAAGAAACAAGGAGAAGTTCACGTACCCATTTTAAGGAAAAGTTCCGAATTCAGTGGCGTAACTATACCATCTGAGGCCCGTGGCTAATTCAATTTGCCGTTATTATCTTACGGATGTGTTAAAATCTTGATAATTCATTTATACAAGTCGTGTATCTTATTAGGTCTCACTATGGAATCACTTTGTGATCGTGATGACCCGTATCCAGTGCAAATGTCTCCTTTGTTACGCTAAGTTAATAAATCTATCCATTTTACCAACAGATATCACTCATTCTACCCGTGGCATGCAGGTGGTGACTACAAACACCTGCTCAAAGAAGGAGACGATGAGATTCATAAGCACGTGCTGGAGTTCAAGTAAGCGGATGAAAAAGACCTTACATTCACCCCATATAGAAAGGACATTATAGTTTCAATTCTCTGTTCTAAATCTTTGCATCTGAGGGTATTCTATATTGGGTACAATTTAGGTTTATGGATAGTTCGAATACGCAATAAGAATTCTTCAATAATATTTCTAACACCCATTTTGAAAATGAGGTCATTCTTACTAATATTATAAACGTGAAAGTTTGTGAGGATGTATGGATGTATGGTTGTATGGATGTTTGTTACTCTTTCACGCACAAACTACTAATCCTATTGCGATGAAACTTGGTATGTAGATAGTTGGAGACCTAGATTAACACATAAGCTACTTTTTGTCCCGATATTCCCACGGTACCGGGACTAACGCGGGTGAAACCGCGGGGTGCAGCTAGTCTAAAATAATGTGATGCCTTAATTCTTATTCACCGAAATGCTTTTTAAGTTTAAAAAACCTAATCATAGTTTTAATATCCTACTTCCTACTAATATTATAAACGTGAAAGTTTGTGAGGATGTATGGATGTGTGGATGTATGGATGTATGGATGTTTGTTACTCTTTACTTTTATCGCTTCTGAAATTCAAAGTAGAATTTGTAGTATTGTAGTAGTAGAATGTGTAGTAATTTGGCCAAATATTTTAAAAGTTACGATTGGAATTTTCAAGACACTAGCGATTTGTTAAAAGGCTCTGTATACATACATTTATATAATATACTAGCAACCCGCCCCTGCTTCGCACGGGTACAAATTATACACCTAAACCTTCCTCACACCGAACCACTCTATATATTAGTGAAAACCACATGAAAATCCGTTCAGTAGTTTTTCAGTTTATCGCGAACAGACAGACAGACGCGGCGGGGGATAGTGAAGATATCGAATGTGAAAAAAATTTGAAAGTTTGTGAGGATGTATCGATGCTTGTTACTCTTTTGCGCAAAAACTACTGAACCGATTCCGATGATACTTCGTATGTAGATAGCTAGAGACCTGGATTTACACATACGCTACTTTTTATCCCGATATTCCATTGGCATTTCAGTTACGCGGGTGAAACCAAACTGCTAGTTTATTATAAAACTAATGAGATGGTAAGAAAGTAATCCCTACGATATCGGACTTATAATTGAGTGCCAGCGGTTCAAACCATATAATCCTATTCATAGTTCATACCAACATTCACTACTAGCATGATTTTTTGCATCAGTTAAGTTGCAAGAAATAATTATCTTAATTATATGGCTCCATATATTCTAAATCTTAGATGTAGGTATAATATTTTCAAGTTGGTATTTTCATATTATTCAAATCATTTATTTTGGCTTTCCTCTCCGTGTGCTGATTGTTATGAAAGAGAAAACCTTGTAACAGAAATCGCATATGATAAACTAATACGTACGTTTTCCATACAGCAAATACGACTTGTACACGAAGAGTGCTGGTATCCCTGACATCGAAGCTCTATGGCCTTACTATGAGAAGCTCATAGACAAATACATCCCCGGAGTGCTCGAGTGGTAGATGACAAAATCTTTAAATGCGACTAGTGTTCCAGATGGTTCCTAACAATACAATTTCTATTGATACCGCTAAATTACGTTTGATCAAATATTGTTATTGTAAGGGCTTATTTCTAGTTCGTTTTATATTTTACTAGTTGGAAAAATGATCCCGTCGAAGTTAACCTCTGTGACAATAAATTCGATGGAATCAATTTTATTCATTTTTGTACTGCTAAGACTTATTTAAATCTTAATTGTTTTTTTTTTATTATATTAAAGCTAATTATAAGCAAGTGTTCAAAGTAATGAAAACACAAAAGCTAAGTTTAAGAATAAAAATACGAAATTATTTTTGCAGCTAATCATACAGTGCTTCACTACTACAATCATACATTATTATTAATATGCTAACAAATAATAATTAAAATATTATTATGTACCTACTAATACAATTATAATTGCAGAAAAGTAGTTGCTACGTGTATATATGTAAATATGTATAAGGATAAGGCTGTTTTTTAAATTGTTATAAAAAAAATAATAATAAAAGATGTTACTGTACTATTTTATTGCATTTATTTGTTAAATGGGTGTCATTTATTAAATTTTTATTTAACATAATCTCTGTTGTTGTTGTAGTATGCATATTCAGGTGTTGAGGGGTGCAAAGTAGGAATGTAACGGAGGTGAGATTACCGGAAGTCCGGAGTCGGAATTTTGAACTTTGACTTATCGGAGTCGGAGGCGAAGTCAGAGCCGTCGCCATCGTTAAGGTGACCATAAGAACATATCATAAACTACAGACAACTCTATCGTGTTTGATCTCGTTGGACTGGTCTTAGCTAGTACTATAGACCTAGATGGTGTCTAGGGTCTGATGGATGGATACGTAATATCGACAAACGATGCAGGATTTGTAATAACTATAACGAATAAGGACATTCTAACTAAAAAGCATAAAATAAATAAATAAGTCTGTGTGTACGTACTAAAACTAGTAAAATAAGATTAGGTTTGTTGAATTATTTGTTTTCAAAAAGCTTGTCGCGCTTGTCGCGATAATTGTAAAGAAAACATACTTTAGCAAGTAATTACTTATCAACCAATCACTCTTCATTGTTATCTCCTTTTATAGTCTGTTCGCTGGGAGTTGGTAAATATTATGATTAAGTACATCTCGCAATAGAGACTCATAATTATAGGCGTCGCTTATAACCGCGAGCACTGAGTTTTGTGGTACGAACGTATCACACTCTACTCTTTATTAAAAGAATTATAATTGAAATATAACGAAAGAATTATAATTACGAAAAAGTGCACTTATAAAAATGACATCATTGTATGGCGAAGAAAATATTGGGAGTAAAATAATATCATATAGAGAACGATCCGTCAGAATTTATTACCTCGACGAAACCTGGATTAACGAAGGTTTGTTTTATTTTATTTTATGAAAATCCATGCATAAGTCCCGAAGATTAACTTCATCCTTTAAACCACAAGTTATTAAATGCAATAAATCGTCTTTCGCTTCTTGCGAAATCCTTACGAAGAAATGAGGACTGATAATTATCAATGTTTCTTTTTTCGGGTCACACTGTGCACAAAACGTGGGTTGATGCAAACATAAAATCAAAATGACGAGCTTTTATGGAAGGTTTGAGTATAGGAGCAAAGAACCCAACTTCAAAAGAAAAGAGACTAGGTAATTATTATAGTTATACATACATAGGAAGTAATTATGGATTTGTACCGGGGTCAGAGTTGATATATGAATCCAAGAGAAGCCCCGTCACTATGAGTCAAATATATCCAAAAGTCAAAGTCAAAAGATTGTAAGAAGGGGTCATGCATTTTGCATAGGTAGACGAACCTATTGACCGTTTCATATTATTATGAAACGTTCAAACCAACTTCGTCAACCCTCCATCAATTTGTCGGAGGAAGAATCAGAGTCGGTGACTTTTAAGTCCAGATTGATTTTTCCTCCGATTCTGAGACTTTCGTCATGATCTTCATCCGATGAATTATAGTAAATATGTATATTGCTATATATAATTTTTTTGTTTGTTGTTATTAGCTATCGGTTATAAATAATTAGCGAGCCGCAATTTGTAATGAGATATGAAAACGTTTTTACCAACTCTCGGCAAACAGACTATACAATATTTCGCGCGCCAACTTTTTTGAAAATTTAATAATTCAACAAACCCTAAACTTATTTTTCGGTAGGTAAATAGAAGTTTATTTAAAAAAAGGTTTTTTTATTTATTTTATTAATTTGCTACCTACCTCATTTAAGCAATCGCAGAACGTCTCGTAAGCTTCATGAGATACATCCGACTCATGTCTCCTCATCTCTACTTCTTTTGTAGGCATCATTGAGTTGTTATATAAACTGAAATTGCTATAGAAGGACTCGTCGCAAAACATGTATTTTATTATCAAGTGTACTTTTCAACTGGTTCCAACGAACGTAGAACTCGTCCGAAATGGAATCTGTAATAAGTGGCCAGAAGGCATAGAATCTTCTGTGAAGCTCTTTCAGATTTAACAACCCCAACCTACATAGTCAGTTGTTGATTTGCGTCGAATAGTTTTTCATTATCATTTCATTGCTCAATTTCATCGTTACCTACCTTTTTTTAGGCCAGTAACGAGTACCGCCACGTAGGTTAGGCAATCGACAATGTTCGACCGTCAGATATCCGGTATCCGGCCAAGCTGCTGCAATTCGTATAATAATATAATAGAAGCGTGGAGTCAGTAGGAGCATCAAATTAATGAATTTAACTATCGTTTCGAAGATACTTACGCGACGATAAACGATTTTCATCATGTTTACTTAATTTTGAAATCACGTCAAAGAGCACGTTAAGATTACGTCTAAAGGAGTCGTTACAGACATATAAATGTACAATTAAAAACTAAACAATTACAAAATAAAATGCAGAATTATAATAAATCAGGAACTTTATTTAAAAGCTATATTTACAAAAATACAATTATCTCGAAATATGTAATAATAATTAAACCACTAAGCATCAACAACCAAGTCGGAAATGTAACACAATCTGTGTGCTGATTAAATTATATCTAAAGTACAACATACATCCCATACTATATAACACAACAAACTATAAACTAGAAGACATTAATATTCACGCATTCTACAATACAAATCATATCACAAACATTTTTATAAATACTCAGAAAAGAAGTTATGGGCCGTACCTTAATTACTATTAAAGTATGGCTTAAACTTCATGTGGGAATTTGATACTAAGAATATAATTATTACCTTGAAAACAATTTTAAGATATGCGACAAAAGCTTTACAAATAAATATAAATAATTGATTGTTTTGTTAATTGTAAATTAGGTACAATGCTGGGGATAAAAACAGGTGTAAAGAGTATATTGTCGGATATTAAATGTAAGTACATAAAATATCCGTACCGTTATGATTGTAACAAATAATTGTCACCATTAATTCACCTCTGACCTGGATTTAATGTTGAATTATTTTCTCAAAGTTAATATTTTTATCCGAGTACTAGATGTTGTGGTGAAATAAATACATTAGTATTTAAATCACAGGTAACATAAAATAAAAGCAATGAAATATAACGGCGATCTGGTTGAAGTTTAAATTTTTTTTTAAATATTCATAGGTATTTATATTACATGATGCGATAAGTATGAGTAAATATATTTTTGGTATTACATATTTGTTAGTAAGTGGTACATAAACATGATATATTACTATCGCTACAGCTATAGCATGTCTCAATTCCATAAATGCACTATTACTCTACGCAGGCGGACCCCATTCATAATTATATTGGTCGAAGGCTACCTATGTTTATATTATATTTGATCAAGTGAAAGGCTAAATTGTATTCTACGCGTGAGCTGTGTAAGAATAATCAGTATAGAATAAACATTGTCATTGTGCTAGTGCAGATTTTTAATTGCATATTATAGGATATCAAAAAATCGAATAGTTATAATATGACTAGCTGAACTACGTGTTTTGTTAATAGTCGTGAACTAGTGCTTCTGTTTATGTTAACTAGAATTAGTATTTTGTTTTTGACAATAATTATTCGTTAATATTTACGTTTGCGTTAAAAAGGATTAAAAAAACTGCCGAATTCAACAGTTGGTATTGAATTGTTGAGGTGTTCAGTGACTCCGACACGCTCAGAATCAATACAAATTAGGTATTTACGACAGTCGTATTTTTTTTATTCGTTTAAAAGTCACCCGCGAAAGTTACATACTACTTTTGTAATCGCAACTTTGGAATAAATGTTGCAACTTAAGAAACCTACGATAGTGATTTAATATTTCTGGTCAAGCTACATACATTTTCTACTATGATCTTATTCATATCCTACCATGCTGTTATCCACCTACCAACCTAACATCAATCAGTCTTTGTTTTTGGAAAGACGGTTCGTTCACGTAAGGCCAACACAAGGCATTTGTATCACTCATTTCTGGTGCCTGGACATTGTTAGGGCTTATTTTTAAGTAGGACATAATTATAAAGGTTAAAATCAATATGAATAGGAAACGACTTTTAATAATATTTATATCAAAACCTGTCTAACGAGAATAACGAGATTACCGAGAATACAATTAACGTGGGTCGCAAATTTTTTAATTCTCGTAAAGTGTTCTAATAGCGCCGGACGATGACGTCACAACGATGCTTAATTAACTTATTTGTTACCCTCATTAAGTTAATTGTCACAATTTATTCAACTTCATATAAATACGAGAAACTACTTCAGGCACCAGGCAATCGATGTATTCCACCTAACTGAACTATATAAATCGAACGTTCTATTTCTACAAAGGCAAATTTATCATTGTTCCCGAAACTACCAAAAAAGTTTGCCAGCTCAAAAATATTAATCCATTTTAGGAATGTAGTTACAACCTATTAGTTGCTCGTAATATTAGAGAATAATGTAGGCAGTGCATTATATTTAAATATATACCTAGTGTTATAATATCGTAGGTAGCTAATTGCATTGTTCTTGTACAACATTCATATATTTTGAATATGATATTTTAAAAGTTTAATGTATACAGCAAAACCAAGTTTACTTTGAAAAGGTTTACCAACTTTCTTAACCCCGTACAAAGCATTTTGCAATCCGTAAGTAGGGTACTTTCATATACTTAGTTCAAATACATTACTTAACGGTCATCGTCAAATGAAGTGTTAAATAATACAAAAAAATTAGATTCGTTATAATTTTCAAGTTTCTTATTATTTTTCATTGTAAAAGCAATCATTAAAAGTAAAGATTTGACGCTAGTAACCTATGACGTCACTGACAATAGATTGATTTAGCTCGACACTCAACTACCAAGTTAACTATAGTTGAGCAAAGAATCTAAACGAAGCTATATCGAGAAAATAATCAATGTGCTCTTATTAAGTAAGTATACGAGTCACTGGTCAAGCAAGTTCATAAAACCGTATCGTACGAACTAATTTCGTCCGATTTTTACAAGTGTATATAATATAATACATACAAGGTTTACTAAAAGCAACATTTAAATATCATTCCATAAAAAATATAGTTAAACATGTAATTTCAATAAAGAATTGTATATTTTATAATACATTGGATATATTTTAACAGACTTCAGCGATGACAGAGCTGTAGCAGAGGTAAGCTTTAGCTTCTTATATTATTCTATATTTAGGGTTAATATGCCATACATATTAGTAATAAGATTGAATAGTTATCTTATCACTTGGTAATACAGTCGGTATTTGAGCACTAGGTTTCGAAATGTTTGTATATGCTGGTAACGTATGCCATCACTTGTTGCCAGTCCGGCCGCTCCTGATGGATCATGTCTTGAATATTCTAGGATAGAAAAATTACAAAGTAAATTATAAAAATACATCATGATTTGGTTTTTAGAAGTGAAATGTTTGTTTTTACTTTTTGTCTGCTAGAAAAGTGAAAATGGAAAAGATAAAGCATACATCCTTTCGAATATTGGCCCAAGAAATCTGGGTACGCCAACTGAGTATCTAGGCGCATTGGTAATGCAAATGAAATAGATATGGAAGCATGAACTCGTTTCCGCTAAGGATAGGCAGTGCATTGCACCCACATAACATCAGCTATGTTTCATTATTAACCGACTTCAAAAAAGGAGGAGGTTCTCAATTCGACAGTATTTTTTTTTTTTATGTTTGGTACCTCAATACTTTCGACTGGGTGAAACGATTTTGATGATTCTTTTTTTATTTGAAAGCTGGTGCTTCCCATGTGGTTCGGTTTCAATTTGGTCCACTTCTGAAGTAGCTTTCAATCTTATGATACGAGACAAGAGCAGACGTAGATTGTTGTAAAATCACATTTAAACATAGGAACATCTCAGGAGTGTTACAGTGAGGTTTGATATTATAAGGCTGAAAGGTTTTTTACAGGGGCGACAATGCAAAAGCGATACTAGTGAAGACCCAGTATTGCAAGCATTCTTAAGTTACGGTAATCACTTACAATTTGGTGGGTTGTATATTTACTAACACTTCAATTTTATGGGCATTAAGATTAATTACTCTAGTAACGTAAGTCCTTCTCCTTTTTTCCATCTTCTCTCTTTCTTTTACATGTATACACAGATGGATATTAAGAGTCAACGGCAGCCTGTCTTTGTCACTGTCTCCAGATATGTGGTTGACCTGCTCGCAGATCACTCCACTAGGAGGTTGGATACGATACGAGACATCATACCATGGTGTATCTTCCTTATTGTATGGACTATACAATATTTATACTTGTATATTGTCGCTTAAGTTCTATCACCGCGGATGACAAAATCGCAATTTTTATTTAAGGCAAAAAAAACTTATTCGTTTTATATTGAATGGCTGTTCAAAGTTCGATTTATTCAATGTACAACTTAAAAGATATTCTTTTAAAGCGTTGTGTTTGATTTGCATAACATTTTAATATTTATTTTGATACCCTTCCGAATGAAATACAGAATGTATTTCGTCAAAAAAATTACTTAAGCGACGGTATCTAATACAGTGTAGGTGTAGGTACAGGTGTTACAGAAAGGTAAGGTCAAATTTGAGACGAGTTATGTGTAGCCGTGAAATAGTTAATGTCGCTTAGAAAAAAAAATTTTTTTAAGCATTTCATTAATGTCAGCCCTATCTCTAACTTTTTTCAAGTTTAATTTGTCAGTAAGTTTTCTGTATTAAAATCACGAATTTTCTAACATTGTATAAGCGTTTTACGTTATGTACAGGATGTAGACCCTAAACTGTGACTACACCTAGGTATCTGTAACATCCTGTATATAATCAAGGTTGTGTACTAACCAAAGTGGTGGGTATGCCGACGGACTCGGCGGCTGCAAAGGCGACGGAGAAGTTAGTTCGTTTGTCGTGCGGCGACAGCGCGCAGTAGCCCACGCGCGCGTCGCCCAGGTACGAGTGCAGCAGCGCGCACAGCGCCAGCCCGTCGTTCCACGATGAACTGCGGACAACTCTTATTATAATACAATAACTACACTATGTGTATCAATGTGTTGTTAAATAATACTCTAACAACAGTGTCGAGATAGGTATTCATTATTATCAGTTTCACATGCGTTTATGGTCACTATCCGCTCCAAAGCAGATACATAAATAGTCTAACTCTTCTCAAGAATTAAAATATTTATTCAAATCCGTTTAGTATTTTCAGAGATTGGCGCTTACAACTAGTAAAATAAACTCTTCAGCTTCATTATATTAGTATATATTGACAATTATAGCATTTTAACTGGAGTATCTACTGTAGGCCCATATATAAACATTCCTTTAAAAAAATTTAAAACGCCTAAGTATTAAGGAATTAGTATGAATCAATTAGCTGCACAAATTATTACAAAGAACAAGGGTAGTTTCCTTTGATTAAAATAAATTCTTCAACGGTCTTCAAGAAATTTAGTATGACATTTAATTCTGAAAACTATATTCGTTAATATTTCCAAGTTTCTTATTATTTTTTAAAGTGATAACTTCTTATAGGAGGGTAAACCGCTTCGTTACGTAACGCGTTACGGCGCCAGTCTGTCTGGCGTTTAAGTTATCACCTCTGTCGGGTGTCCCGAAACGCACACGTTTTTTTTTAATTGTTAAACCAAATATTAAAGTACTTAAATGATTTGGCAATAGTAAAGTATGACGTTATAGCTCATTATTTCATACACATTTCTACACAACGTAACCGTTAGACAGTACATAGTTATACATATAGTTTTTATTGATAAGTTACCTAAAGTTCGTAATATCTATATTGTTGTACCCCAAGGTCTTCTGTTGACACCACTTCAGCAGTGCGTTACGCTTCGAACCTCCATTCTTCACTTGTAAAGCATTTAGTGGATCTTTCCTCTCACCTAACATAAAAAAAATTGTTTTAATGACAATCCAATAGTCAAGATTTTTAGGTTATTTCACCAGTGCAGACATTAATCGTGTGACATTGACATGCAAACATGTATAAAAAAAGGTTACGGAGTAAACATCTCCCTTGACAGCAAGTCTGTAAAACACTTGAATGATATACAGCTTATTAGTTTACGTAAATGTACATGTATAGTAGGCGCGCGAGAGATGCGTGCAATGAAGGAAATTAATGCAGTAGGGGCCGAGGTGAAGGGCGGGAGCATCTCCCCCCGCCGCCCGCAAACCTCGCCTCGCTCGCCAGCAGTGCCCTGCATATAGGGCTGCCATCCGTCCGGGTTTCCCCGGATTTGTTGAGTTTAGAGGGCGTCCGGGGAGCGTCCGGGCGGGGTTTTCAAAAAGGGTAAAACCCGGATACTCTGTGCCAGCAACTTATAATTATTAGATGAACAAGTTGTTTAATAAAAAAAAAGGAATCGGCGTTTTTTGTACGGTGTCCCGGGAAAGAATCTCGATTTCACACATGTGTCCGGGATTTTGAAAAGATTGTCCGGCGTCGGCAATTTAAGTGATGGCAGGCCTAACTGCATAACGCATTCCTGAGCTCTGCATTCAACACAACTCGCGCGACTACTGTATGCTATACCTACGTGAAGAAAAGAGATGAACAAAAGTCACTGTTTGTTTATAAAGCAAGCAAATTCCTTCGTCCGTGACGATGATAAATAATAAATAAAACTAACAATTTGACAAAAAATGGTCTCTTCGAGAAACGATCTCCGTCACACGTCCCAACCTCGCCGCTAATAGCCTAGTGACTAGTTGCTTCGGTCTGCTGGTCGTATTCGATTAAATCTCAAGGTCTTGGGCTTGGTTGTCGCCTTGTATAGAACAGTTGACACTAAATTTGACCTTGGTTTGATCAGGAATTCCAGGATTTAAAATTGCAACTGATCATCAACCTTAATATCACGAATGCGAATGATTTTGCATTAATCTTAGTTAAAATTAACTACGTAATACATTAATACTCTTAAATCAACAAAATTGATGTTATATTGCGTTCTAGGTTCCATTTTTAGTCATCTTTTTATTGTGCAAAGCTAGAGATATAAAAATGCATCTAATAAAAGTATTTGATGTTGTTGGAGATTTAAAAATTTATTGCTTCCGACATAATATTGATGCCACGAGAGAAGTGTCAAGAATCTTCGTGACATATTGAGCAGTATTGTCACTTCAGCCGTGTACGGTACTCACATATGTCGCCATAGCTGTTTCGTCTGACGAAGGATTCCATGGCCTTCTGCTGCAGGGACTGTAGGGCTCGCTGCTCATCGGGGATGTTGCCGCCCGCCGCCGGCTCTGCCCCCCGAGCCAACGTACGTTAGACACAGTCAACGCAAGCGATACGCACACACACAACGAACTTGTCATATTTATTTTATTCGGGATATCAATGTTCTCCTTCTAAGATATTAATTCATTACATAGGAATTCATTTTGTCTTAAATGGTATAAAAACACTGGCGATTTCTTCAGTATTTGCTAATTTAGGGTTTAAAGTTATGAATGGAGATTTAAAAATGCCATTTTAAACTTAATTAATTATCACAAGTCCGTGTGCGCGTACATGAGTGAAATATTTCCATATCTAGTACAATAATATGGAACTATTTCAAAGTAAACACAGACAATGCAAAGTGTAACCGATTCCCGAGTTTAAAATGTGAACATGTTACACACTGTAGAACCTTTACCGTAGAGGTAAAAAGTATTATTAAAGTCTATTGATTTAGCAAAAACACTCAACTGCATATTATAGCAGGGTACCAGCACCCCTTGAAAAAATATTCATTCATTCGTCAAGGCAGTAGGGGCGTCACTTCGGATGATATTTATTCTACCTTATATGTTAATGATCAAGCCAATAGTATTAGTATATTTATATATTTTACTGTTTCTAGTAACAGTGAAAGATATATAAATATGCAAGTGGCGTCTCTTATTAAGTTACCCGATGTAATGGTTAGTGCACTGCATCATGTTTTACTGATTGAATCAGTAATGTTTGTAATATGAATATATGCTATATTAATTGACCCTGAATCCCTCGAGTTTTAAGTAGCTTCTCAGTTTAATCAGAGGCTAAAACATCTTATCAGAAACATGCAAATAAGAAGAAAATGCATGTTAGAATTGGCTGCCATTAAGCTTATGTAATAAAAATAAATTATAAAAAAATTAATTGCGTATTGTTTGTTACAAAAAGAGCTAGATCAACCTACACAGGGTGTAATTGTTTAAGAATCTAAAAAAAACTAAACTGATATAATAAGTACAATATTACGTAAGGAGTAATAAAAAAATAATATAATAAACATTTTCTTTAACCACCTTTCCAAGAAGAATATAGGAAAAAAAACAAATACTTTAAAAATATAAATAAAAAAAAAAACAAATGGTAAACACAGAGGTAAATAAAACTATAGTTGGCATGCATGCATGTAATAGCTGTAGGTAATAAATTAGGGTGGACGCACACAAAAACAAATATATAGCGTTATTAGTTAAAGGCAAGGGGTTGAGTCGGCTACGCGCCTCGTTCATGCGGCCATGCTGTAAACAACAAGCGACGACTCATGCGATTATGTAGCCGGTATTATATTATAAGAGGTTTCTAATATATACCAAAAACAAATCATCCTAAAAGAATAGGTAGGTAATAAGACTTGGGTACATAAAGTTCACTTATTAGAGACAGAGAAATAACGACTTACAGTTCTATGTTATAAAGTCCAAATTGTATTAAACAGCAAACTGTATAAGTGAGAGCTTCTTTTGTTTTCATACTCAAGATATAAAGAATTCATTTTAATTTACATTATTTACATTACATTATTTTTAAGATACTGTAAAACCTCTAAGGTTTATAGTAAGTATCGTCAGTTCACGTCCAGATAACTAGTCTATATATAAAGTGTTTACTGCTACATTTCGATATTTTATACAAGAGAAGTCAATAAATGAAATCATGTGGAGCAACAACTAGTAATAATAGGTTAAGATAGTTTAGCATACAGTAGATACATTAAAAATGTAGGCACATGAAGATTAACGATTGTCTACTCTACCTTAACTAATAAGCTACTCCTAGTAGCAATATTCAAAGGAAGATTAGTATTTTAGAATAATATTTTCAAGAAGAATACTAGATTGAATAATGTCAAAACATTAATTAATAAAACGCTGACATAAATATAAGAGGATATACCTATTATTACAATAAAAATTAGTGCATATACATACTTTAGTATAAGCAACGAATAGTACGTACGAATTATAAAAATAATGACGTAACAAGTGAGAGAACTACTTGACCAATAAGAGACCAGTCTTATCAGTCAAGTATTGTTAGCATTAATGACGTCAATACTTTCATATTGGTCTTGTATAGTGTATAACTGACCTGTAGTGATGGGTGATGGTCTGGTGCCTCTGGCTGGAGGGGGCTTAGAATAGCTGGTGGCTGCGATGCCGTTGGTAGGAGTCGTAGTTTCAGATATTCCGTTTTTTATATTGTTAGCTGTAGTCGTGGTCGTCACTCCTACTGTGGTTTGCTAAATATAAATATATATATAAATTGTAAAAGGATTTTAAAAGAGATTACAACCACTGTTGGTTAAGTGTTTTAGTATGTCCACGGCCAAGTTTTAAGGTCCATAAATGGATAAGTAGTAGTATTAAGTTGCATTTTTGTATAAGAATAATATTAACTTCACACATCTCGCACACGGCCGTCTGATTCCATACTAGGTAGAGCCTGTACTATGGTAACCAAACTGCTGATAAACATACTTATATATTTCTAAATACATACATATTGTAGCGACGGCACTCTCGCTCAGCTTATATACTCCTTCGATTGGAAGAATAACTCTTTACTACGCGAGAGGCACAGGCTGGTGGCACCAAACTCTAATTTAGAACACGTTCGAAATATTTTATGAAGAATAAATGTTGAAGACAAGAGAGTCGCCCGGCAGAGAGAAGAAGGTCTAGAAGACTGTCGTGCCAAAGGTGCACGGAATAATTCAAGAAATAGTATTTATAATTAATTTGTGTGAAGTTATAATTGTTATATCAATAATCTGATCCTGATTATATCGCATAGTGCGTTTGCCTGCTATTTTAATTTTCATCCTCTAGCTAACATCTATCGTTCCCGATACCCTAAAGCCCCAAGCTTTACACGTTATACGTGGTTTACACGTGGTGGAAGCGTTACACATGGTGGAGTACGCCGGAGGTGATTTTGAAGAAGTACTCCACGTGTTACAATATTATAGATAAATTACACCCCGACACAGAACAAATGATCATTGCTCATCACATAATTATTTGTCCTAGGTGGGAATCGAACCCACGACCTCTGGCTTAGCAGTCAAATGTATGTAATATAAAGTTTTGGTTAATTGTATGCCCCTTATCCTTTATCGATGACTTAAAGTGTTTTCCCAACTGCAAGGCGAGGGGTGATGAACCAAAAAGAGACTTTATTTATGCACGGCGAAATTAATTTCTATCCAAGTGCCATTTTTAGTGGTTGTGGGCTGAAGAGAATCAAATATCCTCTCCTCGCCTTGATTCGCTCGTATTTCAGAATTTCTAACTGATTTGGTAGAGATTTCACTCTGACTCATCATCTTCCTGCAGTTCTCCCCGTTTTTTTTTTGGGGTCGGCGCAATGTATAACATTGCAAAGGGTTTTGGCGGGTTTCTTTTATGGCCGGCCGCCTGCTTGACGCCAACCCTCCTTGGGAATGTCTTAAGAAGGAAGTTGTCTGTTGAAGGAAATGAAAATGGGTAGGGAGAGGAACCTAGGGTAAGGGATACCGCAAGTCTCGGATGGGGAACGGTGCTGAGACTGCAGTAGCTCGCATAGGCCGGGTCGCGTACCCGAATGTCCTGTATTTCCTGTGACGGGAGAGGCAATTAGGAAAGGAATACTTAGTAGAGATTTAGCTTTGACTAAAAGTAACTAAAGTACCCGACAAATTAACAAGATGGCGTAGTGGAAACGGCAAAATGGTTTGGTTTTTTTTTTGTATATTCACCTGAGGCCATTCTCCAACAGGTGTAGTTGCTGGTGATTGTTTAGCTGCTTTAGCCGCATTCTCTATACTCTCTATGAGCGACTTCACTGATAGACGCGAGTCTTGACGACTTACTCCTGAAATCGTTTAAAAATTGTGACAATGCCCTCATCTATTACATCAACCATTGAAATAATAATAATGTTACATTAAACTTAGACAGGTTTCTATGTAAAACAAATAGAGTGCAGATATTGGGACAATATCAAGGAACTTTGTTAAGATCAGAATCCATTTCAACTTTTGTGCCTTTACTTAACTAGAGACTTTTTTAATACCATATCGGTAGCAAACAAGCATACGGCCCGCCTGATGGTAAGTGGTTACCGTAATCTAGACTTTCATGAAACCTCGTCAAGTCTGGAATCTTAATACTTTGGTCTCATTCGATTTTCGTGTAATAGTCCAAGGACGTTACATTTCAGAGTATATAAGACATGTCTTCGGTTGGACGAGTCGATACAAAGTTTAAGAATGACCAATCTATATATACAGTATTAGAATGATTAGGTAGTTACGCATGTTGAAATCACTACATATTATAAAACAAAGTCCCCCGCCGGTCTGTCTGTCTGTTCGCGATAAACTGAAAAACTACTGAACAGAATTTCATGCGGTTTTCACTAATAGACAGAGTAATTTATGAAGAAGGTTTTGATGTATAATTTGTACCCGTGCGAAGCGGGGCGGGTTGCTAGTTATATTATATTTTAAATGAATTCTAACCTTTGGTTCTTCTATGTGATGCTGCAGTCGCCATTATGTCCTGTAGCGATGCGCTGGTGAGCAATGGTGGCGGTGGAGGCGTTTCCTCTGTACGCGGTGGTATTGCTGCCAAAAACACGATAGGTTACTTATGTCGCAGTTAAGTGTCGCATAATGACCCTGGACTGTCAGATTGTAGGTAGGTAAGTTCATAATATCGACTGACAATTTAAAATAAAATACAGAGTGTATTTAATAAGTCGCATTTTAAACTCGTTAATATAGTTACCCTACACCAATACAAAAACAAAAAAGTGCTGTAAAAACAATGCTAGGAAAGTAAATGATGTATGCGTTTTTTTTTTTATAATTGACACCTCAACCGTAGTTATCGAATATATTTGTCTTTTCGGTCCTGTGACGTGTTTAAAATGTGTAAGGGGGTGTAACGTAAAGGTATGTATGTACGATCATAGCCTGAAATACAATCACAACATAAACTTTTGAACGCCTCCCACGCATTAAATGTAACTTTAATTCTTCTGTAGATATTATAACATATTTATAAATAATATGTACTGTATACCTATACATTTATATAAATAGATATATATACCTAATTACTCAAATAGATTATCAAGAAAGAGTCGTTCAAAAGTTTACACAAAATCAACAAGTACCCACCACCGTGCTGCCGCCACCTGATGAGACCCACATCACACGACATTACAATGTTTCCACACATTTATACAGTTATTTACATATTCACACGCGGACGTTTAGCTTTCGTTCACAAAAGCGTCACTTACGTAGCGGTCGACGCGGCGGCGGATCGTTCAAAGACCTGAGGGGATGCGACAATCGCTTGTGCTCCTGAGTCTTCCAGTACGGCCTTTGTCTAGGCAGTGATCCTGTATTTGTGTCAATACTAAGAGAATTCGGACTTTGTAAAGAAAATTTTCGTAATGAAACTTCTTTTGCGTCAGAAGATTTCTTGTCCAGATTTTGTACTATCTCCCCTATAACACCCGTAGATTTTTTTGGTATGTCTTTAGCACTAGGAGCTTTGGACAAGGTTATCACAGATTTGGTAATGCTCGCCATTTCTTTTATTACTGCAGTACTCTCAACGAAATCACCGGATGTTGATTCAAGGTCTACAGATTTCGATTTTGATAATCTGTTATCGTTTTTCGGCTTTTTGGCTCGTCTAGGAACTTTTAGAAGTTCTCCACGAGTCACTGCGGAAAAGTCTTCAGTCGTGTTCTGAGTTTTATTCGATATTTTCTCGTCATCTGCGATATTTTTATCTTTTGGTATCAACTCGGATATAACAGGTCCTATTTCTTCGTAGACGTTCTCCTGTTCAGAGTTTCGCCTAAATGGGACTGACATATTAGCAATGAATGGATTTGTCGTTACTAAAGATTTACCTTCTTCATTTATTTCAATTGGTTGAGGCATATTTCGAGTTTGAGTTGTATTTATAACAAAAGGGTCATTGTCTATTGGCTGATAATATTTATTTTCTATCAAAAATTGTGGAGACTTCGATAGTTTTCGTACAGTTTTCGGATTATCCTCAAGTTTTGCTACAATTTTGGGACTGTCGAGAAGTTTAGATGATAGCTTTGATTGTTGCACATCAGGTTTAGGGACTTCGAAGGGCTTGGTTATAATTTTACTAGGCGATGGACTTTTGTACTCAGTTATATTATCGTTGGATCCAAAAGTTTTCCATGATAAGAAAGGAAGAGATTTCGCTTTTACATTCTTTTGGTATAACCCTTTCTTTGTGTTGCCATGAACAATTTTTTCTTTTTCTGTTACTCTTTTTTCACTGTTGTTTTCCATTTTGGCTTCAGTTGCCACTTGATCAATATCATTGTAGTAAACTGTTGCTTTTTTAATCTCTTGTTTTGGGTTTATTGCAAATTGTTCTTGATTGTTTATAGGTTTTAATAAAACGGGTTGTATTAGGACCGGGCTTATAATGATGGGAGATCCCTGTGCAATATTCATGTTACCTATTTTAATAGGAGCTACAAAAGTTTTTAAGGTATTAACCGTTTTAATCTTGCTAATATTTGGATTGGTTTGAGTTGCAACTATCTTTGGTCTGTTATCATCTACGTCAGGTGTGTTTATTTTTAAGTGGTAGCTTACGCTATCATCTACTACCACATCTGTTCTAAGTGTAATAGGCATATTCTCATTTATTATTCTTGGAGAAGAACTTCCACTATCATCTTCAGTATTAAGAAAACTTTGTATATCAGAACTTACAGTATTACTTATATTTTCTTTGGTGCCTAAAACTAAATCTTTTTTAGGTTCAAGTTTTGGTAACTTTTTAAGACTAGATGGAACTATGTTGTTATAAGAGTTATCTGTTTTATCTGTAGACAATGGATTTAAATCATTGTTAATATCACTTTTCTGTAGTATTTTTGGAGGAGTCGTTTTCTTTACCCTGTTGTTACCAATAATTCTTTCGATTGCTGCCTTAAAAGTCAACTTTAAATCTTCATTAACTTGTTTAAACTGTTTCTCAACGTTATCATCTATACTACCTGTTTCAACTGGTTGAATTAAATTAACAGGAGTTTTCTTTATTTCATTTGGGTAGGGAATCGGGAGCATTTCTTCTGCTTTAACAACTGGCATTTCATATTTGATCTCATTATTGTTTGCTTCAAATATCTGGTCAACTTTATTGTTATTTTTCTCAAAAGGTGGCATGAAGACACTGTCTGACGATTCCGAGAAAAGGGATACTTCACTCTCATTAATAACATTTAGAAACTCTATACTGGTAGCCTCATTTAACGCATCTTTGTATTCTTCATTAGTATTCAAGTTATCCATACTGACAGCCTTTGGTTTACCTTTATATATTCCTGACAGATTTTTATTTAATATACTATGTTCTCCAGACTCAGATTCGTAGACGGATTCAGATTTAACTAACCTTAAACTAGTATTCAGATCATCTTGTTTATCAGGATAATCTACTGGAGGATCTATTGTCTCATCCATGTCAATTGCATCTTGTCGTTTTAACTCTGCCTTGCCTTCAAAAGGAGGTAAGACAGCTTCAGCTAAAACTCTACTAGGATGTTCTGCTGATGACCTCTGACTTAAAGTTACTTGAGTTTCGTCGTCATTTGTTTCTCCTATAGTAACGTTCTCAATCTTAAATAGCGTAGGCTTATTACAGGCGGTCCCCAGCTCGGGAACACTATTTGACTTGTAAAAAGCTTGATCGATTATGCTATTTCTAACTGGGTTATCCGTGACACTATGCACTCTAGATAAATATCTAGTTCTTATATTTTTGAATACATTTACAGAGTTTATATCATCCATTTGCGAGTCCAACGAATCTGATTGCTTGAATTCTTTGTTATCATCTGAATAAACGCTATCCACAGATTCCGACCTGTCAATACCTGTGTTGTACATCAAATTGAGATTAGACATTGATGGCATTTCACTATTTATGTTAGCTCGTATGGTACATCTAATATTGAAAGCTTTTAACACAGAATTAGTGCATGAGAATGCTTGTTAATTCTGCAGCCTGAAAGGACCAAAATTGTTTTAAGTATTTTATTTTTGTTTTGGTAACATGCAATGTATTTTGAGATCAGTTTACTGCTAACTCGGCAACTAAATATTTTTTATAAACTCAAATTACTCTCAAACAACGCCTAAATTTGAATAAAAAAACTTTTCGTGCTTTATTTTGCAAAATACAAAGCAGAATATATAAAATGTTAACATACTTCCAATCTACTATCAAATCTACCTCTCATACACATGCAAAGGTCTTTCATGCGAGGTTTCAGCGAAAATAGGCTGTGAAATAATATATTACCAAATATCATGTCTTATGATTAGAGATCGGATAATCGGATGCATATTTACCTAAAGTTATTTTTTGGATTAAGAAAGGCTGAAATAGTAACCATGACCACGTGACTGAAAACACCAATCAGATTCTATTACGTAATTATCCGAGAGACTGACAGTTGATACTTGATAGACAGCCAGCTGTCAGTTGGTATCATAATAATATTAACATAGAAAACGAAATATGACAGACGTCCATTTTTTTTACGTTTTTGTTATTTAACTTGTATAATTATAAAAAACTTAACATTGGCGGAATTCCTGCGTTGATGTATGATATAATATATAACATAGAAAACGTCACTCATTGCGTGAATTATCTCCAATAGCTGGTGCTTGTTGTTGACAACGACGCTGCCTCTCTTCCAGCAAGTGTTAGCCACTTTCTCCTTATTTGTTTATTTTTTGGGACATTTATGAAAAGTTTTTCCGGTGTGCTGATTGTTGTGCTTTTGCACTTGGGCACATTTGTAATACTTTATGTCCATTTCTCTCAGGTAAAGCACTTAAATTTGGTATATTCGTGAATGTAACCGCGAGCACAAACACCAAGAATACTTATTACTGTGACGGGCTGACAGTTGAATAATGTTTTTCGGATAATGACGTAATCAAACTGAAGTGAGTGTTTCGGCGGGAAAATTTAAAAGTTTAGCTTAGTTAGTTAGCTTTATTTTTTCAAATTTCTCTGATAAATTTTAGTCGTTTTTAACAGAATATTATTTATTGCGTTCATTATGGGTCTATGTAAAAAATAAAACTAGTTTTGAAAATATGTCAACATCCCTTTTCGGGTCGCACAGCTCTAATTACCTACTAGTTGCCTCTCTTTGCATTGCATCGTCTTATCTGTTTTGTCGACGCCGCGAGGTTAGTGTTGTCTTTTGTTAAAGAATTAATGAATCTGAATATTTAATTACCGGTAAGGTTTGTGCATATGACTCTATTTTTGTGAACAAATAAACCTAGGCTAGGTACTAATAACTCGATAAACTCGGCATACACGTTCAAAACTATTTTCACACAAAAACTCGCAAGTTTCCCAACATGTAAATCTTTCACATCTTTCTTACACTTACCCTTGAGCGAGTGCATCTGATCCTCCAACAACCGTATGCGGTCTCTTGCTACTTTATTTTCAGAGACGAGTCGTTCCAACTCCCTCTGCGCCTCGGTTTTGAAGTCGTTGGCGACGCGTACCGTCATCAAAAGATCACTTTGGAATTGCTTCCACTCGGTTTCCTAGAGGTGCAAATGATTTTTTAAATTACTTATTTCTTGTTTAGCTTTTTGTATGGTATAGACAGGTACCGAGTACAGTGCAATAACCATCATCCTTGAACAGACAGACTACCCAAACACATATGTACTGTAATGCACGTCTGAGGTGCCTCGAACCGGTTGATAGCTTTTTAAAAAGAAATTTAATTAATTTAGTTATAAAGAATTAACGTTCGTAGTCGCGTTGCCCAAAAATGTCGATGTGATAAGGAGCCTACGTAGTTATATTATATATATAACAGAAACATAATTTAGTATTAATCACAATCATATCTCAGTTATAATTTTTTATTTATCGACATACGGAACATTAATGGAGGTAATGATGACATTATTAGATTAATTTAATTAGTTATAAACATTATTATTTTCGTGATGAACTACATTTATTGCCATTATTTCTCTTTCTTTCTCTCTCTTGCTCCTGACATTTGAAACATTCATTTATTAATTTATTGCTCTGTTATAATTAATTGTATTGTTATTTTTTTTATTGATTGTATTGTTTTTACACGTGTGACATTTTATTTAAGTAGCATTCATTTTTTGAGTTACAAAATTGTTTTTAATATTCAACACAATGTAAAAATTGTTATGAATTAATAAATAAAATAAATAAATAATAATATGTATACTCACGTCACGTTCCCTGTCCCTGGTGAGCTGCGCGTGCCTGGCCCGCGCGTCCTGCAGCTGCCTGTCCAGGTCGGCCGCCCTCGCCAAGGCTTCGCCCGCCCGAGACATCAGTGCCAACTTCTCGTCTGAAGCCACTTGTACCTAACATGTTTTAATACTTCAATATAACTATACTGACACTAAACGAAAGCCGCTAAGATTGTATTTCTTTTAAAGCTTTGTGATTTCTATACATCACGTATACGTAAAAAAAAGCTAAAGGTAAAACGCAGGTTGTGTATCCTAACTAAAGTCTTGAGTTTGATTCCTGGATGAGTTTTTTTTTATGGTATTGGGGGCAAACGAGCAGACGTGTCACCTGATGGTAAATAACAACTAGATACAATGTCCGTTAGATTAAAAAAGAAAGATATGAATGGAAGTTATTGTATTTAATTTTTTTGCGAAATTTGTCAAATTGCTCGGCATTTGGTGCATCTATTTTTTCATTTAAGAAAATAAAATATAGAAAAGAAAAGCATTTAGGTTAAAGGATATAAATTTGTTTACTTGTGTTTGTAGCTCCTCTACGGTATCTTGTAAGGTCTTCATCTCGCTTTGCATGGCGGTCTTCTCCTGTCGCAATTGTTCGACCTGGAATTCTAGTTCCGATATTGTAGATTTTGCGTTATTCCTCGATACCTATAAGTTTAGACGAGATATATATATATATATATATATATATATATATATATATAATAATAATAATAATAATAACTTTATTTACCAAATAAGGAGATTGCAGTACAAAGGTTTGTCTTATTCTCTAGTTAGTATACTAGTGTGTGTGTGTGTGTGGGTGTGTGTGTGAAGGTGTTTGTGTGTGTGTGTGTGTGTGTGTGTGTGTGTGTGTGTGTGTGTGTGTGTGTGTGTGTGTGTGTGTTTTGCATTATGTTAGGTATGCTTCTGTTTCGTCATAAGTTTTTCCTGAAGGATTGACTTTACCGCTCTTTTACAATCATATTTCGACATCTCATGGATATGGCATGTTGCACTAATTTTATTGTACAGTGATGGTCCTAGGAAATAGAAAAAGCGTTTGGCAAAAGTGGTACGTGTTGGTATATATATTATTTTTATATATATTTTATAAAAAAAATTTAACCTGAAATACTGATTTGTTATGTATTACATAGATCTTTGTTTTATTCGTAAATTATTAGTGTGAGATGAAATTTCACGTAAAAATTTATTATTACATTATTATGCTATTAGGTAATAACATCTAAAGACTCTTTTTTAGGGTTCCGTAACCAACGGAATCGTATTACTAAGCATCCACTTTCTGTCTGTTAGCGAGCTGTATTTCATGATCTGTACGCGAGAAGCGCGGTTACAGCATAGGTAGATAGTTACGGTAGAACGAATAATAAAAATTAAAGGGGGCTCCCGTGAGACGTGTTTTTTTTTGGCTTTGTTTGCTTGATCTTAATATTTTGTTCAACGATGGTTCGGAACCCTTTGTGTGCGAGTGTGACTCGCATTTGGTTGGTTTTTTGTTACAACATGTAGATGACTGTTAATATGATACCTACAAATAAACGATATAAAAGGAATTTCTAATGAAAATATAAATAATAAGACTTTGGCACAATATTCTGAACATAGTGTTGTTCTTGTACGTAACAGTAATATTTTTTAGAGTTAATTTTAATACTGTGTAAAAGTAATTATACTGATTAATATCAATAGGTATTAAGCTTACGATTTATTAGTACAGACGTTCAGCATATAACCGTGTCGGTCAATATGGAAATTTAGAAAGTACATATTTCATTTAGGTAAGTGAATTAGGTACCAGCGCGTCGTCGTGCAACTTCCTAGCGTCGAAGTGCGCTTTGTCGAGTTGTCGCTGCGCGTGCGCGAGGCGCTCGGCCAGCGCCAGCGCGCGCGCCGCCGCCGCCTCCGCGTCGCGCCGCGCCGCCGCCGCCGCCGCCTCCGCCTCCGCCGCGCCCGCCGCCGCGCCCGCGCGCTCCTCCAGCTGCGGACCACCGCCCGAACTCTCACACTTGACATGTTTAACACACTAAAGTGAGCTATCCTGATTTATAACATTATAAGATTTTTTTGTGTGAAACATCTATTGGTGCATTTAGAAGTGAAAGCGATCAGTTTGCCGTCACGGCATAACGCTCTCTCGTGCCGTCTTGTGTGAGTGTTCCAAAATACTGAAGCCTTTAGCGAGAAAATTTTAACTTTGTCTTTTTTACGGCTGGGCTCATAAAAGCGACTTTTAGCCTAGGCACCAAGAGGCGAACGTCAAAAAATAAGGACTAAAAGACTCGAGTCTAAAACTAATAATACATTAAACGTGGGTAAAACTATAATTTAATAAAAAAGTTCAATATTTATAAACTTTTAAAAATAAAAAATGGATTGTTATTTTTAATCGAATCGGCTACATTTTTGGTCATCAGTTCATCACTAAGTCAGATAAGACTACTTGCCAAATTGTTAATAAAAAAATAAGTTTAAAAAATTGTGATCCGATTACGAAAAAAAAAATTCGCCGTACGTAGCACAGTTTTACTTTTGCTTGTTTGTTAACAATTTAAACATCTTAGACAATTGTGCCGATTCTATTGCACATTCACTAAACTATAACCTGACTTAATTTCTTCATATGAAATCAATCTTGTATTCTTCGTAACAAGGTCTACTGGAATCTATTTCTCACCGCCACTAAATTTTACTAAAACTTGTCAAAGTATACTCCCCATTTATTCAAATGACGTATAATTGCCACGCAGCGATAGTCCCCAATTATTCAAATGCCATATAAAAAAAAGTTCAAAACGAACTAAGATGACGTTATTTTAATCGGCACCTACAAAGGACCCTTACTAAAAACACATAGCAAAAGAGATGGCATTCAACGGATAGCGGCTTTCGCTACGTGGTATAAAAGTTTATTTAAGCTTGTCAGACTATAATCGACAAATAAACTGCTTATTTCCATAGCGACATATGTTACCTACTTGTTAAAATTGAAATAAGAGTGTGGAGGGACGGGTGTCATGTCCCTCCAACACAAAGGGAGGATCCTCCGACCAGGCGATGTTCGATGTTCGGAAATTGTATATATACTAATCGGAGCGAGAACTCTCATAGCGCGATGCAGGATTAGTAGGTAGTAGATGTTTCTTGTTGCTGTATGTGGAAGACGCCACAAGAGTTTCAAAGTATACAAGGTTTACATCTCATATGAAGAAAATTTAGTTTAGAGAGTGATGTAAAAGAATAGACACCAATATGATATTTGATAAAGTTTATACATATTTGTAACGTGCTCGTCAAGACCTTACTTTTGATACCAAAAATGTCGTGATAACCTCAATTTTATTTTTTCAGATATTTAAGTATAAAATCCACCATATTGTATTTAGTTGGAATTTATATAATAATATGTCATTCGGACCATTATTACGATGGAACACAAGTAAATAAAAACATATTTTACATATATACATAGATTGCTAAAATTATATAACCCTTCCTTTTGGCTTTGCCGTAGTCGAGTAAAAAGAAAAAAAAAATAGAATAGGCCTAAAATATAAAACCCGGAATTGTCATGTGGTCATAAATCAATTTTTTTGTCATGTTTTTGTTAGTTAGAGAGCCATGCTTCGGCTCGACCGGAGTGATATCAGGCATGACAGAAAACCGGCAATGAAGCAATGTTTGCATTGTTTTCGCCGAGTGAGTGAGGTTACCGGAGGCCATAACCCTTCCCCTTCCCCCTCTCCCTCTACTCCCACCTTAAAGACCACTTGTGACTCTTGAGTTGCAGGTGCCAAAGGGCGGCGGTAGTCATTTACCACCAGGTGACTCGTCTGCTCGTTTGCCCCCTATTTCATAAAAAAAAATCAAAGTATTAAAATTAGTCTCGTAATATCATTGAAGTAGACCACTTACTAAATTTACCTTAGCCTTGGCAGCATCGAGCAGGTCGCTGAGCGTCGCGATTTGATGTTGTCTAGTGGCCGCCTGCTCCCGCGCTGACTCCGCCTCGTGCTCGCAACGTACTCGTTCGCTCTCTTCGCGTTCTACGTTAGCTTCCAAGGTGCTGTAGGAACATCCATAGACATTTCAATAAACAATGGCTGCATTTATAAAGTCGCCGCGACAATCCAACTCAAATGATCTTGAACTCCAGAACTTCCCTAGAGAAGTACCAAATCTACCATAAAGGCAAATAGGCAGAGACGAAACATCTCAGTACTATTTTCCCTATTTTTGTCAACCGATTCTCTTTCCCTTTTTTTGGGTTCTGTACGTCCGAATGAAGAAAGGGAACAACTATATTGTGCGTACAAATTTACTTAAAGTTGAAATGTATGGAAAAACATGAACTTTTAACTTTTTTCAATTCGATTAAAACTACCTCCTCAATAAAATCGATTTTTATTTTTAATGGAATCGGCAACATTTGTTGTCATCACTAAGTGACTATTTATCAAACATTCAAGATGTGGTAGACTATAAAAACCGCAATTTAAGAGAAATATATATAAAAAACTTTGAAGAAGCTTTAACAATGTAAGGTTTGTTTAAAAAACATTCTAGATACATATTCATCGTACGGAACCATCTCCACGCGAATTCAGTTAGTAGCTCTTGACGGGCTTTAGTGTTATCAAAAAAAAATGCAAACAGTTTTTGTCCGAACTCACAATGCAGCTTTATTGTATTCAATAATTTTAAGTGTTACGGTCTAATTTCAGTTTCAGTACCTAACGGTAGCTTGCATAGCTATCGAGCTACTGCTAGGTACTATAAATCAAATTAAATTAAAAATACGTCAC
The DNA here is from genome assembly GCA_949752705.1 of Callimorpha dominula. Taxonomy (NCBI): domain Eukaryota; kingdom Metazoa; phylum Arthropoda; class Insecta; order Lepidoptera; family Erebidae; genus Callimorpha; species Callimorpha dominula. Next base: position 7,980,396 of record OX457009.1, on the reverse strand, counting down.
ACTGGTATAATACCAGAGTGACTATAACCTATACTGTAAATAATTATACATAGTCACAACCGTGTGAAAATATGGTATGACTATGAATCAGATGTCACATAGTACTATTATCCCATTTCTTAGTGTGGCAAGTATACAAAATATTTCTATACTTTTGAAGATATTATTCGTACCGTATTCTCTCAGCAAGCATTTCATTTTCTTTGGTTTTTTCTTCTAGCGCTGTCTTAGTTTGGTTCAGTTCAGCTTCCAACTGTTCCTGTTTCGTTAACAGATGCCTTCGCTCTTCTTGGGACACCTGGAACAAATACACATAATATTCATTAGCAATATCATTGTGGGGTACGTATTAGCTGTAAAATATTATATGTATAGCTAATACATACAATTCCCGTAACCGTTTACTATCAGGTTGTTGCGCTGCGTGCGCTTATTTTTTAAAAAAAACACGCTTCAATGGCGAACAGATTTAAAAAATATAAAATAATTACACCATCACATACCAGGCTCCTCAACCATTTGGTAACGGGCGGTAATAGATCTACACAGGCAGTAATGATATTATGTTATGTTATTCATATTTTTTTATTTAATAATTTTACATTTGACAAAGCAAATTGTTGTTGCGGTGACTATGTTTGTGTTGAGCTATAGTTTTTAATTATTTATTAAATTGATGATTTCGAATAATTGATGATCAATTTTATGAAATAAAGATATTGAATAAAAAAGAAATATTAAAAAAAAAATTGAATTACACTATCCACCACCTGGCGTCATCTTCTAACCATTGGTACCAAGCCAAATCGGTTGGACTCTTCAAAACGAACCATACGAACCAAAAACTCGAGGGGTTTACTAATAGTCACTGCAGAGTTCCACTATCCACCTCCTGGCTCCATCATCAGATCAGCTCCAAGATTTGTTTACATAGTGAGTTACAAGTGAAGATAATAAAAGCGTGTTAAAAAAAGATAGGTTAGTTATCTATGCCAAGCTAGGCCCACTCCGGTCAGTAGGTATGAAGCTACAGGTACCTAGCAGCGTCGATGAGTCGAGCGAAATTCAGTGGGCTGTGACGCGCCAGCCAGGTAGCACGTTACTTCGATATTCACTCACGCGCTACGTCGCTTCGTCCGTTCGTCGCTTACGAATTACGTTTCCCGTATTTACGTACTTAGATTATATTATTAATTATAATCAGTATAGTTAGATACTCTAAAAGTTCTGTTTACAAGGTCAAGTTTAGCTTTGATAAGTATATTTATTTATTAGGACCACAACAACTGATACACATCTTCTATCTATACATCTATACTATATAAAAAAAAAAAAATTGGAGTGTCTGTTTCTAATATTAAAATAACCGCTTTTTACTAAGTGCATTTGGATGTATATACCAAACCAAAACAACATGTTTTACAATTTTTGTCTGTCTGTCTGTCTGTTTGTTTCGGCTAATCCCCGGAACAGGCGGACCGATTTCCACGGGACTTTCACTGGCAGATGGCTGATGTTAAAAGCAGTAACTTATGCTACTTTGATTTTGGAAAAAGAATGAGGGTTCCGCGCAAAATATACACGCGATATGTACACGCGAAGCCGCGCGGGAACTGATAGTAAATAAATAAATTTGTAGTGCCCGTGTGTAATTGTTTTTACTAAATGCATCTGAATGTTTACACGGTACTTATACCAAAAAATATTTTTCACATTTTTGTCTGTCTGTCTGTCTGTTTGTTCCGGTTAATCGACGGAACGGGTGGACCGATTTCCACGGGACTTTCACTGACAGATAGTTGGTGTTATAAGGAGTAACTTAGTCAAGTTTAGCTTTGATAAGTTTAGGACTACAACAATTTTGTCTGTCTGTCCGTCTGTTTGTTCGGCTAATCTCCGCAACGGGTGGACCGATTTCCATGGGACTTTCACTGGCAAACAGCTGGTGTTATAAGGAGTAGGGTTTCGCGATTTGATTTGCATATAGCCTAGCTATATAAACCTAAAAGAAATAGTTTCATTCCAAGGTACACACTAACGTATGGCAAATGAATATGTTCCTAGAGATTAAAGTAGCTATGCAGAGATTGTGAAATAAAATAGTTTTCTTTAATATAAGTTACATTTACGTAGGTATAAGGTTTCAACTCAAAACTTCATTTGTTCACAGAAGTAAAGTAATAGTCGTCACATAACTGGTTATAAATATTTAGATTAATTCTTCTTCTCTTTTCTTCTTTCAGAAGACAACCTTAACGGCATCAGAACAGATAAGAGTTATGCGATAGAAAGAGAGGCAAGTTTTAGGTTAATATAACCCGTTTGGAATTATCGGTGTGCGATCTGAATTGCACCTTATTGTGTCGGAGCAAGAGTCGCTATTTATTTAAATGGTATTGCGAAGAGGTCCTTCGGTACTGGTACTATTATGTATTCTGTGTCTATGCTTAATAAATAATAATAACAAAAATGTTTATTTCATCTAAACAAATTACATGAAGTTTACAACATTCAGTTGCCATTTTTTTTTTATTATTATTAAGTTATTAGTGTTAGTAATTCTATTTATAAGTAAGTCAATTATTTAACATTCTCATGAAATGAAAAATTAGATTCGTTATTATTTTCAAGTTTATTATTTGAATTTTATCGTACTAATTTGACGTATTGTAGTATTTATGTCGTAGCACTTATACGTGTACGTGCAGTTGACGTTGAACCTGGTTGGCATACCTTAAGCACTGCTAACAGTTGTTGGTCGAGATCCCCCGACACGAGAGTCTCGGGCTCGACGCCTTCCCGGAGAAGGAGTTCTTGAAGTGTGTCGACCTAAAACGTAAGAAACAGTAATAAAAGATACTAATCACGAACTAACAAATGAATGTTTAGATGTTGTGACATTTGATCGATTTACAAATTTATAGTGTTGTTGAATGTACTTTTTGTATTAAAGTTACCATAATAAGTTCGTCGTAACATTGCCTATAAGAAAGATTGCACATGTAGAACGACCAATAACCTTAGATCATATATTCCATAGATACATGATCTCCTAAAAAAATCGCGCCAAATAGTGGCAGCTCTTACTTTGCGTGCATGCATTTAATATTCCATCGTAATAATAAACCAGACCATACAATGGATGTTCCTGTGAATGTATGTTGTAATAGGTTGATACAAACCTGCAATGTAAAACGTCTGTAGTTTATTATTTACCACAAACGGAATTTGGCTCGTACGTATTGCACACGCACGCTCACGGGAGTGAAAAGGACAACGCAACTAACTTTTTTAATTAACGTTTGTAACTGTGCATTTATTATACTTTATAAAATTAAAGCTATGATAAAAATATTATTTTTATCGAAAGTACGACATTTCATGCCTTCTTTGCATTTCTAAAGTATACTTTAGCATTTTTTGGCTAAAACTGTGCTTACAACTGCATTTAAGCACAGTTTAGTGGTTGCCATTTTTTGAGTGCCGATCAAACTATCTACATAATGCCTCTTTGGTATACACGATCGAATATGAAAACAGTTGAAGATATCTGAAATCAAGATATCACGCGATAACCTTCCACAATTCATTGCACAATATAACTTCTGGCAATCTTTTTAATGTCTTTCAAATCTTTTACTTATTTTACGACAAGGAATAAGTTGTCGGTATAGATGTAAGTAGATACCTTAGTGCGACTATCCTCTAGCTTCTCCGTCTGACGGCAGAGTGACTCGAGCAGTACTTGCTTCTCGTCGGCTAGACGCTCGTTGTCCGCGTGAGCGTCTGCTAGCTGTGACTGAAGGTCCGCGAGCTCCGCTAACGTCGCCTGCAACTCTTCACTTGTACTGTCAAATAAAAAAAGAACATTTTAATAATCTGTCATAAATTATCTCTAAATAGGGTAAACAACTTGAACACACTCTTGAAAATTGGTATAGGTATGTATTTCAGGAGGAGATTAAACCACGTGTCAAGATACCAACTATTATGGTATAGAAAACGTTCGTGTCTACAAGTCCTTTTTTTTATAATGTTCGGATATTGTGCACATATTAGGTTTACCTATAATGGTGCTCCTCCATCTGCAGTATGCGGTCCTGCAGACACGCGACTGATACCTCGCTGAGTGATGACGACGAGTGCTTGTCCCATTCTGGAGTACTGGCTTCCCCACTGTCGCCTTCGCCCTTTAAAATGAGATATAGTTTGCTATGATATCTGGTTACCAACGTATACTATTTATTATACCGAGGCAGAGGACTGTTAAACAGAAACTGATGCGTCTAATGTCCCAAAAATATAAATAGAGTGAATTTTTTTATTTTAGCACTAATGGGTCGGACTACATATTCATAGACATCTCTTCGCCTTACACCTTACATCGAGCCCTGGGGAACCACGATTATTACGGCTGTTAACTCTATTGCAGCAGTAATTACTTTTGCACTATCAACCGTAGTGAGTTATGACTTATGGGCAAAAGATGGTAAAATGAACGTATTATGATGCGTAGTACATTGTGTGCAAGAGCGATGGATGCCGGTGCGGAGGAGTGCATGCGGCGCGGCGCGGGCGCGAGCAACAGTTGCCGCTTCTCGCTGTCGGAGAGCGGGGAGTGCGCGACGCCGCGGAGCCGCGCGCGCAACGCACCGTTCTCGTCCGCGAGACGCTCCAACGCTGCTTCACGATCCACTTCCACACTCTGAAAACAAAAAAGTATAAATCAAAATAGATCATTGGTATCGAATTCTCATGATTGTTTCTTTACCATGTTTTGAACTAGTGGATTGATTTTGGACATCAAATTAGACAGCACAAATTAATTGCATATAACTTCTGGCAATGTTAAGTAACTATACTTTATTAGCTTTTAGCAAATGACTGCCTATTGCTCGTCTATTCGGTATACATTTGGTATGCCGTACCAGGTACTATCTCACCAAGAATTGCTCTGGCCAGGCTCACCTGGCAAGGCCTTAACATTTTATATTTTTTGTGATCAATAAAACAAAGCAAACAATGGTATAAAACCACGAAATTCATAGTTTTGTATCTGTAAGAAAAAATAATGAGCTTACCTTCAGCCTTTCAAGTTCGGCCCTAAGCCGTTCCGCCTCCGATGCTTTTTCCAACAATTCGTCAACACGCGTTTGTAGTTGTGCCCGTTCCATTGCACTGACTTCTAGTTCTCGCCGCAATGACTCGATCTCTCGTACTCCAGATACCAATGACGCCTAAACATTTATACAAGTAAGAAACTTTACCAGTTATTATTTCTATCACCATGGGTCATATTGAGACTAACAGTAAACCTAATAAAGACGTTACGCAAGTGTTCATTATAATCCGATTCACGGCGAAGTGCCATTGTTTTCTTAATCAAAATAGTCGTGTTTCTCATACAAAAAAATATCTTACTTTAGTCGAAATGATTAATGCGGATTAATAATTATATTAGAGATCTTGGTAAGTACTCTGTTACTTGTGGACAGTGCAATAAAAAAACTTCGCTCTACACTTGGATTGTTTTTAAGTAGTAAGGTTTATATATAATTGCTGGACTTCAAATAAATCGTAGGCTGTTTGTTATAAAACCTCCAGAGTATATTAACGACTTTAATCTGCATGAATTTACCAACAATTTAAGACGTCTTTGTTTAGTGTTTTAGGTTTAGTTTTAAGAAGAAGAAAACGGGAACCGCATTGTCCGCATTAGAAGTTCGGTTTTTATAGTAACATGGCACGTTGATGTTTTGTTAGGTATTTATTTGCCATCAACTACCTACATATGTACCAAAGCTATTGTGGACATTCTTCAGGACAGCAAAGACATTTATTGCAGGTCAGACATTTTCTGTAATGAATAGTAGGTATTTATCTATGCATATTGCAAGAGTAATATCTAACTATGACCTTTTATTATATTATTAACATGAAATAGGTAATTCCAGTTATTCATTTTGTAAATATAAGAATGTCTAATTACTTATGCAGATATTTAGGTGAAGTAATAAACTTTTAAAAGTAGGTACACAAATTGACAGTCTCGAATTTACATCCAATTGATTGTACTTGATATTGTACCAACTCTTTAGTCACGTACAATGTACGTACCTAATGTACATGACTACATGACTACATGACACTACCTACGTGTAACGACACTTTTTAATATACTTATGTACAGGGCAGACACTTATTGACTTTATTTATCTATTAAACAGTCCAAAACGAAACTGTTTTCACTAAAAACTCAAAAAAAAAGCGTGCGTAAATCCCAGCCATGTACAGACACCGCCGCGTTTGGGTTTTCGATGTAAAAGAAATAACAAATACTTGTTGTTTAGTAAAAATAGTATGAGTACAGTTGATCATTTATTATTCACTGCCCGTTTAAATTCCAAATTAGACAGCCAAAAAACAGTTAGAATAAAACAATACTCACCTCAGATGGTACTCGAGGCCTGAGGTCCACTTCCTGGAAGCCTGGCATGTGTTCAGCATTCAAAGTGACGGGTAAACTGACGCACTCCTGCGACCCGCACCCGTCTACGGACCCACCCAGTTCTTCAGCACTACCATAATCATGCCCTGTAACCTGCCCATCTTCGTACTCCCCCAAAACCTCCCTTAGCTCAGGGTCTTCTAAAACCGCATTGTTATTCCCCAAATCCTTCTTTTTATGAGCTTTATGAAGCTTCTCCTTAGACCCAAATATTTTAAGCGCCTTATCTCGAGCTGGTGCGACCTTGTGGTGCTTTGAGTCGAGGCTGGAGACTGATGGAGCACCCTTTAGGGTAGACTCCTGTTTCCCTTGGCTTGGTCCTCTACGGAACAATGATTTGAACTTCATCATCTTGAATTTTATAGCATTATTCGTTTTCGTTTCAGTAATCGAAAAAGTTCGGTTTCATTTCGTTATTTGGCTTTGTATTTCTATAGGGTGATCGGAATTAAATTAGTGCATTGATACATGACTTAATTTTAAAAGCGAGTGTCTCAGAAATTAATTAAAAATCTTGTAACCTGTTTTTTTTTTGTACCGTAAGCGGTTTAACTTGATACCGGAAGTCATTTGACACTTTTTTAAACAACAAAAATTTAACGCTCCCGCGCTTCTCTTTTTATGGCATTACTGGCGGGAAACTATCACTAATCAAACTCGTTAAGTGTTCTCAATTTATAACTTGAACAAACCTTATCTACATACGTGTACCTACCTGATAAAATATGGCAATTAATCAAAGGCAATGAAGATAGCGGTGTTGTTACTTATGCAATATTATGCTTCACGTGTAATATAATCAGTACTGACATATAGTGATTTGGAATCTTATCTGTAATAATGAACGTGTAATTGCTAATCTTTAAAGTTCTGATTTGGGCCTGTAATTGTTGCAGTTAATAATATTATCCCAAACAGGTTGTTTACAAAGTTGATTCAAGGACAATGACTTTTACGATTGACAAATGTCGGAACGATAGAAAACCCTAGACAATTTTATTGCTGAATACTGATGTAATTGGTTTTCTTTTCTGAAAACGGAACAAGTGTTGCTAAAATGGTTGAGTAACAAGAATGAACGCCATCCCTGGTATGTATAACAGCCAAAAAAAAATCATGAGTAAGTTAAACAATAATCAAAATATATTCGTTTCAACTTTTTAAATTGTGATTTTATAGCTTATTTTTGATTAAAATTAACCTACATATCCCAGTCAAAATAAGTGCGTGATAGTCCCAATTCGAGACTATCACGCACATTATACTGGCCGACTCTTAGTATCTACTACGAATAATAATAACTCCACACATCTCACACACGGCCGTCTGATCCCAAACTAGGCAAAGCCTGTACTATGGTAACCAGACTGCTGATAAACATACTTATATATTTCTAAATACATACATATATTATAGATAAATTACACCCAGACACAGAACAAATGATCGTGCTTATCACACAACTATTTGTTCTGGGTGGGAATCGAACCCACGACCTCTGGCTTAGTAGTCAGGGTCACTAACCACTAGACCAACAGGCCAGGCATTATACCCAAGCGAGGTTAGTTTCTAACTCACTCAACGAATCTTAATGGCATAGCATGTGAGATGAATTGTAGCGTACATTATTAAATGTATTATATAAGTACACGAGTGTGTAATGATGATATTCAAGACATGTGCGATTGCTATGTTATACAGACTAACCATTTAGTACCTAATTTAGTAGTGATTTCATTTGGCGATTTAGATACCTACTTTGTAATTTTATCAATTTATTGGATGTTGAAGCGGTATTACCACTTATTTCACCTAAGCCTATTAAATAAGAATATTTTAAATATTCCTTATGGTTTCAGGATAATGTCGATGGCATAGTGCTATAATATATCACTATGCTACTACAAAAGTAATTCATTTTAACAAAAGAAAAGTTTACATTTAAATTATTTTAAATGGACGTCTGTATTTCCTGCATTTTTGTCTGAAAAATAAAATAAGAATACATTTCATTGTTTATTCTTCTACACTAATTAAATTGTTTCCAAAATAAGCCAGTTGGATTAGCGAGTCTGCACGAATACACATTACAATTAAACATCAACTCACTAAAACTAAAATTAAGCTGAAGTATGGATTACACAAATATCTAGCTTTTTCGGTTGATCTGGTCTAAAGTATGTGGGTACTGCAGTAGTAACACAACCATTCTTCTATTTTCTTTAACGTTCTGCTGAGGCGGCCCACATTTTGAGCAACTGTTTCTCTGCATGTCCCTCTATTTAGCAAAGGGTAGACAAGGTAGAGACACTCCAGGAGTATTTCAGAGCGATGGTCTGGCACAGACTTTCCTTTGGCCTAAACCGAAGCCGCAACAGACAGGAACTCGGGACAGCGAGGAAGAAAACCTCTGGAAAACTACCCAAGCTGGGACGGATTGATTGGCTGGCTTTGGAAAAGGGGGCAACGGACACAGTTTGATGGACCTCCCCCGGCAAGGCCGTCACCCTGACCGACAGGATTGGTGGATCTTTGGGACGGCCAGGAAGTAAATTTATGTAATTTATGTACACAGACGAACTCGTAATAGTGATAGGGACCACCATGTCATCCAATAACCGGGTCTCTCGAGACGGAGAAGGGGTTCGCCCTCGATACAATATAAATTTTCGAATTTAAACTAATAATTATATAGCCACATCATGTACATTTGAGATAATAAATAAAATAAGAATTAAAGCTTCTGCTAGTCGAAAACGAAATTCCCCAACACGATATACTTACTAAACACAATTACCCCCCCCCCCCCCCCGCGAACGTCACTTAACGGACAATCCCGGTGATCGGGGGCAGGCCAAGTCCTATCACCCCGCTACCCTACGTTACCCCTTTCATACCATGTTTCTCTGCATGCAAATAGATAGGGTGGGCTCACCTCTTTGTTTTATTGCACATTCGGTAGCGGCTATTCAAATGATTTTATATCGTTCTATTCATCGTTTATTTTCGTGACGTTATGAAATGCTATAAGGTGATTTCAAAGGTGCAAGGCAGATAACATTGTACACACGTCTCTTTGTTTTATCTTGATAATTCACAACAATTTACTTACTATATGCACCTAAAAGTACTACACTAATATTATACGTAAAATTGGATCTCTCTTTCCGTGTAGGCATACCGAGTGCTTCTATCTTAGATTCATATGTATAGGCATATGTATTGCATAGGCGTATGAACCGAAGGTACAAGCTCTCGGTGTAATAAATTTAATCCAAATCCGTCTAGCGTTTCAGCGTAAAGGAATAACAAACATACTAACTCGCATACTCAGGAACTTGAACATTTTCAACATTAGTGCCTCCTTCTTAAATTGGATTGTGGAGGAATAAATCAGGTCTAGCCTGCAGGAAATCTTTTCTATATATTTACGGAACAAAAGAAGCGATGGCTCAGTTAAGGATTACTATCAATAACGTCTTTATTTCCAAATAATTAATAAAAAATGTACACTTAAATCACCAACTTAATTCTGTAAGTTCTCAGCGTCACACGTAATGAATTTTGGAACTAACATTTTATTTTTATATCCATTCTTTGACATTTCCCATTCAATGAATAGTTGCGTATTTAGAAACCCAGTGCCAGTTAATCGACGTTTTTGTTCTACATTCCTTATCAGGCACCAATACTTACCTGGAAATCAACTGTGATCTTTAGAAACCTTGAAAATGATGGGGGCAATGGGGAATGATCATGGTAAGTACATCAACACAATATTAAATTCACTTGTTATATGGATGGAAGTTGCACCTACCTACAATGATCTTACAAAAAGAATTTAAACCAAGAGTGTAAAATCATTTAGATTATTTATTGAATTAAGTGTTCTGCAAATTATTTTATAATTAATGGCATAAATTTTTCATTATGCTTAGAAACCCGTCGGGTGAGAAATCAAAAAATAATCTACTTAAAAAAATATAATAACAAAATATTGGTCTTTTCAACAATGGTGTTAAGATAGTTTTAATAGACTTTTCCTTAACTTGTTATACCTAGATGTTTTTCCTGTTTTAATAAGATTTGGCCTATATTCCTTCTTTTTAAGAGTTGGATCAATAGTTTGAACTACTAAATAGTCAAAAGCAGTCTTGACTACGAAAACAGTCTTGGTTACGAATGTTAGGAGGTGCTACAACAGCTTATAGAACAATAGATCGGCAAAGAGGACTCGGTGATCAGAGAACTATTTATAATATCATAGCGCATAAAAACAATCCTAAGCGAAAGTAATAATATTTAGGACCTTCCACGCCTATAGTCGAAACACGAACTTGGGCTAGTCTGCGTCAATTTGTTTCACTTATTTCAATTGAAACATGCCGTAGCATGTATGTAAATGTATGGCTAAGCTGAAGTGTGTGCGTGGGTAATAGATATGTGTGCGTAAGTGTAGGTATGCCAATTTGTATGTGGACGATGCGATGTACGGTAACGGACGCAGCTGCCGATTTAGGAATCATAAGTGTTGATTATAAATGAGTATTGACAGTGCCAATCCACGCCTTTAACATTACATCGTGCTGAAAATTTACACACATATTCTGCCAGGTGTTATGTTCCAAAAACAGAAGTCGCCAATACGTCAAGCGGACACCAGCCTGCGTCATCATAGCAAAGATGATTTAATAATTTATTATTCAAAACAGTTCATTGTAAACCGTAATTTTGTTTGAACATGACCAATAAATACCTAAGTGTACCTAACTGATAACTTTAAATTTCTACCTATCAATTGATATTTCACCTAAGTACTTCAAAATTGTGAATCTGTTCAAAACGCATATCTAAAGAACCCATAACAATACAAAAAACAAACAAAAATAACTTAAAAGTTTAAAAATAATCAACTAAAAAATATGAAGTAACGTACGTTAACAGCATACGTTGTTTGTCTATGAAAATTTCAACTAAACATTAAAGAAGCTACACTACAAATTAGAACGTTTAACAGTTGATTGCATAGTTAAAAAAAACTGAAAACGTGAAATAAGTCTGCAGTCCTCGCAGAAGTAGCAGACACCGCTAACAAAGTTGTTTCTCTAAATCACATACGTTGGACTAATGACGCATGCCCCATTCAGTTCACCTTCCACCCTACGATTGTCGTTTCCGTGGAACTATGAATAAATTTCATGTATATGTACCTCCCTCCCTAAAGGCATGACTTATAGCGTTCCTAGTTGCCCTAATTTTAAGAAGTCGTCGAATAGGTACAAAAGAATTACCAAATTGGGTAAACGTATATAATGTACACAATTCGGGCCGTAACCAGATGTAGGATCCAAAGTTACTAAGTAGTTCGACTTGTCTTAGTTGTAAAAGATGTCTATGGCTGCACTTACACTACTATAATCCGACATCACTGTAACGTGGGCAGTAGCAATTTTGTAATTTGTACCTGTTCTACGCTAAACTTCGTTAAACCAAATTGCAATCGTATTTGGTGTCACTGGAACTTTTGCATTTGTTTTACAACGACTGATCTTTTTAAGTTAAAGACAGGCCCTTTAACTTAAAAGAAGACAATAAATTACCTTAATAACTTAAAAGAACTTCAATCTCTAATTACAGAAACGGAGTACCTATTGTTATATGTATACTTAAACAAATATCACATGAATATTTAACATTATATTATTGTGACAAAGGTGAAAGTTTTATCACGCTTTACTTGGAAGGCATGTACTTTTTCTTTGGATAATGTCGGGTCACTAGACAGTCGTTGGTTCAAATTCAATAAAAAGCGGAGGTTCGACCGTCCCTAGTTTAAACTTTATTTACTAAACATGGTAAAACTATTTCTTACGTTAACTTACAGCCGTTTGCAATGCGTTTGCACAGCGCTTTTTTTCTAATAGGTGACAGCTGAGGATCAGTCACATAACAAAATATTAGATTTCTAAATATGGGGGGGCGTATGCGCTATAACATTCTGATTATTTCGTTTTTTAAATGATTCAAATCCAACAAGAAATGACAAAGTTATTAAAGTTTTCTTTTCGGCTATTTCAAAACGCTTGCTCGGAGCTGCGCTTGGTATGATGATGTCACAAATCGCGAATCGCGCCCGCCACCCGTGCAAAATCGCTACTTTGGTCAGTTTGGTTCAGATTATTCACCGTTTCGCTCATGTCAAATAAAAATCATCAAATAAAAATCTTTTTAACAAAAAATAAACCGACGAAAAGAACTAAAAAGCAAAAAATAAATAAACCTTATTTACATAAACTATCAAACTTTATATCAACTTATTTTGAGTCGGCGCCAAATAATAAAATGATTAATTACTTACGTAGGTACATATAAAATTTTGATAATTAAGGGTTTTTAATTTTTTTTTGGTTTTTAGTTCTTTTCGGCTGTTTAATTTTTAGTTAAAACTATTTTTATTCTCTTCGAATTTAATGGCAGATATTTAGACACAGTGGTTGTTTTTGCACGATAAATGCGAAATTTATCCTATTATTTCTGCTGGTATCTCTATATTTTCTCAACTATATTACGCAACATTCTGTTTTATCTATTTCTTGACTAGGTTGTTAAATCAGTCATAAGAATTTATGATATTTCGTCAAATGATATAGCAGAGGTATGTCACGACATTTCGCCAGACTTGTTTAAAAGGTAAGTACAATAAAGTGTGACTGGCCTTTTGGTCTAGCGGTTAGTGACCCTGACTGCTAAGCCAGAGGATCGTGGGTTCGATTCCCACCCAGGACAAATAATTGTGTGATGAGCACGATAATTTGTTCTGTGTCTGGGTGTAATTTATCTATAATATGTATGTGTTTAGAAATATATAAGTATGTTTATCAGCAGTCTGATTACCATAGTACAGGCTCTGTCTAGTTTGGGATCAGACAGCCGTGTGTGAGATGTGTGGAGTTATTATTATAAAAAAAAAAAAAAAAAGTATGAGCATATTGCCATACCCAAAGCTATGAGATTTTTTTCAGACGTAGTATAGATGAGGTAACGATCGTCTAACATGTCTGGCCGTAAATGGCTTATATTCCACTTACTTTATATATCTATAGAACATTAGAGTTCGTCGCTCTTAGGGATCGGATTTCTCTACTGGAGATAACGAGCACACTTACAAGCAGACATAATATATGTACAGTTTGACCGTCTAACAACGATTACGTTATGCAACGGTCGGCTTCTCAGCAAGACCGATATTAATGAATGCTTAATATAAGTCATAATAAATAGAAAGTAGGCTGCATTTTTTTTGTCCGTATTTCCCCTATACAGTATATCTTTACCTTCTAAACTACTTTCCGTAACGTTAGTTTTTTTCTGATTTTTGACTAGTGTACTAATAGAACCGGAGTTAACTTGATTACCGATGGCAGTATATGAACCACTGTAAATCCTGGGCACTCTCTCATTCTCTACTGCTTTCTCTGCTATTTATATGAACTGTGAGCAAAATATTTCTTGTGATTTTGGGCCAGAGAATAACCGAATTATAGTTGCACCCTGTTGCTGTTAAACAAATTATATTTTGCAGTTTTGTAAAGGAGCTCATCCGACATTAAGATGCCCTTGCGATATGAAATAATTAACTCTAAAATCTCTTCAGGGTTTCAGTTACCGAAACGTAAGGTACTTTTACTTTGCCTACACGGTTGTTTATATTTTAAACGTTTAACGAGTACGTGTATGTCGAAAATAATTCACTTTCTCCGCACCTCGGTATATGTAAAACCCCATAAATCTATCTGACAAGTGTGGCAAATGCCTTATTAGGCGATGGTTAAACTAGACATGGTTTGATTGTTAACTGTATGCAGTACGTGGCTGTTAATGGAAATTAGCTATAAACAGAACAATCTTAGAGAGTCCAGCTTACTGGAGCATATTGATGTTTGTGATATTGAACTCAGTTTTTATGCAAGAGCAAATACTCCTGAAAAAAGGTAGCGTGTAAGTATATGAAAGTATCAGTTTTTGAAGGATTCAATAAGGAACACAAACTAGCTTACGATCTAATGTGTAGTTGATTTCTTTCGTCGTTTCTACGTCTTTCTTTTTCTACGAATTGAAAAATGTATAGCTCATAGCAACATCTGGATCATAAACTCAAATATTTTGTCTTCTGACAAAAAAGACATGCTTATCTCAACAACTGACTTGAGTTTTAAGACCCTATCGTGAGAACTTTATGAAATAACACACTACATTGACGAGTACAATCTCCAGTGATACAGTCTTTGTTGGTCATTCCGGGCCATTTATTGAGTATATAGCATACCATGGGATAATCAAGATAAACTTATGAAATCCTTGACATAACCCAGTCCTGGACACGGGTTTGTCGATTTTTTTGCAGTTATTGTATGCTGCTGTTGCGGAACAAATGGAGAAGTATGAAATTCCTTCCCTCTAATGCAAGACAATCTAGGCTGTCTGTGATAAAAATAGAACTACTTACTTCACAAAAACTGCAGGTTTAAGAATCCAATCAAAAAGTAATTACAGCCATGAACATGGCGTCTTTTCATTCCTATTGTAAGAACTGAATAATATCATTAAACCCGCACAGTTAACTTCCTGTTAATTCTCGGAATGCAGACAGAAGGTCTTCAATTCGTTAAATTCTTCACAAAGTTATCAAGATTCGGATGGGTTTTCATGTTGGCAACTACTTTTGAAGACGAAATGTGTTGTCCAATTTGTCTTGTACTTTTCTCAAATGGAAAAATTAAAACGAAGTTAAAAATACAATAATATAGCTAGATCTCACGATCCGATTATAATAGCGAACTATGAAGACACTAAGCAAGGCTTCACTTATTAAATGAAGGAATAATTTATAAATGTGGTGAGAAATACTCAATAGACTATTGGTCTCATAACAGGCGTCAAAGTTGGTTAACTTTGGAGTCGTTTATAAAACGTCTATATTGGGAAATTGTTCTCATAAATCGCAACTGGAATTCTTTTTATTGAGACCTGTGCGAGAAACCGCGGTTAACAGATGAGTAATATACCTTTCGTCCTGTTTTCGCATCGGACAAATAAATGAAGTCGATTATTTATCGGTTAGTCACCGGTTTAATGTAAAATCCTGTGGCCAGAATGTTAGAAAGACCTAGTTGGGTCACAAAAAGAATGGATTTATTTAAAATCGGTGAGTCTGCAAGTCCATTGTTAACTGAAACATAATAATATAATAGTTATAGAATCCCAAGGATAGATGTCCTAACTTTTCAAACACAATAGAAGCAGGATTTTACAAAATCAAATCTGAGATTACAAAATCTGATCCGAGCACTGAAATAAAAAAAAATTGCCGAAACTATTATTCACTTAAGGTACGATTTACAAAAGTTATTATTTAGTATATTTCGTTAGTAATTTAGTTTGAAGTTTGTGTTTACCTTTGCTTTAACAAAGGGAGGTAAGTCCTTAGCAAGCATTTCTTTTTAAATATAGAAAAGTAATTAGACTTACGTAAGATAATGATTTAGTTCTATTATATGTCGCCAGTTTCACCCAGTGACAAAAAAACACTCAAGCTAAAATAAATAACCGAATTTACTTTTAAAAATTAACCGTTTAAACCATTTATGTATAACATTTTTTTTATCATAGACCTCATAACCTAGAACGTGCTAGTTTTGTATAGTGTAGTATAATACTCTATGGAGCAGCATTCCTTGTCCTAGGATGGGTGAATGACCAGCTGTGGCCGCTACGGCCTCGGGAGGTCGCTACCGCCAATATGGAAGTTGCCAATACCGTAAATTAAAAATCATTCAGATTCTTGATTCTGGTACTATTTTTAAGTCTAAGTTTGACGGCTGTGCTAAATTCATATTCATGGTTGATATTTTTTATGCAATACTGCTAATAAAGCTGAAGAGTTTTTTTGTTTGTTTGTTTAAACGCGCTAATCTCTGGAATTAGCCGTCAGACATGAATAATGCATTTTGTATTGGATAGAGTATTCATTGAGGAAGGTTACAGGCTATGTTACATCACGCGACGATCCTTAGGAGTGGAGACGTAACCAACGCAATTGAAACGGCTACTAATATTATAAACGTGAGTTTGTGAGGATGTATGGATGTTTGTTGCTCTTTCACGCAAAAACTACTAAACTACACATAGGCAACTTTTATCCCGTTATTCCCACGGCATCGGGACTTACGCGGGTGACACCGCGGGACGCAGCTAGTGTTAAATAGCCTATAACCTTTCTCAAGAATTGGGTTATCAAAGGCAATTGGTTATCAAATGGAATTGGATTTGAAATATTCTATTTCAAATCCGACTGGTAGTTCCGGAGATTAGCGCGTTTAACCAAAAAACAAACTTCGGCTTTATTATTAACTAGCTGCGCCCCACGGGTTCACCCGCGTCCCGATGAAGTCCCGATGCCGATGGAATTGCTTGATCAAAAGTAGCCCATGTGTTAATCCAGGTTTTTGTGTGAAAGAGTAACAGACATCCAAACATCCATACTTCCTCACCAATTTTCACATTTATAATATTAGTTGGATGACATTGTTCGAAGCAACGTTATAAAATAATATTCTGATTTTAATTACCTATATAAACTGATATAATTGAAGTCAGATTTTAGCGGCATTAGTATTTTGTTTCTGCGTAACGATGTAAAATAATACTGAATAATGTATTATTATTTATTATTTATGAACAGAAAATTTTGCAGAGCTATTAACCATTTCAACAATCAAAATAATTATGAGCCAAAAAGTTTCTCGGGTTAAATGATTTCGTAGAATGTACAATGATAGGAGGTTATGAACAATGCTACGTGAGAAACAACAGACCATATTCTCTTTAAATGCATTAGGAGTATATAATTATTATAAAAAAGGTAGTATAGAGAACAATATAAACTTAAATAGTTGATAACTTTACAAACGAAAGAATAAATTCTAATTTTACATATATAAGCCAATATAGTAAGCGGTCAGCGATAATAACAAGTTCAGCAAAAGCAATGTATAGCAATATGGCGAAAGATTGACGACCGGTAAGTGAACCACGACCCAGAAAGGTCGCTTTCTTACTACATACCAGATTGAATAGATTCGTAAATTTGAATAGATTTTAAACTTGTTTCATGCTTGTGAATAGACATAATGTTAAAATATTATATTTTATGTAACGAATTACAAAATGTCCCAGACTTGAAGATTTGGTCGCATCTTCGCATTTATTTTTTCAATACGTTTGGAGAAGCATTGGTTGGTCAAGTCATGACCGGTGGTTGAAAAAAAACCTGACATTCACGTTTCTAACAACTTCTGCTGTCGCTTATCACAGACAGGCATCTTAATCAATCAGTAATATAATTGTATATGATAGAATTGCAGAAAGCCAATTTGCGCTACAGGTATGTGCCGTGGGAACCGTAAAAACTTAAATCTAATTTTGTTTGCTGCAAGTTTGCACTCTGAAGAAAATGATTTTCGTGTATTATTCTAAGTATAGGCTTTTGAAAACAATCATTTAACAACACCAGAACAATCGACCAAATTCATCACTGTTTCAAAGATTATTGAATTATGTCTAATTTAAAGGAAATCTCGAGTTTGTTTTGTGGGGTTTCCGAGATACTTTCTCTTAGTAAACTCGGATAGGGAACCAGTTTGCAAGTACAAGTAGTGGGGCCGGTTGTTACGGAATTGAACTTGGTTACCCGGCAAATCTCTATACCGTCATGAGCTCGTGGCTCGTTACACAAACAAATATTAGTCGCTTGGATTTGTATTTGATGGTGTCGTTCCTTATAACGGGACGAGTAAATAAATGACAATATAGATATTTTAGAGAGTTTGAACATTTACTAGTTTATTGACCCATACAAAGATAAATATCTATTCAATAACGGACTGTAGAAGCATTGGTAATTGCATTTAGTGTCGCTAGACGAGTCTAATTGCTGATATAATGAACGTGCGGTGGGAAGGGCACATCAATAGTAGCTGTAGGTTATTTTGTGTTTGTAGGTGCGTCGCCTGCAAGACGCCACGCCGACACGTTCATTATATCAATTGTTCGAACTGCGTTGTATGAGCACAATACCTATGCATACGCGGAATACGTAAACATTGCGAAATTTGATTAAGTAACTTTAAATAATACGGGGGCGACAATTTCATATTTACTACATTTATTAATTTACAAAAAATCTCTAAAATTTTAAGAAACATTTTAAAATGACTAGATGAGGTGCATTAATAACGTGCAACGTACCTACAAACCTATACTTACCTAATGTTGTAATGTCGTAAGAAAATTAAAAATCTATTTTTTTTTCAAAGGTAGTTTAAGTTACAATATAATTCATTTCATTCAGATTATATTAAATAATTTTACTCAAAGATGTAAAAAGTCGAATCCTTGAGCAACACTTGTGCAAATAGTTATCGTATCCACCTTATTGGTCAGGACTACGACGGAGAGGTGACGTGGACAATAACGTCATTTCACAAAACAAGGAACGGTTTTGATATAACAATGTACTATTTAGTTGTTTCTATAGCATTATGCGTACGACATATTTTGTGTCGTGGTTTGAAGTACCATACACACATATTTTTAGAGCCATGTTTTCTGCAGCTTACATTGTCTAATTACCAATCGTTTGTAAAATATGTGTTCTTTACGATTGCATCTTGCATGAGATCCTTGTAGCCTTATTTAGGGCAACATAATATCGAACCATATGGCACAAAATGCCTCCATTAATGACTCATTTTAATATAACTAATTACTATGTGAAGGAAACTTCAATAAAGTTTGCGAGTTCTACACTTTTGAAGATTAGTTCAGTCATTCCCAAAAGTCATATAACCTATGGAGAATAGGATCCAAAATGTTATTTTACATGCATTATTATTTGGTGTAAATAGCTCTAGTATACCCTCACGCAGGCACTTCTGCTACAATTATACTCAAGGTCCTTATTGGTGTCAGTTATGTAAACATGGTATGGTTAAGTAAATATACATTATTACTATGTATCCGATGCGAATCCGCGTGCGGGCCTGAATACAAATAGGTACATGGTTTTTGCAACTTTCAACAACACTAAGTTTCCAAGGCGTAAGTGATAATAATCGTGAACATAAAATGATCGTGGGTGCTCGAAATTACAAACCATTTTTATTTACAGTCGTTCTAAAATTAATACACCACAACAATTTTAGCATTTGGCTAGTTATTTCTTAAAAGAAATGCAAAGTAGGTATATGTACATCGCGGTAAAAGGTTTATGTCTCTATAGAGACACACTGGTATACCTGCTTGCACCTATACCTAGTTTAAAATGCATTTCAATGGTACCTAAGTGCCTACTTATACAGATAATTACGAAATTAATGCTCCTTCTTTATTTAACACTAGAACACAGTGTGGTGTGTAAATGATTATAGATAAGAAAAAATTAATAACAGATTTGTTGACCTTGTTCGATAAGCTTGAAAACAATCACCAACAGATTTTATTTATTTTGATTTAGATGCCGGACCAAGATTGGAAGATTACTGCTCTTACCCTAAATAAAGTATCAACTATCTTAATAAACTTTACTGAGTTCGAACGAAGTCTTTTTAAGCTGTCAATCAACTTTCAAATCTTTACTTTGGCTTTATGTGACACACTCGTTTGCCGAACCATTAAGATTATGATCGTTTCTTGTTCGGATTTTTTTATAATTAAATTAAATGTATTAATTTATATTTTTGATTTATTTCTTTAAATACCTAGCTATTCTCAGTGCTTTAAACTGCCGGAAATAGCTAAGGAAGCCATGTTGCATTTATCACCGATAGATTTTTATAGGTTCCGTACTTCCGTGTTTTCGGGGTTTATGTAGCAAAAAGTTTCCAGTGCCGTCCAATGGTTGATTTTTCGTTTAAAGATCTTCGGTATGTAAATATGTATTGTTAGCTGTTTTTGCAACCCAAGTTGTTCAAACAAAGATACGGAAAGGTATGAATACAGGCGTAACAGTATATTTATTTATAAAATAGTCTTAGTTTAATTTAAGTTTTGTTTATTAACGTTTGTGCGTCTTACAGGAAAATATTAAGGTAAATACCTATTTTACGAAATTACTCTTCTGTATACCTTTAGGACTTAGGTACCTACTACCGTCAATAAGGAGGGAAAGATTCTAAAAAAAATATTCTCAATTGGGTAGGTATACCTATACCTGTCTAGTACTGTAACGTTTCATAAGTATTGATGTCAAGAATGGCAATAAATAATAGTTTTAATTCAAAAGTTCATCTGAAAGATGTAAGTCAATGCGTAGCGGGGAATTTAATAGATAGGTACCTACTTATATATTTAGGACGAGCCTGAGCAATAAAATAATGTTTTTTTGACAACTGGCAGCAGAAGAGAACGGAGAAGTAATTGTTAAATTAAATGTACCTACTTAGTTACTTTAAAAAAAATGCATAACCTTGTAATCCTTATGTTAATTTGACGTCTTGTTTGTTTTGATAATCTCGAAAAAGAAATATAGGTAGGTACATGTACATAATTATATTTTTATTTAAGTATATTCATTATGTTGTGTAATATTTTATGCAAAATAGCTTCTTTGTTATCTTTAATTAGATTTGAGATAAATCCGTACTGTAGCTAGTTAAGTATTTAATGAACCTGGTCTACCTACTGTGTTCTACGTACTGTGTGTTCTTAAAAAGAACATAATGCCTGCCTCACTTAACCCAATTCCACTGGGTACCTAATTAACGTTGAAAATGCTTCACCTCTTTGGGATATTTCTGATAATAAATGTATTAAGACCTCAAATTATGCATTTTACTACTTCATAAAAATACCAGTAATCGTTGTACAGGCATTTTTAAAGGCATCCAACATGTCAATAACGTAACGAATTGCACAGTGGCCGATTGTCCATCACGAGAAAGCGGGAGGAATAAGACACTCGCTTGAATAAGTACAGATTTTTGTTAGCAATGTTCAAATAGAACACAACGTAAAAAAACTCCAATGCACACAGCTAACTCCGAACACACATTTCACACATCACTAGAGCACAATAATAACCACCATTATAAAATTTGTGAAAAAGTTTGTTTTGTTTGACACCAGATTAAAAAAAGTTCTAAAAAGCACCCGACCAACGGGACGACAGCCGAGGCCCGCCGCACCAAACAAACTTGCTTGTTGAGTTACTTGCCGAACTCAAACAACCGGCTGTGCGACGTCGGCCGTTGTTCACTGTTTCTTTCTATAACCCTAACTAATTTAAAATACACGCTAAATCTTGAACTTCTCGACATCGAACTATCACCCAACACTGATCATATAACACGTCAGCGCGCAAAAGAATACATTTTAACACGTGCGAGGAAAACGATAATATACCCTACTCGTTTTAACTAATGTAATATGAAAGAGTGCAAATATGTAGGAACAGGATAGATAGACTCAACAAAAAACAGATTTCGTCACGTGCACGAGACTTTCCGAGAAGTCATGGAGTTTTATTGAAATTTTAACTTTGAATCTTGTATATAAAGCCGAGTATAGAATGGTAGTTATTATTGATGTTCCGTTTAGCGGGTAATTTAAAATGAAACTTACCTTTACGACCATTCATTCAATAAATATAAAGAAACTTACTTTAGTAAAGGAGTTATTTTCCTTTGAGTGGTTTTGATGTCATCAGGATTGGTCCAAACGTCATTATTATTTATAGTTTTTGTAACTTTTAAATTTCTATCGTTCTTAGATTTCAAAGTGGGTGGTAAGATACTATCCGGTGGGTTGGGTGCTGGTGTTTTAACCGATTTCTTTACAATTTGCAATATAACATTTGTGCTTTTTAAGTCCTTTTTTCCACTTTCTTTATTCGGTCCTCCCTGATCTGAAGTAGTAGACTTAATTCTTAAGGGTCGCAAAGGTTCGTTAGAAGGCTTATCAATGTGCCTTACTGCCTGTGGTTTGCGATCGATTTCTCGTTTTGATTTCACTTTCGTAGACGCATCTGTTGCTGGTGCTAAAAAGTGATTTAACTAACTAAAATAATGTCTATTACATAGGTACGTTACGTTATAAATACAGACATTTGGAGTTCTTACCTGTCCTAGGCCTATTTCTGGTTATAGGCTTAGTCTCCGCGCTGCCTATCTTGATAGACTTCTCAACGGTATAAGAAGAGGCGGGCGTTACCGCCTTGCTTCTGTAGCTAAAAGTGGTTTTGAAAAAATTCGCCGTGAAGTTATTACTTCGTGATACTTGCGAAGTAGAGTTGTGTGGTTGTCTGTAAAACAAAATTAAAATTACAAAACGACCGTACTATGTACAGGGGACACCCGGGTTTGAACCGGGGACCTCTCGATCTGCAGTCGAATGCTCTACCACTGAGCTATATCCCCGTTATTAACAGTGCTGAAAATAACCTACAGTATCGTCGTAGCAACGCCCTCTATAAAAGTTTATTTTTATGATACTACACAGTCCAACGTTTGCTCAATAGATGGCGCTACGAGGTTTAACTGTCTACAGTAGGAGTAACTCTAGGTAAATACTAGATTAATACTCCTTTTCTTTTATGTGGTTATGATTGGTAAGCGAGTCTGAAGTTACTACTCACTGGAGTTTTAAATTACTAGGCACCCCTGGCGCCTTCTGCTGCATAACCTCCTCGATCTGAAACAAAATTGATTTGACATTTAGATATTTTGTTTTCAGTCAACACAAATCATTTACTGACAAATTAGTGAATTAACATCAAAACCATACAGAGATCTATTACCTAAAGAACTTAATAAGATGAAAAATATTACATAAGTATCACTGGCATTCATTTCACTGCATTCTTTTAGTTAAGTATTATTAAAGATCGTGTTGATTATGCTTATAATCATTTGCAACTACTGCAACTCTTATCGCTTAAAATTAGCACTATCATAGGTACTTCATAGATTGGATTTACCATAATAATCTCATAATGTCTCATCTTTTCTAATTTCGAATACATTCCATTCATCCTATTTTTATATTTTATATCTTAGTATTAGTTTATTAAGCGCTTCAACTTTAGTTTTTGAATATAATTATTAAGTAGGTACATTGAATTGCAATAACGTTGCTGTTATTTTGATGATTTTGTCAGTTTCCAAGGCGACCTTTTTTTAAAAATATACAGTCATTGTCTCCCTAAGAATGTTGTTTATGAAACATCCACCAAAAAGGTTAAAAGTTAAACAATGTCACGTATTCTGATTCTGATGATTTCTGATGATAACCTATTCCAAATTCTTTGTATGTTTTCATATTATTTTTGAAAATGCCAATACAATTCCAGGGAAACGGAAGTAGTACGGCTAATTTTATCCGGCTAAAGTATATGTATAATTATTTCCATGTTTGGTATATCTCAATTCAACATACAGCGATAAGAGAAAGCACTTGCTTTAAATAAAATAAAAAGAAAAGAAAATAACTGCAGAGGGCTTTTAGAATCATTTTTATTTAAATTTATTGGATTTGTCGGACATTACATTACGATTACTCAGATATATAAATTAAAAATATTTAGTTGCGACTAACCTCATTGCAACTACCTACCACCCATGTCTTGATTTAATAAATAACTTGCCCGACGCGTAAACACCTACTTCATAATGAAATGACATTGCAATTTGAGGTGTGTGCGAATTTGTAATTTTGTTTGTGGTGTAATTTTGTTCTAATCAAGCATAAGGTTTATTATTTTATCTTTAACCTCATATAAGTTTGCTAATGATTGCATATAAGTTTGCTAATGAATCGAGAGGTCCTAGGTTCAATTCCTTCGCGATATAAAATGCGGCAAGGAGGTAGTTTATAGGTAGGATACGTCAGCTAATTATGAATTTTTGCGACAGACAGACAAGGAGATCTAATGGCTCTGGTCATATTAAATGACAGTCCTTGGTTTTTGTTTTTGGTACTAGAGACCTGAAATTAGGCAGGAAGGTACAGTATAGGTAAGACACATTAGGTAATAATGGATTTCACGACAGGGCTCTACTAAGAAAGACTAATGGCTCTCGCGAGTTTATATATGAAAGTTCTTAGTTTTTTCTACTAGACACCTGAAATTTGGCAAGGAGGTAGTACATTGATGGGACTCGTTAGCTAAGAACGAATATTGCTAAAGGGCCTGATAAAGAAGTTCTAAGTGTTCTCATAAGTTTACGTGAAAGTTCTGGCTTTTTTGTACTAGCAACCTGAAAATTGACAGGAAGGTAGTATATAGGTAGGATACGTCAACTAAGAACGGATTTTGCGACAGTGCCGGATTAAGGAGATGTAAGGACTCTCGGAGCTAATATAAAAGTTCTCAAATAAATTGTAGGCGATGCGAAGTTAACCTAGTCATCTAGTACCTTAAGCATATAACTACTGCCATAACTTATGCTGCTAGTGTTGAAGGTATGAACGAAGAAAAACGTCAAGTGCTGTAGTACTTCCTTAAGTCCTCAATTGCTTATTCCATACAAATTATTTACAGAAGCGTAGACTTACAGTAAAAAGGTCAGTCAACCTCAACTCAGCCTACCATTAGGCCTTCTTTTTGGAAATTACCGACTTTTTCTGTTTTTAACTTCTTTTAACTGACGTCTACGTCCGTTCAATTCGGTAAATCTGAACAAAAACTTTGAGGTAATCGAATTTAATCCACACCTTTATACCACACAATTACCACCCACACTTACCCTTGCGACCGTGTACAAATTTGTGCAGTCGACGAACCCTTGCGCAATGATAATATTACTTACCTACCTATTCAGCGTCTACCAACATTTACAATAAATAAAGTTAATCTTTAAAGTTATTAAGGGTTTCTTAAAAAAATATAGGTATGTGTTTCCCGCGTGTACATGTAAAAAGTATGTATGTACATACGCAATTTATCAAGAATAACCTTGCTCTGAAACTCTATCTTATCTCTAATGATTTGACGACATAAGTTTACGTAGATTCCACATATCTTCAAAATAGATTCCGCATAGCCCTGATATACATACTTACATGTAGTAAGATTGAGTTATAAATGCTACAGAAAGTGTTACATGCAGTTATTGCCACTGTCCACTATGTATGATTGGGAACATGCCGAGAAAGTATTTTTTCTGTAGGGGAGTCGGTTGCTGCTTTGTTAGCTGCGTTGAAGCGAGTTGGCCAACATTTTGGCTCCTCCAAGCAGTCCACACCTAATTAGCAGATGTTATATCTACGTAGTAAACGTTGCCAATATTTTTTGGCTGAATATGCTAATTTACAGAAAAAGTATAGTGAATATTCAATATAGTACATTACAAAAATTTAGAATTTAAGTTGTTAAAGAAGACTAAAGACGTATATCCTTAATTCCACTAATATTATAAATGTGTAAGTTTGGATGGATGGATGGATGGATGTTTTTTAGTCTTTCACGCAAAAACCACTGAAGGAGAATAGGTATGTAGATAGCTGGAGACCTGGATTAACGCATAGGCTACTTTTTATCCCGATATTGTAACGGGTTCGGGACTTACTATTCGTCTATGTATGTCATTCGTATGTTACATTCATAAATGCAGGTCAAGCACCCTTATGTTCGCTTTTCGCGTTGTTCACCGGCTCCCCTATTTTTATAGGAGAGTCGATGGATTGCGATGCTATCACCCCGTGGACCCCCATATAATGATTTACATAACCAACTTAACCAAGGCCAAAATCAACTAAAAATTTACATCCCTACATAAGCATCTGTTTGTTTATTAGTGATGGGAAGCATATGCGGTGAAAGGTAACAAAGATTTTTTTACGTTGGTTTTAAAATGTGTACTACTAACATTTTAAGTAAATTAGAGAAAGTGACACGTAAAGAAATAACTGAGCTTCTCATTAATAGCGAACAAATCGAATATGGCGTACTACACATTAGCATCTTATGGAGTTAGTTATTTTCTTCACTACATTAACCAACTCGGTTTCCGTTACCTAAAAAAATATCCGAATCCTACTAATATTATAAATGTGAAAGTTTGTGAGGATGTATGGATGTATGGATGTACGGATGTATGGATGTTTGTTACTCTTTCATGCCAAAACTACTGAACAGATTGCGATGAAACTTGGTATGTAGATAGCTGGAGACCTGGATTAACATATAGGCTACTTTTTATCCCGATATTCCCACGGGATCGGGACTTACGCGGGTGAAACCGCGGGGCGCAGCTAGTCAATAATAATCATAGATGGCAAAACTGAAACTAAGTAACAGTAAACATAACCAAAATAGAATGTCAGTTTATGGACGAATAAAAGAAAAAAAAATAATTCTACCGCAGATAATGCAATAAATGTGGGCAATATTCGCACAATCTAACACTAACACTATTCCCACAAAGTCAAAACTGTCACTTATCAACAATTGCATTGTGCAAATAATTTATTAGGTAACCATATTCGTGTATTTTCGACTTTTTTATAACTTGTTGAACTATAACTATTTTTGTAACTTATGAAGAGAAGCATAAAGAGATGCTGAGTGAGAGTAAGCTGTTAGCGGTACATACATACATTACATAAAAACATTTGCAGCTGGTGCTGCAAATGTTTTTATGTAATGGATGGTACCCTTAGTGCCTTAGTGTGAAATTAATTACTCTAAAAATACTGGAGCTACTCAGATAATCCTATTCATCTCCCCAAGGAAGAGTTCTTTGGGGAGTTGAATAGGATTATTTTTACTCTAACTTCTACTAATTAGCATGAACACAACACTGCAGCACTGGCATGTATTTGTTTCTTGTCTTTCCATCTCTTAAAAATATTATTGATTGAATTCAGTTTCTAGATAATACTGCCTTTACATAAACCATATAGTTTGTATTAAAAATACTTTTATTTTCCTTACGTTATGTAAATTCATTGAGTCATAGTCACTAGTATAGTAGGTACGTTGGCTAATTAGATTACCCAGTTCTCCGTAACTACGTAGGTTTCTAGTTAGTGCAACCAGCTAATTAGGTTAGACTATTATCGTGACTTGTCGTATCTGAGGAAACTGCCTGAAACTTTTACTTGTTGGTTAATAAATGTTCGGTCTACGCATCATTACTTACATTATAATAATAATGTCATCAGCTACTTACAAAAAAAATAAATCATTTAGATGAATTACCCTCACGTACACGGCACCAAAAGCTGACAATGATCCTATAAGTCGGATACTAGCGTGTTGGTCATGCCGGCTTACAATAGCCTCAGTAATTGGCTTAGTGAAGTTTAGTGGTCCAATCTAATAGAACTTAATAGGGGTATGTACCAGGTGTATTTATCTACTAAATACGACCGCGCAGAAATGTGTGTGTACATTACAGAATACGTAACATGATAGTTATCCACATCTTGCATGATTCCATTGAGCAATAAAACGTCGGCCTGAGATGAATATAGTCGCAAAGTCGGATTATGTGACGTAAACTCTCATATATGGAAACGTATAATAAATACGCTTACACACTATACTTAAAAATATTAACTAAAAAGCGAAAACAGATACTATTATACAAAATTATACCTATCCCTAATATGTAATAGAAATTAACAAGTTATGTAATGTAAATATAATTCAGCACAATGTAATTCGTTTGACTGTTAAACAAGTTAATCGTAGGTATATATATTAAAAAATAATATTTACTTATGTAATATTTTAATTATTATTATTTCTTATACCGATAACACTGTAAGAAAAGGCTTGTCTAAACTTGGGTCTCATTTAGCATAGTATCATCTACAAAGACATGTTTTGGAGGTAATCAGGTTTTTTAAAGCGTACCTAAGTAATTACTTATTTATCAGTGTTTTTTTTATACTGTGTTGTAACCCGTTCCTCAAACGTGCGTCTCTCAACGGTCTGGAAATTTAACCTTGTGGTCGTCCGAAAACTTTGGTCGACAATGACGAATTAAAGGCGATTGTGAAAGCTGAGGATACTCAACCTACAGCTGAATTTGCAGCAGCTTTCGACGTTACCGTCAAAACAATATTGGTCTATTTGCGTTTTACCCCGAAAATTTACCCCTAGAAGAGTGATGGTCACTGTTTGGTGATCTAGCGCCGCCGGTGTGATTCATCACAGCTTCTTACCAAACGGGATGAGCATTACTGCAGATGTGTACTGTGAAGAACTGAACACAATGATGGAGAAGCTCGCACATCTCCAACCAGCTTTGGTCAATCGTTCGTCTCCGCTGCTCCTGCACGACATCGCGCGACTTCATACTGCACAGCAGACGGTCTCCGTCATCCACCGTACTCAATAGACCTTGCGCGTGCAGTATTCTACTTTTTCCAGAATTTGGATAACGTCTTGTGGGAAAAAAAATCACTACCTGTGAGGCAATACAAAATGCCTTTAAAGAATTTGTTGCCTCCCGTCCAGCTGATTTTTTTAAGGGCATCAATAAACTGCCACTGTGTTGGCAAAGATGCATCGATTGCAGGGGTGATTACTTTGATTAATAGAAATAAAAAATATAAAAAAAATCGTTGCTTTTTTTATATAAAACGGCAATTTTATAGGTAAAGACCTAATATTCATGTAGTTGATTTACGCACATAAATTAGTAATAAATATTTGCAATATGAATATATCTCCATTTACTCTGAAGCTACCACTTGTCTTACTATTACACAAATCTGCAAAAAGTTAATTTAAGGAACATGGCGGTAATAAGTGCAGATTTTCAGGGGTCGTTATTAGGTGCACTTACGTTTTATAATACATACAACCTTGTGGAAATAGTTATCGCAGCATGAATGAAAACTTGTGAATGACAATCCAATGCCAGCCACATTGTCTTTATCCATTAAGTCAACAAAATAAAATTTATGCTATAAAGTACAATTAGAGGAAGTAGATAGCATTTCTGAAGGTAATTCTACTTTTAAATAAAAAAACTAGAATGATGATTCCACTTTTTTAGGGTTCCGTTCCTCTATGAAAAACGGAACCATTTTAGGTTCACTTCGTTGTCCATCTGTCTGTCTGCCTGTCAATACTGTTTTTCTGAGAAAAGCGTGGAAGTATTAAGTTGAAATACTTATGTCTGCGGGTAAATATGAAAAAAAAAACCATTATCATCGTCTAAGTCAACGCAATTAAAAGATATGGTCGTTTAAGACTAATGTTTTAACACTTCACTAAATTAACTGTTTAAAGTAAACAGCGTAGGTGTTACTCCAACCACCATCTACTTCTAAAAATGCAATATAACGGAAACATAAAGTACTCGTACGTCCCTATAGTCAAATGACTGGCCTGTTGGTCTAGTGGTTAGTGACCCTGACTGCTGAGCCAGAGGTCGTGGGTTCGATTCCCACCTGAGTCTGGGTGTTCTTTGTGTCCGTTGTTTGTATGTTTGTAAAGTCCCCCGCGACACAGGAGTAAATCCTAATGCGGGAGTTGTCTTTTTTAAAGAAAAGAAAAAAAAAATGCAGGAAAAACGGTCAAAGGATAACAATATGAGGATAGGTAGGACTTTGCTATTGATGTGACTTCTATAAACCAGTAAAAGAAAGACAGGAACATACGAAAATAGCGAGCATAACACTCGTCGTAACTCAAGAAAAGTTCAACAGTGTTCCGACACGCAACGAATCTAATATTGAAGGAGTTAATTAAATAAAGAAAGTTAAAATTATAAACCCACACATTTCCCCCTTTAGAAAACCTGGAGACAACCAGTAGATATAAATACTTGAAAGACCTAAGGAAAAGAGCAGGCCACGGATCACTGACTCGTTACTTTTTATGGATCCTAAGTTTCTAATAGTAAGTAATATTATGTTGTTGTGTACCTTAAGAAATCAAAATAATTTTAAAAAAGTTGACAGAACATTTATATCAAAGTTATTATCAAAGTTAAAAAAAAAAAACATGTCTTCCTAAAAGTCATATTTCTATATTGGAATTTATTTTAATGTTATTTAAAAACAAATAATATATCTCGTTAAATACACACATTTACATTGAAATTAAAAATAATACCAAAAAAAAAAATTATAAATATGATCAAAAAACTTTTGTTATTTTGCAAATGCTTGTTCTCAAATTTCCACATAACTTTTTTAAAATATCCTAAAACATATTAATTAAAATGAAGCATGCACATTATCTATTTCAAGGGTCTCTGAAGTCAATTTTTTCTGATAGCTAATATCTAATAGCCACTCAATTTACCCGAATTACGGTTCCATCGCAACGTTCCAGTGGAACATCAGTAGGCACTAATTTATTATAGCAATAAGAAGAACGTAGTCTATGAACGTAGCGTAGCCAAGTAATAGGGCGGTAATAAAAATTAAACTATATTTTTTTGCCAATTATTTGCTATTTTTTACCACAGAAAAAATTGTCCTGCTGACATGCAACTCAAGCCAGCGTAGCCAATGCTTTGTCACCGGATCTCTTACACTTGTCAAAACAGGCTTTGTGGCATATTTTATTGCTAATTATTTTCTATGCTATAATAGCGTTAGCTATGCTGACTTAAGTCTCAAGTCAGCAAGATCATTGTTTTTCGGAAATGGCTACGGCAAAAAAATCAATTCTTTGGCAAAAAAACCGGCCAAAGTGCGAGTCGGACTCGCGCACCGAGGGTTCCGTAAAATATTTTTATTATATGATGTAACTAAAAATTTACGGTTTTCGCAATTTTTCCTTTATCTGTGCTATAAGACGTTGCTTCGTACCAAATTTCAAGATTCCGAGTTCACGGGAAGTACCCTGTAGGTTTTGATTCCCTTGCGAATGTCGAAAATTTGCAGAAATTTGCGGCATAAACGGATGTATCTTTTGATTGCGTTGGCTTAGAAGTTTGACTTTTTCACAGCTCCAAGGGACAGTAGATTTGAGTATTTTATATAAATTCCAGCATGATACCTCCACGCGTTCCGGAGAAAAATCGTCTTGACAGACAGACAGACGGACGGACGGACAACAAAGTGATCCTATAAGGGTTCCGTTTTTTCCTTTCGAGGTACGGAACCCTAAAAATAGCAAATAATTAGCAAAAAATTTAGTGTAAATTTTATTACGGCTCATGATTTGGCTACGCTAGCTTCACTGACACCTGTCCGTTGTAATTATGCTGACCCCCCCATTTGCACCCTGTAGCAAGGAGGTAAATGGTGGGTATGTCCGATGTTGTGTCACTCGTTTGGACTTTATACATTCACGAATACATGTTTATACTGCGTGTGGATAATGTGAGGTTCAACTCCAGATTTCACGATAAGTTTATCATCAATACATCAATACAAATAAATCAAATTGAAGTGTCTGTTTGTAATGTCAAAATAATAGTTTATTTTTAAGCTCATACAGTTATTTGCACGATACCTAAACCTAAAAATCAGTTTTAAACATTTTTGTCTGTCTGTCTGTTTGTTTTGGCTAATCTCCGGAACGGGTGGACCGACTGCTAGTGTAACATAGTAACATTCGTTTAAGTTTTAAACTAAAGTTTTTCTTTACTAACAGTATGGATGTCTGTGGTCTTGAAAGACAGCTATTATATTAATGTATTCTTATTTCATACAAGATCCGGATAGTAGAACCCTCTCACGATCGCGACAGTGCCTCGCATTCTGCTCACAAACAAACAACAAAGCAAAACGCACTTGGCTAGGTGAGCATTTAAACTAAGTCTGTTCCATTCGCCCATTCGATATAATTACTGAGGGAGTGTCTTGTGTGTATTCGTCACGACCGACCGTAAGACGATGCATCAATTACAAAACGTCTAACGTCTTTGCCTATTAGCACAATATTTATAAGCCGTCACACAACCAGTCTTGTTGTTACTTCAGCGCCCACCTGCCGGCAATACATGCCGATAATACCTATAACCCAAGCGACATGAAGTCATGCTGAATGTCGCAGTGAGATGGGGCGTTCGATATCTAGAGCGGCGGTCGTTGCAACAGAACTGCTCCTACGCAACACGCGAATTTCATCAAGAACTTGAGTTGCATTTTTATGTGTCATTGCTATTTGTATAATACAATTAAGTATGTTTGTAAAGAATGGAGAGATTATTTTGCCAAGACTAAGTTATTAAATTATTAAGAAAGGGAAAACGACCAGAAAGTCTTAAATACAAAATAAAAATAGCAGTCAATCTTACAGATTTAAATCCTACTAATATTATAAACGTGAAAGTTTGTGAGTATGGATGTATGGATGTTTGTTACTCTTTCACGCCAAAACTACTGAACGTAGATAGCTGGAGACCTGGATTAACATATAGGCTACTTTTTATCCCGATATTCCCACGGGATCGGGACTTACGCGGGTGAAACCGCGGGGCGCTGCTAGTACTTATTATAAAACATGGGATTGTATTGATTGATACTGTACCTACATAAACGAGCAACAACTTAACAGACACTACACCCAATTACCTACACTTCGAATTGGCTATTCTAGTCAATTAGTTGAAGAGTACCGTGAAACCAAACACATAATTATCTAAAACTGTAACCACGGTAAACATATCTCTAATACTAGTCATCGAATTACAGAATTTATGCAATAGTTAGATTTAGGATGTGTGTGTGCGTGTGTGGACAGATAGTAATGTATATTTGTATGTATATGTATATTTTTTAATTGTAAATGCGAATGAAAGTATACTTTCATTTGTTATATTCGTCGCCATTACGACGGTAATTAGAATCAAAAGAAGTTTTAATTGTAATAAGTTTGTTTAATAAAAAGACTTACATTTTCATTACACATTGGAGGATGCATTACTAGCAATGCAATAGACGGAATATAAAGAATGTTTTATGTACTTGCATCATGTTATCTAACATGGACAAGCATTCTTCCCCGAAATTGATTATTTTTTGAATTATTAATGTACTGATTCATAGTTGCACTTTTGCCATTAAAATATTAGATACAAAATATATCTAAAATATGTTATTATTCCTTTTTGTTCGCTATTTTACATTCTTATAAAATGTATCGGATTGTTTTAAACCTTTGGTGTCTTGTGGAAATTTCTACGAACTCACTCACAGCAAAACACGTTTCCCCTTATACAACCAAAAATTTAATGATGATTGAAATAGTTAAATATCATGACGGTTAAAAATTCAATTATGTATTTTATAAGAATGTAAATATTATAAATAGTGTAACTTAATTATGATATAGTTAACATTTTATTTATAGTAATCTCAAAACATTATTTTATTTACCGTGAATTATTTATATAGTGAGTACTTATTAAAATAAATGTTATTACTACTTTATAAATAGTCTGTGCCCATCAGGATCTAAAATTTTGTAGGTGAGATCTTTAAGATGATGAGGAATATTTGGGTTCTGCCATATTGAGATAATTATGGTTTAAACTACTAACTACATATTATACAAAAAAAAATGCTACAAAATGATGAAACCCCTGTTCTTAGGCGCCTATAAATACTATCTATACCTCACAAAGCTGACTGACATAAAGTTTATCATGAAGAACTAAGCTGGTTAAATAAACACTATATTTAACTCGACATGAGACACAAATATCTATAGATAGACTCGTTTTTAGTAATTCATTTTGACCAAAAAGAAACTGATTTGACTTGACAATCAATTAATTTATTATTTATTTATTTGGGTTGTTCTTTTGTCAGTTTTCTTTTTTAAATCTAATCCTTGTTTTGTAGAATCACAGATACTATCCATCTACAAACTGTCAAACATCGATATCACCTCTCAGACACGGCTAACAGTGATACTCGACGATAAATAACGATCATTCAATGATAACTACTTCTGCTGCATTTGCCATTTGACAATCTAAAACATTGAGGACACAATGTCCTTTTCATGTTCTTTTGAATAAAATAACTTTTAATTGCGTCATATCCGCTTTTGACATACATTTTATATGGCAATTTTGTCACAGCGTAAATTATGTGGTTTTCGATGTATCAACTTTAATAATTAAAAAAAACTGTTGGAAAAGCTTCTTGAGGAATTATGTCAGAAGGATAAGAAAATATAATTATACACTTCTTGATATAAATCATGTAATAATTAATCGATATAGTACAAGACTTGGATACTAAGGCTTACAGTTGATCGATTTATTTGAAACTCTCGGATGTTCAAAACCTCAGGGATGGCACAGGATTATCGATATGTAAAACACGAAATAACGCGAGACAAGATATAGAAGTTTTGTTCTGTAATACAGTTCAGTTCAGTTCAGTTGAATCTATTTATAGTAAACCAAATCGCCCATAAAAGTCCATCGCACATCCAAGAGTTTTACAAGAATAACTCTGCTTACGTTTTATTTTATAACGGAACCAGAAAATGGATTTGACCACTGTGGAGAAGGTAGTTAAAATTTCCTAAAACCCATCTATTAAACTTAGTATCAATTCTTTTGCTATTAGGTATAAGACTGAGACTAGAATGGACATAAAATATATTTAACCGACGAAAAAACGGAGAAGGTTCTCAAGTCGACCCGCAGTATATATAGGTACCTATATTTTTTTATGTATGACCAAGCATAACTTTTTATGATTATATTTGACGCCGATTCAAAATTATTTAGGTATTTACATTAAGCGTAGAAGTTTAGATTCGCTAACAAGTTTATGTTTCACTTTTCAGTTCCTTTCATCTTTCTACTTATTCTTGAAATATACATTAAAAACCAATGTAGGGAAATGATTAAATCAATGAATTTAATCCTATTAATAATAATATATTATAAATGCGAAAGTCATTTTGTTTATTTTTATGCTCTCACGCATAGGTACTTAACCGATAATCACAAAATTTTGCAAAGGTACACGTTGTCAGGGGTACAGTGGACATAATTATGGTACTTTCCATCCAAAAAAAAAGTACTGTTCCCGAGAGATAGAAAAACAAGTTTAACGCGAGAGAAGCCGCTGGAAAAAGCTAGTAATCATTATATTCCTGCAGAAGATGCAAAACGCATGCAAAGCAGCGTTCTAACCATTGACATCTCACGCCGACGATTAAGTACTTTATTGCGTTTCAACTTTCTACGTTTAGGAGCGCATTACAAATTATTAACACTTGCTTTAACGGTGAATTAAACATTGTGAGGAAAATAGCATGCGGTCTCTATAAGTTTCTGCAATGTTTGACACGTCTGACATCCCTTATTACGCGATGGTACTTAGTAGGTTCCAAAAATTTCAATAATGCTAACTAAATTGTAGAAATACTTAAGAACTAATAAAAACTTTGAAAAGCTTGTGAATATGCTGAATTCAATAGGATTTCGGTATATTTAGTCTTTAAACCAGGGAGAGTATGCTTGAGGAAACAAGAACGTGCCGCCTGTATTGCTGTTTCTTTTAGCACTTTGCACAAGGTAATTATAATACAATCTAAAAAGATTATCTATAACAATATTTAAATAAATAATATCAATAGTAATACCCTACATTCCTATAATCTATAATCTTTCAACATATGTAAAACATACCAGGTACGTTCTTAAATATTTTTTTCTCATTTGAGGATATCATTGAACATCAAAGTAAACCTTGATATACAAATATGTAATGAAGCATTCAGTCTGCCACAGTACATTATAATAACGTTATCAATCGTTATCTGTACACCTCGAATGATATTGCGGTACACTCACGTATTTACCTAACTACTTGTGTGTACTAGAGTCACTAAACTTTGTTCAAGGAGGGTGAAGAACTCGACATAATATAAGTATATATTATGTATAAAGAATCAATGTCCTTTTATTCTTATTTTCAGGTATGTATGTTTGTGATGTGCTCTTTGAAGTGAAAACTTCTTAAGCACGTTGGGCACTTTTGGTATAGGGAAAAAACACTGAACTCGCGTGACCGTCACGCTCCGATACGTGTTTTTACTTCTGACGCGCAGTCCTACGACTGACAGTTTTTTTTCTATGTAGGATGGTAGGATGGAACTTTTTAATATATTATATTATTATTTATAATTAATAATAGGTAATTATTATTATTATAAAAATAATAATAAAAAGTTAATAAAAAATAATATATATATATATATATATATATAATTGCAAGCTAAATATTGAATTGCTCACATCCATACGGGCCTTCCCATATTTATTGAAATTTACATGACGTCCGGGATAAACAGCTCTGACATCCCGCGATAGTATTATCGCAGCTGCTACGGTAAAGTATTTTTTTATATAATATGTATAATAAGTAACTTTTATCTTTTTTTCAATAAGTTCAATAAAACTTTTGGTTGGTATAACTTTTTTTCCAAGTCTTCACATTACACGGTACGGTACATTATCATATTTATCATACTTTATAAGTAGGTACTACACCTACAGCAATCGACCACATGCATCTGTAAATAAGTACGAATACAGAGATACAGTTGTATTAAATTAGTAACTTCGTTAAATATGTCCCAACACTCATAATCGCAATAATTATAGGATAATTGCGACTCAGTGTCAGTGTGGGCCTCATCTCTACCACTAAACGTTATAATGGGTTCATAATTTTACGAGGCCAACTAGATCATCACACAGGTGTATTTATTATTAGGTATAATTTTTCGCTATTTGATATCTAACAATTCATAAAGGTTCATGTTAGACGAATGTGTAATTTAGTAAAACATCTAGAGTGAAAACTTCTTTAGCGGCGTTGTGCACTTTTTGAGATGGGTAAAAAATGTTAAACTCGCGTCAGAACACGTGACCCTGATCGAAAATTCATAAGACGGAGAAGAGTTTCTTATACTTAAAAAAATATAACATTAGAAATTCAAACATTTATGAGCGGCCAGGAGTGCAGAACTTCCAGTGTACCCTATGTATACCTACATTTAGATATGTTATTACCTACTTTTTATTTTTAACCTAATTATATACATACAGATTTGTGTGTGTATGTATATGCAAATACATTGTGAAGTTATGTTTTCACTTCTGACTGTTTTTTTTTGTTGCTATATTGCATAAATCTAAAACAACCCACAGATTGGTATTCAAAGTCAAATATCTTTATTTCATAAAATTCCCTAAGATTGCCTACCTCATTTACCAAATTATGTAATAAAAGTCATACTACATAACATCTAATCATCATCATGAATCAACTTACAGAAACTAGAGAGAAATTATTAAATATTTAGTCTTGCAGTACCTACATGTAGTTTTACAGATACATAATATAGATAGGTACTCTTATGTCCACACCTCAATAAAAGATTATATTGATAGTAATAAGGTGCAAGTAAAATTACCAACCTGTTAGTGCCTTTATGGCACTTCAATCCAAACGATCAACACAAATCACAACACAAGTTTAATAAACGATTTAACAGATATTCAATCAATTAAATCAAACTGAAAACCGTTATCGAATTCACAAAACCGTTAGGAATAAAGCGAAAAGCGTGCGTCTATTATTCGCGATGCACACAGACTAAAACCTTATTTAAAATACAGTGATAAGACGCGTCGCTTTTTTTTTTAAACCGCAGTAAACAAACTCGTCATCACGTGTAATTTTTCTAATCGGACCAGATTCGCGCGCTCGGCCTAGTGTAGTGCG
Source organism: Callimorpha dominula (assembly GCA_949752705.1). Classification (NCBI taxonomy): domain Eukaryota; kingdom Metazoa; phylum Arthropoda; class Insecta; order Lepidoptera; family Erebidae; genus Callimorpha; species Callimorpha dominula. The sequence goes on along the minus strand of OX457009.1, from coordinate 7,942,154 downwards.
AGTTACTAAATGCAAGCGACGGAATCGAGGATAGCGTCAAGGTAGTGGGTGTCGTGATAAGACCAAATTCGCGGTATTTTTCTTGTATTTGTTATATGGTGTGTTTTTATTGTATTTTTTTTTTCATTATTTATTTCATTTGACGCTGAGTTTGTCATCGGTTTATCAATTTAAAGTAGGGACTCAAAGTTTAGTTTAGTTACATGTTTTACCCGCGACTCTGCCAGCGGAGAATTTATGTGTGGAGTATGTATTGCATAGGTACATTAGCTTTCCCCGCGGCGCGGCGGTGTAGGTATAATGTAAAACATCATCCATGTCCATAGAGCATAAATATATATTTTTAACCTGTAGTTGATTTGATAATGGATGCGGATTCCAATCGAGGAAACTCCTCAACAGTTTACAGCATCAATTTTGTGTTTGTTCTTATTATTGCATCTTAATTAGAACGTTAAATCTAATAAAAGATACACCTACATAGACAAATTTAAAAACTACAGTCAAACCCTATTTCAAAACAAGAAATAAAGCTATATTTAAATAAAATGCATTATATGTAAGAATATTTTCGTAATTCACCACCATAACCATCATGTGGGATGACTTACGTGCATGCACGAAACCCGTCCCACATGATGTATTCTCATCAATACAGTATTTACGCAATGCACCGACGCACGACGCCATCAATTCGCCGAGTAAATAATGTAACCGAGGTACCGACGAAATCTGGATAACAATGTGTAAGTGTTGTAATACTCGCCCACTGGTGCACACCGCACCATGTCGGCTTCGACGTGGCCATCAGCAAGGTAAGCCCGGCTCAAAACAGCCCTTTCACATTTGGGATCTTAAAACTATATTATAATGCCGAAATCATCAGAACTGGTTACAAACACACACAAAAAAAGAATAAGTCCCTTTTTCAGTTGCAATTCAAGAAAATGTAAACCGCTGCTATAAAGGTTTAACCTACAGACTATATATCACAAACTATGTATTATGTAAAATTAACCGTTATTTTACAATGTATAATTTTCAACTATAATTTTATAAAAGTAAGTGGAATGTGTAAAGATTTTAAATCATGACCACAGTATATATACATTATACTGTGTCATGAGTAGTCATGACTCTCAGTAATTTAAGTAAGTGTTCCTTTTTCAAATACACTTTTACTATTTTGATTATTTTATCACCTAGTAATATTTTTTATTTTATTATACCTACCATTGGTTATAGAGGACGTGGTAAAGAAAATCTTTTGGAATTTTTGGTAAGATGTTTTTTATTTGCGAGCCTCTTCGAAGACAAACTTTTAAGGAAGGAGAAACTTCTGTTTTGTAATGATGCACTTTTGAAAATAGATATTACAGAGTGAATTTGTCATCACCATCCATTTTTTTTCTAGGCACTAGGTATCAGTCAAGGACACCTTTTTTGTAAAAAGAAATAGCTAGATAAAATTAGTTAAACGTAAAAATAGTTTCGTCAAATTTGTAAAAATAAATCAATATTGTCCCAAAAAAAATTGTCCAGCAGCGTGGTCACTAAGTCCAACGTAAAAAATATGAAATGTGGTGAAATAGGAAGTTCCGCGGTTATGGACCCTCAGCGTACACGGAATGCATTGTATCTACAAACTTTGTGATGCAAATTACCTACTTAATATTTTTGTACTAGGTGATATCCAAACAAAAAAAAGTTTCTCATAATTTTCATCAAAGTTTCTACCGTGTGAATTTGGATGGTGATGACAGAATCACTTTATATATATACTATATAAATATATACGAGCTGCGCCCCGCGGTTTCAACCGAGTAAGTCCCGATCCCGTGGGTCCCCGATCATCGCAATCGGTTACGTAGTTTTTGCGTGAAAGATTAACAAATATCCATACATCCATATATCTTCACAAACCTTTACAATATTGGTTGGATATATTAAATATAAATACGAAAACAGCTTTAACATGAATGAATAAGCAATTATCTGACATAATTTCGTTTTGTTTTTCATCATTCATAGTTTCATCAAGAACTATAATCGTTGCCAAATAATCTCAACGCACTTCACTATGACTTCACTACGTCGTCAACTATTAGTTCATTCTCTATGACAACGGAATCCCAATAAAGTTATATCCGTAAAAGAAATTCTCGAACAAGGTCGTAAAAGATTTTGTTCACAAATTGAATGATTTACAACTGTCATCAAATTTATTACTATTAGATTAAATAGGTAAGTACAAACATTGAGCAACTCATGTGAGTAATTCTGATTGCACCACTCGAACACGATTGGACAAATTAAACTTTTACATGGTATGACAATACCTACCTAGGTACCTATTGTCAAAGATACAATTCTCTTCCATGCTATTTATGAGATATTTTACAGAAATTAGTACCTATGAATTTCTGTAAAATATCTCAAAAAAAGAATGAACGACAATTTAAATAAGAAACAAAAACTCCAATGAACAATGGTGCGAAAAATATACGAATGTAACGTTCGAAAATTCGGTCAATGTCATTGATAAATTCAGCCGTAGATGCTGAGGTAGACTAGCTAGCACTTGTAATGTTGCAGTACGTTTGAATGTTGTTTTTAGAACTGATTCTGTTAGCCAACTAAGCCAACGCTTGAGACATAAGATGTAATGTAAATCATTCAAGTTTCTATCTTTTCTGGCTCACTAACCCACCAGTTTACAGGTAGACGTCTTTACCATCCTGTCACCACGACGAACCACCTGAGATTTTTTTACGTTGCCGGGCAAAGTTAAGGATTGTTGGGTGAAGGTTGGTAGAAAGCAGCAATGACGAAATAAAATGCTGAGTCTACAGAATCGGAGCGAACGTGATTATTAATATTAATAATAATAATAATTAATAATGTATTTATTGTTCACAAGTAAAAATTTACAAACATAATTATACAGATATTATATTACAAATAATCACAAATAATGTACTGCTCGTACTTAAAAAGGGAACCCTGTGCTATAAGTATATATGGCACAGTTTGGTAATACACTGCTTCAATTTTACCGTAGTACATTAGAAACAGAAATTCTGTAGATACCAGCACTGAACAAAAATACAATCAAGACTAGTATAGTAAGATTGTATTAGTATGTGACATACTCTTGACACTTAATAAACAGCAAAAGACCCTCTGGGTCTAAAATGACAGTGAAAAACAAGCACAATTAAGTCGATTTTAAAGTTACAATATGCACCATATTACAATATCTAGGAACGGTAACTAGTACATCTGGTGTTGCCAGTCTTACTGTAAACCTCCGTTACACCGGACTATATTATTTAACTGTAACAAGAATGCAATTTGTTGGTCATCAAGTCATCATACTCGCCACGACTACAATCCAAAGATACAGTTAAATTGCAGAAATTAAAGCGTGCAGTAAAACGGCTCGTGAGTTACGGCATTTAGTTACACCTGACTCTACCGCTAACAATCGAATCTGAACTTTGAAAGTGAAGAAATTGGATCTAGTTTCAGATAAAAGAGCTTGACGTGAGTAAACATTGTAATGATTGAACGAATCAATTAATCATAACATTAGCAGAATAATAACGACGCTAAATGTAATCCATACCGTGTGGGAAGATAAATGTGAGGTTTACCATGAGTTCTTTAGCATGTGGACAAATTGGGCATTAGTGTAATAAAATAAATACAGAGTCGACATGAGAACCTCCTCCGTTTTTTCGTCGGTTAAAAAGAAAATAAATGTATATACTATTTATTATATGTTCTAATAAATTACCAACATTTATTCTTCGTCAGTAATACAATGTGCTTATCATATCCAGTGCAAAGAGCTTCACCTTCTGTGGAACGGAGTGCCAAGGACAACTGAATGTTGTCCATGGCACTCGTGATTTTCTGGATATTTTTTATAATATTACTAGTAAAACCGGTTTCATATATAAAGCATTGCATTTTTTTCTTTCGACTGTTTCAAAAAAGAGCATTCTCTCATGGGATTTTCTTTCCGTAAACAACCTTAGCTTAAAATAATTTTGTTCCTAGTACGACTATGAAACGTAAAAGGATTATGTAAATGACTCTATTCTATTCTATTCAATTCAATTCGTTGCTTAATACATTTTTGCCCAGGTTAACCTGAAATCTGGTTGTGAAAAAATATGTAATTGTCAGAAACATGCAAGATTCCTCTAGATTTCTGACATATTCGTGACAATAGCGGTAACTTTTTTAATTAAGTTAATGAATGTTAATGTACACATAAGTCAAAGTTCTGTAGGTTACACTTTATATTGAAAACCTAGTGTACTTTAATGGCATGCACGAATTACTTCTCTATTTTTGACATTAATAACTTTGTGAGTTTATAAAACATGTACAGTTGTATAAAAATGTTATGCCGTCAAAGTCGTTTCAAATGCCACAATCCAATTTCATGGTGTCCCTACACCGGTGACAGCAACAATATCGTTCCGAAACAAGTTCAAGGCTAGCCAGATTCTAATGCAAGATTGGTGATCGGATAATTAGTGGGCAAAAAGTTTCAAATGAACCTACAGGCAGAATGATTAATTATGAAGACATTAGCGACACTTCCAATGCAAGAGTTTTTGTTACAGTGATGCCATTTTCCTTTTACTTGGGTACTTTAATTGCTGTTGGAAAACCCAGGGACATCAGGACTATTTAAGGTTACCTATTATCCACCGCAGTATTTTAATGAGCCCTGTAGTGGGCTACAAAGCTCATTAAAATACTTTAGAAACACTATAGTACCGAAAACTCGCTCTAGATACGAATCCAAGCACCACGGAGCATAACAGCAACACAATATGAAAACTACATATCATACCTATGTGTCACCGAACTAGCAATGGGACACTGAAAGAATCGATTAGCTTGGACTGTAGAATTCTATTAACATTTATTGTTACTAAAACTTGTGTATAAAATCAGTCGGTATCAAAACCTATTCAAATACTATTGGGTTGTTGAACGAATTTTAACATCTACCTAATTTACACTTTGATAGGTAAGTGATAGTTGGGTGGCCAACTCTGAAGGACAATTTACACACTAACTGCAGTAGCATATTATTTCTTGGAATATTTTTTTGTTAATTTATGGAAAACATAGCTATTAGGTATACTTTACTGGGAGATTTTTTTTTATTACGTAAATTTGGTAAAATGACCACAAATTACATACTTTGTTTTATTTTACGCGCTGTCTATTTATTTGGATCATCGAAAATATAATAAGTCTTCATAAAAGTAATTTACTTATTTGGTGGCAACAGCCCACAAAATTACGTGACTAAAACTTTAATCCTACTAATATTATAAACGTGAAAGTTTGTGAGGATGTATGGATGTTTGTTACTCTTTCACGCAAAAACTACTGAACCGATTGCGACGAAACTTGGTATGTAGATAGCTGGAGACCTTGAATAACACATAGGCTTACTTTTTATCCCGATATTCCTACAGGATCGGGACTTACGCAGGTGAAACCGCGGGGCGCTGCTAGTTTAATAATAAATAGGCACATTGATTTTAAATAAATATAGGCCTTTCATTCATCGATTGAAAAATAAAAAATCTACCCACGTTGTATCCTTACGTTTATGATAATGAGTGGTGACGGACTCTCGTTTAGCCATTTCGGTATGGTCAGCATAACAAGATATATTATCCTTTTATGGATTTTTACCACATATCAAGGCGAATTAAGCTTCTTACTAACTCATTTAAACAGTCACTTGTAAATTGCCAACCCCTTTCTTAGAGCTTACTAGCAGAAGGTACAGTAGCAAAAACTGCAGAAAGCTATCCAGAAAGCAGTAAATTCGAACAGAAATCGAAAGGGATGTACGTCTTTCACAATAATAGACTATTGTGGCGAAATATTTCAAGTTGTCGAAAATTCCATTTCTTCCTAAGTTGGGTTACACATTCTGCACCTGATTCTGCAATATTACTACACACCGTCATATTAGGTTATAATTATTTTCTTTTCTTATTCACGGTTTGATAGCTCGTGAAGTTATCGTGTTCATACCTTTTAGTTTATATAGGTACGACGTACGAATATACGACGTTGACGGTCATGCTCTTTTAAGTAATCGCTACTTTTGTCAGAGATTTTCAGACAAGTGATCCATAATTATAGTCTAGGAAATCGAAATTATGACTGTTAACATACATACTTATATGGTAATACTATAATAATGACTGGGCTGTTGGCCTAGTGGATAGTGACCCTGACTGCCATAGGTCATGGGTTCGATTCCCAACCGAGTCTGGGTGTTCTTTGTGTGCTTGGTTTGTATGTTTGTAAAGTTCCCCGCGACCCAGGAGTATTTCCTAATGCGGAAGATATCTTTATAAAAAAAAATAGAGATAAAGACGTGATGCTTTAGTTCTAGATTATTTTGTTAAATCGGTTACACTTTATAAGAACGCTTAGTTATTTTATCTTTATACCAAATTATTGTTCAGTTATCCATACAACAGGATAATATTATGTTAATTTAATCTTAATAATATGAATAGACACGTGGGTGAACACTCAAAAATACATTAAAGTAAAAAACGAGGTGACAAGCCCTCCAACACAATGACGCTGCAGTCAAGTCAATCGGATATAAGTTAAGGCATTCACGATGATAACTTATGTCATGGAGTTGTCATCACCAGACTCCCATCCTCCTATCATTGGATAACCTCGCACGGTATTGATTACACGTACTTAGATTGTCTAGGAACATTCTGCATCTCTAGAGACGGATTGATACTTATTGCAATCAAATTCAAACCAAATTTTGAATAACCTTTGGCCTTATATGCAGTGTAGTGTAAGGGTAAGCAACTAATAACGACTTCATGATGCTGTACCTTCAAGTGTGGAGGATCTAGGACCAATATTTCGGTCTCAGTACTGGCAAATAGTTACTACTATTTCGCGTTCAGAGAATTCTTTCTGGTACAAACTTTATTCGGAACATTAAAACATTTTCAAGAAATAGTTAAAAATTTTACCGATCTAACCGTTCTCAAATGGTGATCCGTAATTAAAAACGAACAACGTTTAACAAGTTTTATATTTTCTAATTAATCCAAAAACAAATATACTCAGGTATGTTTAAGTTGTAACTAGTAAAAATGTCTAGGTACGGAATTTTCACACCCACTTAGCACACCTGCCTCCACTACCGACGAGTGTCGAGCGGTAGTTAGTCCATTCATAGCACAAGTATTTAGATGGTTTGCCTTGGTTGGAGGGTTAACTTAATTATGTATAAAATTTATTTTACCCATTATAAATATAAATCTTATTCTTTGGATTGGGATTCTTATTTTTACGACGTTACAAATAAAAATATGTATATAAAATACTATTCTCCTTAAGAAAATCATTCAGTGCTGTTTTCTATCCTCATGCCGCCGGCGGTTATGTTATCCGACTAGCATAGATGGATTGCACTATAATGTTTATCAGCCATGACTGTTATTTTCTACAGTTGCACAGTGAACAATAATACAATAAGTTAGGTACATAGTGACGGTAGGGAATGTCGGAAAGGTGTGAGCCTGTACGTCGGCGTTACATTCGGGTCAGCACGTGGGCTTCGCTTCGTACCGATCGAAAGCCGTATTCGGAGAAGCATGGTTCGATATGAGCTTCAAAACTAAACTACAGAATAAAGACGATACAAAGCACTTGCATAGTCAGCGTTCTGTGCATTTTTTGGCAAGTTACCAATTTCTTGATAAGTTTGAGATAGAAATCGAAAATTCCGTTTACTCCTTCGTTGGGTTATGGTTATTAAGATATCTATTTTGTTCTTTATTTTGTAGATTGCTAACTCGAAAAATACACTTCTATTTCACAAGCATTTAAAAACCCTACTATAGACCATCTTTTTCTGATGCCGTACCTACTTTAAAAAAATAATTCAACAGAGGACACCAGTGCATTCTGAACCCCACAAACCAATCGCATCTCTATCGTCCCTACGCAACATAATACCACCTCATTTAACATACAGCACAACCAGCCCATGAATTGTGATTGCTGACAATCCACATGAATCAGCCGATGTCCTTGAGCCATAGGTCATTAGCTATTATGTTAAATCATTCTCATTTTACTGTCGACTTGTACGTACTAAAAATAAGATTAATAGGAACAGTTTCCCACCGGAAATCATAATATGTAATGTTAATTGGTTTCACAGCGTATTTCTAAAGTTTTATGTGGCCATAGCTTAGTTGAAATCTTACTTATCTTACTTGAAACCCTGTATTGATAATTAATAGGCTCAATTTAAACAGATAATAAGTGCATATATGATTGTTTATCAATATCCAAAATAGAGTATATTACGTTGTATCAAAGATTACGTTAAATCAATAAAATTATTTGTTTGTATACTCGATACAGGCATTGTCAATAGTGCTGTCGTCGGGCATACAACGAATATCGTAGGACATGAGTGGAATGGGCATAGATAACGCACAAATTAATGACATTACTAATTTCTATAGACACCAGTAGGTAATTGTTGGGCATGGCATGCCAACCATTGTGAGGCTCGTTTTCTACTTAATTTAAATGTACCTTGTACATATCTACATAATATGTAAAAAAAAGTCTTGCAAGGCTGTTTTTGTACCGTAAAAAGTGGTGAGATTCAATTGTTACCAATTGGTTAACTAACAGCATTTCATAGTGACGACCGTATTAATAATTTAGATGTCTTTATTTCTTAAATAAATAGAATGACGTTTTGTTGACGACAGTACTGTGAATATCCCATAAACTTAGTATACTAGCATAAAGTGTACTATATATAAAGTGTACTAAGTCCATGGATCATCCAATAGAATAAATTTAATTGAAAAGACTACATAAATGTGACACTTTTAAAATAATAGGTAACATTATAAAGGCACTTAGTACCTACTAGTCTGTTTGAAGTCGGTGCCCTATACAGTGGCGTATCTAGGTAACCAAAGGCCCTGGGGCCAAAATTAAACTAGGGCCCCAAATAAACTATTTAAAATCGTTTGTTCCGTATTCGTCATGTTCCGAATTTGACGTACTCCAGATTTGTCGTAATCCAGATTCGTCGTATTACTCGTACTCCATATTCAAGTACAAGTTAATTTATATTCCGAATGTGGGAGAAATTGTCACTAGTTCAATTTATAGTTTGTAAGTCAGAGTCCGATGGGGCCCCCTGAGCTTGAAGGCCCCGGGGCACTGCCCCGTCTAGCTATCCGGCAGCTACGCCACTGGCCCTATACCCTTTCAAACACAAAAAAAAAAATTTTGAAATCCGTCCATACATGACGGAAATATCGGTGAACATACATAAAAAAATATACTTAGGTATAGTTTGTTTGAAGTCGGTTAAAAATAAACAGACTTATGAAAATGACATTAATGAGATAATTGCGTGTATTATTGTAAAACCAAAGTAATGTTCTTCAGTCAACCTGCTCTAATGCCAAATACTCGTATTAATGTACACCATGAAAACAACGCATTGCGCACTACAGCTAAATTGCTAGATGAACACTTAAGTTGGAAAACTCACACTGAGGACCTGACTAAGCGAATTAATTCTGTTCTGCTGCATATGGTTTATTTAAATTTGCTGCAGCTCTCAATAAATATGGGCTACTAGCAGCGTAAAACGCGAAAGATTAGGAACATATAAATTTAAGTTCAGAACAAGTCCTCGTGGTGCTCAACTCTTCGTTCAGTTATTTTGCTTACAGTGACCAAAATCTGTTTTGTCTTTAAAGACAGCAGCACATCAAGAAATCTAAACGAAATTAAACTTTGTTAACTACGGAGAGTATTTTGTAGATAGACATCCGTTGTTGGGGCAGCATTCACTTAAAAAAAATTACAAACGGTGTTTTCTAAAACGGAAGGACTGACAAAAAACTCAATGGATTGAATAAATGGTATCAAAATATAGTAAATACTGTAAAAACTCGAATTTATATCAAAATCCACAGATGTCATAAAAATAAAATAAACCATCTGGCGGTCAGCTGTTTTCGTTGCATTAACACTTTTCTGGCTAGCCCGCATCCGCTGAGCATCTGAAATATAACGTGCCTTCTTCGAACTTCGTTCAAAAAACCTTTCGGTATCATCAAGTGATACTCTGTACCCCTGGTATGTATGTCTTTACTGTTTACGTACCTACGGTCAAAGTCGTACACACATTACTACATGTACCTATATTATTTTAGTTTCCCACAATTTTTGCCAAGGGTGCTATGAACGTGTGTGTGAAATTAACGACACTTATCCTAGACGTAAACTTAAAAACTCATATTACGGGTAAGGTACCTACTTACTGAATTTTCTTAATACCTAAGTAGAGCCTAAGTGTGGGTACAAACAAAACTAAGCTTTATACATAACACAGACACAGGTCACTTCGTACTAGTATAGCGGTAAAACATCGCACGTACAAATAGGAATTTGATTGAGAAATATATTTTGCAACACGAAAGTACTCAGGATGTCTAACCTGGTATTCCTAATTGGAAGTATTTCAACCCGATGTGTGTTGTAACTAGAACATACTGCTAGTTCAGGGAGGGATTCTATTTAACTTGACACAACTCGATAAGTTTTATATTAGCTTCACTTGTACTCGTAACTAACTAACAATGTAAACAAATCTTGGAAGTAAATTATTATAATTTCTAATTATAGTATCGAATTGAAACTTTTATGTGTTTGTGTAGTTCAGAGTGATCTCGTAACGCTGAAGACCACAACAAATGGAGACGCATAGCGAGAGATGCATTATCAAATCATAGCATCATTAATCATTACAAATGTGAAGTGACGTTATCTAATACCGCGTTCTAATAAACAAAAAACGATTCGTTTTGCTTACGGACGGTAAAATTTTCGTTGAGAATTCAACGAAATTTTACCGTCCGTAAGCAAAACGAATCGTTTCTTGTTTATTGGAACGCGGCATAAATGGTTAATCCATCTGCTTGGTTGCGACCACGGCCACTCAAGAGTGTCAAGAGTGTACGACTGAGGAGAGAGAGTTCGCATGACAATACTATAATTTGGCATCTTGGAGATGATGTTATGAGGGGGATAATGGAACTCTTCAGTGGCTTCTAGTAAACCCTCTGAGTTTGGGCTCATACGATTCGTTTTGACGAGTCCAACAGATTGGGCTTGGTAAAGATGGTCTGATGATGAAGCGAGGAGGTGGATAGTGAACTCTTTTTTTTTAACACGCTTTTTTACTTTTTTAGTGTATCTAAACTACAATCTATTATATTTATTATAAGTCATCAAGAAAATAAAGAGGTCAAAGGACAGTACAGACCGAAGGACTATTACTCTAAAATGATAACATATTTAGCTCAAATAAATAATAAACATAATATTAATAAATCATTAGTCGTCGTCACATGCGTAGGGTTGTCACATGCGTAGGGTTGTCACATGCAATCGTAGACTTCACATCAAACTTATTAAATTAATCTTTCTAGAAACCACCAGGACATTTTTTGACATGGTGGAAGATCCTCATGGATGTCCTCCGCCCTTGGGGGGCCAAGGGGTCTGTCGGACTCTTACCGACTAAAAACAACCCCGGTGTTCCGCTACTTGCCTATGATCGGGGGAGTGAGAATCGCCATTGCATTTTTCCGCAACCCCCGATAGGCATTGACCCGTCTCACCCTAGACGGATCCCGTCACCCGGTGCGACCATCACCCGTCGGCCGCACTCCTCTGAGAGCGCACGCGGAACACTGTGCGCTGCCTTTCGGGCCTGTATCTGTTCGGACGACGACTTCCCCAAAAAGTTCGCCGTCCGCAGGCCGCTTCCTAAGGTGGCCGGAGATCAGTAAACGCCCTCCGGCGCCCGGTGCGTCTGCTGCGGGTAGAGAGAGTCGTATTCCGCTCTCTCTCCCGTTCCGCCACCTCCTTTGCAGACATCATCTCCTCGCAGGAAGAGGCGGCGACGTTCCATGCGCTCTCGCTCCGAACCATGGCCAGAAACACGATTGGGAGAGACTACCCGCAGCACCAACTGCCACGACGAGATTACAGCGCTGACTAGCCCAGGCTGGGTATTCCGCCAGCGTGTGAAGCGCCGTGTCCTCGGGGCAGTCACCACAATGGTGGCACCGAGACGTCGGCTCCCGGCCGATCCGACAAAGGTACTTTCCGAAACAACCGTGTCCGGAAAGCACCTGCGTCATTCGGAAGGTGAGGTCTCCGTGCCCTCTCTCCAGCCACTCTTGATGGGTCTCATCGCCGCTATAGCGGCGTGCTCAGCGCTAGGTCGTGCAAGTCGTAGCTCCCACTCCACCACCAGGATATGGCTGAGCTCGGCTTGGTGTGCCTCTACTTCGCAAGGCACTGGCCACTCACCCCGATCTACCACATCCCTGCGCCAGCGATACAGCTGCGCAAGGAGCACTACTTCCAAATCCCAGGGTGCGGATCCGGCTTATAGGTTAGCCGCCTCGAAGGAGATCGTACTGTATCCCCTTATGACTCTGACGGCTATCGCGTGTTGCAGCTTTCGCAGAATCGCGATATTACGGGCCGTCAGAGTTTCCGCCCACACTGGCGCCCCGTAGAGCGCCATAGACCGTCCCGATCCCTGTGTGCAACTTTCGGCAAGCTGTGTTGGGCCCTCCCAAGTTGGGCAAGAGCCGCGAGAGATGTGGGATGTGAGACCCCGTAGGTGGTGCCTTCCGAGGACCATGGAAGCAAACGGCCTCAGATTTCTGCAATGCCACCTCGAGGCCCAACCGCCGGAACCTATCAATGACTTGCGCGACCCCAGCCGTCGTCAGAATTGCTGCCTGCCGGTGCGTCTTCCCAAACGCTGTCACAAGCGTGTCGTCGGCGTAACAAGTGACGCCGACACCATGGAGAAGAGCACCACAACCACATTAACACAACCTAAACTAAGTAAAAACAAGCGCCGGTATTTTTTACTTTCAAAGTCTATAGTTATTAGATAGGGCATAATAATCGAGATCGGAATCATCATTTCATTTTTTTTGTACACGGAAAGATACCGATTTAATTCTCCGTAACAAAAAAGTATTTAGTATAACGTACTATTTAAGGTCTACTATGATCACATCAATTGCTATGTCAGAACGTCAGTAAACGCTGTAACTTTTGATTGACAACCCAAAATTTCTTAAAAACGGTGTACTTCATTATTGTGAGAACATCTCGGGATCTAGCTCAATCGGATGTAAATCATACTATTAAATTAGCAAAGCTGTCATGAAATATTCTTTTAAAATTAAAATATTAATTTGGAACATTGCCATAGGAGATAAACGTATTTTTTTTTTGTCACCGTAGTTTTAGGCTTTAATATATTATTATGTAATACTAAACTCTAAAGTACCTTAGAAATATAACGTTTCATATAAAAAGTAGGCAACCCTAAGTTAAATGGACATTTTCAAACGACAGGCAGGAAACGCGGTGCGATACAGGGATCTCACGCGTACAGCAGGGAATTCACTGATCTGGTGACCAATCTTCACACGTTGAAAAGCCATTAGAAAGAGAAAATCTTCAATGACATTATTAGTTTTTTATGCATAACCATTTATGTCATAAGATGTTATGAATTAAGATGCTCATGACTTCTCATCTCTTGGGAATCTCAATAGTCTTTTAAATTTAATTATAATAATAACTTCACACATCTGACACACGGCCGTCTGATCCCAAACTAGGCAGAGCCTGTACTATGGTAACCAGACTGCTGATAAACATACTTATATAATTGCTAAATACATACTACATATTATAGATAAATTACACAAAGACAACAAATGATCAGATTATGCTCATCACACAATTCAAATGAAATGAATTCAAAATCATTTATTTCAATTAAACCCATTAGGTATAGGTATTTTTGAATTATCAGGAGTAGTAATCAATCAGATTAAGTCAGTCGTGAAGCTAGTTCCTGTTCCAATAAGTAGATCCTGTGGAGAAGAGCATGCAAGAAACTCCAAGGACACTCTTTTTCAACATCTTTTTTACAACTTCTTGGTTAAATTGCTTATGCGCAAATTAAATGTGAGGACAATGATAACGTATTGTTCTAAACTATAAACAGTCGCGCAAACTACTACTATAATGTATTTGTCCTGTACTGGGTGAGTAAATATTAAGTAGGTATATATATAATAAATTGAACACTTCAACTACCTTCAACCGACTGTTGAATTTCTAACTATTTATCTTATATATATATATAGAGGACAACGAGCAGACGGGCAACCTGATAGTAAATGACTACCGCCATATGCACCAGCCTGCAACTCAAGAATCGCAACTAGTCGCAAGTGCGTTGCCGGCCATTAAGGTGGGAGTAGGGGAAGGGGGGAAGAGAGGCGTTGAGAAGGGTTAGGTCTTCCGGTAACCTCACTCACTCGGCGAAAAGCAATGCAATCATTGTTCATTGACGGTTTTCTGTGCGGCTGTGGTATCACTCCGGCCGGCCCATACGTGCTGAAGCATGACTCTCCCACGATAAAATATTATGACACTTTCACTTTTTTTGTAATTGTTGGGATGCGACGGTCTTATTTAATTAAAATGAAATGGAGAGAGGCCTGATGGAGTAAGTAAGTATACACTTGTTACAAGATTATTTCCCTATTGTAAATATATCTATAAAGTATACATTCTAAGTTTACTTACCCATGTTTATTGATTTCCGCTTCTGCTCGAGTTGTAGGTACACCTTTTTATAGTCACTCACTGTACACTATTATCGTTCTTGTTATCATAGAAAAGTCTTTTAAAAGTCTGTTCATGTCATCAATGCAAACTAATATCTGATGTTTATTTTTGCAATTTAAAGTTACAAATCTTGAAAACGAAATTATGATTAAGTTTATCTACATAATTATTTCATTTAAAAACAATTTGGTTTGGTCGGTTTTCAGTTTCACTTTTTTGAAATTAGAAGTGAAATGTCTACCACTAATAACCGCACTTGTGTCAAGAAATATGGTGCTTCTTGTACTTTTATGTAATTATTATAATTTAAATGAAAGGCGTGTGTGAATGGAAATATTTTACATGAATTATGAGGCAAAATGTTGAGATGTGTTCAACATAGTGTATCTTTGAATCACACTGCCTGCACTAAACACCGCCGCTGGTAAACTGCAGTACCATGTTTTCTATTTGCAGGGTCACCATGGGGTTTTACAAGTATAGGATATTCTACAGTTCTGTGATTCACTAAAAATACTATAGTAAATAAAAGTAGTAGGTACTATAGAAAATCATCTTGTGTGATGTTGTCGCCACTATATGTATGTATATACATAGGTTTATATTTTAAATCTCTCTCCATCAGTTCGAGTTCGAAAACACCGAAGAATATAACAGAATATAAGTTGCTAATTATAGCTATTTGGATTGCAAGCTGCTAGCACTGGTGTAAACAGGCTTAAAGCCGAAACAAGTAACATAGTCACCCCACAACCCACACATCTGACATCAGCATGGCACAGAAAGCGTTCTCCGTAATATCTAAAATTCCACTTTCCGATAAAATTATGGTTGCAGTACTCTATAACGAGCATCAGAGAAAGAAATCGAGTAAACTCGACTTGTGTCGAGCAAAAACAAAAAGTATTTTAAAGAGGTTGACTTTCGCAAACTTTTTTCGGAACTTAGTTCTAAAAAACACGGTTCTGTGCTAAATGTTATATTATACCATTTATCGTTTGATGTTTAGTAATAGTAAATATTTATAATGATGGACATTGCATTACTACAATTTCGTTTCGTAGGTAAATCCGTAAGTCCTAAAACCGATTTAAATTATACATATTGTTATTCCTAATTGCGCTGTACTCATTTCTTTATCTTTTGAAAAAGTTTTACTATTCTGTATAGTAGCCAGTGTCGATATTTGGTCAAATATAAAAAAATACTGGCATAAAGACTAGGTCAACTTTAGACCTATTTCAACACAACAAAGCTGTTCAATAATTTATATATACCTACACGGTTGTTAAAATAAACAACACAGACAACCGCAGGCAGCACAGTTGATGACAGATACTTATACTTAATGGTACTTGTTGCCAAAGTTCACAATATCACAATACTAGCTCAATGAACTGTGAAAACCGGATGGCAGTTCAGCCACGGTTTTGTTAGTTTTCAGATACGGAAATGATTCGTTCCCGCTGTCGCAGTACGTACAATCACAATACCTATTATCCTGGAAAACCTACTAAAATGAGAGCAAAGGAGAGTGAGCATTCGCAATCCTGCAAAGAGCTTATCTTTCAATCATAAGTAACATCTGCAGCTGACCTCCAGTATCTTTGTAGTATAAGTTATGTTGATCGGAAAATTTATCGTTATAAGGTAATCGAGGAAAAAGCACTTCCAGCAGGACTTAAAACGGGATTGCCTGAAATAATGATACCTACTGATCACTTTTTAGGTTACGGTTTGTGTGTATATGAACAGACTTAGAACGCACCTCCACCCTACAGAACACACACCCTACACCTATTCACCATAAGTGCGACAAGCAGTCCTCTATGCAGAGGCTGTGTCAACGCGGAGGAAACGTAGGTAGGTCACGTAGAGTAATTAAAAAATAACAAAATTAAATTAATTAAATGTTACTTGTATAACATTGCTCTTAGTGATATTGCTACTGTTTGTTTTTAGGGTTCCGTACCCAAAGGGTAAAACGGGACCCTATTACTAAGACTCCGCTGTCCGTCCGTCTGTCTGTCCGTCTGTCACCAGGCTGTATCTCATGATCCGTAATAGGTAGACAGTTGTAATTTTTGCCTTGTTAATAATTAGATCTTGTACGATGGTGCGGAACCCTTCATGCGCGAGTCCGCACTTGCCCGGTTTTTTACGTACGTATACGTAGGGCGCTGAGGGCGCTACATACACGTTTTGTCGTATTCAAAATAGATTGATATCTAGTTTAATATGATTTAAAGGCGTATCCATAAACTCTGTTTTATTTAACAAAAAAAAAACAAAGTAATTATTATGTATAACTTTAAGCGTGGCATTTCCGCTTCATATACCTACCATCATGCACTGAGGGAAATTTGTGCATCTCTAAGGAGCATAAAATGGTGGTATTTACAATTCAATCGCGACCATTTTAACTTGGAAGATCATACAAGGCTCGGCAGGCCGATAGAACCGACTACTGATAAGAACATTGAGACTGTTCGAAAATTATTGGAGGAAGACCGACCTGCGACATGTCGACAGACCGAGGACACCCTCAAATATCAAAAGCAACTGTTTATCGGATTCACACTATTTGATAGTACGGAAACTTTGTTCACTCTGGGTACCCCACATGATGATTGATGCGCTGAGAGAGCAGCGTGTGACTTGGTCTCGTGATATGTTAAAAAAATTTGGAGTCGGCCCATCTACCTACGTGTACTCGACACTGGCTGTATTAGACGTTCCTACTAAATACCAGGGTAAAGTGTGGGTGTTTCTAGATGAACCACCGCCGACATTCTGTCCCGATCCGTACAGAAAAAAATTGTGGTTTTTTTACTAAACGAGGAGTATTGGCTACGGTTGTGCTTGATAAAGGGAAGATTGTTACTGCTATACATGCTATGCATGGTATACAAAGGAATGTTTACTATTAAAAAAAATTGGAAGTAGTGTCCACTTGCAGTAAATACATTACTGCAAGTGAACAGTACTTCCAAAACTTTTTTTACAAAGTACGACAAAACTTATGTAGCGCCCTAGTGTAGCCACTTGTATTCCTTATAAGCACTTTTTATTCGTGTGCAATAACGTTTATTTCTATTTCATCTTACGCAGCCAAATAAAAATAACATATTTTGTAATATGTCTAAGTACCTACTTAGGTATCTATAAGTACGAGTATATGGAATGGGAACACATGAAATAATTACATTAACAATTACATTAACATGATTAATTACATTAACATGAATTAATTAAACGTTTGTTGAACAAACGTTTAATTAATTGTAATTGAATGCGAATCGTTGTTTTATAGGATCGATATGTACAATATATACTTTGATCTTACTATTAGATCAAGACCTTTGTAAATTAATTTATCTATCAATATCACGCATGCAGTATGTCTTATCAACATGTCCTCGGTCTGCGATTTCTTTAGCGTTAAATATCGAACCGCTACCTCGCAAGCCTCTTACAATTTGAAACATTGATCTTGATAATCTTGATAATGAAGTCTCAATCAATCTTAAACCTACAGCTAGCATACCATTTAGTAGTATAAACAGTATTTCGATTGTGCACCAAGATGGTACAGTACATTAACAAAATTTAGACGGTTGAATTTTGAATTTATTTCTGTTTTAAACAAACGTGTTCGTCAAAGACGTTGCCCCTAACATAATAACATTATCCATTTATTTATATTATACACACACGACATAACAGTGTAATTATGCTCCAAAATATGCGATCATTAGTTTATTTTTTGACCATCGACGCAAAAAGAGGGGTGTTATAAGTTTGACATGTCTGTGTCTGTCTGTGGCATTGTAGCTCCTAAACGAATGAATCGATTTAAGTGCGTTTTTTTTTATTTGAAAAGAGACTTGACTTGAGTGTTTTTACATATAATTCAAGAAAATATGTTCAGCCGTTGATCCGATGATCATCAGTTCTTTGTAATTTTCTAGTTATTCGGGAAACAGGTACTGTTTACAGTACACAATAGTTGACAATACAGTAGTAGGTACTGTACTGTGTACAGTATTACAGTAGGTACCTTAGTCATTTTTATATTTTAATAGCATTGTCTGAAGCCCTGCGTTGCAGATCTTTTGTCTCCAATACGGGTTTATTATTATAAAGATACTTAGGTAGGTACGTCAACTAAGTTATTTAGACCGTGAACTAGAAGAGTGACGAGCGCATTGTCTTGTTGGTGACTACATAAACTGGGTGACTGTGAAATAGAATCTTCCACTTCTGAAATCATTTAACTGTATATAGAGCAGGTTTATTCCCTTAAGAATATTATGAAGGAAGACCAATTGATTTTAAAAACAATGCAACACTTAACAATAAAGTTAAGACAACTCATCATAATCTAGCTAAATTATGCATAATAATAATATTATTTTGCGAAAAAATCATTTCACTAAAGCCTACCAATGGTTAGTTATATTGCCAAAATTATTACTACAGTATCAAAAAAAAACTAGTAGAGCTTGTTAGGCCACATAAGGAATGTGAGTTTTTTTCGCCAATAACAGTGTTTATATATTCGGATCCGGTTGAGAACGTGATCAAAATTACGAAAACCGGCGCCATGCGTATTTTGTCAACTTGTCCACCCTGATTCTAGTTGTTTATTGTCATCTGCGATCGATAGCTATTAACCCCGGCGCTAATAATAGCACCGATTCTGCGTATTTACAGAGTATACCACGAGAAAGCTGAGAGAGAGAGGTAAACAACTACATTTATTTTGAATGCACCAATGCAGTAGCAAAAACAACACGATCGATAAGCTAAATGCACTGCACTGCCGAAAGGTTACGGATTCCCGCGTTTTTCACGTAATTACTGCGTTTATACTCACTACAAAACAAACACTAAATTTAAAATGAATGTCACATAGAAATGAGATTATATTACTGCTATTTTCACCATTTCTACCGAAACAGTCACATTTTAATCGAGTAAACAAACAGATGCGACACTTATTACGTTCATCGCGTAACTGACGACGACCGGCTAGTAGGGAGCACGGCAGGACGCTAGAGCGCGCGCCCAAACTATAACCTAGCCGAGTTGAAATAGTAGGGTGAGCGAGTGCGCGTGGTGAGATAGCGGCTCGAATAAAAATAGGGCGGGTTGGTAGCCATTCATGCTAGGGGACGATGCATCTGGACCGATAGCTTCCGCATTCATTGGCCGCCGCGTAAAAACTACCTGGTATATGAAACAGTTATTTTGAACACGCAGGGATTATTATTTACGGAATATAATCGCAATATCATATTCTTTGAAAGGTATGGGTCCTTTTAGTCAAATCTATCGGAATGAACGTGATATTATTTGTATAAATTATATTTAACTAGCTGCGTCCGCGACTTCGTCCGCGTGGAATATTGTCTTTGGGTAGAGCTTTTAATTATTTAGGCTATTGACAATACTTCTATACAACTTTTCATCCCGCCCTTTCAACCCCTTACACCCCTTTTTTCACATTAAAAAGTAGCCTATGTCCTTTATCAGGCTCTAGACTATCTGTGTATTAAATTTCATTTACATTTTTTTCAGTAGTTCTGGCGTGAAAAGGCGACAGACAGACAGACGGACAGACATACAGAGTTACTTTCGCATTTATAATATTAGTAAGGATAATTTGGACTTAATAATTACAAAGGGTATTGTTTGAGTTAATTTAGGGTGCCCTCTTTTTTTTTTTTTTTGATGAGGTGGAAGATCCTACATGGATGTCCTCCGCCTTGGGGAGGCGAAGGGGTTTGTCGGACTCTTACCGACTAAAAACCACCCCGGTGTTCCACTACTTGCCTATGATCAGGGGAGCGAGAATCGCTATTGCATTCTTCCGCAACAATTTAGGGTGCCCTAAGTTAACTTCAATTTTTATAATTTGTGTGCAGTACTTACCTCATTGCCGAAATCTGTAACTGAACTCGATGCAGTTCTTAAGTCTAGTTAATTCTATCTACATACACCTACTTCTTATAGAAGTAAACAGTTGCCTTTACTTACTAATAAAAATAGTATTTAACTTTAATCTCGCATAAGACAGTGATTTGAGTGTAATTAAGTCGAGGTTCCATTTGCGTTCCTTATACAAATAAGTAACACAAGTTGGTAACGAAGTTGCTACATTGGAATGATTAGGTACGTACTTAGTGCGGCAGTTACCTTTGCAAAAAAAATATCCTGAATTTGTGGACAAGCGCTATCCGTAGATTGGAACTGTGAGACAGGAGACAGTGGCGTAACTATATTATATGAGGCCCGTGGCAAGTTCATCAAATGGAGCCCTTTCTTAGGGTGCCAACACACACACGTATCGACCGCTGATAGAATGGATCAGTTATCGGCGTTCATCAGTGGTTACCACACCAATCGGTCTAAAAAGGTACCACGCCAATCTATCGAAGTCAATCGATCGATGCGATCGGTGTGGTGGCACTTTCTTTTATTGCAAGGAAACGCGATCTCAGGTGTTTAATGATTAAGTAGTCCAAAACACGATGTAATACGTTCATTTTATAGCTTAGGGCATTTTATAGGGCTTAGGAAGTGTACACAGATTCGAAAACAAATATTTTCGTATTGTACATACACCGCTAGCATGTATTTTAGATGGCTGTATTTTTCCAACTCTTTATTAACTACAAAATGCAGTCATTTCATACTTTAAAAAAAGTTAAAAAAATCCAACTGACTATGAATGTACTTTTATTGTTATATGGGCGAGACCGTTACTGTCTACTAGGCATATGCACTTGTCACAGGACCAACAAGGGCGAGTATGATGCACGAGCTTAGTTTACTCACATAAATATAAAAAAAAATAGTAGTTCATAATAATATCGATAAATAAATTAATTCTAATTAGTACAACACTTTATGAAGAACATTGTCGTACTTTCCACACACTGCGAGTTTCGTGTGCCTATCCACTTTCGCCAACTGGTCACTCTATAGAGGGCGACGCACGCACAAGCAGTTCAAATCAAATGTCGTCTATTTTTAAAGAAGGGAAGGGAATTACCTTGTGTAAAAAAAATACTTTTGTCTATTTCATACAAACTTTATTTAAATCAAAAAATAAAATCTACAATAATCCTTTTACTTTCAATTATGTATAGTAATAAAATTTGTTTTTAGCATCTCAATCTATATCGTTACCAATTTACAGCCATAACCGCTGGTTACGACCCACTCCTCCAAGGCAATGTTACCCTCCAAGTTACAAAATTGTTACCAATTCTTTCGTTAACTTGACATTCTGTCCCTTACAGGTATTCAAACAAAAATTTTAACTAAACTATACAGTTTCTTGATTTCACAATATAAGCGACAGACTGTCAATCTTTAAAATCTTTACACAATTAGCTTAACAAATTATATTAAATTCTCTTTTACAGCTAAATTACAATGCATAAATTTTATTTTCAATAAAAATACATATCTCAATATATCAAAGAACACTTTTACCTATGTATTTGTTGTCGGTAACAAATGAGGCACATTATTATTACATACTTTTTCATTTATTTATACTATTAATATGTACATAACTTGGACTCTTAACTTAATATTACTTCTTCAGTCCATTCTTAGGTACATCTATTCAAATCGTCTTGTTTCTGTTAAAAAAAATATGTATCTTCTTCGACAGTGGTCAACAATATTGCATTCACGCAAAACCTTTTTTTGGTTATTAAAATAAATCAATGGTCTCATAATCACATTATTTCAATAGTTAAATTTAAAGTGGAGGTGGATAGTGTAGGTCATTATTTATAAACATGGATAACTATGAGAGGAGATCTATCAATGAAAATTAACTAACAATGGTTCATGCACCAAGAACTTAATATTAACTGAAAAATAAGATACTGAGTTTCATTCTTGTCTTGTAGAACTATTTATTTTATGCTAAAAGATATGTTAACAATGTAAACCGATATACCACCGCTCTCCTGAGCCCTGTAACAACTCAATTATGCCGGCACTGTGTAACAACATTCACTATGCAGTCCTACAACCAATAAAGCTTAATTAGGAAGTACAAAACACAATTCTTTTCCTAAAAGAATAACTTCTCCAATAACTACCCTAATTTTATAGGTAAAATACATATTAGCACAATTTAAACAAATAATTTTGGTGTAAACTGTACAAAATGTGACTGTACAGTTGTTCAATTACTAGGAATAGCACTCTTAACTGTATATTTTTCGAGAAAGCACTCTTGGTAGTTGTAATAACGGTAAATGTATATTAAAGAATGTATCTATTTAAATATAGATATCATATCGTATGGAATAACTATCAGTATATTAACAATATATTAAAATTTACATGTTTCTAAAATGTGAAATATGGATCATCTGAACATACGCCCTTCTAAAGCTAAAGTGTCGCATGCCTAGACAGAACGTGAACAGTCCAAATGGTATGATATTGTAGCTCCCAATTTTACATCGACGGAGCCGTGGATGGAGAAGGCGTCATTGATAAAAGTCTATTTATAAATGTGTCCTACGTGTATAAAATCACAATACATATCGTACTTTTGCTTTATAAGGCAGAATATCTATACGGAAGTTACTACGTAGCCTCTGACTCGACGTCAATAATGAAATTCAGGTTCGTAATTTGCCTACGATTAAATGCATTACGATAGCAACTATAAATATAGAGAAAATAAATATCTACTAGGACTAATAAAACCTCCTGGTCCACGTGGTAAACTTACACGTTAAATATAGAATATTCGTTTGTACTATACGTTAACGTCGATGGCGGCCGCGGGCGTCCGCGGCCGCGCTCGAGCGGTCCACGGAACGAGACTTCACAGAACTAAACGGAAAACTATCTACCGACCGGACGCACCGGTAACAATTAAAAACAACAACATAAAAATTCAACCGTATACAACGCAGTCATCTTTGGATCCCACCTCGACGGCGAGCCGCGATAAGGCGAGCCGTGACCGCGGCCGGCGGAGCGGCGGAGACCACCCGCGCTACTTGGCTAACCGTCGCCTTAGGCGATTACGTAACGCCAGCGCCGGCGCCCAAGGGCCCGTCGCGCGCTTGCCGAGGGCGCGGGCGCAGCGCTCCGGGGCCAGGCGAGCAGTCTTACTGGCCCCGCTACCTCCGTCATCGCCGCAGCGACCCCGCTTGCAAGCGCCCGTTTCGCGCGTCATCCGCAGAGGTTCCCCTGCGTCGTTGCGAGAGCGAAGAGCGCGCGGCCTCGCGGCGGGAGCGGGCGCGCCGGCGCACGCGTCCGGCGTCGGCGGCTCGCCGGTGGTGGAGTGCACCTCGGGCTCGTCGCGGACGCTATCCGCGCGGCGCGTGCGCAGGCGGGGCGCCGGGGGCGAGGGCGAGGCGGCGGGCGCGGCGCGGGCGCGGGCGCGGCCCCTCGCGGCGCCGAGGTTCTCCTTCGAGCGGTCCGCGGGCGGACGGCGCGCCGCCGGGGCCCTCCGCGCCGGGCCCGGGGCGCGCGCCGAGTTTCCCGCCCGCGCACCGGCCGCGGCGGCGGCGGCCGCCGCAGCGCCGCGCAACTCGCGCGCGTACATTCCTATACTGCGCGTTATCTTCTGAGCGAGCGGGGTGACCCCTGCCGCACCTTGGGAGCGAGTGGTACGCGGACCGCCCCGTTTTACTTCCTCGTCGACGGTGGCCGAATCGATCGGCGCCGGAGTGACACGACGAGCCGCCGGCCGAGGCTCCGATACTATCGTACGGTCGGTTCGCGGCGGAGGCGGAGGCGGCGGCGGTGTGGCCGCGGGTGCAGCCCGTCGCGTAAGTATGACTACACGGTCGACTGGCGGCGCCAGCGACTGAGCCGGGGGACGCGTGCGAGTGGCAGCCTGGCGCGTGTGCGGGCGCTGGGGCGGCTCCGACTCGTGGTGTGAGCGTAACACGCGGTCTGGGGCAGCGGGTGGCGGGTCCCGACGCAGATCGGTACGAGGGCGACGGCCTCGTGGACGTGGCGGACCCTCCGTGGGAGAACTGGAGGACACCTCGTTGATTTGTATTCCACCGTCGTCGTCGACGTTGTGGACCTGCTCGGCGTCAGGAGTCACCGGCTCTGCAATAGATGTACGAGGTGGCAGCGGCGGTCGAACGGTGGAGGCGGAGTCCCCTTCGCCCTCGGCATCCGGTAGAACTGTAATGGGCGCAGGTGGTCGCTCGCGAGGCTCAGATGGCGCGCGAGGTGAAGTATCTCCGGCTATCTCGTCATGCACAGCCGAAAGTGTATTAACTACACGAGTACGATTGAGCAAGCGCGCCATAAAGTAAGATTCGGCCGGGTTCCCATAATTGACAACGGCGTCATCGGAGTCCGTTTCGAGCGGGTCGCGTTCGACATCGTCGGTGGGAGCAGGCGGGCCTGTAGGCACAGGCAGACGCGTATCGAGCGTGGCGCAGGGCGGAAGGGGCGCATCGGGGGCCGGCGGCGGGGCGGCCCGCTCGGCGTCCGAGTAGCGAGTCATGATAGTGAGCCCATTCTGTGGCACGGGCCGTGGGTCGGGCTCGGCGGGCGCCTCCTGTGGGCGCGGCACGGGCGCGGGCGGCACTGCGGGCGCGCTGCGCACGGCACTGCTGCGCGAGCGCAACACCGTTGCGCGCGGTGGACCGGGGGGATCCAGCATCAATGTCACCACAGAAGTATTGTCGGCTCGCATTCTTGTGTTTGACCACCTGAAAAGGGTTTAATATCATCATAGCAGAGCTAATTTTAGTTCCCATTCTTTTTTCCAAACATATAAAAGTTAAAACCTACCTCTCTAGGGCGTGATCTACTAGGCTCTTTGAAGGGTTCAGCCAGTCCCTCGGCTGGTTACCGTTACCGCCGACCAGCGCAGCCTCATTATGCCGCTCTGTCGATTGAACTAGGCTCACGGCACCCTCTGGCGATATCATATTCCACAAGCCATCAGTTCCAAAAATCAGACACCTAGAATAGCATAATAATAAAATTGTAATAATCGTTAATACACAAAAAGGCTATTCATTAAAATGTAACATATAGGCTTTTTGATACCTACCGAAATTTAGATGGATCTATAGTCAGGACCCCTACATCAGGATCAGGACTGACTATAAATTCATCATTCTGGGGATTATAACTCCACAGATCACCTAGCGACCTTGCTACTGCTAAAAATGGTATCTCATCCATTGGTGTATTCTTCTTTATTGGTCCCTTGTGTCCCAGACGAGGTCTGTTCCATACAACACGGGGCACACCTGCTTTTGAGACAACTTTTCCTCCACATCTTTGGATGCGTTCTATTTCATTTGTGGATTCTGGTTTGTGATCTGATGTCAATGGTTTAGCAGCCCACTCCTCACAGCCTGCAAGGATATCAGTAATATGAATGCGAATTTTTGTAAGTAGTTGTATCTATTAATAAGTTTGTTGCTAATTCAAACTGAAACCGGTACAGTTTTGCATAAGCAGTATGATAATAATATTTCAACATTATAGCTAAAAATAGACCTAGAACTGTAAATGTAACTTTCTTATATTAACCTGGCAACAGTGCAAAAAACAATTAACGGCCACTATGTATGTAATCTAACTAGCCATGTATGACATATAGAAAAAATTAAATCTTTTCTTAGTACCTAATTAATAAAATAGTTAATAAGTAAGTTATCTGTCTGTCCTCATCCTTTTGCTTGTCCATATTGTCTACTTTTGACGATTGTGTATCAAAATTTAAAGATTTTCATAATTTATAAGGAAAAATTGGTTTTAGATGTTATTTCCATTTACTACTAGTCCAAAATTTGTTTCTATTTATTTCAAATATTATGGTTTAATACTTTTAAATTGTCAAACTTTAACTTTAAAGTAATCTTTAGTATTTCTGTAGTCAAAATAACATCTTTTGACCTAAAAGAATACAGTGGGAGACCAAACTTCGCTGGATAGCTTTTTGTAAAATCGCATTTTTTTTGTTTTGTAAAATTGCGTTTTTACAGGAAATACAACTACGCAGTTGAACTTAAACTGCACAACTCTAACTGTATACAAAATTTCATCAAAATCGTTAGAGTTTCCGAGATACTGGAAATATAAATACATATATGGTATAAGGGGCAAACAAGCAGACAGGTCACCTAATGGTAAGTAACTACCGTCGCCCATGCGCACCTGCTCAAGACAATGGAAATATCACTCAAGAGTCACAAGTGCGTTGCCGTAAAGAGGGAGAGGGGGGAGGAGAGGGAGGGGACGGATTAAGGCTCCGAAAACCTCACTCACTCGGCGAAAAGCAATTCAAGCATTGCTTCACTGCCAGTTTTCTGTGAGGCCGTGGTAACACTCCGGTTGAGAAGGCCCATACGTGCCGAGGCATGGCTCTTCCATGATATATAGTTGCCGGCACACCTATCGTGGCAAGATTCGTTAGATGCGCAGAAGTCGTTTTTTAGATCTCTTTGGTTATCAAGCGGGACGCGGGAAACGAGGTAACATAGTTACGAGCGCGTGATTGGATGGCCAGTCGACCCTTGCCTCCCGCAACGTATTTACGTCCAGTTCGCTCCTGAGTACAATTTTATTGCGTGCTAACGATGTGTAACTCATCAAATTTATGTGATTTGCAACTCAGCTCACAGTTCAAGTACTTGAGTCAGAGTTGCGTTGTTGCTCACAGATCAGCTCAATTGAGCAATACAGTCGACTCATATATCGCACTTTATAAGTGATTCATATACATATTAAGTATATGGGATATTTGCGTCAAATCCAATTTCACTAACAACAATAACGACACACTAACGATTCACTAACGACAAAAAGACTTATAATATATTAAAGAATAATAATTTAAAATAAATTTACATTCCATTGACAAAATATAAAAAAATGAGTACCTATGATACATTTATATTTTACATCCTATTGTGTTTTATACAAATAGTTTTAATTACAAATTAAAGTAATACACATTACTTTCTTTATATTTACCAAACCTATCGATCGAACCAAACCTATCATATATAATTAGTAATTACACATACATATAATTTACGATCTATTTACCAATATTATTTACGATTAAGTCCGTATACATTCATAAATTGAGTCAGTAATATAATGTCATAAAATAGTTACGGCTCTGCTTAAACTGATATTGAAAAAATTACCACAATATACATATATCAATGAACAGTCTGTGACTCACAACCACAACACAAAGTATTCATTAAGAGGTTAAAACATACACGATCTGTAGAGTCGTGAGCTGAGCTGTCAGCTGTCAATTGAGCATCTGAGTCGCAGCTCAGCAGCTCTAGTCAGTGCGATCTGTATATTTGAACCGGTTCAGAGCTGAGTTACACACCTTTATTGCGTGCACTTAATTGTACCGCTTGTTTTTGTTGAATTTATGTTACTTGTTATTGCTATAAATTGTTATTGTTTTGTTTGAATTGTGTAATTTTAACTGTAATGCCATGAACAACGACTATTTTACGTAGATATGCTAGAAAAATTGTGGTTAGTGTTGGTTTACGATGTCTACTGCTATATGGAAAAGGAATCCAAAACTGAGGAAAGAAGTCAAAGAAGGTAGACACTGAACTCACTGTTTTTAGTACACCAGGAAAAAAGGGAAATAAAAAAAAACGATCACTGAGATCGATACTTTTGATCAGTTTTGTAATAAGAACCTGTGTACATATTTTCACATTGTCATATTGGCAGAAAGTTTCTTGCCAGGGGTAAACACTTTTACAAAGTGATAGTGATGACGACGACTTAATGATGGAATAACAATATTTGATTACCTATGTAATAAATTCCATAACTATGTGTTAATGTGTGTATTTTATTTATAACACCTCACATATTTCACGAATTTCTCTTCCTAACTTTCATAAAAAAAAGTGTACATGCGCAAACTTTCTCCCACTACGCCAAAACCTTGCCAAGTTAGTTGCCGATAACTATAACTGTTTAAATTGTTAAAAGTAATAAGATACATACACTCACGCCTGTATCCCCAAAGGGGTAGGCAGAGGCATACAAACACCAAAATTTTGCATACTATTATTTGGTCCTACTAACATAATAGGGGGCAAACCTAATGCCGTCGACCAGGCACTTTGGGAATTAAAGATGGAAAAATTTATATGATGATGGGAGTAATAATATATATTATATTATATAATAATTAGTGTAAGGGGAAGGGAGATACGAAGGGAAGGAAAGAGATATTGCTATAGAGGGATTGGGGGAGTGCAAACACTTGCTTGAGCAGGTCAGGTTCCCACCTGTAACTGGCTATTACGCACCAAGTACGCACCACAACATAATTTCTTTTTAAAGAGATTTTTACATCTACAGCATATTCCTGTTATTACAATCCTCATTAAGTAACCACAAGCTTATAATTTGTAAATATTGTTCTGGGCTTGGGTAGTCGTTTGGTTAGTTAGTAGTAATTATTATTTTACCTTAACGTGTATCTTACCATCTTTTTGGTAACCAAGGACAATAGCTGAATCACCAACATGTCCAATATATATTTTTCCACGGCGTATGAAAGCTATGCTTGCAGTTGTACCTGCCGTGCTTGGTAACCCTGTTACAGTTTTTGGCCATTTCTCTGAAATAAACAACAAACACTATGAATATACCTATGTCATTCAATAAGAAATTTATGTATAAGGGAATTGCATTTTTAAAAGTGTGTGCATGAGTAAGACATGTAAGACATTTTTTTTATTTATTATAAACCGAACTTTAAACAGATGTTGTAAACAAAGCAAAAAAAAACAATCACTGCTGAAAAAGTCCCGATCTGCTGTGTTAGAACTTAAGTGACAATAGCATGTGCGAAAGCAGAATAGTGCATAAGTTATCACCAGTAAATACTAGCAGCTGACAGGTATCAAATGTTCAAGGAAGTAATCTTTCTGTAATTTAGATATTTGTATTCATAGCATTGATATATAAAATCCTTAGATACACAGTCCCATTCAAAAGTTGCACTTAAAACTGTCGGAAATTATACACCAGTAGTTATAGACAGTTATAGTTATGACATTAACATACATTAAGGTAAATTCAGCGATATGCATGTGATGTAAAGTTGTATTTTTAAACCTGTCCAAAAAAAACAAAAACTTACTGACTGGTAGAGAATGCCTATGGCATTAAGTCCAACATTGTACATTAAGTTTTAATAAGTAAATAAATGGCCACTGGTAGAACAAAGAATGAGTTTTTATACTTGTTTATATTGACTTGACATTAGTTTATTTTGTACTTTTATCCGTAAATAGGTTTAGAATTAACATTTACACATTTAAATTCATTAAATCAATAAATCATCAAAACAGCCACGATGATTTAAGTTCTTTAATTCAAGATTGAGTCATTATCAGCTAAAATTGCTTAAGGTCGGTTTTGAGTATGATTTTTAAAATAAATATACATCCTACTATCAGCACCCCTTAGATTGACTATAATCAAAACTAAATTAACAAAATATAACAATGTGTTAAATAATATTATTTATTGTAAATACCTCTGTATAAAAATAACGATGACTATCTTTGTAAATTAATAAAAAAATATATATATTTTAAAAAACTAACAGCATCTCCATTAAATTTAGAACAGAGTCGACATATAACCCGAACAAATGAAGTGGTCACATATTAGTATGACAAACACGTAAAGTAAATGTTCATGGAATTTAGGCAAGTTATATTTCCATTGTTAATTGCAAATTTACCGAAAACAATATTTTACAATGTCTTTTAGATGTAATAATTAGTAATATAATATAGTGATGACAATTACATTTTAGGTTACCAAAAATATTAAACCCCATCCTTGTATAGCATCCTTTACATTTGATTTTTGCAATTTTTCAAAACCAGCACTATGGAGTGTTGACTGTTAAAGCGATCAAACGCGACTATATCAAAAACACACCCAAACAGCTTGGTGGGTGTAATTTGGTGACAATGTTTTTTGGTGTTGAATGTGTATCTACGATTTTTATATATCAATGATTTATAGCTTGTGATTGTGTTATGTAATCATTAGAGTATAGCTTCTGGAGGGTGTTTAGTAAAGATACAAACGGCTACAAGAAACAATGAAGAATTTAACTTGCAAAAAATAGATGCAAGACGATATATACGAGAGATATGAGTTACATACATCATTTGAATATGCTCAAACTAATTCCAACAATATATGTAAGTCAAGTTTATTCACAAAGGTTGTTAATATACATTGCCATTACATTGAACAAGTACTGTAAGTAAATTTTTAAGTAACACATACAGATGTGTGATGTAATAAGCATCCAAAAATAAGCAAGACTGTAAATTTTTATTATAATGTAATACTTTAACATAACTTCATAGAAAACATTTAGTATTCTATGATGCCAAAAACCTTGGTTTACCAAAACAGAATAAGTTTCACTATTGTACAATAATGTCCATCTCAATAACTTGCACTATATGCTAAATAAATTTTGTACATTACATTAAAATTTAACAATCAAAATGATATATTTTAATATATAAAAAAGATTAATGAGAAATGGTAATGGAAGTCAATTTGAATCATTGGTTTTAATAAATATTATATTTTTATTTTACATTTAGGTGTAAAATAATCTTAATCTTTTTTACTTGATTTTCGTAGTGGCAAACCAGAGCCAGCATAAAAACCTAAACTGGTAAAACTGCTTTCACTTGACTAAGTGAGTGGGATTCCCCAATAAGTCAAAAAGTCAAAGGTAATTTGTTCTACTAGCTATTATCTAACAAAGCAACAACATGAATGTAATGACAATGACCATTTGAAAAACTCCTGTAAACTCAATGTCAAACCACTCAAGAAAAAATGTGAATAAGTTCAACAAGGTCAAGCAAAACATTTTGTACAGTCACTTCTACAACTCTTCTTAGTGGTGGACGAAGTAACATTTACTTAGTTTAACCTTATCATTAAGACTGTAATAAAACGTAACTCGATGTTTACCTAACTCTTTCCACATGTTCAAGTGGGTCAACATGTAACCATTTCTGATTGCTTTTAGTACGTCCTCATCGTTGTCAGACCAGAATTGCCTCTGCTTCACTATAGAGTCCATCAAATGTTCCTTTGCAAAAGCAGCAGCTTCGCTGCCGCCATGGCCATCATATATTCCGAAAAAAGCGTATTCCAAATCCCTTTCGTCTTCAGTTTGTTGATAAGCAACGGAAAACAAGTCTTCCATATACTTTCTCCCGCCTTGGCTGCAGTGGCCAGTTACGCGTAAATTAACACCAATAGACGCAGGCATTTTAAAACTACAACACTACAACTTAAATTAACAAAATATTTATGATTTCATTGTAACACAAACTTTTCTAGCCTGTACATTTTGCATTTGCAATTACGCCAGTCTCTACTGACGGCAGATCACGTGGACATATTGATCACTACGCGTGCCCAGAGTTATATGACAAATATCGTGAGCTAGAAAGAGAAAAATATATATTTGTCAATAAGCCGTGAAAAGAAATAGACGCCATCATTCCTTCCGCCATTTTTGTGAGAACGACAACAGACTTTCTTTATTATTATATTTCCTTTATTACTTCAAATACATCAAATATTTTATATGGTTAAAACTAAAAAAATATGGACTTCATTTTTTAGTAATAGATCTCTAAAGGAAAAGTTTGTACCAAATAAAAATTTAAAGGTTACTAAACAATTTTTAGATTTATGAAGGAAGATTCTACGTTCTAAAACAGCATATTTAGACGATTCTTTTTGTTTTATTTTTGTATCTGGCATAAAATATTATTTTAATATAAATCAATCAATTAATCAATCATTTATTTGTTGTAAACAAAGTTGTGCGTAATGGATACAGTTATTTATGGTTCCTATGTTTTGGCAATAAATGGCGTAAAAAAATTCTCTTACTTAACTAACTTAAAACTAAATTATGTATTAACACAAATCGCACTCAGAAAGAGACATCCAGAATTCAAAACAATTTATATTTATTAGCTCTGATGACTATTTTATCCAGAAGATATTCTTGAACAGTATAATAAGCCATTTTTTTTTTTTAATAATTTATAACGGCTTAAGCTCATTTTTAAATGAATCAATACTTTTATTTTGTAAAATATATTTGGGTAATTTATTACATAATTTTGGAGCCGTGCCTAAAAACTTTTGACGTGACAACGTCTTAT
The DNA here is from genome assembly GCA_949752705.1 of Callimorpha dominula. Classification (NCBI taxonomy): domain Eukaryota; kingdom Metazoa; phylum Arthropoda; class Insecta; order Lepidoptera; family Erebidae; genus Callimorpha; species Callimorpha dominula. Next base: position 7,909,065 of record OX457009.1, on the reverse strand, counting down.
AATTCGATGGAGCCGGCTGCACGCACGAAAAAACATGATTCATGCGGCGTTACCTCGCTCTGAGGCGTTCCTATGACGTTGTCACGTTCAACTATCGTCAGTAAACCGACTTTACAGACTTTGTCTGATTTTTTATTATAAACTGTTTTTTATAAGGTTTTATGGAAATTTTGTATTTTTGGTGAGCGCTATGTAATGTATCAAATAAGGGGAAATTAACCTTAACTTTATGGCAAGGTTAATAAGCGCCATTTATCAAACCATGGCTTCGAACCAACTGTCGGTACTTTGCAAGCTGCAGATTGCTCTAATGCACCATTTTTATGCCCTAAAAACCATTTCAGTGTTTGTGGAACCACCCCAAAATATAATGCCGTAACGTAGCACAGTATGAAAAATGACCTAAAAAACGGTCATCCCGTTTTATTTATTCATTCGATAAATAAAATTATTTTAATTGCACGAGTAGAAATCCCGAAGGTATGTAATTAGATTCAAAGATAAGATTTTTTTAAATTATTCTTGGTATTTTGTAAGCTATTAAAATCTATAGTAAAAAAAAATATTTATGTAGATCTAGTAGACTCGTATGTAGGTTTTATGCAGGCATATGATATATAGGGCACGTGATACTGCGTGCCACCACTGCGGAGGCTGTCGCGAGGACACTACACTCCACACCTTAGGGGCGTGCCCAGCGTGGGCGCAGCAGCGCCTCAACCTCAAGACGGCTATTGGTGCGGGAAGCCTTTCGCTTGAGACCATGGTTCTGTCCATAGTCCGAAGCGAGAGTGATTAGAATTCCGCAGCCTTATTTTGGGAGGACGTGATGATGGCTAAAGAGCCGACGGAAAGGCTACGGAAGAGATCGAGTACTCTCCCATCCCGCAGTAGACGCACCAATTGCCGGAGAGCGCACAACGACCTCCGGCCTCCATGAACGCTGGCCTGGGGTTGACGGTTGGGGATGTCTGTTACTTTGGCAGAAGCAGGCGTGAGATGCTTCTCTAAATCAGAAGGGGGCAAGGCCCCCCTACACCACGGCGTGGCCGCCTATTGATCAAGAGGCGGCCCCCACCCCACATGAAGAGACCAAAAAACAAATGTCTCTGAACTACTCAATCAAATTTAAAACTAAGAATATTTAAATTATTGCATTCTGATTAAAGACACTGATTACTGTATTATGGTTATGTTTTTAGAACGAAGTTTCTTAGAAGGCGTTGCGGAGGGGTACCCTAGCCGGTAAAAATTTTATGTACTTATTTATGGTCTATGTATGATGGCTATACAGTGTCTAATGGCGCGTTTACACGCTGGCGTTCAAACCGACATTCAACGAGCACATTCAACGACGCAAGCGTGTGAACAGGCTGTTTGTGCATGCCTGCGTGAATGTGATCGCGCTTGGCGCCGATCGGGACGACTAACGCCTGCGTTCACACGCTCGCGTTCAAACCGACATTCAACGACGCAAGCATGTGAACAGGCTGTTTGTGCATGCTTGCGTGAATGTGCACGCGCTTGGCGCCGATCGGGACGACTGTCGGTTTTTTGACACACTTCAAAGGGTGAATGTGCTTGTGTGCCTGTTTACACACATACACACACGCTCTCGGCCGCGTTAGTATAGTTTTCATCTTCGTGGCATACAGACGACGTAACGATCGAAATTAATTTTGGACGACACCAAATATATCGGAGTGGTCTGAACCTTTATCATGCATGAATCGAAAGCAAAAGAAGACTTCAGAAAGATGTTTCTGAACTATTCTTTTAGTAAGAATAAATATTGTTTATCAGGGCCCAAAAAAATATGAAACAAAATAGTGCCAATTCTTAGGATTAAAGTTAGTATTGATTGATTGACGATTAGAGAATTGTAACTAATCGCATATCAATGATGTGCAGTAAATAAAATAGATTTATGTATGCCTTAAAACAGTTACGAAACACATTTAATGAAGAAGCCGCCCCCAATGCTTATCATGGTTAATTATGTTCATGTTTATTAGAAATAATAAAAAATTATATTCAAAAGTTAGCGAGGATAGTAAATTCATTCAAAGAGATCCCACTAAAGTAAGAAACGAATTATGTAAAAGCACTCTTCGATGTAAAAATAGTTATAACGCATGTCAAATAAAAAAATCAAATTTAAAGTTACTTGAAAAGTGTTTTTACACCATAAATGATTTTTTTATTGTAAAACCTAATAGTTTTAAGTAAAATTTCGCATGCATAATTATGTCGGGCTGTTTTTTTTTTTCAATAAAAATAGATCAAGGCCAAAGCAGTAGCTCCCACGAGATCTACATCTACATCGTCTCCCATGTTTGCACTGACTACCATGTCCACAGAACACTAATACCCTACGGACCATGCCTGCAAGTGTGTGAAACAGGGCTGCCAGAGTGTAAATTGGATACAAAATTGGTATAATATCGGTTATCTTTTGTACCCTGTTTGTATAGTAGATTGCATTGCATAATTGGATACAATGTCATTGCTGATGTTATAGCGTAAAAAGTACTGTGGAGGAACGGGTGGTATGTCCCTCCATCACAAAGGGAGGATCCTCCGACCAGGCGAGGTGATCATGCCTGGCGGGCCGCGGCCCAACGGTTGATGTTGGGAAGTAGTATATATACTAATCGACGCGAGAACTCTCATAGCGCGATGCAGGATTAGTAGGTTGTAGATGTTTCTTGTTGCTGTATGTGGAAGTCGCCACAGTACGTACATACACATAGAGATACTTAAAACAAATCATGTCTGTGATAAACTGTTAAATCCTTATACGTTAAAGTTAAAACACCTTTTACTAAAATCCCCAAAGAGTGACGTTCTATAGTTGTACAACACTGATTTTGTATAATAGTACATGATTTTGTATAATTTCCGAGTCTTAGCGGTATAAAATAAGTTGTCTTTACTGGCAGCCCTGGTGTGAAAAGCAGGCTGCCCGCCGAGCTGCGTGCCATGCTGCTTGCCAGGCTGCACGGCGTGCGTGTAAACGTACCATAATGTATAGTCTACGTGATGACTGTTATTGTGATATTGCGTGTGTGTGTGTGTGTGTGTGAGGATGTGTGTGTGAGGATGTGTGTGTGAGGATGTGTGTGTGATGTATATCCGTCGTCCATTATTTTTTTTATACCTCGAATAGAACTTGATGGTACGTTTACACGCACGCCGTGCAGCCTGGCAAGCAGCATGGCACGCAGCTCGGCGCGCAGCCTGCCACGCAGCGTGCCACGCAAGCTTTTCACACCAGGGCTGCCAGTAAAGACAACTTATTTTATACCGCTAAGACTCGGAAATCATACAAAATCATGTACTATTATACAAAATCAGTGTTGTACAACTTTAGAACGTCACTCTTTGGGGATTTTAGTAAAAGGTGTTTTAACTTTAACGTATAAGGATTTAACAGTTTTTCACAGACATGATTTGTTTTAAGTATCTCTATGTGTATGTACGTACTTTTTACGCTATAACATCAGCAATGACATTGAATCCAATTATGCAATGCAATCTACTATACAAACAGGATACAAAAGATAACTGATATTATACCAATTTTGTATCCAATTTACAATCTGGCAGCCCTGTTTCACACACTTGCAAGCATGGTCCGTAGGGTATTATGGTACGTTTACACGCACGCCGTGCAGCCTGGCAAGCAGCATGGCACGCAGCTCGGCGGGCAGCCTGCCACGCAGCGTGCCACGCAAGCTTTTCACACCAGGGCTGCCAGTAAAGACAACTTATTTTATACCGCTAAGACTCGGAAATTATACAAAATCATGTACTATTATACAAAATCAGTGTTGTACAACTATAGAACGTCACTCTTTGGGGATTTTAGTAAAAGGTGTTTTAACTTTAACGTATAAGGATTTAACAGTTTATCACAGACATGATTTGTTTTAAGTATCTCTATGTGTATGTACGTACTTTTTACGCTATAACATCAGCAATGACATTGTATCCAATTATGCAATGCAATCTACTATACAAACAGGATACAAAAGATAACCGATATTATACCAATTTTGTATCCAATTTACACTCTGGCAGCCCTGTTTCACACACTTGCAGGCATGGTCCGTAGGGTATTAGTGTTCTGTGGACATGGTAGTCAGTGCAAACATGGGAGACGATGTAGACGTAGATCTCGTGGGAGCTACTGCTTTGGCCTTGATCTATTTTTATTGAAAAACAAAAACAGCCCGACATAATTATGCATGCGAAATTTTACTTAAACCTATTAGGTTTTACAATTAAAAAATCATTTATGGTGTAAAAACACTTTTCAAGTAGCCAAAACTTTAAATTTGATTTTTTTATTTGACATGCGTTATAACTATTTTTACATCGAAGAGTGCTTTTACATAATTCGTTTCTTACTTTAGTGGGATCTCTTTGAATGAATTTACTATCCTCGCTAACTTTTGAATATAATTTTTTATTATTTCTAATAAACATGAACATAATTAACCATGATAAGCATTGGGGGCGGCTTCTTCATTAAATGTGTTTCGTAACTGTTTTAAGGCATACATAAATCTATTTTATTTACTGCACATCATTGATATGCGATTAGTTACAATTCTCTAATCGTCAATCAATCAATACTAACTTTAATCCTAAGAATTGGCACTATTTTGTTTCATATTTTTTTGGGCCCTGATAAACAATATTTATTTTTACTAAAAGAATAGTTCAGAAACATCTTTCGGAAGTCTTCTTTTGCTTTCGATTCATGCATGATAAAGGTTCAGACCACTCCGATATATTTGGTGTCGTCAAAAATTAATTTCGATCGTTACGTCGTCTGTATGCCACGAAGATGAAAACTATACTAACGCAGCCGAGAGCGTGTGTGTGTGTGTGTAAACAGGCACACAAGCACATTCACCCTTTGAAGTGTGTCAAAAAACCGACAGTCGTCCCGATCGGCGCCAAGCGCGTGCACATTCACGCAAGCATGCACAAACAGCCTGTTCACATGCTTGCGTCGTTGAATGTCGGTTTGAACGCGAGCGTGTGAACGCAGGCGTTAGTCGTCCCGATCGGCGCCAAGCGCGATCACATTCACGCAGGCATGCACAAACAGCCTGTTCACACGCTTGCGTCGTTGAATGTGCTCGTTGAATGTCGGTTTGAACGCCAGCGTGTAAACGCGCCATTAGTGTTTTGTGGACATGGTAGTCAGTGCAAACATGGGAGACGATGTAGACGTAGATCTCGTGGGAGCTACTGCTTTGGGCTTGCTCTATTTTTATTGAAAAAAAAAACAGCCCGACATAATTATGCATGCGAAATTTTACTTAAAACTATTAGGTTTTACAATAAAAAAATCATTTATGGTGTAAAAACACTTTTGAAGTAGCCAAAACTTTAAATTAGATTTTTTTATTTGACATGCGTTATAACTATTTTTACATCGAAGAGTGCTTTTACATAATTCGTTTCTTTCTTTAGTGGGATCTCTTTGAATGAATTTACTATCCTCTCTAACTTTTGAATATAATTTTTTATTATTTCTAATAAACATGAATATAATTAACCATGATAAGCATGGGGGGGTTTTAAGGCATACATAAATCTATTTTATTTACTGCACATCATTGATATGCGATTAGTTACAATTCTCTAATCGTCAATCAATCAATACTAACTTTAATCCTAAGAATTGGCACTATTTTGTTTCATATTTTTTTGGGCCCTGATAAACAATATTTATTTTTCCTAAAAGAATAGTTCAGAAACATCTTTCTGAAGTCTTCTTTTGCTTTGGATTCATGCATGATACAGGTTCAGACCACTCCGATATATTTGGTGTCGTCAAAAATTTATTTCGATCGTTACGTCGTCTGTATGCCACGAAGATGAAAACTATACTAACGCAGTCGAGAGCGTGTGTGTGTGTGTGTAATCAGGCACACAAGCACATTCACCCTTTGAAGTGTGTCAAAAAACCGACAGTCGTCCCGATCGGCGCCAAGCGCGTGCACATTCACGCAAGCATGCACAAACACCCTGTTCACATGCTTGCGTCGTTGAATGTCGGTTTGAACGCGAGCGTGTGAACGCAGGCGTTAGTCGTCCCGATCGGCGGCAAGCGCGATCACATTCACGCAGGCATGCACAAGCAGCCTGTTCACATGCTTGCGTCGTTGAATGTGCTCGTTGAATGTCGGTTTGAACGCCAGCGTGTAAACGCGCCATGAAATTAATATTTTTATAATAAGGAACTTCATTCCTATCTGGTGTCCCACGACACCACACAGTTGTTTTTTTATTATACGTTTAGCCTTAACGATGGCGGCGGCTCTGACGTCGCCTCCGATTCCAATTCAAATATTATAGAATACAAATAAAATTATAATTATTAAGCATGAAATTGTTCATCTAGAAAATAATAATAATGATTATAGATGCAATTATAACTGCTAAGCATAATTATATATTATTCAATAGTAATGTCCACAATTAATACCAGTTTCTAATAGACTATAATTATAGATTTAAGTTTTGTCATCAAAATATTTTTGAATTGAGTAATAACATTTAGTTATAAGAAGTTCACAAAGTTGTTTATTAAATTTGGCATGCTCCTTTATGTCCTGAATTAATACCGGCAACGTATTGTAAATGTTAGTTACTTTGCAGAACATGCTCTTATCATCTAGACAAGACGAGCCGAACTATGTAGTAACTACTAATCCAATGCAAATTAGTATATATACAACTTCCCAACGGCCGTGGGGCCGCGGTCCACCAGGCATGATCACCTAGCCTGGGAGGATCCTCCCTTTGTGTTGGAGGGACATTACACCCAGTGTAAGTAAGTAGGTACCTTCACAATTATTGTTACTTTAATTATTTTTTCCTTCCTTTTAAAACCTATTTTGCCTTAGAAATAATTCACCACTGACCTTTTGTATCTATTATGGTTTTAAACCTGAGCGCAACAAGTATCTTCCCAGTTTTATGTCTAATAGATAGTACAAATCAGGGGCTCCTATGAGTCTTGGGACATTTGCATTAACATCCCAAATGGTGCTTATTGACAAAATTTGTAAACCACTAAAGAAAATGCATATCTGCTCAGTAAATCGTTACAATTATAAATAATATAAAATTTAATTTAAAGAATCCAAAAGGCCCAGCATGCGCCACAGTAGCATACACTTTACAATGACCCAATTGGTAAATACTATTGGCCTAATTAAAGGAATAAAATACAAGTGTGGTAGTTTCAAAATTATTTTTAATTACACTACCTACTTTTTATACTAAATCTAAAATTTACTCTTCAACTTCCCATGGCTTCTCAGGTCTATGTTTATCCCAAGGAGAAGGTTTTTTATAAATCTCTGGTTCTTCTAGTTTAATTCCACCATTGATAACTTCTTTAAGAAATCTGTCTACTTTGCCACCTTCCACTGGCTTTATATCACAATATATCTCTGAAATACCACTTTCTAAACACCTCTGAGCAAAAACCCTTCCTAAATTAATATATGCAGAGGTATCTTTGATGCTATATAACTGTTTGCGAAGAGCCCATTCTGATGTTTTTGCTTCAATAACTGGTCCTTTAATGTAATGGACGACTTGGGCAGTAACTGTGCGATTACTTGAAATCAGTGACAACCTGGAATAATGAAAATTTCTTTAATAAATCAAACAGTAAAAAGGAATGTATAAAAAATAAAAGTATAATTTAAAATTTTTTAATTGCCTCATTGACTCAAAAATCCCTTCAATGAAGAATTTAGAAGAAGCTGATGATCCTCAAGTGGCTGAACAGATTTTCTTAACTTATAGGTAAGGAATGTAAGTGTCATTCAAGTCACCTTCCAAACAAAAAAACACTAAATAAAAATTGATCAACCAGACAGACACACAGATACAGATGTTAAACTTAGAACATCCTTTTTGCATGGCAGGTTAAAAATAATGTCTTATGATCATAGGTTTTATAATCTATAATACTCTGCGACATCTTACAAAGCACTATCTATCGTATATATATAGTAGAGATCGCTCTTAGCTATAAGACTGCCCATTGTACATAACATTAATATTAAGATCAATCACTGTAGTTCAATGTATTATGGTGTACAATAAAGAATATTCTATTCTATTCTACTATGTCTAGACTCACTGGACTAGTATATTGGTATAGTGGTTAGTGGCCCTGACTGCTGAGCCAGAGGTCTTGGGTTCGATTCCCACCTACACATGATTGTGTGATGAGCCCGATCATTTGTTCTGTCTGGGTGTAATTTATCTATACTTATAATAAATCTATAATATGTATGTATTTAGAAATATATAAGTATGTTTATCAGCAGTCTGGTTACCATAGTACGGGCTCTGCCTAGTTTGGGATCAGACGGGTCGTGTGTGAGATAGGTCAAGTTAAAAAAAAAACAACACAATACTATTATGATCTGATTTTTTTTTAATACATGCAAAGATTGTAAAGTCAACCAGACCAGTAGGCACTTTGTTTTTTAATGCAATTAATTCTTTACTGAAATTTATGTCAAGGCCTGTATGGGTTACAGTAACATATTGCAAATACAAGACTGGGCGATATTAAATCTGTTCATCCTGTAAAGTCTAAATAGGTACAGGTATTTTCTTTCAGTATGATCCAATTACGAGGCATGCATGGGCATAACACTAGTTTAATATTTTCATAAGCTGTTCCTAATAGTAAGTACAGTTTGTACCATATATTAATATGTATATTATTACTACTCTCTATTATTAAATGTTGAATACAAACTTGTGCCAGAATTTCCGTCCAGGTTTATCAAGATGATATCCATCAGGTTTACGGGCTATCCGTATTCGTTCTAAATTCCGAGGATTTCTGTTTACAAATTCGGCAGAAGCAGTGGAATTATGTCTGGACAATATTTGAACTGTTAATGGTCTTCTTAGATAATTCATGATTTAGTTTTCTCTCTATTACTATAACTAACACCTTTTGCTTGAACAGCTTGAACTTTTTTTTAAATTGTCAAATGTCAGTAATGACAGCAATATTGTCAGTTGTCAGTTCAGCAAGTTCAGATTCAGTGACGTCATCATACTTTTTTTATGGGAAGCATAAGTTAAAAGTGAGTAAAACCAAAATATACGAATTTGAGGAAAAAGATTAAAAACACAATGATGATAACAAAAAAAGTTTATCAAAATGGAAAGAAACAATGAAAGTAACACTAAAAAAATTCTGAAATCTTAAACATAAATCGGTCACCCACTTCCGTCAACATCCACAGCAGACAGGAGCTCTGCCAGACATCACAATACTGATTGTCATGAAAAGAGGGATGTCTGGCAGAGCTCCTATCTCTAAATGTTCAGAAGTTGAGTGGGCCGGACGGCATACCAGGGGTTGTGCTCAAACATAGTGTTCTGTTTTCGGGGAAGACTGCCCTTGAGCGGGTGCTCAAGGGCCAAAAAAGGCGACAGATCAGACCCATCGAATTATAGGGTTATAGCTATCACCTCTCTTCTCTTCAAGGTGGTAGAGGGTGTAATTAACATGAAGCTCCTAGAGTACGAAGCTGCTTTTGCTGCATATCAATGATATGTTGTCTATTGATGATATCCATTACTATACAGATGACAGCACCTGGACTACTTATTACACGGGACGTCCTAACATTCCTGGTTCAGTTGTGTTAGAGAGTCGCGAACAACATGTGTCAAAATCGAGAGCAGTCTAGCCAGGGTCTCTCAGTGGGGTCAGAAAAATCTGATCAAGTTCAACTCCACCAAAACACAAATCTGCGCGTTCACTGCCAAAAAAAATACCAGTTACTGTGACCCCAAAGTTCCAAGACATGGCTCTTACAATCGCCGAGAGTATTGGGATTCTCGGTATCAACATTTCCAGCGACGTCCAGTTTCGGCTTGGAAGGCAATTGCTTTCCTTCCAAGTTGAAAGCTGGCATCAAAAAAACTTGAAGCGCTTAATAGAACGAAGTGATACTTCACTCCGGGGCACAGACTTATAATATACAAATCACAAGTCCATCCCATATGGAGTACTGCTGTCATCTCGGGGCGGAGGCAAATGTATGCGAGCTTGGGCTTTTGACTCGGTCCAAAAACGTGCTGTTAGAATCGTCAGCGATCCCAAACCCACAAGCGATATTGAACCCTAACGAGACTCTTTGTCTCTCTGTGCGTTTTATACCGCTTATATAATGGGTTGTGCTCTGAGAAATTCTTTGACATGATGCCCACGGCTGCATTTTACCAACACATAAATGGTCTCACACAGTACGGTTCCTCCCGCGAATGGCCTTGGAACGAGCTTCCTACCGAGGTTTTCCTAAGGGACTACTGTATGGTTTCTTTCAAGAAAGGAGTGTATAGGTTTTTAAAGCACGCATGTGAGTCCTATTTGATTACAACCATCCATAGGTTCGTTTGCTTGTTTGCTACTAACGTAGTATAAAAAAAGTCGCTTATGCACAAACTACCTTAAAATTTCATCTTCATAGATCAAGTGGTTTTCTAAATTTCGTGATTAGTCAGTAGACGAGTGAGTGAGTGTGTGAGTATCCTTTTGTTTTGTGATAAGTGTTAAAGTCTTCTAAGATCATAAGCTCTGCAGAGAGGTGCTGATCGAGAACTTTATCACTAACAATTAGCGCTAACAATTTTATGGAAATTCGTGATTTTTAATACCAAAATCTTAGTTTAAACTGAAAAATGTTACTTGAAAATTGACGATAAAACTAATATTTCGAATGAGGGAGATCTAACATGATTGAAAAGTTTCAATACAAGTATTTAATACCAAGGATGTTGATGGAATGTCCAGATTTTTCTGAAAATGTCTTTATAAAAAAAATGAAATAACCAAATTATTGAAATTTACTTAAAAATTCACGATGACTGACAATTTTTTTTTTTCAAGCATAATCAACTATTTGTCAACTACACATAACGCTACTAAAATTTTACCACACCTTTCTGTAACACTATAATAGATTATACACCTTCATTTTTACGTTATTTATTTATCTTAACATCTCGCAAACTTATTAGAAATCAAAATCATAATCAAATGTTTCCCAAAGACCCTTCTAATTTCTTTTTAAAAGCGGAAAGATTCATTATTGTCGAAAACAAAATATTTATTGTGTAACAGTTTTGGATAAATACTCGAGTATAAATAGATAAATATGGATATTTATCCATTTTGAGTATTTATCCGGTTGAAATCCCATCACTACTTTCCGCTCATCTTTTACGGGCGTTACGGCATACTGTTACAAAGGTTGTCTAATCCTGCTATTAATATGCTTAAGGCTTTCTCTATAAGACAACCTTTGGGTGAGACGTACAAAAAACTAAGTAGTTGCATTTCAAATATGTATGTTGATAATAGGTTTTTCAAATTAAACATAAACCAGTCGTCGAAGTTTATCAGTTAAATTACTTTACAAATCATAAATGTTTTTAAATTAGGTAATATGTCTAGAAGATTAGGTATCATAACCTTAATAAATCTTAGAACAAAAAGCATTTTTTATAGGTAATGTAAATAAACAATATCGGTACGTAGTATGTACCGATATTGTCACTAAATTTATCCTGTGTAGGTAGGGTAGGGAGGCCGAGTAGTCGTCGACGTCGCTACAGATGATACATCGTTATAAATTCGATGCATTATTGGTTAGATCAGGAATGAAAACGCTTGAAAACGTCATAATGAGTATCATTCTAGGTCAGTATGAAACTATAATTTATTATTCATAGATACACTTAATTCTATTAATAATGAAAAACTTGAAATAAACATTCGATTGTGTATGAATCGCGTAGCTACGCGTAGCGTTGACCAAGTACAACACTACTCTTTGACAATATTAAAAAAATGACGTGCATGCATTACACTTGTATTCCTAATTTACTACTAACCCACCCACACCTTTAGTTTTGATAAGATAAAAATTAGTTTGAATTTCTTCTGTGCACCTATTGTTATTATAATTATTACTGTCCTCGGATATGTAGCGGTCGTCACAGTTTGCGCTCTATGGCCTCTTCTCGGCGCCAGTTGTTTTGTGAAGTTGTGTGATTGTGGACGGGCGTGAGCGTGCGGGACAGTTACATGTTTTGTAATTAATTTGTACGCCCACTCGGTGGTTGACTGAGGTGGTTGCTCAGTGTGAGTGATGGTAATAGGTCGAAGGTAAAGTGTGAATTTTTGGTAAAATGTCCTTGCAAAAGAGTGTAAAAAGTGCAGGTGGAGATAGGAGTGACCTAGGTGATACAACATCGATATGCTCCTCGGTGACGACGCAGCCAGACAGGCACGGCTTCTTTGGAGGTGCTCAATACAGTCCAGAGCCGTAAGTACATATCACGAATATCTACTAATGATTCCAACCTGTTTTGTCGTGTGTTCAAGTTTGTTGATATTGTTTATCTTATATATTATTATACTTATTTTATTTCAGTGAATATCATTGTTTTCTATTGTTTTGGATTATTACTATATTTGTTAAATGATTGACTTATGATTTACCATGTATTTTATTAATGTGATTTTTAGTTGATCTGCTGATTGTTTACTAAATTAATGTAGCATAGTAAGAACAATAATATTGAAATCTTGTTTTCTATTTACATATTGTTCCCATTTGGTAAATATTAATCAAGTAAAATCTTATTTATTTTTCTTTTTATGTACTTATATTCATCAAAAACACAATACAGATACAATTCAGATGTATATTGCTTTTCTTAAATATTGTTACAAACATATTACTAGCATACCCCGCGGATTCACCTGCGTATGTCTCAATCACGTAGGAATATTGGATAAAAAGTAGCCTATATGTTAATCCAGGTCTCCAACTATGTACATACCAAGTTTCATTGCAATCGGTTCAGTAGTTTTGGCGTGAAAGAGTAACAAACATCCATACATACATACTTCCATACATCCTCACAAACTTTCATGTTTATAATATTAGTAGGATACCATAATATTATACATACATTTCTCAGCAAAGCCCTGTAAACTCGCTATTGCTCACGCCCCACTATCAATTACTAGTGACTAAATATTAAGGTGACTCATAAAATATATTCAATAATCTATATTATTAATATTTTAAATCTGTAGAGTTTGTTTGTTTGATCATGGTAGTGTTTTTAATATGGGGCAATAGTTCAGAGGTTCAGAAGTTATTCATTGCTTAAAAAAGATGCATAAGATCAATATGTGATATTGCTCCAGACGTATCATGTCGCCCTTATTTCAAAGAATGAAAAATACTCCCTTTGGCCTGCCTTTATATATTAGAGGTAGGAAAATTTGTCAAGCAACACCCTCAGGTATTTAAATGGGCAAACTATGTTACTCGGCGTGATAATGTAAGGAACCCAGACAGGCTCGTTCTGGATATGATACCAAGAAGTAGTCTGTTGCAGAATAACTCTTACGCTATGTGCATTAAAATATATAATAAAATCCCAAATTGTATAAAGACATTACCTCTAAATAAGTTTATAACAAAACTATGTTGCTGGCTTATGCTAAACAATTTTTATTCCACTAAAGAATTTCTTACAAACAAGGAGTTGTAAGAATAATAAATGTAACTAGAGCCAAGGTAATTAACTAACTGATTTATATTTGACCTAATGAAAAATGACAATAATAATAATATAACATACTCACATTATCACATAAGTTATTTTAATAATTTGTTAAATTTTTGCATGCTATTTTCATCGCTAAATGGGCCCCTTAGATTTATATCAATTTTGTAATACCACACTTTGTTACCCCATTTAAAGCAAATAAATAATTTGAATTTGTTTATCATGTAGATTGAACTGTCTTATTTAAATCCAGTTCTAACTATTTGTTCTATTTATTATTTCAGCCCTTGATTCTGAACTGCATGTTAATGGATGAAAAATGTGTGTTGTTTCCTTTATAGAATGTCCCGCAGTTCAGCGTGCCTCTTGGCATAGGCCTCCTCTAACATTTTCCACTGGGTTCTGTCTCGTGCATTCCTTCTCCAATTGTGCCCAGCTGTGAGTTTTAGGTTGTCTTCCCATCTCGTTTGTTGGCGTCCTCTGCTTCGTTTACCGTCAATGGGGTACCAGTCGGAGACATTTGTGCTCCATTTATTATGTGGATCTCGGGTCATGTGACCAGTCCATCTCCACTTTTGTTGGTCTATTCGAGTAAGTATGTCTGCTACTTTTGTTTTTTCTCTTATTATGCTACTTCTCACTTTGTCTTGCTTCTTTATTCCTGTCATACTTCTCTCCATGGCTCTCTGGCAGCGTTCCAACTTTTCTCTGTGATGTTTGGTGAGTGATCATGTTTCGCACCCGTAAATGATGACTGGAAGTATGCAGGTATCAAAGACTTTACTTTTTGTTGACATGCTTAGCTCCTTGGATTTCATGATTTCTTTCAGTGACCAGTACCTCTTCCATCCGTTTGCTATTCGTCTGTTAATTTCTTTAGTCGTTTGGTCTTTGTGAGAAATTACTTGACCCAGGTAAATATATTCTTGGACATATTCGAGTGGTTCATTATCAATTTTTATAGCTGCTGGTTCGGAGTTCGTGAGCAATTTTGTTTTGTCTGTGTTCATTAGTAGACCAACTTTCATACTTTCCTCGTTAAGGGATTTTATCATTTCCTCGAGGGGTGTAGGACTTTCTTCAAAAAGAACTATATCGTCCGCAAACCTTAGGTGGTTCAGCTTTACACCGTGGACGTACGTTTGTTCTATAGCATTGTATAACTTTCCTCAATAAACAAATGAGGAAATTTATATACTATGTCACATCACGCAATGACCACTAAAATTAAAGTAGTCACCATATACATTACCTAATCTAGTAAACTGTAGGGAGTACTTGAAAAGTTATGTGTCTAATGTCTCAAACTATTGTACTTGTGAAACTATGGGGCAATAAATGCAATTTTGATTTTATTTGCTAATGTTTTTGTATTTAAACAAATTAGAAAATAAAATCCTACCGTATTAGTGTGAATTTTGTAGTTTTAATATTAAGACTTATCACCTTAATGTTAAAACTTGTCTAAACTGTTGCTTATGGAGTCAACCGACTCAACATCAGAATAGTTGTAGGAACCATTACGGGCCACCTGGCCCTAAACCGGCACCTATTCACCATCAATGCGACGGCCCCCCACTTTATCCTGGAGTGCTAGGGAGTGACCACACAACAAGTAAATATCCTTGTTGATGCAAGGTCACTCCTAAAAGCCTGTGAACACTCCAGGAGGCTTCTGTACATCTGGAAGGAGCAATGTTGCCTCAACTAGACAGCCTTATCGGAACGCATAATAGACCGCCTATGAGTCTAAATTCGGAAACGGTGCCCTATACCAAAACCTTAATGTTAAGCAACACCCCTTAAAATAGCTACTTACATAGTCAATGCTAGGTGCTCATAAAACCAGAATACTTAGATGGCATATGCCACCCTTGCCCTTGCCAGAATTAAAACCAGCTTATTACACACCCTTTATAAACTTCAAAGGATATAAAAAAAGACTGTGCTATTATTACTATGAGTAAAGATAATCTCAATGTGACATTCTATGTACATGTCATTCACAAGTTTCCTAGGTACTGGAACAACCACAATTTTTTACTCGGTTTATAGTTACTATTCTGCTAAGAGCCCAAAAGAGATTGCATGAAATTCGATTACATCTCATTTAATTATTTAACTAGCAACCCAGCCCGGTTTTACACGGGTAGCAGAGACATCTTCAACGATCATCAACATATTTCAATCAATTTACACAAAACACATAAGTCTTCCTCATGAATCACTCTGTCTATTAGTGAAAACCGCATGATAATCAGTTTAATAGTTTCTCAGGCAGTTTTATCGTGAACAGACAGACAGACAGATGCAGCGGGGGACTTTGTTTTATAATATGTAATCACTACATATTATAAAACAAAATCCCCCGCTACATCTACATCTGTAATAACAATAAAACACCATCAAAGGTAAAGAAAACACACTTGACTGATTCTAAGTGGAACAAGTACCTATTTCTTACAAATTTTATTTAGTCAGGAACATCTTGCAAAAAGCTATTGTGTCATATAAAATTGTATAATGTAACAAAGTATTGCTAAATTCAAAGCTTATTTTCTTTTTTTTGGTGATTTTTAATAATGGTATATTGTGTGTTATATTATATACATACAAACTATACGTATATGCAAGTATGGTTAAAATAAGCAGAGTAAGTAAGTAAGTCCTTGTATTTTTTGTTTAAGTGGGTTCTTTTTGGGAAAGCCAATACCGCAGGATCCCCTAGCCATCATCTATTTAGTTCAAGTTGAATGACGTGAACCCACTCCTAACACAAGCAATTTAGCTTAGCTGGAGGGGTTAACAAGAATACTAGTAATGTGTGACCCACGTTGCTAGTATTCTTTATAAAAAAAAAAAAAAATACCAGCTACTTTTGTAAATGTTCTATGCTTGCTCATTTCCTGTACCAATTTATTTTCGAGTAAAGATAGGATCCTAGCTAATATTATAAATGCGAAGGTGAGTTTGTTTGTTCATTTGTTTGTTAGTTAGTTACACTTTCACACCATAACTACTCAACTGATCATCCTGAAATTTTGTGAACATGCTGTCAGAGGTACAGTTAAGGACATAGGGTACCTTTCATCCGGAAAAAGTATGGTTCTTGAGGTGTTAGGTTAGGTTTACACAAGCAGTTTTCTGCAACAAATGTTGGTGGCAATAAAAGCTATTCAAGCCATCCTAACTCCCCGAAGATTCCCAGTAATCCTCTTCGAAATGATCTCCAAGAGAGACCGAGAGAGTGGCGATTCAAAGTACTAGCCCGGTATTCTACAACCCGCTGACAGTCCAACAGTACATGGGTTGCTGTTTCCTCTGCTTCTATGCAAGCTCTGAACAGTGGGCTGTCCGTAGCACCTATAGCAGAAAAGTGATTGTTAATTAAACGAGCCATGCAGAGTGATACTCCAGTTGCCGCTCGCAGCTGACGCTTGTTCAGTCGGAGTAGCATTCTCCGCAGCCGACTGTATATGGCGGTAAGTGCCGCCCTCGACTGCCCGCAGTCTTTATGGCTTGCCCATATGAAATTATGTTGATCTCTAGTGTGCTTCCTTACCAATGTCCGAATTTGACCGAAGTTTCCGAAGTTCCTGAGGTGTACCTGAATTAATTTTTTTTTGTTAAATTTCTCGGTATGGAGTTTATGTTCATGCCATTCATAGGTATAGTAAGGTAGGTACGGAAGAGCAGAGGCTCCTGGCACAGGCATTCTATATGCTTAAAAGGAGTCTCCAACAATAAATGTATTAATGTATACCTGTGCTTATGAAATAAAGTTATTATTATTATTCTCTTTATTTATTTAATATACATATAAATTACATTTTTAAATACATTTACAATATAAAAAAAATACAAATATATTTAAAAAAATTAAAAAATAGTGTACCACCGGTATCGGGTACAGGGACCAAGCTACCGGTGGTTAGGGTTCCAGAGACAGAAACCTCCTCACTATGTGTGCCGTGTCAAGAAGGACTGCCTTCTGCATTAGGCTCTTAATCCAGCTGCCTAACGTGAGCCTCTGAAGGTGTTGGTCGAGGCTCTTAGCAATTAAGAGCTTAGTATTATTATTATTATCATTGATAAAATCTACATTCATGCAAGCAAAGGCTAGTACCAGATAAAGTATTCAATGTAACTGTGTTTATCAATTTCAAATCAGAATTTTACTCTCTACATATCTTACACTTTATCTATCAATATTATTGATGTGATTTATCAACAAACATTACACAATCTAGACAAACTGAGATGAGATTGAGCATTGGTTGTTCCCCATCAATAATTTTTTAATCAAACTATATTTAAAGCCAACATTTTTTATTGCATGTAGAAAGATTTATTGCATATTGTAACATATTATGTATGATTGGTTATAAAATTAAAAGAATAAGATTAACACATTCTTTTGTTGGTAAAACACTTGTTTTACACTACAAACATTATGTTATAAATAATGATGACTACAAGAATATTACATATAAATAATATTAATATTTGTACAATGATTGTATTTCTGTTATAAATTATTAACAGTACCATTAACTTCAGTCAGGTTTTTGAGTGTAAACACTCCTTTCAATATTTTTACTCAATACTTTTATTGAATAAATATAAATGCTTGTTCTGTGGCAAACAATTTATTCAATGTAAATCCATTTTTCCAACAACCTCGAAACTACAGTATAAGGATTATGTCAAACCGATTTAAGCACAAGATGTTTCTACATCCACTGCCCCGCGACGCGTATACCCACTGCCCCACAACCGGCCGGTCCTGGCATTTGGCATTTTGGAGAAGAGTATGTTCTTCTTTTGAGAGTGTGCGGCATTATGGCGGATGCTCTTTCTCATTTTGGAGCTGCAAGGAAGCAGTTGCCTGTTTCTACCCTTTTAGTCTCGAACAGTTCTTATTCCTATCTAGGTCCATCCAAAGAGTCCCGAGACGAGTACCGAAAGTTTGTACACCGCGGCTAGTTCACTAGTGGCTCGAATGGGCGTACTCTCGCCTCGACAGTACGTTGAACAAAAGCAATTACGTCTCCCAGAAAGGAAAAGAAAAGGTGCTACCGTATACATTACAGAGCATTTGTCGTGTAACCCTTTTGCCGCTCCAAATATCTCTACCACATACCGCAAGATCTTTTTATTTTTATTAAAGGATACATTACATTCTATTTTATCACTACATATTATAAAACAAAGTCCCCCGCCGCGTCGGTCTGTCTGTCTGTTCGCGATAAACTGAAAAACTACTGACCGGATTTTCATGCGGTTTTCACTAATAGACAGAGTGATTTATGAGTTTAGCTGTGTAATTTGTACCCGTGTGAAGCCGGGACGGGTTGCTAGTATAACCATAAAACAAGAACTTCAATTTCCATTCAGTGCAAATATTTGTACGCTAGGTCTAGACAGCAATGTGTAATAAGTCCTAAAATATTATTATATTTATTATTATTAACTAAGCTTAATATGTGACATTTTTGCCGGGGTCTTATGGAGCTCACGATAAATGACGACTAGTAAACCTACAAACAAATACGGAAATGATTGAATCCACAACCTTAGTTCACATACAGAGGCCGCGGTCGGGCTGAAACAAACCACTGGTTATGGCCACAGATAATAATAATAATATACCTATGTTGAAAAATAACGTAAGCATTGAGACCTGTATGAAAACAAGCGTGCCGTGTTTTAAGTACCTACTGTGACGTCATTTAGTGATATAACGACACCGATCATTGATTCCAACCCCTAAAATGAAATGAAATTTTACTTTCACATATGGATCATTTGGAATGTTAAGAAATTACGAAATGTTGACAATATCTAGGTTTACACCTTTTTTTTTTTTTTTTTTATCTTTATTGACCAAAACGTTTACAATATATTATTATTAAAAACTAAGCCACTCGCTTAAACCACGTAGGTTTAATTTAATCTATCTAAATTATAAATTGTACAAATTATCTTGTCTATTTCCGAAATCGATTATCAACAATCGATTTATGCTGTGATAAATGAACAGACAACAGTTAATTAATGGCTTAATTGTTCGGAGGAACGATAAAAGCAGCTGGAATCGATAGTTTCGGTATCATCGTTTTGAAATACATGAACCGCTCGAAGTACGATCCGCAATCTATGGATATAACACACTATCAATAGGTACCTCCTTTTATTTTCTTCAAATTTAAAATTAGATTGAATGCTTACTAATATATATATATAAGTACGAATGCGAGTCTGCTACGCTTTCACGTCTTAATTTCTGAACCGATCAACATTTGGATATGAACATTGGACATTGGGTACCTCTCTATCATCCAGTAAAGAAATTGTTCCCGAGGGGTAGTGAATTGATTGCCAAAATCTACTTCAACGCAAGCGAGGCCGCAGGAAAAGCTAGTTTGCTATTGTAAAATGATATTTTGGCATTTTAGGAATTTTCAAATAACATGCATAATATAAATACGATGTCGTTCGAACGCGGACTAAGAGTAAATAGTCGGACGAGGCTATTTACACCTGTATTCATAACGCAAACTTAGTTATCAGTTATCTATGTATATGTATAAGTATCTAACACTAGCCGTCCCCGCAATTTCACCTGCGTTTATGGTCACTGCTTTGCTCCTATTGGTCGTAGCGTGATATTATATAGCCTATAGCCTTAAGCCTTCCTCGATAAATGGGCTATCTAACACTAAATAATTTTTCAATTTGAACTAGGTGTTCCTGATATAACAAACAAACAAACTCTTCAGCTTTATAATATTAGTATAGATAAGAATAGAGTTTAACTCATTAAAACACTCCATGGCCAATTATTTTTGTTTTTATAAGTATAGTTGGTGTAATTATGCAACACCAAATTAATTAATTTCAAATGTTTTCTCTAGAAAATGCATTACATTATATTTATTAGGCCAGATGTACATTTCAATACACACAATCACATGGTTTAGCAATGTGGGTAGAACCTGGAACGTCAGATAGTCAAAGACTCCGTTCAGACTTGATGGTCATGCTGGCATACTATTTCGACTGCCATGTCGACGACATCTTAGAAATTGGAGTTGAGACCTTTAACTACTAACAAAAACTAAAATAAACTAACAGCCTTTAAAATTAAAAGACTAGAAATTTGCTATTATCATTTAATTAATCTCGTTATTCTCAGTAATAAATGCAATATTTTGTTTATTTTTTGGGAGTGAAATATGGTAGTTCTATTCACGTTCCATACCTTCAGTTCTCGAATTTTCATTTGATGCGTTTATGACTTTTAGCGTAAGTTTCTGCAGTTATATGTAAAAGTTTCATCTTTCTGAAGTTTTGAGACTCCTTCGCCCGCAATCTACAATCTCTATTCGCAGAAACATACGCAAAGTAATGCATTGCAAAGGAAAGGAAGCCGGCAGTATTTCTCAACTTCCCAGATATTGTGTGTCGGTCTGTTGTAACTGAACATAATTATGTAGTACTGTCATTTTTTGTACACACATAACGAACCTGTATGTAACAATAAAGAAAATTACTAAAAAATCTCGTTACATGTTAACTGTCTCACGGAATGAAGTCAGTTTATACTGAAATACCTGTCAAAGAAAGTAAATGTTACACAACCAGATAACAGTGCCTATATTAATTGAATAAGGATACACCCGCATTGCAATGAGTAGTGTGTATATGTGTGCGTACTATCTATGGTTGCCATCAAAATAAATCTAGAGTTTGTTTTTTTTGGTGGACACTCTAATCTCTGGAGCCACAAATCTGATTTGAAAATTATTTCTCACATTTTATTGCCAAATGTTTGAGGATAGGCTTTTTAACATCAAACTACCCTTAGGAGCAGACCAGTGAAGGTGAAATTATGAATAGGATTTCTTACAATTTTGGCGAAATTTACGTAACAATGTTTTCATAAGATTCATTCATTTTATCATCACGTTTATATCCCCAAAGGGCAAGCACAACATTTGGCCTGATATATTATTCGTCCTCGTCGTAATAGAGAAAGCTTATTGCTGTCTACCCAGTACGTTTTCATACTCCGTGTTGCCACGAAATTCCGAGAATTTCTACCAATCGAAACATAGGCGCCCACTGATGTCACCAAAGTCTGGATAAGGCTGTGTTATTTAGAAATATTTAATCAATTGTTATAAGATGACACACTAGCACCCAAAGAGACACATGGTAATCATTAGAATGTCCATTCTGTCGTGTGCGCCTTGCTCGACCAAAAACCTGACCTGGCTTACAAATCCACATCAAATTTCGGTCTCGGCTTAGATATAAAATGTAGTGTATGGCTATGGTTATAGATATCTTGCTCTATTCTTCCGTAATTAACTAAAATCGCTTCTTGTACTGTGTAAAGACGACTAGAGAAGTTTCCTGATTGTTGCTTTAACCCGCCCAATAACATCGATCGATCGGATGCGCGACTGTGTCTCGATTGTATGACATGTATCTAATTGTGTTTTACTCCAGGTAGGGCACCTTTCTCTCGTATTTACTTAAAATCGCTTTACTGATTTTATGATCTTATATAATTAAATTAATCTTCTACTTTATTCTTTACTGATCATGCTTTCTCAGAAATTATATATATATCAATTACTCGGTGTAATTAGATTGTACAATGTAGAAGCTGTGTTTTCGAAAGTGAAGATGAATGTTGATGTTGGTTTTCGACGGTTGCTCGTTTTTATTTGACATTCTACTAGATCTTTATATAGTTATTTATGTAATAAATTGACAGTAACTTCTTAAGGCAGATTTTTTTCCAATAATAGTTCTCGTTCAAATCCTAATTTCATAAACGTGGAAGATATTGAACGTTATGAATGCTGTCTTTGGAGCTTAATGCTTTACACACCGGCTAAATTCAAGAATTAATTTCTAAATAATAATACAAATATGTAGTAAGGTTTTAAACAGCCACACAGTCAGCCCAATTGAGCGGTGGCCTTTTTTAGGCCGCGTCCTGGACTTGTAACGGCAGCGGAGCGGAGTCAGTAGCGGGGCCTGTTAATTGTAAGGAACCGTTGCCCCATCGTTAATGGTGAAACCTTCCGGCTGTAAGTATTATAGAATGTCTATAAACATTATTGGCGACATTATCACCGTCCATAAAGAGCTGTTCAAATTTAAATTCATTTATTCAATTAAGACACTAAGTGACATTTATGAACGTTAAATTGAAGCTAGAGTTAAAATCATAGATCGGCGCAAACAGACGCCACAGCATGTGTTGGATTGTCGAAGTAAATTAGGTGAAAACACCAAAATCTACTGCCTGCTTGTGTCGATCTCTAACTTCCAGTTTCCAAAATGCGTAGAGCCTTATGAGAAGAATACTGGCAAAGAAACTCATGGCCACTCTTTTTAAAAGTCAGATCTTCAGGTACAATAGTGTTAAAGGTAAACAGGATGCAAGCTGATGCCACCTGAATTTCATTTTATTGAAATGCTCCAAAAGCTAACGTACTAAAAAATTAAAATCACTCAGTGATACCGTTGAAGGTTTGAACTTATTAAACATAGAAATCATTCAAGGTGCACATCTACCTTCATTAAGTTACAAAATCTACTGTTAAAAATAATTCGTGACTGGATTAAGAGGCTAGAGTTGCAGTTGATCGAACCAAAATAATAGTATAGGCTAAAGCATCGCTGACTAGGCCGACCAGTCACCCCAAGCAGTAGCAACCCTATTCATCAACAACCACATTTCAAATAATAGTCGTACGTCTCCTGTCGTGTACACTTCAATGAAATACAGGTATAAATGAAATAATTTACTTTAACCCATTCACACATTCCAGGGTTACTGATCCCTAGATTAAGTTCTCTATTTGTAGATGTTTTTCTACATATATCGCTGAGATTCTTGCTGGATTACCGATTTCACTCTCCGTTTAACAGACATGGAATTCTAATAAAACTAGTAACGAATCTAAAAGAGGGCTATAGGCAACATTTCTGATAGTAAATGAACAAACGATTCGATGCAGCACATAAACGTTACGAATCCTTTTGAAATATTTCGAATGAAGCTTGTGATAAGTTGAAAACTTCCGATAATTCTGAGTTGCGTGTGGTACAAGCAAGCCGTACCTAATGATTGTTGTAAAGGGAACATACACTGTTGAGAAACCGCAGTGTGATGGAACTTATTTTTTGTACTCGCCACTTTATAACGAGCAAAATCTTTCTCTGTGTGATAAGTGCTGATAGTTTGAAGCGGAACATAATTTGCTCATGTAGGTACACTACACACATGTACATGTACCTCCGAAAATAAACATCCCATTTCCACCGATCGCTTTTTGACGTGATTAACTTCTTATAAATCGATGAACGCCAGCTGCACGCACGAAAAACATGACTCATTGTCACGTTTCGCCTGAGCCGAGTATGCAAGCAAGAGCGCGGAACAAGCGATAGAGAGGCACGATCGGCCTAAGCGTTCGACTTGTGACGCGTTTATCTCTCTTCCACTGTTTTCTTATGACGTTATCACGTAAAATTATGGTCCGTAAACCGACTTTAAAGACAACCAATTTTTTTTTATGGGATAGGGGACAAACGAGCAGACGGGTCACCTCAGTCACCTGGTGGTAAGTTACTGCCGCCGACCATGGGCACCTGCAACTCGAGTCACAAATGCGTTGTCGGCCTTTAAAGTGGGAGTAGGGTAAGAGAGGGAAGAGGGGGAAAGAGGGAAGGGTTAGGGCCTCCGGTAACCTCACTCACTCGGCCAAAAACAACGCTTCAAAAGCATTGCTTCACTGCCGGTTATCTGTGAGGCCGTGGTACCACTCCGGTCGAGCCGGCCCATACGTGCCGAAGCATGGCTCTCCCACTTAAATTGGGAAAGTAGTAATTTTACATTTTTAAGTAAAAGAGAATTTTGAAAACTTAAATAATACATAGTTCTAAAACGAAACCAAACTTCCAAATTTATTGTTAATAAAAGTTTGGAAAATGTTGAAAATATGGTAAAAGCTAGTGAAAGTTTCGAAACCCCTTGATTATTCCTAATAACACTAAGTTATAACCCGATAACGGGCGATGAAATCTTCGAAGGAAAAAAAACTTGTTATTTAACTAAAGTCCTATAACGTATCATCTAAAAAAATATATTCAAGTCACTCGCAAATCGTGATATCGAGGCTACTCGTATGTTATTTATGACCTGCAGTAAGATTTCGCATGAACGAAAGGCTCTTACCATTCTTATTTAGTTTGCCCACCACTACTTTCACCTAAACGATATATTGTGATCAAAATAATGACTTTAGGAATCAATACCAACCGTTCCCTCCTTCTGGGGCGATCGAATATTTGTGTCAGTGTATCAGAACTACCTAGGAAAAATATTATTTCCGCTTTATTTTTGCTTTTGTGTTTTATTTTTAACCGTTATTCTAAAAATGTTTTAATAAATGTGACAATTCATTAACTCTTATTAATCGGTAGAGTGTAATTATACCTTTAAAGTTAAACTTTTATAATGAAAATTAATTTTATTAAAAAAGGATTAGGACGAAGCTCATAAACATATTTAGTTAGGGAGTGAACACTTGAACATTTCTGCCTATGCGTAGTCCGTATCACTTATTATCGCTTACTAATAAAATAAAATGTTTGGTAGTAATCTGAATCTATGACAACAGAAACAGACCGTTAAAAAGAAAACTTTTAGTATGATCCAATATTCTTTCCTGATTAAGGTACGAATCAGTGATTAAGTAATTTTCCCACGACTTACGTACAATGTAGTGATAGATATGAGATAGCTATGGGAAATGTAACTTCTTATCGCATGATCAGAATATTTGAAATATATAAAACGATAATATTGTGTACAAATTATTTTAAGATAACGACATTGATTAGAGTATTTACTACTCATTACTTTCTCCAGAGTTATCAAAAAAATCTAACGGGGATCTATTTGGTTTTAATCTTCTTGCCATTTTTATATTTATGGAATATAGTGATTTCTTAAAAAACCTGCACTTCTCAGTAATACCTTTCAAATCTGTACAGATGAAGCATGAAGATTTTATTTGTCATTTACTGTAATCAATGTCTAATTTTAGACACATTACGTTGTCTAACGTTCTAATATTGTGGCGCTGTGCACACATCGTAAATTCGTAAATCTATGCATCACCACTGTCGAGTCTTAAATAATATAGAATCAATTTATACTCTAGCCTGGTATATTATGTAGATTCCACTAGACATTTCACACCAGTTTCAAATTTAAAGTTAGGTTATACTTGCGTGTCATATTACCTACCTTGATATACGAGAAATCCTATTGAAGAAAATAGAGCAATGTAAAGAGACATTTAAATTTAAATTACTTGTATTGATAAACAGGCTGTCCATGCAAAAGTTATTTTGTATCGGACTGTTAACTCTTGAGCTTAATCAATGCAATAAAATAAACAATTCTTCAATCAAATAACGATCTGTATAATGGTTAAGTAAGAAGGACAACTAATATGTAGGTATAAGCGTTTTCACATCAGCAACGAAAAAATAAAATAACACAACTCATCAAATAACCATTTATTGTTAGACAACTATTCCGTCATCTATAAATTACATTTTTTGTTTAAGTTTACTTTAAGCCTGACAAGTTTATTAGCGTCAGCATACACTATATTGTTTTCATTATCAAAAGCCAATCCGAATCCGTCTTCTATTGAAAAAATCTTCTCTAAAGAAAGTGTCGGTTTTCTCACAGCATATATACCGTCTTGGAGGCAAACGTAAACATTACCATCTTTATCTGTCGTCAAACTTCTTACTACGGGATTTTCTGCGTATAAAGTAGCATTTTTCGATTCATTCTTCACAGAGTACAGACCAGTAGCATTTGTAAAGAAAATATCATTTTCATTGTCAATAACGAAATGATCTACTTTCGTATCTTCCAAATATTCGAATCTTCTTGGGTTACCATCTGTTAATATATATAGAAATTGTGTAGGAAAGATCGAAAAATATAGATATTGATTAAAGTATAAATTCCATATGTTGGTACCCTTTTGTGCATACAGTTCTGCTTTGTTGGTAGCGTAGTCGTATTTGTAAATACCATCGCTTCCACCGATGTATACTATGTGTGCTTTTTGATCAACAGTTTGGGCAAACCCGTTATTGACACCCTCTATGTTGCTGAATTCTTTGGTGTTCAAATTCAGTCTTGCAGATCTGAATTCGTCATCAATTTCTTTAATGTTATAACTAAAGTACAGGATATTAGGGCTGTAGTCTACAGCTAATGAATATGGTCTATCGAGATCTTGCTTTAGAATTTCTTCATCATAGTACTGCCCGTTTATTTTAATCCCGTTGCAGTTAGCTTCATCTACGACGACACCGGCTCGGATCGTAAGAAGACTGGATAGTATAAGAACGAGTATCATTCTGGTACCGGAACGGGACGATAGTAAAGTGAACTGTTAGGATAGGTTACTTCGATTCTTCGCTACAATGCTGAAAAAGTATGAATAGCGTATTCAATATTTGGTTATAAAGAAACTCTTTTAAACTTGTAAAAAAGCTTAATCATATTTAACACAAACACATTTCCGACACAAATTATGTATAAAGATTACAGAAGGAACTTTAGAATTTTGCTTTCTGGCAATAATGTTCTGGAATATTCCACACCAGAATTAAATTCCATACCAAAAGAAAAGGGAATGTAATATTGTATTTATATAAAAAATGCATGTTACCGGCCATGCCAGTTTTTAGTCTAATAAATGTATTAGGTATTAACATTAATTTAAAAAATAATGTCGTACAACAAGTCAGTCGCAAAAGCATCTTGATGGTATAGGAATTCTGAGGAGATCGAATATCTGCTTGAATTAAAGTGTTTCCAAGTTTAAACTCAGTTTAACAAATACAGCTTTTTGATTATTGTAAAGTAATCAATCAGTTGAGTTTAATACTTACCGTCTCTCGCAGCAGCCAAATGATAAATGAATTGATTAATAATATTAAGTAGATATAAGTTCGCAGTAATATTTAAGATTGTTAGAACCGTAGAGCTGTCAGCACCATACATTTTTATTACACTTTTTGTACATGAACTTAAAATTCTCAAGTTTAAGTTTTATTTAGAAGACTGTATGTTTTAATGCAATTAATGCAATGTAAGGTTCAGTTTAAAACACCACACAACTATTTTTTCTACTTAATACAGGTTATTCTATAACTAGCTAGGAGGACAGCGCTTCAACCACTTGTGTAAACTTTGTACTACAATTGCTATATGAAAATAAGTTATTATTATATTATTATTATTTATTATACTAAAGTTGATTATTCAATTGTGGTAAATAAATGTGAACTGTATGAACCCTTTATTTAAATCGGTGCTGTACTTGTAAAGATTAACATTGGGATTTACAAAGGGTTCCTTAAACAAACTTAAAATAAAATGAAAAAAATAAAAATGTTAAGTAAATTACAAGACGTGCTGTCCGTTAGCTCGAATTCCGAAATAGTGTCGATCACGACGGCTAATTCAACGGCCTCCGGACGAGCCCCCCGCGCGTCTCCTAACCCCCGCGATGACCCTGCTCGGGTTTGTGGGCCGTAACATACTCCTCGTGTAGGAGTATCTTTTAACATTTTCAGTAGGTATAGGTAGGACATATATAATTTATGCACGACGAATGATTCTTCTCTTAGGCCTCGTTCACGTTACACGGCTTTCTCCGTTTACGGAGAGGTGGCGCCTGAAGCGGCGCGTAAAGCGTTATCTGTCTTCCATGAACAAAAACCGCTTATGAAAACGCGGGGCGTCGCGTTAGGCGATCCGCGGTGCATAGTGCAGAGTGTGGGGATCAACAGTGTTTGTAGGCAGTCTTCTTCGCACATCTTGCAATGGAGTACGATTTTAATGATAATGTATATATACGGGAATTAACACAATCAGGAAATAGGTATTAACTATCTCTGAATTGCTTGACGTTTCGACCAGGTTGCACTGGCCGTGGTCACAGCATAAGCAGTGTTTAGGCCTTAGTCTGGATACCCGGGACTCAGGCTACACCGTCTCTTCCTATGTGCAGCCAGGTGACTCGTCGAAGATGTCATATCATGGGGAACGAAACATTCTGATTCACGACTGTGAGTGCACCTTTCTTTAGGTCTCCGTGTGACTTATGCCATTTGGTTTTCTGTTGAAGCTATAGAACATATTAAACATAACGTTAGAAAACTGATTCCGGAAATGTTGCTGCAGTAGCTCGATGCGTTGAAACCGCTGCAATAATGTGATTTTTGCTGTTCTGATTTGTGGATGAGGCACGCCAATTAGATATTGTCCAATTTCGAAGTGAGCAGGAGTGAGCGGATAGAGGTCAGAAGGATCATTTAAAATAGGAATAATTGGGCGAGTATCCTAAATTATTTAAGAAAGAAGAGAAAGAAAGAACAAATTTATTGCCTCACAGTACAGCCGCGCAATGCGCAATCAAAATAAAATGTTACTTAAACCTAGGAACACGTTTTACACACACAGTTACACACATTATAAGTTGCATTGCCATTGCACGCCCGCAGGTGTGGCAACGGGGTTAATGCTCAGCTTAATGCTGGCTGTGACGCACGCCACAACACAGCGCTGGTCTTCCGTATTAACCCCAAGTGACGCACAGAGCGAGAAGCTAAGGGCAAAAACCGTAATACCAGTGGCGGATTTACCAATAGGCTGAGTAGGCTGAAGCCTAGGGCGGCAGATTTTAGGGGCGGTGAATTTGGGAAATTCAAATTCAAAATCATTTATTCAATTAAGACACTAAGTGACATTTATGAACGTTAAATTGAAGCTAGAGTTAAAATCATAGATCGGCACAAACAGACGCCACAGCATGTACTGGATTGTCAATGTAAATTAGGTGAAAAACACCAAAATCTACTGCCTGTTTGTGTCGATCTATAACTTCCAGTTTCCAAAATTCGTAGGGCCTTATGAGAAGAATACTGGCAAAGAAACTCATGGCCACTCTTTTTAAAAGTCAGATCTTCAGGTACAATAGTGTTAGTGTTACACGAGAGGTAAACAGGATGCAAGTTGATGCCACCTGAATTTCATTTTATTGAAATGCTCCAAAAGCTAACGTACTAAAAAATAAAAATCACTCAGTGATACCGTTGAAGGTTTGAACCTATTAAACATAGAAATCATTCAAGGTGCACATTTACCTTCATTCAGTTGCAAAATCTACTGTTAAAAATAATTCGTGACTGGATTAAGAGGCTAGAGTTGCAGTTGATCGAACCAAAATAATAGTATAGGCTAAAGCATTGCTGACTAGGCCGACCAGTCACCCTAAGCAGCACCCGTTTACGAGTATGACGCATGGACCAGCCATCATCTCCTTCGCCATATCAGAGGGAAAGAAATGACCCGCCCCATGACGACGCCGCAAGCAATGACATTTTAGTGAGCATGACGAACCATAGTCGAGATACTGATAAAAATCACAAATAGTCAAATTACCATAATAATCGTCACGCATTACTTTCAACTGACAATGGTTTGTTAATAATTTAGCTCAATTATAAGACAAAGAAGTTTGTGTGTATATACCTAATGACACCTAAAGCCCAAGACTGTTTGTAGTTTAGATAATCGTTGATCGTATAGTAGGATTTCCTAATAAGGTGATTTTTTACCGTTCGCTTGAATTTATCTACAGGAAGGTCGATTACATGTATAGGAATTTTATTATAAAAACGTATACCAAGACCTTCGAACGAGTTGTGTACTTTATGTAAGCGATGATAGGTCCCAACGAGTTTAGACTTGTTTCTTGTATTAATATTGTGTATATCACTGTTTTTCTTATAATTATTAATGTTGTGCCTAACAAACATAATATTTGCAAATATATACTGTGATGCAACAGTTAAAATACCAATATCCTTAAACAAATCTCGAAGAGAGACTCTAGCACCTAAATTGTATATGGAGCGGATGGCTCGTTTTTGGAGAATAAAAATCGTTTCAACATCAGCCGCCTTGCCCCAAAGTAGTATACCATAGGACATAACGCTGTGAAAGTAGCTAAAATAAACTAGCCTAGCTGTGTCCGTATCAGTGAGCTGACGTACCTTCCAAACTGCATAAGCTGCCGAACTAAGCCTACCTGCAAGGCTGTCTATCTGGGCTCCCCATTGTAGTTTACTGTCTAATGTAATTCTTAAGAATACTGTTGAGTCTACAATACTTAACATTTCATTATTTAGAATTAAATTAGTACCTAGCTGTTTTACATTTGGCATAGTAAATCTCACACACTTTGTTTTATTTGAATTTAGTAGGAGATTGTTAGTTGAAAACCAATATAATACATCATTTAGTGCCCTATTCACATCGTCAAAAACTGTTTTCTTACGATCGACTTTAAAAAAAGTGACGTATCATCAGCAAATAGAACTATATCACAGAGATCTTTTAAATAATATAGTAAATCGTTTATATATATGCGAAAAAGTAGAGGACCTAGTATAGAGCCCCGAGGAACGCCCATAGTAACAGGTAATCCAGAAGACCTCGCACCATTGACATCTACATGTTGAATTCTATCCTTCAAGTAGGAAACAATTAGTTCCAAAGCAATACCATTAACACCATAATGTTTAAATTTAAGAAAAAGCGTGTTATGTTCTACACAGTCAAAAGCTTTTGAGAGATCGCAAAATACACCTATCGCATCTTGCGAATTCTCCCATGCATTAAATATATGTCTCAAAAGAGTTGCACCAGCATCAATTGTTGAACGACCCTTTGTAAAGCCAAATTGTTCTTTGTGAAATAGATTATTTAGATTAAAATGGCTTTCTAGTTGTTGCAAAATAACTTTTTCAAAAATTTTACTAATAGCCGGCAACATTGAGATTGGCCTAAAGTTACTTGGTTCAGTTGTACAACCCTTCTTGAATAAAGGTATTACTTTACTATACTTCATCAGGTTAGGAAAAACTCCAGAATCAACACATCGATTGAATGTTATAGCTAGAAATGGTGCTATATCGTATGCCTGTCGGTCACAGAAGATACCAGCACACTCCCTATTGTCCAGATAGGTACCGGAGCTGTAAGGCACGCTCACTTCCCGCATATTTGCATATGCTCGCGGTAACACCGTTAAGTTCGTCAGAGAAGCCGACTGCCAGTATCCAGCTGGTACCGGAGCTGTCAGCACGCTCACATCCCGATCTACAATCAAGTGTAGGTCTACCCTGGCCTACGGTCGGGTGTCCGGATCAGTGTCTAGTCACCTTTCTACTTGCTAAGCAGGCAAGTACCCGAGCTGCATCGGCCCGACGGGACCTCTGCTAAAGGACGCTCCAAGCCTCGCAGCGGAAAACCAAGGAGCCCTTCGCCTTAGACCGGTTAATTCCGCTGCTCGCTGCGCGCGAGAACCGACGCTCCACCGACAATAGTGGAGCAGACGAACGTGCCCGTTCTCTGCAGCTAACCACAATACCCCCACGAGTCCAACTCCAAAACCGGTATCTGACAGCTTTCGCCATCAGAGGGCTCAGGATCCGGTTCCCGTGGTACCCTGATCTAACAGCCGGACCCGTAGTTCCGGCTGCGAACCTATCTACTCCGGATGACTAGTAGATAGGGAACGCAAACAGCAACAGTCCAAACTCTCTCCCAAGACTCTCGAACTTATGAGTAATATGCGCGAGCTGTCAGCCACTCAGCCGTCTGGTCAGATAGGAGAGCCTAAAGCCTTTCCACTTGATTCAACAAAGTAGCCATCCCTTCATAACTCTATTAAGTCAAACTCAGAACTCTACGCAGATGGTATTTTGTGGATTTCGCCGCAGATACACATAGTCCACCGAAGTGAGCAGTGTATGCTTTAGTTCGAGACTTTCCACGGCTACCAACAAATCTATTTTAGGCGAATCTAAGACATGCTCAAAGTCTTGTCTAAGGATGCTAAGTAAACAAGAATTGCGATATAATATTTTATTTTAAGGGACTTCATCATCCCTTGAACATTTATCGATCCACATTTGTGGTTTTAAAGTGTTGCTTTGTTTCTACTATGAAAAGTGACACGAGGCCGAGTGGATTGAACCTTTAAGCAATGTTGGATAAAATGGAACGTTCAGTGAGTTTTTATAATTCATTTGCACTGAGATCTACTGTACCTAAAACACTATTATTATTACATATTGAACTTAAATTTTGCTTTTGCATTTCAATGCAATTTTCGTAAATTAAGTTTTGCTTGTTCTAACGTGTATTTTACATCTTAAATTTAAATAGTTAACTCTATCGTGTAGCTGAAATGAAACTGCCAACATAAAAATCATGGCAAATTGCAAGTTTTCTATTATTATCGTTTGAGTCATAACCTAATTGTGTGAGAACTCTAGTAGTCAAATATGCGGCAGAAGTTATTCTATAATGTTGAAGTTCGAAGGGTGTATCTATTAGATAGCTTTAATTGAGTGAGATGGTACGAATCGCCATAAAATTCGTTGTGACTTCCAAGTGATTATTTAGATCATTTACATATCAATCGTAGCCTAATGTTTTGAAATACTTTCAATATGTATTTCAAGAATCGGCATACAATATGTTTTACTGGAAACAATTCTGGTAATCATGGACGCTTTTTATTTTCATTCGAGTTTTAGCTAATTTTACAAAACAACGCTACACACACATTAAAAATGCTACACGGCCTGATTGAGATTTTAAGTAGTTACATCTGTCTATAATAATATTTTACTTTCAGGGGTGACACACGCATTTCTAACTTTATGCTTCTTCCCAGAGCTCTAAGGACCCTCGTATCAACAGAAACTAAACAATATGTAGTCTTTTGTAGAGTTAGGTACTTCTGAAACCTTTCTTAACTTTAGAAATCTGCTGTATCCTACTATCACTTACCGCTTAATTATCGGTAAAAAATAGGTCCTAAAACTACCTACATACTTGTTTCGGTGTAGTATCTGTTTGTTATTGATAGCTCTGAAACTATTTTCAACCGGGAATAGTTTTTAATAGATGGTTTGCTATTTGCTACATATTAAAGTATAATCTGTTTTCTTTTATTCTATGCTATCACTGTATCTTCTATTTGAGATACAGTATAAATATGAATAAGTTATATTCAATGTTCATCTTCCCGTGTGTGTATTAAAAGTTGCTTATCGTCCCTCTCCTGCCCACGCAAGTGGGTCACAAGTAGGAAGTGGTATGCAGCCTATTCGTGATCGATCAATTACCAATCTGTTATTGTGTGTATGTGTACTCCATCAACTAGATAGATAATATCCATTTCAGTACATTGATAAAATTTAACTTGTATTTCTGGTTCTAGTTCCAACATAATTCCATCCATTATATCCAAAATAACACGTCTAGGTCGTGATTACTTTCAACTCATTATCTTCTCATTTAATCAATTTTATTTCATTCATAATTTGGTTGTATATAATCTTTCTCTTTTCCTCTTAAAGTGGTGGTTGATCCTAACGAGGACTAAAATAACGGTGCAACTTATGAAATTTATTTCATTCTGTGTGATAAGATAACATTTGTAAACAGTTGTTATAATTACTTGCGTTTATCGTCACCGCGAGTTTTTACTGTTGAGCATAATTTCTTTTTTAATGTAGAATTGTTTAATCTCGATGTCCAAATATCAATTTGACTGTGACTAGAGTGAATCTTAGCAAACTTTTGAATGTATATCAGAATAAGATTTTTTACAGCTAAAGGCCTCTCCACGGATTCCCTGTTTGTCACTGTTTCTGCCGTCATGAAATGATAGAGCAGAGGTTATCGCAACCATTTTATTGAATTATTTATTTGCTATGTTATACCTATGTTGTATTTTTTAGGTTATGTATTTTGGTTGGTCTTGGTAGATCTTAAACTGTACTGCGAAATAATAAAAACATAGTTGATGTAGATTAAGCAGTTAGTGACAGAATTTTCAAGCAGTAAGGAGTTTTGCACCATGATAAAGTATAGACCTGTATACTAACACAAAAATAAAGTAGCAAAAAGCTAAGTATATCTTTTTTGCTACTATGCTGGTACTACCCGTCTGATGGTAAGATAATTTTGACTACGTAGGTTATTAAATTATGGCACAACTTGTAAAACACATCCGAACACAATTCCATTTAAGAATTTTGCAGAAGACAGGATTAATTAATTCTATTCTCTATCTAGTCTAATAACTCTAATACTTTTAGAGTTATTTGACTGGTCTAGTCTTAAACCAAAGACAGTATCAAGGTCTGTAAATTAGAATATGTTGCTGACTGTACGCGTCGTATATGTTTAGGATTTCTTTATTATATTATATAATGATCTCTAAAAAAATGTGCAACCACGTCAATGAGTATATTATTAATAGGGCAGTATGTGGAAATCGATCTAAAAACTAAAACCAAAAAAATTGTTGATGACCGATGATAAGTGCGTAACAAAGCGATAATTGTATAAGGCAACAGGTTATTTAAGTGCCACGTGACCAAGGGCTCTTCGACTTCAAAATATTAAATCTACTAAAAAAACCATTGTCCCTAAAGGCTGGATATACTAACGGTGGCTTTAAAAACCTGGCATTCATAAGAAATGCATGTATATTGTATATATGTACGAATAGCTTTATTCCTTGATCGCATTCCCACTCTAATAAAGGTGTGTCAGCTTCAATAAGGATCTTATTGACTCGTACTAGTAGTACCTTGTATGTATGAATCACAGCGACGCGACATTACTACGTGTCATTGATTTGAAACAATTCCGTTTTAGTCTTCGTTGTTACGAGATACGAAAATATCCAAAGCGATGAATGAGATTTTCAGATCAATATTTTTTAAATGCTTTAGGGATAATCTGATTCTCCTCATTTAATTATGGTATACAACTCAGACTTATACCTACATTTTGGTATTGTCAACTAATTTCAACAGTTCTATAATACAATGTATAAGTAGGTTTATTTTGGCGTCCATCATTGTCTAGTCAGTCGTTGAACTATGCAGTCAAGGTAAAAGGAAGATGTAGATCGCATCGCTTATACTTATCATTTCCCGTTTTTTCCGTGAGAGGCAAGAAAAAGTGGGGCTCATTTACTGAGAATAAGACAAGAGGACATTAATTTTTAAGTAATATCGATAAGTATACGATAAGAATATCGAGGGATATTCACCTTGAAATAATTGATAATAATGCCACCTGCATAAACACGGCGAGTCGCCAACATTACATTGCGCTGTAAAGTAGTAGTAGTATTTCCGTTGCCAAAGTAATATCGTGAAAATATATTGTTAAGTTGAAATTCATAAACAGCAAACATGCAAACTCTGACGTTCGTAGACAACACAACAAATTTTATATTATTTTTAATAAAAAACCGGACAAATGCGGACTTGACTCGCGCACCGAGAGTTCTGTAAGCAAACAAACTTCTATGTAGACAGTACGTCCATCTTTTTCGAAAGACAAAATTAACTTTGCGGTTGCGATGTACGACAAAGGGTTCCTGAAAAAAAGGGTCTTGACAGACAGACAGACAGACGGACAACAAAGTGATCCTATAAGGGTTCCTTTTTTTTCTTTTAAGGATCCCGTTCCTGGACCCTAAAAAACAAGTTTACTTGTCTGATATTCTTGACTGTTATTTAAAGTCTAAAATATAACTAAACTAGCGGCCCGCTCCGGCTTCTCACGGGTATAAAATATATACCCTATGTCATTCACTGAAAAAATGATTAAAATCGATCCAGTAGTTATGTAATTATTTACGACATCACATTAGAAACCTCAAAAATAACAGTATTTCTCCACTATTTAATGGATGTTATTATACATATAAACCTTCCTCTTCAATCACTCTATCTATTAAAAAAAACCGCATCAAAATCCGTTGCGTAGTTGTAAAGATTTAAGCATACATAGGTATATAGGAACAGAGAAAGCGACTTTGTTTTATACTATGTAGTGATTACATGTAAGGGTTATTTTATTTTTAACCGACTTCAAAAAAGGAGGAGGTTCTCAATTCGTCGGATTTTTTTTTTATGTATGTTCACCGATTACTCAAAGACCTGAAACAATTTTCAAAAATTCTTTTTTGTTCCATTTAAATTTTATCGAAATCAGTCGAACTGTTTTTGAAAAATCGAAAAATATCTAAACATTGTATACATCGATGATATTTTCGTTTGCTCCGAAACATCGCTGTCTCATTGCAGCAGTGCGTCTAGTTGGCCTACTCATATTTAAACAAAATACATCTACATTCCACTAAAAAACACATTGAAGTAGGTAATACTTTTTTAAAGATAATTATAATAGCATGTACTATGTATTATCTATTCTGTGGTTATACCTACTATGCTGCTATATATTATAATACTGTGGCTACAGAAGTCTAGACTACAAACGAATGTTCCCTTGACACCTTGTGACATCATTCGCTTTGCTCACTTATCTAATAATGTTAAGCAACAGTTGCAATTTACTTGATACAGGGTACCTCTCAAAGGAAAAGTTATTCTGAATAAGTAATCTAATGCTTATACATATCTATACATAGTATAAAACAAAGGCGTTGCCGCCGTCTGTACGCTTAGATCTTTTAAACTACGCAACGGATTTTAATTCGGTTTTCACCAATAGATAGAGCGATTCAAGAGGAAGGTTTACACGTATAGTTTAATATTGTTGTGATAATTTGTATAATCATATGATGATGAAAATTGTTCACGACATTAATATTTACATTGCACCCGTGTGAAGCCGGGGCGGGTCGCTAGTTTATCTATATGCGTAATATCTACTGTCTAACATTTTGTTATGCTAAGTATCGTATCATTTCGCTCTGCCTCAGTTGGTTACCTACTGAGTTTTTGCAAAAGTTGATGAATTTATATTTATACATATTTTGAAACCTAGTGTACCGAGTGGTAATTTAATAATAATAATGTTTATTTCAATCCCACAAAAATATTCCAAAAATATTTTACAGAAGTTTTACAATGTTCAAAAATGTTTATATGATGTTGTTTAAAGGTCCAGAAAATTTGTGGAAGTCAGGAGCCCAAACTAGGATACCCTGTGCTATGGACTCCTAGTCATCCCCTCTCAGATTTGGTAATTAATTTTACCAGAGGGTGAATAAAGTAAATATATAGAAAACGCAAACTTAAAAAAATACCAACACATCAATAAAAAACAAAGTCTCTGTGTGTGTATTGTGAGTGTGTGTGGATGCATGTATGTGTGTGTGAGTATGCGTGTCGTGTGTGTGGTGCGTGTGTTAAGATCTTGTTAAAAAAATAACTGTAGATTGGATTTTAATTTGTGTAGCAGAAAAGATGATTGGGATATTTAGTAATTACCTATTTACAACCAAATCAGTCGCCTTTCTTACAATGTCTTGCACGTAAAGTTTTACAACACTTAATTATGTGTGTATATTAGAACAATGTGATTATACATATAATATTATCAATGTAAAAATGGTCATGATAATCTATAAATACTAGTGCAAACAAAGTAGGTCCGTTAAGTTCCATTAGTATTATTTTTGTTTAATATTCATAACACTTTGTAAATGTTACGTTATGGGTTCTTTGAAGTGCCGGTAATGTTTTTAGTGACAAATGGTTTCAAGTGGATATTCATAACTTTTTTTGCAAGCTTTTATTTAACCTGCAATGTTTGTATGTAGGTAACCATAAACAAACCTCAAGGTGAAAATTTTAATAAAATTCCTGTATTATTGCGACGTTCAGTGTTTTCCCATTTACAATTAAGTATGTATATTGCTGCAAGTAGAGTTTGTTCCTTTGATAGTTTGAAATGTTATATTTTTAATGGCAATGGTCAAGGCAACTTACTCAATAATAATACAATTTTTACAAAGAATATTGTTTATCAGGAAGTTTTACATAAAAATTGATTTAAATTGCTTGAAAATATAAAATTTTAATGATTTTTTAATGAAGTATCATTTATTTATTTTGAAAACAACAAAATGTTATTGTTAATGATCTCATTTTGTATTATTTATAAATAATGGAAAGTAGTTTAAGTCTAATTAAAATTATTTTTTGTTTTTTATCAATAAACGAGGGATTTGAAATTGTGACTTATTGCCATTTTATTGAATTTATATCAATAAATTTTGGATTACTTTTTGATTTCTACAACGAAAAATCTTAACAGATAAAGCATA
The DNA here is from genome assembly GCA_949752705.1 of Callimorpha dominula. Classification (NCBI taxonomy): domain Eukaryota; kingdom Metazoa; phylum Arthropoda; class Insecta; order Lepidoptera; family Erebidae; genus Callimorpha; species Callimorpha dominula. The sequence goes on along the minus strand of OX457009.1, from coordinate 7,870,090 downwards.
ACGATGAAACTTTCCTCAAAAATAAAATAATTTCTAGAACCCGATTGCAGCAAATTTGCGCAAAATTATTTCGTAAAACAAAAAATAATAATCAAAATCGGTTCATAAATAACGAAGTGAGGGCTGAACAGACATAAAAAAAAAAAAGTTTTTTTACGGTCGAATTGAGAACCTCCTTTTTTTTTCCTCGGTTAAAAATTAAATAAGAATCCTAGGACCCGGTTGAAAAATTGTGAATCTAAACACCCAGGATTGTTTAGATTCACAATTTTTTTTCACAATACTCAAACACACAAATTAATTTTCCTAAAGAAAAATAAATAAGAATCCTAGAACGCTTTTGCAGCGCTTTAACAAAATGTTAGATTCAAAGTTTAACTTTTTATTAATTAAATGTATGTACGTGTGGATCTCAGTTTTCGTAGATAAATCACTGGAATATCATAGAAAAATCTAATTCGTATTAAATTGAATAGTATGAAGTCAACCTGCTGTTGCTGTGTATTTTCCTTCGGTGTAATGACGTATCACTGGAATCGCTAAGCCTTTATAATCTTGTGTTCATTATATGTATCACCAAAGTGATGTGTATAAGTAATAAAACTAGCGAAATTTTATAAGGTGTATGTGTAGAAAATAGTCAAGTGCCTAGATCTCTTGATTCTGCTATTTCACTTTTTTTTTTTATAATCTCTTACACGAGTCTATATTTACGCTTTCCTCATCCTATATAAACTGAAATAAACGCTTAGTCGGAAGACTCTACCAAACAATATTATACGCACATGTATGTCTTATTAACGCATAAATTCCCTCTCTCCTGAAATTGGCATTATTTCGGGTCCTTCATTGACCTGGTTTGTACTCACGTAAGTTTACTCAAATAGTTTATTTAGTGTTCAATTTAATTTTACCAAACATGCCCATTACATGATTGAATTACCTGCATGATTTCATCCAAACCGCGCGGTACTTAAGTAAAGTAGGTAATGGATAATTGTTTTTGCGACATTATGTGAATGTATTAACATGTCTAAAATGTATTTTACAATCGCGTGCACTGCATGTGTGAATTTGGGTTCTTTTACATCTTATTGCCCTGACTGACGTGTGTGAGAAATTGTATTTCTTTTCAAGTACTCTTCACTGGTTTAGATCCCAGAACTTCCAGATCCAGCACTTTAGTCGATGAGTTAAACTTAATACTGCGCGTGCAAATAAAATGTATATAGATATGTGTATGTAGCCGAATGTGAATGATGTGCGAACTGTACGATAATTTGTAGTAGAAGGATAAAATATCATAAATCGGCCTAATAGCCTCGCTATTGTATCGGTTCAGAACAAAATTATTTAAATTCTTAAATCATTGAAGTCAATTGAAGTCACAGTTCACGCTCTTTTTATTGGACTAGTGTAGCGTAAAGTTTAAAATTAGTTTTGAAATGCTGCATTATCTGGCCTTGTATCTTTATAATTACTTTGATATAACTATCTTACCTATGGACATATACATATATAAAATAGACAAATATATTGATATTATTCTTATCTATGGGCAGACTACTTTTTACTAAAGTTTGTATAGAAAAATGTCGACTACCACAACCAGTAAGTAAGGTTAGATTGTTAAAAAGTATCCATTATATAGACTGAGTTTTACGAGGCTGGTTACAGACTGTAAAAATAGTAAATCATATTATTTTAAGGTTTCCGTATTGTAAGTCGCAAGAAACAGAGGTTAATTATCAATCTAATAATTGTCAGTATGACAGCGTATATCGGGAATCGGTAATCCGACAACCATTAACAGCCGTAAACGTTTGTATCGTGAAGGTCAGACATTACCATCCGTTTCGTAGAAAAACTAGAGATGACATGGAAGTTTTACTATTCTAGTATGAAGTCGTGAATATGCGTAATAGCGACATTATGTAGCAGTGCTTGATTTTGCCGCCACTTATTTAGTAGTACGGTCATTACCTCATTACTGGAGATGGGCAATTAACCCGATTTAAACCCGATGACTGGGTTTAACCCCGATAAAAACCCATAAATTGCCTCCCACAGACTTTTTAGTTGGGGTTTTATTTATTTGGTAATATTTATTTATGTTTTGCAATTAATAATTTAAGAGTCGCATCAGTAACTGATTTTATCAAATTGTTAATAGAAATAGGTCAGGACTTTCGAACGGAATATCATAAATGTGTATCTAAAACTTCTATCTACTTCTTGTCTGTACTGGTGACCGTTGAGGAATTTTCTTGTCTAGAGCCAATTCTGGGCGCAGCAAGCAGATCATGGTTAACTTTAGAACAAACTATCATAATTGTATGCGTATATAAAGGTTCTTGTTGACCGTTGAGGAGATCCCTTGTCTGAAGTCAATCCTGGGTGCAGAATCAAGTCATGCTTATCATAAAAATGCATTGTTATCGGAACTGAACCGCCATAAAAAAATTCAGTTTGCAAGATTTGACCCAAACAAGCATTGCAAGTTTAATAAAAGCTTTAAATACAATTATTTTAATATTAATTTTTAAGTGTATTATCGCATAAATAAACCCGCCTTACTGTACATTACTTTTAATTTGTATTTTTACTTGGGTTTAAACCCGTTGCCACCCGTTGGGTTTAAACCTTCTGCCCATTTCTAGTAATTACCCAATGAACAGCGATGACGTAAGTCAGTCACGCCGTTTAACCTCGGATCGTGGTCAGTAGTTCAAGCTTTGCTATTTGAAAACATTGCATTTGATGGAATATAGTTAGTGTTAATCTCTGATGCGTGTCTCATTACGCGCTCAAGCTCAAATATTTGGGCTAGAGGTGTATCCTCCGGTGTGTAAACTCCTAAGTCATATTTATCTATTGACAACCTCAAAGTCTAAAAAGATTTGATCGATCGGTAAAAATTAAAAATGATCTTAATAGTAGTGGTAGCTGTTAGAGATTGATATCAGAGTAGGCGTTTAGAACAGCGTCCGCGGCAAATACAAATGTTGTGTCGATTAAGAGCTAGCGAGTACTATAGTTTTCGTCTGAAAGACAACTTTTTAAAAATATCTTTGCAGAGGATGACCTTCTGTATAGAATGCTATTATTTATTCTGTTGCATTTTATACGGTGAGCTGACCACACGGATTGTTAGTAATTGTTACACATTTGTGCCGGCGCTTCAGATGTACGTTATTAAACTTCCGTAGACGAGTGAATCGAACTCGAGTCGAAAATTGTACCATACCTCCTCCTTACTTAGGTACTACCACACTATTTGCTAATATATTTATAATATATTAGAATAAAAACTTTCGGGAATGGTATTCGTAGTAATATTTATAAAGGATTATATGCGGTTTTACTCACGTGTGTGTGTGTTTCGGGGATGCCCGACTAGTTTTGGACCCGACGGGGAACCTTTATCAAGGGGCGCAGCGACCTTTCGCGTCGTGTCGGACTCTGCACTTTATAATAAAAATATAAATATGTTCGTTCTTAGGCCATATGACAATTTATTTAGGTACAATTGATATAATCAAATTAAAAAAATTAATGTAAATAATGTTTTACAGTTTTGAAGTAAATTAAACCCTACCCAGGCAACAAGTAGTTGACTATAAATCTTAATTTTTAATATACATATTGACCAAAAAGTCATACCAAAGAGTTTTATTTTTATGAAAATATAATTATTAAAATGATATCTAATTACCATATCGCAGCAGTAGTGTTGAGGCCATGGGACAAATTTTACAATATCGTGTGAACTAATTAATGCACTTACACAAACTGACTAACAAGCGCTATTATTAAACTAATTATTGAAATGTTGGTTACCAGATTTTGTCGCCACATCAAAAAAAGATGATAAAACAGACATTATTAAGACTAGTCGTATCCGTGAAGGCACGCCATTGGTCCGTCTGACAAATGGCGGACAATGGTGCGGTGACAAAAAGTCTAGGGCGTGCATTAACTTATACTTAAGTGCGGATCGAGGTACAACATGGCATTTACTGTTATTTAGTGAATTTGTTGGTTAATAGGAATAGTGGTGTGGTTGTTGCTACCATAAATGAATAGTTAGTATTTTAATTAAGATATGTAGCTGTGTAAGCTTAAGGTTTCTTTTAAGGCTTTAAGCAGTAAAATAATCCACTGAATTAAATTAATTTCAAGTTTAATATCCTTTAATTGAAAGAAGAATAATCTCAAAGAAGTTGTTTTCTGCTAATCAGAGAGACAAGCAATTAAATACATTTAAGGATATGTTCCTTTTTAAATGTTCATCTAGTAATTACTATTTTAATAATTAAGTCAATTCCAAAATTATATCGATATTAACGCATGTCCCATTGTCCATGTTAGGACATTCTGATGTTAGCACAACGCAAGTACATAGAATCATTCTATCTATCCTGACCATTGGTTATTATAAATGTGTTAAGTAATACACTTCCGCTCAAACCTTATTTGTAGAAGTAAACTATGTGATGGTAAAAGCACGCTGGTTGACTAGTCAGACTCATCACTCTTTGTGGAACTAATTTCTTCTTTTAGCTCAACTCATGATGGTGCTGCACGATAGTTTGTGGTAAATAGAGAGCGAAAAAATCATAAATCACTCTTTGTTTATGAGGTCTCATGAAAGAAAACCCCCAAATATATACTTACATGATGTACATCCAAAGTAAAATTGTTTAATTGAATATTAAAGTTTTCGGGGTCATACAATTCTTTTATAAACATGTACAACCGAAATAGTGTTTTACAATTACTGTTGGAATTTGGAGGCTTATAACTTTTAAATCAGTTTATCTGCTTAAGTACATAATTATATTCAAAAGTAGAGAAATTGATGTCATGCCTAATTTTGGACGAACGTTAAACTAAACAGTAAAATAATTAGTTCCTAAACACTGTATAGACAATAGACTTATAAATATCGACTCGAGCAACCTGAAGACTTCTTTTCTACTATTATTATGAACAATTTATCAGCTGGTTTGTGTATAATTTCAATTAAAATGTATAAGAACAACAATGCAATGTCATATTTGATTTCATAGCTAACGTTCTACATATTCGACATCGTTAAGTTAACGTGTGCGGTAATGATGTTATGAGAAAATGTGGGCTGACCTTACACTGACTACAATTAGCCTAAATAACTGCATATAATCGTGTATGTGACTAGTCGAAATGACTTTAATTTGTACATGTAGTATTTTCCTTACCAGGTATTTGGTGTATTTAATATTTTGTGTTGCGCGTAGCTTGCCAGTTTGCTTAGTATTTTGTTATCAAGATTTCAATAGCCGCTGTGGTTGGCTTTTTATTTCCTTTGCCACCGTTAACAAACACCTGATTTTTAAACGGAGCCAGATAAGGAATAAACGTCAATGTGTCCCCCGACTATTAGAAAATAATCGTGTCCACACTTCCACAGTCACACCACTGAAACTGTGATTTTAGTTTTTTGTTGTAGGTATTATTTTTGTAAGATCTTCATGTTTTATATACCTAATAATGATAACGACAAGCGTGGAACATGCAACCAAGAGATGGTTTTTATATTGGGTACCATCACAGAATACATAATAGTACTGTACCATTTAGAATAGGTATTTTTTGTGTTATTTTTTTCGAACTTTACAGACCACTTACTAGAAACGACACAATTGAAATTGTAAAATCACAACAATTATTTTACTACTATAATGATACTTATGACGTCTAAATATGACGTGGAATCACCCAAAGTATAAATTGTATCGTACACCAGCGGATGTAGGCAATCAGAAATGATCCGCGGTCGGTACCCGTGGCCATACAGCAGGTGTAATAAATCCCGTTACACAGATTGCGTAGGTGTATCATGCAAGACTAGCACGGGCTAAGGATGATAGAATAACACTAGAAAAATTGTCTATTTCTGTTGGATTTGATGTCTTTGAAAACTTATCTAAATGTCCTATACATTTTCGAAAGGTATTAATCATAGTAATAACGTTATTCGACTTTTATGTTCTATATTATGTAAGTAGTAATCGTATATTCGATTACACACAGTAGTTTATGTGAATATGTACTATATATTATATATATATATATATTTTGTTTTTATTATATATATTTTGAATTCGGTAGAGTTTATTTTGGGCTAGATTTAATTATCAGATATTCTGGATACCGTCTGTGTGGAACTCTATAGCAATTAATATACAATTCGTAAGATTCTGTGTCAATTCTGTACCAAAATCGCATGCAATGCTACCATGATATGTTTCTACATGTAATGGCACATTCTGTCGTGGTCGTTGACTAACCTGGTATCCTAATTTCGAGTTCATTTTGATATTTGATATGCGTAACTAAAGTATTTTTGTTTTGCAACGTATTATTGTTGTTTTATAAAAGAAGCAGTTATTTGGTGAATAGTTAAAACAATTTACTCGCTTTGCGGTTAGTGTTGTTATCTCAAAAGTGTATTTTATTCTTAATGTTGTACAACATAAGTTGACAAGCAAACACAGGGTAACGATTTGTATAAAACTAGCTGCACCCCGCGGTTTCACCTACGTAAGTCCCGATCCCGAAGGAATATCGGGATAAAATGTCTATGCGTTTATTCAGGTCTCCAGCTATCTACATACCAAATTTCATCGCAATCAGTTCAGTTCAGACTGGCCTATTGGCCTAGTGGTTAGTGACCCTGACTGCTACGCCATAGGTCGTGGGTTCGATTCCCACCCGAGTCTGGGTGTTCTTTGTGTCCGTTGTTTGTATGTTTGTAAAGTCCCCCGCGACACAGGAGTTATTCCTAATGCGGGAGTTGTCTTTTTAAAGAAAAAAAAAGTAGTTTTGCGTGAAAGAACAAACATCCATACATCCTCACAAACTTTCACGTTTATAATATTAGTAGGATACTACTAGTATAACTGGTGCCTCTCCTATTCCCTCTCACATGGAGATCTAGCGAATTTACTTATCAGTAGAATAAGAAAGCTTACCTTGGTCTTCTCTAGCTTTGACGACCTGCACTAAGCGCGTCTTCAGTCCGTTCAGTCCAGAATTCTGTACAAGGCGTGCGTACAGTTGTTAATAATTACAACGGTTGTACGTTTCTCAATTGGATCAACAATAACAGTGTTGCAATATAATATAACGCATAAACACATTATGTGCCTCTGTTCGTGATCGTGCAACTTCACTTCTAAACGACTTGATCGATTGAGGACTTGATATTCACACAATATATATATTTGTTTTGTAGAGACAATGGTTCATATACCCGCATAGTTAGTAGTAATGTGTATAAAATTTGTACACCATAACATGAGTTCGTGACTAGTTACCTATACCCGGTTATGTCATTTTAAAAATAAACAACTAAGTTATTTAAAGTATTTTAATTATTGTTATATTTACTGTGTGTTAATAATAGTATTTTTTAGAGTCAGCTTTTTGCGCTAGATTAGCGTGTTATAACTCTGTTACGGCCTTCGATTATTTTGCAAAACTGAATCATACCACTATTCTTGGTCCATTACAGTTATTTTAGTACATGATTGGCGCCAATTTTAAACCGAATGATGTATGCTCTAGCTTTTCTACTTGTAATACACACTTATTCTTTCTATTTCAAACAAAAGCGGGCGTAATATCGAAAACGCCGAACTCCAATCGAGAAGTTGTGGTTTTGAAACCAATCCAACCCAACACCTACAACCTAAAGAAACCACTTTTATATTGAATCTTCAATATAAAAAGTGATTTCTTTAAACATTCAAAATAAAAGTGGTTTCTTTAAACAAACTTTACTAACAACTTAAATTGTTTTGGTGTTTGCAATCGATTTCCATTACTTCTTTAACCATAGACTGGCTGGTGGGTTTTGGATGGTTTTAATGTATTATGTGCAACAGTCTCTGTCTTATATATAACCATAACGCGATCGTTGGAAGCTAACATAGCTTTCGTATCTATTTTATGTGAAATACTCTTGTGATTATAAGACACAAAACAATATATATATAAAATATATAAACATTATATTTCTATAATATGTTTTTGCCTATGGCTCCGGATGCTTGAACGTTGATGATTGCAAAAACAGGGCTCGGTTCATTCATCTGAGTATATCCGGAAGGGGGCAAGACAGATATTTGAGGCGTATGTAAGTATCTGCCTATGTAAAGAGGCTTGGAGGAATATTTATATATGGCCAAAGACTGCTGATGTTCATAAGAATTTCATTTCTAAATTATACCCGTGGCTGCTTACCAGTGTCTTGTAGTCCAACCGACTACAAGACAGTGTTAAGCCAGGGGTATTATTACGTCGTGCGGTAGGCGAGGTGATGACAAATGAAGGCATCACAAGCTGAACAAGGCTAGGCAAGGCTCGTAGAATAACTTTCATAACTTTATTGATTATTAATATATTTCTAACCTACTTAGATAAATAGCTTCAGAGGATTACTTGCGAACATGTACCAAAAGGACAGACATAAGTAATTACTTTCACATTAAAATACTGCTTTAATTCCGTGAACTGCTTGCTATATATGTAATTATGTATACTATATTAAGATCGTTTTATTGAATCACGATTACGGGAAAATAATTTGTTGGCAGGAAATGCCGATTGTTTTAACTTCTCTAACAGGATATACGACAAAGTCAACATTTTCAAGTGTTTGGGTATAGTTTATTTACCATAGTAATTTAGTCATGTTTGCTATACAAATGTTGACATATTAAACATATCACGTTAATAATACAATTTACAGGAACTAACTAAAACTTTTATCTAAATCGATTTTAATATAGCGAATTTAAGTTTTCATTCAAGGCTTTTCGCACTGTAATAATACTTATCGGATAATATGTTGATTCATCCATATTTGCACTGTTTAGAGCTGCCATAAATTATTCAAGAACGTCGGGAGCTTACTGTAACAAATCCAACTCTTGCGTACTTTTTGTAGTCTGCGATGGGTACCATTCCAGGCTAGTTAGTTCATTAAATATGCACATAATTGAGAAATTCAGATTCGTTGAGTTTTATTAAAATAAACCGCCGTAGAAGGATTACGATTGCAACTATATTTCCATATTTCTTTCAAAGCAAAATCTTTCGCTATATATTTATCTCGTGTTGCATTATTTCTATAGAATCCATTGTATGAGATTTTAGTATTGTAAACCCTAATTCGTTTATGATAGCGTGTCCATTATTTTTTACTGATAAGTTAAAAAAAAACAATGAAAGGAATAAACAAATCAATTGACTGATTGTTAAATCCATTACAAATTTACTTCGTATGTGATAAGCAAGTTAAAAGTGCATTGATGAGTAAGCTACAGAGCTTAACTTCGTTAAGGAATAAAAAGGAGTTTAACTAAAAATTATAGTATTAACAATCGGCAAATCGACTTTATTTTAGGGTTAAAAATCATTAGTGATTTTGTTACGTACTAGCTGACCCGCGCAACTTCGTCTGCGTTTGTAAATTTTCCCCCTTTATGCAATATTTTTCATTGATACTCCGCTCCTATTGGTCGTAGCGTGATGTTATATAGCCCATAACCTTCCTCGATAAATGGGCTATCCAACACTAAATTGCATGATAGAATTTTGCAATTCGAACCAGTAGTTCCTGAGGTTAGCGCATTCAACCAAACTAACAAACTCTTCAGCTTTATAACATTAGTATAGATGTAAAATCTTTCAGACAAGTTCGAAAAAGAGACTTTATTCAGATTTTTTAAATATATAGATAACTAAATTACTTTAGCCACAACTAACATTATTCTATGGTACTGGTATCGATTTTCAGTTCAACAGATTTTACTTATACTTAAACATTATTTATTAAAAAGTCTTTTGTAACGGACAAACCCAAGAAGAGGTACTAATTAATCATTTGGCTGACCGCTCCCGGCAAGGTTTCTTGCGATTAATTAGAGCATCTCACGCCTTGAGGTCAGCACACGTTAGCAATGCATGTAACGAGTTGCGTAGGCATCCGCTTTTGTGCTTCTGCAAATTATAATCTGTAGAATTTAAGAATGTGGTAAATTTTGAACCCTCTCATTTCCACATCCAGAATTCGTTGCATCTCCGACTCCGGCTGGATTCAGTTTGAGCAAAGGATTCACCCAGGGAATGTTGTCGATGAATATTTCTAGTCCTTTCGTCCTTCGTTTCTGAGACTACAAATGTAGTTACTTTGCCACATATACATTGTTTCATGTCTACAGCAACCGACAGGGTTTTTTGTTCTTTATCAAGGGTTGAAGCGACAGCCCACACACTCCACACAGAGTGAGGAGGCAACAATGAACTACACACGTGTACACAACCATATCTAAACTAATATGTAATACTTGTAATGCCTGTTTTTAGAAATTCTTTTTTTTATGAATATTTTATCCACAGGAACTGTTAGCCCGATTTGAAAACACCTTGTTGTATTTGATAGCCAAAGTCTTAAGGAAGTTTATTGGCTATTTAATATCACGGTACAACCCTTAGAAGAGGAGCAGTGTTCATAAACATGGGTGAAATCGCGTGAAACGGCTAGTTTTTAATAAACTTGGATACAGCTCACGCAAGTTTTTAACAGACTTCAAAAAGTAGGAGGTTCTCAATTCGACGTTTGACGACGTCTTTTGTACGTTACGCGATATCTTCACCGTTTAGAAACTGATTTTAATATATCTTTTTTAATTGAATTGGTTTTTACTCAAGGTTGGTCCCATTTAAATTTGTAGAAAACATTCCATCTCGAAGGGTGGCAAATTAAGGGATGAAGAATAGGGACCATCAATAAATTACGTCACACGTTAAGGGGAGGTTGGGAGGGGGTCAACGAAGTGTGACATTGTGTGATAATCATAAGCTTCACGAAGCGTCACGACGTCACGACGTCACGTGTCAAAATCGAAAGTATTAAACACAAAACATTACTTGTAAATGACAGACTAGACACGCTACTACATATTTATTTAAAAAAAAATTAGATCTACTCTTTTCAATGTTGGGTGTAAAATTGAAAAATATGTGACGTCACACCAGGAAGTACTCTCCCTGGTGTGACGGGGTCCCACAAATGTAACCATCTGCTACAAAAAGGGGGGGGGGGGGTCCAATTTGTGGGACGAAAGGCTTAGGTGACGTAATTTATGGAAGTCCCTGATTACAATTTATCATGATTTAGGCGCATTGAAGTCAGTGATAATTTTTTTTAAATAAATATTGTAATACTTACCATCACTTTTTAGCTAGGTGCTATCTGTGGCTTACTTCCTAGTGGTTGGTACCTTGGTATATCCATAAAGAGATGTTTCCATTCCTACTAACCTCACAATTCCATTGTTGTATTGTATTTTCTGTTTATTGTAGCCCTGTTTACTAAACTGTTTTTATACAATAGATAAGTATAATAACTAACCTGTTGTAAATTTACCGTCTTCAGTTTACTTTATAGCAAGAGACCTACTTTCGCTATCAGTTATCAACCTGAATTGTGACACAGCTCTGATAAGTGTTTTTTTTTTTGCAAAATTACATTACATTGTACAATATAGGAATTTTATACATTTATATATGTATAACAGATGAATGGAAATAATACACTAATGGAAGGAAAGATAATATAAAACAGACCTCAAATTTATAATGGAATATCATACCATACATATTGTTACGAATACCCTGCGCCATCGATAGACGACTATAGGAAGTCATAGAGAGCTACAATTAGATGATGATGATAATGATTAGAGATATTACCGACGTTTTCTAGGCTCAAACTAAGCATATCTGGTAGCTACCTATACCTACGGTCTATGGGTTCTGAAACTCGGATATACATACTTAGATAGATTTTTGTACGTAAATGCATAAAAAACACTTACACATAGAACTAAAATGATTACTATATGTTTCCAGAGCAGGCAAAATGCCACGGGCCCATAGCCCTAGGGGGCCCCTGGCCCCGACTCCAAGGCCCTAAGCACACGAGGCACCAAGAGTGAACTTGTGGCCTATCCGATGAATTAGCCACAGGCCTCAGATGGTATAGTTAATGCCACTGACGTTTCCAATACCTTTAAGTATTGACAAATTATTAATTGTCCTCTGTGTCTATTTTAATAGTCACTGCAGTCTAAATTTAGAACATAGGTACATATAACAATAGTGAAAGGCTGGCCCAGTATGATATGCAAAACAGTAACCCACATTCTTAAGTTTACATATGGTTAGTTCTGTCGTGTACATTCTCATTAAATATTTAAATAATGTACATTTAGGTTCTTTGTTTATCATATATTTACGAGTACTAAGGTGGCGAACGACCTGATGACTCTCTTGGAACCTGGGCGTGTGTAAAAAACAGCTTGGCGTACTCGCCGGCCGCCGCAGGATACTTCCTGTGGTAAAGCGAGGTTTAAACGGGATGACATGACTCCCTCACAAAATGAGAAATTGCAAACGGAGTTCTGACGACCCGACTCAATAGGACAATCTAATACAATGCTGGTAGTATCATTGTCTTTCATATCGTGGAGGTTCTTTTCTCCAATACGAGCAGATTATTATCTGTACCTTATAATTAGCGAATTTTAAAATCGTTGTTGTCCTTGATTTCACTTAAGACTGCACTAAGCTAGGGGCATTATTCTTGCTTAAATAATTCTGGTGAAAGTGGATTTATCCAAAGTGATTCCCTACCAGCAAGCACAACCTGTCCTTAACTTTTTCGTATCACCACCATAAATAAACATGTATGATGTTTTAATGAGGTGTGTTCGCATCTGCCCAACGCAAGGAGCAGACTATGTTGCATAACTTTTAAATTAATGTTTTAATATTCTGTGATGTAGAGTATTACTAACTATACATATTAAAAACTTGGGAGTTTCGTTGGCATACATGAGTTAACAGCCCAAGCTATTGTGGCATTCTTTGTAAAGGCGAAATTCCTCATACATATTGCAACACCACCACATCAGCCGAGAATGCAATGTACCTCAGTACTTATAGCATACTGTCACATTGCAAAATGTAACATAAGAGCTAAAATTACATTGACTAGAAATAGTCATTAACAATGAGCAAGTATAAATAAAAGATAATTATTAATATCACATGTACTATACATGTGATATTAATAATTATCTTTTAAAAAAAAGTATCACCGACTTCAATGTGCTTTTTAGTGGAATGTAGATGTATTTTGTTTAAATATAATATGGGTAGGCCAACAAACACACTGCTCCAATGAGACAGCGATGTTTCGGAACAAACGAAAATATCAATGTATACAATTTTTAGATATTTGTTGATTTTTCAAAAACCCCTCGACTGATTTCGATAAAGTTTGAATGGGACCACCTAGGAAGTATATCCTTTGAAACTAAAAAAAAAATTTATCCTCCTATTTTGAACTCGGTTAAAGAACGATCTTTTGAAAGTCGTACTACCGCTGCACCGTCAGAGCTAGTTTCATAAACCTACTGTTGGAATTTTAAACTCTTGTTCATGTTTGAGACCAACCCCCATCGTAGACATAGAACAGTAAATTAACTTTTATACAACGCACACTGTCACTGTTACCGTTGCATGAGGTTGTAAAATTGTATTAGGTAGTTAGGTACTATGTCTACTTTGCAAACGCGTTAATATATTACTGCTATAATTGTGTCATGATCACGACTTATGAAATATTGTAATTTATTAATTATTGATAAACCTAAAGCTGTCAAACAAAAAAACTTCAATAGCTGCTAACCAAAAGAAACAGACAAACAAAAGAAAAAGGTCTAAACTGTACAGTGTTTACCTATTTATATATAGATATATTTAATCCCCGACCCAAAAAGGACGGGTGTTATAAATGTAAAGTGGTTGTGTGTGTATGTGGCATTATAGATCTTAAACGGATAAACCGATTTTGATTCTTTTTTGTTTGAAATGTGACTTGATCGAGAGTGTTCTTAGCTGTAATTCAAGAAAATCGGTTCACCCATTCGAAGATCATCACCTCTTTTCTAATCGATATTTTTGAGTCGGCGGTATTTAAAATTTCAAATTTTTGCTTGTCAATTCTTAGTTTACTTTGACCATGAATAAATGTGTGTATGACTGGCTGGAAAAAAGTGCGTCCGGTGACAGCACCGGAACAAATTCCAAGGCGCGAGGCGATCGTCATCGTGTACTTTTTATTTCCTTTATAGTTAGATTAAATTCCTGGGCAGTAGCATGCGATGGAATGCGTGGTTTTTATAAAAAAAATGGTTTATTATTTTTGTGACTACATATTTTCAACTCTCGAAAAACTTAGCTTGTGGATTAATATAGAGTAAAAAATACCTTCCATATTTGACACCCACGGAATTATGAAAAACTTTTCATACAATATGAAAAGTTCTACGACTGACGTTATACATTACTATACATATTATATAGATGTCCCTAATTTATCCAGACATGAAGATATATTAAAAAATACTTTGTTCGTTCCCATCACATCACATCCTACACTCAGTCATCCATTACATCTTAAAAGTTTTTAACATAGGTCGTCCCAATGATCACAAAAAAAGAGTGTGTTTGCGTGCAATTCACACACGGCAGAAGTGAAACTTTAGAAAAGTAGAATACATTTTTATAAAAGTTATTAGGCAAATTAACACAGATGAGTTAAATAATAAACATAAATTAATTAACCAACTAATTTTATTACGCAAATGCACAAAAATGATACACCACGTTGACTACGACGCATTTTCTGAAGGCTTCGTACTACGCAATGACAAAGATTAAAGGAAACACTGTATACTTGTATTCTATCTCATTCTCTCGCAGGCTTAATCCTATTTATAAATGTTTGTCTATTTTTAACCGACGAAAAAAAGGAGGTTCTCAATTCGACCGTATATATATATATATATATATATATATATATATATATTTATGTATGTTCAGCCCTCACTCCGTTATTTATGAACCCATATGTCCCATGTCAAGGAAGTCAGGATCTGATGATGGGATCCTGATAAAATTGAGAGAAACCCTCGAAAATTGTACGAACGAATAGTGTTTCTGTTTACTTTTCATTACTTTATCAGGTATTTGCGTATAGAAATCATCACATCATGTAGCTGAGACGATGATGAAAAAAAAATCATAAAATAAAAATCTTTTTAACAAAAAATTAAACCGACGAAAATAACTAAAAGGCAATAAACATTATGGCGCAATTACACTTGGTCGTTAGCTCGTATTCGGGTGCACGAAAGACGTTACTCGAATTCGGGCACCCGATGCATTAATTACATTGTTTTACTCGAATTCGGGCACCCGATGCATTAATTACATTGTTTTACTCGAATTCGGTCAATTGAATACGGGCAAACCACGAAGTTATCTCTCTGTTTGAATAAATCTCGAACCCACACTTTTCGTTTCTTTTTAAAAATCCAATCCAATTCTATCAATAAAATATCACAAACAACGGAAGTCGGGTATTCTGATTCGGGTAACCAAAACGAAAGCTAGACTAGATTGTACGAAGACGGGCGTACTCGACTCCATTCATTTACACTTAGTCGTTTGTCCGAATTCCATAAGCAATCGAATACGAGCTAACGATCAAGTGTAATTGCGCCATTAAGTCTGAAGTATTGAGCTTATTTACATAAACTATAAAATTTTATATAAACTTATTTTGAGTCGGCGCCAAATAATAAAATACGTATACGTAGAGCTATGTACATTTCTACGTAGGTACATATATACAATTTTAATAATTAATCAGTTTGTTGTTTGGCGCCGACTCAAAATTAGTTAAGATAAAATTTGATAGTTTATATAAATAAGCTCAATACTTAAGATATAAGGTTTATTTATTTTTTGCTTTTTAGTTCTTTGGCTATCGCTGCTGTTGACTAATTAATGAAAAGTGCCAGCACCTAGTATTGATTGTAAGTCAAACACCAAATATAGTACGCAGGTAGCAATTTTATTGATTGTAAAATTTTATTTGTTATAGCAAGAGGACTGTATCGCCGAGCACAATACTCAAGCGGGAGCAGAAGTGGTTGCGCATGCTCAACAATTGGGAGGCGTTCATGAGCAAAAACTACAAAAAAGTTCGGGAGAGGTGTCGAAAAGGTTCGTTCATTGGTTCTTTATTTAACCTCCAACTTGGACAATTAGCCTACAACTAATGGCTGAGTATAGGCCTTCTTTCCTTTGAACATGAAACTGCATACAGCAGGATCCATGACTCGCTTTGATATGGTTAACGTATCTCGCTGTTTGATGTTCCACAGTCTGTTTGCCACTCATTATATTCAAGGTTTATTAATAAAAACTAATGGCACCTGACTCATCATACGTGACAAAAGTAAGGAATAAAAAGACCAACATTTATGTAAGCTGGGGACAAAACAAATTAGATATACAAAACATTGTTAACTTTTTTTAATTAAACAGTTAATGCCTTTAGTAAGTGAATGGGTCTGATGATGGAAACGGACAATCTATTAAGTCCAACTGAACGACAATAGAAAACTCTTTATTAAAATAACTTCAAAATGGAATTAGGAATTGCCCACCTTTTGTTGAATATATTATAATCGGAGTCTTATTAATTTGAGTTGAATCTTTTGTTTCCATTAGCTGCTTGATATTTTTGAATAGACTGACTTCTCATACTTGATTAAGGTAAACTCGAACTAATATTTCTTATTACCAATATTTTTAATTACGAAGGTGTGACATAATTTCAGTTTATCGACTACACATTATCTAGCCAGTATATTAATGGTAAACCCACGTTATATTACCCCCCATTTAACACTCCATTATATTATAATTTAGCTAAATACATTAACAAGGACTGGTAACGACTAATTCTATTAATTAATTTGTAATATAACTTACGTATAGAATAGACCATTATTTTCTCTACGAATGTTAGTTATGACAATTAAAACCGATTATTACCCATTTTTAATAACTTTAAGTGTGTCATATTTTTAATGGTTTACTTTCAAAACGCACAGTTTATTTTTCAATGTTCGCGCAAAGTAGATTCGCGAAATTTTCAACAATCTTATCTAGATAATAGTTTTGCTGTCGACTAATTGATCTTCTGTGTGATCGCCAAACAAAACATTTGCGTTATTGCTTGCGTTGGAAGTGTGCCCATGTACCTATACTGATTTTCCAATTTAGATATCTGCTATTTTATGAGCATATTTCTATGGCGATCCAAATGGGGTCGTACTTAAATATGTTTGTTATTTTGTGCTTAAAACCTCGGGTCTACCACGCCGAAAACACAACGGCGTGGTTATGTGAGCGTCAAATCGACCGAATACCGGTCTGTGTCAAACTGAATCCATCGTCTTTGATTGAATTTATTAAAAAAAAAAATTGAAGAACAAAAACCAGAAGCAGCAACCTCTCCCCTAAGGTTGAGCACTCTAAGTACTTCCACCCTACCAAAGACCTCAATTGTTTGCCTCATATTTTAGACACAATTTTAGACCTTGCCCAATTGTTCAAAATGTGTTACTAGCTCAATAAATAATGTTTATATTTCTAGGTATACCAGCATCAGTTCGTCCAAAAGCATGGCTATACCTGTGTGGGGGCCAGTTACTTCTCGAAAAACATCCGAACGAGTATGAGGAACTTCTGCAGGCGCCAGGCGACCCGAAATGTATGGATGATATCAGAAAAGATTTGCATAGGCAGTTCCCATACCACGAGATGTTCATCAGGGAAGAAGGGATTGGGTGAGTACTTATGTAAAAAAAATACCAAATTCACTGTATAGGAAGTTAGCTTGCCACCTGCCAAGTCTACATCAAGTTTAGTGTTGGCATAATAATATATTAAACAAATATTTTTGAGGTTTACCTATAAGTCTGGTTTTTGAGTCGTTCCCATGTAAGTCTTCACAGTTGACCGGTTGTTTATGGGTCTTCTTATATTTATGAATGTAATTGATTTTACTTTGTATCTAGTATCTCGTTTGGTTTGAAAGTACAACCAATTTCACACTGTTTACAGAATGTCAAATTAGTTACAAATATTATGACATTCTTGAAATATCGAGTAAGCATTCGGTTGCCACGTCTAGGTGCAACCCGCCCTGCTACTCAGTGCAAGACAATTTTTTTTGCAATATTTATGCTTCTTTGGTTCCATACTTAAAAAAAAATTATATACTTCATTCAATTTAAAAAAATTATATACTTCATTTAATTAATTGTATTATCTAAGAATACTTAAATCCTATTAATTGTAATAGATTTTATGCAATTGTAATTTAGTTACATATTTGCAATAATAGGTTCTGATCGTTGAAAACCACACCACTCAGTGTATCAGACGTAATCTGAAATAAAAATCTTTAAAAAAAAAATTAAACCGACAAAAAGAACTAAAAAGCAAAAAATAAATAAACCTTAAGTATTGAGCTTATTTCCATAAACTATAAAATTTTATATAAACTTATTTTGAGTCGGCGCCAAACAACAAACTGATTAATTATCAGAATTTAAATGTACCTACGTAGAAATGGACATGGCTCTACGTAGGTAATTAATCATTTTATTATTTGGCGCCGACTCAAAATAAGTTTATATAAAATTTGATAGTTTATGGAAATAGGCTGAATACTTAAAACTTTTATTTATTTTTTGCTTTTTAGTTCTTTTCGTCGGTTTAATTTTTTGTTAAAAAGATTTTTATTTTATGATATTTTTTTTCATCATCAGCTCAGCTACATGATGTGATGATTTCTAAACGCAAATACCTGATAAAGTAATGAAAAGTAAACAAAAACACTATTCGTTCCTATAATTTTCGAGGGTTCCTCTCAATTTTATCAGAATCCCATCATCAGATCCTGACTTCCTTGACATGGGACCACCGTTGAAGTATACCCTATCTAACAAAAAAAAATCAAAATCGGTTCATAAATAACGGAGTGAGGGCTGAACAGACATAAAAAAATAAAAACATAATAAAAAATCTTAGAGAA
This sequence comes from Callimorpha dominula, assembly GCA_949752705.1. Taxonomy (NCBI): domain Eukaryota; kingdom Metazoa; phylum Arthropoda; class Insecta; order Lepidoptera; family Erebidae; genus Callimorpha; species Callimorpha dominula. Next base: position 7,851,012 of record OX457009.1, on the reverse strand, counting down.
TTGATTCCCGAGATGGACGTACTATCTACATACAAGTTTGTTTGCTTACGGAACCCTCGGTGCGCTAGTCAAAGTCAGTCCCTACTTGTCCGGTAAAGTAAGTTTCATGTTTGATCTATTTCATCTATATAGATGGTATAACAGGTTGAAATTTTAGCCATTAGGGACCTCTAAAAAGCAGTCCATTAGCACGTTTACTCATTTATTAAATTAATGTAGTAGCTAGCGTAACTAATAGAACTTCTTTTATATATCACCAAGGGCTGAATACTCATCTGACGACATAAGAGTGCTAATTGTTTGTGGTTAGTAACTTGCGTAATTGTGGTTAGGGGTTCTTCACAAATATTTGATTACAAATAGTTTATCACAGTATAGACATTATAGTGACGAGCGCATAATTATGTTTTTCCCTCAGTGCTGTGTTGATGATAATAATATGCATAAATATGCGTGTTTTTTTAAATATATGATATAAAACAGCAAACGGGGACGCAATGGTCCAATTATAAATTAATAAGTGGATTAGAGATTATGGTCGACCATGTAAAATTTTGATAAAAACTGTTATAATAACAAGAACAATAATAATAATAACTTGAGACACCTCACACACAGTCGTCTGATCCCAAACTAGACATTGTCTGCACTGTGGTTACCAGACTGATTAACACACTTATATTGTATTACTAAATAGATACACGCTGTAGATGAATTACACCTAGGCACAGAATAAATTATCGTAGTCATCACACATTAATTTGTCCTGGGTGGGAATCGTACCCACGACCTCTGGCTCTGCAGGCAGGACCACTAACCATTAGACAAACAGACCCGTCAAACTCTTATTATTCTCAAAATAGTCGGTCGAAAATCGAAATATATTAATTTTCAATAGGTACTAATATCATAATTAACTTTTAAACTTTTGCGGTCCATGATATAATTATTCGTTACGCGACCAGTCCAACCTGGTCGAAACGTCAGGCAATTCAGAGGTATGTTATACCTATTTCGTGATCGCGTTAATTCCCGTATAAATACATAACATAATATCATAATGCTAAAAAGTTTGTTTTTTGGTGTGAACGCGATGCGATGAGTTAACTCAGGTTCTATCAGTTTGGTTTGAAAATCGCATATTTTTTCTCATTGCTCGATAGATATCATTGACTCTATTGTACATAAACCTCACGTTTATATTATTTTATACTCTGACATAACTATATACACAGCTGGCTACACTTCTACCCTCACACAAGGTACTAACAAGTATTTTTTATTTTCAGCCAACAAGAGCTGTTCTCAGTGCTTAAAGCCTATTCGGTGCTGAACCCGAAAGTGGGATACTTCCAGGCACAGGCGCCTGTAGCAGCCTTCCTTCTCATGCACATGCCTGCAGTTCAAGCCTTCTGGTGCCTAGTCAGCATAAGCGATAAGTACCTAAGTGGGTATTACAATCCTGGACTGGAAGTGAGTATTTAATCCTTCCTTTAACATATAACCTGCGACTAACAAACACGTCATGCACGCGGCGAGTTTCACATAAAGATAAACACACTTATGAATTAGTACATGTGAGACACTAAATGGTATTAGATAAGTAGGGAACAGACGAAACAATCTCGATTTAAACCCTCGATTTAAAGAAGTATCTACAGCGTCCAAAAAACGCATCCATATTTAGTTTTATGAAATTTTGCATAATGTGCAGTTTGGTCCAATTTGAGAGATAAGATAGTTTTTATTTCAATTTATGGTCACAATATTTTTTATTGCACATTAGCTTAGCTACAACAACGCGTGGCCGGATAGCTAGTATACATATATTATGTACCTTTGCAAACAAATTATGAGTAAAAGTAAAATAAAATATGATGGAATATGTTCCAGTTTCATGGCGGCAGGTATATCATCGGATATAAGAACTTCTTGTGTTGTAAGCGATCATGCACTGCAGTAAACGCTTACTATAAATAATATTTCAAAAGTACAAAAAATACTATTTAATTAGTGGACTTGTGTTGACCATATTGTAACGAATTCATCGACAGTTAATAAAAACAAGTTCATTAGACAACGAAGTTGCTCATTCATCGCACTTGTTCAAATAAATCCAACTTACTTGACTTTGTGTACAATTCACGTTATATTGTGAAAGGCACACACTAGTACCATACATTCCTTAAATGTTATCGCCCAAGACCAACCAGTCTTGTTTATTATTACATCACTGTATCGGGGTACCCGTACGGGTAATCAATAGTACTAAAGGCTTTTTAAAACATTGACGTTGTAATTGATTGTAAAATGTTATGTTACAAATAAAATACAAAGCCATATATAAGCACATGACATTGTACATTGACAGTGTAAAAAATTATTTAAAATGACTCTCGTGTAAAATTACAAAAAGTGCAGTTATAATAAAAGTGTAAGTCTTACCGAAGGTGCGATGTGTTCGGTTATTTTTATTAAGTTGAAGGTTGAGCATATTATTATGATAGGCATAACGACAATGGGATGACATCATGATAGTTCGCTAATAACCAATTTCGTAACGTGAAAACTACTGATTGAATTCCTTAACTGTCTAATTGCTCTGTACTCATTAGTCTAGAAAGAAAAAGAGGCTAAGGATGCGAGTGTTAGGTGATTAAAAACAAAAATATGTCTGTTCTAGGTGCTCCAACGTGACGGTGATATCCTGCACGCCCTGCTTCGTCGCACGGCACCGGCAGTCCATCGACACTTGGTCAAGCACAAAGTGGAACCGGTTCTATACGCGACCGAGTGGTTCCTTTGCGCATTAACTCGCACACTGCCTTGGGATAGTCTTCTACGGGTTTGGGACTGCTTCTTGTGTGAAGGAGTCAAGGTATGTAGGCTTGTTAATGATAAGGTTGATATTTCTATAATATTGGATGATCCTTTAATGTCAACAAAAGAAAACATTGATAACATAATTTTAAATCGCAAACCAACAATAAGTACCTAATGAACAGGGATGACACTAAAGTTGACTTGTTTTCCACTTTCGAATTCCTAAAACTGCACGATATCAAATCTTCTGATAATTATATATCAAAATTTCCTGTCATGTTGTTTGTCCGCGATGGACTCCTAAAAAATAAAGAACCGATTTTAATGAAATTTTGTGTGCAGTTTGGTCTAACTTGAAAGCTAGTTCTATCACAATTTTCTTTTATTGTAAATTAGCATGTTGTTTGTTACTCTTTCACGCAAAAACTGCTAAACCGATTACGATGAAACTTGGTATGTAGATAGCTGGAGACCTGGATTAACACATAGGCTATTTTTTATCCCGATATTTCCACGGAATCAGGAGTTACGCCGGTGAAACCGCGGAGTGTAGCTAGTCTACTATAATTTTATATATAATAAAAGCTATGTATGTTCTTTCAGGTCCTCTTCAAAGCGGCTCTCGTCGTCTTAGCTGGCGCGTTAGGTCCAGCTAAGGTCCGCAAGCGAGCGTCCGGTCTGTGCGAGACGTTAGAGGTGTTGCGTCATCCACCAGAAGGTGTGCTAGGGGAAGACTACCTCATGTACCACATGCCACGGCTCAACCTGACTGAGGAGGACTTCGAGTTCGAGCACCAGCGGCAGACCGCGAGGCGGCGGGCGATGCCTAATAGAAGGTAACTGTTATTGTACGTTCTTCGGTGTAACTGTGACTGACCTGTTGGTCTAGTGGTTAGTGACCCTGACTGCTGAGCCAGAGGTCGTGGGTTCGATTCCCACCCTAGTCTGGGTGTTCTTTGTGTCCGTTGTTTGTATGTTTGTAAAGTCTCCCGCGACACTGGAGTAATTCCTAATGCGGGAGTTGTCTTTAAAAAAAAAAAAAGTGCATTCAATTAACACTGTCACCTAAGAGGCGTAGCTTATTAAGAGTTTGTTCTTCTAAATTGAAGAGTTAGAGGGCTTTGCTGCTCTCCTCGACCCATTGCTTATGGCGGTCGTCCATTAATCACGTTATGTTTTTTAACAACCGGTAGTGAAGCAATGTTTGCATTGCTTTTTGGCGAATGAGTGAGGTTACCGGAGGCCCTAACCTTTCCCTCTCCCTCTCTCCCCTCCTCGCCCTCTATTTCACCTACTCCCAACTTAAAGGCCGGCAACGTGCTTGTGGATCTTGAGTTGTAGGTGCTCATGGGCGGCGGTAGTGATTTACCATCAGGTGACCCGTTTACTCGTTTTGCCCCCCTATACAAAAAAAAAAAATTAACCCCTCCTCAGTTCCAGTTGTGGCTCGACAATTACCCATCACTCATCAAGCTTCAAAGTTTTTTTAGATGCGTTACCTCCGAGTTACATCTATACTAATATTATAAAGCTGAAGAGTTTGTTTGTTTTTTGAACGCGCGAGTGTTAAATCTTAGGAACTGCTGGTTCCAATTGAAAAATTATTTTAGTGTTGGATTTATCGAGGAAGGCTATAGGATATATAACATCACGCTACGACCAATAGGACCGGAGCATCAATCAACAATGTTATAAAAAGTTTTATTTTTTAGTTTAACTAGATATTTTTCTCTGCTAAGACTAACACTAATACTACTTTTCATTTTATTTATCAGTCTGTCAATAAATATAATAGGAAAAAATAAAATACACAAACTTCATCACATTCCTTTAAATTGATATAATAATATGTGTTATGCTAGCATGATAGCTGTGTAAAGTGAAATTGCATGTTATATGTCTACCCTTATTGATGTTTACCCTTATGTATATCGACCATACAACATAAGCTGTGACAATATTGACCAGGAAAAATAAGTTATTAGTTAGAACACTAAACATAGTTTTAATATAATGATTTTCCTTCCGTAAATATGGCATATACATAAATGTGTGTCAGTGTCTGAAGATTATTCTGTAGATGTCGTCTGTAAGTCTAAGCCCACAGTATGAGAATTATTCTTCACGGCTTAGAATAAAATGGAAATAAACTGTACATCCATAAAAATATTCTTGTTGCAAGTGAGTATTATGTACAAATACAAAGGAGCAATTTTTTTTTAGCTTAACGACATTAAATAGAAGTAATCATCTGTAGTTTTGGTGGTTAAAAGTGCTGATATAGGAGAAAGGTATTTTGTTTTTTTTTTAAATAAATAATAGCGTAATTCTAAAGTAATTTAATGAACACAAATCTATAATATAGATAAAAATAGTAAAAAAAAATATAATTGAAAATACGTGTATAATTCTTATTTCCTAGCAATACTATTTATAAACTAGTAGTGCCCTCAATAATAATAAAAGTAAATAATTACTAATAATATTAACAATAAATCCACAGTGTTAGTTACAAAGATTTATAATTTTTTTTTAAAAGACAACTCCCGCATTAGGACTTACTCCTGTGTCGCGGGGGACTTTACAAACATACAAACAACGGACACGAAGAACACCCAGACTAGGGTGGGAATCGAACCCACGACCTCTGGCTCAGCGATCATGATCACTAACCACTAGACCAACAGGCCAGTCAAAAAATATGGATACTCGACTAGGTACAATATAATTATTAATATTATGGTGCAGATCATAATATATCTTATCAAATATATATGAACGGAATTACCCACCAGATAACATAAGGAGGTGCGCTCACGCAGCAGTTAATATAATACAATACAATTATTTTTAAGAACCCACAGTTACGACTAACGAAGTATTGAGTTTTATTGAGAAATCGTGTTTTTTTGTTTCAGTGGCAGCTGATTCAGCGACTGTTCCTACAAGCGCTATTCCAAGAATAACGCGAGGGATCTGTTCAATACACTGTAATGTGTGTGCAATATGACCAAGTGACATCTGGTACATAAGTACCTAGTGCTTTGTGATAATCGCGTGTGTGAACGCACGACCAAGCTGACGCCTCAAATGTGGATAGTGTTTAGTCAAGTGAAAAATGAAAAATATTGCGGTTGAACTTCGTCGATGGTAAGACAGTGTTAGCAAATAAATCTAAGATATAGTATGATTGTTGTTGAGATGAAAGGCCTTGGATTAATCAAAATTACGAACGTATTATTAAACAATCTAACCTAATATCTGTGGATTTTAGCAAACGAAACATTGTCCAGTCTGAGGATTTTAGAATTAGATTGATATATTTCATATAGGCCATTAGAAATATTGGTTTATCAAACGCAGTCACTTCAGATGACAGTAAAGAAATCTTCTAATTTTATAATTAAAGTATTTCTACCACTTAGGTGGCGTATAAGGGTCGTTTGGTGACAAATATTCAAATGACTTTATATGTACATTATGTATACAATCTGAGCTGAAGTGTGTTATGTGACTACGTTTTAAAGACTGGTGAAGAGCGAAGTCAAACAAGGGTTTATATCAGTAAAATTGTTGTACCAAATATGTTAAAGGTTTTTCAAGAAATCATCTAATACCGTCCGGTATTAGACGTTTCTCATTCTCGTATGTCGTAGGAGATGTTGAAGTTGAATAGTTAGAGTATTTTTCTACGCATAGTAGAAATTTAATATACTAGCTGTAGGTCCATCATTGACGAGGTTGAAGGTTGCTTTGTAATTTTATAGGGAGTAAACTTTGATAATCAACGTGGTTTTGTTAAATTAATTTTTAATGTAGATACTACCACATTAAGGGTTAAGTCTGCAGTAATGCAGGCGACGCAGTTCAGTGCAGCACAGTGCAGAGTGTACGACATTGTAATGTAAATACGTCAAATAGCTGTATTTGATCAGTTTTGTTAAGTACCTATACACGTGCGGTTCTGTAGTATTAATACAATACTTACTGAAAAATCTGCATTATCACTAAAAATTGGCTAACATACATACAACATGAATATGTGTAAACAAAACTAAGTTTATTATCAGTACGTTACAAGGCTTTATACGTAGTTTACTCCGTTATAAATATATAGTATAATTTATATTATTAACGAATCGTTGCGTTAAATTTTGTATATTCTCGAAATTTATTCCTTAATAAATTTCGAGAATGTTTAATAATTTAATGAAAGAAGAAAGTAATATAGGTAGCATATATCACTTTCTTATTTTCTAAAAATCTTAATGAATATGGCATTTTCTTTCCTAAGAGCTTTGTGCTCAACTTAGCCAAATGAATATATCCTACGTTTTTCATGCATATCTAGTAAATAGTTAATGATTAGTGTTAAGTTCCAATACAATATAGTTATCGATAGATTTTGTTCTCGAATTAAAATGGCTTGAGAATCAATTATTTAAATTATATAAATAAATATTTAAATTGATTTTGTAAAAATCTTTTTGATAATTGCATTTGGAAAACTCGGATGTCTCGAAATAAACAACGCTTAGTTAAATTTATTGTTTCCGTTCCTTTTCTCTTAAAGAGAAGGTTCAAAATGAATGCTTTAAACGTTCTTGTATGACCGAAAATGGGGTAGTTGACTCATTCTTTTTTACTACACCTATATGAAGTTAGTTTAAAAAAAGTTATTTAAATGTACGTATGAAGTATAATTGTTTAATAGGTATTGTTTGTTAGGCAAAGACAGTACAAGGAAATCTATACACCGATCGAAACACAACACTAACGCCATCTACGAGTGATCGGAATTAGTTTTATACCTTTACATTCCTCGGTATTTTGAAAAACGTTAGAATAGAAAGCCTTGTAATATTCTATCTAGGTATATTTTAGGTTTGAGTTTTTTTTCGTCTGTATTTTTTTAAATATATTTAGCTATTTTTTTCATGTCAACTACCTTATTATACAGATAACATTTCGAAATTCGTTCAGAATCTAATATCAAATGAGAGAAAATTCAACCACCAGTATTGTAATACCTTATGAAAGCAAAGGATGTGAATTGTAGACTATGAGCGTGTATTAGTTCATTAGTTTTAGTCCTTTTCCATTATTACCTTCAATGTTATTTATTATTTTGTGGTTAAAGTAGCTTTTTAAAACGATGATGTGGCAGCTTTGATCGCTCAAATTGATCGCAACTGGGATGGAAGTTTAGATTTTAATAAGAAATCACCAAAAATAAATTGTAAACTATCGAATCTGATAATAAAATTGTTAAATGAGCAGACATTTTGTTAACAAACCGATTCCCGTATCTAAATGAAAATCCCAGTTACAATTGGGGCCTTATTCTAGACACTAATTCTAGTGCGTTGTGTATTTGGACTGTGGCACACTTACCTTTATGGTCATAATCCAATATGCAATATTTTTGAATCACAGTCCAAAGTATGCCCCTAAGTAAGTACCTAGTTGATTCGTATCATATTGTAAGGAGGAGACTGTGTAATATAATTTGTAAAAATAATACTGAAATATTTCATAATATGTTGTGATAAGATTCATAATGATTAAAATTACATATCTCGTTAAATTATAAAAAAAAATACTAAAAAAAATGAGTTTATTTTCTTCATAAAGTACAATGTATCTTTTTTTAAATTGACAAACAAATCATTCCATGTGAGATAAATGCTTAAGGCTAATCATCTATTATGTTTTTGTACAAATTTCACACACTACTTTATTTGCGTGAGACATATACTTCATTTGATGCATTGTAAATTAAAAATAATGTTTAGTGGAGATTGTGGTAATATAATCTGTATAAAATTGTAACATTCCCATTAGTCTTCCTTGGCTTCCTTTGGTACAAAATGGACCATAGTCAATGATCTGTATTTTTTAATATTATTTACAATCAAATACTAAAGTAATAAATACATTTGATTATCAATTCATTCATTCTGTTTATGTTACACGACCTTACCATTGATAAAAGAAAATGGTTCTGAAAATGATCACTTGTTCTTATATAGTTTATCAATGTCTGGCTGAATGTAAACTATAAATGGTTATATTTTAAGATTTTTGTTTTCTTTTCCTACTGCCTGTTACCACTGTGTATATCAATAAGTAAAAAATATCGAATCTAGGCTATGATTTAGTTCTAAGACCGCACACTGCGTCATGGTGCATAATGTTTTATTTTTTCTCTATGTTATTTATGTTTATAAGTAAGTAACCAGGTCATTTGCAATTGAACATGACAAATTATGTACTCGATCGCTGTTATTTGCTCTATAGAAATAATTGATAGAAAGTCGGCGAGTAATAATTAAACAAGTATTGCCAATTAATATGCTTTGATAGACGTGGAAATGACAGCTATAGTAGACCCGCGGTAATCTGACCAACGTTTTGCACTGCCGTGTCGGATTATCGAGTTTGTCGGAGTATAGAATACTGCCGACGACCCCTTGTAATTCGGAACTTTTTTGAAAAGGAATACTTTTTAATCCGATAGTTTAAATATGTAGGTATAAGATAACGATTCGTTTTGCTTACGGACGGTAAAAATTCGTTCAATTGTCAACGAAAATTTTACCGTCCGTAAGCAAAACGAATCGTTTTTCGTTTAAAGGAACGCGGCATTAGTGAATTAAATATGCAAAACAAAAAATAATAAACATGCATGAAGTTTATTATGAAAATATCATCATTAAATCGCACTTCCAACAATAGTGCGTAACTACATTTGTGCCCCGCGAACACGTCATAACGGGTTTATAACATAACAAAGATATTAGACAATGTCGGAATATAAGGGGTGCGGAATTATTGCGGCTCAACTGTAATTTAAAATAACTATAACGTTGTAGAGTATTTTTTTATCGCTGTTACATCACTAGAGATTAATCGCGTCAAAGTGTCTTTCGCTAATGTGTGTACGTAGCCGCAATTATTGTTGCCGTGGATGCATTTCGTTTCTACCTTTTATATGTCGCAATTGGTTGTTGTAGTAAAGTAAAATGATTATGCACACGCTTCTAATGTTAGTACCAAAAAAACAAAATCTTTTTACCACACTATTTATAGTGGTTTCGATTTTAAACTCTAAAATTCTCTACAACAGCTATGCTGATGAAGCATCTTATTAATTGGACTACTAGGACAGCACTGAACTTGACTCTGTTATTACCAAGTTAATTGAAACCGTATGACGTTTATTTTAGACGAACGATGAAATAATAACAAACTAAATTTACTCACAAGCAATTTTAGTCCGTTGTGTCATACTAAAATAGGTTTAGTTCTACGTTTTCAAACGATCATACGTCAAATATAAACGTCGTTGAACAGGATTTAACTAAATCTTATTGATTATGGTCCACACTAGCGAGTTTTCTAACGGCAGAATCGGCACCACCGGCTTCCGTTTAAGTAAATAAAATGTGTAAAATGATTCATGACTTGTAACCGCTGCATCATAAAGGACAAGCTTAAATTTGCAATGAGTATAATAACAGCTTTACTTGTCTTTTGTCTTGGTCAGTTGTAATAAATGAGAGTTTACTGCTGGTTATGTTCCAAATGGAAGTATTTCTTAGTATTATGGTGGAGAAAGCTAGAATCATATATGAATGGTCATAATAAATCATTGGTGATTTAACCCGAAGATACCTGTTTACCTATCGAATTGTCTAATAACGGCAAACATAAATATTGAACACAGAAGAGTTAAGAATATTTAAACATACAAAATATAAATGTTTTATTTCAAAAGTTTTAATAATACTGTACTGCGGGATAGAAATATGTATATGGTATAAAGCGGTTTAATGAGTGTTGTGTGCGTGTGATTTTTGTTTAATTTTCAATCAAATTTTTTATTGGACGTTATTTGTGTAGAATCGTAACTATTATTTAATTTGTTGTTATTGCTACATTCATTTTTTAGAATTATTTAGATTGTATTGAAGACTCTGTGGAATGTACCTACTTTCAAATATACATATAAGTATATATTATTGTATATATTTGTGTATGCGAAGCTATGTCATTGATATACAACTTTTTTTTAAATAACTAAGCTGAATGTAATTTATACGGAATCAGTAATTAAATCTGTTACAAGAACTTCCCTGAAGCAATATTAAATGTTTATTATCTATGTTTAAATGTTTAAAAACTGCACAACATGAGTTATTCTCATTATTTTACGCATCACGTCAACTGAATTTATTCAAACGTTAACATGCGTGTGTTCTGGGCGGAAAATGTAACAAGGCCCTAATAAGTTTTCAACACTGTGAGCAAATAAGAAGAAAAACCTGAATATTGATATATATAATAGTATAAATACTAAAAAGTTGTATCACAATGTACCAGTTATGAAACTTAACATTTTAAAATTAGTTGTCCCACATTGAGCTAGAAACTTAAGAAAACATGTATGAATCATGTAAACGTGTTAAAACGAACGTAATGTTGCTCTATTTATTAATATAACCAATATGACCATTATGTAATTGTTCGATAACATATATACAGGCGAAAATTCAAACGACACAGTTTCATGGTGTTTAACTGACGCATTTTTGGCACAAGTTTCCTTTGAAAATTTGACCGATATACGTTCAGAAATGTATAAGTCCCTTTCACATTCCGTTACAGACTGTTTATGGTGTAGAAGATAAATTCTTGGTTGTCGCGAGTATTTTTGTACAGTAGCTGAGTTTTCATATTGCTGCAATATTCGAGTTGTAAATAAATATTTAATATGATTATTTTGTTTTATTATAGGATTAATTTTAAATTGCTCGCTTACCGGGAGCATTCGCCTGTAAAGTTTATGAATAGAGTTGATTACTTGATTCCACAATGGTGCCGATTCTATTCTACACTCAGACTAGGTATTGACAAAAAAGCACATCCGTCTTTTGTCACTAAGTTCTAAAGTTAACAACTAGGGAAGACGTTGGATTATAAATAAATTCAGATGATTCTTTTATTTTAATCGATGGGATTGTAGGAAACCTGTTTTACTGTCCCATTGCTGGGCATACCCGTAGCTCATAAGCAATGGAGGGTAGAGGCAAGGATGAGGATCTCTGTGTATGAGACATGTCCATCAAAAGTGTGTATTTAGGTGGCCGTAGCAAGAGGGTGTAGTAAAGTAACTAGGAACGAGAAAGTTCCGCTTTGTAATCGCGCACTTTTCGAAATAACTAGGTATTAAATAAATTTGCAGTTATTCGACAAGCTTTTGTTTTTTTTTTCATTGTTTAACTGATAAGTTCATATCACACCCTTTACCTCCACTAGTGCCATTTTGGGTGTGCGTTCGCGCAGCGGAATGTTGTTGAATTTAAAGATTTTAATTATGCAGATATTTAGTGTATGACGTCGTGTAATTGTGTATAGTAAAAAAAAAATTGTGCATGCAGCCACTGCTGAGAAAATCGCTAAAAACTGATTCCGAACGTTGTCCTGGCGGAACTTTTTTTAATCCATGGACTTATAAGAAAAAAATGTGTCCAAAAATTAGTGTGTATTTAAACTTCGGAGAAATTCAAGTTTCCGCTACGCGAACGTTTCGCCATTAGCTAGTTTTCATATAAAGCGCTTATATAGAGAGCTGTAGATTTTTACATACATTGTTTTTAATTTGTTTATATTTGTTTAAAAAACAGATTTAGAAAAAATCGTAGGGTTTATAAGATAAAAACATAAACGTAAAATATGCTTATTAGGTCTTAGTTCGTAAAGTATGCACTTTGGGGTCCAGATTTTCACGTTTATACAAACCTTGTAAGTGTTTGCAACATGTTGCCAAGTATCAATGATGTCCTGTTAGTAATTAAAGAGTTATAGGACAATTTACCATGAATATACCACTGTTTACAAAGCAGTCAAATATCACGACGTTCTAAAGGAATTGCATAGTAAAATGTATTCCAATAATTAGTGTATTAATTCAACTACTCACATGCAAAATTTCATCTCATTAAATTCAGTAATTAAAGAGAAACGATTAAAATACTGACAAAGCATCGAAAACCTTCATAACCCGACCAAGTTCGGATGGCTACAAAAAAGCGGCCGTGCCATATATCTAAGTAACGTTCTTAACCTCCCAGTATAGTATTTATTAATATGGTACAGTTGGGTACACAAGCGTTAGGAAAAAATAAAACAATTGTATTTCTTGAATGAAAAATATATATATATATTTTTTTATGGTATAGGGGGCAAACGAGCAGACGGGTCACCTTATGGTAAATGACTACCGACGCCCATGGGCACCTGTAACTGAAGAGTCACAAGTGCGTTGCCGCCCTTTAAGGTGGGAGTAGGAGAAGAGGGGGAGGGTGGGGGGTTGAGAGGGGAAGGACGGGAATAAGGGAGAGGGAATGGTTAGAGCCTCCGGTTACTGCACTCACGCGGCGAAATGCAATGCAAGCATTGCTTCACTACCGGTTATCTGTGAGGCCGCGGTATCGAGCGGAGTCAAGCCGGCCCATACGTGCCGAAGCATGGCTCTTCCACGTTTAATAATAACGCCAATATTTTTTTTAATAATAACGCCACTATCTACGATAAAAATAAATCTTCAATTAACAAGTACTTCTCTAATTAAACATCCGTGTGCAAAAATATTTTTAATTACATGTAATAATTATGTATTTATTATTTATTTCTCGCCACCTGTTACGTAGAAACCCAAAAATTGGCGAAATGTGGGTGTCACAGAAATGTCACACCTCTGCCTACCCCTTCTGGGACAACAGCCGTGAGCATATGAATGAATGAATAAAAATACAGAAACTAACCTCAAAATTTCTAACCCTCTTAGGGACTAGTCATGACAATCCCTGGGGCGCGCGCCCCAGTAACGGCAGAACTTGGCATACAACTCATGTGCGCGCACAGGCGCGTGTATTTGGAGTGTATCGGGAGCGCAGCTGAGGCGCTTGTCATGAGTAGTCTCTTGTTCATAAAAACTTAACGTTAACAAACGCTTGCTAAACATACTCTGTCATTGGTTAGAGACAGCAATAGATTTAAAATGCATACATACATAAGTCACTACAAGTACAACGGTAATATCATATACTGACGTAAGTCTCAAGCGCATACTTAAATAAAGTACCTACGTAAATAATACTTACTATCATAGTCAAATACATTTAAAAAAGCAGGTGAAGAAAAATAAATGACCTATAAATTATAACGAAACAACAATTTTGTTGTCACCTGTACCAATTCAATACCGGTATTATACTGTAAATTTTAGAATGTTACCTAAATATATTGCACGGCCGCTTTTTAGTAGCCATCCGAACTTGGTCGGGTTATGTAGGTTTTCGATGCTTTGTCAGTATTTTAATTGTTTCTCTTTGATTACTGAATTTAATGCGATGAAATTTTGCATGTGAGTAGTTGAATTAATACACTAATTATTGGAATACATTTTATTATGCAATTCCTTTAGAACGTCGTGATATTTGACTGCTTTGTAAACAGTGGTCTATTCATGGTAAATTGTCTTATAACTCTTTAATTACTAACGGAACATCATTAGTACTTGGCAACATGTTGCACACACTTACAAGGTTTGTATAAACGTGAAAATCTGGACCCCAAAGTGCATACTTTGCGAACTAAGACCTAATAAGCGTATTTTACGTTTATATTTTTATCTTATAAACCCTACGATTTTTTCTAAATCTGTTTTTTAAACAAATTCAAAACAACGTATGTAAAAATCTACAGCTCTTTATATAAGCGCTTTATATGAAAACTAGCTAATGGCCAAACGTTCGCGTAGCGGAAACTTGAATTTCTCCGAAGTTTATGCATGCACTAATTTTATTCATACATACACAATTACACACAAATACACACTAATTTTTGGACACATTTTTTTCTTCTAAGGCCATGGATTCAAAAAAGTTCCGCCATTACAACGTTCGCCCAGCGGAATCAGTTTTTAGCGAATTTCTCCACAATGGCTGCATGCACAATTTTTTTTTTACCATACACAATTAAACGTCGACGTCATTCACTAAATATCTGCATAATTAAAATCCTTAAATTCCGCTGCGCGAACGCACACCCATTTCGGTCAGTTCTTGAACTATATTTGTTTACTGCTTTCTGCTGGACAAACTTTTTCCGTCCCATACAAATGGTGCCCCTTACCTCTACCCCACATAGTATGAGCCTCCTGTGTCTATGAAAGGGATGAGGCCATAGTCTACAATACGTCGCCACGTTGTCCTGGAGTGCGAGGGAGTGGCCACACAACGGGCAAGTATCCTCGCGGGAGTGAGGTCACTCCTAGAAGCCTGTGAACGCCCCAGGAGGCTTCTGTGCTTCTGGAAGGAGCTAGGCTGGTTCAACTAGTCAGCTTATCTGAACGCATAATGGACCGCCTATAAGTCTAGATTAGGAAACAGAGCCCTATACCAATACGTCGCCCTAGTGTAGATTATTAAGAAAAAGTATTTATATGGAATACGAGAACTAATGTTTCAAAATATTTACTCGATTCAATTCAAAGCCTTCAAAGGCTTGCAAAAGGCCTGTGCAAATGATTATTTATTTATTATCAGTATAAACCATAGATGTAATTATCGATACCTGAAAACCATAGAGCTTTTTTGGCAAATTATCCTACATGAAATAAAACAAAATCGGGCTGTATAAATTATAATTAAATACAAAATTGTCTTAGGTACAAACAACACGGCATTTAAACTAGTTACACTAATTTGTGGCCAGATATTTTCTGAAACTCTGTTTCCGATAGCAAATTGAGCACAATACCTACTATTTACCTATATGGATCCTTTTCTCTTTTTAAAAAAGTATTAAAAGCCATTTAAAGATCAGCTAGGATTTAAAGTGCAGGTAACAGGTCAGACCAAGAAAAAAATCCCTAAATCAATCGCTTTAATGATTTCTATTACATCTGCCAAGAGAGAAAAACAAAACGTTTAATACAACACATTAAGGCGGGAAAACTTTTCAATGTACTGAGGTAACAGAAACTGCACCTATTTATATAAATACAATACAGCACATGCTTTAATAAGCATTTGTTACAATTTATGTGATCTACCTAACATACGGCAGTTTAAATTTGACACCTTTTCTGTGTATCTACATACAAATATAGCTGTAAAATATTTCAACGTCATTTTAGCAAGAAAATGAACACGACATTCCACCTTAAAACTTCGTAGTCGTCAAACTGATTTGACCACGGGAATAATATTGTCCATTTAATCCAATTTATCAATCAATTCTTTACTGTATCATAATCCCAAAATATATTTGTACCCTCATAGGTAAAATAAAAAAGAAAATTTCTTAATTTATTTAAATAGTAACCAACACTTCATTATGCACATATTCTTTTTGGAAATTTAATTTAAATTTTGTGTACCTAGGTATGTTACCTACACAATTTTAAATTTAATGATTATTTTTTATTGGAGTACTAGCTAGAAGCTTGCCTTCAAACTCCGACATTGTTACGGTTAAAAATATCTTATTAGTCAGTCATATCAGTTTTCGACAGTGGTTGAACTGAGCATTTAGATACCTACCTACTTCCATCTTTCCACATTTTTTTTGCAAGCCAACAGGTTGCGCAAGTGTATGGTATTTTATCTGCAGTAATTAGAGCAAGTGCAGTGCAGTCCATAGTTTTAACCGTCAAATAAATTATGGCAATAAAGTATTGCCCTTCGATGTTTATAAAGAGTTTGCTTCAAATTTAATATCTTTCTGCCAGAATTAGTTATAAATTTATTCGAAATCGTTAAAACAATCATCAAAGCTAATCCAGTTTGTTCACGAGGAACTGTAATTCCTCGTGGTTGAATAGGTTTGACTGCTAAGAAATAAGGAATTCATGCAATACATAATAATTGTAGTAAGTAGTTGTTCACCCTATTCACAAACCTTTTTTTAGGTACATAGCCTAAAATATGTTGCCAGACTTTATAATGATTTCGGCTTTAATTGACTAGCATTATCTTATAAAGCGACACATGCTTTCAGTTCATTGACTCCATGAAAATTTTCATTAATTTACTGGAAAAAGTAAAGTAGCTACCTACAATTTTTTTTAAAGAAATTTTTTATACGCTAAAAGTCTATTAAAATTTATTGGTAAAGGCAGTTTAAACTCAAGCTTTATGAATATTAACTATTACTAAATGACTTGTCTTTAAAGTTAATTTATTTCGTATGTCTAACTTCGATTAGGTATCTATAAGGCAATTTTTTCATTTCATAATTTTAATAGCATTTATTTACAGACTAATTTTACTGAACAATTCTGTCTGAAAAGGTATGCATTTATTATCTACGAAAGACTAAAATTAATTCAAAAGTACTGTGATAGGTCAATGAATACCTGAAGCAGCAAGATTTAAATGTAACGTTTTTTTATGATACACTCATTACATTATTCTTGAGGTACACAGCATATAAACAAACATTGTGTGTGACTGTGATGCTCAATTAGGTGTAGACAACAGTATGTAAACGCAGGCAATACTTCTGAAATAGAGTAAATGAACTTTTATGCGAATCGTAACTTCACACTTTGGAGGGTAGAAGTAACGAGCACTATCTTGTATCGGCGGCAAAACAAAAGGGTCCATCAGTTCAAAAACCAGCCAGAATGGCGCAGGGATGATATGAACTTAGCAGTTAAATACCGAGTGGAGTTAATTATTTCTTTCGACGGCTACAGTATTCAAATACAAGACGATAAACCGAAAAAACTAATCGTCGGATGTCTTTTATTTAAATTAAGTTATCATTGTTTTGTGCCATTACAAAGCGGAAGTTTCTGCTTCCTTTTTAATTACCCTTTAGCTACAGTAGCTAAGTACACACTTGACGGACACTTTCTCATATAGAGAGATGGTTCTCCTTTCCCCTACCCTTACTTGTTCACACTTTATAAAATATTAAGTCTTGCAGCTTCACATCAAAAGACTGGACATTGCAGCATTGCATGTCCAAAAATATAATAACCTACCTACTGCTAACACGCATGAGCAGTCTATTTTGCGTAGAAAGGACTATGGCAAACATTAAGTATACTAGCCAGATAAAATATGTAAACGGAACACAGCAGACAACGCGACAACTCAAAGAAGTTTGGACTGGTATTGAGAACACCATTATCGTTTTGCTATTTCGAAAATTATACTCCGGTATCCTTTCGTTTACAAACTGTTATCAGAATGAACGTAACCAACACGTACAGTAAAGACAAATCTATGTACAAGATATGTATATTTATTATAAAAACAATGCTTAATTATTTCGCACAAGCACCGAGCTCAAAGGCATCATTGTAGCAGCGTTTTCAAATATTTAGACTTTCTCTTTAATATGTTTCTGACGTCATTGATCATGTCTTCGCCTCCGGTTTTTAGTTTATTCTCTACTGGGTTTTGGTATTTTTCGTCTACTGACAATTTCGATAGTGTCTGTTCGAGGTCTCCAAACTCGTACTTCGGCCAATCGTCGAGAATACCTTCGAGGTATAAGATAGAACTCTGTACTGTTTGATTGAGATTATTCAGTAATTCGGACGTTTTGATTTCGTCGGGGGATTGGTTCGTTTTCTTTTTGGATTTCTTAGTGTTGGTGGGCACCGTCAACTCGTTGCACACTCCCAATAAGAAAGTAACGATGCCTATGAACTGGAAAATAATGAAATAACAGGTAAACTTTATTGATCCTTAAGTATCGAACGGTAGGTACGGCAACTAGTCATCGCACGCTAGTAACTTACCTCTAGGTAATTAGAAAGGTGTTCTAAGCAGTCCCTCATGTTCCAGAGCGCGTCCGCGCCGAAGTGCAGGTGCGTGGCGAGGTGCGCGTGCGCGGCGGGCAGTAGCCCGGCCGCGGCCGAGCACGCGCTGTGCGCTGCCGCCACGCGGCCCAGCGCCAGCTCGCCCGCCAGCCGCAGCGTCGTGCAGTACAGCTCCCGGTACGGCACCGGCGAATTTACGAACGCTGGGAGGACAGATACGCTTTCATATTGTCACTACTTATTGAAAAGTGACTTTCCTGAAGAACATAGACGATTCTAGACAGTTGTATCTTGAATAGAAATGAGTTGTCATTAACCAATACTAAATAATATAATACACCGGCATTAAACTGGCAGCTTGTGTTAGAGACACTACACTTGATCATAATGAAGTGTACTGTCCCACCCAGCTGGTTTACAACAAGTTTAAGAAGTTAACCCTGGGTAAAGCCTTGATAAACTTCTAATTATTTTGATGTGAGTGGAGAGGAAAGTATGGGGAGCTTCCGTAATATTTGGATTAAGGTTACCTAGGGAATTCCTAAAATAAACATGTCATGTAATTGTAACCTATGTTCTTATAGATACATATAAAATAACTAGCTGTTGCGCGTGACTTCATTCACATGGAAATTGAAATCTCTGCCTCGGGAAATATAATTTTTTTTCGGGATAAAAAGGTATTTACTATTCTATCTCTTTGTAAAATTTCATCTAGATCTGTTCTGGCGTGATAGAGTAACAAACATCCATCCATCAGAAGATTTAGAAGAGAATTAAGGTGCCAAGATTTAACCAACTCAAAAAAAGAGAAGCTTACAATGTCAGTAAATTAATTTACAAGTTTAAATTTAGTTTTTCTTTTAAATTATTACGTTATTTGGTATAAATTACGTCTCTTTGTAAGTTTGAATACAGTGAATTTCCGATTTTACTTACCAATAATTCTACTAGGAAAAGGTGCCGCTATACAAATCCGTTCTTTCTCCCCGTACATCTGCTGACATTTGTCCATCGCTTGACTGAACGCGTCGACGCAAACATTCAGCTGCTCGTAATGTTCTTTCTTGTCTTCCACACTCCTGCTATCGGCAAGTTCTATACACAGTGCGATGGCTGATACTAGGGCATCCTTGAGTTTGAGGTACGACATTTCTTGATCAAATGTTCGACTTTTTAGTTGAGCATCTTCAAATTGTGGCGGTTCGAAGTTTACGATTACATTCAGATCGCGATTATCACTGGAAATTTTTATTTAAAAAATATAATAATATGAATATTTTACTATACATATTAAACAAGGATATGAAGACAACTTTTAGACTTTGTTGGTTTAGGATTTAGTTTCTAGGTTTTCTGTTAAAGAAAACTGTGATTCTAACTACTAAAAAAAAGGATAAATTATCCTAGATTTAGATTATTATCACGTAAATTAGAAAGGATTAGTTATCTAACTTACGTGGGCTCTGCGGGTAGTCTTGAAGGCTGATGTAGGGGTGCGGGCGGTCCGGCCAGAAGCGACAGCAGAGCTTTGTCTCTCGCTGCCGAGGCGGCCCACCCGCAAGCTTCTAATCGATTACCCCAATTGCCCAGCTCTACCAGTTTCTCGAACGTACCGTACTTGTACGCGTACGTTAGATGTTCTACGCTCTGTAAACAAATAAAGGTTGAGCTAATTTCAAAATGCTCGTAGTGACGTCAAGTTGTTTATAGAATTTATTCTAGTAATATATAATACGACTGTGTTAAAAAATTAAATGTCGTTCAAGTAAACCGCAAAGTAAATTTGTATTTACGTCGTGTGAGAGCCAAGCTTCGGCACGTATGGGCCGGCCCCACCGGTGTGATACCACGGCCTCACAGAAAACGAACAGTGAAGCACATTTGCGTAGTGCCGTTTTTTTTTTTGTACTTTATAGACATAGACTCTAATAGTGTTATCTATTGATATTGGTAGTAAAAACTCTCGTGTGCAAAAAAATTGTATTAATTCGTAATGGTTCTGACACATACGATATGTATTTTATATTTTTTTTTTATAAAACATAATTCGGTATATTCAAGCAAGCAATTTTTGTTTTCAGCTGATTATTTAATTATTAAATCTAATAGAATAATCATATTAAACATATACCAGAAATCTGAGTAGTTGTCTATGGTTAACATAAATCATTTAAAAGTCTTTATGAAATTTAAGTGTTGATGAAATGAAGATTCCTTATTATTTTCCTAGCAACAACTGCACGTCCAAAATGATTGAAATTTTGATGAGTGCCTGTCAATAGTGTTGTTGCGATAGCGATAGTCTATCAATAGTATCGTGATATCAATAGTATTTGGCTTTGAAAATCAGTGGTAATAGCGAGTCCTATCGAAAAAGTTACTATATTTCTAAGGTCCAACTATCTGTAAGAAAACTATCGCTATCGCAACAACAGTGCCTATCAAAACATGCGCAACTACATTCATACAGCTTCTAGTGCTGCCATCTTCACGTTAAGGTAAGGCTCTTCAGACCAATATGACAATTGTTATTTTTTCATTGTAAAACCTGTTAAAAGTAAATGTAAACGAGATGACGATTCATGTCATTTACATTTGATATGAATAGTCATCTCATTTACTTTTACTTTCAACAGGTCGTCGTCGTATGAGGTCAAAATTTGTTTTATGGAATATATTGTCGTTTATTAAAATTAAGAGAAACTGATTTGCCAGACAGTGAACTTCTATATTTCCAGTTATCTTCGACTATAATATTAAATAATGCGATCGAACAACAGGAGAGACGTACATCCTTGGAGTGATGCGTGTGGAAGGCGCGCGTGTCGGCGAGCAGCTGCAGCGCGCGCGTGGCGGCGCAGGCGGGCGCTAGGCGCGCGCCGTGCAGCCAGCCCAGCGACACGAGCTGGATGTGCTTCACCTCCAGCCGGCAGTACACGCTGTCCGCCGCCAGCGCGCCGCCTGACACACCACACACACACTAATCCAGATATATCAGGCCGCCCGCATTCTCCACTTCGAGAAACGTCAGTCATTACTCTATATGGAGCCATCACCCTATTGTCATTCCCGCTATGTAGTTTCTGTAGTCGAGAATATAAGTTATGATACCCATAACAATCTAATTTTATAGAAAAATTCTAGAAACAAATTACAAAAAGTCGTAAAATATTTTGAAATAAATCCGTTTTGTTTGTGATTGATCAACTCTCTAATTTTGCTAAATTTACTCTTAGCTAGAATTTCCTTTGCACCTTCATCTTTGTCTGGGAATATTGCTCCAAAACTTTAAGTATTAAATCAAATACCCATGTAGTCAATGGGATACTTTCTTATTTATTTATATAGTAAAACTTACCAAGTAAATGGTACAGTTTGACAAGCAGGAGCTTCGCGTGGAAGTTGGCGGGTGAGTGCTGAAGGACTAGCTCTAGTAAACAGAGAGCTTCGACGATTGGCGCCGAACTTTGTTGCTGCATCGCTACAGATAAACAAATAAAGTATTAAACTATTAAGGTTATCGATTTCTGTATTTTCGAAAGCACTGGCAGCATAGATTAAGGATTGACATATTTTATGCACTAAATTGTTTTTAGGTTAAATATGACATATTATGTACATAATTTTGCTTCCGTCATGGCAAAATATAAATCTCCAAACTTCAAATCTCATAATGAATAAAAAATTCCCAGAAATAAATATCTTTGGGGTAAAACCACAAAGTCGGCAACTTTATATAACCGAACTGGAAATAGAATGCGTTTCCTCCCTTATTTAAACTTTTTCCCACTTTAGATGCAGTTTTGTCTGTATGCAGTCAGCTTTTTCGGTATGCAGTACGAGGGCTGCACTAAAAGTATCAGGAATGGAATATTTCCACTGTTTCTGTCATATTAAAATCATTTTAATTGAAAACTCCTAGGTTTTAAAAATCGAATACCATTTATTTATTTAAAAAAAGATTCTCGGTCTTGTCACAAGGTTTTGTCAAACTTGTTTAGTCGTTGAGAAAATGGAATTGACTCGAGAAAATTCAAGAGCGACGATTTATTATGACTTTCGAAGTGGTTTAACACAAAAACAGTGTGTTGACCGGATGATTTCTGCATTTGGTGATGAAGCCCCATCCAAAACCACAATTTATCGCTGGTGGACGTGTCAAGCTCAGTGATGATCCCCGTCAAGGTCGTCCAAAAACTGCAGTCACCCAAGAAAACGTTGATGCTGTGCGTAAGCTGATTGAGGAAGATCGACATGTGACATACCGCGAAATTCAGGCAACTTTAGACATTGGCATGAGTCAAATACAAATAATCTTGCATGACCAATTAGGTGTAAAAAAGTTGTTTTCCCGATGGATACCGCATTCGCTCTGTGACAAGCAAAAAGCGGCTCGCGTTACTTGGTGCGTCAGAACTCTCGAAAGATTCCACGCAGGATCCTCCAATGCTGTATACAACATCGTATCAGGTGACGAATCCTAGATATACGCGTACGAACCCGAAACAAAAACTAGTCACGAGTTTCGGTGTTCGAAAATGAGTTAAAGCCAACAAAAATTGTTCGTTCACGGAGTGTTGCAAAAAAAATGGTGGCCACGTTTGTCTCCAAAACCGGCCATGTTGCGACTATTTCTCTTGAGGGACAAAGAACGGTTAATACAGAATGGTATGATAGCATTTGTTTGCCACAGGTCGTTTCTGAACTCCGTAAAGAGAACTGCAACCGCCGCATCATCCTCCATCACGACAATGCGAGTTCTCACACCGCGCACAGAACAAAAGAGTTTTTAAAGCAAGAAAACATAGAATTATTAGACCATCCGCCGTACAGCCCCGACCTAAGCCCTAATGATTTCTATACTTTCCCTAAAATAAAGAATAAATTGCGTGGTCAGAGATTTTCATCACCTGAAGAAGATGTGGACGCCTACAAAACGGCCATTTTGGAGACCCCAACTTCCGAATGGAAAGATTGTTTCAATGATTGGTTCCATCGTATGGAAAAATGTGTCAAATTTCGCGGAGAATACTTCGAAAAGCAATAAATAGATTTTTAATTAGTAATGTTGTGTCACTTCCTTGATTCCCGAAATTTTCAGTGCCACCCTCGTATATAAGAAAATGGAAGATAAAAATACACATTCCTGACTCGGACTTCTTTAGAATAGGTAGATTTGACGTGACGTGAGATGTCTATAATAAAATTATTTACTGGCGGCAGACTCGATCATAAATTACACGGTCATAAACACTGATGGGCGGACCATCAGTGTTGCGGGCAAGCGGCGTGGGCGCAGGCTCGTCATCGAAGTTGCAAAGGACGATGATAATGAATCCGTTGTAGAAGTCTTTAATTTAAATTTTATAGTGCTTATTATTGTTAGTATTTATTTAACAAATATGATTTTTTTTATGTCCATTCTTTATTTCCCTATTATAGCTTTATCAACTGTTTGTACATAGGTACAAAGAGTAGTATATGTAATTCGCATTGTTACTACGTACTGAAATTGTCTTCCCACCCACACAAAAGAGCCATAAGTGGAAGATAGAGCGCAATATTGTTATCATTTCGATTATTTATGACCGAAGCTGCAGCATGTAAATTATATTACTGTAGTCCGAACAATACTTGAATTAGTTTCATAACCAATGAAAAAATAGGCTAATTGATTGATTGAATGCATAAAGCTTACCAGCATAAAAATAATGATGCGCCGCTAATATTCCGTACGCGTCAGGCGCACAAAACTCTGTAATGGTCGCCGTGATAAGGCCCTGCCTTAAACATCGCATGTAGTGGTCTCTCAACTTGGTTGCCAGCAATAGCGCTTCGTCCGCTGGTAAAGGCGCCGCCACCAAGCGCCATGCTGTTAGGCAGGACACATGGCGTTGGATGTCGTCAGTCTGTAGAATGTCAGATATGTAGTTGATTTTTAATTGTCTGTGTTAGTGAACAAGCCTGTCTCTGAGTGGTTCTAATGTAAGTGTTATTTTCATTCAAGTAGATTGATGTGATGTGATGAACTAATGAGAAATCAAGTGTATAAGGCAAATCATTTGTTGTTGCAAATTTGTGATATCCTGAAAACAGACAGGACAGGGTACGAAACATCTGAAAGTGGCGAGCCTTTATAAAAGTTTTTGTAACAGTTACCCTCAACACAAGAAGTGGGGTGTTACATGTTTGACGTGTCTGTGTATCTGTGTGTCTGTCTGTGCCATCGTAGCTCCCAAACGAATGGACCGATTAAAGTGCGTTTTATTTTGTTTGAAAGGTGACTTGATCGAGAGTGTTCATAGATATATATATTTTTTCTAACCGTTGAAGGGATTTTCGAGTTGGGGGTGTATTATGGCATTATGGTTGTAAAATAATATGAAAGTTTAAAGTCTCAGGAATATAGCAACTACTACTACTATTAAAAGTACTGTGAATGTTGTAAAAATATTAATAAAAGAAACTTACCGTCTCAGGTTCACTATTCTCATCAAAACCAAGACATGTCAAGAAAACCCTACAATTTTCTTCTCTTTCTTTCTGTGGTATCATTGGCAAATATGGCCGTAAATCTGGCACTGCACATGATTTGTTTGCAAATACCCTTAAGTACTGCACACACAATGCTAAACCACTGCCAAGTAAACAAGTGGGATCGCCATCAACTGCTAACCGTTTCCACAATTCCAACCGTGCTAAATATGGTCCTCTTAAAGTCCTCCCTGAAGACATACTTTCAACTAATTGACAAATAAATTCATGGCACTTTTCTGCAGTATTATCAACAGCATTCTCTGGATCCTCCTTATTTTCCTTTATCAACTGGAATACTGAGTCAAAGTATGGCAAACAGTAATCCCAACGGTCAATGTTTTCCCATAGCAGCTCCTTGCAGACAAGGTTTAATCGCTTCCACAGACCTAGTTTCGTAAGGTATGGAATGCAAGCTTGCGCAGTAGATCCCGGGACCAACTGTGAGTATAGTGGGCTCTCAATAAATTTCAATATGTCTTCCCATTTTTCCTGCAGTTCTAAAATCATAATGTAAAGGCGGGCCTCTTGTTCTGCTTCCATTTTGTTTTCAGATATAAACTTGTCTACCATTCTTTGAGCTACAGCAAGAAGAATACCCCGTTTTGTGTTGTCTTCTGATGTTTTAGCCTGTTAAAGATTAATTCATAGGATAAGACATGTCTGCAGTCTTTATCGCAGTAGTGTGCGAGTTGCATGCACACTAAGTTGACATGCTCAGCATGGTACTTTTCAATATCAACTTGACAAAATTTGCTTTAGCTATGTATTCTATATATCATACATATTAGAGATGTATGATATATAGAAGATATACTATCTGTAATGTTTCATACTTAAGGATTAAAAAAAGATAAGATTTAAACATAGCTAAAGCAAATTTTGTCAAGTTGATATTGAAAAGTAAACTTTTAAATAACATACATATAAATTAAATTAAATTAAGATAATCAAAGTAACCCGTCCGCGCAAAAGTGCCCATGATGCTGGCAGCGTTGCCTCGCTGAATGGCAATGGACAACCTTTGCACCAGGAAAGACCCGGAACGGGAGTCACCGTTCCTATCCCTAATCCGGCGGCCAATATCCGCGATGAAGCCCTTCGCCTCAGAGCCCCAACTGCCCAAAGTCTCTACTGCAATAGGCACAAAATAATATCGCATCTCCACTGCGGCGAACTTTACACGCTTTTTATTTGCAGCGTTCTCTGCCGCCGCAGCCGGTGCGTGGACCTTTCGACCAAGGTGTGTGGCCGCGACAGTGCTGACGCATGTAGCGTCCCACACCAGGCACTTGCCGTTTTTCCACGGCACTAAAGTTAAACCGTCCGGTCGCTTTCCGTCGGACCTGCTGAGACCTGGCGGTTCTAGTACGCAGGACACATTGGCCGATATTAGGGCTCTCCGGACTATATCGTTGAGGGCATGGTGTCGCGGAAACCTACCGGCGGACCGACGACAGCTGAGTGCGTGGTGACCATCTGCCTCAACCATGGAACTGCAAGTGCACCGATGGGGTTCACACAACCTGCAGTCCAGGCGAAGAGCCACTGCCACACGCAAGGAGTCGTCATCCAGTAAGGTTCCCAGATGTGGCGAGGGAAGTGCCTGCCCCTGATTCTGGTTGCGATACATCCCGGAGTCTAGCCAAATCGGCACCCGTTGCCCCGTCCATCAACAGTTTCAAGGTCCCTTTAACACCAACGTTATCCCATGACCGCTGGACATGTGGGGTCGCCGGAACCGTCGTATCTCCGTTGAAAGCCGACCATGCCGACAGTGCCTCAGCCACATAGGGCCATGCCAAGAAAGCCGGAAGGTCGACGTCCTGTACACGCCGCAATCCAAGCGCCCCATGTCTTATAGGCAGAGCCGCCTGCAGCCACTGCTGCTCACCAAAGGAAATGTTGAGGATTGACACAGCTGTATCCTTTAAAGCACCGTCAAAAGAGGAGACAGCTTCCGGTCACAGCCACGTCGGAGTAGTCCGCAACAAGTATGTTATCTTGGGAACGGCATAACACATACGCAGCAACAACATCGCAACGTGGGCTGAAAGATTTTGCAAACGTTCCCGTGCGGCAAGAAGAAGACGTTTTCGAGAAATGAGGGCCTCAGGAACCGCCTCTAGGAAAATGGGAGAACCCAACAGGCTAAAAGTACTGGGTGTAAGTTCGGTGAGACCGGGAAGAAGTGTGCTGAATTGGGCGCAGTGTGTACGAGCTTCAGCACTGCAGGGGAAAATCTCGTACTTTATCGGGTTCACTTCTAGCCCCAGTTCCCTGAGGCGTGGGACCAAAACTGAAAGGTCTTGCGCAACCACCTCAGGTTTTCCACCAATGGTGCCGTCATCCAAGTACCATAAGTTCAGAGGTGATCTCAGGTCAGAGATTAGGTCGTGAATGGCCAGGCTAAATACGAGTGGCCCAAGCGGGTCCCCCTGTTGGGCTCATACCTGCGAAAGTATAAGGTCATTGTTGAAGAAAAGATTTGATGGGAATAGATAGACCTGCTGAAGGAAAGGGAAAAGAGAAGGAATTTTGTCCTTGCCAGTGCTCAATAGAACATCTCTTTCTAGGGTGTTAAAAGCGTTGCGAATGTCGAGCTTCAGAACGACGCCCTGCGAGTTGTCTGCATCTGTTACGAAGGCCCGTGTGGCATGGATAGCTGCCTCACACCCTCGAACTGGTGTGGCTGCAGATACTCAGCCATATCCTCCCTGACCGCGCGACAGGCCAGCTTAGCAGCCAGACGCCGAAAAGTACTACCAACAGCAATCAGTCTGATTCCACCGTCCTTCTTCGTCAAGGCAAAGAGCGAGGCTCCATACATAAAAGGGCACACGTCGGGATTTAAATGACCGCCAAGCAAGAAATTCGACACCTTGGCCATGCCGGCCACCAAGCGCTGCCCATTTTCCCCAGCCGCCCCAGAAGTAAGTTCCTTTAGATGTCCGGGACGAATACCATCTAGACCCGCCGCAGACCCAGTGTAAAATGAATTAAGCGCCAGTGTTATATCCTGTTGCGTAACGGTAACAGTGGTGTATGGTGCTGGCGACGATAGTGTACCAACTGGGCGCGACGTGCTTTGTTTTCAAGGCAGCTAGGGTCTTAGGTCCGCACGGTGCAAACTCATCGCTCGACATCAAAAGTCGAACGGCTCCCCTCAAGTCTCCCTCAAAAACCTTTGACTCGATGATTTTTTGGGTTGAGTGTGACCTGACACTTGCCGACGTTATGTCACTCTCGCTCGCAATCTGGTATGGATCTACATCATTAATATTCGCCTTTACCTTAAAAGTCATGTTGCCTGGCAGAGATTTGGAAGGCACCCTCAAAGCGCCATACGCAAAAGAAAGTAGGGCATACCAATCCTCCACCCTGTCTTTGTCTACGCATTTATCTATTATAGCACATAATTTGCCTGCCGCTAAGTTACGTGCCCCCTTAGGTATATGCCTCATAACTGGTATGCTCCCCTTCAGATGTGCCAGGTTTTCCAGGGAGCACCGATGCAGTGACTCTGCCACTGACTGCTGTTATTGACTGACAGCCTGTTTGGTATCAGATTGTCTAGTGCGTGACACATCCGTATGTATTCTAGCTATATGGATATTGAGGCCGCGCGAACTAAATGTGCGTGCAGACTCTGGGCAATAGGGACATACCACCGGAGAGCTTGTGTTACGCCAGTAAAAGCAATAGGAAGCAGAAAAAAATAATTTTTTTTTTACTATAAATAATAAACTAAAAAAAGAGGAGATTTGAGTGTTAGCTAACACCAAATCTTCCAAATTTTTTTAGTTTATTATTATTAATTTTTCTAGTCTGAGAAAAGACTTTTAGTAATAGGTTTGCTGCTTTGTTTAAATTTGACAATAAGCTTATTTTTATTTCAGGTACTGAATACTATGCATTATCATTATTACATCTGTTTGATAAGCTACTGTCACTAAGCTTGAAATGTACACTAGAATAAAAAGTTCAGAGAAATTTACTAAAAAAGAAAATGAAAACAAATTACCTGCAAAACAATACTCATAACAGCCCAGAAGTAGTAAGGGTTTTTAGGAGCAAATTTGTATAGTGCCATAGCAGTTCGTTGCTGAGACCGATAATCCCCGACTCTCACATAGGACATAAAGAGATGTGAGTGCAGTTCTTCACTAGTTGGCTCTGCTTTTACTGCCGCTTCATACAGGGCACAAACTTTATGTACTGAGGAAAAAATGTATTTATGATAGCAAAGTTAAATTGTGTTGGCTATGTTTTGGATACATCTGTTTTGTTAAATGGTGTTGTTAAATTGTAACTATTATATCTGCATGACTATCAGTATGTTTTGTATTCAACTAACTTTTACTGGAAATAAATAGCTTACACTGTTGAGATTCCCGGTATGAGATTGTCATTGCCTGCAATGTAGTATCATCACTTGGTTTCTCCTCAGCCAGGGCGTCCAACACTACGTGTGCCTCTGAACCCTTACCTAACCTAAAAAGTGCTAGGGCTTTCAAAGCTCGGGCTGCCTGCAGCGAAGGGCTCTTTTTGAGCACTTTTTCAGCTTCCTGAAGAGCCTTTTTATTATTTCCATTGTCCAACCAGTCTGAAAAGTATATAAATAAGGATATTTTTGTCGTAAAACAGCTTCTCTGTTGGGGATGTTTTACAAAAAATAGAATTACACTTTAAGTAGTGATAGTACCGTATATAGGCCGCAGCCGACGCTCTACAATACCACCATCGTGCACGTGCTGTGGCCGCACCGCCATTTTTCATTTATATACTTTTATTCGCAAAATAGCTTTACTTTCGGTACTTTTTAGGCCTTTTTACAGCACGTTTGTTTTGCGATTTTTGTCTGTGGTCCCACTGATTTGACAAATCAAAAGTGACATTTGCTGTCTAATGCTGCCAATGAAAAATCTACAAAAAATTAAAATATTTAAGAAAATAAAATTATTTATGGTAACAATTTCCCCCGCCGCGCCAACTTGAACTTAATATTTTATTTTATTAAAAAGAAATAAAACTCTGAACTAAAAAAACAAAATTTTGATAGAACAATGAAGAACAGTTAACAAACTTTTGAAATAGCAAAAAAAAACTGTTAGTCGTAGGACTACACGTCGGAAGTGAAAACGCATACACACATACATATATATAATATAAATAGCTAAAAAAACTCAATGTTTAGATTAGCGCTCTCTAGTGGAACTATAAATGTATTATTAGCGTGACGGTAACGAGTTCAGTTCTTTTTGCAGAGTTAGTGCATAGTAAAAGTGCACAAACGTGCCTAAAGAAGTTTTCACTTCAAAAAATGTAAATAATTACTTCTCCCCGCTAAATTGAGGGTCACACTGTGGCTCTCGTGTCGATTTGTACTGCCGCCTATAGTTTGTGCACGTTCCCCATATGATGGATGCATTGACACTCCCCAACCAAGCTTTGATTTGAGCTTTAATTTTTGCTGAGTGGCCAAAGATGTGTGTGGTCTGACGTTATCATGATGAAAGACCACTCCTATTCTGTCGATAAGCCGGTCGATTTTTCTTAATTTCTTGCTTGAGTCTCATTAGTTGTTGGCATTAGAGATCCGATTTGATGGTTTTGCCTGGCCGTAAAACCTGAAAATGAATAATGCTCTTCCAATCCCACCTAACCTTTGACCATTATATTTTCGCACGTTCTTGTTGTAAGTGATCCACTTTTCATCACCAGTGATCAACCTTTTCAAAAATGGTTCGGTTTCATTACGTTTCAATAGAGAATCGCAAATGAGTGGGTACTCATTAAGTTTCTTTCGTCGAGCTCGTGTGGTACCAAATATCAGTTTTGTGGTCAAGCCGATCCAGATCCACTTTTTCAAAAATGGCATCGACTTTATCCGTATGAGGGCGACCAGAGCAAGATGCATCTATAACATCAAAATTCCAGGATTTAATTGAAACAACTTTGTGCTACTCTTACAGACAGTGCATTAGGTTCATAAACGTCACAAATTTTTGAGTTGAGTCGATTTTTCCTTTTTTTAATAATAAT
This sequence comes from Callimorpha dominula, assembly GCA_949752705.1. Classification (NCBI taxonomy): domain Eukaryota; kingdom Metazoa; phylum Arthropoda; class Insecta; order Lepidoptera; family Erebidae; genus Callimorpha; species Callimorpha dominula. The sequence continues at coordinate 7,819,760 of OX457009.1, read as the reverse complement.
ACTTCAAAATGTATCGAATTTCTTAGATTCACTGATTTTGGCCTATATTTTTGATATTAAAGCCAGCCTGATGCAAACAGTACAACTAAAGATATTTATCTTCAATTTTATACAAACAAAATACGAAAAGACTTTTTCCCCGACCTATTATTATCTAACATCGGTAAACTTTAATACCTTTTTAAATTTTTTTTTAAACTTTAATACGTATTTTCTGGTCGTATGGTTCACTCAATATAATAACTCCAATTTCGACATGTTTACAATAGACTACGATAGTACTCATTGTATAGTATTAATTCATACGGTTATGTCTTTCCATCCTCGCTAATTTTTAACCAAAACGCAAAAGGAGGGGTTAGTTATAAGAGTAACGTGTGTATCAGTATGTTTGCGTCTGTGGCATCAATCAATTAAATCAATATGGGTATGAGTGTTGCAATAAAAAACGCAATTCAAGCGCCCATAGACCAGGTTTTTTTTTTCTGGTCAGGCTTTAAATAGTAATATTTTCTATTAAATGAGTTATTGTATAATATTTTACGGTCTCACGAATCATGTCAAAGATAAGGATTCCTATATAATTTCACCTTTGCATCGCTCGTCACTGTTCCTTGCATAAAAAGTGTTTTTGCACAGTAGAATGCGCGAATGACACCCTTAGTGTATTAGTTGGTTAGAGTTACTACGGTGACTCCATATCAATCAGAAGGGTGGTATGCTTGTTTCGACTTTTTTGGTTCATTGTACAAATAGATAGATTTTCGATCCATTTTGTGACTAGAGAACCAGTATTGATTTTAATAAGGTAGGCATTAATTTTACTCACTACGTACCTACCTTTATACCTTTACCTTTGCGCATTAGTAGTTATCATGCACTGGAACGCCGTTATCGGTTCTAAGAATGCATTGTGTTGTACGTACGGTATGTTGTTAATCATGGCAATCAAAGATTTTAATAGTTAGATAAAGTTTTATTAAAGATACGGCGGTTCACCTTTGACAATGGATGCCAGAAAACCCCTATCTTTTTTAGGGGTGACGTAGTTGGTTCTATTGGCCAATATTCCATCAAGGCGCCTACATTTTTGGCCATTCTGTTTTTCGCGTATACCTCTGAATGTGATTGCAAATAAAAAATTAACCATCGCGGACATACGAGTTAACTTACGAGGTAACTTTTCCTAAAACATGGATTGGGGACAACTCATATCCATGAGAGATATGAGTAGTCCTCTCCAGTTTAATTCCCTTTTTACCTATATAAATTGCACGCTTATTTACTTCCTGTATTCCTATCTTATTAGATTCATGTAGGTTACCAAAATGCTTAAAAAAGCATCCCTATCTTATATTTTTATCGGTGGCAATAATATTACATTTTATAGGGTTATTATTATAAAATATCACACCTAAGTGATCTGAATATATAGGAAGAAATAAACAGAACATAAGTCGTAACATTTAATTTAACATAAATATATTTCTATAATTTACAATTGTAAAATTTATCCTACGTTAAAATTAAATTATTTGTCTAATTCGACTACATCAACCGTCATTTTTATCTCACTTATCTATTACAAAAGTCAAACATGCGCACACCACACACGACATTTATCACTAGGTAACGGCAGTATAGATTCTTTAGCTTATCCTCATACCTATATTCTATCATTTAGCTCTTAAGTCAACAGTTTCAAACCCTGAATCTGGGATACTCCCAATTTTAGGTGGCGTCAATTCCGGCGGGAGTTCTCTAGATAGGGACGTCCTCTTGTGTCTTGGCGGAGGAACGGGTGCCGGTGCAGGAACTTTGGACTTCAAGAGGTTCTTAATCCTCATACCGCCTCTGTAGTAATACAGGTAGATGCCTGCTAGAACTCCGACAGCAACAAGCAATGTGACAATTGCCACCACGAAGCCATACCATGAGCTTCCAGTAGATTCTTCTGGCGTTGGTACTGTAGGTTTTTTGCCTGGTGGTACGTATGTAGGTCTGGGTCGTCTTGTTGTTGTAGCGAAGCGTTCTGCAATAGCTATGTCAGCGCACGCCCTAAACTCCTCTTGTGGTCCGCAGCCTACTGCCTCTGTTCCATTGCTACATGAACCCCAATTATTACCAGCGATGTATTTCCATTGAAGAACACAATGGGAACATTCCAAACCTACTGGTAATTTATACTTCATCTCGTACACCTTGTTACCCTCTTTTGGATAGTACTTAGTTGAGTCTCTTCCATCAAGTTTGAGGACATGCTTGTCAAGACATTCCTGAGTAGTGTTTTTCGGTTCTTCGCAGACGCGAAATTCGAAGAAGCCGTAATGATTGGCTGTTAGTTCCACCTTTATTATAATGGTATCTTGAGGTGCGTATTTGCGGACTATGACGCCTTTGTAAAACCTACCACCTGGTTCGTGAGCTCTCGGCTTGGTAGCGTCCCAGGGGTCACCGCAAACGCCACATTTTCCTTCATTTTTCTGCCATTGGCGTGTGAAGCCACCGCAGAAGAGCTCATGGTCATTGTAGTTGTGAGGTGTGTCGAAGCCAACGCGCCAGGCGGAAGCGCGAGAAGGTGGCTCGGTGAGTCTACCGTGGCCGCTTACAGATCGGAATGTCACAGTCAGTACTGCTATGCACCAGAACGCCTGTAACAATGATAAAAATACGTTAAATGATGATTAATATAGAATTCTACCTAGCGGGTATAAATAGTTGAGCTTGTTTTAGGAGTCCAAGAGTAAAAATTTCATCGTAGTGATTGGCATCCTATACTCGTATAAACACAAATAAAAAATTATTTTAATAGTAAGAGCATACAATCATTACAAATATTAAATGGTAATTTAATTTTATTCGATTCGATTAAGATAAAGATAAAAAAGATAAAGATAATTTATTTGTCAAACATGCGTTTACACACAATTTAAGCATGCAATATGTTTATAAATATAGAAGAACCTGCATGTTTTGCCTACGAAGGCGTACAAATTAAAAATGTCAACAATAAATAACAGTGAGTTTGTAAATTCATTTAGAGGTAGAAATATATTACAATAACAGAACAAATTTTAACAATAATACCTAGTCTTAATTTTACAGACATAATCGATACTCAATACAAATAAATAAAATCGAAGTGTCCGTTTGCAATGTCAAAACAATAGTCCTACTACCAGGCTCATACCGCACGACACCTATACCTAAAGTTCAGCCTTTCAGATTTTTGTCTATCTGTCTGTCTGTTTGTTTGTTCTGTCCAATCTCCGAAACGGGTGACCAATTTCTACACAACAATAACATAACATAGAAAATAACAATTAATAAGTCCAGTAACAAGTAAGTAAGAAGTACTAAAATTGCAAAGAAGCATTCTTCCGTTATTCTCAGGAGAGGATTTCATAGTTATGGTGACATATAATGCCCATTCTCTACCGCTGCGCTTCGATCTCTTAAAATTTAACTATCTCAACGTTATTTTGCCTTTTTGTGGTTAAAAATTCCGGATAGCTAGTGAACGCTTCCATCTTCATCTTTAATAAACTATAGTCAGATTTTATGAATAGGAACGGAAAGAATAAAAACGATAACTAAAGCTCGCGTTATATAGAACAAAATGGGATTATCACTTTCATCCTACTAATATTATAAACGTGAAAGTTTGTGAGGATGTATGGCTAAAACTACTGAACCGATAGCGATGCAACTTGGTATGTAGATAGCTGAAGACCTGGATTAACATATAGGCTACTTTTTATCCCGAAATTGGCATTCGGGATCGGGACTTAAGCGGGTGAAACCGCGGGGCGCTGCTAGTAAGAAATATAGATAATTATGCAAATATTATGTCATCTCTACATAATATAAAACAAAGTCGTTTCCGCCGTCTGTACGCTTAGATCTTTTAAAGTATGCAACGGATTTTAATTCGGTTTTCACCAGTAGATAGAGCGGTTCAAGAGGAAGGTTTATACGTAATAGTTTAATGTTGTTTTGTGTTAATTTGTATAATCATAAGACGATTATTGTTCACCAGCACCACATTAGTATAGATCTACATTGCACCCGTGCGAAGCCGGGGGTCGCTAGTACGTCATAAAAACAACTATTACATAATTATTGCATAGCGTTGTTGTTATCGCGCTTTCTAGCAAAAATGTATTCGTTAACGAGAAAGAATAATTGAATGGTAGTTTATTTGCAGCTGAAATTGTTACTGAAACAAAATGATTATATGTTTGTGTGTTTGCAGACTAATTAAAATGTTATAAAGTAACTCTTAATTTCCTAAGATATGATTTTTTGCATAAAGTTCTGATGTACCTATTATATGTAATATCTAAACAAATATCATTTATAGAGTTTACGCTTTTAATTATTATAACGAAGTTAGACAGTTCGAGAATTAGATTAAGTAAGTAGTAAAATTAAGGAAGACCTTTTTCTAAATTTCCCTTACATTTGAGGAAGGCAGTCTTTTAATGCGGGTAAATAGTGTTCTGGCCAACAGATGTTAGAGCGCCTGTAAAGGATAAATCCTACCAGTTCATACCAGTCATAAAATCGGACACATCACAACTAAAAATTAAAACATTTAAGCAATCTGACACTTATGTATGTGAAAGTCAGCATTTACATTTAGGTCTAGTTAATACTAACATAGAGAAAAAAAGCAAAAAATAGAGCATTAAGAACACACTACAATTTACTAATTTTGCGAAGTTAGTGTTTCTTTTTCTTGGACTAGATCTTCAAAAAGTAAGTTTTTGAAACTATCATTGTATGTAAAATCCATAGTGTCCGGGCCGTATCTAAGTCATGGCACGGCCCGGCGTACATGAATATTTCCTCAGATCGGACTAACTATGCGATAACATAAACAACCCAGTTAGGGCTGTGTTCTTGAAATCCTTTACTAATATAAAAAATGCGGAAGTGAGTTTGTTTGTTTATTACGCTTTCACAGCTTATCTACTCAATCGATTATCATGAACATACACGTTTGGATATTTTGGATACACGTAGTCAGGAGTACAGAAAAGGACATACGTTACCTTTCATGAGGATGATGCGATATAGCGCGTGAAGGAGCATTGACCTAACGTGCTTTAGCAATGAATTTTTAGCACGATTAGTCGAACCTCAAGTGCGGAATGTTGAGTCAAAAGTGTGGACCTGGCCTGGTAATACCAATGTTGATAACGACTAAAACGTTTTTTGAAGTGATAACTAGAGATCGGATAATCGGATGCATATTTACCTAAAGTTATTTTTTGGATAACAAATTATGGAAGCGGCTTCTAAGTATATTTTTATTCACTCGCACTCTTACAAAATGCTTACATTTCCTGGGGTTCATAGGCCCGATTTGACACTTGTTACAACGTAATAAGGTTTTTTTGCTTCGTCAAAAATCACTGACAATAAAAGTAGGGAAAAGCAACCATTATACGTTGTAACAGAGCAAGTGTCATTTGTGTCAAACTTTTTATTACATTTCACGGAGTATAGGTACACTTAAATTTGAATTTCCTGGAATCGCGGGATTCTTTCGATAAAAAAGTGCTGTCCATAATAGCCAACATCTCAACTTTAGGTAAATATGCATCCGAATATCCGATCTCTAGAGATAACTTCTTATGGGAGGGTAAACCGCTTCGTTATGTAACGCGTTAACGGCGCCAGTCTGTCTGGCGTTTAAGTTATAACTTCTGTCGGGCGTCCCGAGACGCACACGTTTTTTTAAATGTAGAATGTTTGTAACGTGGGTCACACATTTCTTGTAGTATTCTTGTGTTAGGAGTGGGTTCATGTCGGTAGGGAACTGTGAAGATTTCAAAACCGCAACCACTTGATCGCAAGTCTAAGCCATTACGCTAGCGCCATTCGTTAATACGAGTATATGAAAGATCGAAGTTAGCGCCGCTTTGATTTGAGCCATCGTCTCTCTGAATGGTTATTATTCTAAAGTGTTATTGTTAAATACTTATCTAATATAATATTACATCACAAATGGTTTACATAAATAATGGGATGGTGTCAATGACCATTGTAAATTAGAAATTGGTGGATGATTAACAATTACTATAAAAGATACGGACCGTTCACGCTTATCAAATTCAGGTAACTTATTTAGTTATGGATTACGAGTTTTTTTAAGATTAAAATACCTATCTTTATTGTTCTATGGCAATTATGGCAATCAACCTATTATACTTATACCTACACTTTATTATCTTCGGTGTCTTAGTGCGATAATGGTCTTTGAACCAGGGGCACAGATGACTAAGTAGTTACTACGTAACAGATAAATCAATCCCTCCAAAAAATATAGATACCTAACGTTTTAATTGCCTAAAAGTGGGCAATCAACCAGGCTTTCAAATGTGTGTAGGGTTTATATCTTCAAATATTTGTAAACAAATTACAATTAAATACTTAACGCTTATTTTTAATTTCATTTAATAAAAGTCTTCCCTTTTCTAGAATCTCGATTATTAAACTGTATGGTGGAAAATATTCTAAATCTTACAAAAAGTTTTAATTAATAATTTGATGGGAAACAAGGGCATATAGGATTAAAAGGTTATTTTTTTTAAATTACATAATTAGCGCAACCGGGCTTTTTTCTCTTACTTTATCTACATTCTTATACTGCACATAAACAACTAAGTATATCAATTATCACTATACATTTTACATTATTTAAAGAATATATCAATACGATATTGAATTACGTTTTTTGTTCTTTAAAAATAAAATCGTGTGCGCGTAAAGAAGCTGTTGGCAACCCACTACTCAAGACTGGGTATAAGGTCCGCCGGCGGACGAGCTGCCGGCAGGTGTTTAGCGCGCGCAAGTACATCGAGTGACATAGGCCTACCCGGGGCTAAACAACAAACTATACCCGCTTCGACCCGATCACCCGACGTAATTAACTCAATTGACTATAATTCAGTAATCATCATAAATATTAGTATTGAATAATTTAATAAGAACTATTTAATTGACATAATTTCATTCGCTATTTGCAATGGTTTCACTTAACGATTTTGGTAAGTGCCACCCCACTGCTATGTACTTATTCCAAAGAACACACAGAAAAAAATCTATTAAAAGAGTAGATATAATTAAAAAAAAAACAAAATAAAACTACTAATTGCCTATTAATATAATCAAATTACCCAGAAAGTCTGTGTCCGTTACGCCAAGAATTGTCTTCTAAATATACCTATGCACAAAAGTTGCCAATTACTTAATAATCACTAATTTTAACTTGTACATTGTTAAGTAATGGATATGCAATTGTTATTTTTTATTTATTATTACACGCTTACGCATGCGATGTGTACAATAATATATTGAATCAATGATTAACATTATTTTGCAAAAATGCTAAACATAACTATTATGTCACGTCAAAGTCTTTTAAAATATATCACTTACTTAATATTTGTTTTTGTAATAATGACAAGTAAAATAATGCACTTTCATGTACTTGAAGTTCAGGGGGTCCAAACGTACGTCCTCTACGCACGTTTGAACCCCCTCACAATACCTCCGTTAAAACGCATCCAGGAGCGAGACCCACAAACTGGTTTAATTAAGCACCGGTGAATCGGTCATTGGTCGTGGGGTGGAGAACGGGACGGGTTTTTTGTTTCTTGTGATGGGATCTGGACGCCACCTAATAGAGAGTTTTCATAAAAAAAAATTAAAATAGACTGCAAATGCCATAAAATCTCGCCGCCTCTCTGTCGCAAAACCGGCTGACCCCAGATGGCCAGATGAGTGAGTATAGCGAAAGTCCGCTCGGTCATATACCTATCTATATATTATAAAGCTATTTTTGTCTTTAGATAAACATCGCTTTAGATAAACATCTTTGGATTTTTTGATTAGACTTTGAAAGTTGTTTATATTTTATATAGTTGCGATGAATAAAACGATAAATCAAGAAATACGTATGCGTTTAATGTAATAAATAGAAAGTAGACGAAACCATCGCCAGCCTCATATTACTGATATATTCTTTATAGAGACATGTTGCTACGGTCTAGCGGATCAGCTGATTTGCTGAATTGAACTACCTACCTACTAACATACTAAACTTTTTAGCGATACAGTTTGAATTACAATCCTTTATGCGTAAATCTCTACAAACTGATTGTCAGTCAATGTTTCCTTTAGAAATCTACTGTACTACGCGGGTTAATGACTTTTTAATAGCTTGTGACATAATAGTCTATTTACCTTTTATCATTCTAGCAATGTGAGTCATAGCCGGGAGTACCCATTTCATTGTAAAGTAATTTTTTACCTTGGCGTGTTAGTTTCTTCGCTCTCACTCGTAAGCCCATCGATATTGTCCTGTCAGAGTTAATATAGAATGAACTTAGATTTGTATTAATTTTGAATACAAGTCATCGATATCAATATTGAGTTTATATGTATAGGTAGATTTTATGGCTCCAGATACCACAGACGAAGAAAACAGTATTTTGAATACTTTTTTAATGTAAAAACGAAATATAGTACTTATATGTAAGTATGTTTTTAACAGTATGGTTCTGCAACTTCAGTTGCAGGTGCTCATAGTTAAACCGTGGTTTCCTCTTTAAAAATGGACGTCAGCACTTTTATGTACTGATAAGACCTGTATGTACCGCCTCTAAACTCGTACAAATGATGCGTTACGTCATGAATCGTGTGTTCGTGACATTGATCGGAAGAGAATTCGCTATGTATTGGTGAGTCAACATGACATTAGAAATAACACAAAACGTCACTGCGGTTTTTGTTTAATAAAAAAAATAAAATTTAACCCTGGGCTCCAGCAGACAATTTCCCAGGCTTGCTGGTTTAGTCCGGAGAAAATCGTTATAACTATGAAATTATAACTGATACCTGAACCTGGATTGGTCAAGAGTTTTATTTTAAATCGTTTTTTTATAGATAAACTTAAAAGCAAAACCTTATCTATTTACGAATTTTCAAAACTGCTAGAGCCGTTGCAGAGATATAGGTACGAAATATACCTATGTACTTATATGTACGATTTAAAATCTTTAAATTTACTCATTCCAGCTGGTTCTATGAGAAATGGGGGTAAAAATACCTCTAAATTCAAACGGTCATAACTTGTAAACGGATAGTTGTTTTCAAAAAATATTTTTGTAAGTGTATGCCCTTTTAGTGATTTAAGTAAGTTTTCCATTATTTTATTACACTTTAAAGTTATTGCGTAGAAAGATTAATTAAAAAGTGACAGGTAGTGAACATTGCTTTATTTTAACACGCAAGTGCAACAATAAATGTTGAATTACTGTTCCTTTTTTAACATAAACAAGTATCTACTCGGTGAAGTCTACAAACCCACATCACGCCATCGTGGTGGGTGTATAGCGTTACCTGCAGGAATTAGCCTCAAATAGACAGCAGAATGAGACAAGAAAGGTAGCGCTGCATCCCATGTTTGATCTATATTACCTTTATAAGGAACTTCTAAAGTCTAAAATAATACACATATTATGTTGCCGGTATCGACTATTAACCATTAAACAAAATTTTGCTGTAAGTGAGTTCTCCGAGAGTGACTAGAGACCGCACAATTAGATTCCTACTTTTTTTTTGTAGGATTTGTATTGATCGACCGTAGGTAGGTCATGCGGGTGTCGCAAAATGTGAGCGTCCCTAAAGGCTTACGAATTTTCTGCCTAGCAATAAATTCACTGTCACTCTTTGTTTCATTGTTACACTAACAGGCTATTAAATATGCAGTTTAGACATTGTTTTTACGACCCTTTGTATAAGAATCTTCCCATACTCGAAGAATCGACGCCGTGACCTAAAAACTGTGATTTATTAAAACAAAATGTTTTACTGTCGCAGTTATCGGTGATGCAACATCTATCAATCTGTGAAAGTAAAGTGGCAAGGCTTCTAGTAAATTGTTTGGGGTGGTACAAGATTACTGATACTGGATTACAGCAGCAACTTGTTGGACTTCGAGTAACAAGAGAGAACTTACGTCAATAAATCGTTAGAACGTCCTAAGATGTCCTAAGCAAGCTGAGACAAAGCAAACGATTTTTATACTTACTCGTAATCACATCTTTTTTTAAATTTTTTTACAGAATGGCTGCATTGTTTTGTGTGTATGCTACGCGATATCTTCGCCGATCGTTAAGGGGTTCGTCCGCCTGTCCTGTTCGTTGTATGTCAGTTTTACAGGCTGGCCAGGAGGCGTTCTGTGCCATATAGTATTTAAAGCGCTATTGAACAAATTGAGACAATTTTTACAGAAAATTAGCCAGCCCCAAAGAGCTCCTATCCATTGCTGGTCAGAGTAAAGATTTAGCCCGAACAGAGTTTGTGTTGAACTTTTTCCAAAAGAGTTTTCTGGACACTGGACTCTGGTATAAGAGAAGAAACAGACACTCCTTCATGTCTTTGCCAAACTTATCATGTACCTTTATTTTATTAAAAACATATTAGGTTCACTTGTCACTATCTAACTAACTATGCAAACAAATCTTGGAAATCAATTTTAACCTTACTTTAATTGTGGTATCGAAATGAAACTTGATAGTTAATATGTAGTTCGGATGAAAATACTATAATTTGGCATTTTAGGGCTGATTTGATAATGCATAGAGGTGGATATTTTCAGATGTTTTCAGTAGTTAATCCCTCGAGCCTCGAATTTGAACTCATTTGATTCGTTTTGACCATCAAACAGATGGTATTGGGTTTGATAACGATGGTCTGATGCAGCCAGGAGTTCGATAGTGGAACATTTTTTAATTTTTTATTCAGTTCGCTATTAAAGCGTGCCTTTTAGTTTTATTAAACTATATTTTAATAAAAAAATGACATTTAAATATAGAAATTTATCCACTCATCCAAGCAATTATATAAATGTGTTTGTGTTTGTATTGTCCACAAATATGAAGCTTATATTGTTTGTAGACAAGAGAAACACGACAAACGCTCGACTCTCATGCTTTAAAACAGCCATTATTTTCGTGGGAACTAAGATGTCTATAGTAAGATGTTTTATCGCTAAGTTTCTACTTAACTAGTTGGCTTGAATGATGCACAACGTACTTGAATGTATATACCTACTTATTAGGTATGTCCAAATATAAGTAAATAGAAACCTACTGTCTCTTTCCTTCTTCAAAATATATATTTTGTGCCGTGTGTTTTGAGGTTTTGACACACTTATAATATTATATGTAACAAATATCAGTATAAGTAACAATGGTAGTTATTGCCTAACATGCATTGAAGCGTTACATAAACCTACTTTATAAAATTGGCAGCGGTCCTGAATACCATTTCATTAAAATGCGCGGTGCATCCTTTGTAGTGTGGTCAGCCACAAATGTATGTATGTATTTATATTTTTATTATTCAAATTTTTTTAATGTATCAACTTGAATAATATTGAAGTGTCTTTCATGTATTGTAGTCGCAAGCCAAGTCCAAATTCGTCCACTCTTATTCAAAATATCGTAAAGTAACCAAAAGTGAGTTTCGTCTTCTGTTTGAAAAAGTAAAAGACCTTCACTACTTCGAAACTACTTTAGTTTTTTTTTTACATTTTAAATCGTTGATGTAACTTACTTCATTGTAGCTGCGAAAAGATTAAAATTAGATATGCTTAGGTAACTGAAGAAAATGTGGAGTAAAAGGGAGAGCATTGTGATATTGCTGTATCTTACATGCATTATCTGTACAGTTATGATGTTATATTTTTTAAGGTCAGGCTACACTGCCAAACCTAAATTATTTAGAATTTTAGATGTTATTCTGATAATTGTAATGTAAGTACCTACTCCATATCTACAATATTTAAAACCGCCTAGTTACCCGGCTACGGTTCCCTGTGGTGTGTTCTTGTAGCCTTTTTTTTCATCCTGTAATTGTCTCATGTTTACTCCGATTTCACTATAAAAACAAATACTTAATTAAATGCAAATTGGTAAATTATAGATCAATAAATCGATTATTTTTTGAGTTTTGCAATCACAAAACTAAACAGGCGGACTTTTTAGATAAAGATTTTCGTTACATAAATGCATCGAAAACACACACTTGCTTGGAAAGTCAGGTCACCTTGGGGTACAACGAAAAATAGTTGCCAAAACTTTATCTAAAAGGCAGTTTTTACACAACGATGTTGCCACACTACATGCTGAAACAATCATTGTTTGTTTAGCAACAAGAGGTCGCTTCGTGAGAAGTGTACAAAATAACTGACTAATGAAACGTGTCTGATTATTTAATTTGGTAACCGCACAATACAATACATTAAATTTTATTGATTAAATGATTCATCGTTTTCTACCGAAAGGGTTATGAGTAGATAATGGTAATAATTCTAGGTTACTGAATATGGTTTTAAGCCGATTAATCATCCCTTTATTTTAATGATACGGTGTATTGGATCAAATAATGGTAGGTATATGTCCGGATAGCTACATAAACATATGCAGAAGTTTGAGCTGACGACTTTCTAATTATTTATAGTCGTACATCGTTGTTTTGAGAACTTTTCCTTTTTTTTATACTGTTATAATATAACAGTATAAAAACATATTATGTTTTTATATTGTTAAAACAAGTTTCGTAAATTCATTTCTAAGCGAACTTCCGCCTTCTTCATCCAACGGCTTCTTGCCACTTTGTCTAAGTCGTCGGTCTATCTTGGGGAGGGGAGGAGGGATGTCAAACGTTGCTCTTTCAAGTATGTGGTGGTCGAGAATAGAGCCTTCCCTTCTTCCCGAGCGGTTGTCAACTCTCTGAACGTACTTTAGTTCCCCTGGGAAGTTTTTCGTTAAGAATTTATTGTACCAATTTTGTGTGCTTATCCTGATATACCCTTCGCGCTACATCCTAAGCAACGAAAACGTAGCCCAGATTACTAAGTAGTTACTACGTAAACGGTAGCACTTCTATTGTTTTCTAATTTCCTCTCCTCGTGTTTAGCAGGAAAGAAACTGTGAGGGAACTTCGCGAGCTCTGGATTCCTTCAGATATTAAAATTAAATGTCCGTTTGTGATTACTTGTCACTTATTAATTTTTAACTGTTCTTTGACAATCCAAAGTAATTTTTCTCTGTGTAGCCAGGTGTACACAATTAACTATAGACACGCTATGTACACATTGCCATTACGTAGTACAGTTGGAAAGGTATAAGTAAATTTAAATTATGCGATATTCAGATAGGTATAACGTTTAGATATTTCCCACGCAGCACAAGATTTCGGATAAATGTTCGTCTTTGGCGGAAAAAGGAACCAAAAAGCAGGAAACTCAGTATTTTGATTGCCTTTTCAAGGTTTCTGATACGTATCATTATGTGATGGGAATACATGAATTTGATAGGTATTTATGCAAATCATACGTGTACCATATAAATAATCGTTGATTTATATTACCTAAACCTTACATAAGTACTACGACTACGATAACTTAATTATCCTACTAATCCCACTAATATTATAAATGTTTAAGTTTGGATGGATGGATGGATATTTGTTATTCTTTCACGCCAAAACTGAACCGATTGCGATGAAATTTGGTATGTAGATAGCTGGAGAACTCGATTAACATATAGGCTTTTTATCCCGATATTGCCACGGCATCGGGACTTACGCGGGTGAAACCGCAGGGTGGAGCTAGTATTATATAAAAGTATTTCAGTACCAACGTATAATATTGTGTAACACTTTTTTCCCATACCATTTTCACCACCTTTTCATTTTTAACAAGGAACTGAAGAACAATCAAAGTGGCTAGGGAATAGGCCCGTCCTTTGTCCATTCGAATACTGATTGACCAATGTCGATTAGTATTCTATCGAGTATGTGTCGCTTTCGTGAAATGAATCTCTAATGAAAGTGAAAACACCTTGGGGGATAGACAACGGAACTTTCAGTCTATTGTTATGTTATTTATTTTACCATTACGTTAAGAAACCATGCAATAGGGAAATACTTAGGCTAAGTGCTAGACTCTATGATGTGGTTTTCATTCTTATCATTACCTATATTTTAAAACAAAGTCCCCCGGCGCCGCGTCTGTCTGTCTGTTCGCGATAAACTACTGAACGGATTTTCAAGGGGTTTTCACTAATAGACAGAGTGATTCATAAGGAAAGTTTAGGTGTATAATTTATACCCGTGCGAAGCCGGGGCGGGTTGCTAGTACTATCTACAACCATGTGCATATTTGTATATTTAACTACACCGTCTATTGCTTGGATAAGACTATGAAAACTTCAAGTACAACATGAAGTTCAGAGTTCACATAATTCTCGCTAGATGGCGTGTAAATATTTTTTATGTGGGGGGGGGGGTAGGTGGATATATAATATAGGGATATTGACAAAATTTCGGAGCTGCTTTTATTTTATAGCTTATTATTTACCAGTCCTTATTTATCAGTAAAAATAATATTCCATTCAAAAAAACTTAATTGAAGAGAAAAATCCAATAAAGGAGTCACGTGACAATTATTATTAGGTATTTTAGGCTTTTTCAATTAATCATCTGATGGATGATCATCATCTATTATTTAAGAGGCGGCCAAGGTCTGCCCGGGTTCTCGGGGACTTCCTTCCTAGGCTATCTGGTATACCCTAGAAACCCTATTATCTTAGGTATACCCTATTCTCTTGCAATAGACCCATTTGTGTCGGACACCGTGTTATTTTAGTTGGTTCGTTCGTTCGTTCGGTGAGGTTTAATCAATTTTAATATATTTAACATAGCTTTTTAAATTTTAAAAATGTGGTTTAAGGTTTAAAGACCTAACAATTAAACAACACCAAGTTTTTATTTTATTTTTATTTAAAAAGACAACTCCCGCATTAGGAATTACTCCTGTGTCGCGAGGGACTTTACAAACATACAAACAACGGACACAAAGAACACCCAGACTCAGGTGGGAATCGAACCCACGACCTCTGGCTTAGCAGTCAGGGTCACTAACCACTAGACCAACAGGCCAGTCAATCATCCGGCCAGCCAATCAAGTCAAATTTGTGATTAGTGTCAATATCCTTAATATCCAATGTTGAAGTCAAAACCACTGTACTACTACTGGATTGTCTCTCTATTGTAAATTTTTTGCGTAGCTGAACCGTATTACTGATTGGCCTGGTTGCGTGTGGTTAACAGCGTTTATTTATTAAACGGATTGAATAAGTTGTATCAAAATATAGTACATATTGTAAAAACTCGAAATTAAAACTGCGCCATCTGTGAAAGTTGCACGAACTAATATATGGATAATTAGTATACAACATCAAAGTACAGTTAGTAGTATCGCGCAAAATCTACAGATGGCGTAAATAAAATAAATCAACACAATGGTCAGCATTATTCTTTTCGTTAACACTTTGTTCCGTCTAGCCCGCCGTCTCCGAACGTCTGAAGTATAACGCCCGATAAGGAATTTCATTCCAAAAAAAAAGTGCGTGTTTTTTAAGTTTATTAGTTGATCAAATCATAATAATCAATCATCTTCATGTAATTTGTAAAATAAACGATTCTTTCTCCATCTGACCTCCGCTGATTACACTACCTAAGTATTTGAAGTGTTTAATTTATGCAGTTTACAGTTAAATGATTGAAAATGCTTATATTATTCCTGTTTTATAGCTGAGTAAAACGAATATATAATTTGAAACCTGATTGGAAACAAATACTGTTATTTTTTTTAATCATTTGTAAGTACACAAAATACGATAAAGCCTCCTTATACCGGACGCTCAGATATATAAAAGTAATAAATTAATCTACAACTTTACCACCCGTAGTGATGTAACGCGAGCATATACTTATACTAATTATGTACTTTCATTTGAAAAGATAATTCAAGAGAAATCAATGTTTTAAGAACATCCATTACACCAAATATATATGTTCAAAGTGGATGGTTTCGACACGCGACAGGTCTGTATTCTTTTTGTCGACACACGGTCACACAATTACCAATGACCATATTGCCGATAGACCATGTTAACACTTTGCGTTGAGTTTACACGTAGTGTTAGTAAAAAGTACTTTCGCTTATTTTAGCGGATAAATCGGTCATACGGTATCCATATTAAGAGAATAGATACGACGTACTTTTTAAAACGTTTAAACAACGTCATAGGATCTATTATACCTCTTTTCTATGATATGTTTCTCCTGTGTGTGAAGCTAAACCTTTTCGAAAAAAGAATTAAATAAAGAATCTATTATACCCATGTACATTTTTTATCTTCTACGTTATGTCGCGGTTGGTGTTAAAAACTGGAAATAAAAGAATAGTTCTAAACAAAGGTGAAATTATCAAAAAAAAAAAACAGCTGCAAACTAATTCAGAGACAAAATGACAAAAAATTGTTAGTAAATAAACATAATAGGAGCGAAAGTGAGTAATAAATACCTTGGTACAAGAGTATAACTGGTCCTAGGAGAAGTAAACGTTTAACAGTCCAACTAGTGAAAGTGTCTCTGAGTATACGCAGTTCCATGAGCTATTCACTTTAGACATATAAATAAACATAGTTAATTTTGTGAATGTATAAAAACGTTGTAGTTTTTATTATTTTATATAAGTACCAGATTTTGAGTATAATTGAGGATATGACATTTTCCTAGTCTTCCTACCTACTTTCTTTTATATAGTTTCTCGTTACTATAGAGACCATAGACTACATTACAGGCTTGTCTTATTTTTCCGTGGTATTACTCACGGGCTTAGAGTATCTATCGGTAGATAAGAAGATCAGCGTGGCGGGTTACGAAACAGCAAATTATCTAAAGTACTGCAAGCTGCCATGGTAAATTGTAAATGAAATAGTAAAAGTAAATAGTACCGAACTGAGTGTTTTATAAAAAATAAAATAAAATAAAAAAACCGAATGATTCATTTGATTGGTTGGTACATTTTATGTACTAAAGAGGTACTTCTCTTCTCTAACAATGTATTACGGTTGTCATTTGTTTCTCTAAGCTTACAAGCCGGAAGGTTAATATTTACCGACCGGGGCGCAACAACGGGGGGAGTGGGGAGTCCAGGATGTCCGGACACCCCCAAAACACCTGTGGACACCCCCTTCGAGGGTGTCCAAATATCCCTACATAACCCAGAAGACGATGCGCCGAGGAGTCTGCGGAAAATTTTAATAAAAATGTGAATCAAAATCTAGTTGAATAAAAAATCTAGAGGCATCGTGGGCGCCGCGCGCCGCGTCCAAGGAGTATACCAGTACTATATATTTTAGTTTATGGAGTACCTATACAAATACTACGTTAGAGTTGCGTCGCTCTTGGTGGAGTTGGCAGTTGGGTTGACAGAGTTCCGCCTGCTTATTCTACCTTTTTTTTGTATATTTAAATATTGTGTACATTGAAAACATAAATATTTACTAATTCGTAAAGTATGTTAATAACGGGCAGGTTTTGGAACTGGTTTATTTATTAGTGAAGTATAACGATTAATAACAAAATTAATCGTCCTATTTTAATAAAATATAAGTTATCTAGGGATATAATTAGTATCATCATATTTTAGAATAACATAAACATATGTCCTTGTGAATAAAATAGTTGTATTATTGTCTTATTACCACTTATTAAGTATAAATGATAGAAACGAGCCATTTTTTAATGTTAAATAGGAATTGCTTTTGATTCTTTGATTTCCGTTTGATTCTTAGGCACATTCTAAGCCTTTACGCTTGTATCTTGTATATCAGCAAAGAGGCAAGCAGAAGTAGGTACGTAATGTTACATAACATGCCTCTGTACATATAACTTATGTACATAATATACTTACATATAACACAAATATTACGCTTGCCTATGTTTGGTCCCACGTAAGTAACATTATTCGCGTCTACCAGGCTCGCATTCAGACTCAGTGCTTACTACTGAGAATTTCCTAACAAAAAAATCCAATACCTAACAGTTTGCCTCAGCCGGTAATTAAACCCAAGATTTTAAGTGCGCTTACAAATTTATGCCATGCTCCAGGCTGTTATGTACGTAATATTATCTGTAAATGGATTTTAAATCCGGTGGACCTTGTCTGTTTTACTTATTAATATTTTTTTAACTAACAATTATTATTTAGACAACTAACACGCTTGCTTACCTTGCAATATAAGCAAGGTGACAGACTTGAAGAATGTGAAATGCATTCTATACAAGACTATTTAAATTAAGAATAAACACGAATTTACGAAAAATACAATAAGTACATACATACAATTGCACGTAATACAGTTGCAAGCTCTTATGAAGTTTAATACTAGTGAAATCATACTTAGTAAAAAATACATTAAATACGACATTAATCTTTTATGAATTACTTGACAAATACGTACAACATAGTACTTTATTTGCAGAAAAATATAAAACGCATGCAAGATTTGAATACGGAATTCTTTTAGTAGAAAACATTCCATTTCTCTTGCAAGTCCAATACAAACATTTCGAATGTTACAATTAATAGTTTTTATACTTTTTCCATTTATCGGACATACCCGCCCGCTGTTTAAATGAAAGTGAAATGCCTTTGTTTTTTTTATTTCATTTCAAATGAAGTCACCTTTAATTCGTCGTTTAAAAATGAACCCCACCGGCGTGCGTCAACGATCAGTGATCGTGAGGCATCACCTGTTTTTTTTTTTTTAGCGATACGCTAACTTTTTAAATTTTTTGACGGAGTGAATCAAATCGAAAGTGAAGTTCGAGTGAAAGTTAATCTTTTTTTTTTGGATTATAGTTTGATTTTAATTTTATTTTTTATGTGTAATCAAACATTGCGCTTATGTGTTATGTTTAATGTATTATCCTGTATACATACTTTGTAGTACCTAATATGAAAACGTCTGATTATTGTTTTTAATACAAATTGTGACACTGCGGCTGCTCTGTGAGAAAACTGGTGATTAAGTTTTCTCTTCGGAACGCTGTTGCAACGACATGAGAAATAAATATCAGTTGTTAACCTGTAAACTGCGGTTTTAAAGAAAATAACAGTTTAGTTCTATAGAAAACAGTTAAGTAAATAACAAATATCATTACATGTGCCTATATTCTTTTAAATAGAAATAGAATGTAAAAAATAATTTAAAAAATCATGTTAAAAAAGCGGAACCTTACGGATCGTTAATCGCGGAACCTTATCGAAGTCAACCATGAAGTGATATTTCCGTTTTAGTTAATCAGAAGTAGGTATCTAAATGAAGACATAGAAACAGAATAAATCCACTATTATGGAGATGGCACACCGTACTCAACTGTATGGGTCCTAACCTAAGTGAAAATAATATATAAGTGTTGTAGAAACGCTTAATGCACGGAAATTCATCATTGTTAATACATAATGATGTGCAGTTTTGTTTATATTTAGAAGGGAGTGTTGAGCACTGACAAAAAGGAACCTCGGCTGACCTAGCTACGTCTGCCTGTATTGAGATAAAAATACCGAATGATAGATTAAAAAGGTTTGTGTTTAAAAAAATAATAATCATGAATACTACAATTTATACAGGCTTATTTCTATCAGGCAAAACACAGATTGATTGGCATCTTTGAAAATTTCGCAATACTTATGCCAATGCGAAGATAAAAAACATCTTATGCTGCTTAATCTGACTTTTCGTTGAACAAATTCAGTTTGACACGCAACTATTGTATAATAAAAGATAGTCTTCATCGTAGAAAGTCTTCGGAAATAATTATAGTATTATCAAAGGTGGGAAAAAGGCTTACATTTTAAATATTATTATTGTTTAAATCAGATTGTCTTGCTTCCTGATAATGTTGATAGTTCGCATTGTATTATGAGAATAAGACTGCATCAGGCATCAACATTTCTGTATAATTTCACCTACTTTGACATCTCAAGATTTAAATTGAAATGGAGTACTTCTACTGTTTGTCAGATATTTCAATGTCGTTCAAAATTTCAATAAAAACAACAGTTATACTGAGGTATTTAAATTAATGACGTTAAATTTGCGTTATTAAAATAAATATTACTTATTGTGAAAAAAAAATCGCATATTGTAGTCTTTCCTTTGTCTGTTACTGCTGCATGGTATACAGAAGAAAGTTTAGGTACCCCAAGTATTAGAAGATTTAAGAAATGAACGACCAAACTCGATACTTGGCTTTTGCATCAAGATAACGCCCCTGCACATCGAGCTGGCAAAACTACAGACTATTTGCACCAAGCTGGAATGAAATTGCTGGGACAGGGTGTCCCAGCTTATAGTCCATATTTAGAGCCGTTCTCGTGTGTAAAAAAACAACTGAAGGTACGCAGGTTTTCGAGCAATGAGGAGTATAAACTAGAAACTATTTGGAAAAAAATTATATTCCACAAAGTACGATAAAACTGAGTACCCACTATTCTTCTTTGGGTCCTTGTTTAAAATATATGAAGGGACATAGGAAACAGATACTTTCTTTTGAATGAAATAGAAAGTTGTAAACAAACACAAAAAGCTATAATGATTATGCAAATAGGTGTGTAAAGCTAACAGAGAATCTGTCTGCGTTGTTAGTTGCCACCAACTATTTCCGGTTTAGAAGTTTTATGGGATCGTAAATTTTCAATCGATAGTTAGGTGATGTTGCGATTTTTCAACTGCCAGCCCCTACATTTTAAATAAAAGAATTGACTTGTAACAGTTGTGACTTCTTTTTGATGAGCGTTAATATCATGTAGGTCACTAACCAAAAACAAGAATAAATGTTAAGTGTCCTTGCTTTACTCAGCTATTTATTATAAAAACCTAACAACAGCAATAAATTCGGCAATGGTAACCCTAAAAGTCCTTTGTATGTTCATTTGATAAAATCTTTTTAACAAAAAATTAAACCGACGAAAAGAACTAAAAAGCAAAAAATAAATAAACCTTAAGTCTTAAGTATTTAGCTTATTTACATAAACTATCTAATTTTATATAAACTTATTTTGAGTCGGCGCCAAACAACAAACTGATTAATTATCAAAATTTTATTTGGCGCCGACTCAAAATAAGTTTATATAAAATTTGATAGTTTATGTAAATAAGCTCAATACTTAAGACTTAAGGTTTATTTATTTTTTGCTTTTTAGTTCTTTTCGTCGGTTTAATTTTTTGTTAAAAAGATTTTATTTTATGGTTTTTTTCATCATCATGATGATGATGATGAAAATTGATGATGATTTCTAAACGCAATACCTGATAAAGTAATGAAAAGTAAACAGAAACACTATTCGTTCCTACAATTTTCGAGGGTTTCTCTCAATTTTTTCAGGACCCCATCATCAGAACCTGACTTACTTGACATGGGACCACCGTTGAGGTATACCCTATCTAACAAAAAAAGAATAACCAAAATCGGTTCATAAATAACGGAGTGAGGGCTGAAAAAGTGAACAGAAACACTATTCGTTCCTACAATTTTCGAGGGTTTCTCTCAATTTTTTCAGGATCCCATCATCAGATCCAGACTTCCTTGACATGGGACCACCCTTGAGGTATACCCTATCTAACAAAAAAAGAATAAACAAAATCGGTTCATAAATAACGGAGTGAGGGCTGAACAGACATAAAAAAAAAAAAATATTATACGGTCGAATTGAGAACCTCCTTTTTTTTCGTCGGTTAAAAAGAGAAACGGTTTGTCAACTACACGGTTGGAAGGCTTAACAACACTGCACGTGCACTTTTGCATCGATTATAGATTCTATACCTGTTATTATTAGAGTCAATACGATTGCACAATGAAATGATGACGGTTGGTCACGGCAGTGCAGTCTAATACGATATTCGTGTTTCCTTGTATGTTGCACTCTCTGGCCATGTGGAATAGAGAGGAAAGGAAGAATTTCGTCATAATCACTGATAAACGACATATTACAGCGGAAAACGGATTTAAAAGTCTATTTGATTGGGTATGACGTGTTTAATCTTACAAATTTGTCGTATTTAGTCAAAGACAGACTTTGCCATTGGGTTTGTAAATAATTTTCTTTTAAAAAAGTGTAACCGACCTCAATGCGCCTAAATCATGATTGATTGTAATAAGCTGTATTATTCATGCCTTAATTTTTCACCCTTAGAGGTGGAATTTATCTAAGTTACAATAGCCTTATGTCAACAAGCTAAGCTTACCACCTTTTACAAAATATTGCCTTTCCCGATAGAGGGACGCTAATCGTTGAGGAGTTCTCCAGGTAATTCGCATATGTATTGTTACCTGAACAACTTATTATTGAGCATTTCCGGTAGCCATTTGTTTTCTTTATCATCAGTTTCACTTCACCAAATGGTGGTTTCTAAGTGTAAATGCACGAGTAACTATAAAAAATACCCAATTCCCTATAGTTTTGTCTTCAATATTTGAAGAGTTCCCTTGATTTCTCCAGGATCAAATCATCAGATCCCGACTTGATTGCAATGGTTCCAACTAGAAAATATACCAAATCCTACTAATAATATAAACGTGAAAGTTTGTGAGGATGTATGGATGTATGGATGTGTGGATGTATGGATGTATGGATGTTTGTTACTCTTTCACGCAAAAACTACTGAACCGATTGCGATAAAACTTGGTACGTAGATAGCTGGAAATCTGGATTAACACATAGGCTACTTTTTATTCCGATATTCCCACGTCATCGGGACTTACGCGGATGAAACCGCAGGGCGCAGCTAGTTAATTATAATTGTAACGATTTACTGAGCAGATATGCATTTTCTTTAGTGGTTTACAAATTTTGTCAATAAGCACCATTTGGGATGTTAATGCAAATGTCCCAAGACTCGTAGGATCCTCTGATTTGTACTATCTATCCTACTAATATTATAAACGTGAAAGTTGGTGAGAATGTATGGATGTATGGATGTTTGTTACTCTTTCCCGCCAAAACTACTCAAAGATTGCGCTGAAACTTGGTATGTAGATAGCATGAGGTCGGGATTAACCTATAGGCTACTTTTTATCCCGATTTTCCCACGGGATCGGGACTTACGCGGGTGAAACTGCGGGGCGCTGCTAGTATACTATAAAGCATTTCTAAATCGGTCTAGCCATCTTTAAGATGTCATACATAAATAAATCAAAGATCCCGACGAATTGAGCAGTAGTTTTTTGAAGTCTGTTAAAAAAGCACATTGTCAATGTGCTTTAATATTGGTAATATTCACAGCTTTAATAAATTCTGTAGTAATTGTATATTTCAGTTCAAAGAAACATGAAGCCTGCTATCTATCCTTAATACGATGACTCACTTCTGGGCCATTCGCTATTGCCAAATTCAAAATGCAGTTTGAATTATCTCTGCTTATTTATGTGCTAATTCTATAGGCTACCTCGTGATATTTTATAGAACGTTTCCTTTGTTCACTTCAATACAATAGAGACGGAACCTAAGCGTACCTGCCTTGTATAGGCAGTGTGAGAATTTCTTGATTTGTGACTGAACACATGATGCCGTCAACGTTAATCTGAGGTTGATAATTAGAGCGAGAATTTGAGTAGTTAACTATTATGTCCCGTGCCAATTACGTAAAAAGCTTTTCAGACCATAAAGATAAACATCTGGTCATGTTGATTTTTCCCACGAACAATCAACATCATTATTCAATAATAATTATGATAGAACTAGTGGTTAGGTTAGAACCTACCTACTTGAAATCATTTTCATTCCGAATATCACGATTAGTTAGCATTGTTTGAATTTGAAGTCATTATAATATTAAGATTAGATACTATTCGTAGGGTGCTTGTAAAAGTTGTCAAAAAGTTAACTTTTTTTGTCTTATTTTTTAATTTTTTCAATGTAAAATGTAGTAAGATCTATTGAAGATGGTCTAAATAAATACCAAGTTACGTATTTTTTATGTAGATTATGTCAACAATATGTACCTACGTTGTAATTTCACAAATTGTATTCACTTTACCTTCCTTGATCTTTTCCCGCCAATTGTATTTATTTTGACGCCTTTGTTATGTTAAATTAACTTGCTAGAGTAGGAAAGGTCTTTTTATTTTATGAACCAAATATTAAAACAAAGTAGGAAACTAAATAAAAAAAATTGCGTTCGAAATTTAGAGAATAACCTTTCGGTACCATATTAATTCATCCTATTAGTAACAAGGTTTGTTTATTTTAGTTCGTTGATTTGATATTTGGGTTTTATTGTTTTGAATGTAGTTAATTTGAATCCTTTCTTGCGTGTCTGAAAATACGTCACCATTTACATTATTTTCAAGTTTGAATGTGTTATGGTTATGACCGTAGTCATTATATGAAGGAAACGCTTACCTAACATATATCTAAAGAGCGTATTGGATGCAGCGGTAACTACAATAACTTTGAACCGTTGCGCGTTGCCTTTAGATCAACAATACAAGTATTAACAATAGAAATCGAATTTAGGATGCCAATCACGATCGCCTTCGGAAGCGATCAAGGTGTGAGCGACCTTAGTACACGTTTAATTGTACGTTTAAATGTTTCCCATCTCAAACCAGCAAACTTAATAGTAATTGTCTTATTTATCGACGGGTAAAATAGGACAATCAATGGCAATGAATAAAGAAAAGTGAAAGGTTTGAGTGTTGGCCTTTGTCAATGTTGCCAGGATATTTTCTAATTACCCAGTAAAGTTGGTTTGTTATGTTAATTTATAACTTTCTGCGTAACGTGTGTTTGTTTCTCATTCTGAGCTGTGAATATAGGTATTATGGTAATTAATGTATAGTGTAGGTAGACTCAGTTTTTTATACTTTCGTTTTTTATTGTGTTGTTATGTACGCGTGGTATTAGATTTTTTTCCCTCCTTTTTTACATTAAAGGGCAATATCCTAAGAAAATCTAGATGCCTGAAAGCTCTCCATTGGGCACTGTTTTGACTAAAAACACGCTCAAATAAAAATAATAATTTTGAAACTTTTCTAGAACCCAAGGATAAGGTATGTACAAAGCGGGAGCGGCATAAAATGTTATAAATCTGAGTAAGTACAAGCTTTGGCACATCAAAGCTCATATTTGTAACTTGCAAGGCACACCTTGTCTCATAAAAATATGAACTAGCTTGTCATAAAAACTAATGTAAATACCCTTACCTGAATAGCCATTTATTGAATTGTTGGAATACTTCTCATAAACGCAAGAAGTCAATTTAACAACTGTTGTCGATTTCCTACTAACGACTTAATACATATGTACCGCTTTCTATGAGCAGCTAATGCTGTCTAAATGAGCTAAATACGACAAGTGAATATCTAGCTGGTTAAATCTATGGTTTAAACTATTTGTATTTCGTTTTCTAAAACATTGACCGTAGTTCATGACATACATTGATACATGGCATACTTGCCAATGCTATTTTGCTAAATAGTCAGCCTCTATGTATATTAGACTAGGCGTCCTACAAGAACTTTGTTTTTTACACCATCTAGACAGATCTAGACGGCAACAATTACACGGACTATAATTACTCGTACCTACCCACTTGTTATTTGGTAATCTTACCATCCTCACTGCCATGAGCTCCGCGGGAGACTGCTGGTGAACTCATTCAAGAGCAGAAACGAACAGTACCTACTACCTATGCTAGTATAATTCTTTAAACTTACGTAATGTAATTTCTACTATGTTATCCACAGAAGATCACACCTCTCAAATAACTTCATGTTGTAGTTCTTCTTGCGGTAAATACGTTTTTTTTTTCATTAAGAAAATTGACAGATATCATTGTAATTATGTTCACTGCGCTGTTAAAATAAATGAACTACATACTTTTAGACCCTTATATGGTTTTCAACACTGGCGACCTGCAAATATTAGTCCTGGTGTTGCAAGTGTCTGTTACAAGCTGCACGCAGCTGCTGTTTCGTTTACCCCATTATTAGAAAGTTTTTCCCATAAAGCAGCCCTTTTAAGTTATGCTATTGTAATAGAGAAATATAGTTACCGCAAACTATGAAGTTATGGTTTTATTACTGTAATTTGGAACTTATTGAAGTCTCTATACGTCAGTATCGCGCTTAAGATCACTTTCACAGATAATTTATGTTACAGTAATGGGTTACAATTGTTAGATGGCCATCCATAGTAGTTCGCCTTCCTCTAAATAGATTATAGTTTAATTACTGGAATAAAACCTGTGAAAAACCCGCTGGAACAGTTTATTGGTCTAATTTTTGCTGATAAAGTTAACAGCAGAAACGACACTCCATTGTTTACGCAAGAATCTAAACAGCAAAATTAATACATCCATGGGTACATCTTACAGAGGGACCTCATATCACACCTGGTTAATATTTTTATGTTCATAGATGCTCGCTAGAGCGGGATGAGCCCTTTCCAGTATGTTTCGTGTATTCGACAGTCTCACACATTCAGTCTCTTACTAATAACAAATTGCTTACACGACGCTAATTTTGTGTGATGTTTTCTCATGTATACCTACCACTTGTATACCGGTTTATGTCTTAATATTTGGGGAGTGTATGGATTCATACTTATTTAGGACCGAGCTCAAATCTTGAAATGACTTTCCTGCTTTAGTTTTACAAGATACTATAAGTGGGGTATGTATTCATTGTTTTATCGTTTAGGGACAAACGGTAAATCGCGATCGAATCGACTAAAACGGTGTTCCGTCGTAAGTGGACCTTGAACACACGGTCTCAGACGAATAGGGTATGTATAGGGTTCTATAAAAGATCATAAAAAGGTTTACTTGTGTCCATAAGCTTCGGTGCTTCAGGGCCTCGGTGACTGCTTACTAAAAGACGGACTTTTTCTAGACAGCCTCATTTTCACTTCGCCAATGTAACTATGTCACGAGTTCACAACTGATACTTCGACCTTGTAATAACTTAAAGGTGTTAAACTAAATTTACTCGAAATATGCAGACAAAATGTATCTGTAGTATTGTGAACGTGACTCTATTTTTAGTAAGTACATATGTGCCTATTTTCACACAATCACAGAAACTTTATCCTTGTTTCCGAGTATTCTAAGTTCAAAATTATATGCATAAACTATGCACTAAGCACAGAGTATTTTAAAACGAATTTATTTATAAAAATAGACGAGCATATTGAACATTAGAATCGGTTTAGGAACTTTGCATAAACCAAGTGGTTTACAGATGCATTCTATCAACTTATTAACTGCATTCAATCGAGTTCAATGGCTGAGATGGTATCAATCATGCATATTTATGAGATGTATATTATAACGAGAAGTCGTTCTCATGGCACTTCCTTATTCCGTGATTTTGTCCAAAATAAACCATACCATTCGCTTTAACGTGAGATTTAGTGGAGGCTAAAAAACGTAGGTAAGTACTATAAAGATAAAATTGACGATTTAAATAAAAATAATTGTATATGGTACGTAAATGTATGCATTTAGCAAAACAAATTTATTTTGCTAACTTATTCTGCTGTATTTTAATGATATGGAATAGTGATAGATTTGCAATCACGCGACATGAAACAAATTACTACAAAATGCAGATAATATCCTACCCTGGGTACAGATAATAGTCGAAGTAGAAACTATTACGTTGTGGTTCAGTAAACGAGTTAGCTACCTACGTAGGATGACAATATTTCTGGACGATTCCCTCATGCTGTACACGTCCATGAAGTACCTACAAGCTTTTATCCGCATTGCATGTTTAAAACGAATTTATTCCCAAGTCTAAACGGGAACTAGGTTTACTGCTATTGGTTAAACACTGGAAGAACGACTGTAGAGA
The DNA here is from genome assembly GCA_949752705.1 of Callimorpha dominula. NCBI lineage: Eukaryota > Metazoa > Arthropoda > Insecta > Lepidoptera > Erebidae > Callimorpha > Callimorpha dominula. The sequence goes on along the minus strand of OX457009.1, from coordinate 7,791,962 downwards.
TATGCGAGGCAATATAGTGTTAGTGCAACAGGACGCGCACTAAAATGCCGCTGCGGTGTCTTACTAGCCGGAACGTTGAAATATAACCCAATAAGTAATCCAAGGCGACCATATTGTTTTTGACCAAAAAGTAGTTGAAGATTTAAAGGTATGGGTGTTTTTATCGTTCCTCGTGTCGACGCTGCCACTAGCGTGCTGATAAGCGCAGTCCAGTTCGACTTTTAAAAATCTTTGTTTTTATTTACAAGAACATTTATTTTTAAAGTTGGCATATATTATGTAGGTTGTACTATGAGCCTATAATTATGGTGACGGGAATTAGCGCGATCACATTTTTTTTTTGGGGCAATCGAGCAGACGGGTCATCTGATGGTAAGTGACTCCCGCTTCCATGGAGTGTGACTTGCAACTCGAGAGTCACAAGTCACAAGAGCCAAGCTTCGACCGGTGAGATACCACGGCCTCACAGAAAACCGGCAGTGAAGCAATTTGCTTTTCGCCGAGTGAGTGAGGTTACCGGAGGCCCTAACCCCTCTTCCACCCTTCCCCTACCCCCAACTTAAAGGCCGGCAACGCACTTGTGACTCTTGAGTTGCAAGTGCCCATGGGCGGCGGTAGTCATTTACCATCAGGTGACCCGTCTACTTGTTTGCCTCCTGTTCCATAGACCATTACATCCAGAATATTCTTGTGTCGCGGGGGCTTCACAAACATCTAAACAACGGCCACAAAGAACACTCAGACTCGGGACAACTATTTGTGGATCACACAAGTTTTTGTCCCGTGTGGGATTTGAACCCACAACACTGCGCACGGCGTAGTGGCGAGATGGCCACGCCGTCGGTGCAGTCAAAACGATATTATCACGTAGTCGAAAGGAGCCACAAAAATACACAACTAAATTTAACCAAACCTTACGGTACCTACTTACGGTATGTATATGAGTATAAAGTTATGTACCTTCGCAGTCCGCGGTGCGCAAACTATTTACTTCCCAAATAAAATTTATAGTAAGTTGTTCCTGTTCCGTTGCATGTTGCATGATTAATACTAATAAAATTGAACCTATAAAATGTATTACAATGTTGAAACTGTTAATGAAAAAATGTTATATATTATATTATTAATATCTAGCAATAGCCACGTTCAACGCATTATAACGATGCTTTATTATAAATATGTTTGGCAGAATTCCTACAGGACCTTGGGCGCAACGCTCAAAGACCCTTTGTAGTTACTTCCAAAGGGATGATCCCGAAGTCTAACCTCAAAGTTGTACAAAGACTAGTTGTTGTCGGATCAATTATTACGCTCGAAGTCGTCGACGAATAGTACAGCAAGTACAAGGTGTTGCCAATAAAGAATTTAGTCCCGTATTTTTAAGATGCCATTTTCGTAGAATAAATTTGTATGATCTCATGCGACTAAGATTGATAAACGATGATGTTCTTACCTTGAAATGTAAAGCGTCCTAAATACATTATAATTATCATTGTACGCAGAATGCTTAATGCTTGAATTGTACTCGTGACATGATGCTTATGCTTATACTTTCTGTATACCTACTCGTGACGACATCGTTTCGACTCTATTTCCTAGTGCACGTAGGGTTAGCAGGAATGGAAGAAAATTAGGGGAAAAAGCACTGACTCTCGTGACCGTGACGCTAATAATACATACATAAATCCACCAGAGGGCGCTAATCTAAACATTGAGTTCTGTCAGCTCCTTATTAATTAATTTCACCAACCTGCTAATGTGACGTTTTAAGTTCGTCGTTTCGTTTAAGTTTTCACTTCTGTCGGCTGACCCATGACTGTTTTTTTTTATTGGCTTTATTTGCCCCCTGACTACTCTTATTCAGGAATGCACAATAACTCTAGGTGTTTTATTTGAATATGGTTTTTTCCAAGACTTACCCTTTCACTCACTGCAGTTTACGTCAGGACTCCTGATGATATTGTCATTGAGAAATATACATATATATGTGGGTATTTAAGAACATTTTAATCAAGGGGTGTTAATAAATTCCGTGACTACATAATTATATTGTCCGTAAGATGAAGGAACTTAACCAAATTGGCATCTGTTTCGCTAGTCACAAACCGATGACCTTAATTTTGCAACCCTACACAATGTAATAGATATAATGGATATTTATTTGAATGTACGTAGCATTATACCTCTATTACAGTACAGTATATATATTTTTTACAGACCAGTATTATGTTTTGTGATTGAAGTTTGGTCATCGCACGTCTGAAATGTTCAACAGAAAAAGTTCTGAAAGATTCTTATGTTTCGCACACGCAATGTAATGTATAATCAATGAATTCAATGATGTTCGACTTTATTAGTAAATCGTTTCTTGTTCGTTGATTTGTTTAGTAACCGTATTGTGCTATAGGTAACTATTACTTAATCTGGATTTGCTTTGTTTTATATTTTTATTATTATTGCAAGCTTTTACATTTTATAGATTGTTTAAATTAAAGAATATTTTCAAAATAATGAATTAATTATTACTTGATCCAAATCAAAGAGACTAACACTGCTCAAAGATTCAAGAGGGAAAATCTAACTTACTCTACAGAGAGCAAACAAATTTACCGTTTTTCTAGAAAACCGTCTACGGTCCTTCAAAAACTATATATAAACTAGCAGGGTCTCACGGTTTCACTCGCGTAAGTCCTGATCCCGGGGGAATATCGGGATAAAAAGTAGCCTATATGTTAATCCAGGTCTCTAGCTATCTACGTACCAAGTTTCATTACAATCGGTTCAGTAGTTTTGGCGTGAAAGAGTAACAAACATCCATCCATCCATCCAAACTTTCACATTTATAATATTAGTGGGATAGTGGGATTAATTATCTTATAGAGTTATCATATCAACTAACTGAATGGGTTTGTCTATGGGACACACGATGCTTAACACTAGTTGCAAAATATACGAAACTTATAATGAATGAGATCGATGGAACAGATTTTATATACATGGCCGCATGGTGAAAGTTATTATGACATTTTTAGTATAAAATGTCATAATAACTTTTGACTAACCTGTTGGTCTAGTGGTTAGTGATCCTGACGACTGAGCCAGAGGTCGTGGGTTCGATTCCTACCCATGACAATAATTGTGTTATGAGTTTGACCATTTATCTATGTTTATCAACAGTCTGGTCACCATAGTACAGGCTCTGCCTAGTTTAGGACCAGGAACCAGACGGCCGTGTGTAACATGTGTCAAGTTATTATTTTCTATGTACAATATTATGTCAAAATAAAGCCTGTTTTCTTAGTAGGGCAAACATGAGAGAATTATTTATGATTTGAAGAAGCTTTTGTCAACTAATAATTAATGTAATGTAAAGAATAACTCGGACGAACTATCGTCCGAGTTTTTCTACCCATAGTAAGTAATGTTTATGTGAGCTATATCTATTTACTATATAATGACATGAATAATACTTTGAGCTTGTTTAGTTCCACTTCCGCTAATCCTGATACGACGTCATCATCAACTTTGGCGACCTATCAGGTCTGTGGTATTGTGATTTCATTCAAGAATATCTTTTACCTGAGTCATCGGTGAACGTACTTTGAACAATTCTTATGTACCTAACATATTCACATCTTTAAAAAGGGTTTTGCTGATATAAAGTTTAAATATTATAATGATAATTTCAGATGTAGGTAGGTATAGGTCAAATGTTCGTTCGTTCGTTAAAGTAGGTACGGGTGATAACCGTTTATGATATGAAAAAGGGGGTAAGTTATGCAGGATATCAGTTTCTATTTATTTCCCAGATCTGTTCTATCCCTGTTTTTGAAAGGGCTGACAGTTTAGAATATTTCATCTTTAGAACTTTTATTAGGGCTCGTACCAAAGAGTATCAAACACTACGTCACTCTAGATTGTACATTTGTACAGTTGATAAGTAGGTAACCAAAAGACGTCGCTACAAAATTAATAATATAAAAAGAATTAAATCTATGACTGTCAACTGTTTTGTCATAGTAATTTCTCATAGTCATGTCATAGTCTCATTTAGTTAATTGATTTATAGTAACACTTTTTTGGTAATCTATATATATATAAAAATGAATCCCTATTTTTCTTGGTCACGGCATCACGCGTGAACAGGTGGACCGATTTTGCTAATTCTTTTTCTTTGTGTTTGTTATTGTCAGGAGAAGGTTCTTATGAAAGAAAAAAATAGGAAAGTTGCTATAGGAAAGTTCATAGTTAAGACAGGACAACGTCTGTCAGGTCAGCTATACTAAATCAGTCAGGTAGACTATAATAAATTGTTATTGTCCATGATTGCCTGTCGTTATCATTATCATCAATTCTAAAATCTCTTCGTTGTTCACGTTTGATTGATGTAGCATCTACGTGCTTGGCTTTGATCTTGAATCCTACGTGACTATTAAAGATCAATCGACATTATGCAAGGAATGCACGACTGAGAGATGCATGTGTGATACCTTCTTATCACTACATATTATAAAACAAAGACCCCCGTCGCGTCTGTCTGTCTGTTCGCGATAAACTCAAAAACTATTCAACGGCTTTTCATGCGAGTTTCACCAATAGATAGACTGATTCATGAGAAAGGTTTGGGTATATAATTCGTTAAGGTATTGTGTAAATTGGTTGAAATATGATAACTGTAGAAGATGTCTCTGCTACCCGTGAGGAGCCGGTGCAGGTTGCTAGTTATTGAAAAAAATTGTATTATAAATTAAAGGCAGCTTCGAGAAGTGTCAGAATAGGGCGGGATGCACGATCTCAAAATATAACTTATAAGTAGTATACCATAACCGTATTTATCCTATGATTATACATGATCCTTTGAGCCAGAACACGCTCAGAATAATGCATTTAAAATGATGAATCGTTGTAAGACGAATTAGAAGTAAAGCTAAGAGTGTAGTCGAGGTCTCTTACGTATTACTGTAAGAGGCTAATAAGCATTGCAATGGAACGCAACACTATCTACATAATTGAGGTAAAACAATGTTATTCTAAACTTTTTTTTTCATATTACATTAAATTGAAAGTGTATCTTTTTAAATTTAAATTATATTCTAGTAAAACGAGAGCGAAAAAAAATTAAGTATTTATTTAAATAAAATTTAAACTATTCAATATATAATACGTAATTTATTACGTTACTATTTTTGAGATTTCACGCATTAACAATGAAATCATATTTGTCACTTTGCACTTTCATCGCAGCCAGTCATTTTATATTCCCTTAATTTTATAGAAAAGTTTGTAAAACTGCTCTTCCCTAATTCTGCTGGGCCCTCATGGTCCATAATTGTCACCTTTATAACCGTGCACAGGTTAAATTTGAAAATAAAAACACCTCCACTTCACAGAAAACTGGAAGCCGTTAGAGATAGATAAGACACTGCTTTTCTACTGTAATAGACTTAAATAGTCCCATTATAATTGAAGTCTGCAAATCAGTCTTAACACGAACAAAATTCGAAAGGAGAAAATCAAATACGGTGTCCTGGACCAAGTTCAAAATTTGCATTGCATTACGGACCGTCCTATTCTGTCGACATTGACTTTTCCTTGTTACATTTCATTGGATTTGTGTAAAATATTTCGAAATAGAATTTAAAAATAATGTTGTACTGATAATGACGGTCATTATTAACAGCTGCTCCATTGATCACCATGCGTTGTAATTTGTCGATATAACATTCAGTTTTTAAGAATGTACCCATCTCACGTACCGATCGAAGGTTCCTATCAGTTCCCAATAATCACTACTTATTATAAAACAAAGTCCCCCGCCGCCTGTGTCTGTCTGTCTGTTTTCGATAAACTAAAAAACTACTGAACGGATTCTCATGCGGTCTTTCACCAATAGATAGAGCAATTCATGAGGAAGGTTTAGGTATATAATTTGTTAAGGTTTTGTGTAAATTGGTTGAAATATGAATCATATTTCAAATATGATGATGATTGTTGAAGATGTCTCGGCTAACCGTGCGAAGCCGGGGCGGGTTGCTAGGATCCAATGAAATATGAGCCCAGTTTCTAATATTGCATGGAAACAATTTAAACTTCCAAAACAGAAATCGGAAAGTGTGAAGAAAGTCTCTAGAATTTTGATGTGCGTTTTATCAATGGTGCTGACGCATTTATATAATTTAATTGATGAAATGGAACCAAAACAAAAAACTCATGAATGGATGTACAATATGTACATCGTAACCATAACTATAGGACGACGGATGTTGATTTGCGATTACTTATATTCAAATTATTATGTTTAATATTTATTTCTTTTACGTACGAAAATGAAAGTAAAGAAGCATATACAAAAAATGGTTCCAAAATAACCCTGGGGAACAAAATCAACAATGGGGAATATGGGGGTCACATGTAGCTATCCCTTTTTATAAATCAATGAAACGGATCTGTTCGCCTTTCTTTGCAGATATGTTCCATTTTTGATTTTTGCAGATCTAGTTACACATGAAGAAATATTCGAACATACCTTCGAACTATATTCTATACAGCATATTTTTTTTATTTCTTTACGAAATATTTCACAAACCAACGTAAATATACAGGAAGATCTTTACGTGTTAAGTATATTATTTAGAAAGATGATTTTATTTACAAATTCAAATTATTTCATAGTTATTTAGACTTGTTATGGAACATTTCAAATTTACTAAAAAAATAATACTTATATTAGTAATAGTCACGTGAAATATGTAATTGTATAATAAATTATTATACAAAAGGTATTGGTTTGAATAGCACTGACATAATTAATTTAGTCCATCAGTGAAAACATTTGGTTTATTCTAATTTAGTTCACAAACTGCGACAGCGGAAGTTAAGAAAAGATTTACGTATTTACATATAAATTTTTTTACATATAAATTTTTTTACTTAAAAAAAATAACTATATAGGATTATTCATAACATAGAATTGATGGAATATGCTAAATAACCCTTTGTGGATTCTATACACATCCGCAAAAGGAGTTACCATCTGCCCTAGGCCCTACCAATGAGGTGGTCTATTAATCACGTGTAGTAATATTTGTAGCGTATGTTTTTTAGCATATTTTAGATAAATCCCCGCCCCATACCCAAAACCACGTGTATTTTTTGATACAAAATATCTTAAGAAATTCAGTATATTACCAGAACTGAACAAATACAACTTCAGGTGACAGCTTCTGCACTTCGGAATATTGTGTTATTGATAAGTCAGTGGTCAGTGACACAATATCCCAAGTACCTACATGTAAAGGGTTCCTCGGCTCAAAAAGAAATTATTTATCTTAAATCTTACTACTATTATAAATGCGAAAGTTTGGATGAATTTTATTGATGTTTGATCTGGATATTTGGTACAGAGATAGATTAAATTAATATAGTCTGGAATAGCGGATTGGCTTTTTATAGGTACCGGAAAATTTACGGTGCCCGATCAAAATATTTTGAAGTGCTCTCTGACACAAGAATTTTCATAGTACGAATCGACAAGTTTTTTAGAAACCAGTTGTAGAAAAATATTTAGTGGCCAGAAAGGGGCCGTTGAATGTTCCCAAGATGAGGCGATGTTATTTTTTTTATTTTGATGCATTGAGCCGTATTGCCTGAAACTAGTCATTTTGGTGATAAGTAAATAGTACTAGGAATACAATACCTTCAATGCTTTTTTCAATCAATAATAAGTAATAACAAAACTGATTTATTAATGGTCGTAAAAAGGTTTTATATAAGTAGGTATGTACGTATGTATTAATAGTTGAAAGGTGGAAGGAAACTCGAGTAATTAGTAGTTCCTCATTTATATCCGCAATTCTTTACTTTTAAACGATATCTTAGTATATCAGAGTTTCTAATTAGGCATTTTATATTAATCTATTGTTTACATTTAAAAGATAACGAAGCTTGTAAATGTAGAACACGCGTTTATTGGTTATTCGATATTATACTCAGTTATTTCAAGAAAGCCTTTCACAAAATTTTGACAAATATGACTGACTCTGTTATGAAATCCATCTGAAAGTCGCGAAAGTTAGTGAAAACGTAACTAAAATGAATATATTCATATTTAACTGAATGCAGCATCTCGGTATATATTAGTAGTTAGTAACCACTATGACGTCTCCGATCCATAAAGTTAGGGATTGTAAACGTAGGTAGTTATAAAGATTAAATAATGTTTGTTTTGTATTTAAAAAATGAAAACAAGAAGGAGGTTTGCAATCTCACGCGAATGCATTATGTATTTTTATTACTTACAACTTTTTACAGATTTGACTGATTTTGATGTTTCGTTTATTGAAACATAAGTTTTATTTAAATTAAACCAACGAGGACAGTCTATCCCCGCCCTTATTGTTTCGCTGTACGTTGCGTTACTTATCGTCGCCTTAGTGCTCATTTTGTCCTATCGACCAAATTTATCGAAAATTAACTTTAAATGCAGTGTTGTTAAGACTTTTCATGTATTGAGATGGATTTTAAAACTATGGCTTTTTTTTCAATAGAGCACAAAATTCTTCATCCTGTAAAAATCATCCAATGGTAGATAGGACAAATAAACAGTTAGGCCGCGTTATGGCAAAAAATTATAAAATATTAAATTCAAACACTTTAGATTAAAGATTAAATGTATGTTAGAGGTGCATACTTAATTATATAGTCATGTTTAGATTTTAACTTCTGACTGAACGTCATGAAAAATAATTGACTGACAAGGAACATTTTTAACCGATTAAAAAAAAAGAGGAGCTTCCATGTTCGGCTGAATGTATTTTTTTATGTATTTTATTTGAACTTCAGATTATTTGATTCAATGTACCTTTAGTCAGTTCTTTTTTTTCAATAGTCTAGGCTATTTATTTTTGCAGGCCTAAGACGGTGGCGCGGCGGGTTCAGCACGCGCCTCTCCCATCTGGAGGGGGGGGGTAGGGCCCCCCTATCGCACGGTGTGGTCGCCTGCTGATCAGGAGGCCATAGTCTGCAGGGGTTCCCGGAAGCTTCCTTCCTAGGGTATCCCGGGTCCCCTGCAATAGACTCACTTGTGACGGAACACCGTGTGGTTTTAGTCGGTTCGAGTCCGACACACCACTTCTCACGGAGGGTGAAGTGGTATGGTGATGACCCGTGGGGGTTTCCACACGATAAAAAAAAAGTAAGCAAGTATATTAGTCTTTTTAATTGGGCAATTGCTTTGTGGATACGGTAATAATAATCAATACTAATGCCGTTTTAGAAATTTGAAATTTTCACCATTATCTGAGGTTGCATTAAAACCTTCAACAAAGCATTAACTTCAGAAAGAAACGGTGAATTTTTTGAGCCAAAGTAAAGACAACAACATACAACCACATGCGACAAATCTCACCGAATAAACAATGGCAACAATAAGAAAGTAAAACAAAACTTACATTCATTCTGAGATTTTCCAAATATCCCTAGTGTGACATTAATACAATACACAACACAGACTTTCTTCTAAAGAATTTTAGTTCCAGGCTAATTATTACGAAACCGGTTGTAGAGTATTTTGACAGATAACACGCGTGCGCCTGACGCAGCGGCGAATCGGCGACTGGCGAGAACCGCAGTTAAAAAAATAAACTTTCTCAAACGACCGCGATTTTAGCCTGCCTATTGGTTGTTAAATATTAAGTACAATACTACAAATGTAGAAAATCTTAGTATGAATAATTACCGTCTAGTTTTTGATAACAATTGCAATTTTTTAAATAGAAGTATCAGAAGTCGAAGAATACAAAGTATTCAATAATGTGTACTCCCAAGTAAATAAATACCAACTTACTGACCCTTGTTAACTTTATATCTACAAGACTAGACCGCAGCAGCCAAGTAGATGTCTTATATTTTGACCTAAACATTAAATAAAAATTTAAAAAGCCCCCTACGGCTCATTTAACGATTTAAGCATTTAAGCACTAATCGAGTAATCATACGCCAAAAATGCCTTACATCCTTTTGGAAAAGAGCTGATACTCTAACAATGCTGGACCGATATTAACCAAATATAGCTAAGAACCACCTCAAGGAGAGGCTTTCAAATGATAAAAAACCGCATTGAAATCGGTCCATCCGTCTGAGAGCTACGATGCCACAGACAGACACACACACACAAACACAGACATCGACGTCAAGCTTATAACACCCCTCTTTTTGCGTCGGGGGTCAAAAAAGGCTTTAGGTAGAGTCAATTATGACATACTGCCTTCGAAGCTATACACTATTGGCATATCTCCAGAACTACTTTACCTGCTTGCAGACTATCTTCGCGATCGACAGCAGTATGTCAAGATTGGTCTATACGAATCAAAACCATACAATACGCGATTGTTGTATCTTAATAATGATAGATGACCTGCCCAGTCTGCCCACAGTACTTACGCATGCCAAATGTCTTCTTTATACGGATGAACTTAAAACTTTACTGCGAAATTGTTTCTGAAGCTGACTATCTAAGCCTTCAACAGGATATAGAAGCGATAGATAAACGGGCACTAAATTAATTCCTTGGTTCGCAGTGGAACTGGAATCCAACGCTTGCATCTGCAATCCCTATGAAACCACCTACATCCTTTTACTAGAGAAGGTTCAAAAAGCTTACCTGAGATTCCTATACAAAAGGGAAAATTGATACTATCCTTTCATGAACCCTACCTTATATCTCTTTTGTTGCTTAGGTTATCACTCACTAAATTTAAGGAGATCGCATGACCAAATGAAAATAGTGTAAGGTTTTATTAGGTAAAACTGAAGCCCCCTGAGATTCACCTAGAAGTAGGTATGTAGATTGTTTGTACCCAATAACTACTGGTAGACAGTAGTCACAGACTATTTGCCCCACCCACAGGTCGCCCTGTAGCACATTTTAATTCACCCATTCCACGGCCACTTACCGCACTCAACGCTCTCTTAGAATGAAATCCAGACTGTGACTTGTTTGCGGATGAATGGCAGACGATTATGTCAGTATGTCCAGTGTACTGCAAGAAGTCTGTGTGTTAGAGGTATGGTTTTTATGTTGTATATATTATATATTAATGTTGTATAGGATAGTTTATTTTGCATTAATGTTTCTCTCTTAACTTCTAACTTTAACTAAAAGTGGCAAGGAGCCGTTCTGATTAAGATTAAATAAATAAATAAATCTGTAACTAGAAAATTAATTAGTTTTCATAGGTTCTTAATCTTCATTCAGGCATGAAATCTTCAATAACTGTGCCTGTGTTCAATAAGCAGGATATTTTATATTCAGATTAATTAACTTGCAGTAGATACCTACAGCTTTCTATGAAATACATCAGCTGAATTCAGATGGTGTACTCCAGGACCTGTAATAAGCCCTCTGTGCTGAATTGTCTTCACTACATTCTCATAGATTTATGTTTAAGTCTATTAGTACCGACTACAGGGTCAGTTACGTCTTTGCCTTATTCAAGGCCCTTGCCAAGTTTCCACAGAGAGTTGCGAAACAAAAAAAAAAGAGCGACAAGCAAAGCTTAGGGTACCTGTCCCTTTTCGTCACTTATTATTTCGGACAACTATACCTATTCATATAAACTGATTTTTCTGACTGACAAAATGATTTTTCTAGACCAGGTCAATCCCCTTGGAATTTTGCGGTCGAAATTACGTAAGTATTTTTTCTTTTTGGCAAATGTTGTAGTCACACTTGCCAAGCAAGGAAACAAATTAGGTGCGACACCTAGATTGTTTCCTTGCTTGGCAAGTACACAGATTACAAAAATAACAATAGACTTTGAGATTTTTGAAAAATGACAGCTGTACCTATTATAAATCCGGAACACAACAAAAAATACTCACCATCATCATCAATATACCCCATATTACTTAATTAAATCGTTATGAGAAATAACGTAATAGCAGACGAGTTTTGGAGACTCTTAATAAGAGTGGATCTTCCAGGTTTATTGCAATCCTAGTTTTATTTCATGCTATCTCTAAAATAATACTTCATCTTTTTTCTTACCTATTTCACTAAACTCGGTTTCCTGAAAGGCAGTCGTCTCAAATCAGTTTGAGTTTCTGAAACGTTCTGTTAACTGATCCGATGATAAAAATTAAATCAATATGCCTAATCATTAGCCAAAATCCGGCGCAGAGGCGCGTGTAATCCGGCATTGGAATTACACTGCATAGTGTAAATCCAATGCCGGGTTACACGCGCTTCTCGCCGGTTTTTTATATTTCTTGAACATATTACAAATAGTTCTTGTTGAATAAATTACGAGTGGATGAGAGGGAGAAGGGGAAGGAAGGAAGGGGGAGAAGGGTTAGGGCCTCCGGAAGCCTCACTCACTCGGCGAATAGCAACGAAATATTGCTTCACTGCCGGGTTTCTGTGAGGCCGTGGTATGACTCTGGTAGAGCCGGCCCATACGCGTCGAAGCATGGCTTTCCCACAAATAAATACTTGCAATTTCAAGGTTGTTTGTTTTCTTTTCGTGTACTTTATAAAAATTTCAATTATTAGGATTCGTAATGGATATTACTGGCTAAGGTATAAGAGCTATTGACGGTAAAAAGAACATTAAAGGAATCTTTCAATGTGTAAAGAAACATTTTAGTTAGAAATTCAACATTAAACCATAAACTATACCTGGGTTTCGTTACTTTTCTTTTATAAATAACGCCTGATTGCAATCCAATATTATATAGGGCAAATTTGCAAATTTTTGTAAGTACACTTCTATGTACCTACTTATTTATTTGCATTTTTACGACAGTGAAAAAGTAGTCGCACGATTATTTAATTCTACTTGTCACTATTTCATCACCTTTCATATCGCTTGTCTTAAATTTTAACAGAACATGTTTGTGACCATGAATTTAGAGTAGAATAAATGCAAATTCCTGAAGCCTTCTAAAGGCGCATTGAGTGGAGGAAACTGTTACATTAATGATTTTTACGCGAAATTGGAATGTAAAACGAAAACAGTATGGTGTCGCATTGTTTCAATATTTCCCCCGACTGTCAATATGCCACTGAACAATGATGTTTTTAAGTTGTGTTGTCTGTTCAGACAGACAACGTTGTGTTTACATTTAGGACAATTTTTACTGTTTTTGGAAACAGATGTTGTTGGTAAATAACATGGTTATTGTAATAAAAAAAGCAAAAAAGTAAATATAAGGATTTTACAATCGACACTACTTTTTGTTTATAATTATTTACCTGTCTAGATACAATAATTCAAACAAATGATACTTACGCAAAAATAGCCTCAAATTACGCATTTGTGTAAGTAAGCACGTGTAGTTTTTGTCCACAAACTGTCACTGTGTGCGTGTTAAGGGATGCCTGCTTTAAATTATTTTCCGACCTACCTGTTTATAAGACATTTATATCCAGGATGAATTTTTCTTTTGCTTGTATACATTCGGTCATTACTTCTCAGAATTCGTTCCTCATTAGCGACACTATCGAATATGAAAATTTAAATAAATCTGTTTTGAATATAGGTGTAAATGAAATGAAAATATGTATCATTGTCTTCAGCGATAAACATTTTTTAACAATATAAAACAGGAATAGTACCATCGTTTTACGATTACCCATAGTTTTTGTAAAATTACCCCGTAATAAACTGACAACACCAGCTAATCTGACATTGTTTGTTATTCAATTACTCTAGGTGAGGACTTGTTATTGGCTCTCTGAAAACTAAATTCTCCATTTTTATTATATTGTTATATAGCTGAAGGCCCTTAATGCATTAAATAAATACCTACAAAATCCTATCCTCGCGCGGGATAGAGTCCATAATAAAATAATATATATAGGCACTCTTTGAGGATAAAAGGTAGTTCTGAGGTCGTCCAAATGTGTACGGTACAGTTATATAGATTTTTGGCATGACAATGCTGTGCAATGAGAAGTATTGAAATGACTCACTCGTGCGTTCCACCAGCCTGTCGTCCGCATAGGTTCGCCAATATACAAACAGTATTTTACCTAACAGACGTACAGTGTGTCCAATTTTTATGCACAAGAGAGCTTTGTATTGATTGCCCCCTATATCACCTCTAATCGGCATTTCACGAAAAGTGGCTATCATTATTTTGCTTACAATTTACCATCGGCAAGCCCCTCCAGACATTTTGCACGTGATGCTATAATGAATGAATTACCAATTCGGTCGTTCGACTTAGAATAATGTTTATGTACTGCTAAGTGAACCGGATGAACCTGGCTAGGACCTTTTTTTTTTTTTTAAAACTACCGTCGCTCTTTTTTTAAAACTACCGTCGTTCTCGGTGGGGCGGTGTGTCGGAATCGAACCGACTAAAATCACACGGTGTGCCGTACTGCGCCTGAAATAGGAGGGATCCGGGAACAGCTTTTATTAAGACGACCTAACCACATCATCCATGCAAAAAAATAAATAATCTCAAGGAGAATCTGATTTATCAAATCAGCAAAATGAGCACTAAAAGGTTAAAGATAATAATTTGTTTATCAATTTTTTTTTTGGAAGGCGATCATTTAGTGCTTTTGTAGTAAAAAGTTTCATAATAATAAAAAAAGTAACAAATTTGATGAAAAATATATATTTGGAATAAAACAGAATAGGTATAATGGTTTCAACTGACAAAAAAACGTGTTTATGCGTACATATTGAATCTGATGTTAAACGCTAACTATGCTTCAAGGGTCACACATCTAGTTTTATGACCCTTACCCCATACACAATAAGAATTATATTAAGGCTACACAAACGCTTCAAATAACAATAAACCGTTACTTATAATGATATGAAGTTCAGCAGGACATTTCGAATCTTGAATCATCAGACAAAATTCTCCAATGATGGGCGTAAAAGCACTTCTCAGTTTTTACAAGAATTTTTGTGGGGAAATACGACTAAAATTTAGACGACTGACAAGCAAGGTCAACCAGCTAGCACAACTAGACTAGTAGACAAAAAATTTACTTTTCTGGATAAACTGTTTTTATTGATCGCTTCTAGTGCCAGACTAGCATTGCATACTGCTTATAAAATTAATCTCATAAAACTTATGAATGTTAAACACAAAAGCACATAATGTTTATAATTTGTAAGTAATTGACACATAATTTTGTAGAAAGATAACTATAAGTAACAATCACATTGTTCTATGTCTTACAGATATTGCACGAAATAAAGCAGAATATGCGAAGCGTTTAGGGATTTTTTCATGAATTTATGTAATTTTTTTTTTTACTTATAGATATTCTCTCTACAAGCAACATCTATATAATAATAATAAACTTTATTATCAGACCATAGTCCATACACAATATAATACAATGTTGTTATATATATCACTACACGCACTGTAGTCATGACATATTGTTAAGTTTATTTTTAATATGTATCAATTAAATTATATCTTAACTCTTTGTAACTTGTTATTTAGTTTTAATTTCCATTTAAAATATTTTAATACATATTTATAACAATCATTTCTAGAACATATTATAATCCGCAAAAAAAACAAGCTAATAAATACATCATTTACTATACTCGTCATAGGTTTTATTTACGAGTATCCTGCTGAACTCTTGACAAAATAAAACGTTTACAAATATTGAATGCAATGTAACAAAATTAATGACGCACTATATTTAACGCCTGGTCACCGCCTGCCAGTCATCGCCATCAGGGTCGCGACCTGAAATATTAAAAACAATAATTAAAAAGCTGATCAATTTTAAGTTGTTGATGTGAATTTTCAAAACATAAAATAAATATTAAAACTAAAATGCACATAAGGGTTCTTGCACAACTTAGCGGTGGCACGTAGTCCCACAATAGGTTCCGGCGAAATACTTTAAAAAGTAATGTAGCACGACGTTTGACAGGTCGTCACATCACAGACGTGGAAGAGCCCATACACCGTAAACGAGCCATATTCTCTTAATACCAGCTGTTAGATTATAAATTTAAATCTTTTCGTTACTGTAATAGCGCTTACTTTTTTCATCGCGGCGAGGCGGAGGGCGACCGCCGCGGTCATCGCGACGAGGTCCGTCACGGTCGCGGTCGTCACGCCTCAGCCCGTCGCGATCATCACGCTTCGGTCCATCGCGATCTTCACGCCTTGGCCCATCGCGATCGTCACGACGCGGTCCATCACTGTTGAATATCACGGTTAGATTAGTGTCATATGTACTAGTTAAGAGCAGTTTTTCTATGAAGAAATGTTATTAACGCACCGATCATCCCTCCTAAGCGGATACCGATCGCGATCACGGTCACGGAATCCTCCTCCTCCACCACCGCCGCCGTCACGGTCGCGTGGTGGTCCATCTTTAGAGCGCCAAGTAGAAGATCGTTCCTGAAAAAAGAAAAAAAAAACAGTATAGGTATGTTTAGGTTAAAGACATCTCAATGATAAATTAGCAACATGACAAGTGGCACACTTCCTACACACTGCCCTCGCAGTTAATTAGTAATGCTCGAGGGAAAAAAATATCTTAAAATTGTTATCTAAATTATTAGGAGTAAATGAATTATTTTCTTTTACTGGTAAGTAGATATAATTTAAAACATTATACATACAGCTGCTGCCGGTGGTGGATCAGCGGGGCCACGGCGCCAGCTGCCACCGTCTAGACCACTCGAACGGCCACCTTCTGGACCACTAGAACGTCCACCGTAACGTGGTCTGCAAAAAAATAAATAAATTGCATTTTATTAACAACAAATAACAAATTTTAATAACAACAATAACACAAAGAAGTCAATATTTTTATCAACAGAATTGATTTACATGATTCTTTATATTATAGCCATCGTTATACATACATATTTGTAAGATCATAAATATACATTTTAAGATTGTTACAACATCTTTAACGTTATGAACTACTCCCAACATAGCGGCAGATTTAGAATCAACCAATTAGCAGACACAAACTCTACACCCAGACTCGGAAAATCTCACAAATAATAATTATTCTATGTGGCAATGGCAAGGTGACTACAAACCACGGCGCCAACACGCGTATATCGTTAAGGAAAAATTGAAATGACTACAAACGAACTTTGATGCTGTTTCAATGTATGCCAGGAAATTAAACTGGTTACATTATAGCCCTAGCATAGTTAATACAAGATTTCCCTTTCCCATTAATCATCTTGTCTCTTGACTTTATGAAGATAGCATAATATTACTGACCTCTCTCTGTCGCGATCCCCACGGTCTTTTTCCGGCTCCCTGTTGGCAGATCGCCAACCAACATCGTCCCTCGGGCCACGATCATCCCGAGGCCGATCTTCGCGGGGACGATCTTCCCGAGGTCGATCGATTCGATCGTCACGAGAACGCTCATCACGTCTGTAATAAGTTCATACTTTATGTCAACCGGTTGCGAGCGGTTCTAGCCTAATCTCCAAATTACTTACTCTATTGATGATTATCAAATTATATCAATGTAATATTGCAGTCTGCCTAATGCTAAGTTTTCAATTCCCCAGTCGGGTGCCTATAATTGGATCAGAATTCTGATATGACTTACCTTTCTTTTGAATGTTAAACATGAATATCCTGCTCCTTCACTGGATTACCCATTCTCATATGTATGTATATGTTAAGACAAAAGTGTGTAAGATGTAAAAATTGGAAAAGCAACACCTATTGGTTAATTGGTTACCTGTCGTCTCTGAGTGGTGGCCTATCATCTCGTGTTGATGGTCTGTCTTCCCTCGGTGCTGGACGATCGTCTCTCGGAGCGCGACGTTCAGGGGTACGCGGACGTTCCTCACGCGGAGGGTCGCGAGCGCGGGGACCAGCTGTGGGGAAAGTATTATTTGAATAGGGAAAGGTTAATATCGTAGCAGCTTCATTCCTTTACTAAGAAAATCCACAAAACTAAATAATTTAAGTTAGTTTTTATGGATTTCCTAAATAACTCAGTGAATAGTTCCAAAATAGGTAAACAAAAAGTCTTGAAATTCAAACATTCATAACTTGTAAACGAATAGTTTTTTGTTCATAAATTTTTGTTGTAACTGCATGTTAGTCATTTAAGTCTTACAGTAATATAAGTAAGTGTTCTTTTTTCAAATACACCATTTATATAATATTTATAAAAGTATATGTAAAAGCTTGGCAGAGTAATTAACATAAACATGTGTACGTTGTCTTTGTACACACTTGCTTTCCAGACGTCCGCCTTTTTGGTGTCGTCCTTGGGCTCGTTCTTGGCGCGCCAGGCGTCGTCGCGTGCCGGGCGCTCGGGCTCCCCGCGCCGCTCGGGCTCCGCGCGGCGCTCGGGCTCCCCGCGGCGCCAGCTGGACGTGTGCGACTTCTGCTCTGCTTCCAACTTGCGCTGAATCTCGGCCTCCTTCGCGCGGATCTTGGCTTCCGTACGCGCTAACATTTCTTGATGTTCTCTGTAATGTAATCAACAGCTATATCATTTAAATGCGTATAATAAATTAGTTGTCAGTGCACCTGATATTTGGTTTCGTTTCTATTACATTTAGAAAGAAAGAAAGAAAGAACAAATTTATTGCCTCACAGTACAGCCGCGCAATGCGCAATCAAAATAAAATGTTACTTAAACCTAGGAACACATTTTACACACACAGTTACACACATTATAAGTTGCATTGCCATTGCACGCTCGCAGGTGTGGCAACGGGGTTAACACTCAGCTTAATGCTGGCTGTGACGCAGGCCACATCACACTGGTCTTCCGTATTAACCCAAAGTGACGCACAGAACGAGAAGCTAAGGCCAAAAACCGTAATACAAAACTTAAATTATAAAAAAATAAATAAAAAAAATAGCATATATAATGTGGTGTGCATTCAAATAACTCAAAGATAAGTTCAAGTTATCAAAACACAGATAACAACAAACACACATACATAGTTAATCTAAAACAACAATATGTCTATCTCCAAAGACATGCTTACATTTATATTATTCTGTCCCTTTCCCGCATACACCGCAAGTGTTCAACTGATGCGTCATTTTTACAATCTTGAAGGTAACAGTTGTACGTGATCACAACATTGCGTAATACCTCAAGGGTCTCAAGACAGTACAAATATTATGTTTTTAGTGTGCAGTGTGCACGGAGTACCAATTACGAGTAAGGTAATCAATTAAAACACCCTGCCTGTGTATAAACACAAAAAAATACAGAGAAGCTATTCCTAGGTTAAAGGGAATGCCTATTAATACTACATCTGTATGTCGCCGCAATTCAACTGAAACTGGTTGGAACTGATGCCTCAACATGCTTAACTATTTTGTGAGTATTTTTTGTATTCATTTGTAATTAAAGGATTGATCTTTTTTCTGTGCATCAAATAATACCTTTTTCAAGTGATGTTTAAACTTTGCCTTTGTTTTTAGCGATCGTAAAGGCGGTGGGATATCGTTGCAGCAGTGAGTGGCGGCATACTTGAAACATCCCCTGAAGGCTGCTGTTCTATATTTTGGAATCGTAAGAGGATTAAACATCGTTCTGGTGGAGTGATTATAGTAGTCCGTGCGCCAACTTAGTGCGTTATATAGGTATTCGGGTTTTTTGTATCTATTATACTAAACAACATGTTTGCAAAATATAACCTTCTCCTTGCCGCCATCTTCAAAATATCATTTTGATTTAAATATGGCGTGACGTGACTTCTTCGGGTTATGCTAAAGCAGAACCGGGCACACGCATTTCGAACACGTTGAATTAGACGTTCTGTGCGGGACAGCAAGCATGGCCCATATACTGTGTCACAATAGTTCAGCTAAGACAGCACAAGGCTATCTACTAGGGTTTTCCTAATAGTGACGTTGATGAAATTCCTTATCCTGTACAGAACTTTCAACCTATAGAAGCAGTTTTTTACCAGATTGTTAACATGACTCTCAAAATGTAGTTCAGGGTTGATAAGTAGACCAAGATTATATGCACTGTCCACCCTATCGATTTTTATTCCGGACATTTTAATCTCTGCTTTTGCAGCTAGGATATTTTTTATTTACTACTACCATAATCTACCCATCATCAGAAATTTAGATTTTTTCGGGTTCAGTACCAGTGAGTTTCTGTCCGCCCAAGAAACCATCCGCTCAAGTTCCGCATTTATTGTGTGTTGCGGAGGCCGTATTCTTTGCGTCAAATGAATAATTTAGATGGGTATCATCTGCATAAATGTGATATTTGCAGTCACTGAAACTTGTTATGTCAGCACTGTAGAGTATGTATAAAAGCGGGCCTAGCAAGGATCCCTGAGGAATTCCTCTTGACACCAGTCGTGGGCAGCCGACAATGTCGAACCGTCCCTTTCTCGAAGTTTAACTTGCTGAAACCTGTTTGATAGATAGCTATCGAACCATCGGATTGCATCTATATCAAATCCGTAGTATGACAGTTTAGAAAGCAGTAATGATAAATGTATACTGTCAAATGCGCGAGAAAAATCAAGCATCACCAGTATTGAGCCCTCTCCCCGAATCACGAGCCTCGAGAATATTGTCTATGACATCTGCTAAAGCCGTGGCAGTTCCTCGCCTCCGTCTGAAACCAGATTGTAAATCTGGTAGAATTCCGTTTGTTTCTAGGAATTCAGTTACTTGCACATACACTACCCTCTCCAATATTTTAGACAAACAGGACAGTATGCTTATGGGATGTAGGTCTTTGTAAGTTTGTGGGTTATTGTTTTTAGGTAATGGTCGTACAATCGCATGATGCCACATTTCCAGGAAAGTATTCGATATTATTGACCGGTTTATAATGCTTGTAATGGCTGTCAGCGACTGCGGAAGCGTATGCATCAACATCTCCTTTGATATTCCATCAACACCCTGAGCATTGGTCGATATTTTTCTGATAATTTTAAGAATAGCTTCTAAATTAGTTGGCTTTAGAGAGAATTTTGCAGGGCCGTATCAATTGAATTCAAAAAAGGTGAGGTCAGAAATATTTACTGTTGGACTTCCCGGGACATCAAGGAACGCTGCATTGATAGCCTCTGGGTCGTCAAACTGTCTCAAGAGAAACCGTCGTCATGGCTTACTGGTAAAACATGTTTTTTTAAATTGAACCATAGAGCTTTTGAGTCATTCATGTTATCAATAACGTATTTTGTAAAAAAGCCCTTTTTTCATCAAACAAAGCAGTTGAAGCTTGATTTTTTTAAATCTAAATAGTAGCTTTTGTGCACTTCCTCTTTCGTTTTACGAGCACGGTAGCGAGCCTCATCACGTATATTAAACATCAGCTTAACATTATCCGTAATCCAAGGTGTTGGTTGATTACGAAATACTCTGGTCCTCACTGGTGCATGAGCATCAAAGATATTTGTAACATAATAATTAAATGAACGTACCATTTCACTTACGTCACGTAATCCACATACTTCATCCTACGGGATTGCGTCTAAATCAGCACTAAATTGATCAAATGATATATCTCGGAGTGGCCTATACGTAATCAATTTACTGACAGGTTTGTCTTTTTTAAAGAGGAGTTCACAGGTGATGAACGAATGACCCAGCTCAGCTATATAATCCACTGTAACGCACCGGTACCTAGCATCCGTACAGATCAGGTCTATCAATGTAGCACTATCACCCACGTAGTGGGTGGGTGTCGTAACAATCTGGTCAACACCGCAATGCTTAAAGAAGGCAGCAAGTTTTTTTGATTTGGTATTGCAACTGTCGAGCATGGTCCGTGACGGCGTCAACGAAAGTATCTAGCTCTAACCATGGAGGCCGGTAAGCTGTTCCAATTAAAATCTTTTTTGTTTTAATCGATAAAGTAATCCACATCTGTTCTACTGGCGGATTTTGAGGGTGAACACGTACCCGAGTACTTACACCGTTTCTAGTGTAAAATGCGACTCCCCCCCCCTCCCCCCGCGCCCACCACGCGTTGATACCGGTCGCGGAACATGCCGAAGTTTGTATCCCGGTGCTGCTGGCGCACGTCCCTCTTCCAACTCACGCAGCCACGTCTCGTTAATAGCCATAATATCTACTGCATGGTGACTCATTGCGATAAGAAACCCATCGTGGTTTGTTGCCAAAGAACCTGCATTAAGTAATCCAATTTTTAGAAGTTTATTACACGGCATCAAAGAAGTGAGTTTTAATATAATATGTATAAACCCATGCGAAAAATTTAAAATGAAAACAACAGTTTAGAACGCAATTGGTACTCGGCACCACGACATAGAAAATGACAAAATAACATAAAAGATTCTTAAAATCTAGGTATACAACAACATTATATAAAACAAAGCAAATCAATTGAACAGGCAACGAAACCGTTTTATTATCAGTTGATAAATCGTTCCTTATACATTTATGTCTCGCGTAGCCTCTTAACAGTACTAAATTATTTTTTATAACAATTTCCACATGATTTACGAAATGGTTTTTTGAGTCTGCTATTATGAACTTATAACTATTATAACTAACATTAACAATTAAGTATAAATCCACAACCGATGTGAAGTTAAGCTTGAGGCGCTTTTTCAAAGTTAGTACCGAATATACGTAATAAGTCCTCATTACCGGGTTTATTACGGGCAAGGATTCGGCCATGCCTCGTCTATACATATTTCTTGCCAAGACGTTGTCCAGCGTCTCGAGCCCGTCGAAACAACAACCGATTCAGCTTGGTTAAACGCTCATTTATGTAAAACCGCTTAGGCGGCCCAGGTATGCCGAATATTAGAGGTGTTTGTTCCCCGGCGGACTGGAGCGCTGTGTATCATTTCATTACGTAAGCTGCGGCGCGCTAGACGCACGACAACTGGGCGAGACCGGTTATCCATAACGCCGGCCGGCTCCGTTGTGTTCACACGCTTCCGACGCGATCAGCACACACGATATCGCGCTCCTCAATTTGAACGCCTATTTTAAAATTGGTTGGCAATTAATTTTACAGTGTGTATAAGATTTTCACCATTACATTCCGGCAGGCTTGATATTTCTACATCATTTAACCACAGCTGCTGTTTCCGGTCATTTAATTCTGCGCTTAGTTGAGTAACTCCATCACACCCATCTGACGTAACAGTCTGCTTTTGCTCCAAAGCTCTTAATCTAACATCCATACAATCGATTTTCTCGATGCATGAATTGACGGATTCCCTTAGCTTATCCCTATCCGTTTGGAGCATGACCAGATCATCACGGAGTCTTTCAAATTGAGTCTGAAAGTCCTGACTCATCCCTGACAGGTCCTCTTTTATCATCTTACGCAGATCCATATGTAGTTCCTCCTTGAAACTCTTTAATATTGTATGAATAGCTGTTTTTTCAGTGACGTCAGCCGAACGGTAGCTTAGTGCGCTAGTGTCTAGAAATTCCTCCGAGCTATGGTCTTCATCTTGTACAGGATCCTCCCTACCTCTGCCAAGCTTCTTTTTGCACTCTGGGCAAACCCAGGAGGGGGTGATGCAACCTGTAGGTGACAGAACCCCGCAAGCCCTGTGATAAAGCGCAGGACATTTACTACACTTAGCGGCCTCTAGCGTCGAGAGAAACTTAGCGCAACCACCACACCTAACTGACGGCATTCCGGAGTAATAACAGCACAGTCCTAGGTATTGGTTTCACCAAGAGCTACCGCGAGGATGCAGTAGATGGCACTATAACCAAAATTTACTTTAATGGCAGTTTAAGGGGAAATTTAATGGTGTTTATGTATTATAATCACTGCACAGAGTTCAATATGGAAGGATGCGGACAAAAAGCACTTCAAGAACTTTTAATTTATTTCTTTGTTATATATATTCACTATTATATAGTTTAAGGTAGTTTATTAATTATATACTTGTTGATTTAAGTTTTTTTGCAATTTAATCGTGTCTGTACTGCAGTAATACACTGATTAATGTTTCGTGTTTACACTTGCACTGAGTTTAAACGTTTAAACAATAAATACTTGTAAACAAACAACTGTGTATATTTTTTTAACGTAAAGCAATCGGACACAGCTTATGCCACCTTCGCGTCGTGCGTCCCTTCATTTAAAAAGTATTTTGTAATTAACAATACATGAATCCATTGTCCAATATATTGTCGGAATGTCTTTTTTTTTAATAATTACTATCAATGAGAATAATTAATATTCTGTTCCTTGGATTTAGATTCAACAGTTATAATTCACTTAAGATGAAAATAGATCGTACCTTTCTTCTTTCTCTTTGCGTTCACGTTCTGCTGCCATTTCCTCTTGGAGCTTCTTTTCGCGTTCCTCACGCTCTCTCTTCTCCTCCTCCTCCTGGATACGTTTAGCTTCTTCTGCAGCACGTTCTTCGGAGCGTTGCTTTTCTGTTAACCACTGGACACAAAAAGGTAGACTAAAATGAAGGTGAACGATATGGGTGATCGATGACGTAAAGATTAATGTATTGTTTAATAATTTTTTTTATTCTCATTTTGATTTAACTTTACACATACCACATGCTTTTATGAAAAATGGAAGGAAAAATACTTGAGAAATTCAAACAGTCATAATTTGGAAATGGATAGTATTTTTTCAAAAAATATTTTTTTAGCTGTTCGTCAGAGTTATGGCCTTTCTTTCAGTGATTTAAGTAAGCGTTCCATTGTCATATACACCCTGTTTAGAGTACTTACTATGTGGCAAATCGGTATACGTACCTCTTGCCGACGCTTGTCACTGCGCTGCTGGCGCCGCTCGAGCAGGCGCTTGTCGCGCTCGGCGCTGAGCTTGTCGCGGAAGGCGGCGAGGCGCTGGCAGTGCGCGGCGCCGCGCTCGCTGCGCAGCTTGTCCGTGAAGAGCGCCACGTGCGGCGCCATGCGGCCCAGGCGCGCCGACGTCGCCACGTCGCGGCTGCGCGCCTCTGCACGACACACGCACGTATTCACTTATCATAGCGGACACTGTACGATACGCACTGCTTTTTTAAGCTTTTTAAAATTGTTATACAGGCAGGCAAAGTGACTAATGTCAGTTTCTTTATAGAGCTACAAATATGTATATATTCTCGACTGACTGATCAGATGAAATGAAATCGACAAACCATATCAACATTGAACCAGAATAAAGTATCCTACCGATCAGTTGTTCAATTCGTTCCTTCTCCTGTGCCTCCCAGAAAGCCTTATCTTGCACCTGCTTCTCTTCTAAGCTCTTCTGCAATAGAGGAATCTCTTCCAAACGTTTGGCACGCTCGAAGTAGTCAACCTTTAAGACGACACATTATAAATTGTATACGTATTGTAATGTTCCATTTATTATGTGTATGTGTATTAACAATAAAAAAAAGCGATGTTCTTTCAGTTGCAAATTTAAAAGTAAAATAATATTCAGTTGTACAGTTTTGTGCCAAGTCTTCTCCAAATTAAAATAAGATCTTAAATTTCGGTAAATACTAAGTTTACAAATATTTATCACATATTTATCATAAAAAAAATGGTTGTCCAATTAGTGTAAAAAAGTATCTAATTATTATCATTAAAAATCTTGTCTAATGAAATAGTACTATACAATAGCTAAATGATTATTTAAAGATATTTATGTAAGAATGTACCTTCTTCTCCTGGTTTTTGAGTTTGGCCTGCAGATCTCGGCGTTCTTTCATCAAGACTTCAGCCTCACGCTGGTTGATAGCTTCGGCGTCCATCTTTTTGAGAGCCTAAAATATAACATATTGACATGAGTACAAATTTTAGATAATTTACATTTACACAATAATATTAATATGTAAAGAATAAAAAAAATCGTTATTTTCTTCTTAGTCACGCATATTACTTTTGTGCAGGCGTAATTTAACACAGACAACACATGTTTAATGCAGAATGTCGCGTCATGCCCCCTGATATGATGTACCTCCGAGGCCTACCAAGTACAACTATAGTGCAGATATACATGGGATTTATTTCGGAGGATTTATTTCTCACAAGGCAAGCATTTGGAAACGGGCAGTTATAGATCGACACATGCAGATATGATATTATGTTATCCATTTTTTTTCTCTAATAATTTTACATTTGACAAAGCAAACTATTGTTGCTAAATCTATAATTTTAATTTATAAAATTGACGATTTCGAATTATTGATGATCAATTTTATCATCCTCCACAACTTTTCGTAACTAAGTTGGGGTCTGCTTTCAGTCTTACTACGATACGGCCTAACTTCGATATTTTACGTGAAGCGACTGCCATCAGACCTCCTCAATCAAAGTTCTGTAGTTAGATCAGGTTTTCAGACTTTTTAGGGTTCTAACTACCCGTAACGAATTCCATAGATGTTCGTATGTCAATCGGGACCGACGGCTTAACGTGCTCTCCGAGGCACGGAGGGGTCTCATTGTGTTAAGAATGGTCACCCATCTTAGACTGAAATGGCTAGAATAACTTAACTTTGTAATGTGCTAACCAACTCGGATACCACCTAGTCACGACCCCTCCCAATGATCAATTGAATGAATAGTACGTAACTGACATTGTATAGTGCAAATTAATTATCAATGAAATCATCTAAGTGTGTATATACTTCTACATTTACTAAAATTGGCGGTTTATATTTTTGAATCCGAAATACCTATTCTAGGCGCCAGTCAAATCAATCGAAACCTAATAAAAACCGGCAATATTCGATTCGAGCGTTGTTTGCCACGCGCTGACGTGTGTAATGTGCAGGGTGCGGTACCTCCTCGTCGATCTTCTGTAGCATCTTCTGTCCGTGCGCGGTCTGGCTGACGTGCGCGAGGCGCTCCCGCAGGTGGCGCTCGCGCATGGCGGCCAGCTCCGACTCCTGGCGCCGCCGCTCGCGCTCCTCGCGCTCGGCCTCCTGGCGCCGCGCCTCCGCCGCCGCCGCCGCGCGGGACACCTCCTCCTGGCGCCTGCGGGGACCCGACATGTACACAGTGTAAGAGACGGTCTACTGAACAGAAAACTTAAACAGTGGATTCAGATCATTGTTCTTGAATCGTGGAATCCTTCTATTAATCGTTGAATTTTTCTATTTGCATATTTCTAATTTTTTTTTTATTTAACTTTTTTGGTAAAGAATAGTAACATTATGAGTAAGCATGAAAAATATCAATAAATATTACATTCTGTCCAAAAACTGGCAAGTAATCAATCAAAGGACATTTAAACAATTCATACAATCAACTGTCTTGCTAGCGTAAAAGGTCATTCCCCATTTAATTTCCGGAAATATATATGTATATACATTTTTTTTAATGGGCTACCGACACCCACACGTGGTACGATATTAATAACCGTACATTGCGTAGCGCGAATAACATCAATAGAAATCCTTAATTTTTATAATGAACTGATTTCTGGATCGTCATTTACATCCTGTATAAATTCACTAAGCCATAATCGGACAATGGAAGCGAAAGTAGTGTACCTAAGTTCTTCCTCCTCACGCACGGTGTTGAGCCGCTCGATGTACTCCTTGCGCTCCTCGATGATCTTGTGCCGCTGCAGCACGCGGTGGTGCTCGGCGTGCTTGTGCTCGTGGTAGTGCTGCACCATGCCGTGGCGCGCGCGCTCGCGCTCGGCGCGCCGCCGCGCCGGGAACAGCGTGGCGGCGCAGCGCGACAGCACTTCGGCCGCGCGGACCAATTGCTCGCGCACCTGACATACACGCAGCACTCGTTAACATAATTATTTTACATTACACGTAAATGTTCTGATAGACAATCAGAATGGAATACTCAAGGCTATACTATTTATAAACTCGCAAATTTATTTAAATATTAAAACCAACAATAGAAATAAAAAAAAAAGTATTATTTGAGCTATGGTTTTATTGCATCTCTAAAGTAAGTTTTAGACACTAACATGTGAAAACGTTTAAATGGTGTTTAGCTTTTTATAAAGTTGTAATCAAATGTATAAATCACTGTATGTTTTTATTTAACTATAAAATAAAATAAAACATGTTTCCTAAAGTATAAGAACCTGTTCAGCTGGAGTGGCCTGAAGTATAGCTCCTCCGCAAGCTTCATCAGCCGTAGAACACCACTCGCCGCCACCAGCCTCTACACCGAAGTGCACGCATCTAACAATACAACACCACTTTAGAATATTTGCATTTCCTTAAACATGGAAATTTTAGCACGATAAATATAAAAACAATTCTGCAAATGATCCATTTTAATACATACTTAAATGTGTCTTAAACCGCCTTTAGTTACCCTTTACTTAACATGGTTTAAGACTAGTAAGAAAAAATATTTTATTAAAATATTAGGTTTCATATTGAAGAAAGTTATAATAATAATTTTAATTTATAATCAAAAAGATATTATCTATGATAATCTATACTATACTATCTATAACTGTAGACTTAAGCCTACTGCTTTTTTAAACATACCAAATCTTTAGCATAGCTACGTAATATCATGCAATTGTCCAGAGGAGCAAACCACATCTCTCAACCGTGAACGCGATTTTACATGATATGCGGTACATAATAGATAAGACTAAGATAACATCTTATGATTTTGTAATTTGTGCAGGCGTAAGTTAACACAGTCCACACATGTTTAACGCAGACTGTCGCGTCGCGCCGACTATATGATGTACCTCCGAGGCCTACCAAGTACAGCTATAGTGCAGACATACATGGGATTTATTTCAGAGGAAACTAGTTAAAATATTACTTATTTCTTTAATATTATTAGGTGTGTTCCGCAGTACCTTTTCAAACCTACAAATGTAAAAGCTTCTTAGTATTACATTACATTATATAAGTAGATATTATAGAAATAAATATTGCTGTTATACTAACTTATTGGCATGATCCACTCTTATCTGCATGTCATTGTGTCTAACGCAGTCCACCAGCAATCGCTCCAAGTGAAAGAGATCTTCTGTGGAGGCCAGCTCCAGTAATCTTGAGAATTGAATGCATGCGTAACATTGTGCTACTTGGCGGATCAGACGCACGAGGGCAACGTCATTTAGCGCTATTGTGTATTGAGCGAGCGGAGAGTCTGCAAGAGAATATTCATGTTAGTGATCAGTTTGAAACAATAAAGTAAATAGTCTTTATATTAAAAACTAATATTTTAGAGTTTAGTTCAAATCGGTCTTGCATTTAGCAGACTTTCGGATAATTTATTTGAGATATCTATCACGCGATTGCCAGAAAGTTCTCATCACTCTCACTTTGTGTGAGAATGAGTGATTGGGAGTAAGGCTGTCATGAGCGTGATGAGTAAGTTGTGTATATTGAATAAAATAACTACTAATGTAGTTGAATAGTTTGTGCAAGCGTAAGTTAACACAGACTACACACCTTTGATGCAGAATGTCGCGTCGTGCTGAACATATCATGTACCTCCGAGGCCTACCAAGTACAACTATAGTGCAGATATACATGGGATTTATTTCGGAGGCTTATAGGGGAATAGTTTTATGTGATAAAATAAATACCTTATTGTTATGGCACCTTCAAAAATACTACCACCATGAATAACGCTTTCCGTACCTACTTATATGCAATGGCGCACATACGATGGCGGTGTCTATACTAATATTACAATAATAATAATTATACATATTATGTACCTTAGAATTAGATTAACATATCACATAAATTTAAAATTCACCCTGACTCAAAAACCCTATCAACGAATAGAAAAGAGCTGAAGATCTGCGAACGACACATTTTCTTTAATTATAGTTTTGAACACTCTTGATCAACTCACCTTTCAAACAAAAAAAAAAGTAGATCAAAGTTGGTCCAATCTGTACACGAATACACATGTTAACTAATAAAAACCCTCGTTTTTACATCAGGGGTTAATAATGTATAATTTTATTAGTGACATCGTAACCTAATTTGTATCAGAGGTTCGCCTGTAGTGGACATCTGGTTATAGACGGATATAGCGGTAGATACTCACTGGGCTCTTCCTCGAGAGACTTGACAACACTCTTGACATTGTTGCAGAGTGTTAGTGGATCAAACTCTACCTCCAGCCATGAGTACAACTGCTGCAGCTGCGGAGTGGCTAGAGCGACGACGTTTAAGCGGACAACATCTGAGAAATAAGAGTATCATTATAGATTTCGTATACCATTGTATAGCAACTTTATGATGTACAATCAGCTTTCTGACTAAATTAACATTCGAAAAGATAATTATTTAAACAGACTTATCCCCATCTGCTTTTTTTTTACAAAAGACAGTCAGTTTCCACAAGAATTGGTTTGGAAGTGTTTTGAATTTATAAATTTAATATCTTCCACTTTTACGTAAATAAAACACATATTTAAGAAATACGAGTACAGGATATATCGTGTACAACTATAATGAGGTTAGATTGATGGTGAAAATAACAATTACTTTAAATCGAAAATAAACCAAATTACCTTTCAATAAGCTTGCTCTAGTGGGAGGTTGAGCTAAACCGAGTAGAACGGCTAACCGCTGGGCCTTCTCGACTGGGCTCTTGTCAGTCTCCACAAAGCGATCGAACTCCGGGTGCAAAGATGGCAGTGGTACGGACAATACCGCGACCAAAACGCGACACGCCATTCTAGAATTCAAAATGGGTTACTTGGAATTTTTGTACGTAAAAAGAGTGGAGTAGGCGTTATTAAGCCCAATATTTAGCGAAATACATGAGTTAGGGCATTTTATTTACTGCGTCTCTCCATGAAAAAAGAATATAAGGTTTTAGGTCTCTGATTTCATAAGTAAGGCCATGTGTATACTGTATATAATATGCTGTCTGGTTGATGCATTTTGGTAGAGCATAGTGCTGAATAGTTTAAGTAATGTATGAAGAGATTTTTTTTGGACGGTTTGTAATATACAGTAGATAAGTATATTAAAGTGAACTGTGTGTACTGAACTGTGTCATTTGTATCCACGTATAAATAATAGCATACTTCTGTAATTTGTTCAGGCGTTAGTTAACACAGACCACACACGTTTAATGCAGACTGTCGCGTCGCGCCGACTATATGATGTACCTCCGAGGCCTACCAAGTATAACTATGGTGCAGATATACATGGGATTTATTTCAGAGGAATTTTAGGAATTGACATGGCAACACCTACCTACCCAGTATCATGTCCATGGTTCTGAATGGTTTAAGAGTATCAAAAATTATTCCATATACTAATAAGATGTCTTCTTAAAATAATCCAACAATATTCAGTGTCTAAATTAAAACCAGACTTCTATAGTGAAATGATAGGTTTCTTATGCCCGGTTCCTATAATCAAGGAACGATTCGTTTTGCTTACGAACGGTAAAATTTTCGTTGTAAATTTAACCAGGCATTAATGGTTTAGATTACTTACTAATGTCTGCTAATTAGTAACAAGAAAGAGGGTGTACAAACTATACTTACTTCTGCAGTTCCTCCTGTGTTATATTTTTCTTCATCTCTCTAGACAGTTGAAAGAGTTTCAACAGTGCAGCAGCATGGAAGAGGCAGTGACCGGCTTTCCAGAAGACCAGGGCCAGCTTGCCGTAGTAGTTAGCCATTGTTTTAGCAACAGGAGTCTTTTTAGACATATTCATCAGGTTGTGGATATCTTCAATGGCTTTGTAGGCTTCCTGTGGTAATTAAAATAAAATATTTTATTAACTGTCTTAAATTTCACAGAGTCAAGTGTTGTAACATTATCAGCACTCTGGGATACTAAATCGTATGACTCTCAGATCGTTCTTAATGTCTGGGTGTAACAATAGTGGTTAACGTGAATTGTCCATATCAAGGAAAATGTTATGCCCCAGAATTTTAAGAGCTACTATACTATGTCACATATTATGTCTAAAAATATTCTACAAGATAAGTAGTTCAATATATGAGGACTCAAATTCTCAAGTACCTGCCACAACTCCATCTGTATAGCACTGTCGAGCTGGAACAACCTGGTCTCCAAGTTTAGTTGCTGCGTCTCCGGCTTTGAGATGCTCACATTACCAGTTTGCACCTGTTTATAAATACCAACAGTAGAGTAAAACAATAACAATAAAGAAACAGAGTATTTCAAAAAACCATATGTCATAACATACTGTAGGTTTGCAAATATCTTCAAGATGTTTCCTTAGCTTATCACAAAGTTTCCGGAACTCAGTTTTGCGTGAGTACTTGAGGCAGAACTGGAAGGCCATGCGTGCTATGTCGTGGTACAGGGTCTCCACATGAGCGTTTGTTCGCAGTAGCTCCAAGCATTGACAGTAAGACTCCCACAGGAATTTCACCTAAAATAATTTTTTTATATTATTCAAAACTATAATATACTTGCTACTCCACACTAAATGCCACAATACATTCACAAAAAAGTATTTAATATGAAATTTGGTCTTTTCTTAATAAGTGTGCATTCATTATGTAATACTATAAAATCCTCTTTGATTTAACAAATTTTTTGTATGGAGAATCCTGTTCTTATTTTTAAGAGAACTGACTATTTACACTGAGTGAAATTTAAATTAAAAGAAAATCAGTGGCAAGATATCTACGCATAAAATATTAAACTATAGTATTAATTACCTGAACATTAGTAAAAACAATAACATTAGTAATCAGACAACACTAGTATAATTTACCCATGGTGTAAGAATAGTCCTATCGGATCGATCTTGGGCGTCTTCCCCAGACACGGCACTAAGCAAGATACTCTCTGGTGTGGCAAGATTGTCCAGATCATCAGTCTCAATGACTGCCTGTGTAGATTGTGCACGAGCAGCCTCTGTGCGCTCTTCAGCCATGCGTAGGTAGCCTCTGTTAATAATATAATAAAAATAATCATATGTATTAATTAATCAGCTAATTATTAATACCTAAAATATACAAACTATATGTCTTAAGGGTTTAAGGAACTCAATAAAGGCCTATGGTTGACTTATAATTTAGAAAGAACTAGCAACATGACAGAGACATCTTCAACAATCATCATCATTATTTAAACCAATTTACACAAAACGTTAACAAATTATACACCTAAACCTTCCTCATGAATCACTTTGTCTATTGGTAACCGCATGAAAATCCGTTCAGTAGTTTCTCAGTTTATTGCGATCGGACAGACAGACATGGCGGGGGACTTTCTTTTATAATATGTAGTGATGATAATAGTAGACAACAGAATTATCTTCAAACAATGGCAGCAAATACAGGTTACATGTGGGAAGCAGCAGCAAAAGGCCTAGAAATCAATATTCAATCCAGCTTTCTTTTAAAGTAAGTACTGATAAGTTTTATGTAGCATGTAGAACACCATTGGTTTCCTCAATACTTTTTAACATTATATGCTGAACTATTGGATTCAAATTTAATGAATACTGTTTGCACACATCTATCAAATAAGAAAAACAAATTACCTTATAACCTGCTCTAGTGAGCCTACATTTACAGATTGGAACATATTCCTGTACTGGAATAAGCCCTCCTTTGCGATATGGGACTTGCGCAAGTCGACACATAGTTCCAAGTACTTGAACATGATCGGTTCCAGCACTGATTCGGACCAGTTGTAAGCCCATTTTTTGTTACGGAAGACTTCTTGCAAGGTATCTAGGGCTCTTGCAGGCTTCTCCAAGTCCATAAACTCTGTACAAAAATGAAGTATTATAGAAGAATTATAGAACAAAATAATCAGAAGTTTGATAAATCGGCTGCTCAGCATAGAGTTATTTTTTTTAAATAATAAATATTGTTTAAGTTTGATTAGTTCAATAAACATTGTTTTAGTTTGATTAGTAAGTAGATGTACATATTTAGGTGGCTATATCTAATTAAAACACACATTAAAAGAATCAAAATAATGTACTACTATTTTCTATATCACAAGGTTTTATTTCTCATCTCAGAGACACACACTCAAATAAGCATGGTCAAGCAAGTCCGTGTAAAATAAAAGAATTTAGTGCAGTAATTTAATTATTTTTTCAAATAATTTAATTTAATACTCTTGTTTGCTTGCCAAAGGTGTTGTGACTTTTATTATACACACACTGTTCTATGGGAAGGCCTGGTATGACATCGTCTCCTAGTGCATATATCAAACTTCCACAAGGGTTTTTTGATTATGTATTGATGTTAATAAAATAGCTTTAAGTTACCATTGTGGAAGGAAATTAATAATTTATTATTATTAAACGAAAAAAATTGATGCCCTATTTTTAAAGTTGTAAATTATCTGTAGTTTGAAATTGCATTTAAGTGATTCCATATAGAATTTGTCAATATTATATGTTTGACCAACAATTTATCATAAAAGTTGATATTCTATATTGTATTTCCTTAATTAGTAGCAAATTTTACATTTAAATATATATAATAGCCATATGTTTTGCTGATACAATCTTTTTGGTGAGGAAAAATTGCCAGAAATGGTTAGGTATGAGGTAATAAAACTATAGATACTAAGCGTTTTGGTAGTACATTAAGGGTAACTATACGTTACAAGTTTATAGAGGCAGGTTTATCTTGGACTAAACAGGTTATCTACTAGGGGTATTACGCAAAGGTAAGTGAATCGAGGATTACGTTTTATTATTAATTATATTAACTTTGAATAAAAAATACATGGCATACTCTTGATCCATAGAACGTAAACCTATAGGTTATAGACCCAGACCGGGAATTAACCATAGCATCACTGGCTTAAATTAGAGATACAGTGGATATTGTAATGTCATTCACACATGCAACGTGGTATCGTAAAGAATTTTAGACGAACCATTGGCTCGTTTGAGAGCATTTTCCGGTCTCTGACCGTATCGCGCCATGTTGTGCACTACACTTTTCACTTCATCAACACGAATTTGGCGTTAAAACTCTGATGTTGAAGAATTTAATTAAATAATTCTTCATACACCGGTCCATCAATGTATGAATGGACAGCAGAAATCAAAATGGCTGCCGTTTAGTGTTGTTGCGATAGCAATAGTCTATCGATAGTATCGTCAAACTTGTACTCGTGGCCCTGAAAATCAGTCGTGCTATCGATAAATAGCCCCATAGAAATAATCGAACTCCATAATACTATCAATAGTATCGAAAGATCTTTATGAAGGTAACTATGCCAGAGTTCGTAAAATTAAAACGGGTAGTTAGAAAAATATATCTATT
This sequence comes from Callimorpha dominula, assembly GCA_949752705.1. NCBI lineage: Eukaryota > Metazoa > Arthropoda > Insecta > Lepidoptera > Erebidae > Callimorpha > Callimorpha dominula. Next base: position 7,756,834 of record OX457009.1, on the reverse strand, counting down.
ATTCATTTATACCATTAATTACCCGTAGTAATTACCTAGTCTAGTAGACATTATGATACTGTTAATGTATTTTTTTTTAATTAATGTTTATTGTTTTACGCAATAAAAAGAGTAAGAATTGTTTTTGAACTTTCTCTACTTACAAATTAGATGTGTAACTCGGGACTTAATCGTGATAATATCTAAAAAGTGCAGTGCCTCTTGGTTACCCGACGTTTCGATCGAATTGCACCGGTCGTGGTCATGAGTGGACAGTAAAAAGTAGTAGACAGTAGAAAGTAAAAAGAGTGATGTGTTATTCTACGTATAGACGAGAACAAATGTTCTACAATTCTACTGCATATCTATAAATTGATGTTAACTATTTCTACATCAATATAAGAAGCTTTTCATGATTAGTCTACAGCTATGAATAATTGTATTTGCAATAAATAAAATCAAAATGTTAAAATTCAAGTTAAAGTTAAGAGTAATGAAGAAATTAAAGGTGATATACACAGTACACCAAATTCGTCACTTGGGTCCTCAATAATAGCTGTATTATTGAGGATAGTTGGATTATTGTTTTGACTGGCCTGTTGGTCTAGTGATTAGTGATTCTGACTGCTGAGCCAGAGGTCGTGGGTTCGATTCCCACCCAGGACAAATATTTGTGTGATGAGCACGATTATTTGTTCTGTGTTTGGGTGTAATTTATCTATAATATGTATGTATTTAGAAATATATAAGTATGTTTATCAGCAGTCTGGTTACCACAGTACAGGCTCTGCCTAGTTTGGGATCAGACGGTGTGTGAGATGTGTTAAGTTATTATTATTGATTAATAGGTATAATAGTAATTTATACTATATTTATAATAATAATTTATACAGACCAGCGATACATAATATTATAGTGTTAGTGTATTTGTAGGCAACTATTTGCTCATAATTTACATTTCAATCTTATTTATGCCATTAATTAAATTAAATTAATTAAATTACTCTAATCCAATATTTTTGAATAGGGCAGTCAAAACTAAATATGAACAAAACCTTTCAGAATACTATTGTTAGTGTTCCAGCAAGAGCAACGCTTTTACATACATCCACAAATTAAGAAGACGATATTGATAAATTTCGGTCCGTGCTACTCGCCGTCAGATGAAAGAGGAAGAGGCTATTTATTGCCCAGTTTCGGATGATGTGTGACTGACGTCATCGTCACCTACCAATATATTAAACATGGGTTATATAATGTTTTAAACCGGTTCAGTATTTGTAGCTAAAACTAACTTTTACTTTTTTATATCAATTGAAACTTCCCCAAAATAAAATCTTTTTTTTTATGGATTTGGTTACTGTTAGGTCATCAGTAATTGACTACTTATCGAACTTTGAAAAAGAGAATAAAATAATGGACAGGGTATAAGTGTAATTTAAATTCCTATTCCTCACCTCAATAGTTTCGAAAATTATCAATAGGTCATAGATAGTCTCGATATTATTGATTCGATAGTGCCTATAGATATTATCGATAGTATTACACTGCGATAGTGTCGATAGAGGCGCTACAATAGTGCGTAACAATGTTGCTAACCTTTAATGTTTAAAATTCCCCAAACACTCAGTTTTTTTTATGGTATAGGGGGCAAACGAGCAGACGGGTCATCTGATGGTAAATGACTACCGCCGCCCATGGGCACCTGCAACTCAAGAGTCACAAGTACGTTGCCGGTCTTTAAGGTGGGAGTAGGGGAAGGAGGGAAGAGGGGTAGAGGCGGGGAGAGGGGAAGAGGGAAGGGTTAGTGCCTCCGAAAACCTCACTCACCTCGGAGAAAAGCAATACAAGAATTACTTGACTGCCGGTTTTCTGTGAGGCCGTGGTATCACTCCGGTCGAGCTGGCCCATACGTGCCGAAGCATGCATGCTTACGTATGCGGCACGTATGGCCTCCCACGGACATCAGTCTGCAATAATCATCAATACATCAACCATATTGATGATTGATGTATTGAATATGTACCCAATACAAATACATAAAATTGAATGTGAAAATAATAGTTTTTTTAAAGCTAATACAAATTATTAAAAATACGTTTTTAAAATGTTTGTCTGTCTGTCTGCCTGTTTGTTCCGACTAATCTCCGGAACGGGTTGACCGATTTCCATGGGACTTTTACTGGCAGATGCCTGGTTATAACACCAGTAGGAGTAACTTAGGCTACTTTTATTTTGGAACTAGAATTAGGGTTTCGCGCAAAAAATAGAAATATGTACACGCGAACAAAGCCGCGCGGAAACTGTTAGTTTCAAATATAATAATATCATAAGTCTGACATCAGACGAATGTTCAGCTCATTGTTTGACAGATAACCACAAAATTACATGCCGTACAACCTGTGAAATATTTGTAGTAGCACAGAATACATTATAGTACAGGCACAAAATTCCCACTCCGCCAAATCATTTAAATAAATAGCTACTCTTGGTTCGACACGATAAAGTCGCAATTTAGGTTGCACACTAATTACCTACAGCTATATTCACCTAGAAGTTGCATGTCTTTCTCTCGCGTAACTATTATCTGTTCAGACGACGACGAAATAATTAATTAATCTGAATATTTAATAACCAGTGAGTTAGGTGCCTATTACTCTATTTTTGTGAACAAATAAACCAACGCTAGGTACTAATAACTCGATAGTCTAGATACGAACAAAATAAATTATCAACAAACTAACAGCACGACAGACGCTTACTCCGTATAGCGAACTGTCTTTTCTAGATAATTCGACAAATGACTGACCCGAGGCGGCGAGATCGGTGGCGCGCACGCAGCCATCAGTCGTCTCAACACTGCGCTTGAGACACGACACGTACTTCAGCACGGTGCCGACCCTCAGTGTAACCGACAGTTAAACTATTAAACCTCGACTCTCATAAATCTGTTAATAATTATAACAGTTGTTTCTAAGTGCCTCATTTGTTCCCGTACTGGGAACTCCTATGGGGCTTGAGAGCTGCGCTCGACTATAGCTCTCGAGAACCTCTGCTGCTCTCTTCGACTGAGGTGTTACCTCAGTCCTCCTGGGCTACGCTCCGCCAGGCCACGCCAGGCCTCTGCTACTCTCTTCGCCCCAGCTGCTACCTCCGTCTCCCGGGTCCTCGCTCCGCCGGACTACGCCGGGGCCTTGCCAGCTGACACCGACCAGGGGAGTGCGGTATTGTGGGCCTTATACGGGGACCAACCTTTTGTACCGGCCCAACCCAACTCACTACCCACTTTTTTACTATTTATATTTTTTTAAATATAACAACAAATCCTAAACTTTGTTCGTTTTATTTATACTCTAAAATAAAACGTGACAATGTTCAGCGATTAGGTTTATTCTAGACATACTACATTCACTATCCGAATTATCCATATGAATATCACTATCGTGATCTGACTGTTTCGCTGTCACTTGATGTAGATATGTACATTCATATTTTGAAGCTTTTCCTTCAGATCTAAGATAAAATAAAACACGTTAGATAAGGAAAACTTATTTATTATAATAGCTTTACACATAGGGATTACATCTATGCAATCTATAGAAGTGTCTTTATAACTTAGTACTTAATTACGAACACACAGAAAATATACATGACATATAGGCAGATCAGTTAAAATGAGCCAGTATTTTTTTTAGAAAACTAGCTGGTTTCATCAACAATATCACCATCTTTAAATATTATTTTCGCCATCACAAGTAATCTATGTTCTTCTTCAAGTTTCCCTTTATCTCAATGCCATATTTCATTAAAATTCGTTCAGACTTAAACTTCAAAACGTAGCAGACAGACAGAGTTACTTTCGCATTTATAATATTAGTATAGATTTGAAGATATCAGACGTAAAAATTGCAAAGGTTTCAAAACTTTTCCAGTTACTTTGGCTCTATTTAAATAACTATATTTATAGAGGTTAAATTTAAAAAGCTTACATTAGGAAAAAAAAACTCAAAACGTCCTGGGACGACATTTTACAGCGTCTGAGAATGCGAATGAGTTTGCAACTTCAGACGTTTACTTTCTGAGTCTTGCCTGTATAGATGTCGTGGCCTGATCTTAAAATGGATTACTTCATGACATATTATGAAGACCATAGTCTGGCCAGATCAATGATCAAATCAATTTGATGATATGTACAGCTAAATGCACTACTGCAAACATTAGTGATCACATCGTAAAATAGTTACACTAATATCGTTTGGTTTAAAAGATTAAATTAACGATATAGGCAAACATGGATTGACATTTCATCAAACGTCAACGTTATAGATGGCTATATCATAAAATACGACCATTTTATGAAATGGTTGAATTCTGGATATAGCCTGCTGATCAGTCATTGACTGCCTGCAATAACGACATTTGAATGGGTTCAGATATGTTGTCTTCAGTATACAGCACACTGAAAATACTAAGTGATGAAATTGATAAATATAGAGAATAAGAGTGGAGCCAGGATTCCGCGATTTAGGGACACCAGAGCCACGATCACGCTAACTTGAGAAGGATTCGTCAATGCGAATATACTGCTGGCGGCCTCAAAGAAATGACAAAAACCATTGCATCAGGTGGAATCATAAGATGGGAGAGAATGGTGTGCGTTCGCGCAGCGGAATGTTGTTGAATTTAAAGATTTTAATTATGCAGATATTTAGTGTATGACGTCGTGTAATTGTGTATGGTAAAAAAAAATTGTGCATGCAGCCATTGTGGAGAAATTCGCTAAAAACTGATTCCGCTGGGCGAACGTTGTCCTGGCGGAACTTTTTTTATCCATGGACTTAGAAGAAAAAAAATGTGTCCAAAACTTAGTGTGTATTTGTGTGTAATTGTGTATGTATGAATAAAATTAGTGCATGCCTAAACTTCGGAGAAATTCTAGTTTCCGCTACGCGAACGTTTGGCGATTAGCTAGTTTTCATATAAAGAGCTTATATAGAGAGCTGTAGATTTTTACATACGTTGTTTTGAATTTGTTTATATTTGTTTAAAAAACAGATTTAGAAAAAATCGTGGGGTTTAAAAGATAAAAATATAAACGGAAAATACGCTTATTACGTCTTAGTTCGTAAAGTATGCACTTTGGGGGCTAGATTTTCACGTTTATGCAAACCTTGTAAGTGTCTGCAACATGTTGCCAAGTATCAATGATATTCCGTTAGTAATTAAAGAGTCATAGGACAATTTACCATGAATAGACCACTGTTTACAAAGCAGTCAAATATCACGACGTTCTAAAGGAATTGCGTAGTAAAATGTATTCCAATAGTTAGTGTATTAATTCAACTACTCACATGCAAAATTTCATCTCATTAAATTCAGTAATTAAAGAGAAACAATTAAAATACTGACAAAGCATCGAAAACCTACATAACACGACCAAGTTCGGATGGCTACAAAAAAGCGGCCGTGCAATATATTTAGGTAACATTCTAAAATTTACAGTATAATACCGGTATTGAATTGGTACAGGTGACAACACAATTGTTGTATCGATATAATTTATAGGTCATTTATTTTTCTACACCTGCTTTTTTAAATGTATTTGACTATGACAGTAAGTACTATTTACGTAGGTACTTTATTTAAGTATACGCTTGAAACTTGCGTCAGTATATGATATTACCGTTGTACTGGTAGTGACTTATGGATGTATGCATTTTAAGTCTATTGCTGTCTCTAACCAATGACAGAGGATGTTTAGCAAGCGTTTGTTAACGTTAAGTTTTTATGAACAAGAGACTAGTCATGACGAGCGCCTCAGCTGCGCTCCCGATACGCTCAAAATACACGCGACTGTGGGCGCACATGAGTTGTATGCCAAGTTCTGCCACTACTGGGGCGCGCGCCCAAGGGATTGCCATGACTAGTCCCTAAGAGGGTTAGAAATTTTGAGGTTAGTTTCTGTATTTTCATTCATTCATATGCTCACGGCTGTTGTCCCAGAAGGGGTAGGCAGAGGTGTGACATTTCTGTGACACCCACATTTCGCCAATTTTTGGGTTTCTACGTAACAGGTGGCGAGAAATAAATAATAAATACATAATTATTACATGGATGTTTAATTAGAGAAGTACTTGTTAATTGAAGATTTATTTTTATCGTAGATAGTGGCGTTATTATTAAAAAAATACTGGCATTGCATTTCGTCGCGTGAGTGAGGTAACCGGAGGCCCTAACCCTTCCCTCTCCCTTATTCCCGTCCATCCCCTCTCAATCCCCCAACCCCTCCCCCTCTTCTCCTACTCCCACCTTAAAGGGCGGCAACGCACTTGTGACTCTTCAGTCACAGATGCCCATGGGCGGCGGTAGTCATTTACCATCATAAAAAAAATATATTTTTCATTCAAGAAATACAATTGTTTTATTTTTTCCTTACGCTTGTGTACGCAACTGTACCATATTAATAAATACTATACTGGAAGGTTAAGAACGGTACTTAGATATATGGCACGGCCGCTTTTTTGTAGCCATCCGAACTTGGTCGGGTTATGTAGGTTTTCGATGCTTTGTCAGTATTTTAATTGTTTCTCTTTAATTACTGAATTTAATGAGATGAAATTTTGCATGTGAGTAGTTGAATTAATACACTAATTATTGGAATACATTTTACTATGCAATTCCTTTAGAACGTCGTGATATTTGACTGTTTTGTAAACAGTGGTCTATTCAAGGTAAATTGTCCTATAACTCTTTAATTACTAACGGAATATGATTGATACTTGGCAACATGTTGCAGACACTTACAAGGTTTGTATAAACGTGAAAATCTAGACCCCAAAGTGCAAACTTTACGAACTAAGACGTAATAAGCGTAATTTACGTTTATATTTTTATCTTTTAAGCCCCACGATTTTTTCTAAATCTGTTTTTAATCAAATATAAACAAATTCAAAACAACGTATGTAAAAATCTACAGCTCTCTATATAAGCTCTTTATATGAAAACTAGCTAATGGTAAAACGTTCGCGTAGCGGAAACTTGAGTTTCTCCGAAGTTTATGCATACACTAATTTTATTCATACATACACAATTACACACTAATTTTTGGACACATTTTTTTTCTTCTAAGTCCATGGATAAAAAAAAGTTCCGCCAGGACAACGTTCGACCAGCGGAATCAGTTTTTAGCGAATTTCTCCACAATGGCTGCATGCACAAATTTTTTTTTACCATACACAATTACACGTCGTCATACACTAAATATCTGCATAATTAAAATCTTTAAATTCAACAACATTCCGCTGCGCGAACGCACACGAGAGAATGGATAGAAGGGTTTCGTGATTGACAGTGTTAAATGCGTTTGAGAAATCAAATCAACCAAATCCAATGCTGTAACTTTGGAGTCCTCCATTTCTGGCCTGACCTGTCAGTCCAGTCACTTTTAGCGGGGCGGAAGTTGTGCTATGTTCAGGCATGAACCCTGACTAAATAGGGCTTAGTAGGTTGTTTTAAAACACACATTTTGATTTTGATTGCTGTTGGTAACAAAGGCCTCAAGTACTTTGAAGAAAAAAGGAAGAATAGATATAGGCCGTAAGTGAATCAAGAGGATAGGATTAGGGATTTTCTACCGCGATAAAGTAATTTCTTAGTTTACAGACAGATCTCAACTGATCACTGTATAGATGTAGATGATCACAGTAGGTGCATATCCGATTTACGTAGATACATAAATACATATGACTAAAATATTAACAACCCCATAAACCTCTGCATCGGTATTTCCACCAAGACTGTGATAGGAATTGCTAGAATATAGGTAATGACGTTTGTTGCTGTCCAGTCCACCATCTGAAATCAAGAGAAATAGTACATAAGCATTTTCTTTTAAGAAATTATTTTCTTCCGGAGAAGGGAAGAACATACATGTACAAGGCTGAATTTAAGCAGCAACCAAATATTGCGCTACACCTTGCAATATTTTCCCATCTTTAATTCTAAAAGTGGTCAGTTGGCGGCAATAGACTTGCCTCTATTACGTGAGTGGAACCAAATTACCTATAGTTTGCAAAAAGTTGATATTTAATACGCCACTGCCTTACTGTTCGAGGATACAGGCATCAATGTATGTATGTATAATAAAAGCAGAATTAAATTTATAAAATAAAAGTACTCGGTGTGCCACAAGGTAGTGTGCTCGGTCCTTTACTCTTCATTTTGTACATAAACGACCTACCCACCACCACAAACCATAAAATGACAAAATATAAAATCACTAGAGCCAGAAATAAATAACTCCTTAAAATCAATAATAGAATGGTTGGAGACGAATAATCTCCAAATTAATATAAATAAAACAACATTATTAAATTTTAAGCAAAGACAACAACATGAGTCATGCAACTTAAATATAAACCACACAGGTCATAGCATAGCGGAAGGTGAAGTTACTCGATTCCTTGGTTTAAATTTGGACAAAGGTATGACATGGAAGACACACATAGACTATGTCTCTACAAAACTTAGTCAACTAGCATATGATTTACATAGACTTAAAAATACTGCTAATATATGTACAGTACTGACGTCATACCATGGATCTGTTGCCTCGATTTTACGCTATGGTATCATATTCTGGGGCAACTCAACAAATTGGCCATTAGCTTTTAAATCACAGAAGCGTTGCATCAGGGCAATTTTCAATTTAAAACAAATAGATTCTTGTAAGCCTTACTTCAAAAAATACAACTTACTAACATTTTCAAGTATTTACATTTTTGAGTCTGCAGTATTTGTTAAGCAAAATATAACATTATTAAAAAAAAAAAGACAAGGTACTCGGCACGCTGATAAGCTATGCATAGTCCCAAGTAAGACAACTTTAATGCATAAAAGCATATTCTGCAGGGCTATACATATATACAATAAAATACCTAAGGAAATAAAGGCCATTCAAAATATAATTAGATTCAAAAAGTACCTCCACGAAATGTTGAGTTCTAAATGTTACTACTCCTTAAATGAATTTCTAAATGATGCTTTATAATAATAAATAAATATTGTATTCCAATCATATTGTTGATTCATCTGATGCATGTCAATTTAATTAATTTGCATTTGATTTTTTTCGATTATAGTTGACATTTATATAAAATTGACATGGTTATTATCTTGAATTTGAGATGACATTTTATATAATTATTTTTTTTTTCTCTCTCTATTTTATAATTATTAATAATGTAATAAATATCAATTATGTAATTATTTTGCACACCGGCAACGGTTGAATATGGTATTGCGCCTTTACTATTTTTATAACTCTACCATCTGTGTTTGTACACCCATATTCTGCAAAAGAATAAATTTCATTTCATTTCATTTACTTTTTGAACAGAGGAAAGAATTTCTATTCTGTAGTGATCGCATGAGATAAAGTATTAATGTCATTTTATCTGTTCCTGGCTGGCACTTCATGCGCGGCGAGCCGCTCGGGCGAGCCTCTCGGCGAGTGCTGGCGAGCGCAAGCGGCCGGCCACACGCTCGTGACCGCTCGAGTAGGCTCGTGTGATTCAGTTCACTAGACATGCGCAAACCATGTCCGACATGGAATTGAACCTGGAACGGATCCTTTCCTTGTCGGAACTAGTTCCAGGAAACATGTCAGAGGAACTATGTAGTTCCTTAGTTTTATCCGGACATTGTAGTTAACAGTTTTATTTCGGTTCAGACAGTTCCTCGGACATACATGGTGGTTGTGAACAATATCAATTAATTTAGACTTAAAATATTTTAAATTAATGTATTGGCTTGGTCTTTAAAGTCAATTGATAGTATATATACATAATTAAGTAATATTTAAATTTGTAGATCATAATACATAATATAGTATATATAGATATTTTTATTTATAATTGCCAACATAAAAAGTTGCTCAGGCACCTTTGATGTCTTCAATCGTTGCTTTCTGTCCATAAAAGTAAGTCCTGCTTTTCAAAATACACCCTTGCACGGAACAGAACGCAACGCTCGCAGCATACGTCACACGGACAGTTCGATATTCGTTCCACCATTCAATACCACTCTGGCCGCTCCTTTAATCCGCGTGATCGTTCCGAGGAACTGTGGAACTGGAACTATTAGGTTAAGCAAGTCGGAAAGAACTGACATAGTTCCGACTGCGGACATAGTTCCAGGAACTATTACGCTCCGGAACTACACATGTCTACAGTTCACCCCCGTACTTCACGCGCGCCGAGTGCAGGCGAGCGGTGGCGAGTAGCGCATGTGAAGAGGGTCGCTCGGCTCGACTCGTGTGCGCTTGCCACCACTCGGCACCGCTCGCGTTCTTGTCGGTATTTTGCATAAACTTAATGCTGGCACTTCATGCATCGGCGAGCCGCTCGGGCGAGCCTCTCGGCGCGTGCTGGCGAGCGCGAGCGGCCGGCCATACGCTCGTGACCGCTCGTATAGGCTCATGTCATTCAGTTGCCAGTGTTGCCACGAAAGGACTTCGTTCCAAAATTAAATGTTTATGAAATTAAAATCAATATTCGATGAATAAATCAGTATTAGTAATTAGTAAATGTTTCGACTATGTCAATCATTCATGATCGCCCACCTCTACGAATATACAACACGAGCGCACACGAGCGTGTGTCCGGCCGCTCGCGCTCCCCACTCGCCACTTTGATCTTCGCCAAAATACCGACAAGAACGCGAGCGGTGCCGAGTGGTGGCGAGCGCACACGAGTCGAGCCGAGCGACCCTCTTCACATGCGTCACTCGCCACCGCTCGACTGCACTCCGCGCGCGTGAAGTACGGGGGTTATACTTAGTGCGGCAAAGACTTTTTGGTGCATGGATGACATTGATTGACGTGCGCAACTCGCAAGTAGGATATTCTGGTTACCAGTTGATAAAATCTACTCATTTTCAAGGAAAAATACCGTAGTTAATTAATTAGTTAGGCTACAGTATTTTTAACTTCATATTTGGACAGTCAGATAAGCGTCTTTACAAGGTACTTATTTATATGTAAACATAATAAATCAAGAACTCTAAAAGAGTTCTTGATTTATTGCACGTTCACGTTTCAAAGTATTTTTAGCTAAATTAAATTTCTCAATAATTTAAACCATATTTTTTTTCTTTTTATCGTATAATAATATAGTTTATAAGTTATGTAAATCTATCATTGTTAATTACATGGGTTGCAAAACATTAATAACATAAATATGATAATATTAGTAATACGTGCTAATTCAGTTGATAATCTAGTCAAGTTTCGCAAACCTTTGTAGGCATTCAGTACTGTCATCAAGTAAACCATGTACCTACATAATATAGTAGTTGTAGGAGGTATGGTATTTACCTCTTAATTTTGTAATAAATATTTTCAGGCGTCTTATTAAATAAAACGATTTTATTACGTAAGAGTTCTGTAAGTTAGTAAAACTATGTTTTTATGAACAAAGGTTTAGCGCCCATGACTTTTATTGTTTAATTACATTGATTTCAGACCTAAACCTTTGGCAACCCTGAAGTGACGTAATACAATATGGTAGCCAAAGAGTATACAAACATAAACATAGTTCCGATCAGAGGTAGGATCATATACCTACACTCGCAAGGAGGTTCCGATTTTTTTTCATATTGGTTGGATTGGTTCATACTTTAATTTGTAAGATACTAACCACATCTAAAAATGAGGTGCTATATGCAACAGGCCTAGCTGCAATGGTCATGTTGACGCACCAATGCAATAACAGCACTGTTAAGGACATACGCGCCATTGCTGTCCAACCGTTCCAGCTGAAGAACCTTTTTATTGCTCCTGTTTGAACAATCATAACCTTTATTATTTTTAAACTTCTTAAACTTCTTTAAAATGAAAAACTTAAGCACGTTCATCACTTACCATCAACATGGATCAGTCTAAGAAGAAAAATGCACATAAGTATACAGTAACACGACGTGTCTAGAGCTGCGTGTGCGGCAAAGAATATTGGTGAGTTATATTTACGGGTGAACATGCTTTTCAAGGGCCACACAAATATTAAGGGTAAAGTTATGTAGTGAAGATACAAAAACCACTGCAAAAATAAAAGTAATTAGCTATTAACAAATAATGAGCCACATGTCAAAAAAATTAACCGACGAAAGAAGACATGAACTGAAATCTAAAAAAAATAAACTTATTAGCCTAACTAAACCCCTACACTAATGTAAACACCTAAGTAATTATGAGTTGACGCCAAACATATACGGGGGTCACACTGAAAGTCTTTAGAAAATGAAAAACGGAATGATATAGAAGCCTGTTAATGTTTTTATTGCCTTTCGAAGTAATCTCCGTTCCTTTCTAAGCACCGTTGCATGCGATGGAACCATTGACTGAAGCAGTGAGCCCACTCTTAAGGGATCACTTCCACGTCTTTTTCAAACGCAGCCACGGCATCTTCAGGGTTCATAAAACGAATTCCTCTAAGTTTATGTTTTATTTTTGGAAATAAATAAAAGTCAAAACGTGCCAGGTCGGGACTGTAAGGAGGATGACTCCACACCTTCGATAGTACGTCTGGCGGAGTGAGCTGGAGCGTGTTGTCGTGGTGGAGGAGGATCCTGCTTTTTGGGCGCTGCTGTCTAACATTGACCAAGACAACTGATAGACGATGACTGACCTGCCAATCTGCAGAAGAGTCCTTTTATCATCTAGAATGATTTTTGCAAAATGACCCGTCTGTCCAAAGAATGAGGCAATCATCTTTCTCCCTTGACTTCTGCCCTTCTTCACTTTTGTCGGCAAATCTTCGAATGGAAACATCCATTGCGCAGATTGTCTTTTGGTTTCGGGTTAAAAATATATCCAGCTTTCATCACCTGTGACGATGTCATATACAGCATTTGAGCCACCTCCGTCAAACTTTTCAAGCATTGAGTGGCACCAATCCAAACGACGGCGTTTTTGATCTTCCGTCAAATTATGAGGTATCCATATAGTACAAAGCCTTCTGACGCCTAAATGTTCATGTAAGACGTTTTGTACTTGACTCATACCAATGCCTAAAGCTGCCCGAATCTGTTGATATGTCACCCTTCTAGTCAAATCCATTTCTATGCACGATAGACACTTTTTAAATAGGGTAGATTACTGTCAAGTCAATTGAGTAGCTTTTTAGTAAACGTCAAAAATATAGGTTCAGTACATTTTTGTATGAAATACTAAGACGTGACGTCACGCTTCAAATAATAAAATGATTAATTACCTACGTAGAGCCTACGTAGGTACATGTAAAATTTTGATAATTAATTTGTTGTTTGGCGCCGACTCAAAATAAGTTTATATACAATTTTATAGTTTATGTAAATAAGCTCAATACTTAAGATTTGAAGTTTATTTATTTATTGCTTTTTAGTTCTTTTCGTCGGTTTAATTTTTTGTAAAAAAGATTTTTATTTTATGGTTTTTTTTCATCATCAGCTCACCTACATGATGTGGTGATTTCTAAAGGCAAATACCTGATAAAGTAATAAAAGTAAACAGAAACACTATTCGTTCCTACAAATTTCGAGGGTTTCTCTCAATTTTATCAGGATTCCATCATCAGATCCTGACTTCCTTAACATGGGACCACCCTTGAGGTATACCCTATCCAACAAAAAAAGAATGATCAAAATCGGTTCATAAAGAACGGAGTGGGGGCTGAACATACATAAAAAAAAAGAAAAAAATATATATACGGTCGAATTGAGAACCTCCTTTTTTTTCGTCAGTTAAAAATAAATTAAAAACGTTAAAATAAAACTAAAGGACAATTTTCACAATATTTTAAGTTATTTTTTGGCCTGACTTGGCAAAACAAAATATTTTGAGCATAGGCATCTAGCCAATTGCTGCCAATTTGTAAAAACAAATGACATAATATGAAATCATTGGGTGTGTTCCGATGTACACTGAGAGCAATGTAAGCTGTGAGGTTAATTTAGTATACTGCGAAACCGTTCCTTTATAGTTAGCTATACTGGTTACTGTTTAAAACGGAACGCAGTCCAGTATACTGTCAGTTGTCAACTTGTCAATTCAAGTCAATTGTCAAATCGCATAATAAAAGTGACAGTGTGACAGCACTGAGAGCACTTCGAAATCTCCAGTGCTCACAGTCCAAAAATCGCGACGTTTATGACGTCATATATTTCCCTACGATACTGCGTATACTCTTTGACTGCGGCAGTATCATACTAAGTTTATGGGCAGTATATTGTTAGTCTATAACGGAACGAATTTCTCTCCACTTCGAGCACCGAACCTCTACAGATTTCCAGAGTTTCCAATTTGAAATTTAAATAAATTTTTCATCGGCTGCTTTTCTAACTGGCCTATTCTAAAAACTTTCAGTGTGACCCACGTACAACATACCTAACATATTCGTTCTATAGGTACATTGTAATGTGAATGATATGACCTTAATTGTTTAATGTTATTATAGTATATAAGCGAATTAATTATCACCTTATCCCTCTAAAGCGGCCTTGTTGTTTTACTAAAGCAGCCGCTGCATTTTTTAAAGATGGACGGAGGGATTTCATTCATATTTTCAATTTCATGTCTTAAACGTAATGAGCTGAGTATTATACTGTTTTTCCCAGAGAAAACCTGGATAGGGAGGATATTCCACAATTTGAGTACCTACCTATCCTCAGAAAACAACCGGTAATAAGCCACTTTCAGTTAAGGGAAAGCCATGCGGTAGAAGTAAGAGTACTGGTGGACATCATCTTTATACAAATTCGTAGAACACAGGAAGGCAATACCGCTTGAGAAAGAGACGCGTAGCAGTACTCTTTGTGAGGCCGACCTTATAATTTATTAGCTGACCCGGGCAACTTGGTTTGCGTTTGTAAATTTTCCCCTTTAGCCTTCCTTGATAAATCCAACCAAGTATCCAACACTATAATAATTTTCGAAATCGGATCAGTAGTACCGGAGATTAACCCGAACCACAGAATACATAATAGTACCAATAGGTACTCGAACATCCAGACTCACAAACTTTACCTCTTTATTATTAGTTTTAGTATAGATAAAGTGAAGTACTGCTGATATTGCTCTCGACGCAAGGTTTTTAAATGAACATTATTCTGATTGGCACCTTACAATTAGGTTTAATTATTATAAATAAAGCATTTTTTCATTTTAAATTAGGTACGCAATTTTTAGATACTCAATTACATAATTATTAATATTAATTTAATAATAATAATGTAAAATAACAAATAGAATAAGTATAATTTTAGAATTTGAAGAAAAAATATAAAAATGTTAAGTGTCAAGAGGATATTAGTAAGAAATGCGTTTGTGTTGAATTACGTTAGTTAAAAATATTACTTATCTTTGTAAATATGTAGAGTATAATAGGCGATACTCACTTTGTATTCGGATAATTTGATATGTTTTTCATGTAATTCAAACTGTACGTGGGCCAGTATGAGTCCTAAAAAGCACGATGGAAGAGCAGCCCAGGAGGATATGTAAAAGTTCTGGAATGATTGGGAGTCCCGGAATATCCTGCGAATGTGTCTGTAAATATGAGTAATATATGCAATTAGCCATAGTCGTAGGGCTCTAGGCAATCTTGTCACGAGTATGATTTGGCTTTTCAATTTCCTTATGAGAATGAATAGGATTTTCAATATGCATTAGGAAAGTTATATTTTTTTAACACGCTTATTGGTTCACTTGTAACTAAGTATGTACCTACTTAAACAAATCTTGGCAGTTAACTTTAATAGTAACTCTACACATCTCACATACGGCCGTCTGATCCCAAACTAGGCAGAGCCTGTACTATGGTAACCCGACTGCTGATAAACATACTTACATATTTCTAAATACATACATATTACAGATAAATTACACCCAGACACAGAACAAATTATCGTGCTCATCACACAATTATTTGTCCTGGGTGGGGATCGAACCTACGACCTCTGGCTTAGCAGTCAGGGTCACTAACCACTAGTACTAGTACTATTATGTATTCTGTGCCACTAGACCAACAGGCCACTCTATCTATCTCTATTCTACATTATCTATATTCTATAATCTATAAGCTACTTGTAATTGTCGTATCGAAATGAAACTTTATATGTATATGTATTTCGGATGATAATACTAAAGTTTTGGCATCTTTGAGTTGATCTGATGATGAAGCCAGGAGGTGGATAGTGGTACTCATCAGTGGCTACTAGTAAAGGCCTCGAGTTTCCACTCATATGATTCGTTTTGACGAGTCCAACAAATTGTGCTTAGTAACGATGGTTGGTCTCACGATGGAGGCAGCTGCCAGGAGGTGGATGGAGTAACTCTCTCTTTTTGAATAAGATAAAAAATGGTGTCAAATAGTAGACGCAAATTTACGAGTACTATGGCGCTTGCTGTCTGGAATGGCGTCACGTAAATTATGAAATGTAATAAATACTACTCCGAAATCGTTTAAATTTAATTCCGCGCGTTATCTAAACGCGTGTTTAACGTCCGTTATCTGAACATGGCCTTAAGGCACATACGATTTGATAGTATTTACTTCGTAATTTAAGGATGGGGCAGTCAGCGGGCGGGCCAAAACGACGACACGCCCGCAACAGAACTGTGTGACATCTTCTATATTAATTAGTAGGTTAGTACATTTTTTTAAGTGTTACTTGGTTTTCCAAATGATTCCAAACAAAAGGTTTCTTTCTGTTTGGCATTCTAGCATCGTCGGACACTACTTTTAGTAGGGCAGAACGGAAGCGAAGTTCAATAGCAGAGACTGATAGTTCAAAACCTTACTCTGGCGTAGCGAGATAAATCATAGACTTGTACTCCATGACGTAGGCGACGAATCCAATAAGTGCCCATAAGGCGAGGAGGTGGATCGTGTACAGTTTCACTGCTTTGCTTCTATGACGCCACATGATCAGTGTCAATATGCAAGATACTATGTACATGTGCATGTCCACTGGTAAGAACCTATTGAGAAAAGAAAAATACATAATGTGAATATTTCATATTATACCTACCTATATAGTTCGTCCTATATATAGTCCGTAGATTGACGAACTGCATTAGCCTTTTTCGTGCAGTTCGCCACTCTGCGCATTTGAAGCTTTACTTACTGATAAAATTCTACGTACTTAGCTGCATGCAGATATAATATACACATCAAAAAAGTCTAAGCAACACGCATCATTTACAGAAACTGCATGTTATTTTATTATTTTCTTAGCAAAGTAGCAATATTTTGTGTTCTCGGAAACATTTTAGGACATAACATTTTAGAAATAAAAACTTTTCGATTGTGTTTTGTTTTCATTAAAATAAAAGCTAATACGAGGGCGGCACGGAAAATTTCAGCAATCAAGGAAGTGACACAACATTACTATTTAAAAATGTATTTATTGCTTTTCGAAGTATTCTCCGCGAAATTTGACACATTTTTCCATACGATGGAACCAATCATTGAAGCAACCATTCCAACCGGAAGTTTGGGGTCTCCAAAATGGCCGTTTTGTAGGCGTCCACAGCTTCTTCAGGCAATGAAAATCTCTGACCACGCAATTTATTCTTTATTTTAGGGAAAGTATAGAAATCATTAGGGCTTAGGTCGGGGCTGTACGGCGGATGGTCTAATTCTATGTTTTCTTGCTTTAAAAACTCTTTTGTTCTGTGCGCGGTGTGAGAACTCGCGTTGTCGTGATGGAGGATGATGCGGCGGTTGAAGTTCTCTTTACGGAGTTCAGAAACGACCTGTAGCAAACAAATGCTAGCATACCATTCTGCATTAACCGTTCTTTGTCCCTCAAGAGAAATAGTCGCAACATGGCCGGTTTTGGAGACAAACGTGGCCACCATTTTTTTGCAACAATTTTAACTCATTTTAGAACACCCAAACTCGTGACTGGTTTTTTGTTTCGGGTTCGTACGCGTATATCCAGGATTCGTCACCTGATACGATGTTGTATACAGCATTTGAGGATCCTGCGTGGAATCTTTCGAGAGTTCTGACGCACCAAGTAACGCGAGCCGCTTTTTGCTCTTCACAGAGCGAATGCGGTATCCATCGGGAAAACAACTCATGTATTTGACTCATGCCAATGTCTAAAATTGCCTGAATTTCGCGGTATGTCACATGTCGATCTTCCTCAATCAGCTTACGCACAGCATCAACGTTTTCTTGGGTGACTGCAGTTTTTGGACGACCTTGACGGGGATCATCACTGAGCTTGACACGTCCACGTTGAAATTAAGCAAACCAGCGATAAATTGTGGTGATGGATGGGGCTTCATCACCAAATGCAGAAATCATCCGGTCAACACACTGTTTTTTGCGTTAAACCACTTCGAAAGTCATAATAAATCATCGCTCTTGAATTTTCTCGAGTCAATTCCATTTTCTCAACGACTAAACAAGTTTGACAAAACCTTGTGATAAGACCGAGAACCTTTTTTTAAATAAATAAATGGTATTAGATTTTTAAAACCAAGGTGTTTTCAATTAAAAAGATTTTAATATGACAGAAACAGTGGAAATATTCCATTCCCGAACTTTTAGTGCAGCCTATGTAATTTTCTCCCGATTTCATGTGTTTTCCTTGCTTGATAAATTTGATATTTATCTCACGTTTATCATTTTGAGATATACAGTTTTAAAGAAAATTGAGTGGTTTAGGCTAGCTCGTGGGATTGGGCGTGTAATAAAACGACGGCTTATAACACCAAACGTCTATTCGCGTTAAAGCACAATGTTTAAGAGTAACAAACAGACTTCTTACACTTATACTAGAACACATTGAACATTTGAGATCGAGCGAGCGAGAGCCGCGGGAGAAAGATAATGTTTACATGTATTCGTACAGCATGCGCTACAGTCTCCCCCTCTAAGCCGAACGAACGTCCTCGCGGTCGGGTTAGTTCTTACGAGGCCTCCCCTCCTACGCTTTTCCTGTACGGGTGCTTGGATGCGTCCAACGAAGGGTGTCAGCACTGAGGCGTGGTACTTACCAAGAACTGTACCGTCGTTGAGCCGTTCAAGGGTGTACGTAGTGGGGCTAAGTACGGCTTGGATCCTATATGGCCCATCCCGGCGAGGTATAAACTTCGGTGTTTGTCCTCTGCTCGTGTCGTTCGAGCCTTGAGTTTTCAATAACACCAAATCACCAACCTGATAATCCGGAGCTGGGCGGCGATGCTCATTGGCGTATTGGTTACGCGCGGCCTGAGCACTCTCATGGACGTCACGCGCATCAACGAGCACCGATGACATCTTCTTCAGGTGAGTGGTGATGTTTCCTACGCAATTGTCGTTTTCTATGATGGCCCGCATGTCTCATAAAGCGTCGGCCGGAGCACGCATCTCGCGCGCGAAATTTAGATAGGCAGGCGAATATCCCGTGCCGGACGTGACTGCTGAGTTCATCGCGAATCGGATCGCGGATAGGTGGACATCCCAAGTCGCGTGGTCCTTACCTACTAAAATAGCCAGCTGTGGCTTGAGGTCCCGGTTTTTGCGTTCCACCGGGTTCGCCTCTGGATGGTAGTAGGACGAGAACGACTGCGTGATGCGCATTACATGACATACCTGTTGCATCACCTCACTTATAAATTGGACGCCATTGTCACTCACAAGGCGTCTAGGAACTCCGTACCGCAAGAATACCTCGGAGGCTAACATCATAGCGCATTCTTCACTCGTGGCCGTTGGAAGGGCGAACAACTCTACCCATCGCGTGCAGGTATCCTCTACGATAACTATCCATTTATTACCTTTATCTGTTTCAGGAAGCGGACCGAAGAGATTGACGGCCAGCACTTCGAAGCGACGCGCCAAAGGCGGCATTTGCAGTAACCCAGTTGGTTTTTTGTTATCAGCCTTATAGCGTTGACAAGGCACGCAATTTTTGACATATTGTGAAACGTAGGAACGCATTCCTGGCCAGTAGTACTTACCAACCAAGCGTTGCAACGTACGCTCCGCTCCCATGTGACCGGCTGTGGGTGCATCATGGTATTCAACCATTACCTTCTCACGCTCTTGCTGGGGAATCACCAGGCTAGCGTCGTCGTCTCCTTCGTTTTCAGGGCCGTAGCGATACAGCACCCCTTCGGTAAGTACATACCCCTTGTCAGCCCAAATCCTCCCCCTAAAGGGATCGTCGGATTCCAGCGCTTCGACGATCTTGCTTACCTCTGGGTCCTTCAGCTGATTCTCGCGCACGTCCGTTGGACTGCAAGAGGGCATGTCGGCTACGGCGTAACACAGGTCGCAATCAGCGTTCTCAGTGCACGCCGGACGCGACAAGGTGTCGGCTAGGACGTTGCTCTTACCTGGCGTATACTCAATCTTGAGGTGATACTCCTGGAGGCTAAGGGCCCACCTTGCCAGTCGACCACTCGGGGACTTCATGCTCATCAACCAACGGAGTGGCTGATGGTCGGACCTGACTATCACGTCAGCTCCATCTATGTATCCCCTGAACTTGCGAACCGCCCAGACGACGGCTAAGGCTTCCCTCTCTGTCGTGCTATAGTTCTTCTCCGCGGCAGTGAGAAGACGACTAGCGTACTCCACAGGGCGTTCATCAGGTCCCTCCCCCTGGAGAAAAGCTGCCCCGAGAGCATACCCACTGCTGTCAGTCCTGAGGACGAAAGGCAACGTCGCATCAGCCTGACGAAGGATTGGTGCCGAGACCAGCAGTTGTTTGATGCTGTCAAAAGCAGCCTGCTGTTTAGAGCTCCACTGCCAAACACTTGCCTTTTTAAGAAGTATCGTCAACGGTTTAGCAACCTCTGCGTAGTTCGGAATGAACCGTCGAAACCAGCTAGAGGTCTGCAAGAAACACTTTAGATGCTTTACATTGTGAGGAGTCGACATGTTTGCAATGGCCGAGGTCTTTTCCGGGTCGACGTGTATACCACCTGGCATTATAATGTGCCCTAAAAACCTTACAGACTCCCGCGCAAAACGGCTTTTCTCACGGTTGACTCGCAGGTTGAACATGTCGAGCCGGTCAAATACAGCAGTGAGATCGGCGAGGTGCTTTTCGAAAGACTGATCGGACAACACGCACAGGTCATCTAAATAAGCCAACAAAGTGACCATGGACTTGAATCTGTCGATCAGCCTCTGGAACGTAGCTCCTGAATTGCGCAAGCCCATTGGCATGCGTTTGAACCTGTACGTACCGAGCGGTGTTGTAAACGCCGTTTTATCCCTATCATCAGCGTCTAGACTTACTTGAAAATAACCCGCTCGGAGATCGAGAGTAGTCATATACTTAGCCGTCTTTGCAGCGTGCAAAATGTCTTCGATTCTCGGGAGAGGATAGCGGTCGGGCTCCGTAACCGCGTTCAGCTTGCGGTAGTCTATGCACAACCTCCAACCGCCATCCTTTTTCTTGACGAGAACCACATTTGACGCCCATGGGGACTCACACTCCTCTATGACGTCTGAGGTTACGAGCTTGTACAGCTCTTTCTCGAGTGCCTCCTTCTTTGGTGGTGACAACCTATAGGGAGGAGTCGCAATAGGTTCTTGTGTGTCACTTACCTTAATTTTGTGTACTGCAAAATCCGTAGGAGGACCCTCCGGAGTAAACTGGCAGACCCTCTCGCGTAGGAACTCGTTGAGTGCTGTCCTCTGTTCGGGTGACAAGCTCGTACCTTCATCTTGTCGTAGAGATATTTTGCAGTCTTCGGTTAAGGTGTCCACTACGGCCGTGTCAGTCAGCGCGTAAGATTGCTCGAACGAGAATTTTCCTTCCGGGTTGTCTGCAAAATACCAACCTTCCTGGGCTATATCTATGACTATACCTGCGTTTGCGATGAAATCGCGACCTAGAAGGGTCCTAGTCTCATCCCCAGGGAAAACCCAAAACTCGGTGTCGACATCACGTTTACCTATGGTGACAGTCACCGTAGCTATCTTAACCAACTTCGCATGTCGCGAGCCGTCGGCAAGACCGATGACGCGTTCTGCTGCCTGAAAACGCACACCACTACCTACAAGCAATGAATGCAATAATGGGCTGGCCACGCAGTGTGTAGCCCCAGTATCGACTATCGCTACACCTTCTTTACCAACTACACCTATAGTTATCAAGGGGTGTGTCGTCGTGGCGTACAAGTCGTCTTTTACGACATTGAAATCGGACGGTTTAGCGGGCGTCGCCTTATTCGAACATACATCACACTTCGACCGGACCACCCCAGGCTTTCCGCATCCATAGCACCGTATCGTACTTTTATCCCCCTTACTATCCTCGAATACTTTGCTAGATTTACGACATTCGCTAACCGAGTGCCCAAATGCTTTACAAAACGAACATTTAACGCGTACACACTTTGAACTATCGTTCGAGTTAGTGGTGAGTTTGGGACCGGTGGTAGAGCACGAACTCGTAGTAGTGCTCGCTGTAGGTACATTCGAGTTTTTAGTGTTTATAGGCGCGGGAATGGTCGACGCGGTCTTAATTTCGCTTATAGAATCTTCTACGACTCTCGCTTTTTCTAACAAAATATCTACATTGACACAAACATCCCGAGACAATCGCTTTCTTATACGGCGATGGAGTAACCCATAAATTATATCTACTTGCATCACTGTAGGCACAACATACGGCAACTTTACTAATAAAGAACGTACCTTCGCTACAAACACATCCGCACGCTCACTTTCGCCTTGTTCGGAACCACTTATCTCACGAAGCACCCGGTAACCGGGTCTTTGGACGCCGTATGTGGCGCGCAGGCGCGCTAAGGCGTCGGGCCACGTCGTGACGCTGCCTCGGGCGCCGCGCCACCACACCGCCGCGTCGTCGGTCAGCAACATTGGAAGGCCGCGTAGTGCGTGCTCGTCGGACACGTCGGCACACTCCTTGTACACTTCGACTGCATCGATGAATGCCTCTAGCACCTCGGCGTCGCGTGACCGCCCGTCGAATCGGGTAGTGCACTTCGAGAAGTTTCCGCCGCACACTGCTGATGCGTTCGCCATTGGCGATGCCGCTGGTGTTGACGCGGTCGGATTCCACTGGTTGCCGTGGTGAAGGGATCGTAGGGTTTCCATTAAGGTGCGGTTGGTCTCCGCTTGCGTTTGGGCGAACGACTCCATCATAGTCGTCAGCAGCCTCTCGGTGTTGAAGGCGGCGGCTCCGCCAGTCTGAGCTTCGCTGAACGTGGCGTCGTGGGCGGCGCCCCCATGGGCGCGCGTCTCCTCGGGCGTCCGCGTGACACGTGCGTGGGGTGTGGCGACGCCGTCGCCGGTGTGCGTGTCCACCACGGAGTCACGGTCGTCGTCGCTGGAGCTGCCGTCTCCGTCTCTCTCTGGCTCTCGTACTGATGCCGCTTGCTTCGCTCGCGTTTTTGGTGGCATGATCACTAGGTTCGATACACTGTTTATAACACAGGGCCCCACGTTGGGCGCCACTTTAGGCTAGCTCGTGGGATTGGGCGTGTAATAAAACGACGGCTTATAACACCAAACGTCTATTCGCGTTAAAGCACAATGTTTAAGAGTAACAAACAGACTTCTTACACTTATACTAGAACACATTGAACATTTGAGATCGAGCGAGCGAGAGCCGCGGGAGAAAGATAATGTTTACAACGTACGTGCGCCAACGCGTTCCTGCCGCGACTGGCTCGCGGGCGGTTAGGGAAAGGGGCGTCTAAGCATAATGGCGTCGCGGGTTAACCCTGCGCGAGCGCGCGTGTCACCACGTTTAACCCTCCGCTACTGTATTAGTACAGCATGCGCTACAGTGGTGAGTAATTTTTTATGTCATGGAGCTACGCCATTTGACTGCTGATGAAATGCAGAGAGCTGTAGGAATGCTACAAGCGGGAAGAAATCAGTCCCAGGTATCTCGGCATTTTGGTGTTAATAGGAGCGTGATTTGTCGTCTTTGGCAGCGTTATGTTATTACAGGGGATCCTGCTGAGCAGCACCTAAGACGTGAAAGGAGTACAACTGCACGACAGGGACGATACATACAACTGACTGCAAGACGTCAGCCGACGTTAATCGCCCGGAAGAAAGGTTTACAGCTACAATTCTCAAGCGGTGTTGTTGTTAGCCTCCAAGCCGTGAGAAATAGGCTGCATGAATATGGCATACGATTACGACGCTCAATTAGGTGCCCACCTATACGCCATGGGAATTGCGCACGTCCCAGCGAATTTTATAGGGAACACTTAACATGGACCCAGGAGCAATGGGATAAAATTTTATTTTGCGATGAGTCCCGGTTTGGATTTAGGCCTGATACGAGACGGGTAAGAGTGTATCGTCGTCCTGGAAATGCTGAACAGCTGAGTGGCGTCCAGGAAGTGCACCCTTACTCGTGCTCCACAGTGATTGTATTATGAAGAACAGATGAACTGAGCTCGTTTTTGTAAATAGCAATATGAACGCTAAAACTTACGTTGAAGATGTCCTCGGGCCTTACGTTCCCCCATTTCTACAAAGTCTTGGCTCAGATTTCACGCTCATGCATGACAATGCGCGTTCGCACACAGCTCGGAGGACCAGAGAGTACTTGGCAATGGAAAACATCTGGGTATTGCCATGGCCTACATAATCGCCAGACCTCAATCCTATCGAGCACGCATGGGACATGCTCCAGAGACATGTTCTAGAGAACCTGGACTGAGTCTCGACAACCCAACAACTGAAAGACTTGTTAAAATTCCATTGGGAGCGATTGGTGCAGGATCTTGTAAATTCAATGAAAAATCGTTGCCAACAAGTTGTAAACAACAGAGGCGGTCACACTTTGTATTGAGTTACCAAATAATAATAATAAATGTCGCTATTTAATTTTGTAAAACATGAAAAGTTTAATTTCGTTTTAACTTTGCTACGAATGTTACGGGACACATATTGTAAATTATTGTGATTAAATGAACAATTGAAGGAAGAATTTTGTTGCTTTAGTCACTAATGCATCAAAGAATGCTTAGTTATTATTTATAAAAGAAATATAAATATATTACAATGGTAAAAATCATTCAAAAGTTAAAATCCACATGTACATGTTGCTTAGACTTTTTTGATGTGTGTATATGTCGCAGCCAACTAGCTTAATTAGCCGTTTAATTAACAGCCTAGCCTCTTTACTATACGGCGTCGTTTAACTAGCGGCCTGAATCATATTCTGCCGTAGCGTCTGTTACAATATTTAAGGCATATTGTTTATTCGTCTAATATAATATTAAGTTGGAGACGATTTAACATTAGTAGGGTAGGTCAATTGTACAGAAATGGCTAGGTTTAGGTTAGAACTGTGACCATAACGCACGAGCCGAGCGAGCGAAGCGAGCCTGTCGCGGCAGCGGCCGGAAAATGCCAGAACCGATATAGTAAAGAGGCTAGGCTGTTAATTGAACGGCTAATTAGGCTAGTTGGCTGCGACATATTTACATACAAGTGGGTCTCATTGAAAGTTTTTAGAATAGGCCAGTAAGAAAAGCAGCCGATGAAAAATTTATTTAAATTTCAATGTAGGAACTCTTTTTGAATCTGTAGATGTTTAAAAATTTCATATGTCATTTGTTTTTACAAATTGGCGGCAATTAAAAAAGTGTCCGTCGTGCATCGAAATGGATTTGACCTGAGAAATATGGATACCTTTTAATATGACGGAAGATCAAAAAACGCCGTCGTTTGGTTTGGTGCTGCTCAATGCTTGAAAAGTATGACGGAGGTGACTCGAATGCTATATATATATGACATCTTAGCAGGTGATGATAGCCGGATATATTGTTACGAAGCCGAAACTAAAATACAAAAGTTGCCGACAAAAGTAAAGAAGGGCAGAAGTCAAGGGAAAAAGATGATTGACCCATTCTTCGGACGGACGGGTCGCAATAATCATTCTAGAAGATAAAAGGACTCTTACTGCAGATTGCTATGTCAGTCATTGTCTATCGGTTCATCAGCAGCACCCAACAAGCAGGATCCTCCTCCACCACGACAACGCTCCAGCTCACTCCGCCAGACGTACTATCGAAGGTGTGGAGTCATCCTCCTTACAGTCCCGACCTGGCACGTTTTGACTTTTATTTATTTCCAAAAATAAAACATAAACTTAGAGGAATTCGTTTCATGAACCCTGAAGATGCCGATGCTTCGCTTAAAAAATATGTGGAAGAGATCCCTAAAGAAGAGTGGGCTCACTGCTTCAGTCAATGGTTCCATCGCATGCGACGGTGCTTATAAAGGAACAGAGACTACTTCAAAACGCCATAAAAATATTAACAGGCATCAATATCATGCCGTTCTTTATTTTCTAAAAACTTTCAGTGTGCCTCCAGTAATACAATAAGATAAATGCAAGTTGTTTTCATGGCTTCCAATCTATTATTCCTCCCCTCTGGAGAAGCACAAACGAGAGATACTAGCGCGTTTCCATCTCTGGTCTGTTGATCGTCTATTATTCATCTGGGTAATTTTTATGCAAAGTTTATTCCTCGTAGCTCGTTGGTAAAAGTAAAGATTGTGCCCGAGACGGTTGCCTATCTGAGAGTGAATCGGACGGACCGAGTGACCCTATCTAGGGCGATTTTTAAAAGAGAATGTTACGAGTTGCCGTGTTGGAAATGTATCCACTACTTAAATCAGAGAGTTATCTGCGCTAATCAGAGGAACACGCGAAGGAAGGGAGCTCACCAAAACGTAGGCCCCAGAAAAGAGGCTTCGCCGCTTGTGTTGCATAGTTTTCTGGCCAAGCATCCAATTCTTAATCCACATAAATGTTATTAATACTAGAAGTAAACAGACAGGTTTTGTTGCGTGTTGGCCGACTTCACGCTTTCCAGAACAAAGGGGAGTAGAGGCACCTAGTGAGATGCGAATCCAGTAGCCTCGAAACTGGAGCCTTTTTTAAACTAATTGTTTTTATGTATTGTTTCTTAGTAATAATTTGTGCAGCTTTTTTATATCTTATCTATTAGTAAGGGGTTAGTTAAAAGCAAATTTCCTTACCATGTTGGTACCAAACAGTAGTTAGCACGGTCAAGTATATTGTTGACAAAGAATACATGGGCCCAGAACTTAGTTTGGCAAGTTTCACTCTCTATACCAATAGTTGTAGGAACTAGAGGGCCATCTCGCATGTGAGGCCACCAAGTCGCTCCGAAACCAATCAACAACAGATTTACTGGTACAATCCTGAAAATGTTAAAGTGAAATGGATTTTGAGATGTTTCGCAAACCTGTACCGGTTTTGCGTTATCCTTGGCACGGTATACGGCAAGATATATACCTACCTAAGTCCGATACTGTATATCTATGAGCAATATGAGCATGTACGAGTATGACAATCGCTCAAAGAGACAAAATTTTAGGTCGAAATCGTGGTTGTTTCGCTGTTTCTTTATGACATTGATTTAGTTAGTAATATTACGCTTGGCTTCATTAGATCGTATTAATATATTGTATAGATTCTTAGAAGATTTCTTGTGTGAAAAAGACAGATATTATTAAATATTTATAATCTCTTTAAAAAAACTGTTTCAACACATCGTAAGAGGGTGGGATGGACTGTGAGAGTTTAAGGCATTGTTACCCTGAAGGTGACTCTCTTTTTAACCGACGAAAGAACATGCGCTAATGAAGACATCTTTAGCAATGTTCTTGTATAATTCGGAAATGTATGCATTGGTGATATATCACTTAACAAGTGTTTTCCAGTTGGTTTTCAAAAAGTAGTTTGTACCGCGAGAATCCCTTAATAAAACTTACGCTACGTCACCGAACAGAGACCTATGTAGAAATAAGATAGAATAAGTAGAGCGCCTACAGAGTAAACAAAGTATATTTTCCTTTAAACAAAATTGCGCAATTTAGCAACAGCATATTAATTTGTATGGCACCTCTGGAATGGAATATGGAAATTATAACCTTTTTCCATTATACATATTGAGAGGCTCCAACATAGATGAATTTAAAACCCTATTGAAGTAATTTCTTGTTAATAGGGCACACTACAGTGTAAAAGAATATCTCGAAGACAAATTTAATATGAAATCCAATAGTTGGCTGTTACATGACTCATAACTGATTTGACTTGTATATTATAGAAAATGAAAATTAATTGATATTTATATTATTTTTGATTTTAGCATGTTTAAATAATTTAATATTTATGAAAGTAATAAAATGTAATGAATATTGCTTGCCAAATGGCGGAATATAGCTGCACTAAATATTTGTTATATAACTGATAAAACTATGTAAACCCCAATTGTATCAACCTATATTCACAATAAATTACTTGAAATTGAATAGCTTGTTTCCTTTCACGTGCCAAAAATATACATTGTAGTTGATCTTGACCGCGGCACGTGAAGTTTCTAACATTGGTGCCGATTCTATTGTACACTCGACTAAACTAAAACCTGACTTAATTTCTTCATATGAAATCAACCTTGTGTTATTTGTAATAAGGTCTATTTGTTACTGGCATCTATTTTTCAGCGCCACTAAATTTCATTAAAACCTGTCAACGTGTACTCAACTTTATTTCCACGCAGCGAGAGTCTCTATTTATTCAAACGCTGTATAATTGCCGTATAAAAACTTGTTCAAAACGAACTAAGATGACGTTATTTTAATCGACACCTACGAAGACGCTTACTAAAAACACAGAGCAAAAGAGATGGCATTCAACGGATAGCGGCTCTCGCTACGTGGTATTAGAGTTTATTTAAGCGTATCAGACTTTAGCTGACAAATAAATTGCTTATTTCGATAGCGACATATGTTACCTACTTGTTTCAATTTAAAATAAGACCTTGTTTTGAGGTCTACAAGGTTTACATCTTATATGAAGAAAATTTAGTGAATTTTAATTTAGCGAGTGAAGTAACAGAATTGGGACCATTAACAACGTATAACGTAACAAGTTTTAACAACACAGTGAGCCCGGACACATAGGGTCGGCAATTTCAACTTTTGAACAAAACTTGAGCGATGGACAATGCTATGCGTTCATTAAAAGGAAGCCTCATGTAAAGTTAGGTACTTTACATGAGGCTTCCTTACATGAGGCTCGACAGCTCTACGCATAGTGTC
The DNA here is from genome assembly GCA_949752705.1 of Callimorpha dominula. Lineage (NCBI taxonomy): Eukaryota > Metazoa > Arthropoda > Insecta > Lepidoptera > Erebidae > Callimorpha > Callimorpha dominula. The sequence continues at coordinate 7,727,738 of OX457009.1, read as the reverse complement.
GGTGGGAGTGAAAAAAACTTCTGTTTTATTTCATCATTTTGATTGAACAGCGGACAATAATTACGAAAATAGTAATTTGAGATTTTCAAACTCCTTACAGTTACTACAGTGAGGCAAAATTTAGAAGACGCTATAGATTTGCAACGAATACTGTAATCTTTGTAGTTGTATCGTTTATCAATTTAAATGTAATAAAATTAATTAAAAGGGACTTTTTAATGCCGGCTATTTGTCAATTAGGTAATTGTGGAATAAAGACTAAGATTTTATTTTTTATTTTTGTAAATAATGAAGGCCTTTTCAATATTCTAAAATATTCTTACCTCTTTCTATAAATATTTTCTCCCTCTGCATCCTTATAGAATGTTCAAACTACACATTTTTTTTTTCTAGCACACAAAAATCACCACGCTATTATAGAACGAAAGCCCACGACCATGACCATGTCCATCAGACAGATGCAACTAAACAGTTCGGTCAGATCAGGTCTACTAGGTACTTTCAGAATTTCTTCTTTCAGGTATTTTTAGAATCAGAATATATTTTAATTATACCGTTTTGACCGTAAACCGATAAGGCAAAAAATTTTGGCCGTGGGCTCTCGTACTATATGTTGTATTTATGTCATACACACAAACATCTGTCAGTTAACTATCGGAGAGGCCTTAGCAACGGAAATGGATCAATCACAGATCAGTATTCGACGCCGTGCGTTCGCTTAGTAAAGGGTGACTTGAGTACCTATCGTTTGTGAATGACTAGGCTAGGTTACAACGAACGCTATGAGAAGTTCCTTATTTAGCTTAGCGTTGCTTCCATGCTCCCCAAAGTATTGTTTGTGAATACGGGTGTTAGACGCTGTCACTGGGCGAGCATAGCCACCGCAATTTCTATGACATCATTGTTCAATATACTCGTATTGAGAGCGCCAAATTCACGCACACGATTTCTCACGACTCTCAATCATTTAAGTTGCTTTATTTTTTTCTCTGTATTGTGTTATTTTGTGTTGTGTTATAGGTATCGTGTTTTTATTGTGAAGAAATATACTCCATTTATGTATGAAGATTGTTTAATGAAGAAAGATAGGCAAGCTGGTGAAACACGGAGCTATTCTCAAACAGGACCGCGAACGTCTTCGAACCATATATGGTTCGAAGACGTTCGCGGTCCTGTTTGAGAATAGCTATTTTTATAAACTGTATACAGTTTGCACTACTCTCTCTAGTCTACTCGTCTGCTCTACTAGTAAACTGCACTTTTCAGTGCAACGAGACAATAAAGCGACCAGTCCTTCTCTACTTGAACTGGTCAACAACAGACTCTTCCGGTTGAGTTGGATTGGGACGGTCCCAAACATTGAAGAAACGGATTCCACACAAAAACAAACGTATAAATACGCCCTAAGAGAACAGGAAAGGTGAAATGCTTGGATATCTAACATACCTTACAATCCGTTTAATAATACATAGGGGCAGCATAGATACGTTGAGACGCCGCTTTTGAGAGAATATGAGAAGATTGTAGCAGGTCAGGAAACAGGATATCATCACAAGAGCTTGAACGACCGAGGTGCCATCAGACAGGAACATGCCGTCCGTCCGTTGAGATTGCTAGACAACATGGTTTGGGCTCTCACTGGAGTTTCAGATGTATACTACAGAACGCCTGGTAGTCTAATTTCGACCACAATTGATTAAATTTAGAATTTTTGTTTTATTTAATTTACCCATTTGGCCATTTGTAGTATATGTTATAACCAGAGGTGCAACAACGGGGGGTGTCCAGGGTGTCCGGAAACCCCCTGAAAACCTGTGGAAACCCCTTTCGAGGGTGTCCAAATATCCCCACATAACCCAGAAGATGATGCGCCGAGGAGTCTGCGGAAAATTTTAATAAAAATGTTGATCAAAATAAATTGTAATTAAAATGTTGTGCGCCGTAAAAAGAATGTTTATCGTAATATTTGAAATACGTCAATAAAGTTTGTGTTTTGAAGACCTTTTTTTTTTGTCCTCATAAAAAATATTTTGGACACCCCCTACTTTTTGAGGGTTGTTGCGCTTCTGGTTATAACTTATACTGTAAATAATAGCTTGATAAAAGAATCAATCTATTTTTTGTCAGTATAAGTTGATCTACCATTGTATAGAATTTCCGTACAATGACATGTCACGTACACATATTGTTTAAAAGTATTAGCTTTCTGCACTTCTTCCACATATAAACTTTATTTGAGTATTCCAAATTTTAAAGGGACACACTAGAAAGAAATATCTTCACGTTCGTATAAAGCTAATACTTACCTTGTCATTTAAATGTACATTTTGAATATTAACAATATATACCAATACTATACAAATTACTTAAGTCCTTGATGTGGTGATTATATTAATTTAATGTATTATTTATGTATCTACACCGGTAGTGTTGCAAGTTACAGTAGAAGAAAAGTAGGCGAAGTTACTCCGACACAATGGTGTCCACAGCGATCTTATAGCGATTATATGTAACTATGTCGGCTAGAATATCTTTGCGTGTAAACTTTCATAGTGCGATACAGGTTCGGCTTTTCTTGCCGAAATGGCTGCGATATATCCGATGTATATAGGCGAAATCGCCTAATATTATCTTGAGCTTGAACTAATGAGATAGGTAATTAACCGATTTCCTACTTAGAAATTAATGGCTGAGAAAGCCTTTCCCGTCTTTGTCATTAAACTAAAGAAGTTATCGACCCAAAACCTAATTTGTACAAGTTTAGGTATCATTATTTGATACGATCCAGTTTTAGGTTTACTGTGGAAATGGTTGGAAGATTGTGGTCTAAAAATGAACATTATTTAATATTAGGAAATCAGTTTTAAAGTTAATATTTCTTATATCTTACAACTTTCGTATAACTTACAACGAATTTTCAAATCGATCGTCCTCTTAAGGTAAGCATGCAGTATTATGAGGCAAATACTTAGCTGACTGACTGACCTTTTCTAGTTCTTCGGAATTGATTGTATAGAAACTAAAATGTAAGACGTTACTGTGAGCAAACATCGTTATAAGCATGGCGATCACTCTGAAAAAAAAAAAACTGGGTCTTACCTATTACTTTTTAGAGGCAGAAGGCTTAATATAACGAGCCTCTATATAACGAATTTCTCGATTAAATGATTTTTTTTAAATCCCCTAGACACGTCCATAAGAGCTAATGCAAAATTACGAATATATATTTACCAAAAAACCTTTTTATAACGAATTTTTAATCATTGCAGAACATAGATAAAAATTGATTGACCTCTATTTAACTCCCATTTAATTGTACAATACTAATTCATGTTTCGACAGGTTCAGTTAAATTCTTCGAGTTTGTTGCTTCTTTTTGTTTGATTTGATGGTCAGTAAAGTAAAGACAGCTGTTTGTAATTGTTGTTAGTTTTAAAGTTGCAATGGCTGAGAAACGAAAAAGGTGTTCCTTAAGTTCCGTTATATCGAGGTTGCACTCTATACCTACCTAATTATAAAATATTTTTTTCTTCTCCTGAAAAAAAAACCCAAAAAAACTAGATTTTGATTTTAGTTTAGTTTAATGAGATTCCTAGTAACCAGTGCTGTGCAACGGCAATATAAAATAATTTGATGTAATACCTGACTCCGTTGAAAGGCGTAAGGGCAGTAAGTCGAGGATCTTCGCCTTCATAGATAACTGTCAATCTTCTCCAATTTGATGGTATTGAAAATGCCGTTATAAGCTTGTTACCTGTATCAAACAGTCGCTGGTCGATGAGTAATTTGAAATTTTGTAATTAAAAACAATTGTATGGCAACTCCCGTACCACGGCAACGTTCCTTTGTCGTTGGACTATACAAACATAGACAATTACATTTGAATCAACTTAAATCTAAGAGCATAAATACACTGAAATACTAAACGTAGTCTAAAAGTACTTTTAACAGATAACAGAATGTCCGTATTACCTTAAGTATTTCTAAGAAGGTTTATTTATATGCAGTAATAGCCCAGTCAAGGAACTAAAATACCTAAATTCTGGATTACCACGCAATTTCATTTTTGGATACATAGTAAAAAAATACGCTGATTACAAATTTCGATACCCGCAGTCTGGACAAGTGGGGCGTCATTTTTTTTTTAACAATTTAATGGAAAAAAATATTAATATAAATTCGTGTGATATCTCGTTTCCATGTATATTATTATAGTATTATCCATGTACCTCAATTTACCCTCACGATAGAGGTCGCAATTATGCACCGATTGCTTTCAAACTTGGACGACAAATCAACAGGGCAAAAATGAAGGTTAAGTTCGTGAATGTGGGATATTCTCCCAAAAGGGGGGACTGGGGGCAGAAAAATCTGTTTTTTCAGCGTTTTCTTTTTTCCTATGGAAAATTTTTGGACCGTTTATCATTAATAGCATGCCCATAGTAAATACGAACATTTTTTAATATGAACCCTAAATGATTTCATCCTCAACTTGGGGAGGGGAGGGGGGAGAACCAAAATTTGTTGGAAAAAAGTTCATAGCTCCGAAACTGTACCTAAACCTTTTTACAATCGGTAATATTTTTAAATAAAAACAATTTTTTTATTTTACTCTACAATGTAGTCATTTAAAGTTTTTAATGCTTCTTATATTTTTGGAGATAAAAATTTAAAAAACACGAAATCCACCTCTGGCCCGGGCCCGGTTTTTTTTACTATTTATCCAAACATAAATATGCGTGTAATCGAAATGTCCATTTTTGATCATAAAACAGCTAGGTTGACTGGGCTATAAAAGTATCTTAAATAGATACAGGATATAGGTCTAATGATACATTTTAAGTGGTTACGTTAATTCCTTCTAACACTTTTTGTTTGTCATTTACTGTCATCGTCTCAAACTCTCAACATTATTTTCCTGTATTGTGCTCGATTTTCAACTGGACAGTTTTGGAACTGTATAATATCCTACTTCCTACTAATATTATAAACGTGAAAGTTTGTGGGGATGTGTGGATGTGCAGTGTATGTAGGGTAGAACTAAATAATAGTTATATGCTCTACCTCGTGCTTACTCTTGAGATCACAGGTTAGTCAGTATTGCATGAGCCACAGGCGAGTGCAGACTTGTAAGCTCTATAGTGAGTTGGCGAGCCAGTGAAATCGACATATGCACGCGGGGTATAGTGTATAAAGGGATACATTATATCTATGAATGTTTGTTGTTCTTACATGTAAAAATTACAGAACCGATTGTGATGAACGTTGGTATGTAGATAGCTGGATACCTGGATTAACCCATAGGCTACCTTTTATCTCGATATTCCGTAGTAGGTAGTACTGTATAATATAAGAAAAAATCTAGGTACTCACTATTAGAGGTATCTTTGGTCCACAAATCATATATAGTTCCAATTACATTTATAGCAATGATAGCATAACAGCATTGTAAAAATGTATTCTGTGCTGGTGTTGTAGGTTTTACAGCGGGCCTGTCAGAGTGAGTATGACAGTAGTGGAGCGAGTTGATTGAAGCGCGAAGCGAACGACTTCGAGCATATTTATTCACGCAGCGTTCAAAGTGCTCCGAAGCCTTTTCAGTAACATAATTTGGACAACGGTTGCTGACGCAGTAACCACGATGAATGCGTGTGCGATTGAAATGCCGGTAAGATTCATCCGAGTACTCCTGGGTAATAGAACAAAGAGTTTTGTGAGAGTATGGTGCGATTTATCGGTCACTTATAAGTCGCACTGATCAGTGATCGATTACTATGACAATATACATTTCCTAAGCCACCATTTGAATACGTCTTTCTTTCTCTCTTTATTTAAAAAGCAATGTTATTACGCGTTTATTAGAGTAAGTAGGTACTTAATTTTAACATTTTCGACCCTGTTGAACGTTATCAGGCCGGATGTCTACCAAGTTACAGGCCAACATAAGTGTTCAACCAGAAGCTATGAAAGTTTTACATGAATTAGGAAATCCTAGATTTATTACTACTGACTGATGATAAAGGAAATGCTAAGTAACATACCTTCAAAAGATCGTAACCAGGATTAGGCTGAACATCCGGCAACAAGTTGAAGGTCCCGAGGCAATAAAGTCCGTCCCTCTTCGCTAAACATCGCTCATAGTCGTCGAGATGAAATAACTTTGGAAAACTGGCGAACTCCTCATCTATAAAGGCGTTCAGGTTATCAGTTGCTTTTTACTGTGACCTGCACGATAGCTGTTGAAGGGGTATATATGAAGGTGTGGACAGAGAGAACAGGCCTCCTTTTTATTTTGTCCCGGAATACCTCACGAGATGTTTCTGTGATCATTAGACCTTTCGACCGACTTGCCCACTTATATTTTTCTTTTATACCTATACACTTAATTTGTTATTCGTTAGATACTTAAGAATTTGCCCAATTTTTTCCTCAATTATTTACTTTATACCATCAATTTCTTTCACACAATAAACAACCCTTTTGGAGTTTTTTGATGTATTCCCTCCCACTCAAAGAAGTATCTATCATTCTTTGAATGCCATTTCCATGACTTTGAGGATTTAAACCTATTTAAACCATGGCATCTCTTTTCATTTGTCAATAATCTTGCCTGGATAAAACTGCTCATCATATGGAACCACCACAAATGTCAGGTATATAAAACAAATGTAGGACTTTGTATGATTTGTCGAACTGTGGTAAACATAGAGCACATTGATAGTTCTGCGCTCCATAAACGTTTGAATTTCGAATGTTATATTTTTTAAACATAAGAAACTCAATCATTGATTAAAAAAATATTGGTGGGAAATCGCGTGTCAATTGTTTTTATCACAAGTCGAAGTTTGTCGTCCGTAGCAAAAATGGAATAAACGAATTAAAAAAAGTATTAAAAAAAGATTTTAAAAGTTCAATGACTCCGCAAGCCTGCACTGCTCGTTTTCAAAATGCTTTTGGGAGGAACGCACCACATTTGAGCACAAGGCGTAAGGCGTGTTTCTCTCCATGATGAAATTCGTGAAGGTCGGCCCTCAACTGCGCGACCACTGAGGAAAATGTGGCTACTGTCAAGCAAGTAATTGAAGAAAACCGGCGTATCACCTATGTGGAGATTCGAGGACATTTGGGGATTGGTATCAGACAGATTCAAAAAATCTGACATCAACATTTAAAAGTTAGAAAACTTTGTTTGCCGCTGGATTCCTCATGAACTATCCCTAGAACAAAAAACGGACTCGTGTTGATTGGTGTATAAAAATGTTGTTAAAGTACGTTCAATTGCTGTGTATGACATTGTGACAGGAGATGAAACATGGATATATTGTTACATGCCGGAAAGAAAGCAACAGTCTTCTGTATGGGGTTCGAATGTCTCGAAGCCGAGAAACGTAGGCAAAAAAAAAATTGCGCGTTTTTTTTTCTTCCGGACGGGTCTTGTCTGCACGATCCCACTTGAAGAACAAAAGACAGTGTGGTACACCACCGTTTGTTTGCCCAGTGTCTTTGAAAAAGTTAGGGAAAAACGACCAAGAAGTCGCATCCTATTGCACCATGACAATGCTTAAGCGCACACCGCGTACAAGACAGTCATTTTTGGTTTCTGAAAAGGTAGAGCTAGTGACCCATCCCGCACATAGTCCAGACCTGGCACCATGCGGTTTTTTATTTCCCAAAAATAAAGATTTGATTTACATTCACGGGGCCGGAAGAGGCCGTGATAGCTTTCAACCAGCACGTGAGAAACATGCCCTTAGATCAATGGTCCTCATGTTTTCAAAAATGAAACGAATGAAAAAGTGTTTAAAATGTAATGGAGAATACTTCGAAAACCAGTAAATGTATTACTTTACATGTAAAGTGTTTTATTAATGAGTTACGCAAAACTTTCAGTGTACCCCACGTACCACCGCAAACCGCGCCGCCCTCCGCACTGGACGTCGCACCGGCCGAGGCTAAGGCCAGGCCTTTTAGACATATTGAAGTAGAATTTCGATACACGCCACCAGGGACGGGACCCAGCCATGCATAGGATTTTGTCATAATTCATAAAGGGTTGCAACCGTGACACGGCACAGTCCTATCTGGAGAAAGACTTGATAATGGTTCCTTATTTAGAGTATGAACGTAAAGCATGTCGGTTTCGTGATTACCAACTATTTTAATATTTTACTAGTATCTTAGTAGTTTGTTTAAATTAAATCGAGAGATAGTTGTAACAAAGAACTAAAAAACAAGTTAGTACTACATAATTAATTCAATTAAAATTAAAGTTAACAAGCAATTTTTTTGCTGTTGGTTAGTAACTGTGGGGAGTTACTACAAGACGGCCCTATTATCCTACAAATTAGGTACTTGAATCATGAGAACAAGTTTCATGAGAACATTTTAATCGTTAGGTACATTTTCAAAGAAAGAATCGGAATGGATTGCTAATTGCTTGATATTTTTTTATACTTAGTAGATATTATAAAAATATGAGAAGGGGCCATACCTGATATCTCCATTTTTAGATAAACTAAAATAAAACTTTAGTGGCGTCTGTATTGTAGTACTAAGTATGTATTTCGGATTAGTCCACAAATACGGTGTCATCGGTGAGGCGCAATGATCTGCTCATACGAGTATATATTATCCTGAGCTCTAGCATAGAATAAATAATGTTCTAGTAACTATGGGAATAGTTATAAGAGAAACGTAAAGTATGATCCACACCGCGACTGTGATAAGGATAACACCCCCGTGTGTCTCCACCACAGAACTGAGAATAAGTTTCTCAGTTCTGTGGTTTCAGGGCTTCTCTTTTATTAAGGTAGAAATGACGAAACAGACTCGATGATCCAAGCCTACAAAAACTCAAACTGTGCAAGTGGTCTTTATAATAAAAAAACTATATCAGTTTTAAGATACCAGTCACGACACCCTAGTCGATTAGACAAGTCGGCAAATCATAGCAATCGACCACATCTAGGTAGCTCCACTACTTCAACCGGTCCATCACCGCAGTCACCGGAGTCAAAGCAATTGAATGCTGTGCTGCTGGTGAACTTGCTTATGAGTTGCCTACATTAAACGAATATTGCCAAAATCTTTAGAATGAAATCTTTGTATACAAGATAGTGTCATCTTGTGCTAATTAACTTTTAAAAAAAGTGTCACCGAGTCCATGAGCTAAAATCTTATAAATTGTAATATTCATCCCTTAATGTTCCACCATGTTTGAAGGTGAAATATTTTTTAACGTGAAACGTCTTTAAAATCACACTGAAAGGCAATGCGTAGAATGACCGAAACTCGCGCTCTTGCTTGCTTGCTTTTATTCAGTGTATCGTAAATTCGTAACTCACGACTTACACTGTATGATAGCGCCGTAATTCTCGCCAGTATTTATAGAGTTATAATGAACAATCGATTAAAATAAAAAAGAAAGTGTAGGTAATTTGGACAATATTTATAATTTAAAATGACCAGGCAGAGAAAAAGAAAAGAAATTGAACATGTCGGCTTCAGCCCGTGCAAGAGCCAGTAAGAAATTTAAATCACGGCTATCGTCGGAAAGAGGGTCTGCCGCCAAGCAATCGTTGTCGAAAATTAATCGAAATAAGTAACATGTACTATCTCTATAAGTAACATGTATTACTTAGTATTGTATTAAAATATTTAGAACGAAGTCAATCTTGTTTTCATTTCAATCTCTAACACTAAAAGCGACTCGCCGTCACTGTGTTTCACGTTATAACCAACGAAATGAGACTAACCTCGAGGACAACCAATTCAATTACAAAAAGAAATATTTTTTTGAAGTCGGTTAAAAATATAACTTCAACAGTAATGAACCTGAAATTCCTTCTGTCTCGTGTTTGTATAATACAAAACCTTATATTAGAAAACTATTTTAGAAAAAAATAAATATAAGTACTTATTTGATTTTGGGGATTAGAATACTGGTTTCAGTGGATACCAAATGGTTTAAAATACCTAAATAACTTTGTAACCGATCGGCGTAAGTGCCCTCTGCTTTAGAAACTTACATTACTGATATATACAACGTTTCTTATCACCTAAAGAGGGGTAATCGATATTGATGAGTGATATCGTTGATTTAATTATCAAATTAGATAGTTACCTATGGGAGTTCCAATAGGCTAAATTTCACTACAACGAGAGAAATATAGATAATATAGACAGGTAATATGTAAATTAATAGCTGAATAGCAATGTTCACATTAAGATAAGTGTAAAAAAAGACCGAAAACTTTTTAATTTTTTTTTTAGTTTTGCTCAAGTCTAGTAGGTACATCATTTTATTCAATAATTTTTTTACCATAAAAATTACACTTCACTGAAATTGTGTGTATTATATACTTAAACCTTCCTAAAATATGAATAATACATTAGTGAAATAATTATGAAAATTGGTCCATTACTTTTTAAGAAAATCGCTGATATACAAGCATACAGATCGAGTACAGAACTTCTTTTTCAAATCGTTTAAAAATACGGACACAATTTGTTCAGAGTCACGAATGTCGATAGTAAAATTAGGCCTCTGTATTTTACTTTATATACTTAAGGCCCTACTTTGCCTATGACCTATATTCCAAACAAGAAATGTATAGTTACAAAGAACCTACTTATTTAAGTAATAAGAAACTACCACCTACCTGTGTATTCTTTAGCTTTTGCTGGAACAGCTATAAGTAACAACCAAAATAAACCATTCATGATTAACACAAACACAAAATAGAAGGCGTGCCTAAGGTGTAGTACCTATTATAATATAATTCTTTCTGTGGGAATGTGAACAAACAAACGCACCACGATGCTTTTAAATGAATAATGTATTAAGATACGCGTTTAATTAAAAACTGTAGATCGGGGATGTTAAGGAGCTCCACAACCGTAACCGAAACTATCGGATATCCAAAATAAAAATCTATCCGAAACCTTAACCGAATCTAATATAAGTTTCGGATAATTTCGGATAGAGTTTAAATAATAGTGAAACATGGGTTGAATATGTTGTATAATTTTGTCTTGGTTTATTATAACTTTATTTATGCGTTAAGTAGATTACAGCTATAGTAATCACTAATAGGTTTATATTTTTTTCTTAACTTCAAAACTGAGGAGGTTCTGAATTTGTCGGCATCTTTTTTTAAGTGTGTCACCTGCTTGCTCAAAGACGGTTAGACCGATTTGGGTTATTGTTAAACGGTTAAGGGGTTTTCCCCTGCTAGAAACGTGTTTTTATGCTTTTTTGAGCGATCTTAATAGTGATTTTGTATTGCTATAAATGTTGTGATGTACGATGGTGCGGAACAGTTCAGGTACGTTTTTCGTCATATGTGCCCAAAGCTATTTTTTTTCCATTAAATTATTTAATTACTAGATGAAAACCCGGCTTCGCTCGGCTGAAATGTGACTCATACTACACAATCTTTTACAAAATGTAGGTAGATAAGAGTGTGAATCGGCCTTAACAAACTCAAGATATACGTGTGAATCGGCCTTAACGAACTCAAGATGGCATCCGAGTGGTCAATATGGCGACTGCCATTTGCACCATTACAATTTAACAAAATACTCGACAATCCGAATTTTGCGGATATATGTTGTCGACTCGAAATCATAATTTTTTTATGTTTTATTATTCAGGTAAGGTTTTAATGGAGTCTACCGTACCCCTTGACCGAATTATTAATATATTAAAATAGATTAATTACCTACAAAAGAGACCTGTTCAAATCAAAGTAGCTAAGTGCTTTTGTTTGACAGCAATTGAAGGTCAAAGTTAAAAAATCCGACCAGTGCGAGTTGAACTCGCGCACCGAGGGTTCCGTAAAATTTTTATTATATGATGTAACTAAAAATTTACGGTTTTCGCAATTTTTCCTTTATTTGTGCTGTAAAACGTTGCTTTGTACCAAATTTCAAGATTCTGAGTACCCTGTAGATTTTGATTCCCTTACGAGTGTCCAAAATTTGCGGAACTTTGCGGCATAAACGGCTGTATCTTTTGATTACGTTGGCTTAGAAGTTTGATTTTTTCACAGCTCTAAGGGACAGTAGACCTGAGTATTTGATATGATATAATTTCAGCTTGATACCTCCACGCGTTCCTGAGAAAAAGGGTCTTGACAGACAGACAGACCTTCAGACGGACGGACAACACAGTGATCCTATAAGAGTTCCGTTTTTTCCTTTTGAGGTACGGAACCCTAAAAACAGCGTGTTTTTCAAAATTTCATAACTTTGAAAGGAACATATTATGTAGAAATCTGAAACTTTCTGAAATTGTAGCTTGTCAGGATATTAAAAAGTTCTATAAATTTCAGCGAGATTGGTTTTAAACTTTTTAAATTATAAACTATAATGTTTTTTAGCCTTAATTGCAAAATGCGCCATTTTTTTTCTAAGTTACTAAAACTAATAGGACTAGCTTAGAAAATTCAAAAAACAACTTAAGTTTATAAGTCCGTTGGAATTATTAAGAAATTTAGATTAGGAATAACCGATTTATATATCTTTTTATTTTTATTTTAATACCCGCTTTTAATGTCTAATATTTTACTAAGATATAGAAGAAGAATAGGTACCTACCTACTTTTAATAAGATATTAAACAGCGGCTATTTAACCTAAGTACAGCAATTTGGTATATTTTTACATACAATTATATGCAGTTATGTAAAAATATACACGGGTACATTGTATGTAAATACCTAGTACGTAAGTACATAGGCCAGTGATCGTCTGGTGGTCGAATTTCAACCGTCTTGAATGTCTTGTTTTTATTTTAATGACCCATACCTATAGACTTTTGTGCTATGACAGGTTAAATACTGGGTCAAAGTGACACCGTACCGAATCCTGAAAGTATTGTATTCCGACCATCAATCTGAGTGGAAAATCATTGGAACATTCAGTCGGAATTTTTTTTTTTTTGCCAAAAACAGCAATGTAATCAATTAAACAACATTTACGCAATCAGCTGCTTCAATGCGCATATATAATGTGTCAACTATGTTGTTGTTCTTAAACTTTTCTTTGCCAATTAACTGTTTTGTATCTCTTGAGCTCTAGAAGTTCTTTTGATACTTTGTTATCATACGCATTTATTAAGGCTTTCGAGTGTTTTAGACCAGTCGTTGTCTTCCATCTCTTAATTGCCATTGATATGTATTGGGCGTTTATGATTGAATAAGCTCGCCGCAGAATGGTTCCGATCCATGCTGTTGGTTGTCTGCACCAGCTCTGGCGAGTTCATCGGCTTTTTCATTGCCACCTAACTTAGACTCTCTAGCTCTTTCAGGAGTTGCATCTGGCCTACCTTAAGAGCTCGGTAGTAATTCCGTCATCCCCAGGAGATCCGTTTATTTAGCTGCTCGAGAGCCATCTCTATCTTGCTGTGGACAATTTCAGGTATGTCCTCCCTCTAATGGCGCTCTGTGATCATCATCACTGGGTCTCATTGGTTCTATTATCCGTGATGCGTACAGCTATAAAACTTCTCCATCTCATTGAGAATCTGGCACTTTGAATTGACTGCCGTTCTCAGTTTTGAGTTTCGTCAGATGGGGAGGCCAAGTGCTGAACGAACACTTAACCCCATGTTCCATTCAATTGCATTCTCTATTGGGTGAATGTTGAAGCTTGGGAGATCGCGTCATAACAGTTTTTAGGTTCTCCTATCTGACCAGACGGCTGAGTGGCTGACAGCTCGCCCATTTTACTCATAAGGTCGAGAGTCTTGGGAGAGAGTTTGGACTGTTGCTGTTTGCGTTTCCCGGGGAACAGCTTTCGAGACTTAAACTTTTAATTATCTGGTAACAATCCGCCTGATGATGACGATGAAATTAAATTAGATTAAATTATGAAAGTTCTTGGCTTAAGGGAGATTTTTAGATAACTTTTCAATTGTGTTTTAAATTACAAAATCTTCTCTCACCCGAACTGTGTTAGCCCGACACACTAGTGAAGGGTCGTGTCACTCGTTCCCGCCCGCACAATTTTCGAATTACGAAAAGTGTAGAAACATTTATATAGGTGGTGAAATATTTTACATGTTGAATTGTTTGTGTACCTATTGACATTTAGGTAGTTAGGTATATTAGGTAAATATGAATCTTTTTAATTTTTGTAAGACAAAAAACATATTTTCCCAAATTCGGCGCCCCTAAAATCTGCCGCTCTAGGCTTCAGCCTACTCAGCCTATTGGCCATTTTTTCAGGAACGTGTGTAGGTATTGTGTTGAAATTAACATCAAATATTTATGAAAAAATCAAGCTGCTAGTCATATGCAATCAAAAGATTTGGCCATATAAGCATATATTTAACATTTTACAGGTAAATCAAACCTATTGGGTACTTCCCATTGACGTAAAATCAAGAAATTTATTCAGAAGCAAGGTGTCACTTGAAAAATATAATAATGCGTAAGAAATGCAACACAAACTGACGAGGTCGGGGGCCCTGATAAAAAAAAAACGGTACTTACTGCGTATTATTATAATATAGTTCCATATATATAAGGTGTGCAATAAAGCATATTCTACTCTATTTTATAGATAATGAGTTTTAGTGTGATTTTTCTTCACCACCAAACTCATCTGGGGGTAACTTAGAACTGATAGAATCGGGATCAACAGAGATTCTAACAATATTAGCTTTTTACAACCAACATAAGCAGTTTTCATTATAAATTAAGCTACCGTAAGATAAAAATAGGGAATATGCATGTTGTTTAAATTTACTTGATAAATTTTCCCTTGAATCTTTATTGTCCAGATATTATGCCTAAACAATTATTTTCTTATTTAGTTCGTGTTTAATTGCAAAAAATATTAGTTAAAATATGCAAAATAAGGGCACGGCATTCAACTTTGCAAAACGCTTCACCATTGGTCGAAACAAAACATGACGTGACATTCCACGTTTTGTCATTTATCGGCGCCTATATTCGTAGTGTTACGGAGAAAGATAGGTGTTTCTGTGGTTTTTACTCTTAGCTAGTGCAATTTAAGCATTCTAGTGATATTAGAAATCATCTAGGACAATGACTGAATGTAGTTTTGTCAAAGCACAATCGGACAATCTACCGAAAATAGGTGCGGTGCATTCATGATGAGTATGATGACTATATATTTTGCATCAAATGCAGATTTTACGTCCGCTGAGGTTAAAGGAGTGAAAGCCGCAAGGTAATTATTATAATACTTGTTATAGTTAGTAATATTCATGAAGTTTTATTGGACTTTTGTTACCTTTTTTTTTTTTTTTTGTGCGTGTGGAAACCCCCTCGGGCCGTCACCCCACCGGGGTTTTCGGTGGGGCGGTGTGTCGGAATCGAACCGACTAAAACCACACGGTGTGCCGTACTGCGCCTTAAGTAGGAGGGATCCGGGAACAGCTTTCATTAAGATATCCGGACCCCCCCTAGCGCCTACCCGCAAAAGCGCGGGCACCACCTTCGGGTAAAAAACCTCTCAATTAGGCGACGTCCAGGCACACGTGGACGCCGCCTCCTCACGGGAGGCCACTATAGCGGGTAGAGGGGAAAACCCGTCCCGTCCACCCGCAGCCACCCTCAGGGCGGCATGAGGCGCTGGTAAGCGCGCCTCCGCCGCCCAGTTCGCCGGCGGCGAATTAGGTCCGAGTGGAGGTCGTCCTCCCGGACCCTTTCCGCCGCCTCCTTCTGCGAGATGACTTCCTCACAGAAGGTTGCGACCGCGGTAAAATTCCTGTCGCCACCGACCTAATATAGATAGATAATGTGGGTACACATTATATGTCCATATAACCTTCATAATCATTTGCCACAATGTGTTCCAAAGCTAGACTTACCATTATTCCTCAGGAAATTTAAAATTTGAGTAATGTATTCGTTACGTTTATAAATTTCGAAACATAAAAATGTATGAACTTACTATTATAAACTTACTTACGTTTTTTACTCTTTCACGCAAAAACCACTGAAGGAATTTTGATGAAACCTTACAGTAATATAATTTATAAATGTGTAAATTGGGCGAACCATAGCGGTTTAGAGTGAAGTAAGTCGGAAAAAATCCCGGCCATCAGAGAACTATCCTGGCGTTTACTGCACAAACATTTAGAATTACAAGAAGATAATGTATTATTTCACATAAAAATTGTACGTTCACTTCAATGGGGGTGAAATAGGGGAAGATCGGCATCGTCACTACATATTATAAAACAAAGTCCCCTGCTGCGTCTGTCTGTCTGTCTGTTCGCGATAAACTAAATAACTACCGAACGGATTTTCATACGGTTTTCACCAATAAGAAGGAGTCATTCATAAGGAAGGTTTAGGTTTATAATTTATTAAGGTTTTGCATAAAATGGCTGAAATATGACGATGATTTCTGAAGATGTCGGAAAAATCAATATATGCTTTGATACCCGTGCGAAGCCGGTGCGGGTTGCTAGTATAATACATTAAACGTCTTCTATTTGAATTGTGTATGTATTTTCGTAATTGTATATTTACAATCGCGTCAACCAATATATGTGGGACAGCTATAGGCACTGAATATCTATGTGGACAAACATGCGTGAACAAAATAAATAAACGTGTTTATAGAGCTTAAACCGTAAGACATGGCTAGCTGCCGAGTCCTCACTGCAGTCGCAGTGGTGACAGGCGGGACTCAATTCCCTCCTAGCGACCGAGTGCAAGTACTTCCCGAAGCAGCCGTGCCCGGAAAGAACCTGCGTCAGTCGGAAGGAAAGGGTCCCGTGCTGCCGCCCCACTCGACGATGACCGGCTGGAGCGCCTCCACGGCGGCAAAGCCAGCACGTGGAGCCTCCAGCTGGGACGACCAACGAGCCATGGTGGCTCGGCGAGCGGCCTCTCACCATTCGCGTACCTCTTCGGGCGGGGGCCGACTGCCGCCTCCCGCCCGGAACTCAGCCGTTCGCCGATTTACTTCGGCGAGCACTTCCGCCTCCAAATCTCACGGGGGAGTCCCGGCCAACGCGCACGCCGCCTCCGTCGACACGGTGCGGTATCCGCGTATGGCTCTAACCGCCATAACCCTCTGAGGGCGCCAGAGGCGTGCTCTATTCTGGGCGGTCAGAGCCTCCGCCCACACCGGTGCACCGTAAAGTGCCATTGACCGGGCAACCCCCGTGTACAGTAGCCTCGTAGCGACGCTGGGTCCGCCCAAATTGGGCAAGAGTCGCCCAAGGGCAGACGCAGCGCCGACCAGCCTGGGAGCAAGCTGTGGGAAGTGCTCGTCGAAGCGCCACCTACCGTCGAGGATCAGGCCCAGATATTTAATGTGGGCCTGAACCGGTACGAGGACCGAGTTGACCTCGATAGAGGCGCCAGGGGTTGGACCACGACGGGGCCCATGGAATAAAAAGGCCTCCGTCTTATCCAAGGCCACCCGCAAACCCAGCGCCTCGATGCGCCCGACCACCAGAGAGACTCCCCTGTTGGCCAGGCGCGCGGACTTTTGTTACCTAGTTTAAGTAGACAAGCAAGTTGCCTTATGCTTGATATTTAAAACAAACATAAATTACTGCTGATTAATTCACAGTATACTAGCAATTAAATTGTAATATGCTTACATTAAAGTGATCTTCACAACAATATACGATATTGAAGATACTTCATCTCTTCCCATTAATGTACACCATTGTTTTCGTATTTTACATTATTATTTTGTACAGGAAAAAATACTGTATTGGGTGTACTTCTTATAGTGTTTTTACACTTAGGGACAAGGCCTATAAAATGGTTTTTTAACTTCATCCATCGTTTATTAATTACAATAAATAGTAACTACAACTGGAAATCGGTAAAACATTACTGTAACACTTTAAGTAAGTTTATGAAACAAACACTGAACGTGTAACGTGACGTCATCCAAGGCCCGCGAAATATGGCGGCGTTCAAACAGATCAAATTTTATCGATGTTTTCAATGTTATTTTAAAAATTAATTTTAACATTTCCAATGTTATTTGTATTTTTTATTAGGGTAGAATGATGGAACAAGTCAATATAAGATAAAAAAAAATACATGCATATTCCCTATTAAAATTACAATCTTTTTTTTTTAGTAAAAGAATATTAGTAACAAAGGTCACACATTACTAGTATTCTTGTAACCCCTCCAGCTAAGCTAAATGATTGTGTTAGGATTGGGTTCACGCCGGTAGTGCACAGGGTGGAGTTCGAACCCGCAACCACTTGATCGCAAGTCCGACGCCTTAGCCATTACGCTACCGCCGCTTCTTTTATCTTTAAACCAGTTTCTCACCACTCAACACCTTTCATTAGCGAAGAATAATGAAAAGTGCTAGAACAGGTCAGCAGTAATTCGTAGCTCGTTGAGTAAAAGGAGGAAGTTTTCTGTGCAACTGAATTCTTTATTACACAACCACGCTTTAGTAACTATTTTAAAACTCGTTAATTGGTCTGTAAAACAGAATCAGAATAGTTTATTTGCATGAAAACTGGTCCATTTTTAGGTGTTACAAAAAGCTTTTGATCCACAATTTTCACCCATATAGGCATGCAAACATTATGATATTATAACTTATTTTTTTAATTATTAGTTATTATTGTTACATACATAAAATATCAATCATAACATAAGAAATTCTAATTTTTTAATTCTTACATCCAATTCTATTTATCACTATAATACCACCTACAATATCTAGGTACGCAGTAGTATGTTAAGATGACGACTTTACCTAAGCCGAAAAATTAGCCATGGGCGTCTCCAGGCTCCATTAGCAGTTCCAGTTGGGGCAAGGCGGGGCTGCTGACGCTTTTTTACAATGTTATTAATGTTTTAATTCTTAATATCCACCATTTTAATTCATATTGCCATTAGAGCATGTTTTTAAATTTTATAAACTATAATTGATTTTATTTAAATTGAGAATTTATGTATTTTATATCAAAAATCTTATTGTTATAATATTTTATTTAAGAATATCTTCAATTATTTTTCGAAATTTCTTGATTTAAATTGATGTTGGTTTAAATAATTGATTTTTTTATTTGCTATTTATATTTAATATTTAGAGACAGGGAAGTTTTATTACTGTGATAGTGGTGAAAAGAGAAATGAAGTGGGAGTAGTGCTGCATAGTGTTCTAGAAGAGTCTGTGACGGACGTAAAGAGAGTGAATGGTAGACTAATGAAGAGGGAAGGGTGAAGAAATAAAGACAGATGGAAGACTCATTTTGAAAAGCTTTGAATAAGAAGAATACTTTTGATTTTCAAAAAGTGTATCTACGAGGAAAGTGTATCAACGAGGAATAATTCGATTGGAGTAGTGTGTTAAACGATGTGTATGTGAATATTGGACTAGTGAATGAGATAAGTATGAACGAAGTTAGAAAGCACGCAGTAAGAAAAATGGTAAAGCAGTTGGACCCGACGGTATACCAGTTGAAGTTTGGAAGAGGACGGATATCAGTGGCTAACTTATTCTTATAAGTATAAGTTGTTGTATGAAGAAGTAATCTCTGATGAATGGTGTCTCAGTCGTACCCATCTTTAAAAATAAAGGAGATGTACAAGCATACAACAACTATCGAGGAATAAAGCTTATGTCTCATAGTATGAAAGTCTGGGAGAAAGTAACTGAAAGAAGAGCTCGTATGGAGCTTTCCTCATTGGACTTTGTACCATTCTCATTACAATCGCCATAGAGGTAGAGGAACACTCGCATTCCAAAGAAAAACTTAATGTGCTCTGGACTATACCTACAATTCATACTTTTCCCATCCTTCATGTATCAACTGCAATTTATTTGAGAACTGAATTTACCAAAATCAAAAAGAAGCCACAAACCTTCGTTCGTTAGTATTTCCTTTTAAAATGTATGGTGGCAACATACATAGATACCATAGATAGTATACTATATGTGGCAACTCTGATATTTTGTGTCATGTGTCTGTCAAACTGTCAATTCGCAAAATAAAATAAATACTCATGCTCATATCGAAAATTGCCTATTTTAGGGTTTTAAGTCTATAAAGGTGAATTGTTAACTAAAAAACTGCTCGAATTTGTAAATTTCTGCAAAATTTATAAGCTAATAGCATTTATAACCTATTAACTTTACAAATGCAGGTGTTAACGAACATTCGTCTTTTTCGGAGCCCTTTTACAGTCTTCTACATATCTGAAGACTTTATTATCTTTCCTAATGAGCAGTGCTATAAATCTATAGGTGTAAAGATAGGGGATAGTTGTGAAATTCACGTAGACGATGAAATACCGGCTGCACAAGTACTAAAACTGAGAACGAGTGCATTTTTCCTGCAGCTCTTTGTAAAAGAGTGCCTGAACTCCGATGTTTACAGATATAATGTAGTGACTCATCTGAATAAACGTAGCGGATATCCTTTGAACGGTACTGCATTTCTAAAATTGGTCTTGGAACCACCCGATACTGAAATTATTGACTATGCATGGTAAGACTGCGACGGATATTGGTATTGGTATAGGGCTCTATTTCCGCATACAGACTCATAGGCGGTCCATTATGCGTTCGAATAACCTGACTAGTTGAGCTAGTCTAGCTCCTTCCAGAAGCACAGAAGCCTCCTGGGGCGTTCACAGGCTTCTAGGAGCGACCTCGCACCCGCGAGGATACTTGCCCGTTGTGTGGCCACTCCCTCGCACTCCAGGATAACATTCCTCCGCATTGAAACATCCTCTGCATAGGGGACTGTCTGTCGCACTGATGGTGAATAGGACGACTGTGATGGGTGTTTGTGTTTTGTGCTCCCTTAATTATGTGCTTTCATCTGCATTTGTAGAATAGTCTATTATAATAAAATATTTAATATGCTTTATTTTATTAAATTTTAAAAACAAAGTTAATCAACAATTGCCATCAACTAAATCTTTAAGTATACCTTTACTTTGTTCTCTTACACTCTCTAACTAGTTGCAATGATGATTGTTATCTTCTGATTCACACTGTTTTTTATAATACCTATTAGGTGTATATTTATTATTGTTAATACGGTCTCAATTAGATTTAAAAACTAAATTTTATGATACATCTGAATATCAGTCTCACTTACCAACATGTATTGTTATTCATCATGTTTCTTGTTTATAATTATCTCAAAGAAAGAGATACTCCGCACAGACTCTACAATAATTTTTTATTTTTTTTATCAAATACCTAGTATGGATGAAAGGTACCTGTCCTTCCCTGTATCCCTGGCAACATGTATGCAAAATTTCGTAATGATCGGATGTATGTTAAGCAACTCTGAAGAAGTCATTTTGGGGATCACTAATTATCACACACTTCTTCTTGACATATTAGTAAAAATATTGTGTTCTCCTGAAGAGCTTGCACATGACTATTGCACGTATGACTGTCACCACTCAAACTGTCCCACTGGGGGTAACTTTATACACCTTTTTGCTTTGGGTGGGCAAATGAGCAGACGGGTCACCTGATGGTAAATGACTACCGCCGCCCATGAGCACCTGCAACTCAAGTCTCAAGGCCTTTAAGGCAGACAACGCACTTGTGACTGTGTGTGACTTGTGGGAGTTGGGCAAGGGGGAAATAGGTTGTGAGGAGGGAAGAGAGGGAAGGGTTAGGGCCTCCGGTATCCTCACTCGCTCGGCGAAAAGCAATGGAAGCATTGCTGCACTGCCGGTTTTTTGCGAGGCTGTGGTATCACTCTGGTTGAGTTGGCCCCTACGTGCCGAAGCATGGCTCTCCCACGAACAATTATGTCGGGAAGTTCTGACTGTGTTTATTGTGGTGCTCTTTAAATTCTGTAAATATTCCTAGATAAATACTAGATATGAAGAATTCTGGCCAATTTATGCAGCCAATTCATTTGGTGTTATATATTTAAATCCTGTTTTTATAATTACAGGAATGAAAGGGTACTGAGGTTAGTGTGGATGAGGGTAGAAATTGAAAATGCATTTTCTTGGTTATCAACACTTGGAGGAGCATATTCAGCCCTAGGAGACTATTTTGAGGACTGTGTAAGTTATAAAAAAAGCTTTTTTTACTTTTACCTACACTTTGCTTCGCAAGGTTGTTGTTTATTAGGGAATTGCAGGGTGTCAATATTATTTATTTTACGTAATGAAAAATAGCAGTTTTCCAGAAGCTACTTTGTTAAATTCCAGAATTGATTTTAAAAGTTTAAGAAATTAAAGCTTGGCACTAACATGCATTAATATCTTATAGGCAGAAGAAGCTGGCAGAATATCAATAAGACAGTACAAACTCTCACAGATGCTTGGAGATGAAAGTTTAGCAGCAAGAAGTCTTCTCTATTCAGCATTGTCGCAGGCTCAAAAGGGCAACCTGCATATATCGCGTAACATTGTAAGAAAGGTTGCACAGTTTGCACGAGATTCACATGACAGAAGACTAATGAGAATGTGCCAAGGTGTATGGGCAAAACTCAAATACTTAAGATCCCTAAAGAAGAATTCATCAATAGAACAGATTATGAATTGTGAAAAGGGTAACGGGAAAGGTAACTAATTGAAAGGAAATGTTAATGTGGTATGCTCACGGAGTTATATGTTATATTTTAAAATAATCAATCGTTAAACTGAAACTGGTTTTCTCTGTAATTCCTGGAATTTTTTTTTAAAACAATCTTTTATTCAAAAATATTACAAAAGCTTGGGGGGGAGGGGTAGAGGGGGAGAGGTAGAGAGGGAGGTAGGGAGAGAGGGAGGGAGTGAGGTAGAGAGAGAGAGGGAGGGAGTGAGGTAGAGAGGGAGGGGGGAGTGAGGTAGAAAGGGAGGAAGGTAGAGGGAGGGAGAGAGGAAGAGAGAGAGAGAGAGAGAGATAATAATACATAGTTTCTACTTTTGTCAACTTTTGTCCCATGACTGCCTATTTTTTAAATTAAAACTGAGTTTAAGGAAAATAAACAGGTTTTAAAACTATTTTGATTTATAGGTACCACGTATATACCATGGTACCACCATAGGTTCACGTGTATTGTTTCAAAATATTTTTAAATACTTATATCTTTAAATACAAATATAATCTAGCGTTCTACAAAAAAAAAAAATACACGTGATATCTCATTACACCCCCCTCCTTGTGATATATCGTGATTTTTTCTGAGCCCACTCCCACCCCTTTCGAGGAGCCTCACGTGATTAATGGACAATCCCCTATGTGTTAATTGCTTCAGTAGTTTTTGCGCAAAAGAGCAACAAACATCCTCACATACTTTCACATTTATAACCTACTAGCAGCACCCCGCGGTTTCACCCGCGTAAGTCCCGATCCCGTGGGAATATCGGGATAAAAAGTAGTGTACATGTTAATCCAGGTCTCCAGCTATCTACATACCAAGTTTCATCGCAATCGGTTCAGTAGTTTTGGCGTTAAAGATTAACAAACATCTATCCATCCATCCAAACTAACATTTAGAATATGAGTGGGATTATAATATTAGTGGGATTTCCCAACCGCAATTGTTTTATAAGTTGATTTAGATGTAGATAAAGGCGAGCGCTATAAGCTATCACCTTTGTTTTTACCTTTACCTTCTATACATATTATTACCAACCAGAAATACAATCCTACATCATTATAATTCATTAATTAAATGGAATAACAACATAATTATAATCAAAGTGTGTAACAAATTTAAATTAACTTCATTGTTGTTTTGTGTATTATTATTGTAGGTACATAATTTAATACATAATATATGAATACATACAAGTAGTAGAGCCTTTCTGTATTAAAGATAAATTACACTCTTGTTCTGTCGCCGTGGCCCTTGCGATAGATCGGCAGCAAGTTAACTAATATGAGAAATGGACATTTTTTAACTTAAAATTATGTAATTGGGTTTATAAATGCTAGTTATAAGTATGAGTTTAAAAAGTTGTAAGCGGGAAGATTTTATAATAAAACGCTAAGGCCCATGGGAGCCTAGCAGTAACTACACAAATGAAATGGTACCTACATAAATAAAACTCATTACCTCTCTAGAAAAAAAATATATTGTATCTGAACAGTGAAATTCTCGAGCTCAACTCCTGAAGCGAATGAACAATTTTTGCTATTTATTACAAAAATAAAGAAATTATAATACATTCCCCCTATGATTAATAGTACATCGTTTTGGTAACACAGTGAACACAATCTTATAAAAACTGGTAGGTACTTCATTATTAAAATGTTATATAGTTGTATAGACTGTAATTACTATTTTAAGAATATGGTTTATACAGCAAAAAGATAACTTATATTAGTAACTATTTAGTTAAAAAGCTATTATGAAGCTATGGATAAATTGGTGTATCCTAGCGTAATCCAGTGATAGGGAGGGGGGGGGGTCATTGCTTCCAGAAGTCCACCTTGGCATTATATATGCCAAGTGGACTAATAAACCACCAATGCTGGATGACGCACACGTGATACGTTTAGCATTAGCAATCATTGCTATACTTCCTGCTCAGGAGCGAAATGCGGCGACTGTCTGTCTGACTGACCGTCAAGCTGCTGAATGCTTGATTGCTAAGTTCATGTGTGTTCATATTCGTGTGTTCATATTCGTGTGTTCATATTCGTCAAATTGTGTGATTTGGTTAAATGATCGATAGCAGACACCAAATTAGGGTTCATTATCGATACATCATTTCGATAAATGAAAATGGGATTTTAGCAAATTTTCTGCGTCTCAAAATCGCCGGTCGCCGATAAAACTCCGTGCCTATAACACCTAATTTTAAGTCTGCGATAGGCAGGTCTGTCAGTTTGTTGTGTGTTGTCGGTTTATAGTGCTGTGACTATTTTCAGAACGAAACGCACAAAATTTAATATTTTATGTAGAACAGGCGTTGCCAAACAGTTGCCAGGCACCATAATTAGCGTGGAATTAGCAATCATGTGGGACAAGCGCGGAAGGGCACGGTACTCCGGCCTTTGCGATCGTTAACACCAAAGTATATTTAGATAGATCTCATACTTCTAAGTCTGAGATCTGTCTAAAAATGTTATACGGTCTTCTCTTTACCCAACGCCAACGTTTCGATAGATAAGCATTGATCGGGGTCAGGGATGGATGTAGTATAGGTATTAAGTCTCAATTTATGTCTAAATATGTGTAAAAGTAGCAAAAGGTAATAAAATACTATCTAAAGTTTTAGTATCAACACTAGATCTTAGGTTTAGTTTATTTTATAGTACAAGCATTAGAACACATTGTGACGGTAATTCCAACAGTAGTGTGTACTGCCGGCTGCATACATGAGCTTTGAGAGCTTTGTAAAGTGAACAAATTTATTTTTAAAGTGATTTCTAAAAGTAATCAATACTTTCAATACACATTATCTCACAAAAAATTGGTTATTATGTAGTTGGTTTTAAAAAACATGTTAATTGACCGTACATTGAATAGAATGTTGTTAATCAATATGGGGCTAGGAGTTATTAATCACTACATATTATAAAACAGTCTCTCGCGCGTCTGTCTGTCTGTTCGCGATAAACTGAAAAACTACTGACCGGATTTTCATGCGGTTTTCACCAATAGACAGAGTGAATTATGAGGAAGGTTTAGGTGTATAATTTGTTTAGGTTTTGTGTAAATTGGTTGAAATATGATGATGATTGTTGAAGATGTCTCTAATATCCGTGCGAAGCCGGGGCCGGTTACTAGTTCAAATAGAAATGAAAGCAGACAAGTTTTAGGCACTTTAAAAAGAATTAAATAGGTAAGTACTTTTAACATTTTTTAAAACTAAGCATTGGATATTAATAGCGAAGTAATTCCATTAATTAACTTTTATTACTTCCAGGAAATATTTAAATGCCTTTGAGCTGTACGCTTTTAAGGATGAATTCAACTTTTAAAGACTTCTAAAAACTTGAACTCAATTCCACCGATTTTTGTGTGTTAGTTATTCGCATTTTTGAACCAATTTCAATAATTATATTTTAAAATGAATTGGTTGTCTACTCAAGGCTGGTCCCATTTAAATTTGGAGAAAATATTCTAAGAGTTTAAAATTAGGGGATGAAGAACACAGCTTGTTACAATAACATTTATCATAATGTTGGCGCATTGAAGACGGTGATACTTTTTTAAAGTTAATCATATAAATAAATTACGCGCTACAAATACAAGAATCCAGAGTACAGAAATATCTGAAATCGGTCGTTTGACACTAAAGAATTTTTGTTAGATAAAGGTAAGTACTTAGTTATTTATAATATTTGCTTTTTAAGCTTATTTATACATATAGATGTAGTGCCTAAAAAAAAAAAACTGGACAACTGCGAGTCTGACTCGCGCACCTAGAGTCCCATACAAATTGTATGATACATCACAAGTATTGAAAGACAAACCTAACTTTGCCCTTTTGAAAATACTCTCCATACATCGATATCCATCACAGTAAATTTTCCAAGCGCAAAATATAAGTGTGTAATCGTAAAAAATATTTTCTTATGATATAACAACAAATTGACGACTTTCGGATTTTTTCTTTGCACTGTGAGACTTAGCTTCTCGCTAAATCTCATGATTCTAGGGTATTTCATATATATTATGGGCAGTAGGTAAAGTGTTAATGGGAAGTACCCTATAGGTTTTCATTTACCGGCGAAGTGTTAAAATTTGTTAAAATATAAGGCAAGCCAGTTAGAAGATTGATATTCTACAGCTTCAAAGGACCGCAGACAAGTATTTAATGTTAATTTCAACTTGATATCTTCACGCGTTCCTGAGAAAATAGCGTCTTGGCAGACACACGAACAACGAAGTGATTTCTATAAAGGTTCCTTTTCCTTTTGAGGTACGGAACCCTAAAAAAACCCGATGTAAGTTCTAAACCCCAAATTCATAAATGTTTTTACACTCTTTTCCCTAATTCTATTTCTAGATAGAAACAGAATTCCATAATTCTATTCTTATTCAGAAACAGAATCTCATCAAGTTTTTTGAGAACCCTCAAATTAACGCTGGACGACCGCGGACCGGATATCCTCACACGCATGGATGAGTGTTTTTTTAAATTATAAAAGCAGTCATACTGGTGATATTAAAAGAGGTAATTTGCTTCTTAACTAGCTGGATTGGTTACATATATTCTTAACTACTAAAAGAGGCATAGCACCGCTGAAATTAACGAATACAAAGGTCTGGTTACTCGCACAGACTACTAAGCTCTAGTGGTGGGGTATAGGTGGGTTATTCCTTAGAACAGATTGAGCAAGCGAGTGTGCCCATGGGGTCCCACGCTGGCAGCAATTTGGGCTCCTGTTTGAATACTTCTAATACTTCTGCTGGTACGTATTTCTCATCCACTACAACCTGTGGATAAACAAGATTGGTGATACATTGAAAGTGTATTTAGATGAATGGCGTTGGTTTAAGATTACCTTTAAGGAAAAAAGGAGAGGAGGTATTTGCCTTGCAGATGAACTTTTCTTATATGTACGTATTAATTACAACCCTTGCCAATATTATATATGCTCCTACTATAAGCATGTTAGACAATAAATTAAGTACCTATAATATGTTTTTTTACCTAGGTATTTATTAAACGTGGTCAGTTTGGCCCAGGGGTGAGGCAAAATTTGTTTTTGTAATTTCAGGGGGAGGGGGCAAAATATGGTTTTGTCGGTCCAGTGGGGCAAAATATGGTTTTGTCGGTCCAGTCCAAAATTTGGCTCAAAATTAGCTTAGTACTTGTACTACTTATGTAAGGTTGCTAAAGTCAGGGGGGGGGGAGGCAGCTGAGCTCCCATGCCCCCCCCTCGGTACGCCTATGCCCTCAGCTTTGATCAAGTTTTGAGTGTCGTATGAAAACCAATCTTTTAGCCTAATATTAGTATAAGTATTTTTTATGTATTGATTTACCCTGCTTTGCTGTGCATGCTAAGGTTTTATTTACACTCTTACTCTTAATTTTTTTTTGGCGAATTGCCTTTGACGTAATTAGCTTTTTAATACCTTGCAGGTTACCGGTTTTTAATTGGCGCAACGCAACGCAATGTAAATTGTAATGCCATCTATGGGTGACAAGCGGAAAATCCAGTTGTGAGGCAACACCATCCATCTGGATCACAATAGCAGAAACTGCTTTAGTGCAATTATGTATACTTTGCTAACGTTTGATTTTAATAACGTAATGATTAACTGGTAGGTAGTTCTTTAAAAGATAACTTACTTCGAAAACAAATTCCCTGAACCAAGGTTCGGTGAGTAGCAGGTATCCTTTGTCATACTCTTTGTCGCTGTATGAGTTTTCTACTCGGAACTTGCGCGGACAACCTTTTTCCTGTACAAAAATATATCTAAAATTAATATTTTAAAACTAGAATATTTTATATGTCAATATTTTGTCTATTATCAGTTGTTACAAATAAAAATAACAATAATAATAACAACTTGACACATCTCAAACTAGGCAGAGCCTGTACTATGACAACCAGACTGCTAATAAACGGGTGTTTTCTCGTGGACCTACTTTTTTGTCTTACTAGTAGGACCACGAGGGTATGGTATTACTCGTGGTCCTACTGAAGGATTGAAATAAAAAATGTACCTTGAATGTATTACGCAAGTGTAGTTTATCTCATTCTAAATACAATCTATACTAATATTATAAAGACATAAATTTTGTTACTTTGGATGTTCGGAGGAAATCTCCGGTACTGATCCGATTTTGAAAATTCTTTTAGTGTTGGATAGCTCATTTATCGAGGAAGGCTAAAGGCTATATAACATCACGCTTAGACCAATAGGAGCGGAGCATCATTTAAAATTGTTGCAAAAAGGGGGAAAATTTACAACGCCGGGTCAGTTAGTATTATATATACTAGATACCCAGGCACGCGTTGCTGTGGCTAAAATTTGCAATAAATACATGCTATAAATTGAGATAAAAACTATCCTATCTCTCAAGTTGGACTGAACCGAACATCAGTTCATTATTTTAGGAGTTCACCGCGAACAAACAACGTGACACGAAATTTTTATATATATAGAAATTCTATAAGCTGTTATAGGTATGCCTGGGCGTATCTCTGAACTGTAACATCGTCGTTTTGATTCTGACATAACTAAATCATTGTATCTATGTTGAGATTGAATTTGTATTGGTTTTAAACTTCAAAAAGTGTACTATATACAGGAATAGAATAGAATAAACGGAAATAAATGAACTGAAATTACTTATTAACTGAACTTGTGATCACACCCTTACGAGTAGATAAGGGTTGGTGCAATGTAATGAAAGCATTTGCATCAAAATTTTTGTCCTCTAGTAATAGGTATATAGGGTGTATCTGACAATGCGACACTTGCTTAAATCGCTAAATAATAAAATGCAAAAATAATAATAAAATGTAGTAACAATAAGAATAAAAAAAACTACAATTTTAAAAGTTATGACTTAACTTTCCAGGTAGTATCACCTCCGTTTCTTATAAAAGCAGGTGGAATGTGTAAAGTTAAAGATTTTAAATCAAACATTTTTTTTTTATATTCACTCCGTTATTGAGAAAGTGCATAAATAAAAACTAACTACAAAAATTGTGCACAGTAATGGAAATTCAAACAAACGATCATAACTTTTCAACAGATAGTTTTTTTTAAATTTTTGTACTGCATGCTAGAGTGATTTAAGCAAGTGTCGCATTATTAGATACACTCTGTACATATTCTGAGTGGGCTGCATAAGCAATAGACTGAGTGTATAAGAAATAAAGATCTTTAAACCTAAACTAAGGGTGGTCCAAAACTCGAATTAAAACATTGATGAACTTACATCAGTGCCGACTGCCGTGAAGAGCATCGCATGCGTCATGCAGGAGTCACCGTACATGAGTCTGTCCGCTTTTTGCAGCCCAATCTGTACATCAGTATTAAATACTAGCCGGAAGTCGTGACTAGAACAAATAGAAGACGTGACTAGAAAAAATAGAAGAATCTATCTTTATTTAGTAAATTTCCCTTTCCAATATCGAGAACATTTTCCGAGAAGAACGGAACAGATCAACCATCCATTTTAATACCAGGAGTTCTCCATTTTTTTTAGTATAAAGTTAGTTAGCTTCATTATAAGCGTTTCAATCTTTACTTTTACAACTCAACTCAAGGCAGTTCAGAAATAAATATATTATGGGTGCAGATCAACAAAGGAGTAGCAGACAGACTGGCAATTATCTATACTAATATTATAAAACTGAAGAGTTTGTTAGTTGGTTGAACGCGCTATCTCAGGAACTGCTGGTTCGAAATTAATTTTTTTTTAGTGTTGGCCATTTTTCGAGGAAGGCTATAGGCTATTATTTAACATCACGTTACGACCAATAGGAGCGGAGCATCAATGAAAATCTCTTTCTTATATGACAGTTGCGAGGGTCAGTTAGTTGGATAACAATTTTTCTTCCTATTTTTTTTAATGTTCTGAATTTCCAAAAAACTACTTACGCATCCAAGTCTTCTAGTCCGTTCTTTCGCTCAAACCGTTTGGATACTTCACAGCCAAACCAAACAGCTTCACCTCCCTGTATGCTTGCTTTTACCACACTAGAACACATAGAAATATATTAAATATTTACATCGCTGGCAACAAGCCACCCATTCACAACAAGAAATTAGTGAAAATCTGTTGGGAGGACTATAAGTCGATGGCAATCGCTAAAGAGCACTTTCGGGCGTACAACGTTGCACGTGGCACGATCGATATTGAACCTTATTCGTTCGTTAAGAGAATTGGTATTAATTAAGTCTTGTTGAAGTACACCATCTTATACTCTTGATTAATCTGTGAATTAAGGATTATAAATAAAATTATGTAAGTGAGTTACATGTTCATCAACCATGTACTCTAACATTTTATAGGCATATTTGATATATGTATAATGGTTATTTTAGTTCTCATATTTGTTTAACGCCTTTTGTTGTTGACTGTAGCAAGAGCATGCCATGCGGAAATAATTTTGCAAAACTTACTTCATAAGCGTTTCAATAGGCTGGTTGTTGTAAGCAGTCTGTCGGCCGCCAACAACGTTACCAAGACAGTGCAAAGTGTAGAGCTGACCAAACGGGTTTGATTTTCGGGGGTCTGATACCAGGCATACCTATAATATATGAGATTAGATAAGACAGTCAAAAGGTCAATTGTTACAAATCTTTGGATATGCCATATTAGTTTTTTTCTAGCGAGTTCTTTTAAATTCAAGTTTATACATTATCTATACATATATAAATGAATCCTTATTTCCCTTGGTCACAGACATCACACGTGAATCTACGGGTCTACGGATTTCGTTAATTCTTTTTTTTTCTGTTTTTGTTATTGTCAGGAGAAGGTTCTTATGAAAGAAAAAAATAAGAAAGCTGCCGGAAAATTAGACAATTTAAGAAAACTTAACGACCATATTAACTTTTCTAATGTAACCTTAGCGTTTTTGACATAACTGTCAGTAGCTTGACAGTTGGCGCGATTGACAGAATGCGCGCTGCAAAATATACCAATTCGAATTCAATATTCATAGTTAAGACAGGACAACGTCTGTCGGGTCAGCTAGTTATTTATAATTATTATATTATACTTATCACTTAATGACACCCAGGTATTTTCGCAAATTTAAACAACTCAAAAACATTATACTAAACATAGTCCCTTATTTACAGGTACAATTTTAAACAATGCACACTGCGGTGCAATTTGCGTTGTGCTATTTTTTAGCATTTCTGCATTTTTTAATAATTCAAAAATACTAATTCAATGTTATACCTTACTAGCGACCTGCCCCGGCTTCGCACGGGTGCAATGTAGGTACTAGACAGTAATGTGGTGAACAATTATCGTTATATGATTATACAAATTAACACAAAACAATATGAAACTATACATATAAACCTTCCTCTTGAATCGCTCTCGCTGAATATTTATTGGTGAAAACCGAATTACAATCCGTGGCGTAATTTAAAAGATCTAAGCATACAGACGAAGCGACTTTGTTTTATACCATGTAGAGATTATTAATAGAAATTGCTAGAATAATTTATGAATACCTTGCTGTCAACATCGAAGATTGGTCTGACGTGGTTGTTGTAGAACTCCTGAGGACTCAGCGATCCGAAGGTATTGTAGCATTTATCCTTGTTGTAATATTCAAAGGTAAACTTTTCTGGGGGGGTGCCTGCCAACGGAGAAAGGAACATAATATTTAGGTACATCTATATTACTTGTACCCAAAACATGTCCTACGGAATGATCAAATGTTTAATGCCCGGTTCCTATAATCAAGAAATGATTCGTTTTGCGCTTACAGACGGTAACATTTCGTTGAATTTTCAACCAAAATTTTACCGTCCGTAAGCAAAACGAATCGTTTCTTGATTATAGGAACCGGGTAATAATTGTTACGTATGTACGCGTGTGCTTACGCGCCATTATGATTACGAATAAACGTCCGTGTGTCACTACATACACACACAAACTAGCAGTGGTTTCACTTGTTCCCCGTATTTATCATTCCATCCATGACTGGCCTGTTGGTCTAGTGGTTAGCGATCCTGACTGCTGAGTCAGATGTCGTTTGTTCGATTCCCACCCAGGACAAATAATTGTATTGATGAGCATACTCATTTGTTTTATGTCTAGATGTAATTTTTTTATAATATGTATGTATTTAGTAATATATAAGTAAGTATATTTATCAGCAGTCTGATTACCGTAGTACAGGCTCTGCCTAGTTTGGGATCAGACGGCCGTGTGTAAGGTGTGTCAAGTTATCCCACTATACGACTAATATAATAAATGTGAAAGTTTGGATGGATAGATGGATGTTTGTTACTCTTTCACTCACACAAAAAACACTGAACCAATTTTGTGATGAAACTTTGTATGTAGATAGCTGAAGACCTGGATTAAAGCATAGGCTACTTTTTATCCCGACATTCCCACGGGATCGGGACTTACACGGGTGAAACCGAGTGGCGCTGCTAGTAATATATAAATGTCAGCGGTGTTACTCTTGGCCTGATAACCATATCCCCCTCCTCCGTCCCCCACGGCGATATAGTAATCTTACAAATCAGCAGAAGTAGGTACAACTTGTTTATTATTAGGTCTACTTTACGCTATATTCGCTTTGACCTACCTTCTTTTAAAAAACCGGTAATTTTATACCCCTTATATTATATTTCAGTGGTTTGATGTTAAGCTGTTATAGTAGCTTGGATACTTGCAAAACCAAAAGGAAAAAAATACATTATAAATGCGGAAGTCAGTTTGTTTGTTTATATCTTTGTCTGTCTGTTTATTACTCTTTCACACCTCAATTACTCAACCGATCTTATAAGTATACAACCATCATTAAATTACATTAGTATCGCGCAGAATATACAGATGACGTAAATAAAAAAACAACTCGCGGTCAGAATTTTTCGTTGCGCTAACACTTTTTTTCGCCTAGCCTCCATCCGCCGAGCGTCTGTGGTGTAAGGTGATAAGGAACTTCTTTCCAAAAGGTCCTGTTCGCGAGAGATACCCAAATTGATAGACAAAATCAACATTAGGCGAGCGAATTCGCTTGCAAACGCCAGTAGGTACCTTATAAATATTACTGATATTAGGTCCATATTAACACATCTAATTTGCATACAAGTCGCGAAAGGTTAAAAATAATTAAACAAAGATAGTTCAAGTACTCTTCGTTTTAGGGGTCTAATAGCCTTTCGTGCGGAAATCCCCACCCACCGAGGGTGAAGTGGTACGTCGGACACGAACCGACTAAAACCACACGGTGTTCCGTCACAAGTGAGTCTATTGCAGGGGACCCGGGATACCCTAAGAAGGAAGCTTCCGAGAACCCTGACCGTCTCAGGCCTGCTTAGGGGTCTATTAGCCTACTTAGTACAGGAAATAACAGGATTATTTTAGCTTCGATCTTCTGTACTTTATGTTGTGTTTACTCAAATTCAAATATTTTTATTAGCAATTAATTAGCAATTGTGTCACAGTTATTAACGGCCACTTCCGGGGATAATACTATATTTCGATGTAACATTACTAATATTATAAAACTGAAGAGTTTGTTTGTTTGGTTGAACCGCTAATTTTAGGAACTACTTACTGAATCGAATTGAAAAATTATTTTTGTGTTGGATAGCCCGTTTATCGAAGAAGGCTATAGGCTTTATAACATCATGCTACGAACAATAGAAGCGCCGCAGTGATCATAAACGCAGGTGAAACTGCGGGAACGGCTAGTAACATTATAATAATGCTTACATTTAATGTAAGCATTATTATAATTAATACCTATAGACTTACATAAAAAAATCAAAAGGAAGTGTGTGAGAGGACTTACAATGTACAACTGCTGTCTCGCAAACTTTGTTGGAGCAGACATTTGATTGTGGTGGAATAAAATGTAAGCTCCTGGTGTTGCCACAGATCGTTGTTGAGAATAAAAGTGTTATATAACTCAATAGTAGAAAAACGTATCGGTTTAAAAAAGATAACCTTTAAGACAGCCCTGTGTCCTTTCCAGTTATGGTTCTAATTTGATTGCGGATTTCTTGCATCTTATCACCATTTTACCGTTAGCAAATATAATAATGTGCTCTTAATTTAATAATAAATAGTTACCTAAGCAAGTGGCGACGATGTTGTAGATAACAGCTATTTGTTTGTTGATAGTCGCCTGTATTTGTTGTTCCGACGCGTTCTCAGCCACCTTGTCTCTTAGCTCCTTAGCATATTCGCGAAGCTGCAACAGTAAGGAAAATTGGCTCAGAATATGGAGGAGAAATGTTACTATATTAAAAAAGCTATAATCATTGGTCTTATATCGAGATTACTTTAGAGAACAGAATTATTTTTCCGCAGTTTACCCGTGTTAATGGTCATTGCTCCGTAGCGTACTTCGATGACATATTATACCATAGATGTTTGAACGGCGCACAAAAAATGGCACCAACTCAGCTGGGCTTAAGTGCAGTTGTATGCACAGTTGGCTATCAGACGCTTAGCGCCTGCGCTAGCGATGTGACGTTTCAAGAGTAGAAAAAAAGATAGAAAGAGAATAGTAAGACAATGAAATCGATAAGTATAACATTTTTATGATAACTTTAATGTTTTAAAGTGTAATAATGTCATTGTTACAAACGATAATTTGAAAAGTTAGTTATTTTCAAACGCGTAGCTTGTGCACCTGCCTTTCTCATTCTCGCGAGCATGCGTTTGGAACACACGCTGTGGTAAGTAATACACTACAGACGCTATACATTGAAGTTTTTGTATTAAACTAGTTTAGCATATATTCACAGGGACATTCATTGTATATCTGATTTATTATTAGGATGGGTTATAAAACGCATGCGCGTAAAGTGTGTAGTGGTTAGTGCCACTGTTTGACGCCATTTTTGTTAGGGAACGTGTGTATAGCTATCAAATGCAAAAAAAAAATAAAGTCGGGTATTTAGTAGTTTCAAAGATGACCTCGTTCAACCATAATACAAGAAAATACACTCTTCTGCTTTATAATATTTCGAGTTATTTTATAATCGAGTTCCAAATAGGAATGAATATTTTGTTCCAAATACTACTACGTAGGTGATGAAATCGTCTCCATTTACCTTAGTTTTGATGAGCGCGTTCATGTGCAAGCTGCGCCTGGAGCTGAACGACTCAGGGTAGCACTTCTTTGGCATCACTCCATATTTATTTACTAGGTTCACTATCATATCCCATTGGCCACCATCGTTGATTGGATCCTGTAATCGAGTAATATGATCAAAAAATTGGAAGGAAGAACCGTCAATAAAAATTGGGAATGGAACAAATCAGCGGTGGACGAAGTAAAGTATGCTTATTCCTAACTAATTTCAGGCCAGCCTCTCCGCACCTTAGGTAGAAAGCTATAAGTACGCAGCGGGCTTGACAACTTCTCGTGCCAACAGTTCTGCTAATGCTTGCTGCGTGCCGGCCGGGGAGTACTTTAGTTCAGTGCTCACTTACGGGCTCAAGTCAAAAATAGAGTAATAGGCATAACTTACTGGTAAGTACGTCGTCAAAACAGATAAGAGTTACGCGATAGAAAGAGAGGCGACTTATGGGTGAATTAACTGTAGATAATTATCGCCGTGCTACCTTAATTTCGACTTTATTGTGTCGGAGCAAGAGTCGCTATTTATTTAAATGATTTTGCGAAGTGAGACTTCTGTACCTCTTACCTATTCCATACTGATATTATAAAAAACGCCAATGTAAGTTTGTTTGTTTGTGACGCTGTCACGTCTTGACTTCTCTACCGATCACCATGGAATTTTGAACAAACGTTGTCAGTGGTACAGACGACATCCTTTCGTCCAGAAACTAATTATTGTTCCCGAGGGATATTTGAATTGATTGGCAAAATTTATATTAACGCGAGCGGAAACGCAAAATCTTATAGTAATAAGGTGATTCTTGGTTTTTTTACTGCCGGGTCATTGTCAGCAACACAAAAATCTTGAATAATTTAACTAATCTCTTAAAATAAACAGGAAATATTTAAATTCTTGTCATTTTCACGTAATTGATTTAAACAATATAGTATCTTAGGACAATTATGATGATTTATATTACCACAGGAGAACAATGACGCAGAAAAAATAAGAATTAATAAATAATAGTTTAAAAAAACAAAAAAAACACGCTTTTATAGAAAATCCAACTAAAAATATATGATAAGAAACAAATGTATAATTATTATTGAAAAGAAGCGTGGGGTGGATGCATAGTGTCAATAGTTATAAACATTTTATTGACACTATATGCACCCACGCTTTTTTTTTCAATAATATACATTTATTTCTTATTTTTTAGTTGGATTTTCTATAAAAGGGTTTTTTTTTGTTTTTTTAAACTATTATTATTATTTTTTTTATTGGAATTATTGCATTGTCATCGGTCTTTGACAGGTGTGCAAAATTTGAATGAAATCGGTCCGTTAAGTGGGTCAAAATCGCGCCCTAAGGAGTCGTTTACAAACAAACATACAAGTGAAGCTAATATAAATCGTGTAAAAAGAACAAATATTCACCCACTGGCCGGAGGTTAAGGTGAGGTTACGCGTTATAAACTGACTGTCTTTAGACTTCGAGAACACATTCAAGCTGTTAGTATATTTTGTTTTTAAAGAAAATATAATCATTAACATTTAACAAAATTTAAATTTGTTTAGGAACCGAAATACATTATTAAAATTAGGTAAATAAAATTAAACCTATTTTATCGCATCGAAAGCATTAATTATATAAAACAAATATGCATCGAATTGTGAAATTGAATATAATAATTAATGAAAAAGAGTGTTCCACGTCTACAACAAAGTATAGGTCATTCTTTGTTATCGATTTATAGACCGATATAGTCGATTTTACTACGTAGGTAGGTACATAGGCGGTATTTTTAGAGCAGTTAATTTTTTATGGTTATGTTGCTTCCTTTTGTGGCGTGTCGTGTTTACAACAAAGTATTACAGATCAGAGGCGTAAACTAGGAGATGCTATGAGGGCGGCACTGAAAACTTCGAGAATCAAGGAAGTGACACAACATTACTATTTAAAAATGTATTTATTGCTTTTCGAAGTATTCTCCGCGAAATTTGACACATTTTTCCATACGATGGAACCAATCATTGAAGCAACCATTCCATTCGGAAGTTGGGGTCTCCAAAATGGCCGTTTTGTAGGCGTCCACAGCTTCTTCAGGTGATGAAAATCTCTGACCACGCAATTTATTCTTTATTTTAGGGAAAGTATAGAAATCATTAGGGCTTAGGTCGGGGCTGTACGGCGGATGGTCTAATAATTCTATGTTTTCTTGCTTTAAAAACTCTTTTGTTCTGTGCGCGGTGTGAGAACTCGCATTGTCGTGATGGAGGATGATGCGGCGGTTGCAGAGAAATAGTCGCAACATGGCTGGTTTTGGAGACAAACGTGGCCACCATTTTTTTTTTGCAACACTCCGTGAACGAACAATTTTTGTTGGCTTTTCGAACACCCAAACTCGTGACTGGTTTTTTGTTTCGGGTTCGTACGCGTATATCCAGGATTCGTCACCTGATACGATGTTGTATACAGCATTTGAGGATCCTGCGTGGAATCTTTCGAGAGTTCTGACGCACCAAGTAACGCGAGCCGCTTTTTGCTCTTCACAGAGCGAATGCGGTATCCATCGGGAATACAACTTTTTTACACCTAATTGTTCATGCAAGATTATTTGTATTTGACTCATGCCAATGTCTAAAGTTGCCTGAATTTAGCGGTCTGTCACATGTCGATCTTCCTCAATCAGCTTACGCACAGCATCAACGTTTTCTTGGGTGACTGCAGTTTTTAGACGACCTTGACGGGGATCATCACTGAGCTTGACGCGTCCACGTTGAAATTCAGCAAACCAGCGATAAATTGTGGTTTTGGATGGGGCTTCATCACTAAATGCAGAAATCATCCGGTCAACACACTGTTTTGCGTTAAACCACTTCGAAAGTCTTAATAAATCATCGCTCTTGAATTTTCTCGAGTCAATTCCATTTTCTCAACGACTAAACAAGTTTGACAAAACCTAGACCGAGAATCTTTTTTTAAATAAATAAATGGTATTCGAAACCAAGGAGTTTTCAATTAAAAAGATTTTAATATGACAGAAACAGTGGAAATATTCCATTCCCGATACTTTTAGTGCAGCCTATGTTAGGTCCAGTAGTGGATGACGAAAGGCTGATAATTACAGATATTCGTTAATAATACATACAATAATATAGTGTAAGTATATGTATAAAAGAATAAAATAAAAGATTATTTATTTCTTTCTTTTTAATCTTTTCATTTAAAGGTACATATTCCATTACTTAATAACAACGTTGTTTTTTTGTAAATAACTAGTCATTGTCTATGTTTATGTCACTGCTATGCTCCTAAAGATCGTAGCGTAATATCAAATAGTCTGTACTATGACCTATCTTAAGAATTGAACATTCAAATGTCCAATCTAACTGGCAGTGTCAGAAATTAGCGCGTTAACAATAAATCAACAATGAAGTACATAGTGTAGTGATAGTATTAATTATATTATCTATACATTTATGCAGTCCCTCTATCTGAAAGGGATTATCAGAATCTCCATAGTTATCTTTTAATCAATAGTCATTGAATGATAAAATTCATCAATATAGTTCCAATGTAAACATCATCATTTTCCCAAGTTTATTTGGGGTCGGTGCCATATGTAGGTAAATACAGTTATTATTATTTTTTTATTATAAAAAAACAATCCTTTTTTTTTCAACTTTTGCAAAGGGTTTTTTATCTGATTTATTCTATGGCCAGCCGCCTCCCCGACGCCCACCCTCCGTGGGAATGTAGTCATTTTCAGACGAGACATAGGAAGACGGTAATTTGGGGTAAGGAAAACGAATAGGGCGAGGGAGGTAGTGTCGGTCCGTCTTGTGATTGGAGAGGCCACTAGACAGGAACATCAACTAGCCAAAAACTTCCAATGTTTTTTTTTTAAAAGACAACTCCCGCATTAGAATCATCCCGAATTAGGAGTATACAAACTTTCATTATAATTCGTTTTCAGCAGTAAAATTACTAAAGTCTTTCTATTGTAACCACTTTGTACAAATACTAATAAAT
Source organism: Callimorpha dominula (assembly GCA_949752705.1). Lineage (NCBI taxonomy): Eukaryota > Metazoa > Arthropoda > Insecta > Lepidoptera > Erebidae > Callimorpha > Callimorpha dominula. Next base: position 7,688,063 of record OX457009.1, on the reverse strand, counting down.
TACACAACTAAAATGTATAATAAAAGAGATAACAATGTAAAACATGTCATATTTGATGTCAGCTTTATCGCTGCACACATCGCAAATAATAAATCAACGTATATATTACGCACGTAACAGAACAAAGCGCAGTCAAACAAAGATCACAATTTCTACGCACCTCGATCTTGTAATATTACCTTCCGTGCTATAAATACACGCATGCATGCAATATTGAATACTAACAAACATCAATATATTGATACACTCGTACTAATTTAAGACCTATTGCGTTCGTGTTAAAGTATATTTAAGGAAACTGATTACAGAATTCTTCATATACTTCTACGCGACTTAAAGACAAGCAATGGCATAAAAACACTTCAATAAAGTTCCCGAGACACAACATTACTCGAATGACACAGCTAATTGTCCGTTAGCTCTGCATGTCGGGCGGTACTGTTTTTAGCGGTACAGTTTGCGGGCTGATGTTTTTGAGCTTAAGTACTACATTCTTCAAAATTTTATTATTATTTTTAAGGGTTTAGATCCCTTCACTCAGGTAAAAGGGGGCAATGATGTCCAGGGGGTACTTTGGGAATTAAAAATGGGAAATGTAACGCCCTTTCGTTATATTGCTTATACTATTAGATTGGGTGTGGGGGATGTAAGCATTAGCTCGAGCAGGTTAGGGTCGCATAAGTACCTGTAGGCTGTAACTAGCCGTTGTCGGAAATTCGAGACCTCTCATGCCCGGTTCCTATAATCAAGAAACGATTCGTTTTGCTTACGAATGGTCAAGTTTCGTTGAATTCTCAACGAAAATTTTACCGTCGGTAAGCAAAACGAACCGTATAAACTTGATTATAGGCCCGGTTCCTATAATCAAGATTATACGATTGGTTTTGGTTACTTACAGGAGAGAAAGTAAAGATTTTAATTAATAAGTACCTTGAGCAAGAAGTTAACGAGTCTCGACTCTAGTTTTTCTCTTTGTTTAGCCGTGGCTACTATGTTATTCAACCAGTAGTGTGAGCGCTCGATTTTGTCCCAGAAGAAAAGGTAGCTGTGGACAAGTTTATGATTTGAATTCTTTACTCTGTCTTCATTTTTTACTCTGTCATCATTTACGGTACATACATTTTTTATAGGCAACATACATGGTTTACAGTCCGTAAAAAATGTACCACTTACACTTCTTGCACATGCGGAGTCTGTTAAACCATCCGTTGTTGGTGTAAAACTCAACTTAGAAACTATCTTTTTTGCCGGTCTTTATGTTGTTTTTTTTTAAATTTAATTGAATGTTATCTAATATTTAATGAAACTGTACTTTTAATTAACTAGCGGAACTCAACAGGGGTAACAAACTAGTACGCTGTAGATAAACTCATGGCAAGCGCTTACGGATTCGAGGATTGCAGAGATCCGTAGAAACTCACGATACTGGAGAAGTACCTACAGGTACTTTCAAAGTCGGGGAGCTTAATGAACAGGAAATATCACTACAACAATCCTATTCTTTGGAAAACAAAACATAAAATTAGTATATTTTTAATCGTCATAAAACTTAACAACTGCTTTATATAAAGCTTTACATCTCGCTCCCTGTTCTACTTTATTAACATAGACACAGCGTGTGCCTGTCTAGAGGCCATGTTGTTACAGCAAAATACATTATATTTTTTGCCAACTACGCTTTCAATTAGAAAGAGTACACAGTCTTCGCGGCGGTCAGTGCGGCGGCCGCGCGTGACCCGCATGATATCGCGGTTAATAGGAATTTAAATGTTGTTGCCTAGTATATAGAATCCACATTCGCCATTAACATCACATGAACACCGCGTGGGCACCGCGGTGGTCGCAAGAAATCTTTCACCTCGTCTAACCGAGGCCTAAGGGTGTTGAGTATTGAAGTCCAGTCATTCACTCCAACGCTTTCTTTAGCCATAATTAAATTTATTTTTAAATCTAGTTGGTCCCACTAATCACAGTTGTCAGTTTCTTTCAAACAAAACAAAAACGCATTTAAATCGGTCCATTCGTTTCGGAGCTAGGATGCCACAGACAGACACACATAGACACGTCAAACTTATAACAAACCTCTTTTAGCGTCGGGGGTTAAGAAGAACGGATCTCGGACTTAACAAGAAAACATGATGAGTAGAGTAGGTATATATGTTATAGACTAAGTAAAAAAACTATTTATAATGCCCGGGCAATATGAATAATGATAAATAAATCGGACTATGTGATTAATAGTTATATAAATTTCGTTATTTATCACATTGTCTGACTATTTTGGGCATTACGAGCAAGTTGATAACTAAGCCAATTACGGTACATTAGGACCAAGAACATACATAGAAGGACCATGGTCTTTAGCAAACACGCGTTGCTACAGAGCGTTTATTTTTCTTTATATTTCGAATTTAAAACTAATACCAAATTAGGTAAAGTGTGTTATAATTAGCAATTACTTTAAAAAAAAGTTGTATGTAATTGAATAACTAATATGGAAGTGTTAGAATGGCGATGGCGTGAGGAGAGGTCTACAATACAGTTGATGTGGTTGTAAAGGTGGTTAATATATTATATATAAATATATATAATATATAGCTATAGGTTTATAGGTCTATGTAGGTAATTAGAAATTTTTTTATTTGGCGCCGACTCAAAATAAGTTTATATAAAATTTGATAGTTTATATAAATAAGCTCAATACTTAAGACTTAAAAGGCTTATTTATCTTTTGCTTTTTAGTTCCTTTCGTTGGTTAGTTTTTTGGTTAAAAAGATTTTTATATTATATTGACTACTCACATTGGACATTTTTAAACGGTCTGGACATTACGAATAATTCTATATTAATACTTGGTCCATAACATATACATGCATAACTATCAATTAATAATGTGTCATACAATTCACACTGTATGAATATTATAATACTGTACGTTTCTGTTAAGTTTTCATATCTACTATTGTATATTAGTATTTAAAATAATTTATTATCAGCAATATTAACTATCAGGTTTAATTTTAGTAGCCCATTAAAGAACCAAATATGACATTCTGTAAGGCCTGTAAGAATTAGCAGTTATCTGACATACACCATAGATGTATGCTAATATATGGAGATATAATAAATGCACACCTGCTGTGGTGGAAAGGTAAGTGATGTTCCTCCATTAGAATGACAGGAGCCTCGGATTAGACTAGGCAATCAAGCAGAACATGCTATTGGCTAAGGATTTAAGTTGCAATACCTTTGTGAAAATTCGAACTCTTCGATGCAATACTTCTTCATGAACGGCAGTCGCATTGCGTTCAAAGCTGCGAACAGCCAACATCTTCCAGAGTTTTCTTGATTAGTCACCGGTTTGGCTTCTGATTCAATCTGTTTAAGAGTAGGATATATTTTAAACTCTCTCTCTATTTAGAATTACCATTACAGGCTAGTACTTACTATAAAAATAGACATACTACTTAATTAACCAAAAGTTAAGATAAAAACAACATAAAAATAACAATGGTAAATTTAATTATGACCCTATGACCCTAAATGACAGTTATCATGTTTTTATAATTAACTATTCGTTAGTAGATATATTAATAGTAAAAAAGCTCAGTTCGCTTTTTACTTGTTCAAATTAGATATACCATCTACTGTCCTTTGTTGAATATGGAATAATTGCTGGCTTGAACTTAACTAAAGTCTTACCTTAATATTGTAAACATGTAGACTAGTATCAGCTTTATTTCTGCTAATGGCCACCTCAAAGGGGTCAAATCTTGTGCATGTATTTTGTGCCAGTTCATTTTTAGGGTCAGAATAATATTCAGTGCGAAACTTCTTTAAAACTTCCAAGCTTAAGGGAACTGGAAAAGTAAAGTTAGGTGTTCAATAACGCTAAGATATTTAATCATTTAATCCTGGTGCAGAGGCTGGCCATTGCAATCCAGCGTGAAAACGCGGCAACGGTCATGGGCGGGTTTTTGATTAGTTTAGTTAAGTTTATTGTAATTTGGACATTTATTATTATTAATAATTGATTTGTAATTGTTTTGAAATATCATTTAATAATAAATGTTTTATGATAAATATATATATTTTTTGACTATCCTGAAATCATTGAAGTATAAAGTGTAATAATAACTTAATGATTAAAATAAATATTTCAACAAATGATTGAGTATCAATTTTATATCAGAACTGTTTCGACTTTATAGTATTATAATTACTGATTAATGGAGGGTTATATCACTGTCCCCGGAAAGGATAAAAGTAGGGATAATGAACATATATTGCTTGATAAATGGTCAATTAAATTTCGAGATTATAGCTAATGAAAGAGAATCTCAAATCTAGTACAGTATCTGTTCATACTAAGTGTGTCTGATAATCATTGATGTACATTGAAAAGTAATATCACAAAAATATAGTAATAAATAATTATTGGTGCCGATTCTATTGTACACTCGACTAAACTAAAACCTGACTTAATTTCTTCATATGAAATCAACCTTGTGTTTTTCGTAATAAGGTCTATTTGTTACTGACATCTATTTCTCAGCGCCACTAAATTTCACTAAAACCTGTCAACGTATACTCAACTTTATTTCCACGCAGCGAGAGTCTCCATTTATTCAAACGCTATATAATTGCCGTATAAAAACTTGTTCAAAACGAATAAGGATGACGTATTTTTAATCTACACCTACGAAGACGCTTACTAAAAACACAGAGCAAAAGAGATGGCATTCAAAGGATAGCGGCTCTCGCTACATGGTATTAAAGTTTATTTAAGCGTATCAGACTTTAGTCGACAAATAAATTGCTTATTTCGATAGCGACATATGTTACCTACTTGTTTCAATTTGAAATAAGACCTTGTTTCTAAGTGTACAAGGTTTACTTCTTATATGAAGAAAATTTTGTGAATTTTAATTTAGCGAGTGAAGTAACAGAATTGGGGCCATTATCTATAGAAAAGTACAACCACCTAAAATTAACCTGAATCCTGCAACTACCAACTTAAGATAGCAATTTAGTGAAATGAGATTTTTTCTTTATATTTATGTGGGACCCTATCTGAGGAATCCCAACATTAGAATATTCGCAAAAATATATACCAATGAATTGAGAATACTCTCTTTCTTGTGCCTGTTAAACATTGACTGTTCATTGTGCATATATATTTCTGAACTAAGAGAGTACTAAAGGAATAGTTTCAAAAATCTAGTTTTAAAATATCTAAAACTAAATGTTGAATACCCCCATCATTTTGTATAATGTTAACTTTTTGTGCCATCTTTAATTTTCATATTCCTACTTCTATTTACTTTTATTAAGCATAGATATTAATTGTGACCTTTAGTGACATTTGATATAGTGTACAATCTTGGTCTGATTCTATTCAAATCTAAATATACTTATTTAAAAAAAAAAAAACAATAGTTGTTCCACCTTGTTGATGGACGTCTTACATCATCATCCTTTTAATATTGCTCATACATAGCTATAAATACAGGCTTTTATTAACTCTCATGATGAGACATGTTAAAAAAGTTGCATGTTAAGTTATTTGGACACTACACTCACATCTGTGCTTAATGTTTGTGCTATAGTATTTATATACTTTTTTGAATATACAATTGAGTCCTGGTAACTTGGTTATAATATGCATTTCATGATGAAAGAGTTAAAAAACAGAATTACACTCATAAATTTTGAAACATTAAAATAAAGAAAGACTAAAAGCTTGACAACATCTTGACATAATGTTTTTTATTAAAAGGTAGTCTTTGTTGGGGTGTATCACAGACGTTTATGTTTTATTAAATACTTATTAGTATTTTTACAGCTGGATTTGAAGTGGGTTATTTTTTGTGATAAACAATGATATAGAAATATTAATTTATTTCTTCGTTCACTGTGTAGACATGTCAGTCATTAATTTGATAACATAAATGATAGCTAAATCAAATTTATGAAATATCTTGTTATTTTACTTTCTTGTTTAATTTTACAAATACAATTTGTTTGTAGTCATAAATAGGTTCTGTGCAGAATTTAAAAAATAAATCAGTACACATTACTTACCAGTAGACATGGCTGCAAAATTTATTAGTATATTTTGTATGTCAGGTAGTGTTTTCCGCTTGAATACCACAGAGCTAAATGACTTTAAAAGCATAAGCATTTATTTATGAAACAAATTGCAAAAACGAACGACTGATGACAAGGAGAAATTAAACCGATGGCTGTCCCCGCTGTCCCGCTATGTACGTTATTATAGTCTTTATTCTTTTAAGAATAAGAGCCGTTAACATTCTAGTTTATAATTGGCTACAAAGAGTAGAAAAATATTGCCAACTCTTCTAATTTCATTCAGTCCGGTTAAGGTCTAGTTCAAAAGTTCATTCTCTAGGTTATTGACCCTTTTAGCTTAAAGCAGCTGATTGAATCAAGTTATTTAACGACTACTACTTATGTGTAATACTTAGCAATTACACTGGTATTCTTAAATAAAAAAATAAATAAATAAAAATAATAACAGCAATTACTGTAGAAATATTTGTAAAAATATACCTACTCGCTAAATTAAAGAAGCGTTTAAATGTAATTTTTTTACGTTTTTTTCTTATGGCAATATTCATTTAGTTACGAGCGCGCGGAGTTTTGAATTTAGACTTAAGATTTTTTCTTCCAAACGTGATTTGCCGTTTAAGTTATTAAAATAAAGATACGAAAAGTGTGCTAAATGCTTTTGTGAAATATTTTACAGGCCCTTTAGGCTATCTTAGCAATCTTAAAATTATATTTTATATTTTCAGTGAATTCTTAGCCTGTGCGACACAAAATCGATATTTTCACCAAAGCTGTAGGTACTTACTCTCGTTCCTATACGCCACTTGCTTCATTTGTATGGTAGTGGCATAGTCTATTATTTTGTTTATAAGGTTGAAATATTAAGGTTTCACGGTGATCGTAGTTTGAACGGTGATTAAAATCATGTCGTTAAAAGCTTATGAAGATGCCTGTACTAGAGCTGAATTATTTGGTCAGCCTTTGCCTGACAGGGATGATTTTTTATCAAAACATAAACATCTTGACGTTGTGGAATTTGAGGAAGTGGAAATAAAAACAGCTGAGGCAAGGAAAAGCTTCATTAGTAATAGAGAATACATGTTTATAGCCGACAAATGAATGTCGTTTAATATTTTGCAAAATAGGTCAAGGTTTTTAATTCGTAACTGATGTGACATGACTAAGCTTCTGTACAGTGTAAACAACTGATTTAGATTAATATAGTTAAATTTATTTCAAATGTATAAAATACTTCTTCAGATGTTCATTGGAGTATAATAACTCAACCTTGATGATGCATCCGTCACACGAACTGAATTTGCTTCAGACACTAACGATTACATTTTTAACTTTTTTCAGAATACTGCTATGTTAGAAGATCACTTGAAGGACGGCAGCGGAGGCCTAGCAGAATTGAACACAATTTTGGATTCTACACAAACAAAAATCAATCGTCTTAAGGTAGGCGAGATACTTATATGTAAATACTCACTAGTTTACTTATTCGCTCTTATATTATTATATTTAAAATGAAAAATCTGTATGTAACGATAAAGTGCGTAAAAATTGGATGTAATTTATATGTAATCCTTTTATTATAGTTGCCACATTAAATATACAAATAATTTGTTTTCGAAAATAAACTTTAAATTACCAGTACTAAAGTATTGGCAAGTAATTCTTTTATTTTACAGGGTGTTTGCGGCACTATTACAAGCTTCTTTCGCGTAAAACTATCTGCAAAAGACAATTTATCCTATTCTAGTGAACCTAGCTATGTTGGGCAGACTAATTACGATAAAGATTATATCCCACCCACTACTGAAATAGGCTCCGTAAACGAGGGCCTTGGTCCGAACGATAATGAAATGACACCGGGAATATCGAAACAAAATGGCGGTGATATTAATTCAGCATTAAACGATTTGAAGCAAATGGAAGATCAAGAAAATACGTATTTATTGGGTAAGGCAGCTATTAAAGATATAGGTAAGCAAGTTACATCTCAAATAAGTAAGTTAGATCAATTGATAAGTTCAGCGGATAAGGCGCAGGTTTCGATGAACAACCAGAACAAGCAAATGAGGTCTTTTTTACGATAATTTTGTCAAATGTTACGGTAAACGTTTTGTTGTTCATCTGTTGATGTTTGTTTATTTCCTATTGATCTAAATGAATATTTACCAATCTGTTGCCGTGTTGCATTTGCCTTGTTACCGTGTGGCTGCACTTGAAATTGCCGCCGTCCATGAGCAGCGGTTACATCTAGGCATCAATGTGCTTTTGATTCCTTTTAGCAAAAAAATGTATATTATCAACTATTACCAAACTTGAGCGCAATTCTTTATTATATTTATTTCAAATTTTTTATGAAATAATATGTACCTACCTATCAGTAAAGTCAATTAGGTAAAAGAACATAACACGAATCAATGTATTTTTTTTGCTGGCTTATAAACATGTGTACATTAAAAATGTGTACTAACAATAGCCAAAATGACAACATTTTTAAGCTCCGGCTAGCAGCTTAGCAGCAGATCAAGTGGTATAAAGGATTTTTGCGCATTGAAACTTACCATGTCCAGCAGTTACCTAAATATATAACATTGAATAGTTTTACTGATAAAGGATTCAGGTAGGTAACTCTAAATATGGATTGAATTTATTTTCTTAATGCACTATCATTATCACTAGGGCATTTAATTTAATGAGTGATTTTGATGTTATAAATATATATAATCGAAAAAGAGAGTGGTTTGCCTATGCTCACATTGCCAAGAGTGAAAGTAGATAATTAATGTATTATTCGTGAATAGTGATGATGGGGAAGTTTATTACATGTTTGTATAACAATAGTGTATTTTTTATTTAAAATACGCTTTACAAGAATTGTATGTATAAAAGTACCTATCTAATGAATATTCCGATATCTTTTCTCAGATAGATATAGACAATATTAAAAACCTTTAATCAGCTGTGAATATCAGTCCCATTACCATCAGTGGGAATTTGAAATTTACTCAAACATTCATATTTATGTACAAAAAAAGGATATTTCTTTTGAGCAAATGACACCGAAGACCTTTTTACGAGCGGATCTCTTGGAATGCATCATGATTTGCAAACTTCGAAATTAGACATACGCCAAGCGTATCATGTGTGCTTGTCTTGGCGATAAACGTTGGAAGACATGATATCACGTCACGTTAGCTGACTCATAAAAATAAACAGAAATATACTAGAGATACTTTGATCAAGATCAAAGTATTTAGGTTAGGATAGGTTCCGTATGTGATCGACGGTCCTCCCATTTTAGACGCAGTGTGGCACACCGTGTGGTTTAGACGGTTTCAGTCTGACATACGGCCGATAGATAGCCCCAGTGACCCATTAGGGTATCCACAAAAAAAAAACTAAAGTTCCATTTGTGACCTACGAAAAGAACACATTGAAATTGAAATAAAAGCCTATCAAAATCTTGCTTAAACTCTGTCCCCTTTGACAATGTTAAAATATTTTTTTTTTGCATGAACCAATCTCTGGGAAACGAGTGATTTAAGATACTTGTTACAATTTCCATTATTCGTATGTAACTATTTATATTTGTATCTTTAAATGTATTTCAAGGGTTGTTGAAAGAACAATCAAATTAATTGTAAGTAGTAAAATAAATAATTATAATCAAAAAATTGTCAAAGCTAAATTTTAAGAAATTGGTGCTTTTTATGTGCGTGTGATCGAAAATATAATGAATTTTCATTAGATGACAATATAATAATAATTGTGGTTTCTGTATTTATTAATAAATGTGTATTATATGTAACACTTCTTATAAAATAAGTCTTGGCTGAATCTATAAATTATAATAATCAATGTAATAATTGTTAATCGCGTAAATCATTTTCGAAATCGTGCATCTGAGCAGACCATAAGGTTTTGTTTCTTGTCGTGTATTGGTAACAGGTTTTATTATTTTTAAAAAGCTAACTCCCGCAAAGAAGGAATATTCCTGTGTCGCGGGGGGCTTAACAAACATTCTAACAACTGCCACAAAGAACACCCAGACTCGGGACAACTATTTGCGGATCGCGCAAATTTTTGTTTCGCATAGTATTTGAACCCACAACCACTTAAACCATTGCGCCACCCGTGCAGTCGAGGTTCAACTCAACTCATGAATTAAAAAAATCATTCTTTGTAATCTATAATTTCTGCCCTTATTAACTGGTCTGAATCTATCAATCAATCACCCAATCAAAACTAAAACGAACTGGTCTTAATTTATAGTAAATGAGACAGACTACCCTTCGTAACTAATAAATAAGTTATTTTTACAGACCGCTTAGGTCCGAACAGTATCAACCGGTCGGTGGCTCTATGGTTTCAAAACATAAATTACTGTATATGATGCCCTTAATTAATCTGATCTTTAGATTAACACTGTAATGTGGAGGAAGGAAAATGTTATTTATATTAATTATACTATTATAAACAACCTTTTTCTTCAACTAATGGTATATTTCTGTTGTAGTAATTAGAAAAAGTGATATATATTCCAATTACACAATGACACTTTCTTATCTGCTATATATATATATATATACAGGACAAAGGAACACTTGTTTAAATCACTGAAAGAGCATGATATTAGCATGTAGTTACAAAAAAAAAATATCCTTTTATAAGTTATTAACGTTTAAATTCCCAGGTATATTACCTTTGTTTCTAATAAAAGTATCGTACATATTTTTTTTTAATTTGTAACTATTTACTTAGTTATTGAAAAAATCCATAAAAAAATTAACTTTAGAAAGTTACTTTAAAAAGTTTTCGCAGTTATTTTTATGGATTTTCTTAGGAACGGAATGAAATGTGTGTAAATTACCACTGGGTAGCGTGTCATTATATCAAGCAGTGACTTTTATGTATTTATCTAAAGAGCTCTATGATTGAAAGTAAAAAAGTCTCCATGCACGATTTTGACAAATATTGATGTTTAATAATTCCTCTTGTAACCCTTAAGCTTGACCTTCCACGATGTTCGCAAAATTACTAATACGAATGTATTCTGATAGAAGTGTTGGACACGAAAGATATGAAGTATATTTTTAGGATTTATAGCGATATTGAATAAAGCGAAGCTGTGATTAATGCATTTTTCATTTCATGTATAAGTACACACCCTTGTAAGTTCCTAAAGTTTATGCGTGACAGTGTATATGTGCCTCGCAGAGCCAGAACGGCGAGAATCGTCGAGACTTTTCTAAATCTCATACTAGGGATGCTGTGGGTATTAATACTACCGACCAGCAAGTCTAAATATTTACGTGTATAAGTAAAGGTACTTATAATCGTTTTTATACATAAGGATGTATAAAAAAAAACGATGCATCACTCAGGCGATAAGGTAAGTATTCATATTTGTCAGAGAGTTTTTAAAAAGACAAATTATTTCAACTTATTAACTTTTTGATAGAACTTTAAATATAAAGCCGATAGACATTTTTTAACATCTTTTTACTTTTTTTAATTTCACGATTATACGTAGAAAACCTTTTATAAAATAAAGGCAGAAGGGAAGGGGCTTTTATCAGGATATAACATCGACTTATATCACTATAATTCTCACAATATGCTTTAGAAAGTTAATGCTAAAATAACTATTGCTTTACACGATTGTGTATTTACAAAACATTCACTAATACAGATCTCAACAACCTTGAGATGTCTCTGCTACCCGTGCGAAGCCGGGGCGGGTTGCTAGTACTTTATATTTTTCATATTGGTAGTAGCATAATCCACAAGATATCTTTTATAACCTTTAGCTCTTACATACATTCTGTTTTGATTTTAGCCAGTCTTCGTCTATATTTTTTAATACTTGTTTAGTATTTGATTTGGATAAACGTTTTTATATTTAAACGTAATTGACCGAGGTAATAACGATGACTGATCAGACGGAACATTAAATACGATGGTAATAAGGATTGCCTAACTAAAGACACTTAAAAAATACCAATTACGTATAAATTATAATACACTAACTTATTAATTGTCACTGCTCGTTTCCTAATAAAGAAACAGTACATTTCCAGTAAGTTTAGTAGAAACACAATGCGAGAATGAAACATCTTCCTGATACCGATCACGGATTGATTTGACATTGGTTTCGTTACGCTTATTACCAGGGTCAAACAAAAACCAAAAGGTATCAACCGTGAACCAGAGTTATATAAGTATCTGATTATTGTACCATGACTTAACATTGCAATCCAAACTGTCGAGATGTTACTTGTATTCATTTTCTGTCACTTGTCAGTGTTCGTGGCCGCGAATCCTTTTCACAAGTATCCATTCGTCTTTCTCCTCGATGTTGGCAATGAAGAACTGAAAAAGACTAACTCTGAGCAAATTAGAGTATCCGTTCCTGGCGGATCAATAGCCTTGCGATATCCAGCAATAGGTTATGGTAATACTATAGGCCACATTCGAGTAAGTGGCATAGATTTCGGTACAGATTTAAAAGCAAGTATCGTTGACGGTGGTCCTGGTTACAAATACGTTGTTATTGTATTCATGGGTAAACCAGGTACACCCTATGATGCTGTTTTGACAGTGCAGACGGTAGTTGATAATACTTTTAATTTACAAAACGTTGAAAATATCGCGAACAGTAAACCTAACCCGTACCAAAGTGAAGAAGATAAAAATGATAGTGCCGAAGACTTGAGTGATACAGAAGTAAATAACAATGTTCAAAGTGAGACTTATATCCAGAACAGCAATGCTGAATTAATGCAGTCAAGCTCTAATATGTACAGTTATGTTAACAACGAATCAATGAACGATACTGAAGATGATGACGATGATGATAATGATAGTGAATACAATAATGAAGAAACTGATATTAATCAAGTATACTCTGACGTAACTGGTGAAGAGTCAATAGGAAAAGCAGACTTTGAAGACATTAGTAATGAACGAGACATTCACGCTGAATACGCCGACGATATAGATAAAGAAGACCCGAATGTTCAGTTGAAGAATATTGTTCTAGGAGAAGATGATGATGAAGAAAATTATGATGGAGGAGTAAACCTGAAAACAGAATCCGCAGAACAACAACCAGAAATTATTGATAACAACTCATTTTCAGACTATGAAGCTTTACAAGAGCATTTAAATTACAGAAATGAAATATACTCTCAAGAAGAATATCAGAAAAGTTCGAACTACCAAGAAGATCCATTAGATTATGTGGACCCTTATGCGGAAGAAATCAATGATGCTGCAGACAAATACAGAGATTATAATAATAATAATTATATAGATGCGGATGATAGTTATGCAGTAGCATATTAAATACAACTAAGTTAGTTCGTTTAAGGCAAATTAAATAAAAATTTAAACAACATTAAATGTAAATAAGTCATTAAACGTCAAAAGTCGTATTTAATTTTCGGAATGCAAGTCAATTGTTTTATTGTTTATTCTTGATCGAAGAATGTTAAGGAATTTCTATGTAATAGTTACTAGCCATTGAACTCTATAATCAAAATGGCTAAAATTAAATAAAAATCATTATATTTCGCTGAAGTAAATTTTTTTGGCAAACTAAATAAATGAACCGTCTATAACGGAAAATAATGTGTAATGGATAATGGATTAATCTGGAGAATGAATCTCCTCTTCGTCTCCTCCTTGCGCTGTAAGTGCAGCATATCATCATTTTTTGGTTTTTCATCAGATGGCTTTTGTGAAGACAAGACAAACGTCTACATAATATACCATCTGATTGTCTGGAAGTGACAATGTTATGAAAATGACGAGGATTCTTCTGATCATATTATTGAATCTAACGTAGTGTTTGTATACTCTTAGATTTTGAAGACAAAGAGTTACGTTTCTGCTCCAATCAAGTTAGGTACTTCGCTCCTTAAAACTCAAAACAGAAAAGTCTAACACGCAAGTTAATCTGTCCATTGCATCTGTCCATCTAAAGGTTGTCTGTAAGAAATCGCAACTAGCGATAAGACCGCCGCTTGCACCATTATTTGTTTTTATTTTTAATATTTTAAATTGTTTTATGGTGTACAATAAAGAATATTGTAATGTACGAGTATTGTGTTAATTTCATATTATTATTCGAAATAAAATTGCCAAAAGAAGACTTAACGATATTTTATAACAGAGATTCGCTTGAGTATTCGACGTTATGTGTATGTACTCGTATGTAGGAAAAACATTTTTTTATTTCGTTAGGCAGTCAGTTGATTGAAGAACGTAACTGGGTTAACATTTAGTCAAACAGTATTTTAGAATTAGTGCACAGTTATCACAAATTTCACAGCGGCGCGCCGACGAGTCCAGAGCGAGAGAGCGTTGGATTCCACTGCCTCATTCTGTAAGGTAGTGATGAATGCCAAAGAAGCGGTGGAGAGAACTAGTACTCTTCCGTCCCGTAGAAGATGCACCAGGCGCCGGAGAGTGCAAAAAGATCACCGGCCTCCATGAGCACTTGCCTGAGGACTACGGAAGGGGCTATCTGTCGCCCTAGCAGAAGCAGACCCGAGACGGTGGCGCGACGTGTTCCGCGCGCGCCTCGTTAAATAGTGGAGAGGCAGAACCATCCGCACCTCATAGTGGGGTCACCTTGCTTAACAGGCCGCCAAGTCTGCCGGGGTTCACAGGGATTTCCTTTATTGGGTACACCTGAGGCCCCGGCTATAAGACCAGACATGGCTACATGACAGAACACTGTGTAGTTTTAGTCGGTTCGAGTCCGACATACAATACCACCTTGTCGTTTGGTCCCCGTAAGGTGAAGACCCGTGGGGGTTTCCAAAAATAAAAAAAAAACAGTTCTCAATAATAATAAAATAAAAATAATTCAAAATAGAAAACGTAGGCTGTATGATTGACATGTCCTTTGCTTTACTAAAAATGACAAACAGTGTTTGGTTTTTTTAAAGAAGAATACTGTTACACTTACAAGCTTTTATCACATTTTATTTTTACGTTTGCGACTTGAATTAGGTACATACGGATTCGTTGTAACGATACTTAACGACAAGTAGGGTTTTTTTTACGACGCTACTGTTGTTTCGGACTTTGTTTTTAAAATTGGATATATAATACACTTTGTGATGATGAGCGTAATCTTATATGTGCAAAATCATGAAGTACCTACGTTGTTACGTGTACGTGTATGGATAAAACCACAAACAAAATATTGAGATGTAAAAATATAAAATATGTAAATATTGAAAATCCCTAGTTGAGTGTCCATACTACGTCAAAAATAATATACTACTTAGCTCTTACCCGGTACCAATCCAATATTTTGCCCAGGTTCTTGATTCAATATTAGTTGTTTTTAAAGATACATAAAATATTGCTTTTTTGTTGGTATTTTACAAAAATGTTTTAAACGGGCTATGCCCAGTGTTTTGATAATTATTGAAATTTCCTACGATTTGAAGTAGCATTTGACATACATTTCAGTCATTTTATTGTAAAGAAGATGGGCAATCTTCTTTAAAGCAGCGGAAATTACAAGTAGGGCTAATCTGATTAGATTATTATATCAGTGCAGTGTCTCGTAAGCGTGCCAACGCGCAACTCGGCCTGTATGATTGACCCATAACTAAATAAATCATAAATAATCTCAACTCACTTCCAAGAATTTCAACTATATCTTTAATATTGTTTTGTTTTTTTATGGGTGCCAAATTATGTAATGATATTATACACCGTGGATTCCAAGTCAGTGTTTTGGTCCGAAAAGTTTGTCTTCAGGCATCCTCAGGCAAATATAGAATATTTCTCCGTAACAAAATATAGAAAAAATCTCAAAACAGGCATTTTAATTTTTGTCATAAACACATGTTTTTGTCCTAAACATGACTGCAACATTGCATAGTATCGCATAGGTAGTATTCGGGTACTTGCTCACTATGGTTAGCATACTACTCGTAGTGTACATTTCTGCTGATGAGTAGGGATGTCAAAGGACATAGAATTGGTAACGAGTGATGGACAGCTTTGCAGTTTTAAGTGTTTTACCCGCACCACCTACGTGCCAAATCTATTTGCAAATTGAATCGTGAAAAGAAATAATGATAAAAATCGTGGTTAGATACACCGTTTATTACATAATGAGCCTGTCTCAAGATTTGATTAATATTGTATTATTGGACCACGATATTATTTGTTACGTTTTAGTTACTGTGAAGAATATCAATTTTTTGTGCATAATAAGGATAATATTATTGACATTTTATAGAACACACGAGAATTAGAGAATCTCGTGGCAAGTTCCACGTGGATCGTCTCAAGGTTCGATCGTTCAGCTGTAATCATCGCAGCTGGTGGCCGCCCGTGAAACAAAAATAAATTTTGTATCAAATTGGCTTGCCCTCGATATTTGCACGTGCCAAACTTATGGAAAAGGAGTATGTTATATTTTGCTTAAGATATCACTCTCTATTACTTATTATTTGAGTACATATGTTACTGTAAAACCTAGAACTACGGTATCTTAAGATTAGCCAGTGAAATCTAAGATTTATCAACTCTTATTGGTAAAAGTTTAAAGCGGCGGTAGCGTAATGGCTAAGGCATCGTACCCTGTGCTCTACCGACGTGAACCCACTCCTAAGACAAGCATTTAGCTTAACTGGAGGGGTTAACAAGAATACTAGTAATGTGTAACCCACGTTGCTAGTATCATTTACAAAAAAAAAAAGTTCGTAATGTTTTGTGATGTTTTTTTTTAAACATTTGGTACGAGGTTGCAAACGGCTTCAGAATCTCACTTTTGCATTCATAATATTACGTAAGATTACAATTATAAACAAATATACTTGTAACTACACGGAGGGCTACTGACCTGTGGTATTCAGAACCACAAAGTTATCATAACTATTTTTCGACTTTTACCGTGTCTTTGTGGTAAAACCTAAGGTTTACCGAGAGGAGGATGGTAAAAGTTCAAAATGAACTACGATCACTAACCATTTTGGACTTTTACCATTAGAAGTTGGTTAATCATAGGATTTACTGGCTAATCTTAATATTTACCGCATGTACAGTACGTATGTATTATAAACACGTTATGCATTTGGTAGGAAGTCGCCGAGGCAACGAGTGTTTTAAACATAAAAATCAGTTATTATAAGTACTTGCCGTATTTATGAGAAGTTTATAGTTATATTCTCGGACATATTACACAGCATTTTATAGACTCAAGGTAAGCACTGCTTGCAGTGTAGGTTCTAGAACACGGATAACCATACTTAGATATTCTTTATTGTTATTTTATATAAGTATAGAAGTATTTTTATGTATAAAATAACAAAAATGTGTGTAGACCTGCACTGAGCAGGTATCAAACCCTGTGTGGGTTTGAAGCCTGTGGGTGTATACGTCGTCAAATATCGAAGCTTTTAGCAAAAACTGAAAACTTAATTTACCTCATTCTCCTGTATTCATGATCGAAGTATTTAGGTCACAAAGTAATGTTAATGAACACTAAGATTACCCGTTATTTATTAATAACCAGGTAAGCTATATGTATAACAGAGAGGGCTTAGGTAATCGTAAAAGCTTTTTCCGGATTCGGCCTTGATGCAGGCCTTTGCTAGGCTCCATCTGTAAAACTGCCCAGGAACGAATTGTGAAGGAGAGACTACGGGAATGGAATGCTCATGGCAATAAATTGATTATTTTTGATTACTGGTCCATGTGTAATTCTTGTATATATTTTATTCTACTTTCTATCTGTTGGTTAAGTCTTTTTAGAACAAGTAGAAGAGAAGGCAGTAATTTTTAAACGCCAATTTATGAACTTGCTTATGGTCAATTCAGGTTAAAATTTACCTATACTGTAATATTTATAGGTTTATTAATGCGTGAAGGGAATGTAACATTTAGAAATACTTAATCAAAAGTTTATGTATAGAAGAACAGCAGAAAGCTATAATTTTTAAACAGTAAGTGTTATAAAATAAAAAAATACGTGAAAACGGTTATATTAAGCAACAAGCGTAAGCATCCATTATTTAATATGTTGACTAAGGGTATGTTCCGATATACACAGAGCACTGGTCAGTGCTCGTACTGGGGAGAAATTCGTTCCGTTATAGACTGACAGTATACTGCCGCAGTATCGTAGGGAAATATATGACGTTAACATCGTCGCCATTTTTGTACTGTGAGCACTGGAGTTTTCGAGGTAAGGTGCTCTCAGTACTGTCACATGGCTGTCACACTGTCACTTTTATTATGCGATTTGACAATTGATTTGAATTGTCAACTGATAGTATACTGGACTGCGTTCTGTTTTAAACAGTAACCAGCATAGCTAACTATAAAGGAACGGCTACGCAGTATACTAAATTGACGTCACATCTTACAGTGCTCTCAGTGTATATCGGAACACATACCAAATGTTGACCTGTCACGGTATACATTTAAGTCTACAATGACAGTTCAACAAACTGGAAATGACTATGTTATAAATATAAGTATTTTGGTCGAATATCGACTACCAGGCGATCTCTAGCAATTATTAAATAGATCGACGAACTAATATTTGATGTAGTCTTGTACATAAAAAGGTGAACAGACGTACATACGAAAAATAATACAAAGGTGTTCCGGGTTCCGTAGCTTCTTAATATTTGATCCAAATTACACACAAGTCAAAGAATTTAGCTTATCTGGAGGTACTAGTATTCTTCCATAAAACAAAAATGTTTAAACCTGATTAAAGTTTATGTTCAGTACGTAATAACTCAACACCACATTCGTAATCTGCTGAGTGACCAAGTTTAATATAATATAATACAATATAATGAGGATGCATAATCACGTTTAGCGTCATAACACATGCTGATAATTCGGTTCTCAGAGCTGGTTTCTCATCAAACAAAGAAAATAAAACTCGTTACAAATAAATTAGGTATTATTAATTTGCATGCTGCCGCTGCAGCTGATAAAGTTGAGCGTGGGTACCACCTAGCTCTTATCATAACCACTGCATCGTTGTAGGGTTTGGAAGTGGTGACCCGTTGTCTGTGTATTTATTGTAGACGGTCTTATACCGATTGCCCTTGATATTTACATTCTGTCTTTGTTATAGAGTGTACTTACATTAATGCCTTTAACTATTATTACTGAATAACTGCAAAAATCAACAAAATCGATATCAGTCGTAAATTAAATCAAAATTGAATTACGCCGAAATAACAGTTTGAACTATAACGGACATATTATGGATGAACTCTTTGTAGGTTAAGAAAATATTTTTGCTGTTTACAGCAAGAAGATGTTTAGTCTAACAGCAACGGTTTAGCGAACTACACTTTAACGAACTTGGTGACTAAGATGTAAGAAAGTAAGGTCAAGAAGGGTGTTTGATCTTGCTTCATCTTTGAAGACAGCACCTTATCCACACTACACTGAGATACAGAGACACTACACTCAAAGATTTAGGAGCGCGCAATCAACGTTTCTAGTGATAAGAGGGGATCGTATTTTCCCGGCCAAAGGATGTCATATCATTCATCATGATAGTCTTCTGGGAACGTTAACATACATTTACTTAACAGTGCAATTTTTTTACTTGTGTTTTTAATCATTATCAGCATTTTAGCCATAGGACGCCCATCGCATGACATAAGCCTCCCGCAATGACTTTCAAGAATACCGTTTGGAAGCGATCTGCATCCACCGTCGACCCGTGATCTTCATAAGGTCATCTGTTCTTGTAGGTGGACGTCCTACACTGCGCTTTCCGACACATATTTTTAAACAAAAATATATGCGCAATTTATACTAAATAAATTGCGCATATATTTTTGTATATTTAACCGCTAAAATATAGTAGAACATTTACTGCAAGCTAATAGTAACCTATTGAGTAATTTGAAACAATTTGCATTATCCATACATCCTTCTGATTCCTATTACGATTAACGAGGTCTAATTTCTTAATAGTACTTCTTTTTTGTAAAGAAAATAATGATTTTTTTCCCTTTAAGAGTGGGCGTACGGACGTTGATGTTTCATTCACGTGTAAGAAAAGCTTGTAATTCAAACTCGGACACACAAGTACAGAAAAATTATTATACAACTGGTATTGGTAATGGCAAAGGGCTCTGTTTATTTAGACTCATAGGCGGTCCATTATGCGTTCAGATAAGCTGACTAGTTGAGCCAGCCTAGCTCCTTTCAGAAGCACAGAAGCCTCCTGGGGCGTTCACAGGCTTCTGGGAGTGACTTCGCACCCGCGATACTTGCCCGTTGTGTGGCCACTCCCTCGCACTACAGGATAACGTGGGCTGCCGTTTCCTCCGCGTTGAGATATCCTCTGGACAGAGGACTGTCTGTCGCATTGATGGTAAATAGGTGCCGGTTTAGGACCAGATGGCCTGTTATGGTTCCTACAACTATTCTGATAAGTCGGTTGAGACTGAGCAGTCTGCAAGTTAAACGTTGTGAGACCTCCGTCAGCACCAGTATAGACTGCCTGCGGCTCGGCCGCAGGCAGTCTATACTGGTGCGTCGGCCCAGCGACTGTTGTACGCTTCACGAGTCCGTTGCTTTATCCATGAGCGAAGTTGATTAAAGGAATCTGTAACCTCGTTACAGATCCCTTCCTTGCCCGTTCATCGGCGGCGGCGTCGTTCCCGAGTGAGTTACTTTGCCCTTTGATCCATTGAAGAATTACCCCATTGGCAGAGGCTTAGGCGCTCCAGCGTCTGGTGGCATTCATAATGGCCGGAGTTCCGAAGTTCATGCTGTGCCCTCCAGGGCCTTCAGGATGGCCATATTGTCTGACAGTATCCGGATGTTCTACTTCTTTATACCTTTTGACATGACCATGGTAGTGGCGTAGGTTATCGCAACACACTCACATTGAAATATGAAAGTTTCTTGGCCTAGCGCCAGTGATATTTTTATATTTAAGTCTTGTGAGAAAACTCCGCTATTAACGGTTCCAAGATGGGGTCAGGTTGCCCTGACCCCATCTTGGAACCGTCCGTGTAGATCCGGACTTCATTTATGCCGAATTGACCTCGGTCGTTTTCATATAGTTGTATTCTCTGCTTCCTGTTATACTACAGGAAGCCATTGTATATGCATACAGGTTTAGTGGTGCTAGATCTAGAGCTTTTGTTTGTTTCTGACAGTGCTTAGTTCTGTTCCCTGCCACCAGGCAATAACACCATACGTGATGATTGGCCGTATGACCGTTTTGTATAGCTATAGTGTTATTTTTGGTGATAGTCCTCAGTTTTGCGAGTAGTCACTTGCATTGGCAGAAAATAACGCAAGCCTTATTCAGTTTTACGTCTAGGTGCCTGTTCCATAGGAGTTTGCCGTTCAGTATAACTACTGGATACTTGACCTCCTTGGTTAGGGCTAGACGGGGGCTAAATAGTTTAGGTAGGTAGTCTTAGTTCTCCTAAACTACGATTGTTTGTTTTTTTTATGGTCTTGGGGGCAAAAGAGCAGACGGGTCACCTGATGACAAATGACTACCGCCGCCAATGGGCATCTATAACTCAAGAGTCACAAGTTGCGTTGCCACCCTTTAAGGTGGGAATAGGGGAAGAGGTTGAGAGGGGGGAAGAGCGGGAAGGAGGGTGAGGGGATTAGAGGGGAGGAGAGGAGAAAGGGGAAGGACGGGAATAGGGGAGAGGGAAGGTTTAGGGCCTCCGGTAACCTCACTCACGCAACGAAAAGCAATGCAAGCATTGTTTCACTGCCGGTTTTCTGTGAGGCCGTGGTATCGAGCAGAGTTGAGCCGGTCCATATGTGCTGAAGCATGGCTCTCCGACGTATATAATTTCGCATCTTGGTTCTGATTTGATGATGGAGCTAGGAGATGGATAGTGGAACTCTTCAGTGGCTACTAGTAAACCCCTCGATTTTGGACTCATATGATTCGTTTTGACGAGTCCAACATATTGGGCTTTCTAACGAAGATCTGATGATGAAGCCAGGAGGTGAATAATGGGACTCTTTTTTACTTGGTTCACCATTAAAGAATGTTTTTTTTTTACTATGATTATATTCTATTAATACAACTATTCTATTAATAAAATTCTGATATAGTCTTTGACCATTTGACCTAAAATTAGGTCAATGTCTGAAATACAGTATAGCAGAGTATGATTAACCTTTGCAGTTGAATGACAGATGTAAACAAACATCGGTTACTTTGAACTAAACTGGGCAAAGGCTAATTTCAACAATTAAGTGCGTTTTGAAACCAAAACTCATAAATATTTTTGTTTTGATTTATATTGAACGGCCTGACTCTGAAGCAAAAGCTTTTATTTAATGCGTTAGATTGAATAGTCTCGAAATCTCAAAAGAAAACTAAGACAACAACTGATAACATTTTTGTTTTTAAAGTCGGGTTATCACTATGTAGTGATTATAAAACAAAGTCGCCCCGCCACGTCTGTTTGGCTGTCTGTTCGCGATAAACTCAAAAAATACTGAACGGATTTTCATGCGGTTCTCACCAATAGATAGAGCGATTTATGAGGAAGGTGAAGGTATATAATTTGTTAAGGTTTTGTGTAAATTGGTTGAAATATGATGATGATTGTTGAAGATGTCCCTGGCTACTCGTGCGAAGCCGGGGCGGGTTGCTACTTAAAAATAATCAAAGAATGATCAGCAACAAGCGACATTACCGTAACGTCATATGTATTCTGTGGAAATGGTTAAAGTTTGCAGGTTCGAATTCCACTTGGAACGGTTGAAACTGTGGAACAATGCATACACAAACGATGTACTTAAGATTATCAACTTCAACCTAGAAAGGATTAGGAGAATATAAGTGTGTGACCTATTGAAAGAAAACGAATCATAAATAATTACTTTCTGATTATAGTTTTCATGTCTAGCCCAGTCAAGGAACTAAAATACGTAAGTTTTGGATTACCACGCATTTTTATTTTTATATAAATAGTAAAAAAATGCGCTGATTAAGAATTTCGATACCCGCAGTCTGGAGAAGCCCGGCGTAATTTTTAGGGTTCCAGTCCTCCAAAGGAAAAAAAGGAACCCTTTGTTGTATCAACTTTGTTGTCCGTCTGTCTGCCTGTCAAGACCCTTTTCCCCAGGAATCCGAGAAGGCTTTAAGTTGAAATTAACATCAAAGGCTTATGTCAGTGGTCCCTTAAAGCTGAAAAAAAATCAAGCTTCTGAGTCAATGCAATTAAAAGATACGGCCACCTAAGCCTCAGAAAAAAAGGTGACCGCTCGGATCCGTCCAACTACAGACCTATCGTCATAACCACCTTGTTCTCCAAGATAATGGAATCCATTGTCAACCGCCAGCTCTTTCGGTACGTAGAAGACTACCAGCTACTCAATGACCGCCAATACGGTTTCCGTCGGGTTCTTTCAGCTGGTGATCTTCTCGTTTACCTGACTCACCGTTGGGACAGGCGATCGAGAGCAAGGGGGAGCCGTTGTCAGTCAGTTTGGACATAGCGAAGGCCTTCGATCGGGTCTGGCACAAAGCGCTTCTCTCGAAGCTTCTTTCCTATGGGCTTCCTGAGAAATTATGCAACTGGATCACCAGTTTTCTCACAGACAGAAGCATCAAGGTCGTTGTCGACGGTGCATGCTCCGACTTCAAGTCTGTGAATGCTGGTGTCCCACAAGGCTGTGTGCTATCACCATCGCTGTTTCTTCTGCATATCAATGATATGCTGCAAATCAGCAGCATTCATTGCTATACCGATGATAGCACGAGTGATGCCTTGTATACTGGCCGCGCTAACATTTCTCGGGAAAACGTCACTGAGAGTCGATCCAAACTTGTGTCTGAAATCGAAGCCTCCTTACAAGGAGTTTCCGATTGGGATCGACTTAATCTAGTCCAATTTAACCCAACGAAGACACAGGTTTGCGCATTCACCGCTAAAAAGATACCGTTCGTCGTGTCACCTCGCTTTGAAAGCACTTCCCTGACTGCCACAGCCAGCATCGGAATCCTTGGCGTCGATATATCGAGCGAAGTCCAGTTCCGCGGTCACTTGGAGGGTAAGGCCAATATTAGCCTCGAAGAAGCTTGGTGTGCTCAACAGATCGAGACCGTATTTCACCCCGGCCCACCGCCTACAACTTAATAAGGCGCAGGTTCAGCCGCATACGGAATACTGTTCTCATATCTATGCAGGAGCACCCCAGTACCAGCTTCTCTCTCTTGACCACATTCAACGGAGAGCGACTCGAATCATCGATTGCCAGAATATTTCAGATCGGCTTGACCTCTTGGCGTTGCGTAGAGATGTAGCCTCACTCTGCATTCTCTATCGCATGTATCATGGGGAGTGCTCCGAGGAATTGTTCGGACTTATACCGGCCTCACCGTTTTGCCATCGTTAAACACGACAAAACTTTCATCCCCATCACCTGGGTAATTGGCAATCCACCACTGTGCGGTTTTCCAGATTTTTTTTGCCTCACACAACCAGTCTTTGGAACAAATTGTCGCCTGCGGTATTTCCGGACCGATACGACCTTCAAACCTTCAAGAAAAGAGCGCACTCCTATCTCAAAGGCCTGCAACACACTTGTGACTCTTGAGTTGCAGGTGTCCATGGGCGATGGTAGTCACTTACCATCAAGTGACCCGTCAGCTCGTTTGCCCAATATAATATAAAAAAAAAGATTGTAACAAATTTGAACATTTCGCAGGTAAATCAAAACCAATAGGGTACTCCCATTGTAGGTCACTGGGAAGTACCGTATAGGTTGTCTGAAGGTCAAAGTTTTTCAAATTTACTAAGCTGGTTCGACCAATTTTTGGAGTTTAAAAAAAATGGCGCATTTTGAAATTAAGGCTAAAAAAAATTACCGTAAATAATTAAAACTCATCTCACTGAAATTTATAGCACTTTTTAATATCATCATAAGCTACAATTTCAGAAGGTTTCAGACTTCTTTCTACGTAAGTTCCTTTCAAAGTTATTAAATGTTGAAAAAAAAACGATCTTTTTTAACTTTGACCTTTATTTGCTGTTAAACAAAAGCACTTAGCGACTTTGAACGGATCTCATTTTGTAGGTAATTTAATGTAGAACAAAAAAGATATGAGCATATATGACGAAAACGGACTGGAAACGAGATATCACACGAAACGTTAAAAAAGTTATTTTTTCCGTTAAATTGTTAAAAAAAATTACGCCCCACTTGTCCAGACTGCAGGTATCGAAATTCTTAATCAGTATCTTAATTTGTTTACTTGTTATCCAAAATTAAAAATGAGTGGTAATCGAAATGTCCATTTTTTATAATAAAACAGCTAGGTTGACTAATCATTGTATCAAAAGATGGGTGAAGTGCTGTTTAGAATTAATCTATAACAAATATTTAATTCATAAAGGTTCAGAAGAAAACGCTTGATGCTATTATGTAAGTCGACCAAAAATTGCATCTGCGTATAGTTAACGGTCAATAGAAATTCAAATAAGGAATTTCCAAGTAGGTAAACATGGCGTCGCTCTACACTTCTACAGTTCTAAATTCGAAAAGTCCGTGAAACTGTTTTAAGTGGCGCGTTCGAAATGTCTCGCACTAAATACATTTAGATCCCTTCACAGAGGATGTGTTCATTACGCTGAGTATTTTTTTTACACAAGATTTTAAACAGGATTTAATGGAAAATAAAAAGTGAAGTAAAATTATTATGATTAATTTTTTTTTGTGATATAATAACAAATTAACGACTTTGGGACTTTTCCTTTACTTGCTCTGTCAGACTTTGATGATTTTAGGTCAACGGGAAGTACACTCTATAGTGTAGCATTATCTATAGACAGATGTAAGAACAAATTACCGACTTTCGGATTTTTCCCTTTACTTGTGCTATGAGATCATGCTTTTTACCCAATTTCATGATTCTGTGTCAATGGGAAGTACCCTAAAGGCTTTTATTTACCTGCGAAATGTTCAAATTTGGTAAAATATAAAGCTTAAATGGCCAAATCTTTTGATTGCGTTGACATAGAAGCTTAATTTTTTTTCAGCTTCAAGGGATCGCTGACGTAAGTATTTCATGTTAGTATCAACTTGATGCCTCCAAGGGTTCCCGAGGAAAAGGCTCTTGACGTCTGTCAACACAGGCAGACAGACAGATATAATAACAAATTAACGTCTTTCGGATTTTTTCCTTAACTTGTGCTATGAGATTATGCTTTTTAACAAATTTTATGATTCTAGGTCAATGGGAAGACTTGTATATATTATTTGGTATTAATTTTAACTCGATGCGTTCTCGCATTTGCTCCCAGAATTCTCCTCTGTATGTCTAATTCTATGATATGTCCGGAGCATAGACAACTAAAAGAAATATAGGTGTCATTCTTACCCAGAGATGACGGGAGTTCAAACACTCGTACTCTCAAATACAGTTTGTCATTCTCTCGGAAAGGATGATACCTAAATCTTCAAGATGACAAATCTATTGAAATTGAAATGACTATATGCTTTACCATCATTTTTAGCCATCTATTATAGCGCCCCTGGTTATTAAACTAGATTTGGTGACAAAAAATATGTAAAACGATAGTATCCTACTGTACATAAAATAACTGAACGATCTGTTTAACATCTACTAAATAATACAATGGTTGTTGATTCAGTTATACTAGCCACTGCATATTTAGCACAAAAAACGGTCATCATTTATCAATTCGAAATTCAAATCTTTATTTCAAAAATAGAACGTCGCCGTGCTAGGGAGAGAACCGCTAAACGAATAAATACATACGAGTATGTGGATTAAATAGGTCTCGTTTATGATACCGTTACGGTATACGTTACTGTGATGTATATTTGCACTAGAAAATATTTTCACGAAATTTCAGTGCATCCATCAAATATCAATTAAAGAAAATATAACACCTGCCAAGACACAGGACGCTAAATAAATCAATGCCAAATAAATAATATGTAGTTCAAACTAAAATAAAAACGTATTGGGGGTATTGAAGGGACAGAATATTCTTTGTTAACTCTTGAATATTTTGAGTTTTATTGATTTATACGGAAATAGATTCTCGCCACATGATACTTATTAACCGATTTCAAAAAAAAGGAGGAGTTCTAAATTCGTCGGAATCGTTTTTTTTATGTATTTTCCCTGATTACCCAAAGACGCCTGGATCGATTTGGAATATTCTTCTTTTGTTTGCGAGGCTAAAATTCCTAGGTGGTCCTAGAAGAAAATAGGCTCGAGATGGTGGCGCGACGTGTTCCGCGCGCGCCTTTCTAAACTGAATTGGTGATACGGCTCCCACTCACGACTGCGAGACTACCTGCTTTTTTGATAGGTAGTCGAGTCTGTTGGGGGTCCCGGGAGTTCCTTCCTAGGTTATAACTGAGCCCCCTGAGACTGAGGTTCGATTCCGATATAACCACTTCGCCGAGTTCTCAGTGAGGTGGTACCCGAGGGGGTATCCATAGGTAAAAAAAAAGAAAGAAAGTGGTCCCATGGTCATTAGGTTCGGATCTGATGATGGGATCCTGGAGAAATTGAGGGAACTCTTAAAATTTTATAGGCACACTGTATTTATAATTCGGGATTTACTACGAATCAAACGTGTAAAAGTCGACGGGGTTGAGTCGTTTCATTACAAAGTTCCTATGACCACATTCCAGCTCCATAATCAGATCAGCTCCATGTCATCATAATATTGCATTGTCACGCGATATACATATGCGTGCAAAATTTCAGCTCAATCGGAAACCGGGAAGTGTGTCAAATTTAACTTGCAAGATTTGATTACAGACAGACAACGGGACAGGTGAAACTAAATAAATGCTTGTAAAATAACTGTAATACATTGACGAGACATAATATTCATAACAAAGCAGTTCCCGCGCGGCTTCGCTCTTACTTATTCGTACTTATTTATATATTTTGCGCGGCACCCTAATTCTTTTTCAAAAATAAACGTAACCTAAGTTACTCTTTATAACACCAGCTACCCGCCAGTGAAAGCCCCGTGGAAATCGGTCACCCCGTTCCGGAGATTAACCGGAACAAACAGATACGACAGACACACAGACAAAAATAAAAAAAAAAATGATTTTTAGGCATAGGTTTCGTGCAATCGTGTTTTTAGCTCATACTACCTGTTTGAGCTAAAAAAAGTATTGTTTTGACATTAGAAACAGACACTTCAATTTTATTTCTTTGTATTGATAAGTTAAGCAGCTACTAAAATAATCAACTTGCGATTTTTCATTGCTATTATTTGATATAGTAGAAACACAGAACAAAAATATGATGAACTTATTAGAGAACAAAAGGCCTGTTATTGGAGTTATTACTCTTTGAATCAACTGGCCGGTACAAGAAATCAGTAAAAATAGGAATGGAAAACTGAATCCATCCAAACGAAAATATTGATACGATTCCCATACCCATAAATATTTATATTAATACGCGTTTGTGTAGAATCACAATAATATAGCGAACTTCACATTGTTTTATTTGATTTTTTATAGTATCATTTTATACTGTTCAATGGATTATCAGTATCACAATTCATCGACGACGTATTTATTGTATTTTATTCGAATACTAATATTAAAACTATGCGGTCTACATCTAAAAAGAAGACGTGTATATAAATAGAGGTGACAAGTAATTTTCTGTGATAATTTTACTAGTGGACTGGAAAATAAGTTGAGAGAAATAGGACACAGCAGAATCCGTGCTGAAATTGAGTCTGCAGAAGTACCTTTTTTGTGCAAAATACATTTTATTTATATAAAATCCTACTAGCTACCCGGCCACGCGTTGCTGTGGCGAAATATTAATGCAATAAAAAATATTTTGACTATAAATTGATATTAAAACCATCCTATCTCTTATGTTGGACCAGACTGCACACAGTGTGCAAAATTTTATTAAAAGCGGGTCATTAGTTTAGGAGTGAACAAAGTGACACGAAATTTTTACATCTAAAGTTTTTCTAAACAATTGTAATCCTGGAACCTTCAAGAGTAGAGCGAATAGGTTTTTATTGTGTAGGAGTTTACCATCTTCATATTCTTCGTTACTTTCCATCAGGTTGTTTGAGTACAAACGCCTACTCCTTGACCGAATAAAAAAAAAGAATAAAAAAGCAGCACGCCTTAATTTCATGCAGGTTTAAACAGTATTGTATGACACTAACATTTCGCCGGTTTATGTGAAATCATATGTAATGGGTGGTGTGCTTATTGCCATATATTGTACTTTATTGGATATACAGATAAGATTATATAAAAATAGTTTGTATACGGATATTTTTTTTTTTTTTTTGGTTGGCAAATACAGAACTGTCATGCTAAATAATCACATATACTTTAGTGAGTCGCTGTTTAGATCTATGAGTTAATATAGGCTTAATCTAAGGAGTACCGGTTCAGGCCCACATAAAATATCTGGGCCTGATCCTCGTCGGTGGGTGGCGCTTTGACGAGCACTTCCTGCAGCTTGCTCCAAAGCTGATCGGCGCTGCGTCTGCCCTTGGACGACTCTTACCCAATTTGGGCGGACCCAGCGTCGCTACGAGACGGCTGTACACGGGGGTTGTCCGGTCAATGGCACTGTACGGTGCACCGGTGTGGGCGGAGGCTCTTACCGCCCAGAATAGGGCACGCCTCTGGCGCCCTCAGAGGGTTATGGCGGTTAGAGCCATACGCGGCTACCGCACCGTGTCGACGGAGGCGGCATGCGCGTTGGCCGGGACTCCCCCGTGGGATTTGGAGGCGGAAGTGCTCGCTGAAGTATATGGGCGAACGGCTGAGTTCCGGGCGGGAAGCGGCAGTCGGCCCCCGCCCGAAGAGGTACGAGGTGGCGTGAGGCCACTCGCCGAGCCACCATGGCTCGTTGGTCGTCCCGGCTGGAGGCTCCACGTGCTGGCTTTGCCGCCGTGGAGGCTCTCCAGCCGGTCATCGTCGAGTGGGCAGGGCGGCAGCACGAGACCCTTTCCTTCCGACTGACGCAGGTTCTTTCCGGGCACGGCTGCCTCGGGAAGTACCTGCACTCGGTCGCTAGGAGGGAACTGAGACCCACCTGTCACCACTGCGACTGTAGTGAGGACTCGGCTCAGCACACACTGGCGGTTTGCTCCGCCTGGGCGACGCAGCGTCGGGCCCTCACTGCAGTCATCGGAATAGATCTCTCGCTACCGGCCGTCATACGCTCCATGGCCGGTAGCGACAGGAATTTTACCGCGGTCGCGACCTTCTGTGAGGACGTCATCTCGCAGAAGGAGGCGGCGGAACGGGTCCGGGAGGACGATCTCCACTCGGACCTAATTCGCCGCCGGCGAACCGGGCGGCGGAGGCGCGCGTACCAGCGCCTCATGCCGCCCTGAGTGTGGCCGCAGGTGGACGGGACGGGTTTTCCCCTCCACCCGCTATAGTGGCCCCCCGCGAGGAGGCGTCGTTCGCGTGTGCCTGGACGTCGCCTAATTGAGAGGTTTTTACCAGAAGGTGGTGCCCGCGCTTTTGCGGGCAGGCGCTGGGAGGGTTCCGGATGTCTTAATAAAAGCTGTTCCCGGCTCCCTCCTACTTAAGGCGCAGTACGGCACACCGTGTGGTTTTAGTCGGTTCGATTCCGACACACCGCCCCATCGAAAAACCCGGTGGGGTGACGGCCCGAGGGGGTTTCCACACGCACAAAAAAAAAAAAGGCTTAATCTAAGGAATAGGGGTCATGAATAAGATTTTAATTTCAATTAAACTTTACTGTATTCGATACATCACATATGTGTGGGTAGAGGAAATAGCAGGAATAAGCATGTAAGTGGATGGAATATGTATGTAAAGCACCTTATGGGGTCACTTGGCAAGCAGGTCAAATGTGAAAAACCGAAGACATAGGGACAGTTCTGTATATAAATACTAAAACGAACATACCATATTTTTAAATGGGTCCCAGTTTATTTTCTTTTTTGCTGATAGCGATGGCCCTAGACAGCTCTTAGGTGAATCCATTATTTTGTTTATTACACAGTATTGGACCGTATAACCGGAAATTCCATTTTAAAATTTTAGAGGCAACACTAAAATATTTTATTAATTTATTTTTACTAGATATATATTCATAATCCATTTTTATGTGCATCATTAAATTTATATTAAAATACATTAACATTTGGAAGAGGACTTCCTTTTGGTAAATGATATGTATGAGGGACATAACGAAGCAACAGTTTCGACGATTATCCGTTAGGATCATAAGGGGACACTGCAGAGCCTTCTCCTTGCCCCTAAAGCTAAACACACTAGGGAGTGTGTGGTTTTCGTGTATTTAGCAGTGGACATTCCATGGTTGTGTTGATGGTTATATATGAGTATAATAAACTCTGTGTAATCAACGGTTTAATGTATTTAATATATAACGTGTCTAGATAGGTTAGATTTAATTCAATTTAAGGAGTGCAGAAGGCATATTTATCTATGGCAATTAAATTTATGCACCACAGTAATATAACATAAGGCTTTAAAATAAGTTGGTAAATACCCAAGTGCGATGATGTACTTTTAAGATAATGCGGGAGATGCCTTTAAAAAAAAAAAAGAAAAAAAATATGATAATTTTTAACCGACTTTAAAAACCAGGATATTTTCAATTCAACAGCTTTTTTTTTGTATGTTACGCGATATCTTGACCATTTGTGAACCGATGTAATTTTTTTTTATTAAATTGGTTGTACTCAAAAGAGAATGCCCATTTAAATTTGAAGAAAACATTCTACCTCGAAGCGTTGAAAATAAAGCGATGAACAATACAGCTTATTACAAAATTTATCAAGATTGACTCGCATTAATATTATTGGGGATCCTTGTTTATAGGTACCTAATTTACATATACACATAACCTATGTTAGCTACTATTTACTAATTAGCACGTACTACAAAAATGTTCGTTTAACCTAAAAACAGACAGTAGATAAGTATCTGTGTTAGGTAATCTAGACTTGGGGCTAGGATCACTAGTAATGTTACGCTGTTACATCACCACTGATGTTACGAGTATGAGGGATCAGTAACCGCTTTTTACCATCCAGGCTATTTGTTTGCTTACCTTTTGTTAAAAAAATTGATTTAAAAAATATTTGTTAATAATTACATGTACTAGACCCTTCTAAACACT
Organism: Callimorpha dominula; assembly: GCA_949752705.1. Taxonomy (NCBI): domain Eukaryota; kingdom Metazoa; phylum Arthropoda; class Insecta; order Lepidoptera; family Erebidae; genus Callimorpha; species Callimorpha dominula. Next base: position 7,655,797 of record OX457009.1, on the reverse strand, counting down.
ACCTAATGACACGTTCGTGTTTTTTTATTATTTAAACTAGGTCTAAACCGTTTTGGAATTCAATTATAAATGGTTGAAGCGAAGTTGAATGAGGCTAAAAGCGGCTGCCAGTCATATAAATTGTTTACTAACAATTCACTTTTTTGATATTATATATAACATGTTAAATTGATTCAGTTTAAAATAGACTTTACTTCATTCAACGCAGGTACGTTGAATGAGGTGGGACTCCTGGGATCAAAAATATACTATTATATCAGGTAATCCCATTGTTACACACTGCAATGCACAAAGTACAAATAATTTAAGTAGTAATCGAATTAATACATCGTTCTCATTTCTTTGTAGACGAAATCGATAGCAACCGAAAAGGATAAATCTTAATGAATTGCAATGAGATATTGGGAAGCCAAGCCGAAAAGGGTAGATATGTAACTGAAATCATGATGCAGTCATCGATCATGAAAATTAATAAAGAAAGATAAGACATTCAAAGTTTTAGCTACTACAGTTACCAGAAGCGAATAAGTTACAGGAATACTGTATCGCACTTGGGTTATTGGTGCCCTTAAGTCACTTCTCAACTAAGTATAGATATTTTAAATATTATGTTTTTCTAATTCCTATCTACAATTTAGTTTGTTTGTGTAACTATCCTGTGTCGTGAAAAATCATTGATTGATGTTAATTGTTACGAAAACTTGACGTTTGTAAAATTATACAAACGTCAAGTTTTTTGTTTTAAGCCCTCGACCTAGACAAATTTTATTAATTTGTAAATTTATTTGTTTTTTTGCCTTTTTGTTTGAAAGCCGATACAATTTTTATTTTTACTTGAAATGATCTCTGTTCATGAAGGGCACACCTGGGGTGATTATCGTTTGAGCACAAGTTGAGCCTGTGTAGGAGGAAAAATATCACCTACCTACTGAAATATTGGATACAAGATTTGTTATCGTCCTTGCTAAGGGACCATGATATATGATCGTTATCAGTGTAATTATATTGTTTTGCCTTACTTACTTGGTCTCATTTTGCTCTTTAATCTTTTTATCCTAGATGGGTCGTAGGTATATCAAACTAGCAGCGCCCCGCGGTTTTACCGCCCCTTGGGAATATCGGGATGAAAAGTAGTCTATATGTTAATTCAGGTCTCCAGCTATCTACATACCAAGTTTCATCGCAATCGGTTCAGTAGTTTTGGCCTGAAAGAGTAACAAACATCCATCCATCCATCCATCCATCCATCCATCCATCTAAACTTTCACATTTATAATATTAGTGGGATTACATTAAAAAAAGTGAGTCTCGGACCCGCAAGCTCTGATGCAGCGGCCGAACTTTCCATAGACGTACCACATAGGCTGTCAAATAAAATGAGTATTCGTTCAACGCCTACACATTGTTCTCTTTCGATCTTTAAAGGACGACGTTCGTTGTCTGTTTGTTGCTAGCGTTTTATTCACAGGCGTTCTACAGGCGTGTTACAGAAAAGTTTGCTCATATGTAAGTGTCGTATTGAAGACGAGAGACTAGAGAGAAGAATCATAGAAAAGACAAACTATACGTAATACTCTGATATAATCATGAAATTTCCGAACTCGAACTAAAAAGCGTATTGTGTAAGAACAGCACGTGCCGTATTTGCATCGACAACGAAATTATGTAGACGAATGAAGAGAGTTTTACTGCTTTTTAGTCATATTACCAAAGTACAGTACTCTAATATCCTTGACATTTACCTACTATTAACCCAATTTCTGCCCACACTAGGCAATTTTACGACAGCTCGTGTGCTGTAGTTATAACAAACACTTCATACGCGCAATTAAAACCCTCTTGTTATCTAAACAACCTGATAAATTCACTATTGAAACGGATGTGATGTGTTGCACGAGATTTTAATAGCCATACGACATACGTTTTTAAAACTAGCAAATAAAGATGCCATTAAAAAAAAATCAGGCAAAACCTGTTTGGGAAGCTGAAAGTAAAGTCATTTCTATTTGGTAAATATTCTCTTTGGTAAATATTTGAAGGGAGAAAATAATTGTTATTATTAACAAAATAATTAGTTTATAAACATAAAAAGCGTGGGTGCTTTATCTATTTTTTTATAAATAGCTACCCATGGCCTATTTGTAACATTTGATGTCTAGCACTCGACGCTTTTTGTGTTATTTCGTCTTCTATACCCTGACTACGTTTATGCAAATTCAAGAACAGGAATGATAGGATGTGTCACTGCCCGCAGACATTATGTATAGGCGAATATTTGGGAAAATACTTAAACATATGAAAGCCAGAGAGAGGGGGGTTTTTTTTTATTTATTTCATATATGGGGCAAACGAGCAGACGGGTCACATGATGGTAAATGACTACCGCCTCCCATGGACATCTGCAACTCAAGAGTCGCAAGTGCGTTGCCGGTCTTTAAGGTTCGTGTAGGGGGAGGGGGAGAGGGAGAGCGTGCGAGTGAAGGGTTAGGGCTTCCGGTAATCTTGTTGGTTGCTTCACTGCTGGTTTTCTGTGAGGCCGTATCATCCTGGTCGAGCCGCCCCATACGTGCCGAAGCATGGCTTCCTCACGATAAGTCATTTGTACATTTGACATAATTGTGCACTCACGTGAACTTTGGATATTTACGGTAAACCATAAGGAAAACCAATATAACAGTAAATCGTTTCCATTTACGTGTGTTGACCCGCCGATCAGTATACACGAGCACCAGACCTATTAAATCCCTAAGAATCCTATTTTGAGATTGTTTCTTGTTTGTTTACGTGGGAGAGCCATGCTTCGGCACGTATGGGCCGGCTCGACTCCGCTCGATACCACGGCCTCACAGAAAACCGGTAGTGAAGCAATGCTTGCATTGCATTTCGCCGCGTGAGTGAGGTTACTGGAGACCCTAACCCTTCCCTCTCCCCTATTCCCGTCTTTCCCTTCTCCCCTCTTTCCCCTTCCCCCTCTTCTCCTACTCCCACCTTAAAGGGCAACGCACTTGTGACTCTTTGAGTTACAGGTGCCCATGGGCGGCGGTAGTCATTTACCATCAGGTGACCCGTCTGTTCGTTTGCCCCCTATACCATAAAAAAAAACATAGCTTTAGTTAATGTGTTCATTAATACAAAATAAAGAATTAAATCATTCACTTCTCAACACCATAACTACAATATTAGAAGTAAAAATAAAAAAAATCTCAAAACTGTACTTAAAAAATTAAAAAATATGTATGTGTTATAGACATCAAAGGAGCTATCGATCGATATAAATTTTTGCATAGTTATTGGCGAGTGACATTTTATTTTTACTTTTGGTTTTGGTATTGCTATAGGGCTCTGTTTCCGCATTTAGACTCATAGGCGGTTCATTATGCGTTCAGATAAGGCTCACTAGTTGAGCCAGCCTAGCTCCGTCCAGAAGCACAGAAGCCTCCTGAGGCGTCACAGGCTTCTAGGAGCGACCACGCACCCGCGAGGATATTTGCCCGTTGTGTCACTCCCTCGCACTCCAAGATAACGTTCTTTTTAAATATGAAAACAAAAACACGACATCCTGTTTACGTGGTTTCGTTTAAGCCATAGATAATTATAGAGAATGTTACAGAAATGTGTGGTTATATAGTCCCGTGACTAACGTAAAGCGCTAACAATTTTAAAAACAATCTCATTTTTAACCGACGAAAAAAAGGAGGTTCTCAATTCGACCGTATAATATTTTGTAACTGACAAATTGAACTTGAATTTTGACAGATAAAGCTAATAAGTTAATATTTCGCATGAGAGAGGGCTGAGATGGATGAAACCATGGATACTTAATACCAAAGATGTTGATGGAATGTCCAGACATTGACATGAACATTTTTGTTAATTTTTTAGAAATGTGCACCTCAACAACCCTTTAATAATTGTCATAATGTTCATTTACGATAAACATTGACTTTTCTAATAAAGTGATTAAAATAACTGTTGATTTTTTATAGCCAACGATGTCTATGATCTGTCACAGTTTCTTAGAAAGTGTCATAAAATTATTGCCAACGTTTTTGAGGACAAAAGTATTAGATATTCCTTTCATGTTTTGTTCTATTTTCGTTCTATGGACACTGGTGACATATATTTTTTAATAAATAGCGGTTTGAGAGATAACTGGGATAGTCGTTAGGAGGAAAATGTGAAGCAAAAATATTTCTGTTGTAAAATTTTGTTTACAACTTCATTATGTAAACCGTGACTATAGAAATTTTGGAGGAAGTTTGTGTTTATGGGTGAGGGGGTCAAGTTTCGATTAAGGCTACCGCTGCGAGGTAAGAAGGAAGTTAAGAGGGGGGACTGAGAAAATTTGCACTACTACTTTGTTCAGTTCAGCTTATTAACGTTTATGTGGGAAACTAAGACGTGGAGTGAGAAAGCGGAAAAAAAAGCGGAGTGAAGATGATTGTTATAATTATTTGATGGTCAACCCGTATTACTCTTTCATAATTATCCAAAAAAAAGTGCATTTTCTTAAAACACAGATTGGCATAGAAGTCAATCGGTTTAATAGAGAAATAAAAAATGTGTAACTAGGTTGTGTAAAAACATTTAAATGTACATTACATGCATCATAAATCGATTATGTTGATGCTTTCAGTTTACAGAATTACCAAACACATTTAAGATCGACTATTCGTTTATGAATAAAATTATCAATGAATTCGTATTCAGTCTGACTGAATAACAATTCTTCCACGGAGCTGCAAGTAACAAGTCACATTCAGGCCAGTTCAGTATCTCACTGTAAAACTTACGATATGTCAGTTTGTAGTCGTTCCAACTCTTAGTGTTGTTAATTTTTAACCCCAACGCAAAAAGTAGGTGTCTTATAAGTTTAACATGTGTATCTGTATGTCTGTATGTGGTATCATAGCTAATAAATGGATGGACCGATTTTGATTTAGTTATTTTTTGTTTGGGTTTAGAAGGTTACTTGTTCGAATATCATCAGCTATGTTCTAATCTTTGAAAATATTATGTTTGAGTCCCGGGAATATTTAATACTAGCAGCGCCCCGCGGTTTCACACGCGTAAGTACTGATCCCGTGGGAATATCGGGATAAAAAATAGCCTATATGTAAATCCAGGTTTCCATCCAATTCCTATCTACCTACCAAGTTCCATCGCAATCGGTTCAGTAGTTTTGGCGTGAAAGAGTTATAAATATCCATACATACATACATCCTCACAAACTTTCACGTTTATAATATTAGTAGGATAAACTTGTCTCTAAGTGTGGTACAATCTATTAATATCTGTTACTATAGGTAAATATAAATACCTGCGATACGTTTGTGTTATCGTATTTTTTCTGAAGCCCGAAAGATTTCTTATTGTATAAAATATTTTACGATATTATTGGAGGGTATTGGCCCCAATCATCTAACACAGGTGTTGGAGACAGCTGCGACCAATTGATTTACGTGCTCTCTGGAGCACATTGGTAACCCTTAATGATCTCGGTCACCTCCTAAGAACATGTCACCTAATGGGAGTGGGATTCGATTAGATGGGTAGTTATTATTACTATTTAGGAGAAAAATGTATTAATGTAACATTTACTTCCAAAGAAAAATGCGATTTGATCAATATCACGGGGTTTCTGTAGAGTAATGGTGGCGTCCTTAGTATTTATTTTTGTTATTATCATAAATAAAACTTTTCTCATCGTTTCAAAGAAGTTTATTAAATAAAATACTTCGAAAAATAACTAGAACAAGTCATTAATTATGATCGCACTATACGCTAGTTTAAGGGGCATTGAAGCAAAAAAATATCCCTATTTACTTTTAATATTAATACTTTATGAGAGAAGCACACTTTTTACTACTTTATAAAATTTATTATGTACGGTCAGCAGCTAAGAAAAAAATCAATGCGTGTTAATAGTTCAAATCACGTGACCCGCTATTGATATGGAAGCACGGAAGCACCCAGATCGAATTTTATACAGACTGTTGTTAAATTTTTTAAGAAAAAATCGGTTGTCTGTAAAGTCGGTTTACTGACGATAGTTGAACGTGGCAACGTCAGAGGAACGCCTCAGAGCGAGTTAACGCCGCATGAGTCATGTTTTTTCGTGCGTGCCAGCCGGCTCCATCGAATTATAAGACGTTGTCACGTCAAAAATATTATCGATTTTGGTAATTTTTGATCATTGGAAGGTAATAGTGGATGGCGGCTTACATGCCTTGAAGGAATTACAAGATCAATAATGGGCTCTACAAACAACAGATTGAACAGATTCTAGCATAAAATATCCTCCAGATCTCAACAGATCTAACTTGTGTAATTTATTGGGCTGGTAGGTGTATTTTATATTTTAAATATTTACTTCTATATCAAACTTGCTTGCGCTGCTGACTGTACTTCATCACAGTTTATTGTCGCTGCCAATATGTCTCACGGTGTTCCGCTTCACGGACTAAATTATCGTCAGTTATTCTTTATCACTTGTTCAGCCTTATTATTTGAAATAAAATGTTTTTTTCGAACAGACTTTTAGAAAATAAAACGCAGTTGCGAATGTGCAGCGCATACTTAACGATATTTTCAGTCCATAGATCGGTAACCGATTATGAAAAAACTATAAATTAGTAGTTATTCAGTTTTAGTTTCAGATTTATTTAACACGAATTCAAAGATACGTGCGACATGAGAAGAAATAATAAAAAAAGAAAATACACGTATATCGCTTTATCCTCAAATGGGTAGGCAAAGGCGTATTTAATGCCCACATTTTGCCAACTATAGTACAGTCCTCCTCAAGTATATTGAAGTATATTGAAAGGGGAAGGGTAAGAAGGGAAGACAACGGAAGGGTATTGCTTATATGGAGATGGATTGAAGAGTGAAAGCAATAGCTCGACACTCTCTCGCTTACCTGTCACCCGAACTGCACGGACGGCGCAATGGTTTAAGTGGTCGCCTCGCCACTACTCCGCGCCGAGTGTTGTAGGTTCAAATCCTACACAGGACAAGAATGTTTGTGATACACAAATAGTTGTCCTAGTCTGTCCAGTCAGTCTTTGTGTCCGTTGTTTAAATGTTTGTAAAGCCCCGCGTGACACAGGAATATTCTCAATGCGGGAGTAGTCTTTTTAAAAAAAGAAAACGAACTGGTTGCAGCCGGAAAATTCAAGCCCTTTAACTTAAAAAAAATGAATAGTCATTATAAAAATTAACCAACTTCAAACGATTGACAGAATCAAACTGCAAAACACCTTCATAGTCCCGATCTACCATGACAATACAACATTTAAAATAACCTTTCCAGCATATATAATATGCATATAACACATTATAAAAAAGACTTCAACAGTAGTAATATTAATTTTAATCTTAGGTATATACTATATTTACAACAATCATCGTGTAACACATTGCGCAAAAACATTAGATGAATGACGTATTTAGTTCAATGGGATGAGACGCAGACGCTAGACGTACCTTATCCTCTTAATGTACACTGTACATACTACTTACGTATATAATAGAATAAAATGTAAATTCTAATAGTATGCATTCATATATAAAAAAAACATTTTTACTAAAATGAGACAAGACAACACCTCAAGCTAGAACAGATGTTGCACCAAGTAATACTCTCTATGAAGTAATTGCTCTCACCTCTAAAATGTATAGCCAGTAAAGGTCAGGATACTAGGCTTAAAGTAAACAACATAGCGGTTTAAGTGGTATTTCGCCAATTGTTTGACATTGGCAGTATTAACGTAAACGTACCTATAACGTAAGCAAATAATTTCTTTGATTTAATTTAATATACTTCCAACGTAATAGTTTAATATGTATAAAATTTTTAGCTTGCTGCGCTGCTTCTTCAGATAAGTTCACTATATCAAATCTCACACTGTTCCGTGTGCTGAAGTACGAGTAGATGAATAAATAAGATACTCTGTCTCACCTGACAAGTGTCAATATTCAAGAGAGGTAAAGACAAAACATTGAGTAACTAAAGACAACTCCAACTGTTTTTTATTACTAGACCAGTTAATTTCAAATCTTTAAGAGATTTGAATATATTTATAACATTATATTATGTAGGTACGAGTTCTATTCAACGTCTGATATAAATAGATATCCGTCTTTTTAAAACTACTCACCTCTTCCCATTGGTAAAAACAAACGCGTTTAATTTTTGAGGCTACATAATAATATATTGTTTATTATTACACTATTCTGAAATGTTATTGAGAGAGAAGTTATTTTCAAGGAGGTGACGAGAGAAGACTTTAGCCGTTCCAGCCTCGCCTAATACTGCAAGGTTCAATCTTGTTTGTTTTTTAGGGTTCCGTTTCTCAAAAGGAAAAAAGAACCCCTATAGGATCACTTTGTTGTCCGTCTGTCTGTTTGTCTGTGTGTCTCTCAAGACCCTTTTCCTGAGGAACTCGTGGAGGCATCAAATTGAAAGTAACAGACAACACAGTATTTATGTCAGCGGTTCCTTGAAGCTGTAAAAAAGAATCAAGCTGTAAGTCAACGCAATAAAAGATACGGCCATTACCATTATTGCCTCAAAAGGAAAAATGGAACCCTTATAGGAAGGAGCACTTTGTTGTCCGTCTGTCTGTCTATCAAGACCCTTTTTCTCAGGAACCCTTGAAGGCATCATCGTGAAAATAATACAAAGTACTTTTACCTATGTTTGCAGTCCCTTGAAGCTGTAAAAAAATGACGCTTCTTAGTCAACGCAGTCTAAAGATATGGCCACTCAGCCTAGGATTTTATCAAATTTTAACATTTCCCAGGTAAATCAAAACCTATAGGGTACTTCCCATTGACCTACAATCATGAAATTATTAAAAAGCAAGGTCTCACAGCACAAGTTATGGAAAGAATCCGAAAATCGTTAATTTGTTGTTATATCCCACAAACAAAGATAGTTTTGTGATTACATACTTATATTTTGTGATTGGAAAGTTGACTTTGTCGGAAATCGATGTATGGGAGAGTACTTTTACAACTGCAAAGTTAAGTTTGTTATTCGGAAACAACGCTGAGAACGAACAATCTCCGAGAATTTATTCCCGGAGTAGACGCACCCTAACGGAACCCTCGGTGTGCGAGTCATGCTCACACTTGTCCGGCTTTTTTCCTTTACGTGTTTTATGATGATTGAAACACTACAATTATTTAGATACGATAACCTTGTTGATTATGTTTTCAATACTAACAAAAATGTTCACTCTGTAATTTACAATGTTTAAAGAGAATTTACGAGCTACTATTCACTGCATGGATGGAGACTGCATTTGAATAGTGGCTATATTTTCTTCAGTATATATAGGGCTATTTTGACGCAAATTAAACTTAGCGTGTTTTGTGCTGTGTGTTTAAGAACACGGAAAAGTATTGAAACTTATATTTTTTGTAAATGTTATTCACGTTTACCCTAATGATGCAATCTAATGCTCGACCAACGCTAAAATAGGGACTCTAATATTTTGGACGAATACTTGTTATTCTTTAGATAGTACCTGGACATATTTCTGTTATCCGTATTAATATAATACTAGGGTTATTTATACAACAGGTACTCTGTGTTCAGTTACACACACACATCACATTAATATCTTTGCAGAAAAATAACACTCAACATTCAACAAAATTCAATTCATCTTTTCAATAAGGTCAATGGACACTGGTATTTTAAGTTAACGAATTTTCAGAATTTTTAAAATAAATTGATTTATACGCTGTTCATTGACGTAAGTGTAATTTTTCATTAGCATTTTTGACGTTTTGTTGTGCATAAGGTAACGAAGTTGTCATCGCCGCAAATTATTCTTGGTGGCGGTGACTTACTCCTGGTTTGGACGTAAACTGTTATGCCGAAAACACTCGTCATAGCTTGAGGTGTAAACTTTCAGAAGGAATGTCACGTTAGTCAAAGTCAAAAGGAGTCTCTCTTGTGCTCGTGGTGGATACCTTGACCGACCAGAATAGCCTGCTGTCTAGTAATCTCAAAGGGTTACGGAGCTAAGGGCTATACGTGGCAAATGCATTTACATTATAAATTTACAATTACTTTGTATACTTTTGGTCAAATGTTTTAAAACCCGGACAAGTGTGAGTTGAACTCGCGTGGAGAGGACTCCAATCTTCAGGATTATCTACAGAACTTGGCAATCATTTAGATCTTAGTGCTTTTGTAGGCGATAACCATGTAGATATATTCTTAATATTGAACTTGGCTACCCTTTTCACATTTATGTTTTGATCGGATTAGGTTTATTGGCAACAATAGTCTTGTCAGTGATGAGTGTGATGAGTGATGACTGATGATAGATCGTATTCACTTTATATTTTTTTTTTAGGTTCGTGTTTGTGCTTATTTGTTTAATCTACTAATAATTTACATTTGACCAAAAGTATTTCTTTACCTATGATGTGTTATGTAATTATTAATTTAGACGTTTTTCCAAAAATTTAATTTCTCAGTTTTAATGTGCAGGTACAAGGTGAACAAATTTAAGTCGAGACAAATAATAACATAAAATTATAAATTAAGATAAATAAACTTAAGCATATTTTTAAAGGTTTTCTTATGGTAATTTTAAAACCATATAACAATAATAAGCTTCATAATTACTTGTATTGTACCATATAAGTTCTCTTTATTTTACTCGGTATATTTGAAAGAAAATTGCGATTGTGACTAAAATCACCTCATTAACATTAAAAATAATATAGGAAAATATTATTTACTGTTGGGCTTAGTTTGTTAAACTATCAGATATTAGATTTATATAAAAAAGAGTTCAATGAAAATGATGAAATCTGTTCAATTTCCATCTTCGTAATGTTATTTGTATTTTTATATATTTTTATTATTATTTATATATTTTTTTAATATAGTCGTGTAGTAAAAACGAGAAAGAAAGACGATGTTCTGTAAAAAAGTCGTACATACCCGTAATACATTTATGATCACATTATTATAATAACGTGGCTTTAAATGCCTAATAAAATAGGTTTTGTTGTCGCCACATTAAAACTCCTATTTATTTTATTAAAAATAAGGACAAACTATAATAGATGACACAGTTCACTATTAAATAAAAATAAGTTTATAGACATTATTATGACTGATTTTGCCTCATTATTATTGGTCGATTGATAAATATTAACGAGTAGTGGGATTATAAAAGGGTAGAAATAAGATGAGAACTTTCCTTGAGTGCGAACAGAGGTACTAACAACTTGGCAGTTACTGTTAGTTAGTGATTTTCATAGTTTATATCAGTGGTTTCGAGACTGTTCCTTACATTAAATTGCCGGTATTGGTGGGAGCCGCGGAAGCGGAATTCGAAAACTAAAATTTCAATGGTTGGTAAAAAAATAATCATTAGTACTGTCTAGTTTAGTTTACTTTAAATAACGTGATTTTACCTTTATTGTTATTGCTAGAACTATTTCAGTACGTCTGCACGTATTTTCCCAATTTTAAGGAAAGTTCAATAACTTTAACTCCGTGTTGGTGTGACCATTAATTTTCAGTTGCTGTTTTCTTTTAAATTTAGATCAAATGCCAGCCAATATTTCTTTGCAATATTTTTATTTATAATATTTAAAAATGGTGATATAAAAATATGAAAATAAAATGTCATTTTGTGTGGTCTGAACATGATTTCATTCTTCCGAGATAAAACATAGACATAATTAACGACTTTGGAGATTCACGCCACTGTGTTATTGTAAATGTGATTCTTAACAATATTATGTTTGTATTATTGTGTATTTTTATATAAAATGTTTGAAGGAAATTGGTAAATAATATATAAATAAGTAAATTTAGACGAGCGATCATTGTTTTCTAGGAGTGTGCATCCTACAGAATCTTGCTAAGACATTCTTTTTGATAGGTGTGGAAATCGTATTTGATATTGGATATTTATTTGGTAAATAAAATGCAACGTCAGGCCAAAAGTTTCATTCCAAAAAAAAACGGGTTAAATTCTGCGAGGGCTGAACAAAAAAATAAAATTGTTGCGTGCTTTGTAAGGATCTGGATATGATTCCCACAACAACAAACTGTTATTGGGTTTTATCTTCTAACCATCATTTTTGTGTTACATACACATTATCATTTAATTTATTTCGGGGGCAAAAAACGTTTTAATTGCGTGGACCGTACTAGAATGACGTTATTCCTGAAAATAAGAAGATAGTTAACAAATAACTGACTAATAGACTTGTCGCTCTATATATGTATATCTGACATCTATGAAATAAAATACTGAGATATTAATATATTGAGCTGAATGCATTACGAGGCGACCTGTCAACATAGGAAGTGGGTTTGTTTAGATCAGATTCAGATTCCATAAAGCGGGTGACAAACGTGCGAGTAAGTACGCGTTCTTTTGGCTCGACGAACTTTTTCACACAAGTTCGTCGGCGATTCAACCGGTTTGAAATTTTGCTCGTATCCCGTTTTGACTATAGCACGTTTAACACTGCAAGCCGCGAGATGCCATATTGTTTAAAAATCAAAATCGAACGCACGTGTGACACGTTTACTACTTGTTGTTTATTTTCAATTTTGGTATAAATTATTCACATGAATTCGTAAAATATTTTCGTAGTTATCCATTTCTTTGGCAAATTAAAAACAATAAATATAAAGTTAAAAATAGAAATCAACGAATGGAATGAAATTAAACTTTAAGAGCTTTCATACAATTGCTCAGGCATACGTTACCGAAAGTCATCTTTTTCCAGACGCAATTCCTTTATTAGACTCATATATGATAAACGCTCTTTTTTTAGTTAATCATTATTTTACCCACGATGCATATTTTGTTGTTTTTCATAATGCAATATGATATTACTCCTAAATTAAACAGGAGCTCCTCCGTGTTCAACATCGCGGAACAGCATGAGTAAGTTTGTCGTGGACGTCGAGCCGAGTTAGTACGCGTAATTTTAAAACCACGAGGTTAAAGCTGGTACGTCTATCACCGGCTTAACTGCGGCTCACTTATGCCGCGTTCCAATAATCAAAAAACGATTCGTTTTGCTTACGGACGGTAAAATTTTCGTTGAAAATACAATGAAATTTTACCGTCCGTAAGCAAAACGAATCGTTTCTTGAATATTGGAACGCGGCATTATACAGCTAGCGTGGGAAGACAAACGGATGACAGAATTTATTTTCCATAAAAATTTAATTTTCATTTCATATGGCCCATAGAAACAGTATAATACGGATAATACCTAACAAAGCGTTATTTTTCAACCCACGCTAAAGTTATATAATCGCTTGTCAAGATTTCTTGCAGATAGATAGAAAATATCACTAACCAACTAAAGTCAAGGTCATGTTGACTGTTTTCTTTGACTATTGATTAGTTGTGCACTCGGAATTATTTCCAGAAGGTCAGACTATAAATAAAGAATATTATTTGGGAGAGCAAATTTGTCGAAAAGGCCAAATTTGTGGAAAGAAAATTCTTTGATATTACACTACGACAACGCGCCATCACACAAAGCCATCATTGTGTACGATTTTTGACCAAAAGTACAACAAATACCATTGAACAACCACCGTATTCACCGGATATGGCTCCGGCCGACTTTTTTCTCTTTCCAAAGTTCAAATTACCACTTCGAGGCGCCCATTTTCAATCGATAGAAGATATCAAAGAGATTTCGCGGCGAGAACTAAAGTCGATTCCGGAAAATGCATTTAAAAAATGTTTTGATAACTGGATTATTCGTTGGCGTAAGTGTATTATTTCTGAAGGGACCCACTTTGAAGGCGATACAATAAATTTGGAAGAACAGTTAACATTTTGTGTTTTATTGACATTTTCTTGGTACTTTCTTGGCAGAGTAGTAAAAGAGAATTTGGGGCAATATTTAAAAAAAAAATATATGGGATAGGCGGCGGTCTCACATCTCCTTCTTTTAGAATATAAACACTCAATTTGAACAGTTTTGAAACGCTATGTTTTCAATTCGCAAAAAAGATATCCGTTAAGCTGTAATAGAGAGCCATGCTGAGAGTGGGAGAGCCATGCTTCGGCACGTATGGGCCAGTTCGACCGGAGTGATACCATGGCAGGTGCCCATAGGCGGCGGTAGTCACTTACCATCAAGTGACCCGTCTGCTCGTTTGCCATCGTTGTAGTTGTAGATCCAAAAAAAAATAGATTTTTCTCCTTTACATAAACAAACATAGAACACATTTTTTTTTTGTGGAACGTTGATTCATGATTTTTTGGTTGTGTAAGCCACCGCAACACAACCAAGTATAATGTCTAGCGTTTAAAGTGTCCAAGGGAAGTAATCTCACAATTATGTTCTTAATTAAAAGAAAGTATATGCATTAGTAGGAAAATACTAATTATATTTTTTCTTGGTGTGAAACATATAGACAGTATATAGATTCGGGACTACTTAAGATTCATTAAAAGAAAGAAAAGAAAATATATAATTATAATGAATGCATTTAAATCCTTTATTGTCCATGGATTGATCAGTAGAACTCCGTGATCGTACCACGGGCAATAAAGGATTTAAATTAATGCTAATGTATCTCTTAAAAATACTTCAGACAGCAAATTCAATTGAGAAGCACTTAAATAATTATACATTGGCATTGAATACAACGCTCGATTCGACTCGGTGGCAGTAGGGTATTACACCCTTTTCTGAAAAGTGTTTTAATTTGATTCTAAGACAGCAGTAAATAACCAGAAAATGTAATAAAACTTTGTTCAATCGATAAGTGGCATTAAATTGCATTTCAATTTTACATTTCCGCGCGTAAATTGATGAAACCGCTAGACACCATGTTGTTCTTTAACTCAATAAATACATGGATGTCAACATTCCGTAATTTGGCAGAACAAAGATTTGTGGAATTTTTACATTGTAGAACACCGACGTCATGTGTGGTAGTCGGCTGGCTCGTAGTGTGTGCTAGTCTGTGAGTGAGTAGCTAGTGCCCGGTTTCTGAAGTTTTCAGTTAAACTCCAGTTAACTTTTCGTTCAATAAAAATATGAATTATATAAACTTCGGATAACTGTCACTGGGTTTATAAATACTCAAACGGACCATTAAAAAACTATACGAGCGATAAGCAGTTGCATAAGCTGCCACTAAATGGATCTGTTCACGTTTGAGAGTTTAAAATGTATTTTGTTACTTTAATCCGTCATAAATAATAGGTTTATTTATATTATAATTATTTCTTAATAAAATGAGGTGACCTGGCACTGTTATAATGTATTATGCTCATTCGTTAACAAACTGCCTTTGTTTATTAGCGAACTTCAGTGATCGTATTTTTTTGTCTACAAAAACGTCAACCTTTTTTGTTGGGTGTTTTTTTTTGCTTTGTCATCTGTTGTGGTTTTCGCTTATATGTTATCACTAGAGATCGGATATTCGGATGCATATTTACCTAAAGTTGAGATGTTGGTTATTATGGAAAGCACTTTTTATCGAAAGAATCCCGCGATTCCAGGAAATTCAAATTTAAGTGTACCTATTTTGTTGTTATTATTGTGGTTTTCGCTTATATGTTATCACTAGAGATCGGATATTCGGATGCATATTTACCTAAAGTTGAGATGTTGGTTATTATGGAAAGCACTTTTTTATCGAAAGAATCCCGCGATTCCAGAAAATTCAACTTTAAGTGTACCTATACTCCGTGAGGTGTAATAAACCCCAGTTTGACACAAATGACACTTGCTCTGTTACAACGTATAATGGTTGCTTTTCCCTACTTTTATTGTCAGTGATTTTTGACGAAGCAAAAACAACCTTATTACGTTGTTACAAGTGTCAAATCGGGTCTATTAAACCCCAGGAAATGTAAGCATTTTTGTAAGAGTGCGAGTGAGACGGCAAATTATACTTGCTTGTGCGCAAATAGTGACGCGACAATACAACTGCATTCGTAAATAAAAATATACTTAGAAGCCGCTTCCATAATTTGTTATCCAAAAAATAATTTTAGGTAAATATGCATCCGATTATCCGATCTGTAGTTATCACTTATCACTCTTACAAGTATTTAGAATTTTATTTGGACCACCCTATAAACACACCACTTTCCCGAAGTAAACCCTTTTTTGAAGCCAAGTGAGCATACATAGTGCACAGCAAGCGCTACACCATCATGAAAGAGCTTATTCTTCGTAGATTTGTACTTTTTGCCTTTACAAAAACCGTCGTCATGGTAATATTTAAGTAAAATACAAGGGCGGAATTAAATATACGAGAGTTTCCAGAAACACCAATTAATACTTCTTGACACTTCGTTCTTTACTGACGTAATAACGTAGTGTCATAGTGGCAGCTTGCGTTTAGCATATTTTTAGAACAGAAAGATTAAAAACTGAAAAACGCATTATAAAATGTATTTTCTAAAACTGAAACTAACATTCCGATTGCTTATTGCAAACTACTATATTTTTTATCATTACTTTCATAGAATAAAAATACCGTCTCCAGTTTATCCATTTAAAACACTACAGTCTATTCTCTTGGGCAGGGGTCGGCAACCTTTTGAGTCGCAAGACTTTCAATAACAATTTACAAAATTTCAAGATTTTTAAAGAGCCAGTTGTAAAAAAGAACTTGATAACCTTTTTTTTTATGCCTCAAATACAAAATATTTTCGGACACCCCCATACTTGATCAAAAATGTTGTTCGCCGTAAAACGAATTGGATGACCTTTTTTTTTTAGATAAAAATGTGAATCAAAATGTTTAAAATGATGTTCACATCCAAAGAGCCGCAGATTGCCGACCCCTGCTCTAGGGTCATCCTTCATCGTCTATAACATATAAACACGATAACTTTTTTATTTAGCTCTTCAATTAAGAGTGCAACTACTATTCATACAATTCTACTATTATCTAAAACATGATTGAACTGAACATTATACTATTATCTGAATTAAATGAAACAGATTTTTGAGTGACCCATGATTTAAAAAGTAAAAAATTAATAATAATAATAATAACTGGACACATCTCACACACGGCCGTCTGATCCCAAACTAGGCAGAGCCTGTACTATGGTAACCAGACTGATGATAAACATACTTATATATTCCTAAATACATACATATCATAGATAAATTACACCCAGACACAGAACAAATAATCGTGTGCTCATCACACAAATAAATAAATAAAATAAATTAATTAGTTGTATTCAGAATAAATAATCTATTTTAAGTAATAACTAATAACGTATCATACATACGTTATTAGTTATTACTACTTAAAGCTGAAGAGTTTGTTTTTTTTTGTTGAACGCAATAATCTGTGTCGGTTTTTTTGCCAATTTAGTCCAATTTTTTAAAAAGGTGATGGGCTAGTTAACGTCGCACAACGACCCTTACGAGCGGAGCAGTGCTCTTGACTGATTACGCATCCAAACAATAAACGCTTTCTACTTCATAGTCACCACACGAAAATCTTAATTGCCATCTGAAAATACAAAAAATAAATTCAGTATCAGTTTTCTATTACACAATACAATTTAATTATGATATCATAATATATTTTAATTATTAAGAACACTCCTTACGCATAACCTTAACCTTCAGTATCTTCAGATGCTATAGGTATCTTATAACAATTATTGTACAATTTATAGGCAGCCGTGCAAAACAAGCTGCTTTTGACACATCTGTAATATTATGACGCAAAACGTAGGATGATTTCCACGCAAAGTTCATTAAGGGATAGTTTAATATTATTTATTATTAACTGAATATTTTGTTTGTAAATCTGCTAGGCCTTTTATTACCACTTTGGAAGAATATCTGGAAGAAATGGAATGGAAAGCATCCCGACAGGCACGTACTTACTTTAATAGCGTAAGTGTAACTTTGATAGTGTTAGGTATTAATAGTACTTCATTACATTTGAATTAAGATAAGCTTTTTACTTCGCTTTTTTTCTAAACCTAAGCCTCTGACGCTCTATTCAAAACGGATATGTGGTCTTTTTGAAATATAACAGCATAGTAAGCTAGAATTGCAGTTTTTATTTTTGCGCTACATTTCTGTGATTTTTCAATCTTTTGAAGAAATTTCAAACAATAAGGTCAAGGTAAGTTATATTTTTTGAAACTGCGAAGGTAAATAATAATATTTACCAATTTGTAAACAGATAACCACACAAATTTTATTTTTTACGACTTGCGCTTACGTGAACTTGAGACGTTCATCAGATATTACTAAGCTGAACTGTCTTCCCCTTAACAATGCTTCTGTTTATGGTTAACTGCTGTCACCGGCGTATCACAATATTATGTATTATTATTTTATTTTCCTTAGAACGAATGCCTTTGTTTTATTTAACTTGCTCTATCCAAAGAGTATACAAAGCTTTATCATATACTTTTTAGACATTTTAAGACTTCTTACATGATTGTGATTATAAATGTTTAATGTTTGTGTTATTTTAAATGTTTTGTAATTTAATTCTAAGTATTACTCAATAGTAATAAAAGTGTACTTGTTGATGATAAATATCGTATCAAACAACACGAAGCTAGGCACAGCGCAGTTTCCGAACTATAATCTATGGTCACTATATAATTTACTCCATGGTGTGGTCGCCTGCTGAAGGCGACCAAGGTCTGCAGGGGTTCCCGGAGGACTCCTTCCTAGGGTATACCCGGGTCCTCCTGCAATAGACCCCCTTGTGACGGTACACCGTGTGGTGGAATACCATCTTCCGTTAGCTCCGGTGAGGTGATGACAAGTGGGGGTTTCCACACGATAAAAAAAAAAAAAAATGGGAAAGGTTAGCCTAATGCACAAATCGAAATTATTTCGCTCCGTCCTAAATCTATTGATCTAGTAAGTGGTCTGCCTACTATAAATTATGATTACTATGTCTATATCTACCGTTCGATCGTCAGTTATGGTATCCGGTTTTGGTCCTATATTCAAATGTCTGTGGCCAGTTTCAAAGTTCTCAGAGTCTCATCGTAAATTACTTGAGTACCTTCCAACCCAATATCAACTATTAAAATTTAAACTTATTAAAACAAGATATACACGTATATAAGAACGATAAGCGAAAGAGTGTCAGGCTACGATGCGTTAAGCCCTCAATAAATGTCTGTTAAGTATTTATATTTTTATAAAAACTACTTCAAATAAATTTTGATACCATGTCAAAATTAATTAAACATCTTGCAAGAAAATGTAATTAATTTTACTCCTTTTAAGATACTACGGCGATAATTTGTATAATTTTTCAACAGACAATTGACCCGGAATTGTTTATCTTAAACATATCTGAGTGTACAAGGAAGATACATTATTATGTTTACATTTTTTCAAGTGTTAAAGACCTTCTTTTCCGTGTTTCAAATAATGAATAATTATGTTTAAAGTTTGGCCGGTACTACAACCTTCCACTTATCAGGACAATAACTTATTACCTTTTTAAAGGACTAAGTTCACACTTTTAAATCTTAAGTGATTGATTGGGATCTTTAAAAAGTTGTTTATATAATGTATGCATCTTTACTCGTATAGATAAGATTTTTGCAACGAAGAGGCATAAATTAAGAGCAAGAAGAATGAATATAATAATTCACATATTAAAACATTACTTATTAAGTTACTATTTGTAATTTCTATAGCCGCCCTTTGTGTTTTTACTCTTATGGTAGCGATAAAATTCCCTGATAAATTATCCTTCCAAAGCTCACCAAGTTATTTTCCAACTCACGATAATTAGGTGATTTCGATCGTCTCTAAGATTAAAGGGTCAAAATTTTGGAATATGACTTTTTATGTATGAACTATAACTGCTGTTACTAAGTATAATTAACTTTACGAAAGAAACTAACAAACAAGTAAATGAATGGTGACGCGAAAGATAATGGTATAATATTTTTTTCAAAAATTTTAGTTTTGTTGTTAGACGTCGACAAAATTAAGTTACTAACATTAGTTTGAGATGTCACTAAATAAGACTTATAATTTTTCCCTTGAGACTTTCTTTTTCCATCGGGTTATTTATTATTAGCAGCGCCCCGCGGTTTCACCCGCGTAACTCCCGATCCTGTGGGAAAATCTTGATAAAAAGTAGCCTATGTGTTAATCCGTGTCTCCAGCTATCTACATATACTACGTTTAATCGCAATCGGTTTCGTAGTTTTTGCGTGAAAGAGTAACAAACATCCATCCATCCATACATCCTCACAAACTTTCACTTTTATAATACTAGTAGGATTAAAAGTTCTTTTTTGAAGCAGCATCCCTACGACATATATGTGTACTAAGTGTCAAGAAAAACCATTCCTTATTGTTCTAACCTCACAGGAAGGTTTTATTCCCAGGGCTGCTTTCTAAATTTAAACGTGATCATTTTCAAGGTATATACATTCATTCATATATTCAATCGACAATTTGGCTATTCCAGTTTTGTCTGCTAGCCCACGTGTACCAACGCGACGCGATCGAAAAACGCAACGCGATGGAAAGCACACCGATCAAACTTCTGTGTCATCCTTCTTACAGCCCTGATTTGGTGGCGTGTAACTTATTTTTATTCCCTAAAATTAAAAATCCCTCAAAGGGATACAGTTTTCATTTTTTAGGTTTCACAAAACTTACTGAGTGCCCTTCGTTTAGGGTTCCGTTCCTCGAAAGTAGAAAAAGGAACCCTTATAGGATTACTTTGTTGTCCGTCTGTCTGTTTGTCTGTCTGCCAAGACCCTTTTAGCCTAGTGGTTAGTGACCCTTACTGTTATGCCATAGGTCGTGAGTTCGACTCCCACCCGAGTCTGGGTATTCTTTGCGTCGCATCAAATTGAAATTGATAACAAATATATAATTCTCTGCAGTTCCTTTAAGCTGTAAAAAAATCAAGCTTCTAAGTCAACGCAATCAATAGATACAGCTATTAAGCCTTAGTTTTTAGCAAATTTGAACATTTCGCAGGTAAATCAAAACCTCTAGGGCAGTCTAGGGTACTTCCCATTGACCTAGAATCATGAAATTTGGTAAGAAGCAAGGTCTGATAACAGAAGTAAAGAAAAAAATCCGAAAGTCGTTAATTTGTTGTTATATCACATAAAAGAAATGGTTTTTGTGATTACAAACTTATATTTTGCTGGTGGAAAGATGACTTTGTCGCACATCGCAACCGCAAAGTTAAGTTTGACTTTCGAAAAAGACGGGCAAAAATCTTCGAGAATTGATTCCCGAGATGGACGTTTACTAAAGGAACCCGAGTAAGACTTGCACTTGTCCGGTTTTTTTAATACTGTGTACCTTTCATCAGTTAAAGCTGAAATGTCACACTTTCCTATTAAACATGGTTTAGGCACAAGCAATCACTTAGTAAGAAAAAGACTATCAAGGTCTATAGAAAAACGCAATTCAATTGTTTTTTTCCTTGACTGTCATCAATGGATCACGTAATGGTTTTCTTTTGTCTTTCGAAGTCAATCAGTTGGAACAACCTTGCTGGCTTCCTCTGAACTAGGATGTTTATCCGAACGGGGATAATCCGGGTGATCCCGTTTGAAGAGTTTTTGCCAAAACCAGAACTGTTTACAAGTCGATAATAAGCTTTCAATGTAATTGAAATTCCTTTGTGATTGACATGTTTTGTGTAACTTAGAATAGGATCGGTGGTTTTAAAGACTTCCGTAAACAAGTAAAATGGTTGAAAGGCATAATTTTTTATATGTAGGCATGTGGCAACGGATACTGCTTTCCATTAGGCGGGCTTAGCAGTTGTTTGTCTCCTTAGTAGTATATTAAAAAACTTAATCTCTGTGTAGAAAACGGGGCAATACCTTGCAAATATGAGAGTAATTTGTTTAAGTTTCCTGAATGAATTTTACCCTTATTAATTTTTGTTTGGTGTAAGACTAGTTTTAGAAAACCACGCCTTTAATAAGGTACACAACCCATACTCTGGTGGTCCCATGTCTAATTCGAGCCAAAATTTGATATGCCCTACTTTTTTCCTAGACTAGTAGAGCACGTGTATACATACACTCACACCTGTATCCCTGAAGGGGGTAGGCAAAGGCGTTTTAAAACAGTCACATTTTGCCAGCTATAAATTGGTTCCATTCACTTAACAGGGATCCTATTACCGCCAACTGGGCACTTCGGGAATTAAAGATGAGACAATTGTGGAGTATATCGATCGAAAGGGAAATATGGGCATGAAGGTAAGGCAATGAAAGGAAAAGGATATTAACTTTAACTTTTTAATTTCTCATATGGATATACAGGGTGTATTTGAAAATAGAACACTTACTTAAATCACTGAAAGGGCATGACTCTAGCATGCAGTTACAAGAAAAAAAAAATCCTTTCACAGGTTATGGCCGTTTGAATTTCCAGGTATTTTTACGTCGGTTTCTCATAAATCAGGTGGACCGTGTAAAGTTAAAGATTTTAAATCGTACGATTTTTTTATTTTGCAACTATTTACTCAGCTTTTGAAAAAAAAAACGATAAAAACTAACTTAAAAAAAAAATTAAGTTAGTTTTTATGAATTTTCTTAGTATAAAAAGAAAAAAAAACACTTTAACTATAAACATTCCACCTATTTTTATGAAAAACGAAGGCAAAAATACCTGAAAACTCAAACGGTCATAACTTGTAAATGGATAGTGTTTTTCAAAAATTCTTTTTGTAACTACATGCTAGAGTCATGCCTTTTAGTGATTTAAGTAAGTGTTCCTTTTTCAAATACATCCTGTATGGATGGACCGGGAACTGTAAGCATTAGCTTGAGAGCGTGAGGGTCGCATACCTGTTTTTCGAGCTGGCTATTACTGGGAGGTCCGAGCCGTTTAACTAGTAGAGTAGACTGTGGTGTTCTTGTTAACCCTAAACTGCTTGTTACTTACGATACTGAATCTTTGCAAGTTTAGATCTAATGATCCATTTGGTGCACATTAACGAATGTCTCTGATTTGGCGACTATAGCTGTATTTTTTTGTAGTACGTTCTCATAATTCGACTGGCTTGTTTCCTAGTGGTTAGTGACCCTGACTGCTACGCCATAGGTCGTGAGTTCTATTCCCACCTGAGTCTGGGTGTTTGTGTTCGTTGTTTGTATGTTTGTAAAGTCCACGCGACACAAGAGTAATTCCTAATGCGAGAGTTGTCTTTTTAAATAAAAAAAAAAAAATTGAGAAAATCAATAGTTTCTTTACATATAGAAAAACGTTTTGATAATTAATGTGTTATAAATAAAAAGGGTTCATCACCCCTGCACTCCAATGACCACGTCAAGAGAGACGCATTAAACCTCAATGCCACATTTAATAGCAACTCCAAGAAACCATAAGAACGTAACGTAACCACATTTAACGATTTTGGCTCGGACCTCTTCCTGAGATTGTCTGTATGTTTACATCGTTATAGTAATTATACGATTCACGATTTTGAAAGTGCGGATATATATTATTACATCACACTATTTACAGGTTCAGTGAGATAATAATTAAAATCGTTGAAGCCTCGGCATTTTTGGTAACTTTTAATTTAAATACAGATTTATTTATAACTAGCAACCCACCCCGGGTCAACAAACTAAACCTTCCTCATGAATCTCTGTCTATTACTGAAAACTGCATGAAAATCCGTTCAGTAGTTTTTCAGTTTATTGTGAACAGACAGACAAACAGACGCGGCAGGAGACTTTGTTTTATAATATATTAAATTGTTATAGTTTCAGAGCATTGTTATTAGTGCAAAAAATTCAAGGAAAAATTAAATGTAAAAATAATACCCATTAAAACTATCATCAACGTTCTAGTACTTCCAGTAAGTACCAAAAATAACATTCTAAACTACTTTTTAAACGAAAAATAATAATCAGGAACAGGATTGTCCACAAATGCAAACTTACAAGTATAATGAATTGTGTTTTGAGGGATCGTGTGACATTAGGTACTCAATATGAATACCTCTCACTATTGGCAGAGAGATCGCCGTTACATTTTAAAACCAGAAAGGTTATGCACTGATAGTTCTTGGTTTAAATACGGAGCATAAACCGTTTGAAATGTGAATATGAACAGCATAAATATGTTTTGTTTTTTTTTACTTGGACTGAAATACTTGGAAAGAAAGAATTGTTACTTTTAGAGCCAATCAATAATGTTACATAGGCTCTTTCTATAAGATCATCTGATGATTAGCGTGATGCGAATTAAAAGCAATTAAGTTGTTTTGGTATAAGTAGAAGTTTATTCTTTATTTTTGGTAAGCTGGATTTATGTTCGATATTTATTTAAATGATCTGCACGGATTGTGCAATGGTTTAAGTGGTCACCTCACCACTACGCCGCGTCGAGTGTTGTGGGTTCAAATCCTACACGGTACAAAAACGTCAATTGTTTAACATTGTTGTGTTTTAATTATTATTTAGTATGTGGTTTGTATAACAAAATGAAAGTGTTGTTTTTACTATTTTCCTCCGAATTTTTACGTTTTTTCTCTCCATAAGAATCGTCCTTGTGCTTTAATGAAAATATGAAAAAAAAAATTGCCGAATTCGTCGAGCCGTTCTCGAGTTTTGGCGATTCATTTTTATTTATATAGACAAGAAACAAAAACACAACGATAGACGATTCTGTACGTCAAAGAGGTCTATACTAATTAGGTTTGTATTTATTACCTTATTTTTTTTCAATTGTGTCTCCTAGTATTGTTAAAAACGAATCTAGCTATTAGTACGACTCAATTTAACACATAATTTCATAAAACGTGGGAAACCTGAAATCCCAAATATGGTTTTCCTAAAATCGTCGACGCCTTGCAGGAAAAACGAAAAATTATTATGGAATCTTACCAAAAAGCTCCGTTACGAAATGTAGTTGACCTTTTCCTATAACAAAAACATATATTCATTAAAAGTCAGATGCTGCTAGACATATTATGAAATTTTCAATTCCTCAACATGCATGTTACGCAGCGACCTCATTGCATGAAGATTAGGAGAATACTTGAAAACAGTAATGAGAGCGCAATCCTGACCTGTTTTATTATTAGAAATGGAAAATAGATGTGTGTTCTTGCTTCGTGTTACTTATAAAGGTTAATAGTTACTGCAGCTAGGAAGAAATCGTAATCCTAACTTCCTAACTAACATTGTATGTATGCCTATTGTACATATCGCACACCTAGATCTTAAGTTAATTTTTAAGTTATGCACATCATCGAATGCTTTATCTTAATACCTACAGACCAATAAAACAGATAAAAAAAAAAAAATAGGCAGTCATGAGACTGCCTACAGAAGTGAAAACTTAAACCAAACGACAAACTTAAAACGTCCAGGTCTGTGTCATTAATTAATAAGGAGCTGACAGAACTTAATGTTTAGATTAGCGCTCTCTAGTGGATCTATATATGTATTATTACCGTGACGGTCACGAGTTCAGTGCTGTTTTCCCCATAGCAAAAGTGCACAAACGTGCCTAAAGAAGTTTTTACTTCAATACAAATTGCAATGAAATATATCTAAAGCTACGGGCATTGGGCAGGGCAGGCCAATAACTTAAGCTAATACAAATATACACAATACACACATATTAGTTTATAATTTATAATATTAAGACATAATTTCACTCTAATGTGCAGCTACCTTAGCAAAAGGCCGATCTACGGGATTATAAGATAAATGTGTCAAAGTCAGATCCACTAAGATATTGAAGGTTTGGAACCTTGGGGACGAAATAATGTCTGTATGTATAATGTAATAAGTCTCAATGTCAAAACTTACACGTGGCAATGTCTGAGGCCATTAACAGCTTTGGCATAGGCTCTTTAAAGCTACTACTATTTACGAGCCTAAGTATGAAAGTATAATGACGCAATTTTTATAAGAAAACTAAGGCTAAGGGTTTTCCCCGCGTGTTAGTGTGTGAAGTTCCCCGCGCCATAGGAAGCATTTCTAGTGCAAGAGTTGCCTGTCTCAAAGAAAAATAAACAGTATATTTTTAATGTAATACTACTAGACGAGCTAAAATATTCTGCTAATAATTTACTCGACTGTTTGCGTACTTTAGTTCTGCAAGTACTGCGGTTTGTTTACATCCTTATGACGAGAAGAAGCGCATTCCAAACAAGAACAATTAAAAAGACAACTCCCTTGTTACGATAATATATTCCTGCGCAAACTTCAGAAATATACAATTAACAAATACAGAAAGTAAACCCAGATATAGAACCACTATTTGTGTATCACACAAGCTGAATTCATATTACTCAGTGTGTTAGCAATACTGTAATGATGAGATCCGGTTCACGAAAGGAAGATATTGCTTCTAGCGATAAGGCCGCCCATTGTGCATTTTGTGTATAATTTGTTTGTGTATTGTTTCCTTTTTTGGTGTACAATAAAGAGTATTTATTATTATTTATTAAGTACGATGGTAAGTTCATACTCATACTGAATGTATTGTTTATTGTATAATGTATTGGTTCTTATTACTAAGGTTAAATAGACACTACAATACGACAGTCGATGTCATGTCAAAACAGTTTTTGAAGGGAAATCTTCTTTAGGCATGTTGGGCACTGGCATGGGGAAAAAGCACTGAACTGACTGAACCATTGTCGAGTCAGCTCCTTAAACCATCGGCGTCGGTGCAGATTTAATTTGCGTAAAAAAACATATAAAAAAGTTTGCTTGCATGTGTGCCCTATCTGTGGAGAACCTAATCGTTGTCAAAAACAGTTTTTACACCAAAGCAAACTTCGGACGACCTATGTATGTGGAACGGTGGCACAGCATTCAATTACACGTCAGGGATCGTTCGAGTACCGCTCAATGCAAATGTTTGTATGAATTATACATGCATTGGTCGGAGTGTTTCTATGACATAATAATCAC
Organism: Callimorpha dominula; assembly: GCA_949752705.1. Lineage (NCBI taxonomy): Eukaryota > Metazoa > Arthropoda > Insecta > Lepidoptera > Erebidae > Callimorpha > Callimorpha dominula. The sequence continues at coordinate 7,628,864 of OX457009.1, read as the reverse complement.
ATTCAGGTGCATAATCGTCTAAAATGGGTCACTGTAATATCAATGTGTGTCACGTTTGTCTCAGTTCACTACTAACTACAGCCTCGGGTTGAACACGAGACCTCAGTCCCCTAGCAAATCAGAGTGTGGTACAGGCGAGCGCAAAATTACTAGGTTTGACCGCCACGTGGTGTCACGTTGGTCAAAATATGAAGTAAAATTTCGAGTAAAACTTTTTAGTAACATACGGTTATTGTAAGGCTACATACTTCTAGAATTGATATTGTTACTTTTTTACAGAAAAAGAAACATTCGAAAAGTCCCATTTAACAGTCTATCGTTATACTCCTAATTCATATTATAAATAGCGTTCTGCTATTTATAATATGAATTAGGAGTATAACGATAGACTGCGCTAGTAATGGGTGTAACTGTCGTGTAAATGGATGCGATAGCTCGATAAAAAGAAGACGCTGCTATACGTGGTCGCTCAACCCATGTAGTTCTGGACTGCCAGGGGGTTGCAGAATACCGGGCTAAGTACCTTGGTTCGCCAGGGTCACTCTCCGAGATCGTCGGTAACGTGAAGGGGTTACTGGGATTCTTCGGGGAGTTAGGGTGGCTCGAATAGCGTTTATTCCCACCAACGCAAAATACGCGCCTCGTCGTGGAGTTGCGGAAAACTGCCCGTGAAAACCTAACCTAACCTACGTGGTCGCTCTATCCTTGTCTAAGACGTGTACGTGGCGTGTGTGTGTGTGTACTACCCACACTGTGAACGATTTATTTATTGACTTATTAAACAATGTACTTTACTTTTTTTGAATATGCGTTTGTCTTCCAACAATGGTATACTATCCAAATAAAACTTATTCGCTCTTCTCTTATTTTTTCCAATAATATAATCCAACCCCAACGCAATAAAATCTGGGGCACTGTAAGGGAATTTATTGAATAGTCAAGGCGGGATTCACGTGTGGATACATACTTCTTGAGATGGTTTATATTTCACTACAGGTAGGCCAAGGACGGGTCTTCGAAAAGTGTTTGGAAGAAAAAACGAAAAAACCTTTCGAACTACCTTCTTTTTGTAAGTTTTATTTATGTGAAAATGGGTTCTAAAAATATTTTATTCTGGTAGTTTCTTAAGTCATGAACGCATGATAACACTTGCAGCGAGAGTGACATTTGCGTGCTGCCCAGACCAGACGGAGCCTGGTGATCTTATTTAGAAGCAGAAATTTAACATTAAATTAATAGTTATTGGTAGTCGCTTGTTCTAAATACACAGAGGCATAGGTGAAATTATGGAATATCGTTATCCATCGAGGCATTCTAAAAACCTGAGTTGGTTTAAACGAATTTGCTGATTTTTCAATGTTAAATTGTTTCTTTTTATCACAGTAGTTCGACAGTTACTATATAGTACCACTTTCATTAGCTCTGAGACCCTTACTGGCTTGAGGAATCATCATTTTCATCATTCCAGCTTTAGGACATCCCCTGTTTGAGGAATGATCTTCTGTAAAGGTGATTCTATAATTAGGTGGCTCCGGTGACTCCACACCTGATATCTAAGACTCCATATTTGTGATTGGCATTTGTTGATCGACAGAAAACAAACAATACTTATTTCATAAGTCTATCTTGTAGATTTACATATCTACTTTGTTGTTTTTAAACACTAAATTTTGGAAAATATATTACCTAATGGATCATATTGTTTTTCTTTTCTTTTAATGGTATAGGGGGATAAAGAGATGACGGGTCACCTGATGGTAATGAGCACCTGCAAGTCAAGAGTCACAAGTGCGTTGCCGGCCTTTAAGGTCGTAGGGGAAGAGGGGGAGAGGTAAGGGTTAACGCCTCCGGTAACCTCACTCGGTGAAAAGCAATGCAAGAATTGCTATACTACCGGTTTTCTGTGAGGCCGCGGAATCACTCCGGTCGAGCCGGCCCATACGTGCTGAAGCATGGCGTTCCCATGAAACATTGTTGTCTATTTGTCAGCCTTTTCTTAATAAGTAACAAGTTGCAATTAACATGAAATACTTAGCTCTACGGTATGTTGTGCTGTAAAAAAATTAGCTTCGAAATCAACGAAATGCAGACATTTATGTTCCATAAATATTTGAAACTCGTAAGTCAATCAAAACATATACGGTATTTCCTGTTGACCGAAAATCATATAATTTGGCAAGAATCCAAATGTCGCGGCACAATTAAAATAAATTCCAAAAATCGTTAAAAGGGAGTTTTATCACATTTTTATCTGATTATAAACTGACATTTGCTGGTGGAAAGTCAGTTATACCTATAGATATGTATATGAGACAACTTTTTTTTACTGCAAAGTAAATAAGTTTAGTAGTGGTAACCTTACCTATGAGTTCTTTATAGCTTTCTAGCAACCCGCCCCGCCTTCGCACGGGTAGCAGAGACAACTTCAACAATCACATCTATTTTAACCAATGTATACAAAACCTTAACAAATTATATACCTAAACCTTCCTCATGAATCGCTCTACCTATTGGTGAAAACCGCATGAAAATCTGTCTGGTCTGGTTACTATAGTACAGGCTCTAGTTGGGGATCAGACGGCCGAGTGTGAGGTGTCTCAAGTTATTGTTATTATATTATCCTCTTCATTCCAAGATACGATATTTAATTTTGATTTGTGGCATAGGTAATAATAGGTATATTTCATTTATATTAACAGAACGAGAAAGCCTTAAAAAACATTATACTAACAGGTGAATTCAACTGTTCACAAAATTGCAAAAGGCGATTTTAAGCTATCCTGAGAGTTAAACTAGAGTGAAATTATCGATTTGATATCAACAAACTACTGATAGCTCCTCGCTTATCCTCTTTGTTAAATATAAATAAATCCGTTTTTTCAACACCCAACTCTAAAAATTTTAGGCCTCACCATAATAACCAAAACAAATATATTATTACTTAATACTCATAGCCTGTTTGCTCTCTGTTGTACGTTAAAGAGGGCACATCGCTGCCATTAGCTAAATATGTGTCAATGCTATCGGAACACGTTTGTATACGATTTGTGTTTAAATTTTATGTTAGCTAATATTACTGTCTCGTGAATAGACTGATCAGACTTTTGTTCGAGTTTTTCTTGGTGATATTTTATAGTACTACAGACGACAATTGAAAATTTCAGATACATTTCAGTCAATCAATGAATTTTATTCACTGATTGACATTCATTTGACAACCTACGTTTTAGGCGGTAATCTACCTACTTGACTGAAATATATGCGAGCAATTTTTGCAAATATTATTTGCATTGGTCTGGGTGTTTATACGTGTAATTTGTATGTATGTTTTTACAAAAACTTAAGTATGTTTAACCGTGTTCTAAAGAAAATAGGAAAAGCCATGGCTGGTTGCGGTATAGGTGGCACTGTATAATGTATTTCTTAAAATATTAAAATTATTATTATACTTTTCATTTGGCGAAATACAATAGTTACCTACTTAAGTACGTACTTACTTGCATTGTATAGTGTTTAAAGGATTATAACGAACTCGCAAACTACCAGTTGGAGGGGAGCAGAAAGCATAATCGTCAAAAATTACCTACATTTAGGGCTCTCAATTTGAAACTGTTTCCCAATTTTTTATATTGATAACACTTAGATCAGCTCCCAGATGCCAAATTATAGTATTGACATTCAAAATCGACTGCGACGATGTGTATGTAACACACACCGTAGAAAAACGGCGGATTTGATTTTTGACGATTTTTGTTTTTAACTTAAAGTCTACTAAAAAACATTATACTTTATTATAAAACAAAACATTTTTCAAAGCTCATACACACAGTAACATTTGCAGATTTCATTAGCAGAAACAGCCGTTTTCAAAATATTAGTATTATTAGTAGGTTAAAATTTACTTACGTACATTTTGTTTACATAGTTACAAGTGAAGTTAATAAAAACGTGTTATAATTATCTTTTTTAAAAAAGTATCACCGACTTCAATGAGCTTTTTTCAATGTGTATTTTGTTTAAATATAATACTCGTATGCGTAGGCCAACTGAACGCACCGCTCCAATGAGACAGCGATGTATAGAATTTTTAGATATTTGTTGTCTTAAATATGACCACCTGGGAAGTATACCCTTTGAAACAAAAAAACAATTTTCCAAATTGGTTCAGGCGTCTTCGAGTAATCGGTGAACATACATAAAAAAAAAGATTCCGACAAATTGAGAACCTCGTCCTTTTTTGAAGTCGGTTAAAAATAAAGGAAAATCGATTGACAAATTGGTTGTTTTGCTTTTTGGGCGCTGCCGTTTTGATAACTGGTTAGGTGGTTGGCAAAAATAAATAATATATTCCGACGACGACTTGATGCCTCTTATTTTTGGACATGCATACAAAATACGGTACATATAAAATATGGTACATGTAAATTCCCGCATGTATTTACACTGGACTGGATTTTCCTTAACTATTTATAAAGTTCTCAAGTGCGATCTCAAAATTTATTAGATCGAACATCGATTGTTATACTACTAATGTTCTGGATGTATAAATATATGGCTGAAATTATTCGGACTGGATAGTGTTTCGGTTGAAACATTAAGAAAATGCGGAAATATTATAGATAGTGATGTTTATGACACCAAAAATATGTAGTGCGTTATGTCGGTGTGAAGCTACTCCTTTACTTAATGTGGTTGCATTATCTTAAGCTAAAACACACAGAATAGGGGGCTCTAGAAATGAGTTCACGTCAGTAATATTGAGGATGTAGTTATGCTAGGAATTGAGAGCTCTTTGCCTGTGAATTATGTTAATATATACTGTAACTTCTGAGCCAGCTCTTTGTTTTCCGAGGAAGAGTACACGTGTTCCATACCGACCTATTATATCCAGGCTATGGTCTAACTATCTGCTTCGAGCTGGCACTTTGCGGGTGTCGCATTCACTAGCTGCTAGCTTTGCAGTCACCCAAATACGCAGAAATGTGACTACTTCTACAGTGTGGGCTAATTAATTAAATTTCTTTACATATACAAGGTATTGCATCAATATGTGGACATCGTATAGTAGACTCCGTAAAAGCACTAACAATTGTAGATGAAGAAATTATAGGTATTTAATACGAGAATATTGATGGAATAAGAATATGTTGAAAAAAAAACCGGCCAAGTGCGAGTCGGACTCGCGCACCGAGGGTTAGGTAAAATATTTTTATTATATGATGTAACTAACGATTTACGGTTTTTGCAATTTTTCCTTTATGCTTTGTTGCAAATTTCAAGATTCTGAGCTCACGGGATGAACCCTGTAGGTTTGATTCCTTTTAGAGTCTCGAAAATTTGCGGCATAAACAGCTGTATCTTTTGATTGCGTTGGCTTAGAAGTTTAATTTTTTCACAGCTCCAAGGGACAGTAGACCTGAGTATTTTATCAATTCTAGCTTGATACCTCCACGCGTTTCTGAGAAAAAGGGTCTTAACAGACAGACAGACGGACGGACGGATAAAAAAGTGACCCTAAAAGGGATCCGTTTTTTCCTTTCGAGGTACGGAACCCTAAAATTAAAATCACCGAAATTGAGATACAGTTGACAGACAACGCGTGAATAACTATTGTTTGTGTGAGTATTTATAGGTATCGCAGACAGCTCATCATGAATTCAGTTGTTTGAAAAAGTAGGTAGTTATGATGTTAGTTCATGTTCACCCAAGTCTAAAATTAAACCAAATTTATAAACATATTACGATTACTCACAAAGGAAGTGACACGGAAGTAAGTGAAGTCCATTTGTACCAAACATTACATATCAATAATGTTTCGTTTCAGACATAATACGTAATGGTAACATAAGGCCTCGATGTCTGAATTATTTGGACTGATGATAAGAAACAGATGTTAGGACTGCGTTTGTGTACGTTATGTCTGTTCGTCGTCGTTTGAAGTTGGTAAATTGGAAAAGTATACCAAATATTTTTTAATATAAAAATCATATATACCTATATCAAATATACTACAAATAGATAAAGACAAAACATTTCTACCTTTTCTCCTCAGTCTATCAACTGATTCTCAGCGCCTAACATCGACGTTGCAGATAGATCGCTTTACCCCTTGATAAAGGGCCAACGTTGGGTCCGAAACTAGTCGGGCAGCCGTGAAATGCAGACAGAGTGAAAACATATATCCTTAATTAATATTAATAGCTACCACTCACAAAACTTTTATTTTGATTCTCATTCTTTTTTTTAGGGGCTATTATCCAGCTTGTACTAAAAGAAAAAAATGAAAACAAGTTATTTATCTACCTTTGATGAAGCTTTATTTTAAATTTTTTCAACGTGTTTTTTGAATTTTTGATTTCTGGGCGACCACAACATTTTAAAGGATTTCAAAAATAAAGGAGGAAGTTCTATGTTCGGCTGTATGTATTTTTGTGTATGTTTGCCGGTATTTACGTCATCTATGGACCGATTCAAAATTTTTTTTTTTTTACATAAAGATGAAAATCTTTGTTTTAAAAACCCTTAAACCTAGGGGTGTCACCAAGCCCGGATCTGATGATGGTATCTAAGGAGAAAAGGGGAAACCCTCAGAAAGTAAGACCAGATGTAGTATTTGTTGATTTTTCTTGAAATTAAGCAAAATTGACGTTTAAAGTGATGAATATTATTGTTATATATATAAAAAGAAGGAGGTTCTACGTTCGGCTGTTTGTATCTTTTTATTTAAACTTTTTTAATTAGGTGCAGCAAGTTGCAAGACATACTAAAAAAAAATCTAACCAAGATGGTAAAATCTCAATTTAAGTATCGGGCTTATTAAACTAAAGTTAATATAATCTAACGGACTGCAGTTCGGTAATTTACATTACAGTAAGTAATGTTCTAAATACCGTATTTACTCAGGACGTACATATCTTACACTAAAAATGGAAAATACTTATTTCGCAACCCAGGATCTTGTTCATTCAAGCGTAAGAACAATTTTCTTTTGACTCTGCGATTTGAACTCTGCGAAGATGAAGACGGCTGACGGCCAGCAGCTACCGGTGCAAAGTTCAAATTGCCAAAAAACATTCTAAGTATTTTCAAGTGTTTTCCATGTCAATACAGACCAACTGACAACGTTTGGCGATTTAAAAGGTCGAAAGTATGGGTGCACCTTGAACACTGTTTGCATTACTGTGGTAGCTAATTTCATCCCGTGATTCATACTAAAGGATTCTGTGTGCTTGCTCTGTCTCATTATCTTGATGTCGAAACTGTGTATCCGATTTAAACGGCGTGAAGTTTGTAGGGTTATTAGTTACGTTGCATTTCGTGCTTTCTGGTCGTATTTAGATTGTATAAAGTGGCACCAATACATTGCACAGCTGCAGTATGATATGACGAATTACTTTGTTATGTTCTATTTTTAATAATATAATAACTTGAGACAACTCACACATGGCCATCGGCCAAACTTGGCAGAGCCTGTACTATGGTAACCAGACTGCTGATAAACATATTTACATATTACTAACACATATTATAGATAAATTAGACCCAGACACAGAACAAATTGTCGTGCTTATCAAACAATTATTTGTGCTGGGTGGGAATCGAACCCGATTCCCACCGACGGCGACGACCTCTGGCTGACCAGTCAAGATCACTAACCATTAGACCAATAGACCTGTAAATTTTATTGTATAATTTATACTATTACTATATATTTACTCTAATTCTTAATTACCATAGCGTCCTTACCTATTTGCTTAAATAGGTTTTTTGTTAACTACCCTACGAAATAGGGACTACCATGGGAACGGATCATGAGAAATTTGTAAAATTATGTAGGTATGTGAAAATGTTGTTATGTGCGTAAATGCATAACGACTGTCTCTACTCTGTTGTGTGATATTATAGTATTGTCAATAAAAAAAAGATTATTTAGGCTGCAAAATATAATAGCAAATGCTAGTATCTCAAATCATCTCTCATTATAACAAAACCTACACCAGCGCACATAAACTGAAGCGCTGGATTATACAACAAGGCAGTTTAATTCTGTCTGTCTTATTGAACACAAAAATACCATCACTACATATTATAAAACAAAGTCCTCCTCCGCGTCTGTCTGTTCGCGATAAACTGAAAAACTACTGACCGGATTTCCATGCGACTTTCACTAATAGACTGAGTTATTCATGAGAAAGGTTTAGGGGTATAATTTGTTAAGTTTTTGTGTAAATTGATTGAAATATGTTAATGATTGTTGAAGATGTCTCTGCTACCCGTGCGAAGCCGGGGCGGGTTGCTAGTACAATAATATAAAGAAACATACGTTTTATAAAATGAAAATATAAATTTGTTACTAAGACTTGACTCCTTAACTAAGTAATTTAACTTACTGGAAATAATACATTTACTAAGCAGAAGTTATAAAGCTCACAGAGCATGAAACGTCGCTACTAACTCCCCTGCCTAATAACTTAATAACACAACGTAAGCTTCTGCAAGCTGACATTGAGATAGAAATAAAACAATATTACAGACAACTATAGATATCTTATTAAACTAACTCAGAAAGTGAACGTCCTCCATATTGTATTAAGTTTCCAAGCACATACACAATTGAAACATTCATCTGTAGTTTTCAACTTCGTCGACGATACAGCTGGTGGAAAATTGTTTTACGCAAGCAATTTTGTATTGGATACATTATTTAGTATATAAAACACTAGCAACCCGCCCTGGCTTCGCACGGGTACAAATTATATATCAAAACATTCCTCATGAATCACTCTGTCTATTAGTGAAAACCGCATGAAAATCCGTTCAGTAGTTTTTCGCGAATAGACAGACATACAGACAGACGCGGCGGGGAACTTTGTTTTATAATAATATGTAGTGATTAAATATTTCTAGTCGCCTGGAACATCATTATTCTACTGGATAATAAATTCCTATCAAAATTTTTTTTGCGTTCAAAGCAAATGTCGTTCTGTCTACAAGTACTCTATACAACTCATACTGAAGTCCTGAGTCCTGAGTCAAATCTCGCCTGCATTCGACTGTGAAAGATTTAACTGAGGTTTTCTCCAAGAAATACTCAGTTATAGTCCTTGCATTTTCATTGCAGTAAGCTCGCGATGTGTGTACCTACAAATCCCTGTTTATGTACAGAGACAGGCAGACGCCTGCCGTTTTATAAAATTACTAGCAACCCGCCCCGGCTCCGCACGGGTACAAATTATACTCCTAAACTTTCCTCATGAATCACTGCCTATTAGTGAAAACCGCATGAAAATCTGTTCCGTAGTCTTTCAGTTTATCGCGAACAGACAGACAGACGCGGCGGGGGACTTTGTTTTATAATATGTAGTGATAATAATCTTGAGATGATGGACTAAAAAGACGCTGGTTAAGTTTGATATTTGATCGGTAATTTATCAATTTATTAAAAAACACACTCATGGAATACCACTTCATACATAAAGTATGCTCTGTAATTAAATGTATTATTTTTCTTTGTGTATTTCTTTTCATAGTTAATTTTTCACATTGTGGCGATCGCACAACAGAAAATTCACCTTTTATTCACTTACACAAACTTTCCTAGTTTTAATTGTCATGATAGTGTCTTTGTTTTAAAAAATATGCTTATTGAACTTAAAGTCAATTTCTCCGATGTGAAAAGTTGTTGTAGAAACAAAAATAAAAGAACATAAACATCCTGAAATTTTAATCAAAATTGTTACATTATTTATTCAATAAGTTTTTTGCAAACCCTTGAATTCCGGGGGGATAAAAAGACAGTACAGTTTACAGTGATTTAGAGTTTAGGCAAGGTTATCTAAAAGCGATTTCTGAATTGTATGGTGCCCGAAGTAATTACCTGGAGTGTTTCAAGGACTCAATAAATTTGAATTGTTTCGAAAGTGCCTCCTCAAATAACCTAACCGTGACAGTACCAAACCAGGACGTTATTCTGTCAACTGAATTACTTGAACTCGTACTGGAAATCCCGTTCCACATTTTAGCGCAAAGTCATTCCTTGGTGACTGGTTTAGTATAAGCAAAAATAAGATGAATATGTATTACGTAATCATTATAGTTTTTACTAAATATTCAGGCCGTATATTCTGGAAGGGCTAAGTAGAAGTGTAAAGTACTACATGTACAATTGCACATTGGGAGAGGCCGATGTCCAGCAGACTGCAATAGGCTGGTTGATGATTGATCTATTTATGTAAGTGTTCATTGTATTTAAAAATACAAAACGACTGATTAGAGATAGATAAACAATATTGAAAAAATTACCAGTGTCTCCGTTGTGGCCAAAGTAGCCAACCGATTTTGCTCACTCAATTCTGTTTGAAAACACCCTGCACACTCAAATACTCAAGTCGCTTCAGTGTCAGTTTACACAATGTTTTTTTTCAGTAACTGCAACGTTAAGAAAATGGTTAGCCTAGATGATAATGATTATGGTCCGGATGTCTTAATAAAAGCTGTTCCCGGATCCCTCCTATTTAAGGCGCAGTACGGCACACCGTGTGGTTTTAGTCGGTTCGATTCCGACACACCGCCCCACCGAAAACCCCGGTGGGGTGACGGCCCGAGGGGGTTTCCACACGCACAAAAAAAAAAAAGATGATAATGATTATACTTTTGCGTGGTTCTTTTTACGTTAATAGACTTTCACATAGAAGAAAACTTTGAGTTACGAGCAGTTTTATAAAAAGCTAAATTGTTACAACGAAGAAAGGAATAGAAGAGGTATTCCTTTGTTGGCTTGTTGTGCTATTATGACCTTTATTTTACAGACACAGAGTAAGTACCGTTTATCAGCTAATTTATATCAAATAAAAACTGCATTTCCTCATAGTTTGTTTTTTGCGTGAAACAATTTCGATAATGACAATAGAAAACTTTAACTTGACAATTGATTGAGAAAAAAGGCGGAAAACACATTAATTGTCGTGCCGTGAGGCTCGAGCCACTTAGATGTTATTTTTTTTCTAGAAAACAAAAAGTGACCAATAGAAACGTCTATCTCATCTAGATCCGGATTGTGACCATTACTTTTCTGTACTTTATAATCATTTTTAAATCTTTTACGATACTGAGGAAACTGAAACGGCGGTAGCGTAATGGCTAAGGTGTCACATTTGCGATCAAGTGGTTCGAACCCACCCATTGCACTACCGACGTGAACCTACTCTTGACACAAGCAATTTAGCTTAGCTGGAGGAAGACAAGAATACTAGAAATGTGTAACCCACGTTGCTAGAATCCTTTTAACAAAAAAAAGACTGAAATAAGTTAGGAGTGTTTATCATTTCAATGATATATTGAAATAAGTATATTCAAGGCGTTTATCAGCCAGTGTATCGTTCCCCACTTTCTTGCCTTCAAAATAAAAAAAAATAATTTGAATATTGTGGAGGAACGGGTGTCATGTTCTTCCAACACAAAGGGAGGATCCTCCGACCAGGCAAGGTTATCATGCCTGGCGGGCCACGGCCCAACGGTTGATGTTGGGAATTTGTATATATACTAATCAGCGCGAGAACTCTCCTAGCGCGATGCAGGATAAGTAGGTTGAAGATGATGTTGGAGTATGTTTCTTTTTGCTATATGTGGAAGTCGCCACATCACTCCCCTCCAAGACCGGACGTCGATATCTTGATGAGTCAGCTGTCTATGCTCTATTAAAGAGCATGCCAGGGCCAGTAGTGATTAGTTCCGGTGAGTCGGAACTGAGTGCCGCAAGTTCCAGTGAGTCGGAACTGTATTCCGCTAGTTCCAGTGAGTCGGAACTGAATGCCCCTAGTCCCAGTGGGTCGGGGCTGAAGTCTGCTGGTCCCAGTGAGTCGGGGCCACGTGCGGTGTTGCGGTGCTGCGTGCGGTGCTGCGGTGAAGTCCCCAGTGAGTCGGGGTGGTTGCTGCGTAGTGGCTGGCTGCTGCGTAGGCGGGAGAGAGATGCTCTTCTTACGTGGACCGTAGGTGCAGTGTGCTGTGCCTAGACGCTGATGAGGCCGTAGGGGTAACCAGGCTGGAGCGGTCGCTGCAGGCTTGTGGTATCCCTGTTGAGGCCGAGGATGCTGGCTGGCTGAGACTTGATTACCGCTCATTGCTGTAGGAGTGTATATAATGGTGGCGATGATGATGCTGCTGATCTGCTCCATGAAGGCTGCTTCCAATCACGTCGGGGTCACCACTGTGGAGGAACGGGTGTCATGTTCCTCCAACTCAAAGGGAGGATCCTCCGACCAGGCGAGGTGATCATGCCTGGCGGGCCGCGGCCCAACGGTTGATGTTGGGAATTTGTATATATACTAATCAGCGCGAGAACTCTCATAGCGCGATGCAGGATAAGTAGGTTGAAGATGATGTTGGAGTATGTTTCTTTTTGCTATATGTGGAAGTCGCCACAATATTTTCCAGTTTTGTCTCTTCTTGAGTTGGGAGCAGGTTTTATTCATCTCCGAATGGAGGAGTTGCCAGAAACGTCGGTCAAGACCTGTAGAGGCTTGTTACTTGTTAAATACTTTAGAAACGCGGCTAAGTTGCTAATAAGTTTTGCGGTTGAAGACATCGCAGTCTTTTGGTCGGTCCGATTCCATCATAATTACTCGGTCGTATCCTAATCGTCATCCTAGATAATTGAACGATGTAAAAAGAGCTATGCTGTATGGAATATACGGTGCAGAATAACAAAATTAACTGCAATAAGAAACTAAGTGCAAAAGCAAAATGTAAATTGTAAATGCATCCCTGAAGGATGTTTATCGCCGACGCGAGGTAGTACCACGACGGTTTCAGCCGCTCACTGAGACCAAGTCGCATTAGGCAAAATAAGCCAAGAATAGCCAAGCAAAGTCCAAGGTAGAAATAACATATCATAAGTGGCTACTATGAAACCACCATCCTACGATAGCTCCTTTAAAATGAACAACACAAATCTATTGTACGAGTATTAAGTTCTCAGACATTTTCTTCAGATAATATCTAATAATTGTTAGTTATTTTCAAATTGCAGCGTGACTCAGTTAACAGTGTAGAACTATGCTTTTGTTCTAAGGTTCTTGGTATTGATTCTCATAGTTACAGGAATAGTCGACATGTGCGAAATAAATATTTCAAAGTGTTTAAAAACACGATAAGCCGCAAAGGTTTAGGTGCAAAAAGTTTAATTGAGACTAATCCTACCTTCGCATCACTTACTCAAACAACTACAAAGAACAAAATAGGACATCTAGTCCGGGATATAGGAATAAGCACCGTAATAAGGATTTTCAAGATCTGAAGACGATTTTATTGCATGGAATATTTGTGTAATCCACACACAGTTGTCCCGAATGTTGTTCTGTTCTTTGTGTCCGTTGTTTGAATGTTTGTGAAGTCCTTCGTCACGTAGGAATAATTCCCAGTGAGATAGATGTCTTTTCAAAAAATGTCAGAAGAATTTTAATAAAATAAGTATTGCTGTGACGTTATAGTAAATACCTTTTATGAAGACGAGGAATCTAGCTTACGACAATTCAACTCAGGCAAAAAAAATGTTTGTTTTATTTAACTTACCCAAATTCATTATAAGATTTACTGTGACAAAAAATTAATCATTACTCTTCAAAATAAAAATATTTTTAGAGACGTACAAAAGTTACTGAATATTATTATTAATTTACTAAAATAATAAGAAAAATTTGATTCCCAATAGTTTGATTCTATGATCGTCCGCTCTTCAACTTATTATTCACATCACTAAACCAATAGATTACAGAACAGATTTCAAATTTTGAATTATAATGTTTGATCAATGGAAAATACCCTTCTATATAAAATTATAGGCATACCAGCTCTAATAGACAATCAATTTTAAGTAAATCGAATACTAAATTCAACCAAATAGATAACTAAATTCAAAGGAATTTCGATATCGTTATGCCTAGATTAGTTATAAGCACATTCGAGGGCATTGACTGCATGTTAACTACTATTGCGACTCAGCAATAATAGACGTGTTAAGGTAAAATTGGTTTATTACTACACTACTTGAATGACTCCTTCGACTGACTGCCCTGGACTGACTAACTCTATATAATAATATGTGTCTTATATACTAGTTAACAATAAGGATATAACATTGTGAAATGAATTGTTGTACATGCATAACATATTTGCACGTATATTATAATAATTACAATTTAGTTATATACTCTAACTAGCAACCTGCCCCGGCTTCGCACGGTTAGCAAAGACATCTTCAACAATCATTATCATATTTCAACCAATTCACACAAAACCTTAACAAATTATATACTTACCTTCCTCATGAATCGCTCCATTTATTGGTGAAAACCGCATGGAAATCCGTTCAGTAGTTTTTGAGTTTATTGCGAACAGACAGACAGACGCGGCGGGGGACTTTGTTTTATAATATGTAGGTGTTTTATCACGTACTGATGATGTAATAAGGGCGTTAATATTGTGTAAAACGTTAATCGTAAACGTACATCATTTTAAGATTGAGATTGATGTTAGAAGGCGCGGACTTCCTACCAGCAGTTAGTTCGATTTACAGGTAAGTGATCCTGACCTGGTTTACGAAGTAACTAATTTTATCTGTGACCTGGTGGAGCTATTGCTTGTAGTCCTCAGACCATTCGTAAAAGCCACTTTACTTCTATTGCCTTCTTGTTACTTACTATTTCCTTTCAATATATTCAAAATTTTGTCATCTTTATTTAATTCCTTTTTTGTCCCCTATTATGTAAGTGAAACTAAATAATAGTTGGCAAAATGTGAGTGTTTGACATGCCTCTGATTATCCCTTGGGATACGGGCGTGATTATATGTCCTAGCAGTTCTCGCGCGGCTTCGCTCGTGTGTACATATTTATACATTTTGCGAGGAACCCTAATTCTTTTTCCAAAATAAAAGTAGCCTTAGTTACTCCTTATAACATCAGCTATCTGCCAGTGCAAGTTCTAAATTAGCCGGAACAAACAGACAGACCGGAGAGAGAATTTATAAACTGATTTTAGGCATAGGTATCGTGCAAATAACTGTATGAGCTTAAAAAAAAACTATTATTTTGACATTACAAACAGACACTTCAATCTTATTTATTTGTATTGATGATATTATTATGTCTAACACTATGTATATGTAAAACACTATTACTACATTTTAATTTATTGAATTTTGTTTTGGAGACCCAATGCTATCACGGCTCCGACCTTTGGTTGTGTATATGTATATCTATAAACAATTTAATGTTCTGTTTTGTAGCATCAGAGTATTAGCCTCGATATATTTCTAAACAATTTGCTGTATTATAGACTAAAATGAATATACTCGGAAACTGGGTCAACATTGCATCACAGAATGATCCTTAAGTACACGAGTACTGTGGTGCTTTACAATGATTTATTGGATGGTAATAAATAGATGTGTCGAACTGAACCATGCATCCTGACTAGAGTGACAGTGACACGTTAAAACAATCGGGATACATTTCTTAATATTGTCACAGTATAGTTTTTGTCCTGCATCGAGAAACGGCTATGTATGTGGTGTAATGTGAGTATATCAACCCGAATTTTAAGTCTTTGTTCTTTAAGATTATACCTATATCTATAATTCATCGTGCCTAATCGGTCGATCCGCATAAAGAGAAGTTTAAAGACTGAGTATCTATACCGAAATTCTGTAATTACAATATTGTACTGCTTCTTAAGTTCTAATGACATAAAGATTAAATGAGAAATAATGTTATCTTAAAGGGTGAAACTCGTAAAAATATGATATTTCATTCATCTGTATTACTAATCGTGGCGTAAGGAAGAGTGGTGTGGCGTGGTTCAGGGAACGTGGTTCAGGGATAAAAGAGATAAATCATAAATTATTTAATAATTTTTATGTTTTTACCTAAAACCTTGTAAAGTTTTTATTTACATTCTTATTTAAAAACTTTCAATTTATCCAACTACCATACTACAATAAGTTTCTTATTATAAAGTTTATCTCGAAAAATATGAAAATATACGAATTTTCTTATCTTAAGCTTTTCTAGCAATATACATAATAATGTCATGCACAATCGAAAATGGAATACTATCCATCTTTCTACTTTAAGCATATTCACCTCAGCACTACGACTATATATTGTATGCGCCTGCACATATTTGACTACTTGCCAGGTGTGTCACGGCGCAAGTAACTATTTCAACGTAAAGCAAAATATATGAATGGTCTGGTCTGCTCTGCTCCGTCTTTATGAAAATGAGGGTAGGTACTATTTTGTGTTTGTAAATAACATAAATATTAATAATTTTACAAAATCCCTAGCGAAATATGCTTAGTCGTAGCCTAATGATTATACTCGTATATTATACTAGTTTATGCCCACGTCTTCGTTCGCTTAGAAATTTTGGTGAAATCATTTCGTTACTAAGAAAACCCATAAAAACTAACTACGAAATTTATTTTAAGTTACTTTTTATGGATTTTCTCAATAACTGAGTGAGTAGTTCCAAAATGAAAAAATATGTACGTTTTGAAATCTTTAACTTTTCCACCTGCTTTTATGAGAAACGGAGGTAAAAATACTTGGGAATTCCAACGGTCACAACTTGTAAACGGATAGTTGTTTCTCAAAAATTCTTATTGCAACTGCATGT
The DNA here is from genome assembly GCA_949752705.1 of Callimorpha dominula. NCBI lineage: Eukaryota > Metazoa > Arthropoda > Insecta > Lepidoptera > Erebidae > Callimorpha > Callimorpha dominula. The sequence continues at coordinate 7,612,191 of OX457009.1, read as the reverse complement.
TAGAGTCATGCCATGCTTTTTTCAAATACACCCTGTATGCATTTGTGAAGGGGAACATATGTATTTCTGATACAAGTTTTTATAACAGACACTGCGTACGGAGCCTTAGAATAGAACTTGCTAGTGTTTTGAATTTGTTTTCTACCATGGCCAGTCCAGCACTTCTACCAATTCTATGTTGATACGCCTTGTCAATATTGCGTTGAAGTTTATTTACTTAGGTCGAGACAATTTGTTTTTCCTACCCAGCATTGACCCGCGAGATGGGAAGCTGGCTCCCTTCCTTACTTAGCAAAATCCAAATACACACGGAACTGTTTTACCTTTGGTTTAGTTTCATAACCATAGCATTATGGATGTATGACGTCATTCATTCTAATGTGTCCACATATTGTTTTTAATAGTGATATCCCTATTATGATACTTGCGTCATTTTCATATGTTCATCTTATGAATATCCATTATTGTTTGTTCCTTGATTAATAGAAAATAACTTACAGAAAACATCTGTATAGATGATGACAATGACTGTTATGGAAACATGCTAGCGACCTTATTATGTTCTGCAACAGTGTGTTATAAATAATGAGTGCAGTAAGAGTTAAGACTACTCTAAAAAGACACCATATTATTATAATGAATTAATAGAATACTATTAAATGATGCACTAATTAAGGAATTTCATTTACTTTTATTTAAATAGAAATAGACGTTACATTTAATTATTTAACAAAATTGACCCAAAATGTTTATAAAGTATGGACAAGTAACATTAGTATTGTTAAAACTATTTCTGAATAGTACAATAATATTATATAAAATTAAATTACGTATTTCAAATGTAGAGAAAAAATTAAGCCAAGTCAAGTGAGCGCATAGCGAAATTATCATTTATTTGAGTTTTTCAAAGAAAAATCAACAAAAACATGTCATACTTTCCGGCTTACCCAAAAAAGTGCCATTTTGCAGATCCCGCCTGGTCTAAAACGAGACTATTACAAATTATGATAAACTATGGCACCCCGGCCAAGATTTTGTTCAGCGTATAGGTTCTTGTGGGCAATGCCACGAGACGAACTTTAGTAAATTAAGAAACCTGTAAAATGTTCATGCAAATTATAAAAGTAAATTTATGTTATTTTGTACATGAATTTAAACTGTTAGACTAATTTTAATTAATTTTTTACAGCTTGAAAGGATATCAAGTTTGATTAAAAGCTAGTATACATTTTACGCTGAATAATTTTATTTAAATACTTTCTTAAATAACAAATTCAAGATTCTGTTTTATATTTGTTATAGTCAGCGGACATACAGCGATGTGTGTTGCATACAATAAAACTCAAAATGGTATTTGGGCTACCGCAGAGGTACAGAGTCTCACGTATGTTTGCGGAAGCTCATATTGATGGTTGCATACGATCATGACAAAATAATTTTTTGGACTGACAGTGACACCATTTTCATCCCGAAGCGGAAATAGACCCATCCATACTCCTTCTTGAATATCATAAATTTAAAATATTATCGTGATTTTTTAAATTTTTTTTCTTTTCTAAGTGTTTCTAACACAGTGTATGCTTAGATTGAAATAAATATATATTAGAATGTCAGATCGATCCAAAACACTTGCACTGTTAGTCCTAATGATGTGATGGGGTTTTTACACGTCACAAAAAGTACGGGCTTTATAACGAAGGTTTAACGGCAAAAAAAAAAATTAAGCTATTTATTGAGTACACCTGAAAATAGATTTCTATTCTTGCCATTTCCAAAAATGACTCCATAGGTTCATGTGTGTCATGTAGTTTTCTAATTTAGATCTCACGTGAATTTGAAGACCACATGACCAAAGGCATCTGAAACGATGTTACTAAAAATGAATCGATGTTTGATTCTCAATTGATTGGTTTACATCGTTACAAATTCTTCTAGTAATCGATTTCGGTTGCGATTTCACTGTTTTGACGAGCCAAGGTTTAGCCATAAATCAATGTCTATTTGTTATGCCAATATGAAATACTATTTCATATGTGACGTGGACGTCGTAACGGGTTTTATTCATATGAGCTTAATTTGTGCGTAAATGCGAGTTTCGTTTACATAACTACTTCGACGACGAAAGGCAATTGTCTCATATACACTACTTCTGGAAGTAATTAGATAGAAGATATGATTATAACGGGTGTAAGAAACGGCATACCCAATCTTGAAAATGTAGCTTCAGACCATAATTCTGTGTGGAAAATCATTGGAATTTTCTGCAGGACATTTTTAGCTTAGTGATATCACAATGAGTAAACAGAACATTTTCCTAAAAAAAATCAATAAATTCTAAATAATATAATAATCAATTAAACAACCTTTCTGCAATCAGCTGCTTCGACGACGTCGAAAGTTTAAGGTCATTCACCGTACCGCACAAAAATGATACCTACGTAAATTGACAACTAATGATAGTAAATCCTTAATCTCGCATGTTTATGATGAACTGACTTTTACATTGTGATAAGTTTCCAAAGAAAGTCGTTTTTGTAAGATTTTCGCGACGATGATACTTACACGCTGTATAATTCAAGACAACTTCAGTTTTTCTTGCAGGATATATAATTTCCTTAACAGTTTTTTTTCTCGACGAAAAGTACTTACCTGCTTTTCTTTGCCCCTGACAATGTGTCTGCAACAATGTAACAATAAAGGGTTGAGCGATTAAGGCGAGAAAGTTTAACAAACAAACTTGGTTAGGATATTTTATGTCTAACCATAGTATTAAACATTGTATTGACTACCTCTAATGTGATCAGACTGATCAGTGAAACACTTGAGTTGAATAGTTTAGTGTTAGGTTTCATGTGGAGTTATGCTTCAGGTGATTTGCAGGCCTAGACAAGTGGCTCTTCGTTTTCTATAACGCAGTAGCCCCCTTATATAATCCGCGCTAAACACCTTGACATTTGTGAAATAAACCATAGACAACAATTTGCTTTTTAGAGATTTAGAGTTTAAATAGAATTAGCGTTCGCTAAATCAAAGTACACTTGTCTACCAATCTATTGTCGTTTTCGTTTGGGCGTCAACATTTTTAGAAATGGAAACGCTAAGAAACGTTTGACACTTATCTAAGCCTGCAGAAGTTTAGGCTTTCTCTTACACAAACGATTAGCGTTCCTTTTGTAACGACCAGGTACTAAAGCTTCCACTTTCTGAAACTTACATATCATATAGAAGTTAAGTACATTATTTGTTTTTAACTCTCGGCACTAAAAGAGGTGGCTATAAGCTTGATTTAGATCTGAGGCTTCGTAGAGTTCGTAGCTTTTCAACGGACGGACCTACCCACTGACTTACGTGACAACCTCAAGCCCAATAATATTAAAAAAAAACTTAGAACTTATTTTTCTAAATCAACTACACAACCACAAATAAGTGCATTTCTCTACTCACTTATATGCTACGCTATCTTAGCCTATTAAATTAGTTGTTGCCCCAAATAATTTTATTTATTAACTTCTTTTGTACAAAATATCGAAATGTAGCATTATGCACTTTATGTACCGATTACTTATCTGGACGTGAACTAACGGTACTTAATATAAACGCTAGTGGTTTTACAGTACCTATCTTAAAAACTAATGTTATTTGATGTATCTTTTAAATAAGAAGTCTGAGTTCACTCGGATGGATGTAGGATATTATAAATAAATGGTAAGTAAGTTTTTAAGATCTGCGTGACGATCGCAGTTCACCATCTGGCGGGCGTGAATTGTTTTGAGATCTTTTATAAAACTCGATTTAGTACGTTCTGTTGTATAATGTATTAGGTATAGCTATAGGAGACTGCCCTAATGCATTGAGTAGTAATGACGACCCCGTAAACAAAGATTGCCTCTACGACTACGACACACACTACTGTTTAGAGATTCTCTAACCTGTAGGACGAAAATTATTAACTATTTAAAAAAAATTTTAAAGTTAATCATTCATCATACTATTCATTATATAATTTCAGTCAAGTTCGTCAGTCAGACGTCCGCTAACGTTTCACCAGGACTCGTAATATCATGTAAAGGGAACAAACTTTTCCAATTGATCTCCCATTGGTTTACAGCGAAGACGTTTACAGTTCAACAATAGGTGCTTATCAAATCGATACAGTCATTGACGATCAAGAAAAAAATTTCCTTTCGCCTTGGGTGTGGTATGTCAACTGCCCCGTCTGACCTCATTCAAGTGACGTCGTGCGAGTACCTACTTAGTCTGTAAATACACTAAAACTATATAATACAATTAGTGTTCGCCCATTCATTGAAGTTTGACTGTAATCATTATTAATTTTTTTTTTATTTGCAATGTTCATGTCAGTTGGCTTCCAAATCTGCAAACCATTTTTCGACGAAATGAGCATACTTATGTAAGTCCGGTGACAATGCATTTTTATAATAAGCATGGCCAGAATCTACACCCACGACTGGCTCCAGACGATGAAACTCCTTAACCGTCAAGAGTACAAACACGTAAGGAGAATAAGGTACTGACCTGTTGTCTTTGCCTACTTATATATAGATATAACTATACGGCAATACATAGTAACTTCAATGACGCTGAAGTAAATGAGGGCTAGTGACTAGCTCAACTACAAACCGATAGTAAATGTCAGTACGTTAATAATGGATTACCTGACGTAGGATTCGTGTGCAAAGCTTATGCTATTGTACTCCAGGAATAGGGCTTAGTGTACTTTGTCTTCTATTCAGGGATTTATGACGTGTTATTGACTAGTTCTGCAAATAGATTGCCAGACTTTCAGTGCTATGTTTGTCCTTTTGGATGTTCCAAAGTCTATGATGCTAAGCTATATTTACATCGATTGCTATGTTTGCAATGCAATAAGTATTGTCTGTAAGAGCAAGAGTAATAGAAAACTCACAGCTGCTAGAAGAACGAGTTCTACATACTGCTCTTCGAGCACAGACTCGAATAATTGTGTCCCTCCCTCTCATATCTGAGTACAATTAGCTGTTACGGTTTTTTGTTTTACTATGAATGACAATTTTTTGAGATCATACGTATATGCGGATAGATGCGGATTGCCCAAGACCGGGATAGTTGGCGCTCCTTTGGGGAGGCCTTCGTCCAGCAGCGGACGGCGATAGGCTGATGATGATACGTAGTTCTATCCTACTAGTATTATAAACGTGAAAGTTTGTTAGGATGTATGGATGTATTGATAACTGGCGCAGCTAGTTTACTATATATTGATACAATTCATTCAATCTATATAGCAAACCAAGCGGTTGTCCATACCTCACGCGTTTTTTTATAAATACACAATACAGAAATAGTCAATGTTATTATAATCGCATAGAAATATTTACCCTAAACGCATTTGAATCCTCTACCACGTTCTACTACTCGTAACATGGTCGTGTACCTTACGAATGCCGCTTGTAAAGTTTATATATAACTTAACCGAAATTCTAACTAGCCAATTACCCCACTGCGAAGGTATGCAATATTCCATGCCCTCTAAGTTTTCCACGAGCCGCGCCCGGTCAATGAACTCAGCCAATCATCCACCGTGCTTAGGTGTAATTTCATGGTAATTCACGTGTGGGTCGTCTACTATAATTGGACATTCTTGGGTCTTGCAATAAAAGGTCGAAAGATGATAAGCTAAGGTTAGGGTGTTATCACGTTTCGATACCATTTTAGTTGTTACGATGAAGCTAGTGCATATTTTTTTATTGATCTACAAAATTAAACTTGTCAACCAATTCAGATACCGCTCGGGAAAAACAAACTATCAGCATTCTGGTTTAGGATCAGACGGCTGAGTGTGAAGTTATTATTATGTTATATTATTAATATGAAGATCACATCCTTAATTATAATATTTGTTGGATGATAAAGGAATTTACTTGTAACAATATACAGAGGTACTGCAGTATTTAGAATCACACAGTTATCGTGCCTATTTTTCGACATTGAACGTGTCTATGTGGTCCAACCGAAGATAGAAATGAACGATGACCACGGGCTAGTTTGACCTTTCAGCTAAGTTGCTAAATCTCAGGTTTTACTGGGGAATCTTAAGATTAACCGTAGTTCAGGCTTTTACAGTAGCTATATAATAATTATGTTTGTATTTATTTGCGTATGTTCCACCGCAGCGTACAAACACTGAGCCGATTTGATATCAATCGATACGTTTTCCTACTAATATTATAAACGTGAAAGTGTGTGAGGATGTGAGGATGTTTATTACACTTTCACGCTGAAACTACGGAACCAGTTTACGAATACGAAACTATACTATACGAAACTTGGTATGTAGATAGCTAGAGGACTGGATTAACACAAAGGCTACTTTTTATCCCGATATTCCCACGTTACCGGGACTTACGCGAGTAAAACCGCGGGGCGCACCTAGTTTATTATATTTTGAGTGGCGTAATTTACTTTTTTCACGAATAAATTGAGACATAATTCTCAGTTCAAAATAGTACAATATTAAAGAATATAATTAAGTGATAGAATTTTGTTTACTATATCTACACCACCCCAAGGTTGACTGGCAGAGAATGCCTTAGGCATTAAGTCCGCCTTTGTACAGTCTGTGCATGAAGTATTATTAAATAAATAAATTTCAAAGGTAATCTTATTACTTCAAACGAGCAATTCTTGTATGTATTTATTTATATATGTATTTATATTTCGGGTATTTCGAAAACGGCTCTGACGATTCTGATGAAATTTTGTATACAGATACAGTTGTTCATTTTAAGTTTAACTGCATAGTTGTATTTTCTGTAAAAACGCCATTTTACATAAAAAAGTCGATTTTACAAAAACCTACCGAGCAATGCTCGGTCTCCCAGGTAGTGATTACTTCGTCAGCAGTCCTTAATACCAGTCTAAAAGCAGTAAAATTTAGTTAAAAAGAAAATCTTTCAAAAACTATGAAACTACGGAAAATATACTGATAACCTGTAAATGTGCACTAGCTTTTGCCCGCGACTTCGCTCTTTAAAGTAATTTTTCTATCCCTCAGCTACAGTACTCTTTTCCCTGATGAAAGGAGTAGGTACCTTTTACCTTTTTTATGTCTTTTTCTGTACCTCTGAAAATGTCGATGCAAAATTCCATGATTCTAATTCATTACTCAACCCATACCGGTTGAGCAATTAAGGTGTGAAAGCATAATAAACGAGCAAACAACATGTAATATTAAACCAGCTTTTGACCATGGCTTCTCCGTTAGCACATTATAAAGGTAAGTAATGTTAGCCAGGTCAATCTTAGGATGGGTGACCATAACAGGCGGACCAAGGTCTGCCGGGCTCTCGGAGACTTCCTTCCTAGGGTATACCCGAGTCCCTTGCAATAGACCCACTTATGTCGGAACATCGTGTGGTTTTAGTCGGTTCGATTCCGACATACCACTTCACAGCCCCGGTGAGGTGATGACCCGTGGGGGTTTTCATACGATAAAAAACCAAAAGGATGGGTGACCATTCTGAACACATTGAGACCCCTCCGTGCCTCGGAGAGCACATTTAGCCGTCGGTCCCGGTTGCCTTACGAACATCTATGACATTCGTTACGGGTATTTGGAGCTCTAAAAAGTCCGACAACCTAGTCTAACTACAGAATTTCGATATGGCTTACTACTTGGGTTGTGCTGGTCAGTCTTTTTATGTAAAATATCGAAATTTGGCCCTATCGTAGTTAGACTGAAAAGCCGATCTCAACTTAGTTGGGGAACAGTACTTTTTATTTATATGTAAAGTAATATATTTAGTGCTTTTCGAAGTATTCTCCATTACATTTTAAACACTTGTTCATTCGGTCAAACCATTTTTGAAAACATGAGGACCATTGGTCTAAGGGTATGTTTTTCACGTGCTGGTTGAAAGCGCTCAAGAGCAGCGTAGAGGAAGTTGGCAGTGTGTCAGCGAGGGTAGCGTACCTCGTCTTAAGAATAGCCAAGAAGTATTTCTTAAAGGTTTCACAAGTGTATGCTCCATCGTCTAAACATCCTGACGACGAGGTCGAAGCCATGTACGAACGACTCTAAACACTTTCGACCAAAGAGCATTGGACGCAAGTCGAAGCTCACAAGCGAGACCCTGGATCTAATCAGGATAAGACGAGAAATAGTAAACGCCACCCCATCTGAACGTCAGGCACTTAACAGGCAGGTAAACGAGTAAGACGAGACATTCGGCAGCCGAATACTCGTACTCGAGCGATTGCTGGAAACAAGGGCTCGAAAGTCTTTGCCAAGCCTCACACCTCCAGTCGTCACCTGTCCAAACTCAGAACAGCATCAGGCACCACCGTCACCTCTAAGACAGAGATTCTTGCTGAAGTCGAAAAGTTTTATGAGGACCTGTACACCTCACAAAGCATCCCACCCGAAACCCACAGCGCGGATGACCTGCCAGACTGACACGCCACCTCACAGATGAGCTCCCCGACATTAATCTGGGCGAGATTAGATTGGCACTCTGACAACTTAATAACTACTCAGCTCTGAGTATGCCGAGTCCGCTTAGACGCCCTGCCGATGGTGGCGTGCGTGTTGGGTCGTTCGACTCCCTTTGATATCAATTGATATCATATGGTTGAAGTGGACGGTGGCTGGCGCGTGCGTCATGCTCGTGAACGAGTGCCGTTGGTTGGGACTGCTCATTTCTGAACTGCTATAACTTACATATAGTGGTAGTTTGCGCGACTGTTTATAGTTTAGAACAATACGTTACATTGTCCTCACATTTAACTTGCGCATATAAGCAATGTAACCAGTGATATGTAAAAAACATGTTGAAAAAGAGTGTCCTTGGAGTTTCTTGCCTGTTCTTCTCTACTGGATGTACGAATTGGAGGAGGAATGATAGGATTGAATTTCACAAACTAGCTGCACGACTGACTTAGTCTGACTGACTACTACTCCTGACAATTCAAAAATACCCATAATGGTTTAGTTGAAATAAATGATTTTGATTTTGATTTTGCTCCTAAAATACGGAGGAAATCCTGTATTGATAGCGCTCAAAGCTGTTTAATTCCGTCATCCATACTGGCACTACACCGGAGGCATGGAGCATGAGCGTGGTGGTTTTATTCTTCAAGAAAGGAGACAAAAGCCTACTGAAGAACTACCGCCCCATATCACTCCATGTCACACAAACAGCCATGTGTACAAGTTGTTCTCGTTCTCGTCATTACGAATCGTCTTGCACGAAAATTCGATGACTTCCAGCCCATGGAGCAGGCCGGGTTTCGAAAAGGCACCGTGCTGGTGCCTTTTCGTATGTGCACCACATACACAAATTAAGGCAAGTTATTTAAAAGACCGAGGAGTATAATCAGCCTCTTTGCCTAGCGTATGTGGACTATGAAAAGGCCTTTGATACCATCAAGATTTTTGCTATCGTGGAATCTAGGCAGAGATGCCTGGTCGACTGCCGATATATCCAAGTGCTGATATGCCTATACTAAGCCGCAAAGATGAGCATCCAAGTACAAGAACAGAGCACAAGACCAATCCAATTGCATCGCGGGGTAAGACAGAGAGACGTTATATCTCCAAATCCTGTTTACCAAAGCATTGAAGGACGTCTTCAATCAATATCAACGGCCGATACACACTTGCGATTTGCAGACGAGATAGTCATTCTGGCGGAATCACTGCATGATCTGGAAGGAATGCCGAACAGTCTGGACGATTCCTCAAGACGAGTGGGAGTTGGGATGAACATTGGAACACCAAAGTTATGCATAATTGGCATGTATCACCGAGTGCCTTGGTCGTAAATGGCGCAACTCTGGAGGTTGTGCAAGAATACGTTTACCTTGGCCAAACTATCTAACTCGGCCGGCACAATTTCGATCGGGAAGCCGATAGAATAATAAATCCTAGAGATACATTTTTCTATACTTCATTCCGAATCGAATGAGCTGTCGCACATATTTTTCGGAACTTTATCAAGGATTAACACGCTTTTAAACGATGAAAATTCAACAAAATTTTACCGTCCGTAAGCAAAACGAATCGCTTCCGCTGCTTCGCTGATTTTCAGCTGAAGCCCAAAGAGGTGTCTTTGGGCTTCAGCTGAAAATCAGTGCTGTGGTCACATTTAGGGGCCATAGCATATGCTGAGCAACAACATAAAATGTGTGACTAAAAGGCCACCCTTTTAGTCACACATTTTATGTTGTTGTTTTGGAAGTAACTCTTTTCTTTAATTTAGAAATTTAGTTTTTTTTTTCTTTCATGATTATTTATTGTGTGTGGCTAATAAATGTATTTTCTTTCTTTCTTTCTTCTTGAATATAGGAACCGGGCATTAGATGTTTGATTTTTTTACATCTTCAAAGGACCGCAGACTTATTTATATATTTGATACTAGCTGACCCGGCACACGTTGTTTTGCCATATTAATTATTTTTAATGAATATTTTGGTAGTCAAAAAATAACTAACTTATTGTGGGATGGAGTCTATGACTATAAAAACAGCAACGTACCAAAAAGTACTTCATTAACTAAACTGACATATTTAAAGTTTACCAGTGGGAGAGCAATGCTTCAGCACGTATGGGCCGGCTCGATCGGCATATCGATAAAGCGATGCTTACGTTGTGTTTCGCCGAGCGAGTGAGGTTATCGGTGACCCTAACTCTTCCCTCTCTCCATCTTCCCCACCATCTCTCCATCTCCCCTCCTCTCCTACTCCCACCTTAAAGGCCGGCAAGGCACTTGTGACTCTCGAGTTGCAGGTGCCCATGGGCGGCGGTAGTCACTTACCATCAGGTGACCCGTCTGCTCGTTAACCCCCTATTCCATAAAAAAAATCGATTATAACAATGGGACTTTCTATTTTCAATGGGTTAAATACTTTAAAAAAATTGTACCAATAAAAGAAAAAATACTAATATCGCTATTAAAAAAACAGGGGTTGATCGTAGAGAGTTGAAAATTCAGGATTGTATGTATTTTCTAATGCTGTATCATAAAAAAATAAAAAATAATAATTTATCTAATAATTAAAAAAAAAAATTGCGGTGGACTACCCTTAACATTTAGGGGGATGAAAAATAGATAAGAGCCGATTCTCAGACCTACCCAATATGCACACAAAATTTCATGAGAATCGGTCAAGCCGTTTCGAAAGAATATGGTAATTGACATTGTGACACGAGAATTTTATATATAAGATTAATTTGAACTTGATACGTATTCCTGAGAAAAAGGGTCTTGAAAGACGGACAACAAAGTGATCCTATAACGAAACCCTAAAAACTATACGTATGAAAGTTATGACCTTTTGAATTTACAGGTATTATGACGACCTCCGATTCTCATAAAAGCAGGTGGAACGTGTAAAGTTAATTATTTTAAATCGAACATATTTTTTATTTTGATTTTATTCACTCCGTTATTAGGGAATTCATAAAAACTAAAACGAGTGACAGCCCCAATAATTATTATCTTATAAGATTGACTGGCATCAATCTACGATAAACAAAGACAATTAGTGTAACATGCGAACACTAGTTTAGTTCTACTCGTAAAACTATTCTCCAACGTGGATCAACACGTGAGTTAGAGGGTAATCTCTCTGTCAGAATCAGAAAACATGGCTGCTAAGCGTATGATAAGGGTAGCATATTTTTAACAATAACAATGCCGGTCCCTAAATATGATGTCAGCAGAAACGTAAACGTAAATATTGGATTATGTTCCGTATTTAACAACTTCATCTAAGTAATTTTTAATGTAATTTGTACTTAATTTTTCTTATTGCTTTTCCAAGTACCTACGTTTTATAAGTTGGTCGATTTCGGATAATTTGTCAGTTGTTGTCATCCGTGAGAGTTTTCTCCTATATCTAAAACCAACCATTTAGCTGGTGAAAGGAGGGGGCTACTTGACTCTCACAAAAAGTTTCACTTTTGAGCATTAATATTTCACAAACGGATCCCTGAATCGAAAAATCGTTTTCACACATCTGCAATATTAAAAATTCTATTTAACCACGCCCCACACCGTTAGATAGACGAGAAAAAAAGATCATCTCCTCTCTGAGCTAAGCCGCGGACAGACGGCCGAACATAGGGAAAAATTGCGAAACTATAAGGGTACCTGGTGTTGTTGTTGACTGTGGGTGTTGATTACAGAACCCTAAAAAGTAGAGTAAAGGTTTCTTAGGTACATTAGAAAGGGAAGAAAAAGTTACACCAAAGTTGGTGTATCTTTCTCTTTATATACGTCTACTGACGTCCTGACAGGCAGGCAAAATCTGTCGGGGGTTGAGTGGTAATCCTTCTAGGGCATAATGAGGTAAACCATGTCTACTATTTTTCGTATGATATATATTTTGTTATACTTATAAAAATTTATAAATGTCATTTCTGTCTGTCTGTCTGTCTGTTCGCGATAAACTCAAAAACTACTGAACGGATTTTCATGCGATTTTCACCAATAGATATGAGTGATTCATGAGGAAGGTTTAAGTGTATAGCTTGTTAAGGTTATGTGTAAGTTGGTTGAAATATGATGATGATTGTTAAAGATGTCTCTGCTACCCGTGCGAAGCCGGGGCGGGTTGCTGGTTATAGATAAATTGCACCCAGACACAGAACAAATGATCATGCTCATCACACAATTATTTGTCCTGGGTGGGAATCGAACCCACGACTTTCGTTTTAACTAGGTTTAATAAAATATATAAAGAAATATATACAAATTATGCGACTATGTAACTTTTTGACGTGTTTTTTCTTATATGCTTGCTTAATAGATGCATTTGTTTAATTTTTGGTTATATTATAAAGTGTGATGGGGCTATTGCTGCTATAAGCGAGATATGAGGTTTTATTATTGAGTTAGTAGTTTTCCTTTTCGTTTCGTTCAATGATTAAGTACTGTGTTACTAACTAAACTACCAAAAATATTTCAAGCACGGCCACGGAACTCCACTTTAATGACTTACAAATTCCGATACACAAACTATAAGAGGTTAACGAATGTCAATAGCTCTGAACGAACAAATTGACTTCAGTAACTTACATAGGTCATTAATTTGCATAAAATATATTTAACATTATAATATTTGCATTATTTTAATCAAAACTATATTATGAAGATGCGAAACACCTACCCTTGATACCTTAATGTTGTTTTGGAAGAACAACGTCTTTAATAAGTAAATTATTTATGTAACGAAAACGAGTCATAGGCACAGATGTCAGATAGTTATATCTACACTAATAACGTGAATGCGAAATCAACTGTATCTGTTCGTTGTCACGTATAACTACTCAATGTGGAATTCACTACCAGCACACGTGTTCCCTTCGACATATAACCCCGGGTCCATTAAGCGGGAGGTGAAAATGCATCTCTCGAGGCCCACAAAATGAGGACCACCATTTTAGTATCATCCGTATCTATAAATGTGTTCTTCAGTCTTTGGACCTCAATCTAGCTTTTCATCAGGCAGTATGCGGTCATAATGACGTGTCATTATAAAAAAATGTATATGAAAGTAAAAGGGTTAATTTTAGTAGTTAGAGTTTATTCTTATCCGTACAACTTATATTAGTCTTCAAACAAAAACAGCGTCACTAGTTTGTTTTGTTTCTCACGTTTTCAACATTCTTCTAACGTTCTACGTTCTAAGTTTAGCACACACATTATCAGGGGTACAGATAAACATATTATTGGGTAACTTTTATCAAGGAAAAGGTTACTGTTCCCGTGGAAACGAAACCGTGGACAAGAGCTAGTAGGTACATTTAATAAATAATTTCAGTCAGAAAGTGTGTGTTCATGTTTCATCGACTAACTCTGCGTGAACGCTTTAAAATAAGCGAATAAAAGGTTCAGCAAAGTTATAAATAACCCTTAATTAGTATTACTGAAAAGTCTTCAATATTTTTGCTACAGCAAATAATGGTTTTTAATTAAAAGTGTTTGTTTGCTCATGAATTTTAAGTAAATTCTATGAATGAATATAAAAGCAAATAAGCATCATTACATTTGTTTTTTTTAGTGAACATAAGATTTTCTTTTGACGTCAAATATTACAAATAGTTCATTAGTAACCAATATATTATTAAAATGCCTCGCTTTTTAAATTAAATTTATATTGATTTTAATAAGTTAATCCTTATTTCAGACATATTACTTATTTTAACTGTTTATTATAATGAACCAGTGAATTTATTTATCGCTATAAAACAAATTATTCACATTTACATTTTTTGGAACCGGTACGCTTTACCGGTAAGCATTTGGAAAAAAAGTCGCAGTTGTCCTGCTAATAAAATTACTCAGTAAACTTATTGTCAACGGACTGTACGTCCGTAAAGTGCTGAAAATTTCTGAAAGAAACTTTATTTTGTCACTAAGAATATAAAAAGAATGTTCTATAAGCGAGAGATATACATTTTCTGATATCAATGCCCCACTAATAACCAGGTGCAGCCGAACTTCTTAGTAACTTCCTAATCCTATTTCACGCAATGAAAGTTATTGCGCTAAAAAGTATTCGTGCAATCTACGATTACTGAGCCTGGTTGAAAGACTTTCTCTGTTTGATGGAGGATTATTCGCTGCTCTTAACTTGCTCAACAACGTGTCGATAATCGCAGAAGGCCGAGGCCTTAACATATTTGACCGATGTGATTGAGTGTCTGACGGGATGTCTGTGGTTGCCCGTATACAATAATCACTCTCTTGTAGTAAATTAAGGTGTTACCACAGAATACATAATAGTACTAGTAGTGTTACCAAGATCAATAAGACACACGGGTCACTAGTTCAGAGGCAAGACGTGCTGACCGATGCGCCAACTTAATTTAACGAAAGCTTGTTTATAGTGCTGAGAAATGAGAATTCTAGACCGCCGTGAACCGTAGTTTATTGCTTAATTTATGAGTTTATATTTGAATGGTGATTATTCAAAATACATGTTATTTTATTATCTTTGTTGAAATAATATTTTTTTGAAATTCTTTGGAAATTCATTGTAATATATAGAAGATGTACATATACCTATATTGTTTTTACTTTTTTTTTATGGTATAGGGTATAGCCGCCCATGGGCACCTGCAACTCAAGAGTCACAAGTGCGTTGCCGGCCTTTAAGGTAAGGGTAGTAGGGGAAGAGTGGGAGAAGGGGGGAGGGAAGGGTTAGGACTCGGCGAAAAGCAATGCAATCATTGCTTCACTGCCAGTTTTCTGAGAGGCCGTGGTATCATTCCGGTCGAGCCGGCCCATACGTGCCGAAGCATAGCTCTCCCACGACATAATTTGTCGCCAGAAAGAATGAGCGTTGACGGTATACGATGTTCTGAATATTAATATAGGCAAGAATGCTATTCAAAGCATGTCAACATCCATGTAACAGCAGCTTAGTAGCGGCCGAAAGGTGTGGTATTTGTAAGCACATACACTAGCTGTTCCTCCGAAAGAAAACATGATCACTCTGTAAGGTATAGACATTCCGATCCACAGCATGAATAGTCGTAATAAGACGTGAACGTATCAACGTCGTAACAATCCGACCAGACTTATCGTTATAATTCTGGTCGGATTGTTGGTACGAAAAACTCTTCGTCACTCATTTCTACTTGGTTTTGTGTGGCATTGTTACTTTCAAATGTTTCTGTAATTTCCTCAGGAATAGTTTCATTAGCGAAAATTAAAGGTAAAATTGCAAAAAATAATATATAATATCAACGCCATCTTGGAATTACCTAGTGGATTTTTTTTCAATGAAACCTAGTAGGGACGTAGGTACTTGGTACGTAACTATGGAGATCTATCCTCCGTTCGAAGAGGTAGATATATAAAGCGGCTTTTCAAATGATAGAAAATTTTACATTGTGTTTAAAAAATACCGTAGAAGTAAACGGTAGCATATTTATACATTGTCACATAACTTATCTTAAGCTATTTAAAAAAAAACACGCTTTTGACTAAGAATATTCTATATCCTATTGACTCTAGAATCAATAGTGAGAGAACACTACACATCGTTATTATAGCAGTTCTTAAATATATATATAAGATTCCTTTTTATGTTTCCAGTTTAAGAAGATTAAGATTGGTCCTTTAGTCGTTTCCCTTATCAGGCAAACTAAAAAACTAAAAATTGTTTAGTTTGTCAGTTCGAAAATTCTCAGTTGCAGCACGAAGTCCGAGCGGGCGTCTATCACCGTCCAATGCGCCCATTCGACAGTGTTAGACTCGCCTGATTCCGTGAGACCAAAACTATGTAGATGACCAAATGTGGCTAAAATACCTCTGCCCACCCCTTCTGGGATATGAACAGGTGGGATAAATATAGTTTTATAGCAAATAATTAAAACTCAACAACCTCACTTTGTATTCTTTTATAGATTTTTAGGAGGTTTCAGGAACTTAAGAATAGGGTTTTAATATTTTCGTCCAATTCTCCTACTTTTGATTCCCATAGTGTCTGGATGACGACAGTATCCTGACACTTTACAAGTATGTACTTACACATACTTTAAAATGATATATGCAATAAACTAAACATGATATTTTATTTCAGTGGTTCCAGTGATAGTCTAATAAAAACCGTGCCACGTTATGTCGAAACGTGCCAATTTTTTTTATAAATTTACAGTAAACCTTCAAACCCAAATTAATATTAGTCTACTATATTATGCTATAAAAATAATTTATTGTTTGGTAATCGGTGACCGTCTACCAACTGGCCTTTCTCGGCCGAGATTCAAGGTCGATATGAGATCGATCGTGAATCTCATCCCGCTCATAAGTATTTTAAGTAAGATTTAAACTACATATATTATATTGTAAGGTCCTCGCTTCGCAAAGAGGTTTGTTCAGTATAGGGATGTTGTCTTAAGAGGATATCAGTTGATAGAGGCTGTAAATCAAGTTAATTGTATTGGAGACTGAACAAACTAATTTTACATTAGCACATTATAAATAAAATTCTTGGAAGGTGCGGCAACTTGACAACAGTTCACTCTGACTGCTCGACGCACTCCCTTCTCTTGTTCTTCATTCTACCAATTATGCATTTTAAATATCTATTAGGAATTACGATTCCAATATTATATTACCAGCCAGCTTCTACCAAGTTCAAACGAGGTTTGAATATTATATGTATAAAAGTTAATCCCTATTTCCCTCGGTCACGGCATCACGCGTGAACGGCTTGACCGATTTCGCAATTTTTTTTTTGTGTTGGTTTTTATCAGGAGAAGGTTCTTATGACAGAAAAAATTAGACAATTTAAGAAAACTTAACGACCATATTAACTTTTCTAATGTAACCTTAGCGGTTTTGACATAACTGTCAGTCGTTTGACAGTTTCCGCGATTGTTCAATATTCATAGTTAGATCATAAACTAAAATATTATTTTGAAAGTTAAGACAGGACAACGTCTGTCGCGTCAGCTAGTAATATATACAGACGAAGGCAGGCAGAGGCATATTTAACACAGACATTTGGCAAGTATAATTTGGTCCCAGCCTCGTAACAGGGGGCAGGCCTATTTTACAATAAAAACTTTCGTGAGTGGTATTCATGTTTATTAAAAACTATACGGTTTTACTCACGTTTGTATCTCGGGGATGCCCGGGCCAGAAACCCTCGCATTCGTCCCCAGAACACCGTACCACAGATTAAACATTAATTTAAACCACTTAATCGTATATCCCATAAAATGGTACAACGTAGTGCACGGTGCAAACACACAAATACGCACGCACGCGCACCCACGCCCGCACGAATGCACGCGCACGTACGCCCGCACGGATGCACGCACGCAGCCCGCCCATGACAATATAGTTTCCATAGTGATAGATCTGAATTATTTATCTCAAAATATGTTTACGTCGTTCACATATCCATTCATATCAACGGTAACATCACTGACGCTACTCAGTCTAACGTAGGAGAACAGTTATTTATGATAGTGTAGAAACTCTCACGCGAAGTAAAACTAGTTTCGCGAATTTTATTTATGGATATGTTGAGCCATGGCCGTTGTAAGCTCTACAAGATGGGTAATTATGTACATTTTAAATTCTGCGATGTTATTTTTATATTCGTGAAGTAAGTGATTATTTTTCAGATGTCGTTATAATGACATTTTCCCCAAAGGTTTGAGCTCACAAAATGTTACAATCTGTATATGAATGCATATAATTGACGTATCCATATTGATAGACGTTAAGAACTAATTCATTTTTTACAGCATACCTATCTTATAGATTCAGTGTGTGGTTTAACTATTTATATGATAGTAGTACATATTTTCTTATAATGCATTGTGAGAAAGGTACGTACGTGTTTTATGCATTTTAGCATGATAGTTATTTAGTTATATTAAAGCATAAACTACTATGCTCTAAGTTTAAAACTATTTTCTTACATAATTATGACTATTTTGTAACATATAACATAAAAATGTATGTCATAAATGCATATAATTAAATAAGCTTTAATAATAACTGTCTTTTCTTTAATGAAAAATGCTTTAAGTATGTTTGAAATAAATATATTAATCAATGAAATAACGTGTTATGAATTTAAGTTATTCTAGTGTCTTATTTAGTTGTAATCTTCAGTGTGTATTTATTTATAAACAAGTGCTACCACCTGCGGTAATTAATTATTAGAAATCAACCATACCTGCCAACTGATTAATATCTATTAGCGCATTACATGCAAGTTTAAGCCAAAACGCATTATTTACTTTGACTGTGGATTTGTACGGATAACGTAGATACTTTATTGCAATCATTACCTAAAGAAAGACTTTCCAAACGGGACGGTTTGTTTCAAAGTCAAAACTTAACAAAGGAAACGTTAATAAAACGAAATATTTTTTTTATATAACTAATTGTGTTCAAGTCCCATTTAAATATGAAGAAGAAAATATACCACCTCGAAGGGTGGAAAATTGAGGGATGAGGAAACAGCTTATACAATTTACCATGATTTAGGAGCATTGAAGTCGGTAATTTTCATTTTAAAACAAGATTTCAGGAAAAATAAGACAAAGTGATACAAGATATTTAGAACTCTTAAGTAGAAACCGCTTTAGTCACAGAGTACTGTAAAACTACCTGTGGTACAATTATATGCAAAGCTATTCAATATAAAGAATGCTATTATTGTATAATCTGATTACATAAATATTAATGGACAGTGAATCGATTTTCTAGGTTTTAAGGAAAATTCTTGCATCGAATCTTTTTCAAATGTCGTTCTATAATTTTATAGATCTAATTGGTTGCAGGCTTTTTTCGCTTTAGAACATCGATGTTCTGTAATTTTACAGATTGTTTCTGAATTATGTTTTAATCAAAAATGTTTATCATGCGACAGTAGCGAGGGCTTGTATGTTTCCAACACACACACACAATCGTGTGTGTTGTGAGTTGTGTGTACCAAATAGAGTTTCCTACGATATTTCATCATTAAAGTTTTACAACAAGGAAAATACAATTAGCGGCGCCAGCGTATTGGCTAAGGCGACGGACTTGCGATCAAGTGGTCTGCGGGTTTAAACGTCTTAACCCAGGCCAATAAAACTACTAGTTATGCGTGACCCCCATTACTAGTATTAGAAAAGGGGTTTGTTATCATTTTACAATGTTTACTTACCTACCTGTGGCATAATAATAAATGTGACTACGATCAGTCAATTCAAACAAGACAATTTACTGTAGTAATTTACATACCTTTTAAATGCATTTAAAAAATTGTCTACTCTTTATATAAGTGTTTTTAGATATAATAATTATCCAGACCAAGAAACAAAGCCAAACAAGGACTGAATGAATTTCGTGTTACAAGAACTAGTGTTCAGTTACTATTTTAGAAAGTAATACATAAAATTATAAGTACCGACGTAGACAGGAAACTTTGGAGTTTGATGTATTATTTAACTGCGACTCTTGCCAAGTGGTGCGCCGCGGTTTTAGAATATTATATAGCTTTTTCTAGGTGTGTAGTAAATAATTTATAACCACCTGTGTATCTTGGCATTCAAAGTAGGACGCACTAGTTGGAGATGCGACTTCTCTAAAACGTCGCTTTCGTATCTAGAACAGGTGAATGAGACTCTTCTCATTTGTCAAGTCATTTACAGTGTACAAAAACACCGCGGACGGTGACTAAGTTTGCTTATTCATAAGGAAATGTCGAGAGTGTTTAATTTTTACATTACTCACCTTTGGTCGTATATTCAGGCAAGCTCTCAATCAAATGATGGTCGATATTGACTGATAAATGCTTGATTGTACATAAACTGAAGTACATGATCATTCAGATTGTAGTACAACTGAGTTTGCGGGATATATGGTTCACAATGCGTTAGTTACATTAACACTGCTGTCTCTAATGTTCAAAATACCTAACCGTTCACTATAATAATAATCATAAATATAATAATATCCAAGGATATATTACTAAAGGCTTTCTAGACCCAGCTGAGCATAGCTTGTATCTACTTGTATTCTTGAACATGGATATACATACTTAGATACATTTTTTTTTTGGTTAAAACATACATATTATATGTATATAGAGGGTGTATATGAAAATGGAACACTTACTTAAATCATTGAATAGGCATGACTCCAGCATGCAGGTACAAAAATATTTTTTGAAAAAAAAAAAGCTATCCGTTTACAAGTTATGACTGTTTGAATTTAGAGGCATTTTAACCTCCGTTTTTCAGAAAAGTTGGGGGAATGTGCAAATTTAAAAAAATTTAATCTTACATATTTTTAATTTTGGTATTTTTCATTCCGTTACTAAGAAAATCCATGAAACTAACTTCGAAAACTTTTTAAGTAATTATTTATGGATTTTCTCTATAACTGATTGAATGGAACTCTTCAATCAGTGATTCAGTGAAATAAAAAATATTTTAATGTTAAACAAATTTGTTTTCTTAAGAAATTTAAATTTGTGCGGTAGTTCCTCATATATTAGAGACTAGCTGCGCCCTGCGATTTCACGGGCCTAAGTCCCGATGCCATGGGAATATCGGGATAAAAAATAGCATATGTGTTAATCCAAGTGTCCAGCTATCTACATACCAAGTTTCATCGCAATCGGTTTATAGTTTTGGCGTGAAAGGGCAACAAACATCGATACATCCTCACAAACTTTTACGTCTATACTGTACCTGTACACGTACTGAACCGATCATCATTAGCTTATTATCGAGGCGCCATCTGAAAATAAGCGAAGCATGCTCTGCATATCACATGGAGCTGAGATGGCTGTCGTTTTAGACTCGCAAAGAATCCTTTTTTATCTCTTTTTTTAATATACATCAATGTACCTAATTATTATAAGGTTTAGATATAGTTTTCTTTTTTATTAATTTTATTAATCTATGCGTTTTCTAAATAAATGTTTTTCTTTCTTTCTTTCATGAAATTTTTGCGTGCATATTGTTAGAGGTAGCGGAGAAGGACACAAGGTATCTTTTATCCAGAAAAAAGTACAGTAAACTGCATATCACATGGAGCTGAGATGGCTGTCGTTTTAGACTCGCAAATAATTCTTTTTTATCTCTTTTTTTAATATACATCAATGTACCTAATTATTATAAGGTTGAGATATAGATTTCTTTTTTATAAATTTTATTAATCTGTGCGTTTTCTAAATAAATGTTTTTCTTTCTTTCTTTCATGAAAATTTTGCGTGCACATTGTTAGAGGTAGCGGAGAAAGACACAAGGTACCATTTATCCAGACAAAAGTACAGTTAAGTACAGAGTCATACCTGAATTTATTGACAAAATCTAGGCAAAAGTTTTACAATCGGAACAAGTATGGAAGATTTCTTGTGTTAAATTGGCATTCAAAATTATAATGTATGGTAATCTTGGCCATTGTTTTGAGATTTCTTACGTCAAACTACAGCTGTTTGGCTACATAAATGTACGGATCGGAGTCATTAACCTCAATGTGAGTGTGACTCATCCAGGTAAATGTGGATTCATGAACTGAAGGTAAAATTGTTTAAGGTTACGCGTTCAGTTAATAAACTCATTATTTCCGTAGATGATATTGAAGTAAGAAAACAAGAAGTTGTGTATGTTGTGGATGGTTTATTTACTAGGTAATGTAGCATATCAACCTTTGTGATATGAATATTATACTATATATAAAATAACGATTCCAGTAAACCTTTTCACATACCAGTAGGTACTGAAATCGTTATTTTTGAAATTAAGATTTGAAAAAAATTTAAGACTATGGAGGACTTGGAGGTTTTTAACCTCAACCAAGATGGTTGATAGGCAATTATTTGTCCTAGGTGGGAATCGAACCACGACCTCGGGCTCAGCAGTCAGGATCACTAACCACTAAACCAACAGGCCAGTCCAATAGCTATTGTTCGCGTTAATTTCCGTATAAATAATTATATAAACAAACTGATATTCCCATTTATAATGTTAATTAAGATTCGATTAATTGACCGAATTAAGTATGTAGGGCACAGGAGTAAACATTTATTTGAAGAGTGATGATTTCTGTCATTGTTTTAAGACTTCAGATTTACTTATGAATTTATTATAAAACTTTGTTTAGTTAGACATTATGTACTTCAAAAACAAAGTACTAGGTTATTTTGGCAGTAATATTCCACACATTCCTAAGCAAACAGCTCCGTTTAAAAAAATACCGTTTATAATGAAAATCAAACTTGTTGCCTGTTATGTATTTAAATCCCTCAATGCATGTGCCGCGACGTCATCGTCATACACTCATCAAACTTCTATCAAACTACACACATGGACATATTTAGAGGAACTCAAAAAGAAGGTTAGATTACCAAAAAAGCTCTGTGTTTATTATGCTTTATTAAAGTAGACTTAGTTAAATTAAAATTCACTGAACCAAAAAAATAAATTACCGACGTAATGTGAGGAAACGGAAAGCTCTCAACTAACTACATAATTTTGTCAAATGGCTGATTTCTTCTGTAATGTAATGTAACATAAACACAAGTAGGCACATTCAGTACATAGTGTTACGTCATCTCGCTGTCAAAACTGCCTCCATCCGTCTGGTCTGGGCATACTTTTTATTAAATCGTCAATAAAACTTTGATGCATTTGGTCCCATTCTTCTACCAATGCCCTTTTCAGTTGTCTTAAGTTGGTTACTGCTGGCATTCTTTGTTTAATTTGTCTTCCCAGTTTATCCCAGACATGCTCTATCGGGTTTAGGTAGCCATTCCAAAACCTCGATGTCGACCTCTTGAAAGTATCCTAAAACTGAGTGTGTAATGTTTGAAATAATAACAAAAGTTCTAATTATCATACGAGCTAATTTTATTTTTTATACTTTTTTTTAATATAACGATCAAATGAGATAATTAATTATTGATATGATTTCATTGTATCTAATTTTATATGGTTAATGAACATTCATTTAATATAATATTCAGTTACTATAATATTCAAAATCTATAACTTTTTTTTTTTTTTTTTTTCTCCTAGGTCTCGGTGGATGTCATCATTTCTAACGTACCAGCATTTACTATACTCCGAAGTACCTTATTTTGAAATATTGAATGATTTCAACGTTAGTTCGTTTTGTGCAGCCCCAAAACATAAAATTTACAGATAAATACAATATGCATACAATAGCAACAGATAAAGGTACGATAGTTACAACTAGAACATAGAAAAATATACTAGGCTGTAGAAATCTGTAAACTTAAAATAAACCCTTTCACTTAAACTAGGGTCACCTGTATCGTAAGAGACAGTGTTCTCTGGTGGTTCAATGGTTTGTAAATATCTCCTATGTATGAAACAAAAGGCATCAGAATTTGTTCTAAGATGTCTAGTTTTGTATCGTGCCGCTATCAGAGACCCATTTTTGACAATGTGTATCTCCATGCTCCTACGTGCTCCTAAGCAAAAGCCGCTCCATACCATCACTGACCCACCACCGTAGTAAGGTTCTCTGCCGACAATGTAACACAGCGTATCTCTCCCCCGGTCGTCTCCACACTTTGACCCTTCCATCATCTGGCTTAAAGCAAAACCTGGACTCGGTCAGTGAAAAATACTCTTCCCCAGTCATTGTCATTCTAATTACGTCGAGAGCGAAGTTATTCCGAGTTACACGATGGCCTGTGGTAAGAAGAGGCCGTCTGGCAAGCACGAACGCCACTATTTCAGTACACAATTATTAGATTATCAGGTAACAAAAAGGAAAAAATTAAACTCGGAAATAAAAAAATCTTCTTTTTTCTAGTTACATAATGCTGATATAGGTGGCCAAGTGCCTAAGGAGAACGTGATAAACAAAATTTAACCTTTTTTTTGTGTTCCTCTAAATATGTCCATGTGTGTATATAAGGACTTTCAAGCGAGTTTATATTTTAGAATAAAACGTGTATGACATAACTCACTTCTACGATGCTTCTAGAATAATTTCCGAACCATAAAATTACATAGCTGACAGTCCGACCACGCGCAAAGCTGATAGTTTTCCAATAAAATTGTTATATGGGTCATAAATATAACACGGCCCATGAATAAGATCTCGTTAGTTATTCCACGTGTAAGTGGTAAATTTATAGCTTTTTCATGGGGCAATTTGTCTGTTTGCAATGTAAAAAACCCTCTTGAGAAATTCATAATGTCGGAGAGTTACACTGAGAACCCTTTAGAAAAAATTTAAAAATATATATTACCAACAGTTCCCCGCTTCGCTCGCGTGTTTATATTTATTCGGAACCCTTATTCTTTTTCCTAAATAAAAGTAGCCTAAGTAACTCCTTATAACACCAGCTATCTGCTAGTGGAAGTCCCGTGGAAATCGGTGCACCCGTTCCGGAGATTAGCCGGAACAAACAGACAGACAGATAAAAAAAATTTAAAATAGATTTTTTGGTATATGTACCATGTACACATTCGGATTCATTTAGTAAAATGCTGTTATTATGACATCACTAACATTTTATTTATTTGTAGATTATGTATAGATTGAAAAAAAATATATTTTGTCATGATATACCTGTCCTTGCGCAAAGGGGTCATATTATAATACATAGTTACCACCTCTATGGGCCAGCTCGACCGGAGTGATACCACGGCCTCACAGAAAAACGGCAGTGAAGCAATGTTGCATTACTTTTCGCCGCGTGAGTGAGATTACCGGAGGCCTTAACCCATTCCTCCTCCCATTCCTTCTCCTTCCCGTTCTTCCTCAACTCCCACCTTAAAAG
Source organism: Callimorpha dominula (assembly GCA_949752705.1). Classification (NCBI taxonomy): domain Eukaryota; kingdom Metazoa; phylum Arthropoda; class Insecta; order Lepidoptera; family Erebidae; genus Callimorpha; species Callimorpha dominula. Next base: position 7,586,904 of record OX457009.1, on the reverse strand, counting down.
CCGGCAACGCACTTGTGACTCTTGAGTTGCAGGTGCCCATGGGAGGCGGTAGTCATTTAGTATCAGGTGACCCGTCTGCTCGTTTGCCCTCTTAACCATAAAAACAAAATATTTGGTTCATACAAAATTCAAGAAAGTAGCTCTAAACCATCACTTGGAACAGGTTACTAGTATTCTTAGTAAAAAAAAAACTTACTACTTACTTACTGTAGAAGTCTAAGTTAATCGCTGAAGCCATGTTGAGTAAAACAGCAGTTTATGCTCTTAAAAAGATGACGCTAAAACTGTACCAATTCATTCATTTACAATGTTGCAAGTCTAGAACTGCGCGTTTGGGTATTAAGTGTGCATACCTTACTAAATCTTGTCTATGTATCCATATAATCTAAACATCTTTGGTCCTACGTATTTTCTATAAGTAGAAGTGTATAGTTGGATGTTATAAAGTCAAGTAGACATTTATTTGTTGCTACTTCATCACCTTTTAACATAAGATTATGTAACAATTACTCAATAAATTAAATGAAAAAAGAAACGCGACTGCATGACATAATTATTAACTGGTTATTGAAAAGTAAATAAGCTTTCTATTCTATTATCTATAAAATAGAAATGGATAAGATCATAGGTAAATAAATATCAATGTTTTAACATTTACTATTTTTTCAATAATTAAAGTTATTTTTAACTTTTTTCTTTTAATTTACTCTGTGGTTTTTTTTTTAATTCTTGAATCAGTGTCCACACCGGCCATTTCCTCGTAGCCAAGACCTCGCTCGCCCGCCACCCCGCCGCCACTGTGTGGCGCGGTAATACTGAATATTTTCATCATAGTGTTGTAAATTTTTGAAGTCTGTTGTGTAAGCTCTACTTAATATTAACCTATTTACCAAAGTTTACTTACTGGATGTACCCTATGCCACTTCCACTATTAAGACGATTCAAATGACACACATGTCGAAATCCATCAAACCGTTTAAAACTCTAAGGCGTGCCGAAGTAGCCTCATACATATACTCGAAAACATAACCCTCCTTCTTACACAGTCGGATAAAAACAAATTATTACACTTAGAATATTTTTCACTACCACTGTGTAAACACCAACGTTTAATAATTATCATTATTCATTACGCTATTAAAATTCCTTCTTTAAGAGAAATTTGCTTAACTAATAGTTAGCTAATTGGAATGATTATAAATAATTAAAGTAATAATTAAACCTTCAAAATTATCTGGGTCAGCCATCCGATGGGGACGGTTCAAGGTTTGTTTTAATTAATGTTTTTATTATTATTTTTGGCAATGATGCTTTTTATAAATGTAGGTTAGAACCTAATTATTGGTTTAGGGTAAAATAACAGTTTAGGTTAATTAATACTATTGAAAAGAATATAAGCGGTTTAAAAAGTTGGCTAATTTGTACTGCGTAGGCTCAACGGAACTTTCCGGTGCTCAAAGTGAAACACAATTCCAGCCAAATAATTAAAGTCGCTGTTATTTTTTTAGCTCGGCTAGTGCTATTCACCCCCTGTTATTCAGATTTTCATATTATGTATAATGAATAAACGATTGCTGATGGAAACACTGACAGCCCTTTTTATACTTAGTTAAGTGCCGTGACGTGTAGATTGAAGTGCCAATGGGGTTGAAATGCTTATTTTATTTCGTTTAAATTCTCGGCTTAGAGGTTTCAAAACTTACTTTAACAGTAGGGGCCAGAAATATTATACCTCAACGCTCACGACGCAGCTTGAGCTGTGCTAGGTGGACTTAAAAGCCTTCAAGGACCTAGCACCGGTCTGCTTATTAAGTACAACCGTGACTTATGGTGATTTTTAAAGGTAGATTCCTTGACTAATTTCTACATCTTCTGTTGGCCAAACACACCAACCTTCGCCAAAGCAACATTATATATAACGATGTAATTAAAGTTTACCAAAGTTATTACACTATTGGATTAACTTTATACCTGTAATTATAGTTGTGTGTTGATGAATAAAAAAATCATTTGTATAATCATTTGTAACTAGTGTCATCGGGTGTTTCTATCCTAGAGGCCTCCCTAGAGGTCATAGGAAATGCATAATACTTGGGTACGCGACTCCGGCGTCTGCGAGCTACTGCAGTCTCGTCCTGCCCTCCATCCGAGACTTACGGTGTCCCTTACCCTAGGATCCTGTCCCTACCCATTTTTTCCTTATACAAATTTATCTTCTGCCTTATTTCCCGTCGTAAACGACTAGGTACATTCCCCGAAGGAGACAGACACCTTCGGCCCCCCAAGGGCGGAGGAAATCCATGAGAATCTTCCACGTCGTTACAAAAAAAAGGTACATCCCCAAGGAGGGATGGTGTCAGGCAGGCTATCAGCCATAAAAGAATCCAGCCAAACCCCTTTAAAATGTTACAAATTGGGAAAAAGGGCTGGAAGATGATGATGAATCAGTTTTAACTAGTCACAGTAGTGCTGAATGCTTATAGAAAATATATTAGAATAAGGTCCTTTCACCCATTGATAAAGGTCGAGTCCGAAACTAGTCAGTCATCTAGAAAAATTATATTACCTGTAATCGGCCAGCCAGACCTGTACCTGTGTAAGCCGGTTGATATTTTATACAATCAACTACCTAATTGCGGTTTCTTTTCCTTTCGCATTTTGTAAATCTGGCTTTAAATGTCTTTTAGCAAAAAAATCATTTTCAACTTTTTTAGGTCGCTGTTAATTTATTCAAATATAAAATACCGCTTTGGTACAACTGCGGGTCTCCGTAGTAATTACGCTCTTAGTTTCAGAACAAACATTTTTCAACCGTCAAATTAAACTAACTTCTGTATTGCGTAACAACTTTATACAGGTCGTCAGAAGGGATTATATGAAAAGCTTTTGACCTCCTTTTGAAACTTTCGTTGAATATATTGTTTGGGAAATTTACATTATAAATGTACTTGGAATTAAGAATTTCTTGTATTGAAATATGTTGTAGAACCAATACTGTTTTCTCGCGCTTTTTATGTTTATAGTTTAGAAAATAAATTACTTAGGTATGGTTAAAAGTACAAGTTCGAGACGAGCAGCAAACATTGCGACCTGCAGTTGCAGTTGGGTGCATTTTTGCCTGTCGCGGACATTTTTATTCCGCGACTGACTGCAGACCGCACATGCCTCGGCCTACAACGATAGCCGATTAATGTGCATGTTGTAAAAGAGGCAAATGATAACGGTTTGTTGTTACTATTTGCTAAAAAGAAAAGAAAACCGATAGATATTTTATTTTAAAGTTGATCCAAAGTATTGATTAAAAAACATATAAAAGGTACAGAGAAAAAGTTTTGAAAGTAAGGTATTGTCTTGAAAAGAAATTGTTTAGGAGGCACAACACGTACGCCGCACGTTGTAATGTTGCCTTGCTCGGAATTATTTTTATAGAAATGCATAGAAACCAGCAGTGTCGCTGCAGTTTGCGATTTGCAGTCCGTCTTAGACTTGTGCTTTGAGTTTTCCAAACTATCATGTTTTTGTGTTTGTTAAAGCATAGAGTAGTAGAATATAATTGTCTCAAATGTAAATTCATCATTATAAATAGTAGAATGGTGGGGTATTTGGAGGAAATGTTAATATATAATAACGTGCGTCTGTTTACTGTTTATTGTATTGATTTAGTAAGTTTAAAAAAGGAAAGACTTGCAATAAGATGTGTACATTTGTTTTATCGACTACGAATTAGGGTTTGACAGAATAAGTAGGTAATACACGGCCGTCTATAAGACGGTCTACTAGACTGAAGAACATGGAACATGGTCTGGACGATACGGACATAAGGATAGTACGAAACCTGTATTGGAATCAATTAGTCATAATCCGAGTAGAAGGAACGGAGGCGGAAGATGTGGAAATCAAGGAAAGAGTTTGGCAGGGTTGTATTTTATAACCTTGTTGGTTATATATAATTTAATCTGTATTCAGTAGCAATAATGACGGAGGCATTAGAAAACCTGGACAGCGGCATCCGAATTAATGGACGTGCCATTAATAACCTTCGTTATGCTGACGAGACAGTCCTAACAGCAGCTTCAGAATCTGAACTACAGTTGATAGATAGTCCACAGAGTAAACGAGTGTAGTGAAGGAGCTGGTCTGAGGATGAATGAGACAAAAACCAAGATACTGATCGTCTCTAAGAATCTGTCAAACTCTGTTTCTGGACCAAGACTAGTAAGAGTCAATAAATACAAGTATTTGAGTACCTGGTTGACTGAAAACTGGGAGTGTGACATTTAAATAAAAACCCTCATCAAAGTCGCCAGAAGTGCATTTTCTACCATGAACAAGGTTCTTATTAGTTAGAGGCTAAATATACCTCTACATACCCATCGGCTACATTTTTACATCTGACCCATACTTTTATACGGATGCGAGGCGTTGACTTTTAAACAAGATCTTAGAAAACGTACAGAAGCTTTCACAATGTGGGCTTACAGACGAATAAGTTGGACGAGAGAGATAATAAGAGATTCTACCACGAGGAGGTCCTGCGTCGGATCCTCAAAAAAAGACGTCTATGGCAGACCATTAAACAAGAGAGAAAAGTTGGTGCCAGGGACATGTGCTTAGACACGAAAGATACGGACTTTTGCCATTGATTATGATGGGCAATGTTGCTGGCAAAAGAGAAGTTGGCTGAGTTATATCCAGGAATGGACAGGAGTTGCGAGTGCTGGAGGACTATTTCGCCTCGCAAAAGATAGGACGCGTTATGGAGAGCTGATTGCCAACCTTCGCTAGTTGGACAGGCGCATTAAGCAGAAGAAGTAAGTTTTATCTTTTCTTTTTAAATTCACATAGGAGAAGAAATTATGTATACTCAATTTCTGATCTAATATATAGCTTATTTTTGGTAATTACTTGACATTAGCCGTTAGTAGTAAGCTACATTTGTTATTCGTATCATTGTGTTGTTATGGTAAATTTTCTGGATGGAAGATATCCTTTGTCATCTTCTGTGTACCCTTGACAACATATAGGTATGCTAAATTTCATGTTAATAGGTTGTGTAGTAAAATTGCAACAAACAAACAATTGTAATAGACGTAGTATCAAAACTTAGTGCGGAACCTTTGAATCAGAAACTGATACGGAAGTTTCTAGAAAATCTAAAAGAAATAAGTGTTTATTTGACCAGTTTAAATAGTTATTTACTTTGGCTTATTTTCAAAGTCATTTAGATTGAGTGCCAATTATGGACAAGCAAACATAAAATTGGCAATAACAATATAGGACTTTCATTATATTTTTCATCACATATTTTATATATTATGTCTTACCCGCCTCCATCCCACCGAATTGCAAATAGTCAGAACAGCCCATGGATAATGAGAACTTGTGATATATATTTTTCAAAACTATGTACACTCGAGAGCAATGAATCCGGGTTACAAAAAGATACCTGAAAATCTCGGAAGCTAACAATGCTGGCTTAGTGAAATAAATGTTGTTTAATAGACAATTAAATACTCTTTAAATGAATGTAATAAAATTTATTTGTCACTTTGTATTATATTCATAAAAAAATCGAAAAAATAAATAAAAAAATTAATGCCTTAGGTTTAAATTACAACAATTTTCAAAAAAGAAACAACTAATTAAGCCATATGGGAATCAGAAACTCAAGACCCGATGCGGTAGCAGTTTCTGTGGTAATTACTCAAACCATCTCTTTGAAGAACCTAATACTGTCGAGTCTAACGACAAAATGATGGTAGGAAAATCTTCGTCTTCCTTCACCTTGTCCTGACGTGCTTTTACGCGTTATTTGTTCAGCCGATCATCTTGCAATTTTACATACACATTGTCAGGTAAACACAAAAGGCCATGGGGAAAGGTATAAAACTCAAACGTCATAATGCCGGCTACCAACCACACTTAAGTCAAGGATCCGTTCATGTATTCTTAATTTTATTTCAAACGTCATTGCTATTGGTGTCGCGAAAAATAAAACCATATTGATTTATGGCTAACCAAACCTAACCTAATTTACGCTAATAGTTAAGTATGAAAGTAGGGGGGAAAAAAAGGACAGTTGTTAGTAAACGCTGTTGAAAACAGTTAAGATGAAGTAAGGCGCGAGAAAACGGCAAGGGTTAAATCGACGTAAGTTGTTGAAAAGGTTTAGAAATCATTGTTCCAACAAAACAGCGCCATCATCGCCAACAAACTGGTTAACAGTTTGGCGATGTTTTTAATCACTATAACTGCATGTTTTTTTTGGTAAATAAACATAAAAAGAATAAGGAAAAGAGGACCTGATAATAAAACTAGGCCATAAAATGTCTATTGCCTCCATAAGTTTCCTCTTATTATTTCAAGTTGTCGGAATGTGAATGCACTGAGAATGATCTGGCTAATGTGATGGAAAAGGGAGGTGAAGAGAGACCACTCGAGGGGACAGAGTTCTCGAATTGAAAGATGCCTAATGATGGCTAATTCATGGTGTGTATAGTTTGTAAGTTTCATACAACTTGTGTTTTCCTAAAAATTATCACTCACACTCACACATGGACGCACACGCAAATACTCACTCTCACATGCTGACACTCTACAAACTTATTAATTACGTTTCCGGTTAGGTTGATAAATAATTCCTACTATTCCTAGGCTTTGAATGATCTGTTTACTGTAATTCGCAAGAACTTGTACAACGGCATACAGATATATTCGGTTTGTATATCGCTTTGTCGTGTTAAGCTAAAAAAAGCAAACTATTACATAAACAGAAGTACTCTTGTACTATTATCACATGACTTCGAAATATATAATTATACAATAAACATAATTATGTTTATAATGTGCCTTTTTTTTTTTTTTTTTTTTTTTATGCGTGTGGAAACCCCCTCGGGCCGTCACCCCACCGGGGTTTTCGGTGGGGCGGTGTGTCGGAATCGAACCGACTAAAACCACACGGTGTGCCGTACTGCGCCTAAATTAGGAGGGATCCGGGAACAGCTTTTATTAAGACATCCGAACCCCCCCTAGCGCCTGCCCGCAAAAGCGCGGGCACCATCTTCGGGTAACAACCTCTCAATTAGGTGACGTCCAGGCACACGCGGACGCCGCCTCCTCGCGGGGGGCCACTATAGCGGGTGGAAGGGAAAACCCGTCCCGACCACCCGCGGCCACACTCAGGGCGCCATGAGGCGCTGGAAAGCGCGCCTCCGCCGCCCGGTTCGCCGGCGGCGAATTAAGTCCGAGTGGAGATCGTCCTCCCGGACCCGTTCCGCCGCCTCCTTCTGCGAGATGACGTCCTCACAGAAGGTAGCGACCGCGGTAAAATTCCTGTCGCTACCGGCCATGGAGCGTATGACGGCCGGTAGCGAGAGATCCCCTCCGATGACTGCAGTGAGGGCCCGACGCTGCGTCGCCCAGGCGGAGCAAACCGCCAGCGTGTGCTGAGCCGAGTCCTCACTGCAGTCGCAGTGGTGACAGGCGGGACTCAGTTCCCTCCTAGCGACCGAGTGCAGGTACTTCCCGAAGCACCCGTGCCCGGAAAGAACCTGCGTCAGTCGGAAGGAAAGGGTCCCGTGCTGCCGCCCTGCCCACTCGACGATGACCGGCTGGAGCGCCTCCACGGCGGCAAAGCCAGCACGTGGAGCCTCCAGCCGGGACGACCAACGAGCCATGGTGGCTCGGCGAGCGGCCTCACGCCATTCGCGTACCTCTTCGGGCGGGGGCCGACTGCCACTTTCCGCCCGGAACTCAGCCGTTCGCCGATATACTTCGGCGAGCACTTCCGCCTCCAAATCCCACGGGGGAGTCCCGGCCAACGCGCACGCCGCCTCCGTTGACACGGTGCGGTATCCGCGTATGGCTCTAACCGCCATAACCCTCTGAGGGCGCCAGAGGCGCGCCCTATTCTGGGCGGTCAGAGCCCCCGCCCACACCGGTGCACCGTACAGTGCCATTGACCGGACATGTTTATAATGTGCCTATCTTAACGATTACTAAATGTTCTACGTAGAAGTGCTATGATACCAGCGTTATGATGAATCACTCACAAAACATTCACATGGTTAGCCAAACTACTCGCGTAAAACTTTTGCGTAATTCTGTTTTTTCTTTCACTTGGTGAGGAGGGCTGCCAGTGTTCGATGAGATGGAATAGGATTGGTACAACTGACAATATTGGTGTTGCAAGTGTTTATAAGCAACAGTATCCGCTTACTGTCAAACGTACTTAAGGATTGTCTTCATTGTTTTACTAGACATCCACATGATTGTGTTTTATACAAAATTTTTCACCACAACAATCAATCAATCGCTTTGAAACGATATATCAAATCTAAAGCTTCATATGATTTAAAAAAATAAGATTATTATTTGATTAATAAATTCCGTTCTTATTTGCTTAATTTATTTAAAGGTTCAAATGATTTAAAATAAAAATCTTTTTAACAAAAAATTAAACCGACGAAAAGAACTAAAAAGCAATAAATAAATAAACCTTAAGTATTGAGCTTATTTACATAAACTATCAAATTTTATATAAACTTATTTTGAGTTGAGGCGCTAAACAACAAACTGATTAATTATCAAAATTTTATATGTTTCTACGTAAGTAATTAATCATTTTATTATTCGGCGCCGACTCAAAATAAGTTCATATAAAATTTGATAGTTTATGTAAATAAGCTCAATACTTAAGACTTAAGACTTGAGGTTTATTTATTTTTTGCTTTTTAGTTCTTTTCGTCGGTTTAATTTTTTGTTAAAAAGATTTTTATTTTATGTTTTTTTTTTCTTTTATCATTAGCTCAGCTACATGATATGATGATTTCGAAACGCAAATACCTGATAAAGTAATGAAAAGTAAACAGAAACACTATTCGTTCCTACAATTTTCGAGGGTTTCTCTCAATTTTATCAGAATCCCATCATCAGATCCTGCCTTCCTTGACATGGGACCACCCTTGAGGTATACCCTATCTAACAAAAAAAGAATAATCAAAATCGGTTCATATATAACGGAGTGAGGGCTGAACAGACATAAAAAAAAAAACATACGGTCGAATTGAGAACCTCCTTTTTTTTTCGTCGGTTAATAGAAAAAGGTAATTATTTGCTTAATAATTCCCGCTTCTAAAACAGATCAAATTTAAAGGTTCCGTTGTTAAAAAAAAAACATTATTATTAACCAATTATCAACAAAAGATCAAATCTAATGGTTCATATGACTTAAAAAGGAATATAAATAGAATATTCTTTATTGTACACCATTAAATGAAATTAATGGAAACAGACCATAGCTTAAAAATAGAGTACAACGGGCGGTCTTATCGCTAATAGCGATTACTACCAGACAACCTTTAGATGGAGGTAATAATAGAAGTATAAAAACAATACTTGATGGATTTAGGTATACTATTTTTTTAATTAGATATCTAATTAAAGCAGAAACATATACCGAATACATTTTATGTATCTCATAAATTTGTATTAGCAGTAGGTACCAAAACTTTTTTATGTTGAACTTTTTCAAATTACCTTATTTTAAAATAGACTTAAAACAAGAGGTTTACCAAAGAGTATACCAACACTGCGTTAGAGGTTTACTGCCACTGTCTACGTGTGCTAGGTCGGTGACATTTTCCACGCGCAGTTGTTTGCTCTGCCTACGCCCTAGGGACACGGCAACTTGTGATTGCTGTCCAATTCTGGAAAAAAAGGCAGTGGAATAGAACTGCAGTGTAATAAATTATGGCATATTGTTTGTTCTATGTTTATTTTAGTTTTTTTTCTGATATTTTCTACTATCGTAGAATAGAAGTAGTTTTAAAAAAAATCCGATGAATCTATGAAAATATATGGATACTTAATCTTCTCTTATTATATTTATTTTCCTTTAAAACCTTTTTTTTAATTGAAGATTTTCACGAGTGATATTAGACCATCATAAATTGGAAGGCTCAAGTAAATATCGTATGTTACATAGTTAAGAAATTTGTGAACACATACATACACACACACACACATACACACACACACACACACACACACACATACACACACACACACACACACACACACACACACACACACACACATCTATACATAATTAGGTTAAAACTCGGATCCGTTTTACGAATTTTCAATCAGGGTCACGTGTCTTGACGCGAGTTTAACATTTTTTACCCATCCCAAAAAGTGCACAACGCCGCTAAAGAAGTTTTCACTTGGGTAGCAATATATGGAACCTGTTTCTAGAGGCACTTCAGCTGTCATGTTGACACTGACTGGTGATGTAATGGGGGAACTAAGAATTTAGAACTAATTTACGCTCTACTAATATAGCCTTTAGTTGTTTAGAGACAAAATAGAGAAAATGAGAGCCTCTATTTCAGTAAACTCAATGCACTTTATATGACAGGGTAATTGAAGCAGTATATAGATGATTGCAACCAGACTGACAAATTATGTAAAATTCTTTCCGGAAACCAGCGAGGGAAACACAAGATAATACATAACAATATGATAATACATACAAACCGCTAAGAAACTAGGCATGATAATAGAACGAGATATCGCCAACTCTTAAAGTGTAGGATCGCTACGTATAGTAGTCACACAGGCAAAAAGCTCGGATTCCCACCACCCCCTCAGTGTGCGTCGTGATCGTCGCGACGAAAGGCTGATAAGTACACTAGTACACCGTAAGATCTGTTGACTATGAAAGAAAGAAAGACTATGACATTCTCACTCTCCCGAAATCCCGTTTTTATATCATAGAAAGTCTAACCTGTAGTTATTTCACGCGATACTTAGCTTCATTTGTCAGTGCTTGTCTGAGCTAAAGTGGTAGAATTCCTGCACGAAATTCAAATTCAAATTCAAAATCATTTATTCAATTAAGACACTAAGTGACATTTATGAACGTTAAATTGAAGCTAGAGTAAAAATCATAGATCGGCACAAACAGACGCCACAGCATGTGCTGGATTGTCGAGGTAAATTAGGTGAAAACACCAAAATCTACTGCCTGCTTGTGTCGATCTATAACTTACAGTTTCCAAAATGCGTAAAGCCTTAGGAGAAGAATACTGGCAAAGAAACTCATGGCCACTCTTTTTGAATGTCAGATCTTCAGGTAAAATACTGTTAGTGTTACACGAAAGGTAAACAGGATGCAAGCTGATGCCACCTGAATTTCATTTTAATGAAATGCTCCAAAAGCTAACGTACTAAAAAATAAAAATCACTCAGTGATACCGTTGAAGGTTTGAACCTATTAAACATAGAAATCATTCAAGGTGCACATCTACCTTCATTCAATTACAAAATCTACTGTTAAAAATATTTCGTGACTGGATTAAGAGGCTAGAGTTGCAGTTGAACGAACCAAAATAATAGTATAGGCTAAAGCATCGCTGACTAGGCCGACCAGTCACCCCAAGCGGCACTCGTTCACGAGTATGACGCATGGACCAGCCATCATCCCCTTCGCCATATCAGAGGGAAAGAAATGACCCGCCCCATGACGACCCAAACAAACACAGTGATCAGGTATGTACTATACGTTCCCATACTGACTAATATTAACCGAAGCACTTGGAACGTAACTCATTATATCGTCTTTGGCATACGTCCTATGCAACCATTTATTTCTGTTTTTAACTATTATGTTTACATGTAATCTACTAGAATTTAGAATTAACTGTGCATCATCTCTTAAACTTGTGTTTGAGACGTCATCATATAAAGTATCTCAGGATACTGATTTAATTGTTTATACTATACCTAATTACTATTTTATTGCTTACTAGCAGCGCCCTGCGGTTTCACCCGCGTAAGTCCCGATCCTGTGGGAATATCGGGATAAAAAGTAGCCTATGTGTTATTCTAGGTCTCCAGCTATCTACATACCAAGTTTCATCGCAATCGGTTTAGTAGTTTTGGCGTGAAAGAGTAACAAACATCCATACATCCATAGATCCATACATCCACACATCCATACATCCATACATCCATACATCCTCACAAACTTTCACGTTTATAATATTAGTAGGATTTACACATACAATATTTTGATGCACTCAACTCTCTTACTCACACACACGCACACACAGTCTGGTACTAACATTTTTTATACCACATCGGTGGCAAACAAGCATACAGCCTGCCTGTTGGTAAGCGGCTACTGTAGCCCATGGACGCTTGCAATTCCAAAGGACCCTCGTGCGTATTCCATATAAATACAATCCGGAAAAAGTACTAGAAAACCATAGCCACAAAATATACTGGGAGAGAACTATAATAACTAAAAAGACCATTCCCTTCAATAGAACAGACATTACAATTCACGACAAATTAAACAAAACTGTATATCTTGTCGATGTAGCAGTACCAAACTCCCAAAACTCAATCTACTATAGCTGAGAAACTTACTTAGTATCAAGATCTAACAAAACGTCTTCAACACAGCCTGGACATCTTGGAAAACCGCAACACACACTTCACCTAATTCAGAAAGCAGTATTACTAAATACCTGCCGACTTACTCGCAAGTTCCCAACCACATCATCAATTTCTTCCACATACACTGGTTACGTCGTTATAATGAATCTAGATTGTATGTGTACTTATTAGTTTATCGTATTCAAAAGACGGTTACTTGTTATATAAGTATTATAATATATAAGCTTGTGGGTATATTCTATTCCCTGTCCTCGCCTACCTAACGCTTTGTGCAACAAACGCAACGCTGCCTCAAAAAGAACATTGTCTGTGTTGACTGTTCGACAACACGGGCGCGCCCCCAAGGAAACCGAAAAACCATTTCACGAGGAATCGAACAGTGAATAATTGTGATTCTCATTCAACAAGTGTTTCGTCACCCATCAAACAAGTAAGTGCACAAACAAAGTATTTTTCCTTCCTTTTCCCTCATACAGTCCACTCATATTTTTTTGAACCATTTTTTTAAATTGAATATATAAATTATTCTACCGCGCAACCATACTTAACATACTTAAATCCTAATTGCACTTGGCTATGGTCAGTGTAATTATATTATCAGTGCCCCATCTATCAAGGGAGATGAACAAAATAACAATAATAATAACTTGACACATCCGTCTGATCGAAAACTAGGCAGAGCCTGTACCACAGATTACTAAGTAGTTACAAAAATATCGGTACCTACCGTTTTAATTGCCTGCTCTTTCCGCGCTTTAAAATGTGTATACCGCTTTAATAATAAAAAAAAAATCAATTGTTGTGTTACTTATGTACTTAACACGTATTTTTCATTTCCAATGTTTTAGTATACAAAAATCCTACATGTGTTTTATTTTTATGTAAAGGCTAATAAATTTCTTGCCTTCACGAATCGCGACTATACAACTGTATAGTGGCAAATATTCTAAATCTTACAAAAAGTTTTAATTAATAATTTGAAAGAAACAGGGGTTAAAAGGTTCATTTCTAATAAAAATTACATTAATACCGCTGCCGGGCCTTTCCCCTCTTACTTGTTCTACATTCTTATACTGCACATAAGCAATCACGTCAATTTTCACTATGAATTTTACAGTATTTAAAAAAAATATCAATATCTCGAATTACGTGTAGCTGTCGGCAAACCCACTGCCCATGCTATGGCAACTTGGAACATAAAAGATTTGCACTTTTTTTATTGAGTCCAGTGCCATCCCAAGGATAGATACCGGAACTAAAATTACTGTGTTACAATATTTAAATTTATAATTTGTATGAGGGGAAATTTATTACCCTCAAATGTATTACGATTTAAAATTCGCATTTGTAAATACCAAAATATTGCATATTAAATATCTAAAACCATTTCATTTTCTTTACAAACAACAATTTGTTCACCAACACACAATAATATTAATTAAAAATACAATCGTAACAATCAACATTTTTTTTTTAATATTTGGAACTTATTAATATTAGGTTGGCAACACTTCACTTATATTGCAAATGGCTGCGTATGAGTACCGATTGCCTGTTTCTTGTGCTTTTCTTTTTGCAATAAAACTTTTAGTTTGAATATAAAAATTGGAGATTAGTCATAAACATACATTAATTAGCTAAAGTATAAAATTCTCATGTTAGAACCAATAAAACAAGAAACAGGTAACAACAAAACACATTTACACACCGTATAAGTAGGTACCTATATATTGTTCAATTGTATATACCTATAGATATGTATATTATATTAGTTTTCGGTATCTGACGACTAGGCAGAGTTTTGTGTTGTCAATAAAAAGAAGCAGAGCTGCCTGTCTATATCTTATATTCTATTGTAGTCTTTGCCACTGCCGACTGCGTATAAGGTCCGCCGGCAAACCAGCGGCCAGTAGGTATTTAGCGCGCGCAAGTACATCGCATGATATATGTCTGCCTGTACTATGGTAACCAGACTGCTGATAAACATACTTATATATTTCTAAATACTTACATATTATAGATATACGGACGAACTTGTATTATAAAAGTCTTTGCCCCGGCACAGAATACATATGACCCCGGCCAAACCGCGCAAAATAAAATATGCTAGTTTTAGGTGTACGGCATATACTAAAGATAATGTGGAATCATAAAGTAAAGATACAATTAGTGTCCGATAGATCTATACTTATAATAAAAATGTTACAGGTCCAATTCTGCACATTGAAGATATTTTTTTTTTTTTTATATCACTCTATGATCGATACTGAAGCCAAAACTATATTTTTTTTATTTTTGTCTGTCTGTCTGTCTGTATCATCGCCGCGCATCACGCTGAAACTACTGAACGGATTCTAATAAAACTTGGCATGATTTGAGTTCATACTACGAGGTAGGATATAGGATACTTTTTATCCCGAAATTCAGGATGGTTTCCTTGACAGGGGGGATCAAAGTCAAAATGTGTACGTTGTCATTCATTGATGCGTGATCCGATTGCAATCATTCTTTTTTTGTTGGAAAGGAGGCACTTCGTAGATTGTCATGTAATCTTTTATTTTTCTATATCTATATGTATAATAAATCTATAGACATCGAGTTTGTGTTTGGTGGCTTCACGTAAAAAGTACAAAATAATTCAGGAAACGTATTATGCACAAGTATTGTGTGTAACTCGGTGTAACATTTAGTATTTGATTGATCATAATTGGTTCTCTCTATCTTTAGAAAAAATAATGCAAAGTTATAAGTTATAAACACCGCACAGCGACATCTATTGGTCCAAAGTAGTACTAACTATACAATACTTACAACGTTAAAATAAATGGTCATTTCTTTTTTTAGATATTTATTATTAGCATAGAACACACGCATCTATACCTCTAATAAAACTGTTGCAGGTCCAATTCTGTACATTGAAGATATTTTGCTGATGAGATGAAGTGGCGAGGTGACCACTTAAGCTATTGCGCCATCTGTGTATAATATAAACATAAGAGATACAGTATACATTTAAGTGAATATTTGTAGTGCAATATCTACACTAATATTATAAAGAGGAAAGATTTGATTTCCTATTTGTTTAATTGTAATGGCTATCCATTACCGGAAGCAATTACTGGACCGATTTTAATAGAAAGCAACATTATCAGAAATTTATTTACATATTTTATTCCAGTAATTATAAGATTTCAGCCTGAAATAACGGCATTCGTGATGCAAGCCAGGAGATAAAGCGCTTCTGAGCTGCTTTATCCGCGTGCGCTGACTAAAAGGTCAGTCATACATAAAAAATATGTATTACAAAAGTGTTGGTCTTTAGTATAGTATAGTATAGTATAGTATAGTATAGTATAGTAATAGTAGTAACGCATTTTCTGTCGAAAATAATATAAAAATTAAAACGTGAACTTCAATTGTCATTATAAGGCAGAGCATATTAACCTTTACAAAAAGATAGGCAGTCATGGGAATGTGATACGTCGTTTTAAGTTTCTTCTTTCGGCAGCGACAGAAGAAACTTAAAACGACGTGTCACATTCCGTTTCAAGTTCAAGTCCGATTTGATAAAATAAACATTATTTTTGGATTGTTATCTTTAAGACGTATTTTATTAAAGAAATTATCAACGTACCTATTAATTTAGTAATAAAATTTTAACATTTTCACAAAAATAATGATTTTTATCTTTATAATGCAATATTAAATAATATTAATATTGCATAGATAATAAGTAAATTTTTTTTTTAAGACAACTCCCGCATTAGGAATATTCCTGTGTGTCGCGAGGGGCTTCACCAATATATAAACAACAGACACAAAAAACACCCAGGGTCGGGACAACTATTTGTAGATCACACAAATTTTTGTCCCGTGTGGCTCCGCAACTACTGGACCAATTTAAAAAACTCTTTCACCTATAGAAAGGTATATTATCAGTGAGTAACATAGGTTATATTTTCCACACAAATACACATCAATTTTATTAAATTTTATGTAATTGAGTAGGTATTTAAAAATGAAAAATTTATATATAATTTTTTTCAATTTAAGCTAACGAAGTGTCTCCACTAATTAACTTACTGTATATCAGAAATGAAAGAAAATAGCTACGCAGCAAATAATCTTCTTGAGTGTCTAAATATATTCAACCAAAAAATATTTAAAATTATTTAAAATAAGAGAACCTTTTTTATCTAATTAAAACCTAACATCTAGCTGACCCAACAGATACTACTTTTAAAACAAAAATATTTATTGTATGACAAAAATACTGACTTGCACACTAAATTATCAAAAGATACAATGGAATTTCTAACTTGCTTTACAATAACATAATTATGCACCACCAAATTTTATTCCATAGAGCATACATATAGGCAAGCCGCTAGGTTTAGGTTAGAACTGCGACCACAACGCATGAATCCGATTATAAAATCACAAATTTTTGTAACAAACATAAGATATTTTGAACACTCGATGTATTAGACAATACGTTTCCATAAAATAAATATCATATTTTATTGTGACTCAAATAGTTATTAGATTTACTTTTAGATAATAATAAACGTAGGTAGATAATATAAACGTACGATGTAATATACTAACATAATGGATTTTTGTTGTCCGAAAATAAAAAAAAAACCGGCCAAGTGCGAGTCGAACTCGCGCACCGAGGGTTCCCTAAAATATTTTTATTATATGATGTAACTAAAAATTTACGGTATTCGCAATTTTTCCTTTATCTGTGCTATAAGACATTGCTTCGTACCAACTTTCAAGATTCTGAGTTCACGGGAAGTACCCTGTAGGTTTTGATTCCCTTGCGAGTGTCGAAAATTTGCGGAAATTTGCGGCATAAACAGCTGTATCTTTTGATTGCGTTGGCGTAGAAGTTTGAATTTTTCACAGCTCCAAGGAACAGTAGACCTGAGTATTTTATAAAAATTCCAGCTTGATGCCTTCACGCATTCCTGAGAAAAGGGTCTTTACAGACAGACAGACTGACGGACGGACGGACAACAAAGTGATCCTATAAGGGTTCCGTTTTTTCCTTTCGAGGTACGGAACCCTAACGATTATTATAACAGATAGTAAATTAGTTTTGCTTCATCTATTAAACAGTATACGATATTTTATTTCATTTGTGTGCATATTTAGTGTGCAATTAAGTACTTTTGGTGCTACGTTCCAATATTTTGTAAGAAAAAAAGGGATTTATAGTTATACGATTAAATAATACCCTTTAAAAATTGGGTACCTAATTGAAATGAAAAAGGTTTATAGTAAAAATAATAATAGTGAGTTGTCCATCAGAAACGTTTACATTTAATAGACTAACAAAATAACTTTTGTATAACCTACTATATTATGATAAAATATACATTTATGCTTCGGAACTCAGTTTTAATATTTGACGTTTTCTTACTAAATTCTGTCGTATCGATGTATTTTAATAAAAAATTGAGATTATGCTCCTTATGATTAGACAGACAGAGTTCAATGTAGTATGCAAGAATTTATTCCAACACTTGATATTTCAATGTGTTTAAATACATAAGGTAAATTTTTCTGAGAGAAACAGTACTTATATAATGTTTAACATTTTCCACATTATCAAATTGACTTTATTGCACGATAACTATATAGCTAAACAAATTAGGTACAGTTTTTAAAATAAATAATATTCGAAAATTATAGCACCTTTGTATTAAAAGAAACGTGCGTTATTATTGCACTGAACCTCTACTCTACGTCTAGAGAGCACGAGCACGAGTGAGACAGACGTGTGTTATAAACCCACATCAGTATATGTGTATCTGAGCGGTCACGCGGTCACGCGAGTCCAATACTTTTCCCCATCGCACAATTGCACAACGACGTGTTCTGTACACATATTTGTAAATATGCATCTAAGCGTGACGGTCATGTGAGTTCAGTGCTTTTTCCCCAACTCAAAAGTGCCCAACGTGCCTAAAGAAGTTTTCACTTCAAAAAGTTGGTCAAGTGTAAAGGTAATCTTATTTAAATAAACTTTGTCATTTACAGCAACTTATTTGGACGCGTAGTTGAGGAGATAATAAAAATAAATACAGCGTGTAAGTATCACCGTCGCGAATAACTTCGCAAAAAAGTCTTTCTTTGGATACTTATGACAATGCAAAAGTCAGTTAATCATAATTGAGAGATTAAAGATTTTTACAGTCAATAGTTTCATTTTGAACTACGCAGTGTAACGCAACACGCGTAATGTGCGGTACGGTGAATGATCTTTAGCGCACGGAGCCGTCGAAGCAGCTGACTACATAAATGTTTTACATTGCAGTTTTTGGCTGAATGAGGTATTTACTGATTTTTTTCGGTAAAATGATCTGTTTACTCATTGTGATATAACTTTTAAGCAAAAAGAAGAAAAAAAACGAAGAATTATGAATTTTCCGGCAGAAATTTCCAATGATTTTCCACTCATAATGATGGTCTGAATACACTATTTCAGCATACGGTACAGTGTCACTTACACCCTGTATAGTCGTTGATACGTTTAAAATCAGAGTGACGCTTGATCGCGTGTTCTGTTGCCGAGTCCCTGCGCCGTGATCGTGGTACTCCCGTAGCACCCGAGGAGTTGACGTCTATGTATAAGGTAGTCGCACAGTTCACTCGCGCGGTCTGCTCCTTTCGCAATGCACCAGAACAAAATAGTGATTTTTCGTAAGAAAAATTGAACATTCGATAGAAAAAGTTCTTTTGAGAGCTAAAACTATCTGAAAAAGTTCTTTTTAGAGCTACATTTATGTAAAAGAGTTCTTATCAGAACGACAACTTGCACATTTCTTCAAATTAAAAAGTTCTTTTGAGAGCTTTAAATACTTTGAAAAAATCTTTTTATAAACTTTTATGTTAAAAAGTTCTTCTCAGATTTAGCACTTTTACTTTTCCTATTACGTCATTACAATAATTATAGTTACATCAGAACCTATTCTATACTAATATACCTAGAAGAAGGTTAGAACTTTCTAAATAGAACTCCCAGTGTAGGGCAGTCAAAATGCGTCTCCCTGCACAAAATATTAGGACATCGCAAACACGCGTGAAGAAATCGAGTATCGAGCGGTCACAACGTTCCACAGCACAACATTTTAGGACGTTGCGAATCGAGCACCGGCCGCCTGTCCATAGCGGCTCAGGGTACAAAGAGAAAGACAACAAGTGACGATATCTACAGCGCGCAGTTGAATTTTGACCTACGTGCCATACAAAACATGGATAGATGAAGCGTGCGGTGTGTACTGTGCATCCAGCAAAATGTGATTCTTCCCAATATATAGGAACTACCACAACCGATATAAAATCTTTTGATGGACATTCGTCGATTGTATGGACATTTTTTGAAAACGTGCAATAGTCTCTTTCATATGACTTCGTTGAGGAATAAAATAAGTTAAGAAATTAAGGAAGGTAACTTCATGCCCACTTTTATGGTCGGAAGGGTAGGTTTACCGCCTCATTAGCAGTCTTTTCCCGCAATAAAACTTAGTCACAAACCAATTTTCACGCGGGCGAAGCCGCGGGCACAGCTAGTTAGTAATATAATCAGAACAATTTATACCCAGAATGATGTTGGTAACTTGTTTCTTTGGTAACCCTCGGAGCTTGATGTTGAATAACGAACTGGTATAATCTATTAATAAACTAAATCATTTTACAGAGTTGATATACCACCTGCAAGTCCAGAGGACAATCTCCACTAAACATCCAATTTCGAAGTATAAGTATTATAAGCTGATTTTGAGTTTGTTCAACTATACAGTCCAACTTAAATTAAACAGAACTAACTGATAATTGTCGATTGTCTGTTTATACTATACTACACGATATGAAAACGACTGTACCGCAAAGTTGTTATTCGGCTAACTAACCTGATAGTAAGCGGTTTGTTAATGATATAGAAAACTGTCAGTAAAAGATTCTTATCTATGTGTCTATAAGCCTTTCAAATTTGGTCTATAACAAAACTGTGCGGTGCTTTATCTGGACATACCCGTTGGTCTAGTGGTTAGTGATCCTGATTGCTGAGCCAGACCAGAGGCACAACCCCTCGACTCAGGACAAATAATTGTGTAATGAGCACGATCGTTTGTTCTGCGTCTCTATTATATGTATGCATTTAATTGTAAGTAGGTTTATCAGCACTCTGGTTACTCCAGTACAGACTCTGCCTAGTTTGGGATCTGACGGCCGTGTTTGAGTTGTCTCAAGTTATTATTATTATTAATTTATAATTAAATTGAATAAAAGTGTTAGAAAAGCACAGTGACAGCCATAATTGTCTTAGCAAGAAACTAAAGTTACAAAATAATTGTACTACACGCTACGTTGACGGTCCGTTGTCGTCTGGTCTAAAACAAAAAGTTAACCAACTCAAATAACTTTTTCATTACAACTAAACTGACGTATTCCAGTGTCATGGTCAAGGGTGACTCTCGTGCATGATTTGTGTATGTTTAATATTAATACTGTATGTATGGCACTTGTACTATTTGTAATTCTAACGTGTTCTGTTTCGGAGTGAATATTAAGTAGCTAAATTGTCAAATTTACATGTACAAGTTAAATTCCATGAAAAACATAAATGTAAATGTAAAGACTAGTTCTTTGTTATTTAAAAATTATCATAGATAAGTCAACCCAATTTCGAGATCTAAGATCTTACCCCTGTGCAAAATTTCATGTTTATAGGTTACCAAGAAAAGAAGAAAACGACGTTTGATGATCAGTCAGTCAATCACCACAAAATTTATGATTTTCTTGTAAACTATTAAAGTTATAATTATGGCGTGTACAAGAATATCATTGCAATAGATTTATCCGGTCCTGAGTTAGAAGAGGTCTGAAAATGACTCGAAATAGTTCATGTAAATATGGCACTGGAGTGCTTTGGTTGCTCGAAAACATGCCCGCACGCTCCCGTGCGTATAGATATTCATTCATACCACAAAAAATTTAAAACTTTAGAACCTGTCATCGACGTGGATAAGTGCAAGAAGATATGAATTGCAGGGTGTGGATACTTAGCTACCTATGCCCATGCATTTGAATTGAGGCTCGTGTTTTTATTACTATTAAAATCATCAATAGCAAAACCTTTTTTTTTTCTCTTTGAAAGAATACTAGCACCGTGGGTCACACATTTTTAGTATTCTTGTTAACCCCTCCAGAAAAGCGAAAGACTTGTGTTAGCAGTGGGTTCACGTCGGTAGTGCACTGGGTGGGGTCTGATCCCGCAACCACTTAATCGCAAGTCCGACGCCTTAGCCATTACGTTACCGCCGTTTTTAAATTTATTCTAATCCGAAAGATAGAATAATCAGAAGACGATAGTGTAACGTGGTCCGCGCGCCTCTCTAAACACTACCAACAGCCAAACAAGGTCTACTAGAATTCTATGGGACTTCCTTCTTAATCACCCCCGAGCTCTTGCAATAGTCTTGGGGACGTGTGACACCCCACAAGGGTGAAGTCGTCACCGTTAGCCCTGATGGGGGGATACCCCGTGGGGATTAGTGGGGAATTCCACACTGCAAAAGAAAATAATGCTCGCAGTCTGTAACGGAAAGATAACATAACGATATTTATGCTTATGATACGTTTTTATATTAAGTGTCATAGCATAGCTTAGAAGTATCTTATTTTATCTTTTCTTTAAATAAATATACTACACTACCACGCTGGCAATACAACAACGGAATTCTATTTTGAACAATTTTAACACTTTTTTAACAAGTTTCTAAGTCAACGCAATTAAGCCTCATATTTGAACAAATTTTGACTTAACAGGTAAAACCAAACCTATAGGGTACTTCCCATTGACCAAAATTTATGAAAATTGGTAAGAAGCCAGGCCTCATAGCACAGCACAAGTAAAGAAAACAATCTGAAAGTCATTAATTTGTTGTAACTTCACATTAAAAGAAATGCTTTTATGAACTTATATTTTGCACTTGGAAAATTTACTGTGACGTAGATATATAGTATAGGTTTTTATTTTAGCACGGCAAAAACTCTTTCGGAAAAAACAGGCAATGATATTCGAGTATCAATTCCCTACACTAGATGGACGAACTATCTACATACAAGTATGTACGAAACCCTCGGAGCGCGAGTCAGAATCGCACTTGTCAGGTTTTTAGAATTAATAAATATAACTTACGTCTGCCAAACAAAGCCGCTACTAAATCCATATTAATTATAATCACCATAATAATCTATGTATGATAGTAAAGGTATGTTATCTTCTCTTTAACTAGGGACGTACCTATAACGATATCGATGTCGACATTTCAGCTATATTTCAGTGTTCCCGGTATTGAACATTCCTTTGAATTTTAAAGGGCAAGTAACTATAACGATCTAAAAATAGTATAATCTATTTATGCTATGGGATTAGACAGATATCACTTTATTTAAAGACCAATGCATACAGCATTTTTCCGCATGCAATGTGAAACTAGTTATAATTCTTATTTTAAATAATACAAATTAGTCAATTATAACGTTTTAAAAAAAAAAGTGGTTTTTAGAATCATTGATGTGTAATTGTTTTATTGATCGTACTGATATGTATTAATATTTGTATGATATTTAGATATTCATCAAAGTAACATGTGTGTAAAATAGTTTTTCATGTTTTTTCAACAACTATGTCGAAGCAAGTCTCTCGAGCTTCAACAAAAATAAAATCTTTACTAAAAACAGTAAAGACAAACTACAGCAGGCAGCTACTCCTTTTACGTTTTAAGTCCTTTAAACTCTTTTTAAATTTGGTGTTACGAGTAGTCTAAGGGAAACTGGGTCGAGCCAGTAGGCGATTCCCTTAGATATATAATATATTCCCTTTTTGACAGGGTAAAAATAAGGTTATAGAAAAGGGTATCGATAATTTTAAAACAATATCGGTTTCACATCACCAAAAGCGCGTATCGAGGCATCCCCAGGTAACACGTTGTGAATGAATGATTTTACGTCCTAAGTCTTTTAATTTACATTCTTTAATAAATATTGCTAAGTACCTTGTCTTTAAGCCAAACAATGACTTGGAATAAGTTTATCAATGACGGGTTTATTGTAATTCATATTCATATAATAAAGCAATAGCCCAGTCTCGACGTGATAGAGCAAGTCTTTGACTTGAGACCTGCGCGTTGGCATATCCATAGAAGTTTATTAAAAGAATACTAACCGCATAAAGCAAGACGGTGCAGGTAGGTTGCCGAGGGGCTCTAATGAACTTTAAAAGAGAGAGGTGATGCCACTTTCATTGCAAAGGGTGCTACGCGGTGAGGTCTATGAGCTAAGCACTTCAGTTAAACAGTCTTGCCCTAAACAGCATTTTTTTTTCTATGACATGAAACATTTCATTCAGAATTTAAAAAAGTTTGTTGTTGCCAGTTATCGATTGAAACACGCACTTTCTCTATGAGAAATTTGCCACTATCAATGTTATGGAGTGTTTTAAAGACTCTAAATATTATCATGGAGTTTAGAGCATGCTATACTTTTTAAAAGAGACCGTAAATCCAACGGATTAAGATCCAAAGGACTAGATAACGGCAATCTTCAGCTTTGATAAAGTCAGAAATTTTCCGTTCCAGGCACGCTTGTGTTTATGAAATTATGAAATTCTTGGTTTTAGAACATGGTGTTGTTAAGAGGCTTAACCATCTTCTCAAGAATTGTATGTTCATATAACTGGGCGGATGATTTAATCCCTTTTTCACATAAATATTGCTCAGTCACTTCTTGATAGTTAACACCCCAATTAACAATCACTAGAGAAGGATAATGACAACGTTATACCCTACTTACTAATTGAGAAGCTTTTCTAGAGCTCGAGCATAAACTTGATCATTCTGCTTAATAAAATGTTTCTCGATAGTTAAAAAATCGCGTCAGTAAATTAAATTTACCTGTGGCCTCCCATGTGTTGTCTGAAGTTGTTTGATATACCAGCCTATTCATTTTTAAATTATCGGTTAAGTAATTAACAGTACGTCTCTTACAAGCTGTATGTCTTAAGGCATCTTTCAAAATACGCGAGATGGTTCTGGGTGCTGCTGTATGCATTGCCCTAGATAAAATCTTTTGCTTTCGGACAGGATTTCTTCGGCCCCTTTCCTTCACCACTTTGATCGCGTTTTTGTGCGAATATTACGTGGACGGTCTGATCTTTCACTACTCTTTTACTTTTACTTTCTGCCTTAAGCCAACCTCCTCTAGGTTTCACTATACACCAATCAAGCCTAACTTTCTCTAGGTTTCACTATTCCTAACAGTAGCCCGGTACATGAATAAGTGGATGGAGGGATTCAAAAATTGCATTTGTCTCCATACCTACTTTGTGTTATGCTATCACGGCAATTCGGTTTTCTTTATCACCTACTCATTTTAATATCACAACAATATTTAACAAAAATTGGAAATTAACGAAAATGAGAATGACAGGTTCCTAAATCAAATGTAATGTTTTTAATGTTACAGTAGTTATGACCAGGCTGTCTATACACGCCTGTAATATAAGTTGAGACAATGATGTATTCTTAAAGTACATTCTTATTACTTAAATTAATAAAAATAAATAATACAAAGACCCATAATATTTCCCTATCACTTAAGGTAACTTCAATCTATGTTCTGTTGAGACAATAGGTACGTGTATTGCCATTCATGGACAACGAGTCCCTTGTTAAATTTTACGGCTTAGTGGAAAGTTATGTAGCTACCTAGCTACTCCTTTGTTTTCGACTTATGTATGCATAGTACGTCTATTATTACGTATAAATATTTATTAGATGGTTTACAAAACTGATTTTAAAGACGTCTTTTGTATATATATGACGCGGTTAAATTGATTGTGACATGTGCTGTGTGGATTTTGGACAGTATGTTTTGAGTTTCCTTATAGGATTTTTTTGTTTATTGCGTTAAGACCGACCATAAGCCACTTATTACCGTTCATATTCCTTGTCATGATTGAGAACTGAACGCCTATAGTAGTCCGAGGTGTCATAGGCATTTGTAAGCAGCTTAGGGCTTGTCACACAAATGTTTCCTCTTTATAATATTAGTTTAGACAACAAGTCGTGCCTTTAACGCATTTCAAACACTATCCCACTCCACAGGGTCGAGATCCTGTAAATCATCAAACTATTCTGGCTCTCAGTCTTGGAGCTGTGATTCGAACAGAAGTCTTCTGTGGCCTACCATGCTGCCAATGATAATTCTACGTACACTTACGCACACGCTTTGAAATTTTGTTAATACCCAACTTATGTACTGGTTTTGGACGATACCTTTATATTTGGTTGACGGTCTAGTTCTGTCTATGGTAAAGAAATTGGTACGTCAAGGAACTTTCTCTCCCGTCCATAAATCAGTTAGAAAACTATCGTTAAATACGTGTACAATATTGATTATTAGGTATGGCTTATTTATAAGAAGTATGAATAGGCAGTTAGGTAGGTATTATATAATTATTGCTCTCGATTAACTGCTGATACACTTTTCCGTCCAGTGTCGCTATCAGCATGTAGTTAAAAAAAACTGTTTGACCGGGATGGAGTTATAGTGGAATATGGTTAGATCTAAAGGTATAGTGGATCATAATAATACCTTTTTGGTGACGAGGTGGAAGATCCTCATGGATGTTCTCCGCCCTTGGGGAGGCGAAGGGGTCTGTCGGACTCTTACCGACTAAAAACGACTCCGGTGTTCCGCTACTTGCCTGGGGGAGCGAGAATCGCTATTGCATTCTTCTGCAACCCCCCACAACCCTTCTCACCATCATAATAATACCTAACCTAATATGAATTCTCAACTTAATGGTAGAAAATCACGGATAAACTAATCTTGTAACTGTGGTGCAGAAGCCACAATTACAAACATGTTTTAATTGCACTGCTTTCTAGATATAAATATTTTTATCATGTGGATATCAACACGGATCATCACCTCACCGGAGCCTACGGTGAAGTGGACTCGAACCAACTAACATCACACGGTGTTTCGTCACAACTGGGTCTGTTGCGGGAGACCTGGAATACCCGAAGACTGAAGTCACCGAGAACCCCGCAGGCCTTGGCCGCCTGATCAGCAGGCGACCACACGTTACGGGGGAGTACGGGGGGCCTTACTACTTCCTTGGCCATGAAATACCTTATAATATAGTATCACCTCCAAGGTCAAAGATTATAAGTCGATATAGATAATAAATTAAACCTAGGGGACTTTTGTAAAGATCGTAAATAAGGAAAATATACAATAATATTAACAAAACTGACAACCTCGGTGGTCTAAAACCAAATAGCGTCACGGTTGCATACAAATGTGCTTGAAGAGGTCTAAATACGCTTACAGAATAAACAAAATAATATCGAGGTAGGTATGATAAATTATCCGAAAAACATGGTGCTAAATAAAAATTCAAACTTAATATTCAAACAAAGTCACGTTAGTCAGTTCACGATAAACTTTAAGAGTACCGTAAGGATTTTCATACGGTTTTGACCAAAGGATAGTGTAATTCATGAGGAAGGTTTAAGAGCATAAGTCATTAAGGTATTGTATGAATTTGCTGAAATATGACGATTGTTGAAGATGTCGGAAAAAATCATCCATTAACTAGGCCAGGAAAAATATGTACGCATATATGCTCCGCGACCCGTGCGAAGCCGGGGCGGGTTGCTAGTAAGCAATAATTTGAGACATCGTTGTAAAGGAGTGTACTTACTGAATAATATAAAGGAATTTACTCGTACATACTCCACACGTCAAGTTAAATTTGAAAAACATGAAACTGTGGTGTCGTTATTAAAGTTATTCCATTAGCAATCAAAGAAAGGTAAGGTTAAATTGTAGTGCAGTGAAATTGTTCGGATCGATTGATAACGTCAAATATCATTTTGATAGGTCTCAAACCTATTGACACACTCTGAAGTCTTGAGAATTCATAAAACTGAAGTCCATGGTAACTTCCTGCCATTCCTTGTTCCATTATATAAGTAAAAGAGACTTATTTGAGAATAAGTATTTCCAAAACAGAGATCGGTATGTCTACAAGCTTTTCCAGTTTAGTCTATAACAAAACTAGAGGGTGCTTTATCTGGACAGGCCTGTTAGCCTAGTGTTTAGTCATCCTGACTGCTGAGTCAGAGGTCGTGGGTTCGATTTCCACCCTGGACAAATAATTGTGTGATGAGCACGTTCATTTGTACTGTGTCTGGGTGTAATTTATCTATAAAATGTATGTACTCAGTAATTTCCAAGTATGATTATCAGCAGGCTGATTACCATAGTATAGGCTCTGCATAGTTTAGGATCAAACGGCCGTTTGTGAGGTATCTCAGGTTATTTGTGTAAGGTACATATTCTTGGCATAAATGAATAACATCACAACAATTCAGGTTTTAGGACCAAGACACAAACTGTTACCTAATGCACTTGCACTTAAAATAAGACCGACGATTAATGAATCGGTTTTGATCACGAAATATTTGACCATAATTACACCATTTTAGGCATGGTCGTAGTTCCAATAGTTTTGTTAAAAACGCGGTGACTTCTGATAGCTAATCTGAAAAAATATGAACTAATAAGAAAGCTAAATGGGAGAACAGTCGAGAATAGTATTATATAAAACAAGGATGTTAAACAATTCCGCTCTGTAACTACATTCTCTACATACCTATTACAACTTGATACTGTGCAACTGCAAATCTTGACGTCAATCTTATCAACTTCTATTCAGTACAAATTAGCTTATAATTCCATACTATTAATGGCACGCGATTTAAATTATCCCAATTTGCGGCCACAATTAGATCTGACCTTAAATTTTTTATTTCAAATCTGCACTTTGAACGAGACCGCAAGTCCTTTTTCAGATTTGATTTTGGTTAGAACATTGTAAGTATAAAAAAAACATTTAATGTCAGTAACGCGAACATTACTAATCTATATATTCTTAAGTGAAGATAATTCTTTTCGAAAACAAGAACGTGAAATTTAGAATTAATGCTTAAATAGACGAAGAGAAGAAAGCTAAAATGTTTTAAAAAATATGTGTTGCAAAATTTAAATATTAAAGGCAAACAGCTAAATCAAGCTTCACACGTCCAATATATATGTCGACCTATCATGGTACGTAGGTACGTAATACAATAAAAGTTGAAGTTATACTGGTCAATGAAAAAAAAAACAAAAATGTAACTTTATGAATTATGGTCGAATTTCGACCACCAGGCGATTACTAGTACTAGCAGTAGCGGTAGTAGTCACTAGTTAATACTAGTGGCTACTACTACTAACTAATGTTAGTAGCAGTTCTATTCGCTAGTAAAAAAAATAGAATAAAATAAAGTAAAGCCAATATTTAAATAAAAAAAGGAGACTTGACTGTAGTGCATAATTATAATCTAGTAACTTTACTTCCAGTAATTTAATTTTTTTTTGGAAAAGTAATGTTAAAAGGGTTGTATAATTTTATTTTTACTTTTATTTTTAATAAAAGTAAAAAAGTGGCTCATACATTAGATCTAAATTGAAGTGATCTTTTATGTTGTTTATAAAAACTTATAGAAATATAGTATTTTAACTGTAAAATCACGTCTGTAAAACCACGTAAATCAGCGAAATTGGCAAAATTTCGTATACGGCCTCTTAAATTAATTGTATGAGATAATACATATTTGTTATCAATGTCACTACAAACATTACTGAACCTCAATATTTCACAAGTCTTCCTACATACGAGTAGTTATTAGTGTATCAATGATATAAGGGTCAGCTTTGCGGAAGGCATACGATATGACGTAACAGTAAACTCTAATTAATATAACTATGAAATAAGAATAGAATAGAATAGAATAGAATAGAATATTCTTTATTGTACACCATAATACATTAAACTACAATGATTGATCTTAATATTAATGTTATGTACAATGGGCGGTCTTATCGCTAAGAGCGATCTCTACCAGACAACCTTAGGATGGATTTAGTGGCAGAATTAAGTAGTAGTTGTTGGTGTACTACATATATACACACACATATACCTAGTCTTATACATAAGCATACAATATACATATATAAATATACAAATATATATCTATATATACATATATTTTCATATATACCGAAGCAATAACATGAATAATAAAATTAAATACTGAGAAAATACATACGAATATTCTGCAAAGAAACATGATAACGATAAAGTGTCACATCAATTCAGTATACCTCTTGATAGAGCTATAAGGTTAGGTAGTGACTTTTCACCATTGCTTTGAAGTATATAAGTGGTATTATTAAAATCTTGATTCTTTACTCTGAGGTATTAAAATAACACGTTTATCAAATTTAATTAGTATGAAGTTGTATCTCAAAGTGATGTATTCCTGAGAATTTTATTCCCTCTCTTCTAATATTATGCTGAGTAAAATAAAATTTATTATGAAAATATATTCTATTGCCTTCCATTTGCTATAAATAAATTTAGAGTAAAGAGAAAATGTTGTTAGGTATTTTTTCGATTATTTGCTCAACTGATGTTAAGAGAAATTCTTCCAATAAAAAACTTAACACAAAACAAATGGACAAGAACAGGAATTCAATACTGAAATTACATTTCAATTGATTTTATGGCGTGAGTACCTTCGGATTAAATTATTATATGGATGATGGTTCTTACTTTGATTGACATCAACAAGAAAGGACCGCCAGGCATTTTTTAAATTCCGTCCTGTCCTTCTATTATAAACTTTCAAGCACACCAAACTAATTTCGTCGAACTATTATGAAGGTTTCCGAGGATCTTAAAGAGCTCGCTATCTACATCTATACTTATAATAAATCTGTAACGAGATGAATTCTGTACATTTAAATTTCTGTAAATTTTTGAATATATTTAAAAAAATCGACTGAGGGGTATTAAGATATCGATACTGATGCCGAATATGCGATTCAAACAATTTTTGTCTGTCTGTCTTTCTGTCTGTCTGTTTATATGCCTCACTCATGTTCACGATAAACTCAGAAGTTACTGAAGGGATAAGCTTGAAACTTAGTATGATAATAGTTTGAGTGTCTGCGTAGGTTATAGGGTACTTTTTATCCTGGGTTAAACTTTGGTTCCCACAGGAAAATCACTAAAAGCTGTAATAACATACAATGTTAGTAGAAGGTATACACTTATTTCGCCCTAAATTACGGCGAGCGTTTGGCTTATCTGGTGTACGAATTCTACTAGGTTGGATGCCGGATCGAATCCTTCTTTGACACTCTTTTCTTTTTTTGCACTTTTTTTAATATATAAACTAATTTACTTTTTAAAATTAGGTATCGTTTTTAACCGACGAAAAAAGGAGGTTTTCAATTCGACCGTTTATATACATATTTCTTTTTTTATGTATGTCATATGTATGTTCAGCCCTCTCCGTTATTTATGAACTGATTTTGATTACTCTTTTTTGTTAGATAGGGTACACCTCAAGGGTGGTCCCATGTCAAGGAAGTCAGAATCTGATGATGGAATTCTGATAAAATTGAGAGAAACCCTCAAAAATTGTAGAAAAGAATAGTGTTTCTGTTTACTTTTCATTACTTTATCAGGTATTTGTTAGTATTACAGTATTTTACTATACTAAATGCATGGCATACACTATCGCCAAAAAAATTACATCTAAGCTGAATTAATATTGTCATGTAACCGGTGAAGTTTTTTTTACACTTTCAGACCATTTATTTTCCGTTCGGTTACAGTAGTGTGAAATCTTTTGTTACACCGTGACTAAACAAAGCTCAGAAGCAATCATTTATCTGTTAGGTATACCGAGGGGGGCCATAGTTTCTAGGATGCAGCACTGACTGATTGTCTACAGCAAAAGTCTCCCAATTGGTCGGACGAATCGAGATGTTAGGTCGTCACAGTTGTTTTATGACGATTTTCTGCGAGGAAAACAACTCTCGCGCAAGGAGGAGCTGACGGTGTGGATTCGGTAGAAAAACTTCCAGGTGAAACCTTTTCACTCGCGCTCTCATGCGTACGCTAAGAGTGGCCGTGGGTGTATGAGACGAGTTTTATGTTCTTCACCCAAAGCAAAGTCTCCCGTGAAGAGGGAGTCTGGACATCGCCCAGTTGCCGTCCGCTAGCCAGCGCTGGGTGGATTATTGGAGGCAAAACGTCGCCGTTACGGCGGTCAACTCATAAACGGTGCTGTGAGGCACACAGTGTAGTTGATTTAAGCCTGATATACGGCCTCACCAATAGCCCGGTAAGGTGAGCTTCCACACGAAAAACAAATGAGTAATGTTACCACTGCCAAATTATGTAGTTATTTCACGTGTAAGCAACCAAAACAACCTTTTTTGTACGCTCCAGGTTGTTTCACCGCCAATACAGTATCAGAAATACTGCCTGGAGAAAGAGGTACTATGCAATAAGCGACAAATTGCTGCTTTCCGAAAAAAACGCAAACGAAGTCGCGGGCATAGCTATTACTGAATAATCTTTGACGTGTTTTTATTCCGTGGGTTAACATTTTTTTTTATATCGACTAAATACGACATTAATACTAAGTGTATTATATTATGTTCTGAACTACAAATGAAATGGTGAACATGTACTACTTCCTTTGATTAAATATTTTCAGATTAATATGGAAGAAATCAAGCAAATTTCTTAAAAGGGTTATACCCTACACTATTCTTTACTTACGACCCGATGGTCTTAAGCCTTTTTAAGAGATACTCATCTCTCCATTTCCCCCTCTCACTTTAAGAGGTGTTCAGACCGGGATTTCCTATTGTATCTCCACCTTATAGACCTCACTATTAAACATTGGGCATTGTGTTATTTTTTTTTCTTTTAAACTCTGGAAATCAGAGCCTGTTGCTTAAGCTTGTTTGCCAGAGCAGTTGCTCTATGAGTAACTCCCTACAATCATTGTACGCGACACTTTGCGAAAGCTCGTGATCGACCGGTTATCCTGGTTGTAAATTACTAAAATGGCTTATAATAGGAAGAAAACCTCAACTGTATTCTGATCTATGATCAACAAATTATTTAAATTTTCGTTGGCTTTTTATATATTGTAGGTGATAGACAAACCATACCGCAACTCAGAAGGATGGTGTAACGTCATCTACCGAGTGTCTTTTAGTTGTACCCCACTCTGTTGCAACACTGCGAAATTTTACTATTTTTATATTTTCTTCCATAATAAAATTCATAATGAAAATCCCTATCTATCTACTTACTACGGTCATAATAATTATTACTAATTACCTAACTATTAACTAACAACTGTTATAAAAATTTATCCTGTTACCTAGCAACTTATGTTTGAACCACATAATCTAAGATGTTATATAAAATGTCATTGCTATCTACAACGTAATTATTCTATTTGTTAGAACATTGTTTTCAAAAGATCGATTTTCTATTACAAGGGCAATCAGTGTAGAATGTCACGATCTATGGATATTCGTACATTATCGAAATATATGACGTAATAAAATGTAATAAACGTGATTGCCTGTTTTAGACTCGCGTGATTCACGCGAATGTCACGTGGTTCTTTAAGGTGTTTTTTTTATAATTATATTTCGTGAGAAACACGTGAAGATGAATGATTGTTTAGAATGCTCTATTCAGTATACTATATAGATGAGATTTTCCTTCTTCAAATCCAGCCGCTGTAATTGATGCTGTATTCTTGAGAGATACAGTATTAATTAAATAAACAATATGTAAGCCTGGAAATAAGCTCACTGTCTCTACGAGTAGGTATACAATTTCTTTGAATATTTCAAAATTGAATGGAATTCTAAGACCGCTTTGCTCCACGAGCTATATGTCCTGCCATTTCAGACCTGGTACTCGTTTCATGGCATCGGTTGACTTTGCTTACTAAACCAGGTGTTTGTCTTGCTGTTTATCAGCGTAATCCCCATGAGCTTCTTTTGTAGTTTCTTCTGGGCGACTTGTATTTTGTAAGATTAGTGGCGTAAATATACCGTCTATGCCTTTTTTACACGTGTTAAAGCCATTGGGTATCAATTCATGGAGGTCGTCCATGTTTATATCTAAAAAATGTATCTATTTCATTCATTATAACAATTTTGTATTGAAAATTTGCTATAAGAAGACATCTAGGTAATAGCTGTCTAGACTTCTCATAATATAATGATATTATATACCGTGTACCTACCGATGTAATGTTTTGGATCTTTTTTCATAAAGAATAAAATATTTACCTCAATGACCAAATGGTAAACCACGCAGGCATGTTGAAGCATTTGTTCATGGCCTGAAGGTTTTAGTAGCACGAAAAACCCTTTAACGATTAGAAAAGAGATGATCTTCAAACAGCTAAACATATTTTCTTGAATTATAGATAAAAAAACTCTCGGTCACCTTTCAAACAAAAAACCTTTATGCAAATCTTTACAAAATAAACTGTCAGTCGTAGAACTGTACATCAGGAGTGAAAAAACATAGCTATATAATATATATACACACATACACACACTTATGTATATATATTATGTAGGTATCTGAGCGTGACGGTGTTTCTCGGTGCTTTTTCCTCATACCAAAAGTAATGAACATGCGTGCCTAAACAAGGTTTTAGTTAAAAAATTAAACCAAATCTGTCACTTTAATAAAGCTCTCTTATCGTAATTCAACACGTAATAGGCTTTTAATAATAACCAGAGGCAAAATTAAAAAAAAATACAGCCTGTACTAGCGAGATAAATTGTACTTTAGCCAAAGTTTTCATGCGCAGTACTATTTGAGACAGTTTTACATTAAAGGATCTGAATGGGCGGGAAACGTCTAAGGTAAATTACAAAGCACACGTGTCAAGTTTCTCTGAATGACTTAGTATGAACTATATTTACAGTTCTGTGGTTTTCAATTAGCCATAATGTTTTATTTATATCTGAGGTATTACAATATAATTATATACATATAACAGGACGTAATCGACTCGGCAATTTTATAAGACGGTAAATGAAACCTGTGGAATTCGTGAAATTTTTGAACATTAGTCGTCCGTTTTACAAATACTTGACCATTGTTCAGAATTATCTGAAAACTGTCACCTCTGCAATCGTAAAGAGAGGGAGGGCATTTTGCAGCTGGTGATGTCAGGTGTTCTATAAGATACAAGCTGGCTCATAAGACAATAGAATTGTTTGTTTTTCTTTTGCTCTTATTTTCAGAAAAATCACATTAAGTTACTTTTATTTTCTATTGGTGATTATCTTATGGTTCGTTTAATTTTTCAAATCTAAGTTATTTCTGATGTTTCTTTATCCTTACAACTGTAAAATAATCTATATAACCAGTGCGTTAGGTGCTTATAATAATTATGTATAAATAGATATTACCAAAGACTAATAATAACTTGTCGGCCGAAGATATCTAGAAAATGATGCATTGTTCTCTTAATTTTTCTTATCTTGTGCAATCGATAGTAATTCCATTGTCTTCGTTCTGAGATGTGTGTAGCGACTTTTATAAACCTTAATCACAGCCAAACAAGTAAACCAGATAGATTTATTTTCCAAATCAAAATTATATTTAAAAGAATTTCGAAAGAACTGCAATTCGTTTGCTTGCACTTTATTTGTCCGTAGAAATATAA
The DNA here is from genome assembly GCA_949752705.1 of Callimorpha dominula. Classification (NCBI taxonomy): domain Eukaryota; kingdom Metazoa; phylum Arthropoda; class Insecta; order Lepidoptera; family Erebidae; genus Callimorpha; species Callimorpha dominula. Next base: position 7,551,733 of record OX457009.1, on the reverse strand, counting down.
CTGTACTATTGTACGTACTAATAGTAAAAGTACATAAATTCATTGACAATAATTAAAATCTTAACAATGCCTCCTTTTGCCAGGAATTTACAAGTATTTTTCTAAATATTATTGAACTCTGTCGATGAGAATTTAAGCTTGAAATTCGTATAACTCATTCGCTTGCTGGTGTATAAACACACTACATAAAACAATACTATCGTTCCGTTTAAAAAGTGAAACTGTACAATTGGTAACAAAAGTTTTAACTCCTGGATTTTCGAAGCGAAAACTTCTTTAGGCACGTTGGGCACTTTTGGTATGAAAAAAAAGCACTGAACTCGCGTGACCGTCACGCTCAGATACATATACATATAATATAGATGTGTGTCTTTTCACTTCTGACGTGCAGTCTACAACTGACAGTTTTTCATTAATATTGATTATAATGAATAAAGTTAGGATTTATTTAAAAAGAACCAAAGTTATAGGATTTTAGGCATGTTAAACACATGAGAAGAAAGAAAGAAAATCCGTTTATTTTGGTGCTGAGATACAAGTTATAGCAATTAATATACCTATATCTATATCTATAAGTAAATCTATAAAAAAAAAACAGAAATCGGAAATTAAAATACAGTAAGTAGGTACATTAAAGGAAACAGTGGAGGAACAATAACGTGTCTCGCGTTAGCACCAAAATAGGTGTCCAGTTCAGCTTGGTGCCAGACAACAATGTATACATATAATTTATAGAATAAAACACGTAGGTACACAATGTCAGAACCAGTGTTGCCCATCATATGAAATATAATAAATTACATAGTATTATATTTTTAGTTGTTGTAATTATATGTATAATAATAACAATAATAATGGCGCAAGCTTGTAGTACTTAGTACTAATGATCGCAGGGAGGTATGGAAGGGCAAAGAACTTCATGGTCGTTTTTATCGGGCCCTAAATGGGCCTGATATAGACTTTAAAGCGTCTACATCTTGGCTACGGTTTGGTGATCTTTTCGGAGAAACCGAAGGTTTTGTCTTTGCAATTATGGACGAAGTTGTTATGACGAATAACTATCGGAAATATATCGTGAAAGATGGTACGGTGGACATCTGTCGGGCGTGCCACCGTCCCGGTGAATCTATCAGGCATATTATTTCTGGTTGTTCTCGTCTTGCCAACGGGGAATATTTGCATAGACACAATCAAGTGGCCAGGATTGTACATCAACAACTTAAATACAATCTTGTGAATTCAGAGGTGATATGCGAAAATTACTAGGTATTTAGTACAATCTCATAAAAAATCACATTCACAACAAAACCGCTAAAAACACACAAAACCGCATACGGAAGGAAGATAGAAAATGGCATTAGAGTCTCGTCAGAAGGTAGGAGACAACATTTTATTCTATCATTTACGTGTATTGTCATTTAGTATGCTCTATATGCATTTTCATTATTCTTATGCTTTGCAGGTTGGGGGAAGGTTTCAGGAACAAATAATAACAATAATCAACATCAACATCGATGAGCCGTTTCATGAAACAGACTTTACAGACCACGATTGAAAACATGTTTAGTTCAAGTAATATTTTATATGATGAAATGGTCATTATACATTATTGTTGGCAACGACCACCACCACTATCACATTTTTTCTATAAACTGTCAGATTCATTCATTAAATATCAGTAACTGCGATGTTGTTTGTACTTTGATCAGAACTCACACACTTGACAGTTATAAAACTTATGATGTACGCCATTTTTCAGGCGGACCAATAGTGTAGTACAACTGGTATAACTAGTCATAACAATGTCTATTAGTAAATTTTTATTTAATAGTGAACGATTTTATTATCTATTATAGTTTTCTCCTATTTTTAATGAAGTAAATAGGTACGGTTTTTGAAGTGGCGACAACTTCATACTAGTAATTTCCACACGATATGGTAATTATTAACTGTATGTGACTGTCCTACCTTCTTGGTATGGAGTAGGTAACATGTTGGAGGGACAATGGCGCATAAATTACATGTCTCTGTTTACATAGTAGACATTTGAATACAATTTCACTGTTACTAAGCGATTAGCTCTCTTTTATTAATAAGTGTTTGTTTTCCTTGTTATTTGAAATAAATTAAAAGGTTTTATGAGAGTTACAGCCACTAATTGTAAACGCATAATAGTTGGGGCTGCCACGGTGGTGGTTTTGCAGCAATCAGGCGAAAGCGAGGGGCTTCACTACTGCAGAGGATAATGGTAGCCCTAACCGTCTCCTGAGTGTCATTGCGGACAGACATGACAGTCCTATAATTAATTATTTATGCCAATTACATGTACTAACATAGTTATTACAATTGTATACGAACGTATTGTGGATATATTCTGAAATAAATCAATTATTATTATTATAAACAAGTAACTTAATGTTACTACATGTTTGTGCGTTTACAATTAGTGGTTTATTCAAAAAACTGTTCTTTTTCTGTGCAGCTGGTGTCCGCTAGTTCATCTCTTTCATACAAAGTTTCATCCTCTATTCTATTGCATCACCTACAAATTTTTATTTTGTGACAAAAGTAGCATATGTCCTTTTCTAAGGTCCCCTTTATTTCTATACCAAAATTCGTCAACGTTGGTACAGCAGTTTATTATACAGCGGTGTATTTTCAGCCAGACTTTTTAACTCTGTCTTAGTAATTTATAATGTTAGTATAGATTACAAGGTGAGGAAGGTGTAATGTTTCTATTATGGTAACCATGGGGGTATGTTGAATCATTTTAAACAAACGTATCAAATGCTTTCATGTTGTTATAGGATGTTTATTGTAACTACAACGTCAAACAATGGCCCATCATTCGGTCCGTTTATAAATATTCATCTTTCGTTTTATTTACTGAATGCTTTACTGGTTCAGTGGGAGTTAGCGTGGTCGGTGGTCGTTCTGTCTCGGATTTCTTAGGTTACTGTTAATAAATCAGATAAATCTATACATACAAATATAAATAAATAAAATTGGAGTATCTGTTTGTAATAATTACAATAACAGTTGTATCGGCTAGTCTTCGGAAAGCGTGTACCGATTTTCACAGGACTTTTACATGCAGATAGCTGATATTATAAGGAGTAACTTAGGCTACTTTTATTTTGGAAAAAATAATTAGGGTTCCGCGCAATAAACATAAATATATACATGCTATCGCGGCGGGCACAACTAGTTATTACTATTTTTAGTAAATAATTTAGAATTGGGTTTGGTAAATTCTGACACGTTACGCTAGACTCAATAGAGCGAACTTCAAGCAAACTCGTGTACTATGTAATCTTTTTGTTATGAAGACCCTTGGCTTGGGTTGGTTATTGTTATTTTTCTATCCCTCGACAGCGAAAGGTATTCTATATATTATATGTGTTACTCGGGACTTAATCGCGATAACTTGATCGTCAACTAGCGAGCGTGAAACCTTCTATCCCATAAAAAAAATTATAATGAGCAATTTCGCTTCGCTCACATGTTATGACTAGAGATGGGTAATCACCCGGGTTTTTACCCAGAAATGGGGTTTAACCCGGGTGATTACCCATCTCTATAGATGGGTAATCACCCAGGTTTTTACCCAGTCGTAGGTTTTAACCCGGGTGATTACCCATCTCTAGTTATGATATAGTTGATTTTTTTGCTTCATTTGCTTAGTTTAAGACAGACATTTTACATAAAAGGTAATAAACCAAATTCGTGAGTCATTGTAATATTGTTGATAATTATTAGGAAAATAAGCATATATATATTATATGTATATCTATCTCAAAAAACTATATTTTCTTTTATTTTAAACTCAAATCGTATAATGTCTTGTATATTTAAAGTAGGCGTCTATATTAAATTTATTGAAACGTTGTTGTAGATGACTGTAAATAAATACGTCAGATTTTTACGATCAAACGATTTGAGGACAAAAAAAAATAGGTAAAGTCGGAAGGTAATCGGCTCGCTAGTGGACGAACAAGTCTTTGCGATAATATATTTTTAAAAGGTACAATTAAATACCTCTTGGTTTAATATTATCGCGATTAAGTGCCAAGTTATACATCTAATATGTATCAAAGTCACGGAAGTTTAAAACAGGTATTCTTTATGTTTTTATGTACCCTGGCGACGTTTATCCAAAGTTTCACGATGATCGGTTGAGTAGTTAAGGCGTGAAAGAACAAGACAAACAAACTCACATTGTTCAACGTGTTGTTATGGTCACGTATTGCAGGGATGGCAACTGTGATCCTTTGATGTTGTGAGTGTTGATAAGCGCTTGCTATCAGTGCGGCTGTACTTACCTAGATACTTGCTCAATATATTAGTATTTCTAAAACATATTCATGTTGTAGTCAATCTATGGTTATATCACTCAAAATAAATTATTTTTGTGATTTTAAATTTATATTTTGGGGTTGGAAGTTGACTTTGTCTTAAATTGATGCATGAGAAAGTATTTTTATAACTGCATAGATAAGTTTGTCGTTCGGAAAAGACGGGCCGAAAAGACGGGCCAAAAATCATCATCAACAAATTTGTTTGCTTACGGAACCCTCGGTGCGCGACTCAGACTCGCACTTGGTCCGGTTTTTCAAATTGATCTCAATTCCTGTCCGTGGGATGAAATTCTTGATGATTTTTGGGGCATCAAACGCCACCGCGCGCGCTCTTCCAATTTACGCAGTTATGTCTGAAATTTCTCGTCACATTTAAAGACAACTTTATGTGTTAGATAGACAAATCAATAAAGAAAATTGAGGTCTATCCTTATTTTTTTTTATGTTTTATCATAGTACTATAATCGTATAGTGTATGTAACTATCTTATTTACAAGTGTTAGGATTATTACAGATTGTTAAATATTTCATTATCATGTTGAAGAGCATGTTATATAATAATTAGTTATCATGTTGATGAGTTATCTATGATAAAGGGTTTTCCCTAATATCGTTTCTCTAATCAAAACGGTAGCCATCTTATCAGACTACTGATATGCACTAACATGCTAGTTATCAATGATATTAGTACATAGAAAACTATGACCTTGTACTTCAGAGAATCTATTCTTGCACTAGGAGTTCTTTTTTTAAGTAAAAATTTCTTTAGGCACGTAGAAGTAAAAACTTCTTAGGCACGTTGGGCACCTTTGGTATGGGGAAAATGTACTGAACTCGCGTGAACGCTCAGGTACATATTATATACAGATACATAGTATAAATGTATCAGTAAATATTATTAAACAAAGTCCCCCACTGCGTCTGTTTGTCTGTCTGTCTGTAGAACGATTCATGAGGAAGGTTTATGTTTATAATTTTTTTAAGGTTTTGTGTAAATTGGTTCAAATATGATGATGATTGTTGAAGATGTCTCTGCTACCCATGCAAAGCTAGTTGCTAATATAAAATATGTAAGTTATGTTTTCACTTCCGACGTGTAGTCCTATGACTAACAGCTTTTTAAATACTGTTAGCGATAGGCCCGCATTACTAGCGCTATTGTTAAGACTTTCAACTAATCTACACTCGAGATCAATGACTCCGAGTCACACAAAGATACAAATCATTCGGTTTACATAAAGATACATGAAAATCGTTTGATAGACCATTAAATACTTTAAATGAAAATAAAACTTCTGTTAGGACTGGATTAGAACTCAACCTAGATCGGAAGCGGTACATACAACACCAATTTGAAAGACTAGCAGTGTAGCTCGAGATATTAACGTGTTCTATTAAAAAATTAACTGTTCAAGTTTATTATTAGTATAAATAATTAGATTTACAAGCACTTACCATCTAAACAATTCTACTAATATTATAAACGTGAAAGTAAAAGCGATGAAACTTTGTATGTAGATAGCTGGAGACCTGGATTAACACAAAGGCTACTTTTTATCCCGGTATTCCCACGGCACTGGGACTTACGCGGGTGAAACCGCGGGGTGCAGCTAGTCTAGAATAATCCTAACTATTATAATAATTGCGAATTTGAGTTTGTTTGTTGTTTTCATGCCTTAACTGCTCAACTGATCGTCATGATTTTTTTTATTTACGTTTTCAAGGTCATATCATCCAAAAAAAAAGTACTGTTTCCGAGAGATGTCAGACACCATGGACAATAATAATATTTTATATGGTTCCCGTGAGATCTCTGTTTACCTAAAAATTACGTAACATTATACTTGTAATATCAGAAATTTGAGAATAAGTCTCAGTTCTGTGTGTAATACAATGCGGTTCAATTTCGAACTATAACATAAACTAAAGCATTGTATGTTTTGTACTTGTTTTTTAATTACCGATAGTATGTCACTTAATTTTGTAGCTCGCTCTTTCATTGTCTTTGAAATTTTTTCTTGAAGTTGACCACTTGGCAACAAAATATTTAATACTTGGTGTTTATTAACCACCATGAAAAGTATACCATAATAATATGTAGTTGTAATAAAATTCTAAAACGAATCTATTTATTTATAAGAGTTTTCTTGTTTCATTGTTTGTTTAAACGCGTTAATCTCTGGAATCATCAGGCGGATTTGAATAATTTAATTTGTATTAGGTAGACTAGAGTATTCATCGAAGATAAAGATAAAGATTATATTTATTGCATAACTGTGTACATAGTTGTTATTGTATGAAAACCATTACAGTTTTTAGGCCCAACAGTCTACCCGTATCGGATATGCAATAATTGATGATTATTGATAATTTCTTAAAACTAATTATACAAAACAAATTAAATTATTTTTTACGGAAATATTCATGCAGGTTATAAAACACATTTTCAGTTAACCATAAGAAGAAGGTTATGGGTTTTATAACATCACGCTACGACCCTTTGAAGCGCAGCAGTGACAATAAACGTGGAGGAAACTGCGGGAGACGGATAATACACGACAAAATGTACTTGTTAGCCACAACTGTTTCAGTATATTTCCACAGTTTTCGCAGGTGGATATTTCGTTACGTGTGCACGTGTATGTTTACAAAGACGAATAAAAGGTAAACATAGGTAATATAATTTTTAACTTGTTATTGAAAATGGTACTTGGTTGGGTCAAAAAGTCATTTGGAAGTGTGTCGCCATCTTACTTTGATATCGGTATTTTTCGACATTATTCTTTTTCGCGCGCGCGCGTGTTTCTGTGTGTGTGTGTGTGAGTGTGAGTGTGTGTGTGAGTGTGTGTGTGTGCGTGTGTGTGTGTGTGTGTGTGCGTGTGTGTGTGTGCGTGTGCGTGCAAAACTTTGATGGCATGTATAACAATTATGTGTGTTACGTAAGGACAGAAAACAATGATACGTACTGAAGGTAAACACAACATTTTATCTGAGTTCAACGGATTCATTGATAAAAGTACCAAAACCCTACACGTAGGTAATTAGGTACATTTTTTTACTGAAACTGACATAAATACCATAGGAATGATTATCTATTTAACCTTTATGTATGTCTGAATCTACAATCTTTTTGTAAATACTATAAATCGGTAGATTTAAATGAATTATATGTTGTTACAGTTTTCTTGATTGTCACAAATTTTAGCGCCAAATTAGGTCCGTTTGTAGAAACAAGAAGTTCTTTTCTATCTGTTTTGTTTCGCTTTAAATATCAAATACACACTATACGTTTATAAATAAATTATGATGAGTAATTGTTTAATGAAATTAAAATTATCTTTTTTAGTTGATTACTATTACGCAAATTCTAATAAAAAATAAACATTTATATTTAACGTTTGGTTAAATAAATAAATTGAAATCAAGTCAAACAAGCAAAATCTACACGAAAGCGCATACAATAACCTAATTCGCTACCTACTTCAACTTCTGCTATCAGTCAACGCCATTGTTTGATATTATTATGTTTTGTTAAGCCACAGTCACACACATCTTGCTACTATCATATTTACTATGGATGGGTGGATGTTTGTTACTTAATCGCGCCAGAACGGCTGAACGGGTATGCATGAAATTTAGCACAGATATAGATTATAGTCTGGAATAGCAGATAGGCTATTTTTTGTCTCGGAAAATGTACGGTTTCCACGGGATTTATTTAGTTTAGTTGAGTATTAATTAGTTCGGTAGAAAGAATAATATGTATATCTTATTATATTAGATAAAATGATCACTTTGTCTAACACTCCTCACGTGCTACAGTCTTCATTTCTGCATAGATATTGTGTTATCTTATCTTAGTTTAATGTTTTATAGTTATGAGATTGTCTGTACAACATTGCGGTTGGCGATAAGACTATCGCATGTTTGAACATCAGAGATTCTTAATATAAATGATTTCTCATTTTATTTAAACTTAATCCACGACATAGGCGGACTATTGAAATTTTTTACAAGTCAATAAAGGTAATTTTTTGTTTATTTTAAGGCAATAATTTCGAATTTGCTTTAAGATAATGTAAAATTATAAAGATTAGGTATATCAAGCTATTATTACAAAATAATTTTATTGAAAATAAAAGTAAAAATTTCGTAAATACTTTTTTTCATTGAAACTATGATAATGAGAGGTTTTTTTTCCTTATCTTCCCCTATTCCCACCTTAAAGGGCGGCAACGCACTTGTGACTCTTGAGTTAGCCCATGAGCGGCGGTAGTCATTTACCATCAGGTGACCCGTCTGCTCGTGTCCCCTAAACCATAAAAAAAAGAAAAACATATATCTACCTGCCACCAACAGTGCTAGTAAACCAGTTGATTACTCCAATTGAATGAATGAATGAATGAATATCTTAAATGAATATCTTTATTGACATTTGTTTGTGTTACAGTTATTTGAATCCCTGGCCCCTGAGCTAGTAAGGAACTGTATTACAGGAGCCAGTAAACAGAAGTCTACCGTAATATGCATTCTGCAAACATCAAAAAATAATTGTGTGCTAATTGTCTTTTTTTTCAAAACTTCAAATACACAGAACGATGTAGTCATATTTTAGGACAACTTATAAAATAAGATATTTAGATTTGGCATAATTTGTACCATAGGGTTCAAAGTAATCATCGCCTTCACAGACTTTGCTGATGTTGCTAAAATATCTTGTAAATAATATGTATACGGAAATGTAATTATGTATTTACACGGGAAATAACGCGACGTTTACGAGGGCGTATACCACTGAGCCTCCAGTCAGCCTGTGACCACGGATAGTGCAACCTGGTCGTGATCGCGTTAATTCCCGTGTTAATACATAGTTAGTAATTAACGGAAATGTTCTGAGACAGGGAAAACTGAAAGTTTTTTTTCAATATTATTGTTATTTTAAATAGGTAAATTTCTGTTTCAATCAACAACTGTTTACTTTTTATTAGGTTATACTACATTAGAAAAATATTGGTGCCAGTCTGTTGTAGATATAACTGATCTAAATTAGGCATATAAAATTCTATTATTTTAGTTAAAAGATTTTAAATGTGCTATTCTCTCTGCAGCTGTCGACTGTGTTCTTGCGTTGAACACTTCTGATTTTACGTTGACGTACAACTATGGACTCATTTGAGTTTAATCAATTTTATAGTTGTGTATGTTGTGTTTAATCAAGTTTATAATAAAATAGAAATAAATCTCAGTCATTTTAAGTTTTGAGACAACAGAGTTGGTACCATAGTTAGCGATCTAGTATTATCGAGTATCGAACATGGTATTCAAAAACGTTTGTCCTCATTTTTTAACCACTAAATGGCAAATTGTCTGTTATCAAAAAGTTAATTTTGATATTATTATATATTTTTGTTGTCATTATTTTTGTTTGGCACGTTCGATGCAAAGGTTTAAAAAAGAAAGCTTCAAGTAGCATGAGTAATACGGTACGGTTTTACTTGTTTTAAAAGAATTTTTTGTGAGTAAATCTATTACAAGTGACAGACTTGCCAACTCAACCCTTGGAATAGAATACAATTAACTTTATTGTACACTAGCAGCGCCTCGCGGTTTCACCCGCATAAGTCCCGATCCCGTTTGAATGTCGGGATAAAAGTGGCCTATGCGTTAATCCAGGTCCTGAGCAATCTACATACCAAGTTTAATCGCATTCGGTCTAGTAGGTTTTGTGTGAAAACATTACAAACATACACACAAATGTTTCCTCTTTATAATATTAGTTTAGACAAAGATAAACTTTTACAAGGGATACATCTGGTGATGTACAAAGGACGCCTCTTTTCCTTTAAAAGTAATTCCTTACACGCAACCTGAGGAAGGTAGCTGGGAGGGATTAGATGCGGGAGGCGGATTATCGGGTGCTATGGCGCACATTGGATAAGGCATATGTCCAGCAGTGGACTAGAATGGGCTAATTGATGATTGATGACCCTTTGGGTGGGCAAAGACGAGAATTGATAGATAGATGGGTAGTTTTGGTGTGAAAGTTGCTAATATATGAGATATTTTGATTTCGTTCAGAGAACCTTAACATCTAAATATGGGTTAAATAATATTAGTAGTAATTGTAAACTTACATGTGAAGATTAATTTTTTTTTATTTATTTACTTCCAACACACTTATTTTCCAACATTTGTCACTAGATGGCGAGCGTAAAGTCATTCAATCGGTCTGTTTTCTGTCAACGTTAACGTTTATAATGACGTCATAACGTCATTATAAAGTGGGGATGATTGAGACAGTGTGGGGCAGTCGGTCTCAGAACGTGTGCGTGTGCGGTTAACCTCACGATCTCCACCTATTTCCATCGTGATGTAATAATATTGTAATCATTGTACTTAGAGACTTGTGATGTGATTAAACAAGATCCAAACTATCTGTTAGTCGTATTATTTTGTATTTGGTAAATATGTACGAGAAGGAATGCAATCGAGAAAATAATATTTCTGTTGGATCCCCATCATACATATTAACTTAAACTTACCTCTTATAAGAATAGTATATTTGTATTGGCATACGTTATACTGTCTTAACAATAATATATGTTTCTGAACTAAGTGCAAAAATCCAATTCCCGAGTAGGTTACCATGCTCACAAGCTGTTCAGTTTACTCAAGTTGACTAACTTAGATCATAACTCATTTTTGGCCAGAACGACCAATTCTTATAAGAAATCTCGATTCTTGTTCATAAGAATAAACTCACGGATTAAGTAGTTACAAGTTATGTGACGACCTATTTAGCGCGGCGGTAGATCCTAGAACTGTGACAACTTCAGAATTCGTGGGTCCATTTCCCATTCGGTGCAAATGTTTGTATGTAAGAATACAACAATTAGCATTTATTTGGGCGTCTATGTATAGACTAATAAGTCTTCTAGAAGCCATGGTACAAGTTATGCTAAGGGTCTAGATAGCGCTGTGGACGATATCCCAGAAAATATTTAGATATTTCAATTTGTTTATTGTAACTGCATGCTAGAGCCATGGTCTCTCAGTGGTTTAAGTGTTCCTTTTTAAAATACACTATGTATTATTCTTCTTTCAGTCTAACTACGATACGGCCGAACATCGATATTTTACGTGAAGTGACTGCCAGCAGACCTTCACATCCCAAGTACTAGGCGATATCTAAGTTCTGTAGCTCCAACTACCCGTATCGAATGCCACAGATGTTCGTATGGCAGGGTCTCGATGTGTTAAGAATGGTCACCCATCCTAAGATTGACCTGGCCAGTATTACTTAACTTTGTAATGTGCTAACCCAGTCGGTTACCACTTAGCCACGAACCCTATGGATGATATCCCAGAATATTATTCTTATTATTATGCATTACTTTTGGTCTTCAATGGTCCGTCGGTCCGTCTTATGTTAGTCCCCGTTAAACTATTATGTAGTCTTTGATGTTCTTTTTTTATTACAACTATTATTTCTAAAAAATAAGAAACCATAGACAAATAAAAACTTTGCCATAATAATACGTATTAATACGTAATATTTACATAACTTTATGTAATAATCCAATAAATTTGCCAATCATTGTAAATTGAGTGCGGACTCGGCTTTTGTTTTAGAAACCTAGTAATTTGACTTTGACATTATATTTGCTATGTAAGAGTAAGCACATGCGGGCCACCCGAGTGGTTATGAGACACCTAACACGTGACTCTGTACCCTTGTTAATGTCATATAAACATTATACACGGCAGAAGTTAAACTACCTCACGTTTTTCAAAATATGAAATAATATTATGTAGTACACTTAATGGTTAGTATTGGCTGGAGAACAGATTAAAAATAAACTGATTCATTTATTTGTGTGTTTTTCAAATCTATTACTATTTCACTGCTAAATTTCATGGCCCGAGTCGTCGCAAAAATAGAATACAATTTTACTTTTGAGAGCGTTTATGTCTTGGCTTTGTGTTTATCAAGTTTACCGACTGATTAATATCATATTAGTGTTCGCCCAGTAGTCGAAATTCGATCAAAGCCATTATTGCAAATTTGAGAAAACCTTGTTTGAAATTGCAAATTTTTTTACCACTCATACAACTACCACCACTGAGATAATATGATTAATATGCATCAAAGTCACGAAAGTTTGAAAACAATCATCCATCCAAACTTTCACATTTATAATGTTAGTGAGATTAAAAGCATTGTTTTTGTCACTTAAGTTAGGATTAGTAACAGAAAATATGAAATAATGATCAAAAAGCCATAAACGTAATACGATCACAAACAAGGTATTTAGTAGTATGTATAATTTTAGTATTAGAACACACTGAGTCCTAAATTAAAGTGCTGGCATTAAATTGCCATTATAGGGCGCACTGTACAATCTATTATGTGTAATGATCATCAGGTTGTTAGAGAATTTTGTATCGATGATGCTCGAAGACAAAGCTCAAAATAATCATTTAATCTTTTAAAAAATCTGAAGAAATAAGTTTTGATAAAATTATTTGGTTAATCGATGATGGTGGTCATTTCAATGTTAATGGGGATTGTTTGGTTTATTGTTAAAATTTCTGTATAATGCCTGTTTTGTGGTACACAACAAACGTTACATCATAATTACCTAAACACATATTAACGAACAACCATTGTTGTGTTGAAATCGTACGGCTTAAAGGACGGAGAAAGAATACTAACAGTACTTGGCTACTACACAATCAGTTACACGTGGATGTGGTATGAGATTGTTACCTAGGTAGTCAATTGTATTCCATCTTAAGCTTGTCTTTAAGTTTAAATAAGAGTGTTCTTTGTTAGGAGTTAGAAGAAATCTCGGTAATAATAATGTATAAATAAATAAAAAAAGTAACAATATAAAAATAAGTGTAAATTTCGAATCATGCAACCATCATTCATGAATTGAGTGTCGCTTGCATGAGCGTGTAATTGCTTAAAAGTCTAACAGTAATAATATAAAAATAAGTGTAAATTTTTAATCATGCAACCATCATTCATAAATTGAGTGTCGCTTGCGTGAGCGTGTAATTGGCTAAAAGTCTAACAGTAACAATATAAAAATAAGTGTAAATTTCCAATCATGCAACCATCATTCATGAATTGATTGTCGCTTGCATGAGCGTGTAGTTTTCTAAAAGTAACAATATAAAAATTGGTGTAAATTTCGAATCATGCAACCATCATTCATTAATTGAGTGTCGCTTGCATGAGCGTGTAATTGGCTAAAAGTCTAACAGTAACAATATAAAAATAAATGTGAAGGACCAAAAGTGGGATAGCAATGTTTCATGTTGCAAAATCAAAATTATATAAAAAATATTTTCTTATTTTTTTACAACCTTTTCACTACAGGAATTCTATTTTCGTAACCGGAATTTTGATTGAAATAAAAACAGTAAATTAACAATTGCTTCGAATTATTTCCGTATAAAGTCATGATATTTATGTTACGTGCTCTTCATTTCTGCGAGCTACGTAAGTATGAACCTTTGAAAAAAAGCATCACAAAAATGATATCAAATTCATAATATCATAAAATAGCTAAACAAATTAGTAATATTATTACGTTTTACCATGTATTAAATTAATATGTTACGTTTCTGTTATAATAATTATTATTTTTGTGTTCCGTCTGACGCAACTGTCAACCCAGATGACAGACGAGTCGGCGGCCATTACTGTTTATGTGTCGATTGATAATAGTCACTGTTATAATCTCTCCCCTTAAATATTAATACTACTTACGGAACTCCATTTGAGCAGCTGGTGACTTATTTTGTTTTTAACTAGCATTGTTTTATTTTTGTACATGAGTTATCTGTGGTTATTTTACAAGTTGCGAGTAGGTTAAACATAATTTGCAGGTCCTTGTTTGTAAGATAGGTATCTCCGTTTTTGTCTAATTACTTAAAAACTCGGTTATTTGTGGGGAAATGAACACTTTAATTTGAAAATGTATAAAGCGTGGTCTATAATAAATAAAGATTTATTGTGTAACAACTTAGACGGAATTCCATACATACATGGTCATTGTCCTTTCGAACCATACAACCATCATTCATGAATTGAGTATCGCTTGCATGAGCGTGTAATTGCCTAAAAGTCTAATAGTAACAATATAAAAATAGGTGTAAATTTCGAATCATGAAACCATCATTCATGAATTTATTGTCGCTTGCATGAGCGTGTAATTGCCTAAAAGTCTACCAGTAATACTATATTTTCTTTTTAAATATTTTTTTGTCTTAACGCTCTTTTAATGTAATTAAATTCAATAGAGAGCTCTTTTAAAACTGTATCTGACGTTTGCAATGTTTGTTTCGGAATGGACAGCTGTAGTGATAGACGTTAAAATATACATACATCTTCTTCCAGATCTTTGGAGTCTAAACAAAGTCTATCGGAATGAATCACACTCTATTTGGCTATTATTGGCGCGTGAGTGAAATGCGATGAGATAGATTCCAGAAAGCCGATTCCCGTGACTAATTCATTATATTACAGTTGATTTTATTTAACGTCAGTATATTATTTAACTGTAGCGTCAGCCGCTCAGATTTTGATTTCAATGAATGTCAGCTAATGGGCGTTTTAACTCACATTTAGGTTCTTCCATATCACTATCAGTAGGTCCCATAGTTTGAAGTGTTTTTCGCTAATTGACTTTAGGAGAATTTCAACAAAAAGTATAAAAAGTTGATATTTAAAAAATCAACTAGCATTCGATTCCGGTTGTGGTTTGGTTTGAAATATAGTTAGATATTATAATTTTGAATAGGTATCGTATCAAAGAGTGAGCTACTTTTAATAAATAAAATAGATAAGATATATACTCAAATATGTATTTACTAGAGATTAAACAGATAGCTGTTTGACCGGATACCGGATATCCGGAATAAGTACATAAAGATAATAATAATGATAACTTGCCACATCTCACACACGGCCTTTTGATCCCAAACTAGTCAAAGCCTGTACTATGGTAATCAGACTACTGATATACATACTTATGTATTTCTAAATACATACATATTATAGATAAATTACACCCAGACACAGAACAAATGATCATGCTCATCGCACAATTTGTGTTCTGGGTGGGAATTGAACCCACGACCACTAACCACTAGACCAATAGGCCAGTCTAAATAATAAAATAGTGTTATTACAAGTACTCTAGTGGGAATTATTATTCAATAGCGCATAAAAAACTCGAAAAAAGGAGACAGTTTCATTTTTAATATTTGCTCACAAAATTCTAAGAATCGCAAATCACGTTTAAAACAAGATTGGGAAATTAGATTCCCCAAATTCTCTTGGCAGCAAAATAAAGGAGGAGTTGTGTATTGCGACTTTGCAGAATAAGATATTAGCATAACTGTAAGTATATATTTTTTAATCTTGCGATTCAAATTTCGATACTTGGCGTGACGAATGTCGGTTGTCTCGAAATACGAGCAGTATTTCAAGGCGAGTATTATGTGTACTACAGGTGACTCCAGCTCAAATACGGAGAGACTGTGTAGTGTTTCAAATTAACTAAAGTTGAGACGACTTTAAAATAAAGTGTATTTATTAATTTGTTCCCAATGTCAATCATTAAAAATTAAATACAAGAGTCACTGCTGCGTTGTTAGTGTCTTGTGAGTGGAGTAGGCTTTCATTGCACTGCAATGTATGCCATGACATGATAATTATAACGATTTCGAATGATTTGATTTAAAATGAATGATGAGTTAAATTTATGATGAATGGCGATATAATTTCTTGAAATTATATTAGAATTGCATCAGTATAATGTTGATACCTACTAGTGGCAAAAAATATTTTAACTATTGTGCGAGCGCAATTTTCGTGTTGGTGGGTGGGTAGGAAGTTCCGGAGCCTTCGTAGAGATCCCGCTGTTGCAAAAAGTTTACGGCTATCTTTTTCTATTTGAGGGCCCCGGATAAGGCCTGTCCAGATATATACCCAAGATTTTAACCATGTCACTGTATGGAATCTCTTATCTTGAACATCTAAATGGAATATGTTATCTTAATTCTAATTGATTCGGATGAAAAATGAAAACGAGGTAGAAAGAAAAACAGAACGAAATAAAGGAACGAAGAAAAGTTAGTTAAAGTAAAATAAAATTTTAACTTTTAATAATAATTATAATATATTTCTTTATTGTACACCAAAATGATTTGAAAGAGTTGGAGCACAGCAATTTTGGGTGGTTCATATTATTAGCGGCCTTATCGCACTGATGCAATCTCTTAGAGGCAACCATGGGATGGGGTGGGATTTTAACTTCCATAACTTTACTTCTTAGGAATCTTATGAAAATAACCTAAAATAACAATTCCACACGATGTCCTTGTCATAACTTTAGGACATAGGGTCTTATTACAGAATCTGCATGAACTATGTTCAACAAAATAACTGTTTGAGTTAATACTCTCGACTGAAGCATTTAACTTATTACAGAAATATAATCAAACTCCAATCAAACGAAACGATGCTTGAGTAGAGATTAATAGGCAATACAATACTCAAGTGATTTAAGAAACAGTTTCGGTGTTCGAAATAGTTTGTAACCATTAATTGGATTAGAATTAAGATTGAATTAAATAAAAACGTATTGAAATAAAAAACAGTAAATCAGTTTTTATCTGATTCTTTATGAAAAAAAGAAAGGAATGAGTATCCATGCATCGAGACTTAAATTGTTAATACACTTTACACTCTATGGGCGTCATTTTTTGCTTTTCAAGTTTCTTATTTTAACTTAAGAGTAAAATTTGTGATTTTTATCAATTTATATTAATACCTATCTATATATATATCTAGAACCAATACTTTTTAGCTTGTATTCACTCCTTTTTGTATGTATTTAAATTTCTTTATATACACTTGTCGAAATTTAAAGCCCTTTTTTATTCGTCAAAAGTATACATATTAATTAGGATATACGGTTTTACTCACGTGTATATTTCGGGGATGTCCGACTAGTTTCGGACCTGACGGGGCCTACCGCGTCGGTTGTAGGTGCCAGACTGAAATATACACGTGAGTAAAACCGTAAATACTAATTAATATAAATTACCACTCAAGAAAGTTTTCTCTATTATATTTTAATTAAAAATATATGGTTTGACTCACGTGTATATATAGGATGTGCTCGACTAATTTCGAACCCGACAGGAACCCTTTAAGGGGTGAAGCGTCCCGCCGCGTCGGTTGCAGACGCCAGGTTGCTATTTTAATGGATTAAGGTTTATATTTCACTAGCCATTCTCCGCAGTTTCCCAAACGCTTATGGTCACTGCTCCATTCCAAAGGGTCGTAGCATGATGTTACATAGCCTATAACAAACCCTATACAATACAAAAATATTTTTCCAATCCGACTAGTAATACCCGAGATATGCGCCTTTAAACAAACAAACAAAAAACTCTTCAGCTTTATTATGTTAGTCTAGATTCACATTTTAAAAGTGCGCATTTTGCCGCTCAGTCTGAATTGACACCTAATCTTTGATTCGCATATTTCTGATCTTTAAATTTGATATTGATCGTGTGCGTTACTTAAGTCAATGTCCTATGTTACAGACAAAGTTCGATGGCTTACAAATATTTGGATAAAAAAATAGATTAATGGCTGTAAACTGGAAAAATGACATCACTTCAGAACATGAACTAACGTAAATTGATTATCTTGTATCCTTTAGCGGTAGCAGCAGTTATGACCTGGTTTAGGCACGTGTCATTTTTAGATTGTTTCCCCTATGGGAGCCCATTAGTGATGTATCAAATTCTGTCACTGGATTAGTTGTTATCATTGAGTACTAAAAACTGCTTGCGGTGCATATCATAATGCAGTCTACAGTGTTTTTGAAGGCTTTTATCTTAAGCATTGGCTTTATCTTTGCATCATTTGCGTAAAATATTATATATTATCATAGCTACTATTGAGGTGAAAACTTCTTTAGGCACGTTGGGCACTTATGGTATGGGGAAAAAGCATTGAACTCGCGTGACCATCACGCTCAGATACATATACATATACGTGTGTGTTTTCACTTCTGACGTGCAGTCCTACGACTGATAGTTTTAGAACAAAGAAGAAAAAAATACAGTAATAAATAGTACTTACATGATTACATACATTTAGGCATATCAATTGGTCGTCTTATCATACATGGCGATTTCTTCCAGACAACCTTAGTTCGGATATTATCAAATGTGATTAACGGTAGTCTATGTGAACTATTATAGAAATTTAAGGACTAGAAACTTAACACTCCATATATTTACGTTAACTATACACATACCACTTGCACATAAGAGGGGTAAATCAAATCAAATCAAAATCATTTATTTCAATTAAACCCATTATAGGTATTTTTGAATTGTCATTGGGCTCGTGGCTAAGTGGTAACCGAGTAGGTTAGCACATTACAAAGTTAAGTAATACTCATCGAGATGATTATGTACTAGAGAAACCACTCAAGACAAAATACATGTGCCGTTTTTATTTTAAACTAAAACTAAAAAGCGCTGCAGAGCTAAAACAATAATTTTTAGTCAAATCCTACAGTGGTGCCGATTCTATTGTACACTCGACTAAACTAAAACCTGACTTAATTTCTTCATATGAAATCAACCTAGTGTTCTTCGTAATAAGGTCTATTTGTTACTAGCATCTATTTCTCAGCGCCGCTAAATTTCACTATAACCTGTCAACGTATACTCAACTTTATTTCCACGTAGCGAGAGTCTTCATTTATTCAAACGCTGTATAATTGCCGTATAAAAACTTGTTCAAAACGAACAAGGATGACGTGTTTTTAATATACACCTACGAAGACGCTTACTAAAAACACAGAGCAAAAGAGATGTCATTCAACGGATAGCGGCTCTCGTTACGTGGTATTAAAGTTTATTTAAGCGTATCAGACTTTAGTCGACAAATAAATTGCTTATTTCGATAGCGACATATGTTACCTACTTGTTTCAATTTGAAATAAGACCTTGTTTCTGAGAATACAAGGTTTACTTCTTATATGAAGAAAATTTAGTGAATTTTAATTTAGCGAGTGAAGTAACAGAATTGGGGCCAGTATCAACAAGCAGCGCTCGATCGTTTTTTTTTGTAGGTTTCTCGCGAGCGTAAGGTCTTAAGCGGCGTGATTTTCGTGGCGTTTACGCGTGTTGCCCAACGAACTGCTACAAAGATTTGTTTGCACTTGCAAGTGCAACTAAACTTTTTCTTCGCGGTGTCTACTCTATACGCTAGTAATAATAAGTCAGTGGTAATACTAAGTCAGTCTAGGATGGGTGACCTTTCTTAACACATTGAGACCCCTCCGTACCTCGGAGAGCAGGTTCAAACGTCGGTCCCGGGTGCCATACAAACATCTGTGGCATTCCTTGCGGTTAGTTGTAGCCTTAAAAAGTCCGACAACGTGGTCTAACTACAGAAGAGTTAGCCTAATAGAGGTCTGATGGCAGTCGCTTCACATAAAATATCAAAGTTCGGCCGTATCGTAGTTTAGCCGACCCCAACTTAGTTGGGAAAAGGTGCGGAGGGGGATGATACTTGCACATATAGATATAAGTAAAGATATATTTATATAAATACATACTATATTATTTATAACATAATTTGGTCCCACTCACAAAATAGGGGGCAAGTCTATTGCCAACCAGGCACGGTGGTAATAAATGATGGGAAAATTACAAATATATTGAAAGGGAAAGGTTGGTAAGAAGGTAAGGCAATGGAAACAAAGGGATATGTTTATAGGAATTAAGGAGATATTTACGATTGAAGCGGACGTTTCGTTTAATGCATCACTTGCATATAAGCAATATTTCTGAACAGTTTCCAGTTTAGTAAGGTCACGGCTAAAATAGATTTGAGTCTAACACTTAAAACTTAAACGCTCTGACAATTCTTAAACAGGTGTTGCCCTCTCTTTACAATAACGACTACTTCTTAATTCCGGTAGCAATCCTTTAAAAGGTTGGGGCTTCACTTACAGGTAATAAATAGGGCTTATAGGAGCTTATTGGACAGTGTAAACAATAACTGGAGCAGGTCAAGTTCCCATATCTGTAAATCGAACTGGCTGTTGTGCCGGGCAGTCCGACCCCTCTAAAGAAGTACGAATGACTCTGTCCCTAAAACGTAGGCTTTCAAAACGTAGGCATCGAATGCGGACACACTGATAAAATACATATGGACATATTATTGCTTTGTATAGCGTCTATACCTAATAGTCGTATACCTAAAATGCTATCTACTATTCTCATGTAAGTGACTTTGTCTTTATGAGAATAAATTCTTTAAACCTAAATAACTAATAACAAAAAAACTATGACGCAATGGTAAAAGTGGGACACACTCTGGGAACTGAGATAACAATGAAACAGCAAGCCATGTGTTATGAATGAATGAATGAATCCAAGTGATGCTGTGAATTAGTCATGAGTTCAATATCTAGTAACGTTAATAAATATGTTGGCTTTTCGCTGCAAAACAATCAAAATAAGTTCAGTACGAATGCTAAAAACAACAGTTTTCTTACACAAACGAGGTTTCAAATTGGATGTCTAAAAATCTACTAAGTTGGTAGATTTTAATATGTGTCTTTTTTTTTATACCTATAACCTATGTATTTCTTCTTTATTCTTCTTCTATTAAATAAGCTTATACCTCGAGGTTTATTTACAAATGTGATCAACATAAATAATACAGTGGGAAATAAATAATGGTAGCATATAGTGCACAGAAATCTAATTTAGATTTCTGTGTTGTATTGGTATTATTTAAGTGTATTGTCGGAGGCACATTATGGGCTTTGTTTCTCTATGTTATCCTCTGATTAGCACAGGGTACAGTAGAGAAATGGTGATCGGGCGGACCTATCTATTAAAATCATCACTACCGTCATCCTAGATAAATAACGCATTCTGATAAACAGGAACATAGGAACTTAATTCAAAGAGTTTTACGATGATACTTTACTATATTATTCTGTTTAACAATATTTTTTTAATTTGATATTGTAAATAAAGGTTGCCTGTAAGAAATCGTTAGTGTATTTATTTTAAGCATTATGTCGTTGGTGCACAATAAAGATTATCCTATTTTATTCTAAATATTTTTTATTATCCCACTAATCGCACTTATATTATAAATGTGAAAGCTTAGATGGATGGATGTATGGATGGATGGATGTGTGTTACTCTTTCACGCAAAAACCACTGAACCGATTGCGGTGAAACTTGGTATGTAGATAGCTGGAGATCTGGATTAACACATAGGTTACTTTTTATCCCGATATTCCCGCGGGATCGAGATTTACGCTGGTGAAACCGCGTGGCGCTGCTAGTTATTATATATGTGGCTTATTTTGATGTAGTTAATCAAGTTTGAGGGCAGTTACAATCCTCCTATTTTTTAAGGACTCTATTTTTGTTTTTGCCATACCGCGTCGTCTAAATAGGAGGCATGCGGATCTAGATCTCCTAGGTGAAGCCTGCCAGCGCTGCAGAGACAATAGAGTAAAATAACAACATCTAGTAAAGGAATAAAATTGGCCTTCAGTGGTAGAGAGTGCTGAATTGCTAGATGTTACGCTAGTAAAATTCAATAATAGTTAATTCAATGAAAAAAGCTAAATCGCTAAAAAAATTAATTTAGTTTACGCTTCATTTATTTTGTAAACAGTGGTAAAAAAACATCTTTAAATCTCGTAGGGCACGAGTAACTCCGATGACCTTAATTAGGCCATACAAAAAGGGACAAAGCCATTATAGGCAAAACAGTTGAAGTAAGTCTGTTAATTATTACGTCCTAAACAATCACATTTTAGAAGTTAACCTTGTGAAAAAAACACATAACATAACGTATTAACATATTCTGTCAGTTCATTCATATTATTAAGGTTTTAGAAAGAAACTATGTTCTGAGAAAATGTACGTTCCCATCTGTATATTTAATTTAATCGTCTGGTGGTTGAATTTCGAGCATTTTTCAGTTTTGGTTTATTTCATTGGCCAGTTCAGTATAATATATATATATATATATATATATATATATATATATATATATATATATATATATATATATATATATATATATATATATATATATATATATATATATATATATATATCCAGGTCAATATATATATATACCTGTCAGGGTACTGAACTGGCCATATACTGGACGCGTGAAGCTTGATGTTGCCGTTTATTTTAAAAAATGTAAAATAGTTTCTCTTAGCATCACGTCCACGGCACGGCTATTAAAAATGTCACATTTTTTTCTTTTTTAAACCCGCTTTTATCCATTTAAGTGTTGCAATGTTTATGAAAACATATTTTAAGACATTAAAAGTTTCCAACACGGAAACATCCAACAACTTCACACTCGATTTATTTGCCAGATCGACGGCTATTTGACCTTCGAGAGAGATAACAATAGTTTTCTTTTTTATTTGCATTATATAATGTCAAATAGCATATCATCAGCTAATGAATAAACTTATCTTATTTAGATTTGTTTACGTTACTGACCTGATTCATCCGTGATTATTTTTTAAGATCATTTACTCAAAGGAACAGCACTAAAACGCAAAATGTTTTGGTGCTATCGTCACCGATATCTAATGACGTTAAAGACATATCGCAGTCATCATATGCATTTATAACGAAAATACGAAACTAGCTATATTACTAGAATATATAACCTAAGCCTATTTTTTTTTTTATTTGTAACGTTCGTTGCTGTTTCAGTTTTAAATCTCGTTTTAATATCAAGGGGTCTATTTAACCCTAATCTAATGTTACATACATATGTTAATGTTACTTACGCAAGTAACAAATGTAATAGTTGTATTGTGTTTGACGAAAGCAGAAGAAATTACAAATATTTATTTTATGATTTTTTTTTTTATTTTGCCGCCTCACGTGATCAAATGTCCAAACTTATTGAGAGTTGTCAAATAAAAACTCGATAGAGAATGCTGTAGTCTATCTACATCCAAGATCGTGGTTATTATATCAATATTGCTTAACATTGCCGGAGTAAATTTAGTAATAAAATAATTGTCACAAGAACTTTACACACGTATTATGTTGATTTGCATGCGTATTATGCAAGTCAGCTCGATAAGCTTCGATTAGACTACGGAACGTGAAGATTCTCGTGGCATTTTCTTATTTGCACACGTACATGTCTCTTCCGCCCTTTAAAGTTAGATACATTGCCGGAGTAAATTTAGTAATCAAATGAAGTTATCACAAGATCTTTGCACACGTATTGAGTTGATTTGCATGCGTATTATGTACGTCTGTTCAATAAGCTTCGATTAGACTACGGAACGGGTCCTCGTGGCATTTTCTAATTTGCATACGTACATATATCATCTGCCCTTTAAAGTTCTATACGTTGTCCCCTTTCAGCACTTCTATATTTATTCTCTAATACATTCTAAAACCTTTTGTGCGGGATATGTTCCAAAACGGTTACAAAGTGCTTTGAGTTTGACTTAAACACGTGTGGTATTTCACCTTCACATCTTTAAACCTAAATTTGTGGGCTGCAGGACGCTGCATATACTTGACTATAGCGCTGGCTTAAGACTCCTCTAAGACTTAGGGCATATGTCTTGGTCCGGTAATCCTAAAAACAGACTTTCTAGTAATACACGTAAAATCTCTTTTAGGTAGGTTTTATCACACAAGAAACCTACAGAAATTTTATAAATTAACTTTGGGGTTTACGGTTTAGTTCTACTAACTAGCTGCTCCCCGCGCGGCCTCACTCGCGTGTACCTACATATCTATATATTTTGTGCGGTACCCTCATTGTTTTTGCAAAATAAAAGTAGCTTAAGTTACTCCTTATAACACCAGCTACCTGCCAATTAAAGACCTGTAAGAATTGGTACACTCGTTCCGGAGATTAGCCGGAACAGACAGACAAAAATTAAAAGAAAATTATTTTTTTGGTATGTACCTTGTAAACATTCGGATGCATTTTGTTAAATTTATGTTATTATGAAATTCAAACCGACACTGCAATTTTATTTATTTGTATAGATGTATAGATGAGTAAATAAAACTGACCAATTGCGGTTTGTCGGAGGGCTCCGTATCATCGTACCTATAAGATTGTGAAAATGACAACTTTGTAACTATTACGCTACATACAGACGCTTGTTTACATACGAAACCCCAAAAAGTGACATCTTAACGTTACCACCTCCAGGTCAATACCTACCTTTTAAGATATTGGTGAAGATGGTTTACGCTTTTATTAATATAGGCCGATAGAAATCAGCAGCAATAGCGCTAATTAATTACGCTAACAAAAGCATGGGTTCATGAGCATAGGTAGGGTGGCTAACTACGATCACCATCGGTTAGGCTGAGTGCTTATTTGCTTCCTTAGTGATATTAAGAAAGCGAGGGAACAATCAATCAAATGAAATGTATATTTTTATATTAATTACATATTTTGTATTTGTGAAGATGGGCGACCCGGAAGACGTCATTGCTCGTAGCTACAATAAATCAATGTCTTTTATTGAAATACCATACATTAATAAGATAATTTACTTAATTGCACATAAATATAAGGTTTGGTACCGCTCGCAAAAGTTCTTAATGATGGTTCATTTACAAAACAATGAGCCTTTTGTACCAATATAATTCTGAAACCAATAAAATATGTAAGTATATACATACATAAATGTCATAAAAGTATCTGATATGATATTTATGATTTAAATACTATATTATTATTTATATATTAATAGTTAGTGTTCCTGACTGCTGAGCCAGTGGTCGCGAGTAGATTCCCACCCCGGACAAATATTTGTGTGATGAGCACGATCATTTGTTCTGTGTCTGGGTGTAATTTATCTATAATATGTATTAAGAAATATATAAGTATACTTAATTGTTGTATTACAAACCTCTGAATTGCCTGACGTTTCGACCAGGTTGCACTAGCCGTGGTCACAGGCTGACTCTTAAAATATATAAGTATGTTTATCAGCAGTCTGGTTACCATAGTACAGGTTCTGCTTGGTTTGGGATCAGACAGACGCAGACATTGTCAAACTATTATTATTATCTCTATTCAAGTTTACTAAAGAGGCAGATACCCGGCAGTATGTGAAAACGGGCCACGGACTATTGAAGTACTATTGTACAAAATTAACGGCCATTATTAAAGTGACTAGCGTATCAATACGACTGCCTCTGTCCAATCTCTTTACTGTGATAGCGTCATTATACATATATTATAGTAGATCAGATACGGAGAAACAGATGCAATAGGAATTTGTAAATGTTCAAGCATTGCCTTTGTGATCATCACTCTTAAAACACAAAGACGTTAGAATTGAAAAAATGTTATCATGTTGTAAATATAATGGAGGGTTATAAGGACATAAGTTCTTTAGTGTTGTGTAATTGGAGTTTCTTGCCTGTTCTTCTCCAAAGGATCTACGTACGTTGCCTGTTCCAAGGCAACTAGCTTCACGACTGACCAAGTCTGACTGACTCCTACTCCTGACAAATTGGTTTGATTGAAATAAATATTTTTTGATTTGTTTGCATGATTTTAACAATAAGTCCGCCCAATCTGTTGGACTCGTCAAAACAAATCATATGAGTCCATACTTGAGGGGTTTACTGATGAGTTGCTACTAACCACCTCCTGGCTCCATCATAAGATCAGCTCCAAGATGCCAAATATTGTCATCTAAACTCCATAGACAAATTAGAAGTCGGTTAAAATTGAATTTCGAAATTTGTTTACGTAGTTACAAGTTTACAAGTGAAGTTAAAAAAATCCCGTTATTAATAAAAACAGTCAGTGATCAGTGAGAAGAGTGAGCGAGTCCGTTATTACTGCAAAACGTGATCCTTAGAAATGATAAGAATCTCCCTTCAATCCTCGATCAAGTCGGTGTAAAACAGATTTATATTGTGGCTACACCGTAGCCGCTGCCAACTGCTACTTTCTTTCAGTGTAGCCGCTACCCTGAAAGAAAGCAGTTATTGAAACTAAATAAATCCTTGAGATGAGATCTCTTATCCATAGTTAGCGCATATCAAGAAACCTCTGGTCTCCCTCCAAATCTTTACCTGGCACACGTATGCAAAGATTTTTGTTTCAATCATAAACAGCAGATTCATGACCAGAACTTCGTTATATTTCATTATTTAAAAATGAATTATATTTTACCATTGTCAATTTTATTCTCTTACGAAAACATTATCAGGTGAATATCAACCCTGTAACTCAATACTTAAGGATGGATCTGGTTTGATTTAATACTGAGAATGACGCTTGAAATCTGTGCGTGCGCATTGTGTCGAATACTGACGTAATGCGCATATATTTGGGCAAAATATTTTGTATAATTTATTTTTATTGTCCACTTAGTCTACGAGAATGCTCACCACTTTTTATAAAATTTCAAATAAGTTTTAAACTTGATATTTAATTCCTTTGGCCAATTCAAGATGGTTCAATTTGTTTTAATGTAGAACACTTCCATACATTTAATTACGATACTGATAAATGTTCAACGGATCCTACCAGTGCAAGCTGGTCTGGTCCACATGTGAGTACCCTTGAAGATATTAACATCTGAATGCACTAGGTATGCTTGAAATGCTGGGCCAGTAGTAGGGCAGTAGCCAAGGATATCTTAGGCTGTTTTGCACCATAATGATCTTGAATATAATTTAAGATTTCTGCTGCTCTTTGGGTGGAATACTGTGAAGCAAGTCTCTTAGCAATCGCTTGATACTACTGTAGAGTGTACGCACCAAATAAGGTGATTATTAAAAAAAAATGTTCTAAAAAAACCTATCATTATTAATCCTAACTTAAAAGGCCATGAATACACAAATCCACCCATTATTCAAGAACAAAAAAGACAAATGTTGCCACTTTCGCTATCGAAGGTGCTGTCAGAAAAAACGTTTTCTGACCAGGCACCCCGGGGAATGACCTAGGACTGGTTTAGGTCATAAATCATGAAGTAAATAGGTATACTTAATCAAATTAGTACAGGGAAAACTAATCGCAGCAAGGACTCTTGAGTATCAATGACTAACGTTTATTATTATGTGTTATCGTGAGAGCCATTCAATTACGACAGCAGTCACGTTGATATGTGAAGGAAATTTCTAACTCCTTGTACCTACATAAGTTAACCGTAAAAGTATTTACAGTAAAACAGCAAAGTTGTAATGCACGTAGTACATTGAGTAATAACTGATCTCAGTTATACCGCAGCTGCATTTATCTTAGCCGAGGGGGTTAACAAGAATACTAATAATGTGTGCTAGTACTCTTGCAAAAAAAAAAACCTAAACACATACAAACAACTAAAAATTACAGTTGCAAATTGAAAAGGTTGACATGAAGGTCAATTTTATCACGGTTGCACGGCTATACTAATAGACCTAATTAAATAAATGTTATCATCAAAAGTCTGAAAAAAAAAACGTGCGCATCTCGGGACGCCTGATAGAAGTGATAACTTAAACGCCAGACAGACTGGCGCCGTAACGCGTTACGTAACGAAGCGGTTTACCCTCCCATAAGAAGAAATCAATTAAAAAAACCTGACAATTGCGAGTCTGACGCTAAGCAAACCAACTTGTATGTAGATAGCTTGTCCATCTCGGGAATCAATTATCGAAGATTTTGCCCGTCTTTTCCGAAAGACAAACTTAACTTTGAAGTTCTATAAATACTCTCCCATACATCGATTTACGACAGTAAGTTTGTAATCACAAAAACTATTTTTTAGGTATATTAATAACAAATTAACGACTTTCGGATTTTTTCCTTTACTTGTGCTGTTAGACCATGTTTGTCAGCAAATTTCATGATTTTAGGTCAATTGGAAGTACCCTATAAGTTTGTGTGAAATGTTGAAATCTTTTACAATCTAAGGCTTAATGGCCGTATCTGCGTATCGATTGCGTTGACCTAGAAGCTTGGTTTTTTTACAGCTTCAAGGAATTGCAGATATAAGTATTTGATGTTAATTAAAACTTGACACCTGCCACCACAGGTTCCTGAGAAAAAGGGTCTTGACAGGTAAACAGACGAACCACAAAGTGATCCGATAAGGGTTCCTTTTCTCCTTTTGAGTAAAAGAACCCTAAAAATAAACGCTACTTAGGAGTATTATTAAAACGTTATGCTTGAAATCGTATTATCTAATAGTTTTTTTGAATATATAGCACAACGCACTCAAATTTTGTAAAATGATCGCATATCAATATAACAAACGCATTTAGATATTAATGAAATTCCGAAAATGCAACTCGATATAGCAGACGCCCACTTCATGCTAAATAAAACGCCTCCTATTACGCATTGGGACATTTTATTATAATAACGTATGTAAACAAGGGAAATTCAATTTGGGTAATGTAGTACTTACAATATACTTATTTAATATTAGGAGTAGTAGCTATCTAGTTTAAAACACGGTTTATTATGATGCCGTCAAGGTCAATTTATCATGTTTAGCCTGAGCATTGAGAATAAACCCTCTTCTTTTTTTCACTGCCACATAAAATTCAAAATTGGGTATTTTAAAAATCTTCCGATTCTGTCGGTTTTTTATTCCCTAATATTTAATATAATATTTTTCCGGTTATAAGATTTAAAAATATCACATTGTAATAGTACTATAGATATGATGAGTAAGAATAAGATGGCAATCAAGTCTTGAGTTTGAAATATACGCAAACCAGGCTGCACAGTTTATGTAATGTTATTTTCCTTTTTGTTCTTCATTATTATCGGTTTTGGTTTTTTGTGTGTTTTTGTCTTTTACTCTCTAGAAGATAAATTATTATATGATGATATAGAATCAGAATACAGGTCTGAATAACGTATACTGCTCAATATTTTGGTGTATGTTAATAAAATAAACTTTTTAAGAAACTTATATATCATTGAAAGGGATGCTGTGCCTTAAACCACGCCGCTATGGACTACGATAATGGTAAATTCTAGTCTTATTAATTTTGAAGGTTTACATTGCTACTGTTGGCTGAAGTTTTGTGTGAGGGCCACCGTATTTTCAAAAAATACAAGATTACAGAGATTTAGCCAAAATTAAATCACTTCTAGTTTGAGTTTATGCAATAGTCAAGGGGTTACTCACGCAAATAGTATTAGGCAATCCACTGCAGGGTTGTGGCGTAATTAGTCGTTATATCACTTGAATCGAGATATAATGATAAGAAAAGAACAGGGCCGCGCTTAGGTGGGAGCTGTTTGCATGTTGAAATAATAAATAGTAAATCATTGTCCTATAATTTTACTTTACTTTTAATATAATTCAGTAGTTCGACTAAAGCACAGTTTGGAAGGAAATATTGTGGATATGCTTGTTCGTACTGTCAGCTGTCTGTACTTTTGTAGGCTTTTAATTACTAACGCAACATAATCTCCGACCTTAAGAAACACAAAAAATCGTTCTTGGTATTTTTTTTATCTTTACACGACTCAAGCTCTGAACCAATTGTAATGAAACGTGACCTTGTAATAGCCTTGCACCTGGAGCATGAAAAATACTGCTTTTTATTACGGAAATATTGGAAAACAATAGGAAATGAAAAACTATTATTCGGTTACGTATTTAAAATAGACAACCCTTATATCTAAGAATTAAGTTGTTTTATCTTTGTTAAATCGTGAAACAATAAAAACATAAGTGTGAATGAGCAGGGTCCTAAAAAATATATATGTATATTTGAAGAGTTTTAACTAAAGGGAAGTGTTCAATTAAAACACTGTTGTAAGTCTCCATGACTCCAATTGTGATAAACACTCATAACGTTGTTATATTACTTACATTAGTTTTATATTATTCATTTCACTCCCTAATTTTAGGACTGCCCGAGCTTAAAACCATCGTCCCATCTCTCTAGCTGACAATAATGAAACATTAAACATTATGAAGAGAAGTTATATGATTTCTTTAGGATGTTATTAGCCTACAATAGAAATTTTAATAATAGGTGTCACTGATTATAATAAACAGAGGTAACAATCTTTTGAAAATTACTATCACTTTCACTTATCATTTTCAACCGACATGAAGCTTTTTTTATGTACCATTCGCCTAGGTACATGTATACAGAGTGAGTACTATTGCAACATAAATGTTATTAAGAACTAGCAGGGCCCCACGGTTTCAATATCGGGATAAAAAGTAGCCTACATGTTAATCCAGGTCTCCAGCTATCTACATATCAAGTTTCATCGTAATCGGTTCAATAGTTTTGGCGTGAAAGAGTAACAAACATCCATTCATCCATACATCTATACATCCTCACAAAATTTCACGTTTATAATATTAGTAGGATATCGTAAATAAAATTGAATTATTGTCTGTCAAAATGGATTTTGTTTGTATTTTTTCTAATATTATAAGCACTGCGGTTTGAAGAATTCTCTGAATTAGATAGCTCACTTACTGATAAAGACAGTGGGGCTATGTAGTGTGTATTAAGAAGGTTTTTAAGAAGGAAATATGAATTTTCAACGATTTGCTTGCAGGGCGGAGTTCTGATTATTTGTCATTTTAGACAGGCTAAGATAAACTTCTCACACTTTCAAATCCTCATTCACTCTCTTTAAAACAGGATAGCGGTAATTCAACAACTGTAGTTTATACTCATTACAAAATGAGTCGGTATACACTTCATTTTCACATTATATTTTATACCATTAAAAGCTTTCTAATTGTATATTCTTTCTTGAAGACGGTCATTTGAATTGGTTTTATTGCCGACTTCCCTCATCTCTCATCACTGCTTATTCATGTATGAGCATAAATAAAATTAATTTTTGAAGGTGAAAATTTTTTTGTTGAATAAAAATAATGACTTTCTTTTAATAACAATTTAGAATCGCCACCCGGCAAAAAAAGTATTATAATACAAAAACAACTATTTCGAGAAAACACGACTGTTATACCGGTGAATTGAACAAAACAGGTCGGTGAAAAAGAGAACTTTGTTCCCTTTTTCACAGAGGTAATAACGATGTTCTTACAGCTGACCAAATGCAACATTATCTATTCAATGCTATAAAAATGTCAAAATGTACCTAACATGTTATATGACACTTTTTTTGCCGGGTGGCGAAATGTATCTAACTGTGGTGTTTACTCTACAAAATGTCAATTTTCAACAGTCATGTCTATCGCTAAGGGAGAAAATATGGGGCTTCCTGCGAAGGAAGAAAATCAGATCAGTGTGTTTTTCATATCTTAGGTTAGATTGCTCATCAACATATTATTCGTATTCAATAATTTCAAACGCATTAGTTTCATTGACGTACGTATTTATTTTTCTTTTTTATAGACATTCAGTGACGTAGTATTAGGCCAGAATATATTAACCCGCTATCCAATTTATATAGATCCCATTCATCATAATATATAAGATGATTTTTCAAGTTCAGTTCCGTTCAGTTTACAAGTAGTGTGTTAAGGTTTGCTGATTAGTTTTGTACTCTGATAATGAATTTTTGATAGAAGTGTTAGAGAATTTTCGATGTAGATATTCGAGACATTTCCGCCTCTACCGCCGAGAGCATTACATTGCGACTGTATCGCAAAGCGCCCCAGATACAAGCGCGCCATCTCCTTTGACTGGACCGCATCAGGTCAGCTACACACATTTTTAAAGAGGTTCTCTGTCTTAGAGCATGGCATGATTCATTCGAGTAATGGACTGGACTCTTAATGGAAGGACTGTGATCTAGGTCGACGGGTCGACCCGTGCTGTCTACATACCTACATTTACATTTTTTTATTAATAGTTTGCAAAATTTTTCGTTCGTTATTGGTCCGGGTTACAGGTTAAGTCGAAATGTATGGTTGTGCTGATCCACCACTACTGAAAAATGTATCTCTGATGACCCTGTGACCCTGTCTACTCCCTCGTCACTGTAATAAGAGAGACACGCGGATAAAATCAGCGGGTCACTTTCGCTTGAATAATGACGACGGAATAATGTTCTGTCCAAGCGAGGGCCGTAAAAAGGAAACTGTAAAAAAAAAGTATTAAAGTAAGACTCCGAATTGCCCCCGACCAGTTTACAACAGATTTATTTAAAACATTTCAAAGAAAACCACGTTTTGCAAATAATTTGGTAAATAATTTCTTTATTGCTGGTTGAATGGCCGGATGGCGCAATGGTTTAAGTGGTCACCTCGCCACCTCGTCGCCAGTGTTGTGGGTTCAAATACTACATGGGATAAACATTTAGGCCCTTCGTACACAAGGCTAGGCCAATCTTTGATACTAATGTTGTAAACTTACGTCGCGAACGTCTTGTAGCGCACGGTCCGTAAACACGGCATTCAATCAGAAGACGCGAGTTGACTATTCGGCGAATATAATAGACGTAGCGGCTACACGGTATTCTGAAAATTCGTTAATTTACAGAATGACTGTCTCAAGTGGCGATGAAACTATAATTTTGGATCACTGTCTTTACTTAAAGCAAAGAAATCGTCGTATCAATCAACGGCCTTAACTACTGCTACCAAACCTTTTTCTGTGATATCCTTTTTAGAATATTCTTTTAACTAATAATTATTCAAACAGGGATTTTTCTCCACCTCAGAAACAAATTTAATACTTAATAATTGCTCGGTCATCTTGGAAATCGCAGCATCATTTATAGCGACGATCTAACCTGGCAGGTAGCGCGCGACTTTCGTCGGCGACGAATGAACAACATGTCGACGACGCGTGCCTGTGTACGAACCCCTATGAATTTGTATTGCGGTAGTCGCTTAGAGACTAAAATCGTCGGATGTCGAAGATTTGCGTAGCCTTGTCTATGATGGGTTTATGTGAGCCAAATATAATTATAATTATATAAGCCAAATAATTGTTCTGAGTTTACGTGTTCTTTGTGTCCGTTGTTTAAATATTTGTAAAGACATCGTGACACAATTATTAATGCAAGAGTGTCTTTTAAAATATAAATATAAAAAAAATATATAAAAGTACTTTCCTTTCATATTTTGTCATTGTATAACCCACATTTATAAATGTATTGGGAACATCATTGACGCCAATGTCAAAACGATGAATTATTACCGCTAATTCCAATTATAATGACAGTGAATTATGCTTTGTGATCTTTGATATTAATATTTATTGCATAAGTAATGAAAAGAAAGACAATTGATTGGTTCTTATGAATGTTATAAACGAATTTATTAGACTTTTTATTAAGTTATTTTGATATGCCAACAGTTGCCATAGTCGCAGTCGGTGAAAGGCCGGAATAAACTCTATAAACCTAAAATCACCAATTCCGTCTATTCCTTAGTAGAAACCTAACAACACGTTTGCAATGCTTTTGAAAGCAATCTTCTGTTTCTTTGTTGCATGTATACCTACTGCAAAGTTCCACAAGATGGGAAGTGATTACCAAAACAATACCAGATGTCGGATGTTGTCATAAATAATATAATATTTGACGGCCTGTTAGTCTAGTGGTTACTGATCCTGACTGGTCCCACCCAGGACAAATAATTGTGATCAGCACGATCATTTGTTCTGTGTCTGGCTGTAATTTATCTATAATATGTATGCATTTAGAAATATATAATTATGTTAATCAGCTTTCTGGTTACCATAGTACAGGCTCTGCCTAGTTTGGGATCAGACGGCCGTGTGTGAGGTGTCTCAAGTTATTATTATTACTTCCTCTCATCCAGTAAAGCTTTAGCAATATTTGTAGTAATCTAAGCCTATGTGTGTACCATCATCCGATCCGTCCAGCCATGAGTACATTCCCAGACTTTCGCATCCTATCTAATATTATAAATGATAAAGACAAAGAAAGAAAGAAAACATTTACTTACTATGCTAGGCATAAACTTACTCAAAATACATAGGTACTAAAGAAAAAAAGGTGACTTTTATTTCTTCAGAGTTTTTTTTTTATCAAAAAGGTACTTACTCGCACCTGTGACATGCGAATGGGAGTCTGTTTGTTACACTTTCCCGCCTTTATACTTAACAAATCATCATCAAATGTACACAAATTGTCAGGAGTACATAAAATTACATAGAGTAGTGTTGTCGCCACAACAAAAACTCTTATTTATTTTATTAAAAATAGGGCTAAACTATAATAGACGATAACACAGTTCACTATTTAATAAAAATAAGTTAATAGACATTATTTTGACTGGTTATACCGGTAACGCAATACTATTGGTCGATTGATAAATATAACGAATAGTGGGATTATAAAAGGGTAGAAATAAGTGGAGATCTATTTGACTTGAGTGCGAATAGAGGTACAACAACTTGGCAGTTACTGTTAGTTAGTGATTTTCATAGTTTACATCAGTGGTTGTGAGACTGTTTCTTACAGTAGCT
Organism: Callimorpha dominula; assembly: GCA_949752705.1. Lineage (NCBI taxonomy): Eukaryota > Metazoa > Arthropoda > Insecta > Lepidoptera > Erebidae > Callimorpha > Callimorpha dominula. The sequence continues at coordinate 7,516,868 of OX457009.1, read as the reverse complement.
TTTATCCAGACAAAAGTACTTACTGTACCGGTGGGATGAACAAAACTACCGGCTTGAAAAAGCTGTCGTAGGACTGCACGTCAGAAGTGAAAACACACACATCGGTATACATGTATCTGAGCGTGACGGTCACGAGAGTTCAGTGCTTTTTTCCCTTCAAAAATCTACATTAACTCAAGCGAAGCTACGGACAATAGATGGTATACAATATCAGTAACGTGGTGGCAATTATGACATTTTACACATACATACATACACGTTCTACACACGTGGCTGGTGCAATGTAAGATTGGTTTCAATGTACTTGTACTCGTATGCGCGTGATGTACTCTTGCGAAATGTTCTCCTTTAAGAACACGTGATCATCAAGCTTGATTAATGCCTATTCGAGTTGCAAAATTGTAACTGGGTTGTTACGACTTCGTTTGTTCCCTATGCTTTGTTAACTTTTGTGTATATTTTTATCATAAAAAAATATGTTGAAATGTTGCAAATTGTTGAAAAAAGTATCCACAAACAAAAATTGTTTTAATGGAACAAGTCAGTGGAATAAAATAATGACAGTAGCAAAATATGCAATAAACCGTGGTCTTATCCTCGAGTCCCTCCGTCTCTATTCAAGTTTATGAAATAATCTATTTGAATAAAGAAAAATAATACAAACAACGACGCCATAACATGAAAAAAAAGTATATTGCTTACGTACATTTAAATGAAGGAATATTTTAACTTACCTATTTCAAAAGATATTTTGATAGGGTTTGATGTGAACAATCATTTTAATTTTAAATCAACACACATTTGGATTCTGACTCACCAACTCTTATTTTATTTCTCGGCGAGCCCAAGTAAAAAGCAACAATGTACTGCATAGAAAAAAAGATAAAACAAAAACCGGGGTTTTTAGTAACATCGCTATATTGTTAAGTCGATTACAAACTTACATTTGCAGTTCTTGTAACTGCAAAGCAAACTACAAACAGAACCATGACCATGGGAATATTTCCTGTCTCCGATTTCCTTGAATCCAACTTAATTTTTAGGGTTCCGTTCCTCAAAAGAAAAAAAAGGAACACTTATAGGATCACTTTGTTGCCCGTCTGTCTGTCTGTTAAGACTCTTTTTCTCAGGAACCTGTGTACGCATCAAGTTGAAATTAATACAAAATATATATATTAGCGGTCCCTTGAATCTGTAAAAAAAATCAAGCTTCTATGTCAACGCAATCAAACGATACGGCCATTAAGCGTTAGATTTTAACAAATTTGAACATTTCGCAGGTAAATCAAAACCTATATAGGGTACTGCCCATTGACCTAGAATCCTGAAATTTGGTAAGAAGCAAGGTCTGACAGCAAGTAGCTGAAGTAAAGGAAAATTCCAAAAGTCGTTAATTTATTGTTATATCACATAAATAAATAGTTTTTGTGGTTACAAACTTATATTTTGCTGTTAAATTGTTGACTTTGTCGTTAAATTTGTCTTTCGAAAAAAGACGGGCAAAAGTCTTCGAGAATACCTACATACAAGTTTGTTTGCTTACGGAACCCTCGGTGCGCGAGTCAGACTCGCACTTGTTCGGTTTTTATTTATTAAAGCAGTGCTTGCTTACCTTAGCTATTGACAGAACAGCAGTGTATGGGTTAGAAGTTAGAACTGATGGAAACACTAGTTTAAGTGAAAGGGAAGCGTTAAATAAATATAAAATTGAACGAAACATAACCTCCAAAATTTTAAACTTGAATAAAAAAGAAAGGAAAAGAATAGGTGTACAATCTAGTTTCTAATCAATGTCTAAATGTCTAATCTGATTAATGTCCAAGTACGAAGAAATCCTTACTTCCTTAGTAATATTATAAATGCGAAAGTAACTCTCGTCTGTCTGTCTGTCTGTCACCCTTTCACACCAACTACTGAACCGATTTAAATGAAATTTGGTACACAGATAGTCCAGAGCCTGAGAAAGGACATAGGCTTTTTAATGCGAAAAATCTAAATAATTAAAAATTCTACCCAAAGACATTTGAAACCCAAAGAAAAATGAATTAAATCGGTGATTATTTTGAATAAAAAGACTTAAATAAATATATTAAATTGCAGACTTCACGTGACAGTAAACCTTAGGATATATTATATAATCTATGTATAATATTGGTTAAGGATTCATATTCTAACTCTATATTCCAAGTTTTTTTTCTAATCATGTGTATTGTTGTAATAGTCTAAATTATCTTCAACTTTGTTCCGCAAACCTCGACATAATAACACAATTGCTTAAAGTACGTATCTCTTCTAGATAAGAACAAGTCCAACGGTCAGAAGTATTAGTGTATTTAAACCGCAGTAATTAAAACATAGTCCAGTCTTATTTAAACGTTTTCATAAGATCTAAGATTAAATTAATTAACCGTAGCGTGTGTGGGTACAGTACTGCTAGGAGCGCGTGGTTTGCCGCGTGCCTTGTGCTAAATTTTTGTATGACTGGCCACGTGTTTTCTGTTGTCATGACCCGTGATGTTCCATTTGTACACACTTGAGATCGGCTGGTGGTCGACCACGATTACGACTATGGTTTAATTCTTGGTCAGTATAACTTGCAATTTCATTGTATGGACTTTTTACCATGACAAGTCAACACATAGAGGACGCGTGTAACTTGATTTATAATGCCGCGTTCGTACGCGGTTCGTACGGTACAATTTTGTTGAATTTTCAACGAAAATTTTACCGTCCGTAAGCAAAACGAATCGTTTTTTGTTTATTGGAACGCGGCATTAGCCATTTTCATGTAATTTTTAAATTATATGAAAGCCATATTGTTCAAAAAAATTTACCTTTCTCCATTTCTTCTCTATATAAATTGTAAGTATTTCAAATTTCACGTTAATGCGTTCGCGAAATTTTCTTGAAGTGGTACAAAAAATTCTCTTCTCTTGAAAAACACACACTTGAAAAAAATAAGAAATACGCTTTTATCACGCACCAAAAATTTTAAAAATAATTAAATTACCGGTATAAGTTACTCTGTAAATACCTATGTTTTGTCACAAAAAAATTAAAAAACCAAGCAAAGTAAAGTACCCAAACCCGAGATAGATTTTTACGAAGTGACAAGCTTTCTAATAACTATCTAGGAGATATCTATCATCCACCACTTATTGCTTAAATAAATATTTGTTTGTGTTTACTCTACAATAAAGTTAAATTTATTAGCAAAGGCAATACATAGGTACTACATGGATCATCAGACAATATTGATTTCGAATTCGCATTAATGACTTACAGGTGATGATATAATATATGATAGATGATATATTAAAAAAAAAAACAAAAGCAATAAATAAAATTGGCCAACGCTCTAAAGAGTTATTGCTGTACATACCGGAAGAACCTTACAGAAAAAAAATTAAAAACCTCCTCCTTTCTTGTAGTCTTTTGAAAAGAGATGCTGGTCTAGCGGTATGCCTATACTGGGGCAGAATATTTAAATCAATAGACATGTTCATGGTCCTCGCGTCAAAATATGGTCTTCCTACAGTCATTTGGTCAAGGTTTTTGTAAATTTTAGGTGGCTCCGTAAGTAACACATTTGTACAGATTTCTAAAAATTTTTTTTTCTTTCTAACACTTTTCAAACCGTGTATTATTAAATGTCCACGGTATTTAAGGCCTATAGCGTTAACATCTTATTTCTTCCTTTGTGTTCAACTTATATGTTATATATAACACAATTGCATACGGAAGTATCGTAGGCGATAGAGCAAATAAAAAACTGCACGTTCAACGATTGCGCCGGCGCAGGCGACCTCGCATTATTAATGTTAACAGCTTACAGACGCATGCCGCTCGATTTGTTTGTTTATTACCTACTTATTTACTTAACTGACACCTATTAACGACATCAATCAGCGTGTTTATAGTCAATTGAGCAATAGCGTTGTGTTCTTTTGTTTAATTATAATTAAATGTACTATAAATGCTATTTATATTTTTATGTTGGACTTCCCAGCAACAGCCACTTTGAGTTACAGCTATGCGACCTGTTCGAGCTGTTGCTTCCAGTCTCCAATTCATCCATATAGGTAATATTCCTTTTCTTGTATTGCCTTTCAGTTTTACTTACCTTCAAAATTTCATACATCTTTAATTTTCAAAGTGCACGGTTGACAGCAATAGAAGCCTATTGCAGCTTTTACGCGACTGTGACCAAATTATAGGCTATTGCCTACCCCTTACATAGGTACATATGGGTGTTTACTGCGCCTCTGCACTCCCCTTCAGAAAAACATTCGTGAGTGTATGTATGTGTGTATATTTTATCTAACATTCTAAAGCTTATAAACTAACGTCTTTTACACTGCATAATAAAGACTGGAGAAAATTTCTACGAATGGATACATCCATTTGGAAATTTGAGAATTTTATCTTATTAAACTAGGAATACGCGTATCTCTAAATGATTTATTGCCATTTCATCAACACTAATTGTAAGCTTTGCTAATCTCGTGATACTTTAGATATATCTAAACACTGAGAACATACCATGGCATCCCATGGAAAATGGTAGACAAACACCGACACTGTAGGCCATTCAAGGAAGAACTGTTATTTGTCGAACTGGAGCTAACCCGAAATTTCCTGGCAATTTGAAGTGAGATCACTTCTATTATTTCTAGGAACTAATTAAAATAAATACTTAATCGGATATTCCTAATAAACAGAGATATGAAAAGATCAGCAACCTTAAATATCTTGACCGCATGGAAGAAGAAACCCTTGCAAGCTTACATAAATGTAACATCATTAATCTTAAATCCGGGGTACCCTGAGAACTAGCTGCAAGATCTCTGAATGTCCACAAAGACATTTGCAATTCTGAATGGAGACATGATCATGAACCTGTATGCAAAGTATACTAAGACATATGTAATTACCAAAACGGAAACCCATTAATATAATAAAGCTACTGTTCTGAATAAAGCTTATAATCTTCCTCAATAACTGGGCTATTTAACGCAATAAATTATCATCCTCCGCGCCTTTTCCTAACTAAGTTAGGGTCGGCTTTCAGTCTAAAGACGATACGGCTGAACTTTGATATTTTACGTGAAGTGATTGCCATCAGACCTCCACAACCCAAGTACTAAGCGATATCGAAGTTCTGTAGTTAGACAGGTTGTCGGACTTTTTAGGGCTCCAACTACCGTAACGAAAGCCATATATGTTTGTATGGCACCAGGGACCGACGGTTTAACGTACTCTCCGAGGCACGGAGGGGTCTCAATGTATTAAGAAAGGTCACCCATCCTAGACTAACCTGGCTAGTATTACTTAACTTTGTAATGTGCTAATCAATTCAGTTACCCCTTAGCCACAAGTCCCTCTATTTAAAGCAATAGTTTTTTTTTTAAATTGGACTTTCAAACATATAAACAAAAAATTCGTGCTTAATAGTCATCACCATCTACCTGTCCTTTCCCAATTTTCATTGGGGTTGGTGTAACATTGCTAAGGGTTTTTACTGGTTTCTTTTACGGCCGGCCGCCTACCTGACGCCAATCCTCTTTGTCGTTTTAAGACGGGAAAGAAGGAAGAAGAAACATTTTTATATGAAAAAATGAGTAGGGAGAAGAACCTAGGGTAAGGGATACCGCAAGTCTCGGAGGGGTGACGGAACTGAGACTGCAGTAGCTCGCAGAGGCCGGGGTCGGGTACCCGAATGCACACCATCAGGCTTTATAGCATCAGTGAGTCTAGTTTCAGTGTAACTTTTGAAAGACTTAACCGACTGAGTTTTCACGAAAATGAAAATAGAGAGAAAACTATTCGTTTTTAACTAACTTTTAATTTTTATACCAAATTTTGCTTCCACCTGGCAAAAGGCAAACGGTTAACTAGCATTTTTATCTTAATCCCTAGCCTTGTAGGGTTGGCAAAACACAAGAGTTGTTGCAACCTATACCTACACTAGAAACGCTATTAGTATTGCGAGTGTATTTGTTGCATCAATGGTGTAGCAAGAGTAATGGCCGGTGTTTTTTGGGCTAATGTTAGGCCTTTGTTTTAATTTTGACAATATACGTAGAAATGTGTCGAGGTTAGTTGCATAGGTAAGTATATCTCTCCTGTGGATAACAAATAGAATGAATAAAGAATTAGAATCTAAAGATATATTCTCCAGGATGGATGATGATGATGATAGTTCCGACCGATTTCGGCCATGGCGACCACTTCGACCCCAAGTCGGAGAGATTTTAATAGCATACGTATATTACGTAAAGTGGAACAAACTACATACATATGGGTGTTTACTGCGCCTCTGCACACCCCTTCAGGAAAACATTTGTGAGTGTATGTTTCATCACTTCTTTATTTAAATAAACAGAGCAATGAGATTAAGGCAATCGTTCCTATTCAGTGCACATACGACGCCATTTGTTGTTTGTTTTCTTGATTACATGTTTGTAATTCGAACTGTCTCAGGCCATAAATGACCTCTAACGCGACCGGTACGACACAACTTCCCATGTAGGTCATTGCCCGAGGTAACATTAATTTAGTTTTTAAACTAGCAACCCGCCCCGGCTTCGCACGGGTAGCAGAGACATCTTCAACAATCATCAACATATTTCAATCAATTTAAACAAAATCTTAACAAATTATACACCTACCTTCCTCATGGATCACTCTGTATATTATTGAAAAACGCATGAAAATCCGTTCTGTAGTTTTTCAGTTTATCGCGAACAGAGAGACGCAGCGGGGGACTTTGTTTTATAATGTGTAGTGATATGTAGTGATAAAAACACTTCATTACATTACCTACTGTTCAGTAGGTTTATAATTATTTGTTTTATGTAATTAATCAAAATATTGACAGTTCTGTGTTGTCAAGTCTGTGGACGCAAACGTTTTCTCAGACTTTGTGTGAAATATTCCGGAGGAAACACAAAAGTTGCCAGAAAAAATAGGTAAAACCATATAACCGCGGTGGGACTTTAGTGGCATTCGTTACTACTGAAATTACTTTTCTTATATGATACATTCTTTTTGGGCATATTGAAGCAATCGTGAGAAAAATAATGCTTTCATGAGTGATCAACACCAAAATAACACGTGGATTAGTTTACAATACATACATTTACGTATACGCTAGGTAAATCAGCCAGTGGTGCTTTACTGGCGCGTGTACTTTACGTTTAAAATAAAGTACATCGTCGGGTTTTCCTCGATAGCCACGCATCATTCCTAGCAAACGCCGCATCGTATTGAGAATGTTACTCACCGTTGAAAAATCAACAGTGACAAATCACCGTATGAGCTAAATTGGGGGCTACGTACCCGTAGGACCTCCAAATTTGGACCTCATCTACAAATATGACCCTTTGGACCTCCCTGTACCGTTTGGACCTTCTAACTTGGATTTTGCCTATTCTTTAGTGCCCATTGGACTCTCTATGAAACAACGTGTCCCGTTGGACCTCATTTATACATCTTCGTATTAAAACCCAAAATACAATCGTGAACAAAAGTGAGACACTTGATTAAAAATAAAACACTATACAATTAATCCATATTTTTAATCAAAAATATGAAAACAACAGCGTTTAATTACAAACAAAATCACCTTTTCCAATCAGATCACGTATTTTTCTAATTTTACTGACCTTTAATTGTAAGCTAATGCAAAATGACACTGTTTTTTTTTGGTACTAATTTTGCTAGCCTGCGATCCCTCTAGTCCTCGCCCCGCCCCCCTCTGACTAATCGCTGCACCCTGGAGCGCGAGAAAAGGTCTAGCTTAGACGCGAGTTTGCCTAGCGTATGTCCAAAAATGTTTGATAAAGTTAGACTGTCTTCTTTAAGTATAAAACCTAAGTGTTATTGATGTTTGTACATGAAGGACGACGGAGTACTATGGGTTGCTAGTGTGCCTCTAGTTGCTTATGGTATTTCACCAAAATTTTAGAATTCTGATTAACAATTTTCAACATAACTGTACCCTTTCTAACTAGATAACATTGAAAGAATACCAAATGAACACATATTTTTTTGAAGGTCCAAACGGTACTAAAAAAGAGGTCCAACGGGTCCTTTTTTAGTAGTTTTAATTTTTAGGTCCAAACGGTACTCAAAAAGAGGTCCAATGGGCACTTAGACTATTATATTTTGAGGAGGGTCCAAAGGGCCCTAAAAATGAGGTCGAACGGGTACATTTGTGATAGGGTCGAATCTTGGAGGTCCAACGGGTACGTAGCCAAATTGGGCTCTGTTATGTGGTTATGGCGGCCGCTATTTGTTAAAGTGTCTGTGATGGGTCAGCTATTTGTAGACAATAAATATTATCTATTCTGTGCTGCTAGTAACCAATCCCACTTATTAGGTAACTAGATTGTGAACTGTCCAAAATTTGACACAAATGCTGCTCATTGTCACTATCTATCATGTTATTATGTTTTGTGATTGTTTTTACTTTGAAAACAATCTATGACGTCAGCAAGTTATCATCCATATCTTCGGACATTGATTGTTTCAAGTGATGACAAAAGTGTGTCTCACTGTTCATACTTTACATATTTTCTTTTTTACATTATTACAACATTTTTAAATTATTAGAAGCACTGAAATGCTAAACTTAAGAAGTGAGATATCTGATGATTACGGTACCCGTAGTACAAAAAAGTACTACAAAGTTAGTGTCACAGGTGGAGTCTTACGAAACTTGTGCAATCCTCTTTTTTGTAGTAAGCGCCGTATGTTTAAAACATTTTCTTTCATGTACAAATCTTATGTTTCTTGTAAAAGGAAATTCGTGTAGAGGATGTATACAGCGAACAGAATGATTAAGCTCACTAAACTTTCGTCGGAAATTATAAATAAGCCTTTAGAAATAATATTTGGGATATCGATACAATGAGTGATTGCACTACATTTCATAATTTCCTTGTGTAATGTAGCTTGATACACACAATAATCAATCTCTACGATCTACTCAGCTTACATTATATTGCAACACAAAATGGTAATCTATTAATTACAATTGGTAACCAAAAATAGATTGCAATAAATTTAAATAACTTTATTTCAAAACCCTTTTTATTAATTGGAATAGAAACGAGGCATTTTGCAACTCAAATTCGTCCGCTTTTTTATAAAAACCGATAACATAAAGTAATTTAACTTTAATATCTAATTAAAAAATAAAAAGATTTACACCTACATTTTTTTAGACTTTATTAAATACGATTTCGTTTTCACTAAATAATAAAAATATCGGTGAAACCAAAATATTTATTATATATTATAAGGTTCGTCCAGGTCTATGTTGTGCATGTGCACAAAATGAAAAATGAATAGTCGATTTACTTTTTGTTCACGTTTAAATGCGGCAACTGGCGTACATATAATAATATACTTACTATTCGGGCACAGTTCAAAACTAAAACGATCTAAAGGGAAAGCCCTCTAAAGAAGAACTAGGCTATAACATCGAGTGTGGTGAATCCGATCCCCACGAGGGATTTAGGTAGGACTTGAAATTTCATCGGCGTAGTTTAATTTGTCTTTTTAAATTTCTAAATTAACCAATAACAATTACATTACATTTATACTTACGTAATTTTCATTGACGTACATTAATAGTATAATATAGTCTTATCAGGAAAATATTTAAAAAAAATATGCAAATTGGCAAAATCAATCAAAGTTGTACGAAAACAAGTACTTAATCTGACACTAAGCTCTTTTGTCTGACATCTTATATGGAAATTTTTGTCTGGTTTAGGTAGCACACGATCGAGTCGATTTTGTACCTAGGTAAGTATATCGTATTTTTGTCTTCCCTCACACTCCGTTGCTTACGTTTGTTTATATTTTGAGCGATATGTTAACAGTGTGCAAGTTGTTTCATTTAAAAAAATTTACGCCTGAAACGGCTTAAAAATAGCCAGGTCGGTTAACTACAGTTTTTTTAATCATGATTCAATATCTTATGTCACACAAAGAATAGCAATATTTGTGTGACGTCAGGGTTTTTTTTCCAGGAGTCTTTTTTATATTTATGTATAATCAACCTCACTACATTTAGACTTGATGTTATTATGCACCATTCTAGGTGTGCACTCTTCAGAGTAGAATAAATCATAAATATTTGTAAATTTTTAGTCACGCTGAAATCTCGTGCAATGATAAATGGAAATCACGATAAATATACGTGGCTTTGTTCTAACACCTGGTAACACATTTTTAGGTACCTACTCTGATGCAGTGAGATGAATATGAATGATTGTATTATTTTGGTGTTATTTTGCTCTGCAGAACTAGTAAGATGTAGGTACTGTATGAAATGTTGTTTGTCAGTCCTATCAAAAGTCTAAACCGGTTTAATCTGGTTTTCCTTTTTTAACCGAATTTAACAAAAGAAAGACTTTCTGTGAATCTTACTCAATATTTTGTCCTTTTTTCTGACAAATGCACCCTTAAGTGTAGCGAAATATGAAAATTTGTGATTAAATTATACATATATTATGTAACTAGATGTGCTTGCGACTTCTTTCGCGTCTATGTCGGAAAAGCAACAACATGTCCTGTAGCACCTCTTCCTGAAAGGGGGGAAACCTCCAGGCAGATTTTTTATAATGTAGATGGAAAACCTGGAGCGTACACAACGTATTGTTTTGATTGTTTACACGCAAAATAATGACATAAGTTGGAAAAGCACCCATTTCTTTTTCGTGTGGAATTTCACCTCACAGGGCTATCATTGGTGAGGCTGTATATCAGAGTTAAATCGACGAAAACCGTACGGTGTGCCTTACAGCGCCTGTAATGAGTGGACCGTCTGTACTGGGACGTTGTGCCTCCAACCAACCCCAGCCCGCGGCTGGCAAGCGGGCTGCGTCTACTAACTGGGCGATATCCAGACACACCCTTTACGGGAGATTCTGATGCGGATGAAGGACATAAAACCCGTCCCATCCACCAGCGGCCTCTGTTAGGGTATGCACGTGAGCGTGAGTGAAACGGTTCTGCCTGGACGTCTTCCTGCCGGATCCACTCCGCCACCTCCTTGCGCCAGAAGTTCTCCTCACAGTAAATCGCGGTTGCGATAAAACAGCTGTGGTGACCTAACGCTTTGATTCGTCTGACCAATTGAGAGACTCTCGCAGAAGTAAGTAAGCCAGTGCCGCTTCCTAGAAACTATGAGCCCCTAGGGCCGGCACCAATATGTCATCAGTATACCAAACAGATTAGGTACTCCCAGCCAATAGGTTCACCCCCGTATCAAGTAAATGTTTGGGGTAACATACATTTCACACTAATGTAACCGAACGGAAAATTAATGGTCTAGAAATGTAAAAGAACTTCACCGGCGATCTTTTAATATTTTAGATGTAATTTTGTTGTAGATATTGTGTTGTACAAGATCTTCTTATACTATAACCGTTCTATTTATACATGTATATATATTAATTACAACCCTTGAAATATATTTGTGAATTTATTGCTGGCGCTTGGTGGCTACGAGGGGGTAAAATAGCTCGTTGGCATAGCCAAAAACCGGCTACCGGTTAATCTGGGATCGCTATAAAAAAAAAAACCCTTGCTGTTTCTACAATCACCAAAGAAAAGCAACATAATGCCTCCCACCGGTCATATTGCCCTTTGTGCGTGGTACTCAGTCAGTTAACCTCGCTTTGCGTTCCTCAACATTTTCTAGAAAGCGCAATGTTGTAAAAGTTGTTGTAAAAGTGTTCTTGAATTCAAGAATTAAATTTTTTTACAAAATAAACGCATAATTAACATTATGATTTCATGAAAAGCAATCACGTGTATTCGTTAATATTAATTTGGGTTAATAAGGGAGTGTATCGCCTCTATTGGTCTAATTTAAAGTAACAACTAACTGCATTGTAATGATATGTTTTTTCTGGAACATTTAAAATCTTATTTCTATGGATAGAATGAACTACGAACAATATTTTTGTTTTGCAGAACATTTACACTTTTTTTGTTTTATACTTTTTACATGTTGCTTGCACCATATTTATTGTCCTATAACACTCCCACATTTTTTTTGGAAATATAAATATAATACAATAACGAATGTAGATTGTATTATAAACTATTAAATTATCGATGAATATTGGACTACAAATATTTACTGTTATATGTTCATCCCACAAAAAACATTTTCATGTAAAATGTTGCCAAGATGAGAACATATGGCTCGCACTGTCAAAAAGTTATCAGATCTCCTGTTGAGACAAACTTAACTCTCCAAGCCCCAACGTCACAAACTCTAAACCTTAGTCAAAATATGTGGTCTACCGTATCGCTACCGTCACATTGGCGTAAGGTGAAATATTTATTCATTGTTGCTTACTTTTCTGTTACACAATAGTTCTTGTAGTAACGAAAGTATTTATAATATTAGTTTAGATTAATTAGGATAAAGGATTATTTAGGAAATGGAACAATACGATAATATTATGTTTGTCGAAATTCATTGCTTATTATTTATTACAATAAAACCGGGGTTTTTGTTATTCATATCAGTATACGTATGTACGCCTATACTTCCGTAATATTAATATTATATGGATTACTCATTATTTATTATCTGATGTATTGTAAACTGCCAAGAATTACAAGTTCAATGTCGTGCCTTACTCACCTTGCTGTAGTTATCTACTGAAATGTTATCAATAAGTTTTTTATCAACGCAAGAGGCGTATCAACCTTGCATCCTTAAATACAAAGTTCACGAATAAAAACTACCGATATCACTACATATTTTAAAACAAAGTCCCCCGCCGCGTCTGTCTGTCTGTACGCGGTAAACTGAAAAACTGCTGAACGGATTTTCATGCGGTTTTCACTACTAGACAGAGTGATTCATGAGAAAGGTTTTGGTGTATAATTTGTACCCGTGCGAAGACAGGGCGGGTTGCTAGTGTTATATTAATCGTTAACAAATTAAATGGACAACCTGCGAACTTTATAAATGTATTTATTAACTGTTGTAGTTTCTTAGAATTTTTGAACTCCGTTTTGAAAATAAATACTTTAAGACTTTAAAAAGGAAGAATATTTTTATATATTTTTTTCTAAGAGTCACGCGCCATTAACGCCTTTCTAAAAGACAGATTTTAAAGAATTATAAAAAAACTAAATACTATAATAAATAAACTGAATGAAAAAAATAAGGTAACGATTGCCATCTTCATCTCTGTATTTTGTGGGTGTGTAGAATAGAGTTCAAGGTATATTTTTTATCGACAATTTTATAATTATCTTTAAAAAGAAAAGTACAATAGACTTCAAAGCGTCTAAATCGATTTGTTCAATCGAGCGATTTGAAACTTTTATTAATGTTAATCAATTTTACATGGACAAGCTTGTATGGAATACAAATACACAAAGGAAGTATCTTCTTCTTTAGGGTTCCGCTTCTCAAAAGGAAAAAAGGAACCCTTATAGGATCATTAAGTTATATTTCTGTCTATCAAGATCCTTTTTTTCAGAAACGCGTATATATATATCAAGTTGAACTTAACATCAAATACTAATGTTTGCGGTCCGACAGATATTATATACATAAAATGCAAAATGCAATGTCTTCCATGCAACCAAAAGAACCGGCCATCTAAGCCTAATATTGTAACATATTTAAACACTTCCCAGGTAAGTCAAAACTTCCCATTGACATAGAAAAATTAAAATTGGCTATAAGCAAGATCTTATACAGCACAAGTAAATCGGAAAGTAATTAATTTGTTCTTATATGATATGCAAAATATATTCTTGCGATTTCAAACTTATATTTTTTGCGTTTGGAAAATGGACTGTGACGTGAATGGGGGAATTTTTTTAAAACGGCAAAATCAAGTTTGTCTTCCAATTAAACGTGCATTATCTTCAAGAATCGAATCCCGAGATAGTTATTACAATTATCGACATTAAAGTTTTGTACGAGACCCTCGGTGCGCGAGTCAGACTCGCACTTGTACGGTTATTTTAAATCAATACTATAACGGTTTACCGTTATCGTATTGATTTAAAAGTAAATTAGTATCGTGGACCGCTACATACTGAAGCCCGTTGTCTACAATAAAATTCTTTTGTTATCTATTATAACATCCGTTACTTTTTTTATAATACATTACCAGTAAATTGCAACACTACCGCAAGCAATAAACAATTGCAACACCGAAGCTGTCACTTAAGTGTTCACGTTTTTTAATATGTTTTTTTTTCCTCCTTTAACTTTTGATTCAGCCCCTACGTCTTGTATGAGAATTTTAAAACACGAAAATATTAGAACTCGTGAGGAACCAATATTGTTAGAGTGACTTTTACATTGGATTTATACTATGCACTATTCACCACTTTCCATTTCAATGTACTCTCAATATTTCCTTCTGTAATTCCCAAAACGGGCTTGCCTATTACGTAAATGGGACCAAATGGGGAAACAATGGGACCAAATCATAGTTGGCAAAATGTAGGTGCTTAATCACCTCAGCCTACCCCTTCGGGGATGTGTGGGTGTATGTATGTATGTTGTCACCACGAAATAAAACTATTACGTAGTTCTATTTTATGGTGAAGTTAAAGTGTGGCAGAGTAGAATAAAGTTGCGATGCACTAGCGACACAACTGAGGTTTGGACTATTTGTAGGGACCCATGGCCCCTTACTAAGAGACGGGCCATTTATACCACCTGCTGATATAACGTTGGAGAGCCATGCTTCGGCACGTATAGGCTGGCTCGACCGGAGTGATACTACGCCATTCCAGAAAACCGGGATTAAAACAATGATTGCATTGCTTTTCGCCGAGTGAGTGAGGTCTTTACCCCTCCCTCTCCCCTTCTCTTACACCCACCTTCCCCTACTCCCACCTTAAAGGCCGGACACTCACTTGTGACTCTTGAGCTGCAAGGTGCCCATCGGCGGCGGTAGTCAGTTACCATCAGATGGCGTCTACTCGTTGCCACTTTGCCACCTATTAGAAATAAAAAAACACTACCGCATATAGTCAAGTTGCCTAAGATTTTAGTTATTATTGTGTGCCTATTAGGTAAGGGTCAGCAGTCTGGTCTTAAATAGTCGGTGCGACTATTGTTGATTCATTCCAATGAATATAACATAGAATTCATTTTATCGGCATTTATAGGCGTTTATTTCTGTGAAAACTGATTAAATACATGAGCCATCGATGTTTCGATGTTGTTGGTAGAAATTTTAGCCGGAGTTAGTTGATAACTAACAAAGCATTTCACAAAATATAAAGATATGCCTTGTTGGTATCCCACAGCATGCAGTGGCGATGTGGTGGATCGTAAGACCTTGATTTCAACACCTATGTGGACAAACTGCTATTGGATTTTTCTGAGAATCCGAAATCGTGTGCAGTAGACGGTACTAAGCGAACCCTCTATTACGTTGGCCAAAAAATATATCTTGAGAAATAAGAGTTTGTAATACTCTTCTGCATGTCTCTTCAGAGCTATACAAGCGTGAAAATACAAAATATATTACTTTAAAATTAGGAAGATCGCCAGAGTTCGACGATTGGCGAGACGTCAGTGCAGTGTAATGCGACATTGTTTGTTGTCGTATTGCGTTATACTTATTTATAATAGTGCGTCCAGATGACGGTCAGTGGCCCCTTTGAAAAATAGTATACGGACTTTTATTAAAATGGCCGAATATATTTTTTTAAAATCACGTGTTGTCGCATTGAAAACGCACGTTCATGTGAACGAATGTACGGCAAACCAATGGTTTCAAAGCGGGCGTCAACGCCGTAGGCGTGGGCGGCACGTTGAGAGTGCATCGGATCAAAACCGCGCGTTAGCATGTGAACGCTTTGAACAAAACGAGTGTACTTGTTGTCGCGCGTCAACGCGCGTTCAAAGCCCGTCATCTGAACATGGCCTAAATTGGCCGCGCTTTTGGACACTGCTCCGCTCTTAGCGGCGGTGATGGTAATAACCTATAACTTACCTCAAGAACAAAATTAGGCTTGGATTTTTTTTTTACTTTGTACAATTATGAATTACAAGGGAATTATAAAAGTCTTTATGGGAGCAATTCCACAACAATCGACGGGAGCATTGCAGTTGCGAAAGCCCCACACGAGTCGTCGGTTCTTACTAGATGCGTAACTCGAGACTTATCGCGATAACATTTATTGGTTTGGTATCAAACAAATATGATTTGAAAAATTTCAATCGAAAATATGTGTACCGCTTATCGATATCTTGGAATCAGTTCATCAGCAAAGGCTATTGTCAGCGAGTACCCACTCGAAAGCATTCAAGTTCAAGTCGAAGTACCGTTAACAATAAATCATAATTTAGTAAAAAGAAAGGTTTAGTGACGAAACGAATAAAAAGTGTAACACTATTCACCTTCTGGCTCCATCATCAGATCAGCTCGGAGATGACAAATTATAGTATTGTCATCCA
Source organism: Callimorpha dominula (assembly GCA_949752705.1). Taxonomy (NCBI): domain Eukaryota; kingdom Metazoa; phylum Arthropoda; class Insecta; order Lepidoptera; family Erebidae; genus Callimorpha; species Callimorpha dominula. Next base: position 7,500,391 of record OX457009.1, on the reverse strand, counting down.
AAACTAGATATACATATAAAGTTTCATTTCGACGCGACATGCGACAGAAGTACGTTAAAATTTACTTCCAAGACTTGTTCACAGAGTTACAAGGGAAGGTGAAGGACAGCATGGCCCAGAACTATTCTGCGACATCAGCAAACAGCGTGCGTATTTTATGATAAACGCTCAATATACATTATTGAATTCTCAACTTATATTCAACCTAAAATTGGGCGAGAACACAATATTCAGATTCTGTCAACAGGCAAGGAAGAAACTGCATATTCTATGTGGTATACCGCCGTTTGCCCGAATTTTATTTGCCCTAATATCATTTGCCATAATAGTCAACAGCCATAATATTATATGACGTAATATTCATTTGCCCTACTCTTATTTGCTATATTAG